>CM060441.1:79371245-80621245 GCA_030545235.1 Helianthus tuberosus | reverse complement strand
GTGTTGGTGGTGATGCAGCTGCGGTAATCAGACCGGTTCATAAACATCTCTTGGATTCGCCGATATCTCAACGGAGATGTTGCCAAACATCCCCACACTTGAATCATTGCATCCGCGAGGGTTGAAACGTAATAACCTGCCAAAACACAAACACAACACCAAAACAAAACCAAACAAAGTAAAACAAAACAAAACAAAACACAAATACAATACTCTACATCCTCGGGCTGCCTCCCGAGAGTGCTAAGTTTAAAGGTCTTCAGCCAGACCATACCTGATATGCGTTATGGTGGTCTTAATGCACACTTACCCGCAGCATTTCCAACAAATGCCCGGAAATTTACATGCCATCTCCATAGATTTGTCAGTCTATTTGGCATGTTAAAGCTGCTCCTGCGGGCTTTGCTAGTCCACTTCATGACATATACCTTAATGTCTGGTAGTTTCACCCTTCTCATCTTGTTTCTCGAACCCTCTTCCCCACACTTGTTAATTTGAATTATGGGAAGAGGTTCGGTACACATATCCATCCCATCAGCCTGCTCTACCTCATAATCTGCACACATCATCTGATCTACAAGTGACTCTTCATCAGATAAAGGACTCATTGGTGTGGTATTATCCTCCACAACCTCCTCCTTCATGTGAGAATAATCTCTAATATCGTCAGGTAATGGTGAGAGGCGTTCTTCTATCTATATCTTCAATTTTAAAGTATGACACTTAGAAACTAAGCAGCTGATTCGGTCTTCATCGGACAAGTTGGGTGTTGCTAAATATTGCTCGAGTTTGGACAAAGTTACTTCCAATACAGCAAGCTCTTTTTCCTCCTCGGTCTCATAAACATAAACACCCTCGGGCTCAGAATATTCTTCGGGATGATATTGTCGATATCCCTGATACGGTCTATAGATGCGTGCTTCCATCATCTTTTTATTCCAATACTTTGGGTTTTCCGAATACACCGGGCACACATCATAATCATAAGTGTGATCGCGACCGCAACAAAAACATAGACCATACATCCTTGCCTCATAATAAACTTCCTCGTCCCGATCGTATCCATATGAATAATAGTCATCCTCCATTTCTGATTCATAATCGTCAACGTATGATGGAGGTGGAAGCTGTGAAACATAAGACACCGGTTTTCCATGTGCCCTCCTGTAGTGAGCCTCGTGGCAACCAATACATGGATGTCGTGGACCCCCGCACAATCTACACGTAAATAAGCTGAAATTTGTGTAATGCCCTGTCATCCTGCACAACACAACTCAACTACCAAGTGTAAATCATGAACATAAAAGAAATCTTTTTGGTTTTTTTTTTTTAATTTTTTTTTCTTTTAATTTTTTTTTCAAACTAATACACAAGATAACACACGTTGCGCACTACACCCCGGCAACGGCGCCAAAATTTGACGTGATTGTCGTGGTCACGCAAATTTAATCCCAATAACAACTATAGATAGCGGTAAGTGGGTATCGAACACAGGGAGTTTGTGGAATATGTGTTATCTCAATGTATGTCTAACTAACTAGATTAATCTAAATTGCAAGAAATGTAAATTTCAATGTTTGGGTTGATTGGTTTTAATTATCTAGAATTACTAAATTAGAATACAAATCAAAGTCAAGTTTTGTAACAGATAAGAGGATAGTGATCATCCCGAGTTTCAAGTTTTAAGTGACAACTAACGTTCATGTTCAACTGGAAAGAACCACATAGACATGGCTCATGTAAGATCAATTGTTTGTATGAAAGGGAACTAAGTACTCGGATTCCTAGAACGCGAGGTTGTTACCCGATGACCAATCAACACATATCCAACCCTAATCCCTCCCATGATATCTCGATTGCCAACAGCACCAAGAACGTATGGTTTAGAACTATGATCAAACATACATCAACAATTTACAAACAACCAATCAAACACCATAATAAACTAACAACACATGCACAGTCTAATATTCCAGAAATTAAAGAACAAGCATAATTGTCACAAATAAAACCTTACATCCGAGACGATCACCAAGCAAACCTAGCCGCTCATAGTGTTATGAACCATCATCACCATCGAACCTTTATCCATTGGAATAAAAAACAAAGTCTTCATGTTTAGATCACTCAAGAACACCCCAAATTCGCCCCTTAGGAGTTACAAAATGAATGGGAATGATTAGATGATGAAAAGGCACCATAAACAACCTTAAATGAGGGAGTTACAAGTTTCACGTTGGCCTCCACCGTAAATTACGGTACCACCGTAAGTTACGGTGGCTTAAAATGGTTTACGGTGGAGTTAAACTGAGTTACGGCATCAATTTTTGTCAGAGTCTACCGTAAATTACGGTACCACCGTAAGTTACGGTAGGCTTCAGTAATCAATTTTTGTTTTCTTCATAACTTTCTCGTTTCAACTCCGTTTTCTTCACCGTTTTCGCCTACGTTCTCGTAATTTCATCCTCTATCATGTTATCTTCTTAATTCTTCAATTCCAAAATTTTATTTTTTCATTTATTCTCCGTCTTCAATCCTCTAATTAAGTCGCGCCTATTCGAAGCTTAATTTCCACACTTTTAAGCCCCAAATGTACCTGAAACACAAGCAAACGTAGTCATCTAATTCAAGACAATTACATGATCAAATGGGGGATTAACTTATCTTTTAACACACTAAAGGGTTGTCCTGTGGACCACCCGTCATTCACCAAGTGATGTAAGAGACTTAGGCAAACATGGCCTTTGATTGTCAAGAACTCTTACGATCAATCTTGGATCCCGAGACGACTCACACACTCTATGATGGACAATGGATGATGGTGGTGGATGATGGTGTTGTGATGGTGGTGGGTGGTGGGTGAAGTGTGAGAGAGGTGGTATGCCAATGGATGGTTTGCAAATGAGCCAAGCACCCCTATTTATAGCCTGAACAGCAGCTCGTGCACTGCCCCGTGTCCATTGGGCACGGCCCCGTGTCCATCCTCTTCTCTGTCTTCATTAATTGCAGTTTGTCTGCATTAGTTGACCACGCCCCCGTGTCCGCTGGGCACGCCCCCGTGTGCAGAAGCATATCTGTACTATCAAGATTTGCCTGGATTCTGCGAATGTTATAGTTGACCACGGCCCCGTGTCCGCTGAGCACGGCCCCGTGGTGGGTGATAGAAGCTTCTATAGCTTTGTCTTTTATGCTGGCACTTGGGCACGCCCCCGTGTTCACTGAGCACGGGGCGTGTTCAGCCTTCTGTTCTCTTGTTTTGCTTGGGAAGATGCTGTTGGGGAGGTCGGGCATGCCACGTTTGTTCCTTTTCTGGTATTTATGTTAGATTTAGCTGCCTTTTTTCTTCTTTTGTTCATTTGAGCTCATTTAATCCTGAAAATACAAAAGGAAGACAAAAGCACACTTTTTCCAACATTAGTACTAAAAAGGTTAGTTTTATGCCACAATTGATGTAATTTATATGTTGCATTTTGTGCACATCAGTGATATATATTCATAAAGTGATGATGATTTTACATGTTTATATAGACTAGCTGAGGATTATGGTTCATAGGGATTTATGTATAAATCTGTATTCTTGTTTGCTTTGGAACGTGAAAACATGAATGAATCCTTTTTTTGAATCAGTAAGATCGAACCATAGACTACGGTTGAGCGTCATAGTCTACGACAGGATTGAGTTATGTTGCACAATTAAGAAATGTACAACTTAACCTGCATGAAGTACAACATATACATAACACACCGCACACTCTGAATGGTACAAATACTGATGCATCACGTACAATCCAATTGTGCAAGGTCGCACACTCTTGTAGTGTACAACCTTGGATTGCACATCGTACACCTAAATTATGCGAGGCCGCACACTTGTCAAAACCGCACACTTTTGTTGTACCAACACCTGATCCATAATGTACACACCTAAAGTGCACACTCGCACACTGTTGTATGGTACACACCAGAAGTGCACAAGGTACAACTTAATCAATCATGACCGCACACTTGTGAGTGTGCCGCACACTCATCATTTGCGCCGTACACTGTTTGGGTCGTGCATTTACAAAATACACATTGAGCTGTATAATGGTCTGTGCACTGTTCACTCCTTGGGTTTTGTTGAGAGTCAAGTTACGGCCCACATGTTTATGTGATACGTGATACTTGTATACTTCATGTTAGTTAAGTGTAGAAAATACGTGGATTACTTGCATACAAATCTAATTGTTATTTGTAACCATAACAGGACGTGGTTGACCAAATTAAAACAAGTAAATTTATCTGCCGAGCAAAACAAAGGTGAGTTCACACATTTACTAAAAGCATGTATTCCCCGTGGTTGGAAACGAACTACAGTTTCCCTGGGTTCGGATTGCTTAGTATTCCGGGAGGAATACTGTTAGATACTATTTATACTTCATATCTTAAGCGGACTATACGAAACTCTATCACGAAGTCCCCATGCATTATACCGATTAGTCGCTGGGTCCTAGCGAACGGGATATTCGTTGATAAAGCTATTAGGTTTGACAACCTTACACCGTGCCCGGGAGGACAGGCGTGAACTACTATGCCTTGGCAACTGTAAATGATGATAGGCATTGGCAAACGGGGCAACAATAACGCAATAGTTAATGAGTATTCGTTATCGTACAGTTTAGTAGCTTACAGATGGGGTAGCTCCCTATAACATGATTATAAATGAGTAACTTAATAACATACTTTTTTGGAAATAAAAACTGAAAAACCGTGAACTCGCCAACTTTATGTTGACACCCTATTGCATGCTTTGGAGGTCGTTAGGTACAGCTCGAGAGCTTGCAGCAGGAGGAGTGTAGTGCTTACGATGAACCATTGTTGGTTCTAAATAAATATTATGAACTTTAAACTTGTGTTTTGAATTTTATGCTATTTGCTTCCGCTGTTTACTTTAATTATGTTTTTGGACTTTGGACTTTTGGAGATGACATGTGTCCTCAATCTAAATTTATTCAAAAGGGTAAACAAGTAATTTTCTCATTGATTCAACTAATTGACAACCTTCCATAACCGCCACCAGTTATCATAGGAATACGAATTTGTATTTCTGTAAGATCCATTAAGATTCTGTGTGTTATTGTTCGTTAATTATAATTTCTGAAGATCGTAGAGTATTATATAGTGATGGATGCAGAATGAGGGTTTTTATAAAGTTTTATAGTGTTATAGTGTTATATTTTCTGATAGCAGTTCTATGATGGATGTATAGTGTTATACTGTTAAATTTTCTGGTTGCAGGTTTATGATGGATGCATAGTCTTATATAGTGTAATATAGTGTTATATAGTGTTACATAGTGTTATATGGTGTTATCTAGTGTTTATATAGTGTTATATAGTGTTTATATAGTGTTATATAGTGTTACATAGTATTATAATTTTCTGGTAGCAGTTACATGTGTCCGGATTCATAGAATAAGGATAAACAAGGATCGCTGGAATTTAGGAGAGGTTACTTTATTTGAAATATAAAAAAAGACACTATTACCCCTACATTTTTTAAATCAGTCGAAATAATTAAAACACAATTTACAATTTGGTCCCTATTGATCCCAACCATTAGATCTTTGATCTAATGGTTTAAAACACTTCTTATACTTTTCACACTTTAGACCATTTTTACACTATCCCTACCCTTCATCATTATATCACATATCGGTTCGGTAAATGTATAATTACTATCATTAACCCCAAAGTTTAACAATGTGTAAACGTTAATCGGTCGGGTCGAGCTCGGTTTGCGTAAATAAAAAAAGAAAACTATATAAAACAATATAAACAATTCCGCGTCGTTATTATTTACCAAATCCCATGCCGAATCGTGACTGGGTTTGACCGAGTCAACCGGGTTGACCATGGTTGAATGAGTTGACCAGGTTGACCCGAACCTTCTCATATCCCGAACCCGAAACATGAATCTGTAAAATTTTTACCCGGACCCGAACCAAACCAAATCCCGAAACTGGACCGCAACATAACCCGAGCCAACCCGAGCCGTACACCACCACCCCTAGTGGCCCTGGCGGCTCCACCGCCCTTGCCGTCGCCGGCTGCCACTGCACTGCGGCTCCAGTTGTCAGCTGTGGCCCGTCTTTAGCCACCATATGCCACCGCCGTTAACCACCACCATCAACCACCTTCTCCCCGCTGCAACTGTTCAAGCAACCATTTATCCCGTTAATCGAGCCAAGATACTAAAAGAAAAACATAAAACCGAGCCGGAGACTCATCGGAAATGTCGCCGTAACTGTAAAGTCTCTAAAACTTTGTGTAAAGCCTCCTCATTACCTGATCTAGGCATGCACTGAGTGAAGATTCAAAGATAGACTCGCCTGAATGTCGATCAGAATCTCGCTGGAGCTGAGCTTGGGCTCAGACGACCTTGATTCTAGAAAAACGGGCGCTGTCATTGCGTCAGGAAGGTCGGTGATAGTGGGGAGGATGAGTTTGAACGAGAAAGTCACACCGGAGACCACCGCCTACCCAGGCGGCGGCGCTGCCTCCATCATCATCCCTGGCACTCCCGGCACCGTCGTTATCATCACTGACTCCCTTCTCTGGTCGATCTCTCTCTCTCTCTCTCTTGTTGTCCTCTCTCTCTCTCTCTCTCTACTGATGTGAGTGTATGACGAGGCAAGGGGTATAAGAAGAAACGGGGTGGAAGGTTGCCGGTGTGGTTTGTGGCCGGCCGGAAACCGGCGCCGGAAAGTTGGCCGGAGCCCGGCTCCAGTGACCGGAGATTAGGGAGGGAAAGGGGGTGCGGCTGTGTATAAGGATAGGTCAAATGAAAATGATAAGGTTTGCAAAGCTTATATACTTAGGGTTTTTGAGGTCGGTTGGGCCCAAGGCCCACTAACATGGTTCTAGTTGTTTGCACGCCACGTTCCCGTTTCCATGACCCATTTTAGCACCCGGACTTTGTGGAACGTCGTTGAATAAATTTTCAGGACAAAAAAACGTAAATAGTGTTGGTAGTCGTTGTTTGATGCGTTCATTTGTCGGTTGCGTTAAAATCGCGTAAAATGTTTTGTTTATCGTTTTTAATCCGTTTTTCGATCCGATTTCGACTGAGGACATTAAAATTTTATTACGAAGCTAAATTTAATGTACTTTTTTCAGTTTTTAAGTTGATAAACGAGTCTAATGCTTTCGTTTCGTTGCTGGTACGTTCCTATAGTCGCGTTTTTCATTCATGTTTGCGTTTTGTGACGTTCGAAAGCACGATAAATTCGCAAAACAAAATCCATATGTATAAAATTCGCATTTGTCGGCGTTGTCCGTATTTTATCTGGTATAAGTTCGTTATCGTTTAATATTCATCAGTTTTTCCCGCAAATCACCATACGCGAACTTTAAAGCCGGATAGACGTTCTTAGACACTTCAAAGGCCTAATTAAGTTAGTTTGCGTCTCAAAACACTACTTATAGTTGTCTTAACGTTTGTTATTCGTGTAATTAAAACCCGAAAATTAACGGTTGTCATATTCAGGGCCCAACATTGATGTATATTGGAAACAAGAGGGTGTAAAGTTGATGAATTTTTAAAATAAGGTGTAAAGTTGTTCTACAACTGCAGTTTCCTTTTTTTTAATTGATTTTTTGAACCCTTGTAATACTTGAGTTATAAATATCTGGTAGTAAAATATTATTGGTAAATTTTATTCTTAGTTGACCATAGAAACTTTTTTAGGGTTGATTTCTGGAAGTAAACGGAAAAGTTGACAAAATGTCAACTTCCGACATTTGAAATATGAAACAAAAACAAAATTATAAGTGGAAAACAAAACACCCATGTCACTTTAAATCGATTTCCACCGTAGAAGATCATCTCAACCACCATGAAAATCAATAATATAAGTTGAAAACGAAAAACTGCTTTTGGTCCATTTTTGTATAAATCGATGTCCACTGCGAAAAAAATCCTCCATCCATCAACCACCATGCACTTCACAAGGAACATTCATATATTTCTCTTCTTATTTGTGTTAGCAATCACAGAATCTTCATCTGATCAATCAAACACCACCAGCGATGTGATCACCATCACAAAAGCCGCAAACGTAGCCAAACCCGGCTGCCAAAGCCAGTGCGGAAACGTAACCATTCCATACCCGTTTGGCATCGGTCCGGGCTGCTTTCTAAGTGAATGGTTCGAAACCACGTGCAACACGAGTGTTAATCCTCCCAGAACCCAGATCGGTAATCTAACAATCCTAGAATTCACCGATTACACTTTCCGAATGCCCAACAATGTCGCAAGCCAATGTTATGATTCGTCGGGAAACATCATCGAAGACAATCCAGCCTACACAAGACTAGGCTGGACATCACCCTTTTCATTTTCACAAAAAAACCAGTTCACTCTACTGGGGTGTGATTCTTTTGCCTTAATTTTCGAACCTAAACTGCTTAAGTTGACGAGCGGCTGCATTGCACTGTGTTCCGCTTCCGAGGAAGTGGTCAACGGGTCATGTTCAGGTGTCGGGTGCTGTCAAACATCGATCCCAAAGGCACTCAAGTTTTACTACACGACTATTACTAATTTGACCAATAGAAACCACACTACCATCTGGTCTTTTGATCCTTGTTCCTACTCGTTTTTGGGTGAGCAAGAACGGTTTACATTTCATGGGGTGTCAGATTTTATGGACCCCAATTTCAGGAACCGGACCATGGCTAGTGTTCCCATGTTGGTTGATTGGGTGGTCGGGAACTTGAGCTGTAGTGAGGCTAGGAGTGCTGGTGTGTTGGCTTGTCAAGCGAACAGCGAGTGTGTTGATTCGGATACTGGAGTTCCAGGATATAGATGTATTTGCAATAATGGTTATCAGGGCCAGCCTTATCTTGAGCCAGGTTGCCAAGGTTAGGTTTGTTATATATCAAATGATCAGCATAAAACAGCGAAACAATACAATCAACTAGAATAACTGTAAATCAAAACGTTAAATAACAAATTTTGTGTTTCATATTGACAGACATCAATGAATGTGAAGATCCTAGTAATCTTTGTGACGGGGTTTGTACGAATACCCTTGGTAGTTATACGTGTAGTTGTGAAGATGGGTATGTTGGAGATGGTCTGAAAAATGGACATGGTTGTGCCAAGGAAAATTCAGAGTTTCCTGTTATCAAGTTCACTTTAGGTAATTTTTCATATTCATTTGAGTGGCAAACAAACTCTTTAGAGTTTAGTGAAAATTGTAAGTGATGGGTTAAGTTTGTTGAGAAACTCTATGGGGTTTGCTTGTCATCCACCAACTTCGCTTGTCACACCAGTGAACTTAAAACAAATTGTCAGAACTAGCATGAATACGCTTGCACGGTTAGCAAACTGCCTAAAAAAAAAAAAACATTCAAAAAATATACCTAAAAGTACTTAACTAAATCCTAAACAACCTACTAATCCAAAAAGTTTAGGATATGACGCCTTGGATTAAATTACAGCTTTATATGATGTTCTAAAATGCAGGTATGGGGTTTGGTTTCTTGGCCGTTTTAGTAGCAACAACATGGCTTTATTTTGTCTTCAAGAAAAGAAACCTTGTGAAGCTCCGACAGAAATTGTTCCAACAAAATGGTGGTTTGCTACTCAAACAACGTTTTACTACCAGCGAAGGCAGTGCCGATTTAACAAAGGTCTTCACAGCACAAGAGTTAGAAAAAGCCACTAACAATTACGCCGAAGACCGGATCTTGGGCCGTGGTGGTTACGGGACTGTGTACAAAGGCATTTTAACTGATCAACGGGTCATTGCAATTAAGAAATCACGAGTTATGGATGAAACCCAAATTGAATTATTCATCAACGAAGTGATTATATTAACAGCGGTTCACCATAGGAACGTCGTGAAGCTTTTGGGATGTTGTTTAGAGACGGAGGTTCCATTATTGGTATACGAGTATGTATCCAACGGAACACTTTTTAATCATCTTCAAGGTAAAGGAACCATGACTTGGTTATCGTGGGAGAATCGGTTAAGAATAGCGGCCGAAGCTGCTGGTGCACTTTCATATCTTCATTCGGCTACATCCACCCCTGTAATCCATAGAGATGTGAAATCCGCAAACATATTATTAGATGATAACTACACCACAAAGATCGCAGATTTTGGTGCTTCAAGATTAGTTCCGTTAGATCAAACACAAGTGACCACGCTAGTTCAAGGAACATTAGGGTACTTAGATCCCGAGTACTTTCATACAAGTCAGTTAACCGAAAAGAGTGATGTTTATAGTTTTGGAGTGGTGCTTGCTGAGCTTCTTACCGGGAAAAAACCACTTTGTATGCAACGAGGTGAAGCAGAACGAAATTTAGCAACTTATTTCATTAAGTCGCTAAAAGAAAACACTTTGTTTCAGATTCTTGAACCTAGAGTTGTAAGGGAGGGTACCCTAGACCAACTGCAACAAATTGCTGAGCTTGTGAAAAGATGCCTTCACCTTTTAGGAGACGAGCGACCAACGATGAAAGAAGTAGCAACTAAACTTGAAGTGTTACGGAAGTATACTCAACATCCATGGGCGAGTCCACATGTTGATGAAGAGAATGCTAGCTTGTTAAACACGGAGCGAAGAATCCGACCTTTACGCAGAATCGATAAATGTGTGCACTAGTACTGGGGAAATCTCTTCCGCTTTTAGCATCGATAATGGTCTTGTAATTCCTGAAAATATGCTCAGATGATAAGATTTGTTATTGTTTGTTCTCGGATATTCTAAAAGTGTGTTTGTATGTGTAACTTATCGTGACTCGTTCATTAGCTACTGTTTTGAATGCTTATAAAACTTGCTTACTTTGTAACTGTTTCAGTTTTAACTCGACTCTCCCCATAATTGATTCTCATGAGAGGTAAAACCATTTTTAGTGATTAAAAAGATCAAAAGAATTGTTGCAAGGATTCAATAACTATGGATTTCAATCCTGAAACGCCATCAAAGGGTGAGAATTAAGTGATTTATGGTATAAGGAGTCACTGATTTAATTAATCAATATGGAACTCGAACCCATTTTCATGTGGAGTTAGATGATTTCATTAATGGGTTTTTTTTTCTCATAACCATCCGTATTCATAAAGCCCCTTGTGGGGCGTTATGCGACACGTGTCATGCCACATCACACGGAGGCTTTATTGGGCGTTATATCACTAGAGCCCGTACTCATAAGACCCTACCCATCATTACCTAATTATTAATTTTCAATTTTATTAATTAATTATAAAAAACCTTACTTGTTTGTGATTTGTCAAAAGTTTGAAAGGAACCTCCATAACGCCGCGAAATGCATGGCGCCTCCCCCCTTTTTGCCCCATAACGCCGCCCGTCGCGGTGTGCGGGGCGTTATGGGGCGTTATGGCCCCAAAAACCCCACTCTTAGACTGTGGGGTATGGGGCTTGGGTTAGGGCGTGGGTTGGGGGAAAACGCCCAAGCCACCACCCCGGGTGGGCTTGGGTTGGGGCGTGGCCCAAGGGGCGGTAGTTTGAAGCCGGGCGTGGGGCGGGTCTAGCAAGGTGACGTGGCGGGCTCTCAATGGTCAAACCAAACTAGCCGTTG
This sequence comes from Helianthus tuberosus, assembly GCA_030545235.1. Taxonomy (NCBI): domain Eukaryota; kingdom Viridiplantae; phylum Streptophyta; class Magnoliopsida; order Asterales; family Asteraceae; genus Helianthus; species Helianthus tuberosus. The sequence goes on along the minus strand of CM060441.1, from coordinate 80,609,656 downwards.
GCCAACGGCTATGTTAAAAAAAAAAATTCACTATAAATATCACACTTCAATTCCTATTTTTACCACATTCAACCACAATAATCATCTTCAATTTCTATAATCATCTCTATTCTCATTCTACAAAACGAAAAATGCATCCTCATAATCGTGGTTATGACCCGAACAACCCGTTTGCATTCCAAGAAAATAATCCTAGCCCACCACCCAATCGTCCAATGCCTTGTCCATTTTTAATACACTCCCCTATGCCCGATATGGCTAGTTATGCATCGTATCTCGGTGGTCGTGTGTTTACTAACTTCCCACACACCGACGATTCGATACCTAGCCCGTTTACACAAACGCCCATCAACCTTTCACCAACCTCCATCAACATTTCCCAAATCGAAACTGTCCCCGAAACTCAACCACCCAACGATGGTCCTTCCGCTTCCAAACCCGTCAAAAAGAGAAGTCATAAGAAAAAAACCGAGGCGGAGAAAGCACTTGATACCGCCAAACGAAAACAACAAAAATGGGTCGTTAATAAAGAACTTGCATTGGCGAGGGCTTGGTTTCAACAATCTCAACATCCAACTTTAGGTATTTTTAAATATTTTGTAGCCCTTATTTTAATATTTATGGTTATTTTTTATATAACTTTGTAATATATTAAATTTTGTTTTTATTAAAATAGGAAATTCTCAACATCGAAGCCATTTGTGGGAAGCGATTAGTAAAGCATTCCATGAAGAATTGGGAAGGGAGACTTATCGTGAAAACGATAGCTTATCCTCGAAGTGGAGCGAGATAAGCGGCCAACTTACAAAATTTAGTGTTTTTTTAAATAAAGCAAAACAAAACCCAAAAAGTGGTGAAACAGAAGCCGACTGTGTGACAAATGCATTGATTACATTCAAAACAAATGTGGGGAGCGACTTCCGTTTCATGCATTGTTGGGAGATTTGTAAGTTCCATCCAAAGTGGGCGAATATCCCCAGTGGTAGCGAAACTAACACGTCTTCCAAAAGGTCAAGGGCCTCGTCCCAAGCCCAATCTGATGCAGGAGATCAAGAGTTTGAGGACCTTCTGGATGATTCTCCAAACCGGCCTAAATATGGAAGAGATGCCGCAAAAAAGCGCGCTCAAAAATCAAGATCGGATACGGCATCGCCTTCAGTTGGGAGTTCGGGCTCGCGTAGGGGAATATACAGCGATTAGTTGGATGACATTGCATGCAAGCTAGATACATTCAACGTATTCCAACAACAAAGGCCGAATGTAGGAAGATCGAGGAGATTCCTATTGTTCGTGATTATCCAGAAGTGTTTCCTGAAGACTTACGTGGATTACCCCCTGTGAGACAGATCGAGTTTCGAATCGATTTGGTACCTGGTGCTGCACCAATTACGAAATCTCCCTATAGATTGGCACCGTCTGAAATGAAAGAGATGTCGAACCAGCTTCAAGAGCTACTAGACAAAGGTTTCATTCGACCGAGTTATTCGCCTTGGGGTGCGCCTGTTCTGTTCATGAAGAAGAAGGATGGATCCTTTAGGATGTGTATAGATTACATGGAGCTGAACAAGTTAACTATCAAGAATCGGTATCCATTGCCGAGGATTGATGATCTGTTTGACCAGCTTCAGGGATCCAGCAATTACTTAAAGATAGATCTGCGTTCAGGCTATCATGAGTTGAAGGTTGCTGACGAAGACATTCCCAAGACAGCCTTTCAAACACGATACGGCCATTATGAGTTTCTAGTCATGCCCTTTGGTTTGACTAATGCGCCAGCTGTGTTCATGGATCTCATGAACAGGGTATGCAAACCCTACTTGGACAAATTCGTGATAGTATTCATCGACGATATACTTATTTATTCACGAACCAAAGAAGACCATGAGCATCATTTGAGGTTGATTTTGGAGTTGTTAAAGGAAGAGAAACTGTATGCCAAGTTCTATAAATGTGAGTTTTGGATTCGAGAAGTTCATTTTCTCGGACATGTCATAAATGAGAAGGGTATACATGTAGATCCGTCCAAGATTAAAGCGATTAAGAATTGGGAAGCGCCAAAGACCCCATCGGAAGTGCGACAATTCTTAGGGCTTGCTGGGTATTACCGGAGGTTCATCGAGAATTTCTCCAAAATAACGCAGCCATTGACGCTATTAACCTAGAAGTCAAAGTCAAAGTCAAGGTCAAAGTCAACGACCGATTTCGCGCGACTTGACCTGTAGTAGATTTCTTTTATGTGTTTAATTTAATTATATTATGTGGAGTAAGTGTCAATAATTACAATAATCGACGTATGTCATTCGCCATCTACTCGACTTACGACTGTGAACTATAGGAAGTAACAATGCGATAAAGCTAACTCGACGATAATCAAACTATGCTAATCAAATCGACATTGAATCGCAACTCAAACTACGCATATTAGTTATTGTTATATGTGTGTGTGCCTTATGTGTTACTTGTGCATGTTCATTTATGTTATGTGTGGTAATCAATCGAAACGCAATCGAACTCGAAATGCAATCGAACTCAATCGACATCGAACTCGAATCACAATCGAACTATGTGTAACGCCCGGCTCTTTTGTACTTTCCATTTATAGAAAGTTTTGTTCGTATTTCTATTTTTGGAAACTTTGCATTCTTGTAATCATTCCTTCGTTGTAATCGTTATAAAACCGAGACTTGGATCATTAATGAAACTCGTATTTTGTTACAAATGTGTTATACACACTTTATATATGCTCGTATGTTCGAATTGGTGAATCAATTGATGTTTAATCGTCATTCTTGGAAACTATGTGCTAAACTTGTAATTAAGCTAAACTTATGCCCAAAACGTGTTTTGAACGAGAACGACACTTGATTATGATACTTATACGCTTAATTATACTTGGTTTATACTCCTCGTACTTGAACTTATCTTAAAATATACTTATATGGCAAGAATGGCCCTTAAAAGTCCTAAAAACACCAAATTTAACAAGTCTGGGGGCTAAAGTGCAATTTTTGAAACTTATATGGAAATCAGAAGTGGCGGGCGGCCCGCTTTAACTTACCAGAAACCTAATGCGGGCCGCATTGGCCTTGCATTCGTAGAAAACACAACCAGCTTCGATCAGACGCGATTTTTGCACGAAATCCAACTTCTAAACACTCCCCAATCACCTTAATTCCACCTCTAATCACCTCCAATCACCTCCAAGCTCTTCCACTATAAATACAACCCTTCTCCACACCATTTTACACTTTCACAACACTCAAATCTCTCCAAAATACTCTCTAGTTCCTGCAAGAATCTGAAATTCGGACAGATTCATAACCTTGTACAAAAGTGAGTGTAACTTGCTCATTTCTTAACGACATTGCTTGATTCTTCTTCCTACTTACTTGGATAATCATAGGGTATGATTCCTTGACTTCTCCTTGGAGAAATCAGACCTGGAAATCCCCTGAAATGATCCAAAAACTTTCTGTTTTGATTTATGTTCTTACAAACTTATTTAAACTTCATACAACTTGTGTCTAACACATCTCACACCAATGTCCTAATGCTTACAACCCCTCCTATGGTTGGTTAAGCTTAAAAACATGGTTGAGACACTATAAATCAGAGGTTAAAACCTCAAATACTTTCTGTTTTGTTAGGGTGTTTTGACCCACAAGTCATGTTCGAGCTAGTTCTTGATATAGAGTGATTATGGAACAACTTGGGTTGTTCCCAACATACAATCCTCACATGATTTGATGATTTATCTTAGTTAGATTGTATATATTATACTAATCCTAGTTCGTGACCCTCCTTGGTTGTTTTTACATCAAGAGAAGTGGTGAACATTCAAGGGGTTCCTAAATGGAAGCTTGTCTTCCTACCCCATACATGACATCTATGAACAACTTGAGGTGCCTAAATGGAGATTTAATCTCCTACCTCCTACTTGAACCATTGGACCTAATAATATACTAACCTAATTATTATTTACATATACTTATTCGAACCTTTGATAATAAACTTGTGTTTATATATTGAAGTAGTAGGATACCATCTAAGACCTAGAACTTTAAGTATGATTCTAATGGGCATACCACCCATGAAAACATTATAACCTCCTTGGTTACATAGTGTCATACGTAAGTTACTAAGTCAAGGATGATTATTTTCATATTATGATACTTTATGATACATTTACAATCCGAATCTTTAATCTACCGTGTACGCCAAACTCACACACCTATGTTTCCTCGTGTAGAAGGACTAGGTGCTCCAAAGTAATCCATCACCAACTCACTCGTGGGATTTCAAGTAGGAAAGCTTGCAACCACCGTGAGTATACTCGATCCCTTTTTCCCCTTTACACTTTGGGATGCAACATGTATAATTATGTAAACAACTTTTGAACTAAACATACTCATCCTTTGAACGAATGCATGAAACTAATGTGATTTACTTGCTATTCTTGTATGCTCTATGAACGATTTGGAACGTTATATGCTCATTGATTTGTTCGCCCACCTTAACAATTATAGCGCTATAGGATTTACGCCCCGCCTGCTGAACTATTGGGTATTGTTAAGTTTACCATCCCGCTGAACTATTGGGATTTTATGCGTTGTGTTCTAGGGTTTGATCATATTGTACGCCAAAATTGCATACTAGCAAGCACATATTATGAATCATGTTGGATTGAGTTTTATTCTATTATGCTATGTAAACAAACTTGTATACTCGCTCATTGCCTTTGCATTGAAACTCTATTTTATTACATGTTGCAGGTTGAATTATGAAGTATGGATGATTGATGAAACAAGTGTAGGGTGGACTAGATACACACCTTAATTATCTATCTTCTCATGTTATGTGATTTGTTGAACTATGTTGTATTTCTTTTTGGGGATTTGTATGACAATTTGGTATTGAAATGAAATTTGGATTTAATTAAATATTGTCACATAGTGTTATGAAGTCTCTAGCAATCTATACACACTTCATCTCATCCCGATGTTTCCGCCATCGGTTGGGGTGTGACAGATTGGTATCAGAGCCATAACTATAGGGAATTAGGAAAATTGCCATGCTTTTGCCCTAATCTATAGTTTTAGGAATTTTGCCTCTTATGTGTTGTTTAAAACTTTTGTACTCTACCATGCATGCTTCCTAGCTACACTTCTTGTTGATTAAATTTATATGCCTTTCCTAAGGTTAACATGAATACACTTTGTTATTTGTATACTCTTGTAACACAAACGAGACAACTTTACCAAAATAGGCGTGAAACCCACAATTTGGTAAACGACTCTCATTCTACCTTGAACTATTTCTTTTGCACGAAATTACACCATTAAGCTAGGAGTGAAATCCACAACTTAATGGTAATTTCCATTTCAACTCTAGTGGACCCTTGTCATAGTGTCGAAATTTTATTTTTGACCCGACGAGTACCAACCACATCTAGGGTACGAAATCGTCAAGTTAGGGGTGAAACCCGCATCTCGTCGATTAAGTCCCATTCCTCGATTTTCAATCTCGCCAAAGTCCCGATTGTTTCAATCAATTAGAGATGTGTAGTAACCGGAAGGGTAAGATACCGTTAATCGCTTCTCGACGAGAGTATCTTACTTATAGGCCAAAGCACGTTTTCTCTAATTCGAAATAACTTTCGACCCACTTTGGAATAGTCGACGTTTCTCTACCCGAAACAATCCGATGTTTTATTGAGCCTCTCTTTTATGTATCTCAATTTATATGTGATTTTATGCTTGAACGTTCGTTCATTTCAAGATTTCGTTTTAATCATTTCGCACGTTATCGCAATCACAAACAATAATAATCCCTCGTGAACAAACTAAATTTACAATGCTTTCATTTATCCATGTTATGCTATGTTGGACTCATGACTATGCTATATGTGACGTCTAAACTCTTTATGTTATGTGACTCAATTTGAAACTTTAATGCTATGTGACACTTTATGCTATGTGAATCAATTTATGCAAACGATTTTTTTTTTCTTAAACAAACATTATGATCAAGTCTCACCTATTCATTCTTTTGAATCTTAGATGTCTTCTCGTCACTCCAACTCGTCTAAGAAGTCAAAGTCCCGTGCTACGAAGAAAATGATGGCTTTCATGGCCGATCAATTTGCGCGCGTCGTTCCAAAGGTCATTTCCGAAATTCGAGCTTCTGAAACTCCGAACTCTTCCGTCGACTCCAAGGTCGAAATACGCAAGCCCGCTTCGTTCAACTTCAAGCACTTTTCATCGTGCAATCCCAAGCCATTCACCGGCAATGATGGGGTGACCGCCATGCTCGAATGGTTTGATAGCATGGAGGTCACGTTCATCAACAGTGATTGCCCCAATGAGCTCAGGACGCGTAGTGCGACTGGGGTATTCCAAGCCCGAGCTCTCGAATGGTGGACGAACGAAAGGAACATTCGTTCGAACGAACTGGCATATGCGTTGGAGTGGGAAGAAGTCAAGGCCCTGATGATGGACGAGTTTTGTCCTCCGCATGAGCAACAAAGGTTGGAGGAAGAATTTTGGGCGCTAAAGCAAGTGGGAGACGAAAACCTAGCCTACACCACCCGTTTCAAACAACTTAGCTTCATAGTTCCTCACCTTGTTATGACCACCGACCGCAAGATACGGAAGTATATCAATGGGTTACCCTCTGCTATGCGCGATACGATCGAGGCTGCCAAACTCGACACCATCGAAGCTGTTTATCGTTTGGCCGCTTCCCTGAACAACAATCGCGTTCGTGATAAACAAGCCTCAAACCCCGCTCCCTTCAAGCCAGCCAACCAAATCACCCAACAGTCGAGTGGAAATAGGGGGAAGAAGCGAAAGCAATCGAACCCTGTTTGCAATGCGATTGTACCGCCTGTTAACCCAAACCCTGTTGCTCCTGATAACACCCAAAGATCGTACACTGGGATTCACCCCAAGTGTGCCACTTGTAACCGCCACCATCCCGTCAATGCCAGGTGTCGTCTTTGTGGCAATTGTAACCGTTATGGACATGACACCGCATTTTGTCGCTACCAACCACAACAAGCCCCACCAGCCCAGCAAGCACAACAAGCTCCACCAGCTCAACAAGCGCAACAAGCTCCACCTCCTCCTCAAAATGCAAGACCTGCTAGAGCTTGTTTCAAATGTGGAGACGCCAATCATCTTCGTCCTCAATGCCCACTATGGAATCAAGAGCAACTACAACCTCCTCGTGGACGCTGTTTCAATCTGAACGCGAACCAAGCGCGCAACGACAATAATGTCGTTAACGGTACGTTCCTTGTTAACCATCTTTATGCTTCGATACTATTTGATACTGGTGCGGACAAAAGCTTTGTGTCCTTAGAATTCGAACCATTGTTAAATTGCACGCGCTCTAAACTACCTAAGTCGTTTTCCGTTGAAGTCGCCAATGGCAAGTCCATCTTAGTCGATTCCGCTCTTCGTAATTGTCGCCTTACTCTTAACGAGCACGTCTTCCCTATCGATCTCATACCCATGCAATTGGGTAGTTTCGACATCATCATAGGCATGGATTGGCTCCTAAAGAACCATGCCGAAATCGCTTGTCACGAGAAATACGTTCGTTTACCCCTCCCATCTGGTGATGTTTTACACGTCTATGGAGACCGACCTTCAAAGGGACTGAAGTTGATGTCCTGCACACAAGCGAACAAGTACTTACACAAAAAGTACCTTGCCTTTTTAGCCCACATTGTGGAAGAAAAGGGCAAGGGAAAGAGTGTAAGTGATGTTCCAGTGGTGCGCGACTTCCCTGACGTCTTTCCTGAAGATTTACCCGGTCCTCCTCCACCTCGATCCGTTGACTTTCGCATTGACCTCATACCTGGTGCGACTCCTGTTGCCAAGGCTCCTTATCGTCTTGCACCTTCTGAGATGCAAGAATTATCTACGCAGCTTCAAGAACTCCTCGATAAAGGCTTCATTCGTCCAAGTACATCACCTTGGGGTGCACCTGTGCTTTTCGTTAAAAAGAAAGACGGCTCTTTCCGTATGTGTATCGATTATCGCGAGCTCAATAAACTCACTGTCAAGAATCGCTACCCTCTTCCGCGTATCGACGATCTCTTTGACCAACTTCAAGGCGCTACTTGTTTCTCCAAGATCGATCTTCGTTCTGGTTATCACCAACTTCGGGTCCTCGAAGAGGACGTACCCAAAACCGCTTTTCGCACTCGCTATGGACATTACGAGTTCGTGGTTATGCCTTTTGGATTAACCAACGCACCCGCTGTGTTCATGGATCTAATGAATCGTGTTTGTAAGCCCTATTTGGATCGTTTCGTAATCGTCTTCATTGATGATATCCTCATTTATTCTAAAACTGAAGCCGATCATGAACGTCATCTTCGTCTTATACTCGAGCTCTTACGTATGGAACGATTATACGCTAAATTCCCTAAATGCGAGTTTTGGATTAAAGAAGTCCAATTCCTTGGACACGTTGTTAGTGAAAAAGGAATCCACGTTGACCCTGCAAAGATCGAAGCCGTAAAGAATTGGACCGCGCCTAAATCTCCTTCCGAAATCCGTTCTTTCTTAGGATTGGCGGGTTACTACCGTCGATTCATATCGAATTTTTCAAAAATCGCCGTTCCTCTCACTTCGTTGACTCAAAAAGAGAACCCTTTTGTTTGGGGTCCTGAGCAAGAGAAATCCTTTCAAACTCTCAAGGACATGCTGTAACGACTCACACAAAAACATCCTAAAAACGTTCCGTAAGTATGAACCCGGACCCCTGATAAAACAACTCTCATCAAAAGTCATAATTATTAATTTAATTTGACCAATAAGAAACCCTAATTGAGACACCCAAGTGATTCTACGCAAACCCTATAATTTTCATAATTTTCAGAATCAGGATTAGGACCCCTAAAACTCAGAGGGGGCATACCCTAGTTGATGAATATCTATATTTGCGTGATGAGAAAGCTGAATTTATAAAAAGTGTCGACTCATCTAGCCTAGTCCCACACGTGGCAACAAGATAAACTTAAAATGTACCTTACGGACCGTAAGGTCACCAAGCTTACGGTCCGTATGCTACCTTACGGACCGCAACATCAGCAAGCTTACGGTCCGTAAGCTAGTCACTTTTCGTGTATAAATAGCAGGCATTGGGACAGACTTCTGGGCGATTGTTCGACGAAGAAATTCGTCTCAGACTTCGAGTTCTGTCCAAATTACTTCAAATTACACCCACAAAACTCAAATTAAGTATAGCGGGGTGCTGCAGAACAGGGTATTAACTCAATCGCTCTTACGATTCATTATCCAATCGATTAAACTATCCAAGGGATGTTTAAGTGCCGCCCACATTAGGGTTATACTTTATCGTTCGTCATTAATTTGACGGATTGTCGTTAATTCGATAGGTAAAGTATTATACTTTATCGTTCGTTGTTAATTCAACGGATCATCGTTAATTCGATGGGTAAAGTATTATACCTTGTCGTTCATTGTTAATTCAATGGATCATCGTTAATTCGATGGACAAAGTATTGCATTTTGACATTCATTGTGAGAATTTAATCTCGTGGGTTATCGTAAAAGCTATATTAAGTTAACTACCTAGTTCGTATGCATTAGGTTCCAAGGCTAAGTAATAGACTAAGCTCTGCTTATACAAATCTGCAATATATCAAAGGCTTATCTGTAGACTAAACTTTGTTCGTATGAATCTGCCTGATTATCAGTGAGTCATTCTCTCTTTTTATCAAATCTATTTACAAAATCATGTTTTATTCAAAGTTATAATTACGGGGATTAAGTCTTTGTAATCACCAATTTACAGCCGGTATGTGGGGTAGTGTGCACATTACTGTTGATAGGTGAGCGTACCTATAAAGTATCACGTTAGGTGGGCAAACCTAATTAGTGATATTCGTCATTCATTGGGGCAGCCAATGGTGATATGACCACAGTCACCGTAAAGATTCGAGTGACAAGTACTGTGGGTAGTTGGCTTGATATCAGAAACATTGTAATCGCTCTTAATACTGTATATTATAACAAACGGGTCATTTTAGTAAAATGAATGAACTCACTCAGTATTTCCCGCTGACAAAACCTTTTTAAACACTTTTCAGGTAATTACAGTAGAATTGAAGTAAGAGATGGATACGGCACAAAAAGGCATCAAGAAGTGGCTTATGTATTTATTTAAATCAAAATAAGAAATATTGTTTATATAATAAAATTTATCTTTATTAAAGCTACCATTATAAAACATGGGTTTATCCCATTTATTTATTAAAATAAAATCCGGTGTTTCTAAACTCTGATATTTTTCCTAACTCACGGTTCTGAGGAAATTTCCGCTGCGATCGTTTTCAAAATAATCACCGGTACCACTGGACTGTTCGCGGCACCCGATTCCGTCCAGGGTGGGTCGGGGGTCGTGACAGAAGGTGGTATCAGAGCCAACTCAAAGAGCCACTAAGCAAAGCCACTGCTTTACGCCTTTAAGTGTTGTAATAATAATACCTAAATTTATATAAAAGAGTTAGGGGATTGATGTTAATTGGTAGCATTTAGACTCAAACTTAAGAAAGGATGCCTTAATATTAACTTCACAATAAGCTAAGTATTTGTGTAAATAAATATGATGGATTTTGGTAAGTTCATTTCTTTTCTCACAGTTTGTAAGTCCACTCTATTTTTATAGTTTTATCACCTTTTTGTGATATAATTATAATTACAAAAGACTTTTCAAAATCCTAAAATATTTATCAGTTATACTTACAGTAATTAAAGTTATATATATATTTTCTAATAGAAAGCTAACTAATAATAGCATAACCACAATCACAATAGAAACTACGCATCAGTAACCATAGCCTATGACTAATATTATTTTAAACATTGAATCATTAATAAAGTTAATAAATGTTTAAAATAAATTTAATTAATATATCCCATAATAAAATAGTCAAGTATAATATATTCTACTATACGGAGATTATATTTTTTTAAATTAAATCAAATAACGATATTACAATTATTTAAGTAAATTAACATATTATATTTGATAAGTTATAGTAGTTGAAATAAAATGATATATGTCATTCTCTGGGTTAAATGATTTTGTGCCATAAGTAATATATTTGATAAAGTAATATCACGGGATAACTAAGTCCAGAATTACTAGTTGAAAGAATGATCAACAGTAATATGACCTGAGTCACTAATTGGAAAAATGATCAAATTGACACTGTCACCGGAATCATGTAGTGATCAATATAATAATAAGATATGTTATGGAAATACAAATTTCCTTAATTCTGAATAAAAGTCCTAATAAGATAAGGCATTTTTTTGAAAAGATACTATTTATGGGAAATAGAAAATTTTCTCCGGTAAGACTGGGTATGAGGTAATAAGACTCTCCAGTTTGTTCGGATATATTGGAATTACCGCTCCGGCGCGAATCGGATAAGACGGAATATATAATATGTCACACGAGTGACAAGATTTCCCTAAATAGTATCATAATCAGATATTTGACTGGTTTTGGAAAAATGAATTTGTTAAATACATTTACCTGATAGAGGAAATGTTTAATTCAGCCTGTAAAATATGTGATTATATAGATAGATATATCTATAAAGAAATTCCAAAAGTCAAGTAAGAATAAAGCACTTGCATCTGTATCTAGATTTCTTTATTAAGAATCTCTTTTCCGATTATTTCGTTTGATTATCTGCTTAGTAACTCAAGCGACAATAATAAATAAAAACCCATTAAGTTGGGATACCATTGAAAGTATAAAGAATTTCTAATACGTTACCATAAACTATTAACGCAAGTAAGAAGTATGAAAAGTTGTGCTAATGCACATGAAAATTTAATTATAAGTCCGCAGACGTTAAAATATATCACACACAACTTTCGAGGCAAGATCTTTGGAAAATATAAATTGGGCACCATGACACTAATGTTAAAATTCTGTCAGTAGAAGAACTAAAAACAACACTTCATCACATGATCCTACAACCAACATAAAATTTCGCTGAGGTATATTAGAACAAGATTTAACAAAAACATCGGTGCACAGTCTAATCAGAGTCATAAGTATTAGCACTGAAAAAGGAGTCATATACTTTTTCAAATTCTCTATTTTTCATTTTATTTTGACATTCCCTGATAATATCATTTAAATAACGGTTATCATTCAAAATTCCAGATAGAAGTTCTTATATTTCTTTTGTTGAAAATTCTGACTTCTGCATATAAAAAGTTGACTTTCGCATTTCTACTTTTTCTAACGGTCATCATACCAGAAGGATTTATTTCATAGTAGCGGATCTTGATTCATTTCATTTCTTGGTAAATTCACACATGCACCGTTTGTTACACATATGGTTCGTTTAATTTCTAAATTCCACTAAAAGGATTCATTCTAATATCCTTTAGTTAGAATTGATTTTGGTACGGTAAACCACATTATTGCTAAACAATGACTCAGAATATCAAGTCAATAAATTTTTGAAAAACTCAATTTTCTTTGGCATCCATGGTTCCTATTATGACCATGTCCGAACTTTCTTATTTAAACTCGTTTTGTTTAAACCGATTTCAGTTATTTAAACTTGCTTGTTTTAAATTCCCATATGATGGATTTAAAGCTATCATATTCTTCAACAAACACTTCAAATCTCCAGAATTATAAAATGCCTAATTGGTCTTCGACTTCACTAAAATCATTTCTTTGATCACGGTCACCTTGTACTAACGTTTTCATAAAAATTTAAAACTTGCACTAATCTCATTTTATATATATATATATCATATACGAATATTTATAAAAGTTATCTTAACACAAATCATGTGATAAAATAATGATACACAAGTTCCTGTCATATTTTTATATATCTTATATCTCTTAAATGAATTTTTTTCAAATATCAATCTAGCCTTTCGTGATAATTATTACTTTAACATCTTCAATCGAAAAACATTATTTTTGGAAACTTACATAAGTGATTACCTAATAGTATTACTATATTCTTATTAGTCACCATAAGGAGAATAAGCAAATACTTAGTCAAAATAAGTGAGTGACTTATAATAAAAAAATTACCGAATTTATTGTGCTTATATTTAACTAAAATGGAAATTTTTACAAACTAGGCACTTAGCTCGGTTGGCTAAGAGCGCGAAAGGGTGTGGCCTAGACCCGGGTTCGATCCTGGGGACGGCCAATTTCACCATTTTTATTAGAAATTTTTCCATTTAAATATGTAATACTAATATCAGTTTTATTATTAGTAAGAAAATATTAATAATAATAAGTGTTAGTATTATTTTAAAATACTAGTATTATTGTCAAGGGCAGATATTGAGTAACCTAGCCTTAGTTAGGCATGGATTGGCCACCTATGCTTAAACAAGGCAGCACTAACCAATATCCAACCATGATAATGACTAGTCACCATACATATTTAGTAAATTTTAATTATATATGAAAATATATATATTGGAGAAAGATATATTTTCATAAAACAATATAAGAATAGTCTCTGTTTTCACTTATTTACAACATTTGTAAATACATTCACAAAAGTTATATGATTTCCAAAGGCAAATAAGTAATCCCATAGAATCGACCCACTAAGTATAATATATGTATAAATATTTTGTATAATAAATATTTTTACCAATCTTATTTAACGTTATAAATAATAATGATTTCTTTTACAAAATAATATTTTGTAAAACATAATGACTTCATTACAATATTTTGTAATATATCTTACATAATTATTTTACATAGTATGATAAAATACTAAAATAATATTATTTAAAAGTGGTGACCATTTACATATAGTAAAAATGCATAACAAATAATATATATATTCAAATTACTTTACAAAAGTATAATGGTTGGTCAAACCAAAATAATTTGTTCTTATTATATTTCAATTTCTAGGAGATAGTATGAAAAATATAATCATTAAAAGTGTACTATCACAATGTTTCACAATTAAAACAATTTGAAACTTTAAAATAATACACTAACTCTATTATCTTTTGATATATCTTTGCAATTCATTCCTTTCAACACTTTGATTTCTCATATCATAAATATTTGACAAATCATTTTTCATGCTTTGATTTCATTTGGAACCTGTCAGTTCTACGTTTTCCTCAATCAAAGTAAGCTTTCTTTTGACAAAGAATTTTATTGATTCTAAAAAGTCCTTCACATTCATTTTAAAGAATCTATTGATCATATATCTTTTGGTTTGAACACTAGTCACTTTGAACATTTTATCATTTCATTTCAATCGAACTAATTCAGTTGAACCATTGAATCCTACTTATGGTACAACTCGTATTCACAAAATTTGATATTTTAATTCTATGTCATCTACCCTAATACTATTAACTAAAAGGTGACATAATTCCAAAAGAAATATCATAACCCAAATACACTTGGAAGCTGGAATCTGAGATGAAGAAAAAGTATTCCTATTTATTCCAGTAAATCTCGAGGACGAGATTTTTATTAAGGTGGGTAGAATGTAACGACTCACACAAAAACATCCTAAAAACGTTCCGTAAGTATGAACCCGGACCCCTGATAAAACAACTCTCATCAAAAGTCATAATTATTAATTTAATTTGACCAATAAGAAACCCTAATTGAGACACCCAAGTGATTCTACGCAAACCCTATAATTTTCATAATTTTCAGAATCAGGATTAGGACCCCTAAAACTCAGAGGGGGCATACCCTAGTTGATGAATATCTATATTTGCGTGATGAGAAAGCTGAATTTATAAAAAGTGTCGACTCATCTAGCCTAGTCCCACACGTGGCAACAAGATAAACTTAAAATGTACCTTACGGACCGTAAGGTCACCAAGCTTACGGTCCGTATGCTACCTTACGGACCGCAACATCAGCAAGCTTACGGTCCGTAAGCTAGTCACTTTTCGTGTATAAATAGCAGGCATTGGGACAGACTTCTGGGCGATTGTTCGACGAAGAAATTCGTCTCAGACTTCGAGTTCTGTCCAAATTACTTCAAATTACACCCACAAAACTCAAATTAAGTATAGCGGGGTGCTGCAGAACAGGGTATTAACTCAATCGCTCTTACGATTCATTATCCAATCGATTAAACTATCCAAGGGATGTTTAAGTGCCGCCCACATTAGGGTTATACTTTATCGTTCGTCATTAATTTGACGGATTGTCGTTAATTCGATAGGTAAAGTATTATACTTTATCGTTCGTTGTTAATTCAACGGATCATCGTTAATTCGATGGGTAAAGTATTATACCTTGTCGTTCATTGTTAATTCAATGGATCATCGTTAATTCGATGGACAAAGTATTGCATTTTGACATTCATTGTGAGAATTTAATCTCGTGGGTTATCGTAAAAGCTATATTAAGTTAACTACCTAGTTCGTATGCATTAGGTTCCAAGGCTAAGTAATAGACTAAGCTCTGCTTATACAAATCTGCAATATATCAAAGGCTTATCTGTAGACTAAACTTTGTTCGTATGAATCTGCCTGATTATCAGTGAGTCATTCTCTCTTTTTATCAAATCTATTTACAAAATCATGTTTTATTCAAAGTTATAATTACGGGGATTAAGTCTTTGTAATCACCAATTTACAGCCGGTATGTGGGGTAGTGTGCACATTACTGTTGATAGGTGAGCGTACCTATAAAGTATCACGTTAGGTGGGCGAACCTAATTAGTGATATTCGTCATTCATTGGGGCAGCCAATGGTGATATGACCACAGTCACCGTAAAGATTCGAGTGACAAGTACTGTGGGTAGTTGGCTTGATATCAGAAACATTGTAATCGCTCTTAATACTGTATATTATAACAAACGGGTCATTTTAGTAAAATGAATGAACTCACTCAGTATTTCCCGCTGACAAAACCTTTTTAAACACTTTTCAGGTAATTACAGTAGAATTGAAGTAAGAGATGGATACGGCACAAAAAGGCATCAAGAAGTGGCTTATGTATTTATTTAAATCAAAATAAGAAATATTGTTTATATAATAAAATTTATCTTTATTAAAGCTACCATTATAAAACATGGGTTTATCCCATTTATTTATTAAAATAAAATCCGGTGTTTCTAAACTCTGATATTTTTCCTAACTCACGGTTCTGAGGAAATTTCCGCTGCGATCGTTTTCAAAATAATCACCGGTACCACTGGACTGTTCGCGGCACCCGATTCCGTCCAGGGTGGGTCGGGGGTCGTGACACATGCTTTGCAACACTCCTATTCTTACTCTTCCTGATGGGAATGATGATTTCGTGGTGTATTGTGATGCCTCAAACCGTGGTCTTGGTTGCGTCCTCATGCAACGAGGCAAGGTCATCGCTTACGCCTCTCGTCAACTCAAAATACATGAGAGAAACTATACTACCCATGACCTTGAACTTGGCGCAGTTGTTTTTGCGTTGAAGATTTGGCGACACTACCTTTATGGTACTAAGTGTGTGGTTTTCACTGACCACAAGAGCCTTCAACACATCTTCGACCGAAAGGAACTAAACATGCGTCAACGTTGTTGGGTGGAACTATTAAACGACTACGACTGTGAAATAAAATACCATCCAGGAAAAGCAAATGTCGTGGCCGATGCGCTTAGTCGTAAAACTCATGTAGATTATATGCGTTGTTTTCATATCTCAAGCGACCTTCCTCAGCGCATTCGTGACGCTCAGTACGCCTCTATTAACGAAGGTAACTTCCATGTCGAGATACGAGGCGCCAAAGAACACGATCTCGCCTCCAAGGCCGATGGTATCCTATACCTCAACAATCGTGCCTGGATCCCTGATCGCGAAGCACTTCGAGACTTCATTATGAACGAGGCACACAAATCCAAGTACTCAATTCATCCTGGTGCCGACAAGATGTATCATAATCTACGTACATCCTATTGGTGGCATGGGATGAAGAAAGACATTGCCACTTACGTCTCTAAGTGTCTTACGTGTTCAAAAGTCAAAGCCGAGAATCAACGACCTTCTGGTCTACTCGAACAACCTGAAATCCCCGTTTGGAAATGGGATAGTATTGCAATGGACTTCATAACTAAACTCCCTCGTACATCTTCTGGTCACGATAGTATTTGGGTGATCATCGATCGTCTGACCAAGTCCGCTCAATTCATTCCTATTCGTGAAGATTTCAAGGTTGAACGACTTGCTCGCATCTATACCAATGAAGTCATACGACATCATGGTATTCCTCTCGACATCATTTCTGATCGCGATGGTCAATTTACTTCACGTCTCTGGCAAACCTTTCAGTCCGCTATGGGTACTCATTTGAATCTCAGTACGGCTTTTCATCCTCAAACGGATGGACAGACTGAACGTACTATCCAAACCCTAGAGGACATGCTCCGTTCTTGTGTCATCGACTTTGGTGGTAGCTGGGATGTGCATTTACCTTTGGTCGAGTTCTCGTATAACAATAGCTACCACTCCTGTATTAAAATGGCTCCATTCGAGGCATTGTATGGTCGCAAATGCCGATCTCCTTTAAACTGGCACGAGATTGGTGATAAACACTTTACTGGCCCTGAAATCATACAAGAAGCGATGGATAAGATTCACCAAATCCGTGATAACCTACTCAAAGCTCGTGAACGCCAAAAGGTTTATGCTGATAAGGGACGCAAACATATGGAACTCAATGTTGGGGATCACGTTTTACTCAAAGTGTCTCCTTGGAAAGGAGTGGTTCGTTTTGGTAAAAAGGGAAAGCTTGCCCCTCGCTATGTTGGTCCTTTCAAGGTACTCGAAAGGGTTGGCGCGGTGGCTTATCGACTCGATTTACCTCCAGAACTCAACAACGTACATCCAACGTTCCATGTTTCCAATCTAAAGAAGTGTCACGCTGAAGAAAGACTTCACGTTCCTCTCGAAGATCTCCAAACAAACGACACTTTGCATTTCGTGGAGAAACCCGTCGAGATCATGGATCAAAAAGTCAAGTTATTGAGGCGCAGCAAGATTCCTATCGTCAAGGTTCGATGGGAAGGCAAACGAGGCGCCGAATTTACTTGGGAACTCAAGAGCGAGATGAAAAAGAAGTATCCTCATCTCTTCCCTACATCTTCCTAAATTTCGAGACGAAATTTCCTAAAGGAGGGGAGACTGTAACGCCCGGCTCTTTTGTACTTTCCATTTATAGAAAGTTTTGTTCGTATTTCTATTTTTGGAAACTTTGCATTCTTGTAATCATTCCTTCGTTGTAATCGTTATAAAACCGAGACTTGGATCATTAATGAAACTCCTATTTTGTTACAAATGTGTTATACACACTTTATATATGCTCGTATGTTCGAATTGGTGAATCAATTGATGTTTAATCGTCATTCTTGGAAACTATGTGCTAAACTTGTAATTAAGCTAAACTTATGCCCAAAACGTGTTTTGAACGAGAACGACACTTGATTATGATACTTATACGCTTAATTATACTTGGTTTATACTCCTCGTACTTGAACTTATCTTAAAATATACTTATATGGCAAGAATGGCCCTTAAAAGTCCTAAAAACACCAAATTTAACAAGTCTGGGGGCTAAAGTGCAATTTTTGAAACTTATATGGAAATCAGAAGTGGCGGGCGGCCCGCTTTAACTTACCAGAAACCTAATGCGGGCCGCATTGGCCTTGCATTCGTAGAAAACACAACCAGCTTCGATCAGACGCGATTTTTGCACGAAATCCAACTTCTAAACACTCCCCAATCACCTTAATTCCACCTCTAATCACCTCCAATCACCTCCAAGCTCTTCCACTATAAATACAACCCTTCTCCACACCATTTTACACTTTCACAACACTCAAATCTCTCCAAAATACTCTCTAGTTCCTGCAAGAATCTGAAATTCGGACAGATTCATAACCTTGTACAAAAGTGAGTGTAACTTGCTCATTTCTTAACGAAATTGCTTGATTCTTCTTCCTACTTACTTGGATAATCATAGGGTATGATTCCTTGACTTCTCCTTGGAGAAATCAGACCTGGAAATCCCCTGAAATGATCCAAAAACTTTCTGTTTTGATTTATGTTCTTACAAACTTATTTAAACTTCATACAACTTGTGTCTAACACATCTCACACCAATGTCCTAATGCTTACAACCCCTCCTATGGTTGGTTAAGCTTAAAAACATGGTTGAGACACTATAAATCAGAGGTTAAAACCTCAAATACTTTCTGTTTTGTTAGGGTGTTTTGACCCACAAGTCATGTTCGAGCTAGTTCTTGATATAGAGTGATTATGGAACAACTTGGGTTGTTCCCAACATACAATCCTCACATGATTTGATGATTTATCTTAGTTAGATTGTATATATTATACTAATCCTAGTTCGTGACCCTCCTTGGTTGTTTTTACATCAAGAGAAGTGGTGAACATTCAAGGGGTTCCTAAATGGAAGCTTGTCTTCCTACCCCATACATGACATCTATGAACAACTTGAGGTGCCTAAATGGAGATTTAATCTCCTACCTCCTACTTGAACCATTGGACCTAATAATATACTAACCTAATTATTATTTACATATACTTATTCGAACCTTTGATAATAAACTTGTGTTTATATATTGAAGTAGTAGGATACCATCTAAGACCTAGAACTTTAAGTATGATTCTAATGGGCATACCACCCATGAAAACATTATAACCTCCTTGGTTACATAGTGTCATACGTAAGTTACTAAGTCAAGGATGATTATTTTCATATTATGATACTTTATGATACATTTACAATCCGAATCTTTAATCTACCGTGTACGCCAAACTCACACACCTATGTTTCCTCGTGTAGAAGGACTAGGTGCTCCAAAGTAATCCATCACCAACTCACTCGTGGGATTTCAAGTAGGAAAGCTTGCAACCACCGTGAGTATACTCGATCCCTTTTTCCCCTTTACACTTTGGGATGCAACATGTATAATTATGTAAACAACTTTTGAACTAAACATACTCATCCTTTGAACGAATGCATGAAACTAATGTGATTTACTTGCTATTCTTGTATGCTCTATGAACGATTTGGAACGTTATATGCTCATTGATTTGTTCGCCCACCTTAACAATTATAGCGCTATAGGATTTACGCCCCGCCTGCTGAACTATTGGGTATTGTTAAGTTTACCATCCCGCTGAACTATTGGGATTTTATGCGTTGTGTTCTAGGGTTTGATCATATTGTACGCCAAAATTGCATACTAGCAAGCACATATTATGAATCATGTTGGATTGAGTTTTATTCTATTATGCTATGTAAACAAACTTGTATACTCGCTCATTGCCTTTGCATTGAAACTCTATTTTATTACATGTTGCAGGTTGAATTATGAAGTATGGATGATTGATGAAACAAGTGTAGGGTGGACTAGATACACACCTTAATTATCTATCTTCTCATGTTATGTGATTTGTTGAACTATGTTGTATTTCTTTTTGGGGATTTGTATGACAATTTGGTATTGAAATGAAATTTGGATTTAATTAAATATTGTCACATAGTGTTATGAAGTCTCTAGCAATCTATACACACTTCGTCTCATCCCGATGTTTCCGCCATCGGTTGGGGTGTGACACTATGATAATTAGTGGAGAAGGGATAGTGCGAGATATGAGTGGTTGGGATTAAAAGTAATTTGAATAGGAAACTACATCGCATTCACATCACTCGCAATCGAAATCGAATCAGCAAAAATCGTCGCGTCGAACACACGAACCAAGTGCCATCCGGCCGGATAGCCATCCGACCGGGTTGCCACTTGGTCATGGTGTCAAGATGCCATCCGACCGAGATGACATCCGAACAGATAGTCATCCGGGCGGGGTGCCATCTGACCGACCCACACTTTCCCCTTTTAGAATCCTATAAATACTCATGTCACTCTTAAACTTTCTACTTTTGGAAACTCTCTGACCGACCAGCTCGTGTTCCTCACCTTTTCTTCGATTTCTCTCGATTCTGGTAAGATCTCGCCCTAAATCTTGTACTTTCTTGATCTACACGCACTCCTACACCTTTCTATCTTTTGAATCTTAACTTTTAACCGTGAGATCACTAGATTTGAGGTGTTCTAGGATGATGTCATCATGAGTTCTTGAAGAACTTCATGTTTTGGCCTCAATCCACCAAGAACAACTTAGATATAACCGATTTCCACACAAATAAACAAAGATCTCACACAGATCTAAACACATTCACGGTGAGAAAGGATTGAAAGATGGTTTCTAACTTTCTTTCAACTCTTTTACACTCAATGCACTCAAAACCGATAGAATCGGGTCTTGTTCTAGTCTCCTGCTCATTCTTAGTGTTGTTCTAGCTCAAGATCTGGATTCTACTCACGAGACCACCGATTTCGGGTTAAACAAGAACAACCGTCTTGAACCGATTAACTGGCCGAACTAGGGTGATTCCTGGTCAACCAGGTCACATGGGTCAAGATGGGGTTCTGTTGGTTAACACAATGTCGAAACGTCTCGATAAAACTACAAACAAACAAAACGACCAAGTGTAAGACGGACGGAGCAACCGAGACGGAGTGCTATCCGACCAGACTACTGTCCAAGCGGATAAGCCACCCAAACGGATTGCCATCCGAACGGATCACACCTTGGGTCCCACACTTAATCAACTTTATCTGAAGTTTGAGTATTGAATGAATTGCCGTCCAACAGGACTACCATCCGACAGAATTACTCTTCGGATCATGAGATACTAGGACTTTAAAGACTTAAACAATTTTCAACATGTTCATTAACAGGGTTGCCACCCGGTCGAATGGACATCCGACCGGGTGACACTTCTGCTGTGAATTTGTTCCCACTAAGTAACCTTATCACTAGGGTCGCTGTCCGACCGGACTACCGTCCGACCGGATAACCATCCGAATGGATTGTCATCCGCACGACTGACCGTCCGATCGACCGACTTGAAGGATAGAGATACTTCAATGTTTTCAAAATGCTACAACGAAAACTTCAAAGGACAAGCCATCATACACAAACACATCAAAGGAAGAAACAATCCACTTGAATAGTCATCCGACCGGACAACCTGTCCGACCGGATGACCATCCGAACGGATTGTCATCCGCACGAACAAGCCGTCCGATCGGATTACCATCCGACCGAACTGCTGTCCGAGCCACTGACACATTACATCGTTTTCCGCATCACTTATCGTTATGCTATCAAACTATTCAGGCTAACCTTACTCGCTAAGCGCTCCCTTCAATCCATTCATCGCTGTGAGTATACTCGATCCCTTTTTGCTTTATGCACTTTTGGGTGTTACATACGTTACGAATATTCAAAACACAACAAACACACTACTCAATACTATTTGTACGCTAACCGTTAATGCATGTTATACGTGGCTTATGAATGCTTGTTTGTTATGTTTACACATGGAATGCTGTCTACCTGCCTTAGCAACGATAGTACTATAGTTTAGACTCAGCACCTGTTCGCAGGGGTTGTTAAGGACAATTACTTGCATGGATTACGGTGGTAATCATGTATTGCGAACTGCCTCTGGCAGTCAACCCGCAGTCATTGGTATCGATGGATCTATGTCGATAACTAACGTGCTTCATTTCTCTATGTGTACGTGCTGGTTATGCGTAAACGAAATTCGAACTCTATATGCTATTATCAAACTTGTATGCTCACCTTTACATTATATGTATTGTCTTTATTTTAACGTATGTGACAGGTGCTTAGGATGCACATCTGGTAGGAAAACGAAGCTAGAATAAGGCTCTAGAGGCCAACAAATACTTGTCTGTACAAATTGAATCAGGGGTCTCTAGAAGCAGATAAACAATTGCTCTACTTGAAAATCTGAGTTGTCGGAATAGACTATTTGCCTAGATTTTGTCTGTAATAATTTGTTTACCTTTTGAGACATGGTATCGGACATGTTATTTTAAATTAATTGGTAATGATAATTGTTATGGAAACTTCTGGACAATCTGTTTCGCTCAGTGCCATGCCCCGATGTTTCCGCCATCGGTTGGGGTGTGACAAGAAATATCCTCACCTCTTCCCACCGAGTGCGAAAACGAAACCAGTAAGGAGTATAATTTCGGGGACGAAATTTCTTAAACAGGGGGAGACTGTGACACCCGGCCTCTCAGGCCGTACCGGACATTAGTAATCTGTATAGTAGACATGTAACATGACTATTTGTGACTAAATGTGATGTTAATATATGATATTTGATGTGTTGATAAATTTAGATGCGTATAAAAATTATGTTGGCAACGATAAAACTAACGCTTATCGCGTAACGTTTAAAATGCGAAACGAACGTCGGTGACCACCCGATCAGTGTTAAAATCCTAAAAATAGTCTGTTATGATTTGAATAATAATTTTAATCATATCCATGTGGAAAAATAATTTAAAACGTTGAGAAACTCTATTTTTCGAGTTTGAGCGCGTACCGCGCGATACTGCGCAAATTAAACAAAATACCGTCAACGCAGCCGGCCAAGGCAACTGGTAATTATTTCAGTAATAATTTTAAGTGATTATTTTTATAGAATGATAAAATACCCGCTATTCAGTAAAATACCTGTTTTTGAGCTAATTTACATATAATACTTTTATATATATATATATGTTGTGTGAGAGAGAGGTGGGTGGTGGCATTGTGGGCTGCCCACATTCTCTTGAATGTTGTAATATGACACATGTCCCTTTCTTGAGAATGATAAGTAATCATTTTGTTGATTCATGCTTCCATATTCACTCATAATTCCAAGACAACAAATCAAAAACTTCTCTCTCTCTCTCTCCTTGAACACTTATGGCCGAAACACCCCTAAACACACCAACAATTCATTTTCAAAATCAAATCATGAAGAATCAAGGCCTTTACATGGTGATTCGAAGCTGATAAGGAGGTTTAGAAGTGATTTCAAGTTGATTTAAGCAAGAACAAGTCTCATATCACCATCTTTTCTCAAAAACCCACTTTGAAAACTTGAAGGTATAAAATATTTCTTTAAACATTGTTCTTGATTCATATTGATAATAAAGTTAGTAAGAAGTTTCTCTCGATTCTTGAAATCTAAACATAAACTTGAAACTAACAAACAAATGAGTTTTGAATAAAATGAAAATGAGTGTGTGCATGTATGTATACATGTCCGAAAATGATGTTTGTGTATGTGTATTTTGCATTTTGAAATTTTGATGAAAGATTTCTTGATTATTTGATTTCTTGAAAAATAAGATGGTTAAAGTAAGTGTTAGTTGCCATACAAGAATGCTTTAAAATGATATGTGTTATATTTTAAAAACATGATGTTAATGTGTTCTAGAATAAGATTGGAGCATAAATGATGATGATAAAATTGTAGAAGTGCATTAGATGCACAAATGTAAACATGCATGATGATATATGAACTTAAAAAGATGATTTGAACATGATATGATAAAAATCCAATTTTATCAGAATATAAACACTAAAATAAAGTTATTTTGAAGTGTTTAATGGTATATAAGTTTGTCATAATGTTTGCTATGTGTTGCATGTGGTACTTGGTGCATAAAAAGTTGTAAAATACGTGAAATCGCATGATTTATGTGACTTATATAAAAACTGCACTAATCTGATTATAACCACTATTTTAATCAGTAAATAACATGTATTGTGTTAAAATATCAATTTTTTTCGAGTGGGATGGTTACGGTAACGTTTAACGCAAAACTATGTGTTAAAACAGTCAAAAATCGGCTTTTCGGGTGATTTCTGTAAAACTAAATTAGATCAGTAAATAAACTGATATTTTTAGTTTAAAAATATGTAGTTTAACTAATTTTAAGTTTACTTGGTGTTTGGTTGGTCATACGTGACTTCCGACGCCCGAAAACGTTACCGAATCGCTAAAATATGCATTTTTCAATGAACATGAGTATGGGTGAATTTTGAGTGAATCTTATGTGATAAAATGTATTAAGTGATTTGAACATGTAAATGTGATTATATGTTAAGTGTTAATTCGATAATGGGAAAATTAGACTATGCATGTATGCATGTACGTTTTGTGCGGTAGAAATGGTAAATTTGCGTTAAATATGTGTAACTTGTTTGTTGAGCATGAAATTTAGTATATATGAGATGTTTTATGTATATTTGCTTTAAAAATGACAAAATAGTTAAGTTATTAATGTTTCGCGTGTTTCGGTGTTAGATTATATGAACGTTTATGTATATATGTTACGACGTGCAAATCATAGATATATTACGTATAAACGGAAGAGTTAACGGATTTACACAATAATGGTCACCAATAAAACCGTTCAAAACGCAAAATCATAAAGATATATATATGGACTCATATATATATATATATATATATATATATATTAACACGCTAACATAATAAAAATGACAACTTTTCGAGAAAATCTCAAAGTTATGTGATAATTCTAAGAAACGGAGAAACTTAGGATTTTTGTGATTAAATGTATATTGATTTAGAATTGTTCCCATATTAGGACGTATATAATCAATTTTGGGATTGCGGTATTAAAAATATGCACCCAAAGGTGAGTGTCATTAAACCCCTCTTTTTACTGCTTTATATATATTTTGGGGGTAGAACACGCCAATAAAATGGGGGTTTAATAATGTTTTTGAAATAAAACATACCTTTTGATATAAATTATATATTTTCATTGAAAATATGTGGATTTTTAGGAAATTATATATATATATTTCGGGATGAAATGGTTTTGAAGAATAAATATGTTTCGGGTGGAAACGGGATTATGCACGGTGTTTGGGGGAAAAACGACCGTATAGTTGGTACGAATATTGCTTGGTCTCAAGAGAGTAAGTATCAGCATAGGCTTACATTTCAGTGGGGATTTCAGGGGATTCGTACAACACCGTGTATTAAATTGTCATATTAGTAGGATATATATTGTACGTGAGGTAGACATCATATTGTTCTTCGAGAAAGAACCCTGCGCCTATGATGTCATTTAATCAGTTTAAGTATTGCACGCGAGGTTATCCCTGCATGGTTAATATATAGTTCGTATCGTCTAGCTAACATACGAGTCTGAAAATTGACGCTATAATTTAATATAGAAAACCTGGGCAGTATTACTATTGTCAGAGTAATGACCCGATGGAAGGCCCATGGATTTTATCAAAGGAGTAAAATGGACTTTCTAAAACTACATGGATGTTTTCAAATAAACACCTAATTAGAAAGTTTTCTTTGGAATAAAATTTATTTGTAAACGAATAAGTGAACTCACCTTCCTTTGTGTTGACACTTGATTTTAAAGTGTTCTACAGGTACTTAAGTTCAGCTTCGGGAAATCATGGCGTATCTTGTGTTTGATGATGCATGTCATTTCTTTTAAATATGTTGGACATCTTTTAAACTATCTGCGACGTTTTGGGGTGTGACATCCGCTGCTTTTGATCTATCTTATTTTCATCCATTTCTTCATTAATCTTCAAACAAACACAATCATGATAGCCTCAGATCCTAACAATTGGTATCAGAGCAAGGACAGTCAAATTCGATCTAACAATCAATTTGACATAACTGTTCAGCTCAAAATTTATTGATACTAAGGTTGGTCGTATTTGTTGAAAAACAAAAGTAAAGGATAATCACGTTTAAAGTTGGTTATTCGAAAAACTTTTGTAAAACAACCAAGATGTCATCTATCGCATAGAATTCACGTAACACTGATAATCTGATATAAACTACCGATGATTGTTAAAGTTGGTAAAATTTGATAATTTCGGATTGGATATAGTCTTTCATAGATTTATGAGTGTTTGTGATGAAAACTATGTTTGGTTCCATGATTGCCTGCTGCTAAGGGTTTATCTCTTGTCATTAAGGACTTATGTTCAGAAAAATGGCATTTATGCCCTTGGTAACATATGAGAGATGAACAAAACCTTAGGAACAAAATTTTATATGTGAACAACAATTTTGGAAAACCTTCAAAAGTTAAAAACAAAATTGTTTAAAATTAAGATGAAAAATCAGTAGTCTCAAAAATTTGCATCAGATATAACCATGGATCAGCTCAAAACTATGTTAGTAAAATATCAGTGTTGTAAAGAGTGTGAAAATTAACACAAATCTCTTGTAAGAAAAGGGGTGAAATCCTACAAAGGTTATATGTTTGATGTTGTGAAAACCAGATCATGAGTAATGTGAAATTTGACATAAGCATGTGCAAAAATGTCCAAATCTCTCAAAACATTGCTGAAAAATGGTTTTGGTTTAAGTATTCTTTCCTTGAAAACCTTTCAGTGAAAGTTTCAACACTTCTTTATGGAAAGGGCAAAAAGGGAAAGAAGAAAAAGTACAAAATCTCATAAGTGTGTTTATCTCAAAACTTTTTGAAATAAGTCAAAAGAAAAGAGTATAAATCTAAAACACTTAAGAGTTCACAGGTGGGTCTTACAAAAGGAAAAACCAAAAATACATCCTTGGTCAAACATATGTCATCAAGTAACCATGCATAATCTCTGTATCTAGGAAGTTCAGGTAACAAAAGGTATCACCAGTTTGATTATTTATAAAAAGGTTTAGGCCATAGTTTCAGAAATTCTTCACAAGGTAATAAGGTTTACAAAGAACTTTCAAAACCTCTGTGAACAGGCAACCTCACAGATACAATCATCTGACAAGGTAATGGTATCAAATAGTGGTTATGAAACTTTGATTCAAACCACTGACCATTTTCCTTAACTTGAGAATGAAGTTTTTCTGATCTGATTAAAAGTTACATTAACTTTGAAAAACACCAGATCTAATTGATATTGTTGTCAGAAAATCTTTACTTATTTTTTTGTAAAGGTTTAATTAAATAAAACATGTTATATTGTTCTTTATTTTTTTAAAATGATATTTTGCCAAAAATCTATTGAATGTTTAAAACATTAAGTAGATGTGTGATAAAACCTTGAATGCAAAAACCTGTGAATTCTATGCATTAAAATCCCCTGTAAACCCTGCTGTTATGATTAATTCTGATAAACTTGCATTTAAAATGTGTTTGTCAAGTATTTGGTTCTGCAGGTAACTCACAATCATCATCAACAGATGCTGGATATGATATTGTGATTTCACAAGTCAAAATCATTTCCTTCATCAGAGCAGCAGATGTACAAAACAACTGTTAAAGCATCCACTTATGTACAAACAATGTTTGACCAAAATAGCCTTCTAAACCTCTACCACTACTTCACCCCTACCACTATTGATAAATATACATAAAAAATGGATAAAAATCATCAGTGTGCCATACTTTTCCTCAAAGCTTTGTGTCTTCATTTCAAACAACTGTTGGATCATTTAAAGTCACCAACAGTTGTTAGCTCAGATGAATCACATCTGCAGCCTCACATTTTAACATAAATCCTTTTGCAACTCATCCATTTCACCAAACACCTGACAACATCTATGAAAAGGGATTCCTTCAAAAGGTCAATCCTAAAACATTTGTCTTCTTGCTGGTTTTCTACCATCCCATCAACATGTCATGCACCTTGGGGTACTAAAAAGACAGAAAGTTGGGTAGATGTCTTGTAAGAGGAGCTTCAGCAGTTCAGTGACAACAAGCTTGAAAAACTTGTGCCACAGCCAAAGGATGAAAATCTATTTGGCAAAAAGTGGGTCCTCAAAGAACATAGCATATGCTAGGAGCATGTTTGTCAAGATTTATTATACACAAGCAAGCAGATGTTTCAACTATCACTGATTGAAGAATGTTATGATGCTGCTGTTGTTGCTGAAAAGTCCAACTGTTTGTAACTTCAAAATATGTTATTGAATTTTGGTATATTTGCTCAAAAGACTTCTTTTAAGCAGGACAGTCAAGTAGTTGAAATATATCATCAAAGATTCAATATCTCGTTGATTCATCATCATTCACCATCAGACAACACTTTGTGAGGGATTGCTATGAAAAATGTTTGATTTCTCTGCATCATGTTCCAACTAAAGATCAGCTGGCAGATGTGCTAACAAAAACATTAGACACATCCACCTTTAAAAGCTTGATCTTTTGGATTAGCATGCTGAACATGGAATAACAGGCAAACTCCTGTTTTTCTATGAATAAAAGCATTAAAATGTTTTCAGAAAATCAAAATTCCTCCTTAAAAATAGTTTAAAATGAAAATTTTTCATTAATCCTTAAAAGTCTGCCATAACCATTGTTTTGGTTCAAACATCTGTTTTGATGATTATTGTCCACTGCTGAAAGTCAACCACTGTTTCCCCATTTCCTTGTTAATCACTGTAGTTCAAAATCAGTGTTTTAACCCACTGATGGCTATCCACTGATAGCTAAAAATCAGCCATTGTTTTCATTTCACCACTGCAAACCACTGATACTTGTTCCATCAGTGGTTTCCTAAACAACTGTCTTCCATTATTCATCAGCGGTTGGCACGTGGACAGTACTTATCCGTCAGATCTTTTGTAACTGCTGCCACGTCAGCATTCACTTTTCAACGTTATAAAACCCTGATCAAAACCACAAACAGGGTTTTCACTGTCGAATCGAATTCAAAATTCCTTTCTCAAAACAGTTACCATCCATTTCTCTCAAATCCTTCATCATCTTCTTCCTTTCACAATCACACTCATATCGCCATGGCTCTTCCTTACAAAACTCCTCACAACTACCTATGCATACTTGAAAAACCAAGTGACAGCACAACTTTCCACTCAGTCATTGACGCCCTTTCATCCTCAAGGTACAAAATCTTGTTGACTTGCAACCCATCCATATATCTCGATACTCTTCATGATTTCTGGAATAATGCACAATTAGAAGTTCAGGACAAAAAGCCCTGGGCTATTACCTCTTAGGTAAAGGGAATTAAGGTTGCTATCACACCTAAAGACATTTCTGAGGTGTTCGAATTGAATGATATTACAGGTAAAACTACTTTCCCAAAAACCGATTATCAAACTGATTTCCTTGAGAGAGGGTATGCAGAGGAAATGAAAAAGGATACTTTGGAAAAAGGCAGTTTTCCTCCTGCCACAAGGTTTTTGTTTCATACCCTCCTCATGTGTGTTTCAAATAAGACCACAGCTTTTAATGAAATTCCATTAAAAATCCAATACTTGGGTTATGCAATCCTGCAAA
Source organism: Helianthus tuberosus (assembly GCA_030545235.1). Classification (NCBI taxonomy): domain Eukaryota; kingdom Viridiplantae; phylum Streptophyta; class Magnoliopsida; order Asterales; family Asteraceae; genus Helianthus; species Helianthus tuberosus. The sequence goes on along the minus strand of CM060441.1, from coordinate 80,579,419 downwards.
ATGAAACTTTTAATTACTCCCAAGAGATTTTTAATGACATGGTCAAAAATGTTAATAATATCAAAGACAAGAAAAAACCATTTCTTTTATTTCCAAGGTTTTTGAGCTATTATTTGCAAAAGAAGATTCCTAATGATAGTGCTCATGTACTTATCCAAGGGAATCCTATTCACATCAACAGCCTATCTTTTGAAACATTTACAAGGCTGTCAAAACCTTCAAAACACAAATAGAGGAACAAGAGCAGAATTTAGCAGCAACCACTGCTCCTCAGGTTACTGCTGTTGAGCCCACTGCTCAAGGTGAACACGACAGCACAACCACTGCTGTGCAACCCCCACCTAAACGCACCAAAAAGACCATTAAGAAAAAAATCACAAAAGCCCTCCAAACCTCATAAAAAAGGTAACTCTGGAAGATGAGATCCTAGAGCAACTACCAGTGACAACACAAAAGTCACCAATAACCACTGCTGCTACTTCCTCACAGCAGTTGGATGAAAGATCTCAACCTGAGCCTCAAACTCCTCCTGTTTCCCCTCAAAAGGACCAGGTTGTAACAACCGGGACACCACAATATGAAACATTTGATTCACTTGAATCTATGTTCAATAGCCCAGCTCCCGGGACTAATTTGCTTTCTACCCCGATCCTCACTTCACAAATTCCACCAACCATACTACCTCTATTGGATGCTGTTGATGTAGCCCAGACACAAATCAGTTCTTCTCAATCACCTATTAATGAGAATATGCCACAACAAGTGACTGAGTCTGGTGTCTCTATCTCTGTTAATCCCCCAACAGTTGAGGAGGCTACACTGCAGGAATTACAAGTAATATCTGTCAGTAGTTAAAGTGGAGCAGCTACTACAACTGTTGAACCCACTGGTTTACACTTGGACAGTAGTTACATAAGTCAGACTCCCTTGAAGGCAATTTCTTCTTTGGGAACCAGAGTGTTTCCAGTATTCACTGGTACACTTAAAATGGTTACCCCTACTGAAGGAAGAAGTCCCCAGTACCAAGAAAAAGGGGCATCAGTGGGTGATTTCTGGGACACTTTCCCTAAGTCAAGCACTGATATAACCACCACTAGTGGGAAATCAGATGATCCCATTAACTTGGGTGATGGTTTAATGTACAGAGAACTGACGGAGAGGGTTGATAAACTTGATACATCTGTTGCAGAAATCAAAGATATGCTGCAACAGTTGTTACAAGCTCAAAAGGCACCACCCACTGCTACAACTTATGCAACATCTGCTCCATCCTCCGCTGAGCTCTGCAATTTATTTCAACCTCTGCTTCACAAACAAAGAGAATATGCTGATCAACAACATGAAGTTCAAATTCAAAAGATCTGAAATTTAATGGAAGCTAGGTTCAAGGATACACAGGCAGATATCAAGGCAATCAAAGCCCATTTGCTGAACACCACTGGCACTGCTCCTCCTTCAATCATTTTTGTGGACAACCCACCACCTAATGATGCCAAAAAGGGGGAGAAAATTAAGCAGTTAAAGGAAAAGGGATGGGAAGATGGTCTGTATATTGAACCAGATGCAAAATCAAACTTAGCTGCAGATCTTCCCAGGCCAGATGGTTCCAAAAAGGTTGATGTAACCTTAAATGCCTTTGCTGATGAAAAAGCAAGGCTGAAAAAGGATATGGAGGCAAAGGGAAAATCAAGGTTTGAGCAAGAGAAGAAAGTTTTAATGGCAATGGAAGAGCAGGGTACTTCTGAGCCCAAGGATGAAGAAAATCCTAAGCCAAAAAGATGACAGCCCACTAGAAAAGTGAGGCAACCCAAATCCACACCTTCCAGAATCATAAAACATACTCCCCAAACTCCCAAAAACTCCGCACATCAAACCTCCAAACCAACAGATGTTAAAACACCCGTTGTATCAACAGCTATTGATACCTCAGTGGTTTCAACAGATGTTATCCCAACAACTGCCACAAACACTCCCACACAAGCCATAATTCCTTTTGTTCCTAAATATCAAACAAAAACACCTTCTCCTAAAAAGGTGTACACAAGAAAAAGAAAATTTCAGGTGCATGATAATAACATACCAGCACCTGATCCTATTTCATCTACTCCTTATAATGTTATTAAGCCTCAACCTTTCATTCCTCCAAAACTGGTCAATCTAATTAAAGATCCAATAGAACTTCAAGGATATGATCCTGATGATGTTGTACCAGTAGCTGGCAGTTATCCATTAGAACTGCAAGCAGTCAAAAATGAAATGAGGCAGTTCTACTTGGTGGATGATCCTTCAAAAAGGAAATTCCCTTCTCTAGTTGGTTATAGAGATCCAGCCAACATGAATGAGTATTTAAAACTCAAAGCCAGGCAAGCCGATACCAGAGCCAGACTTGAATGCCAAGGGAAAAGTGACAATGAAGTTTCAAGTTATACACAGTTTTTGCTCACTAAGGTTAAACAATTAGAAGACTATGCAAGAGACCTGAGCAAAGAAATGTCCAACTTGCCTCAAAAAGCTGACTTGCAGGTAGATCTGAAATAAGACCTCATCAAGCTAATTATGAGTGAAAAATTCTACCCTTCCACTGCTGAACAGTTCCAAGACTGGCCTCTGGTTGCTCTCAAAACATAACTGAGAAAGAATAAAGAGAGATCCAGGCACGAAAAGGTCAGCACCAAATTGGAGCAAATACAAAATGAAAATTGATGATCTTACATTGAAGTATAAAAGAAAGAAGCAAGAATTGGTTGATGCAAAGGTTGGAACTGCTAAAGCCATATCAAAATGGACAAAGCAGTACACTGATGAGGCTTATGAAAGGCTGAGAAAAAGAAGAGAAACCAATCCTAGTCTTCCAAAGAAGCCTGGTTACAAAAGCATTGAAAAATCAAAGAAGCAGGCCCACACTTCTGAACCACTGTTCACATCATCGGATACCTCTACCATTGTGATAAACCAAAGAAAGAGGCAAAAGCTGACTGATGTAGAAGAAAAGGAACAAGAAGCTGTGTATTTCAAAGAAGCTATCAAAACAATGGCATTAGAAAATGAAAGCTCAACAATTCTTCAAGATATAGCCAAAAAATGTTCTGAACAGGCCCCCATCCCCAAACTCATCTAAAATAAAGACTCTCCCAAGAAACCCACTAGGCTCAAAGATACTAAAGTGGATGTCTGATCAAAAGACCCACGTATTGACTCTGCTCAAGTCCAGTGGTGAAGTGAAGTACATATCAAGGGAACAAGCACTTGGCCTGGGTGTTGAAGATCTGCAGGATCTCCTTGAACTTACACTGTGCAGGGATGAGAATGATACAAATTCCTTGGACTTTAAATTACAATTCAAAGGACAAGTCAGGGAATTATTGATGAGGCAATAAAGATCCAGAATAATGAAGGGTTTCGGCATCATCTGTTCCCGGGGGAGATTGTTGGGATTGAACCCTACCAGAGGAACAGATGATAAAAGCCAAAACTGGATCAGATCAGTGGATCCACAATAAGCAGTGCTTATTCAAAGACTTTCCCCTTGACAGTGGATCTAACAACTGATAGTCTCCAAGCACTGATCATCCAAACCACTGATAGGCCAAGCACTGATGAAGATTAAGGGTTTGAAGTTCTATCTGCTGATGTCTCCTAAGTACTACCGAAGACCAAAGTGTTGCTCATTCAAGGACTGATCAACTTTGAAGAAAGCACTGATGTTCAACATCAGTGCTTAGACTACATCAGTGGAAAGTGAAACAGTAGTTTACAGAAACAATGTCTATGTAATCAGTTGTTTGATAGTCAGTGGGTGTATGTAACAGTCCTTAGAGGTTGTTAGGTTGTTATATGTCACTTTCATGGTGACGTCAGCTAAGATGCTTCAGTGGTTTGATATGTACTATAAATAGAACAGTTTGTACTGTTCTATTCAGGGAGTTTTCTCCTTCAAACCAGTCATCTTGTACAATCAACCATTGAGCTCATGCTGAGGGGGAGTTTTAGTATGTAAGCATGCATTGTAATCATTATGTTTTTGTAATCATTCGACTCAATGAAAAGCATATGTTTTCTGAAAACTATTTCTCTCTGATTGTGTTGTAAAGTTTGTTTCCATTTCCGCTGCATTTGATCTATCTTATTTTCATCCATTTCTTCATTAATCTTCAAACAAACACAATCATGATAGCCTCAGATCCTAACATATCATCACATCCCAACCAAGACCCCCCCCTAATTCGACGGTCATCAAGGTGTTCCTACCACCTTGATTTTCTTGCAATTGTTTATTGGATTTGTTTAATACTTTTGGAACACAAGAACCACTAGTTAATATGTTGTTGGAAGATCTTGATTTATAAACCACAAGTTACAACATAATACACATTTCACCACTTCAAACAACTTCATCTCTTCCTCTCCTTCTTCTTGCTTACGACCCAAACACACACACACACACACACACACTACATCCATTTTCACTTCATTATCAAGCAATCTAAGGTGGTTTAGAGGTGCAAGGAGCTTAGTTAAGAAGCTTGGAAGCATTGGAGATTGAAGGACCTTCACCAAGAGCTATTATCCATCTCCTACATCATCATCTTCATCTTTGATTCTTCCCTAGCCATTGTGCTAGTAGTAAGATCTTCACAACTTGATTTTTTACTTCTCATTTTGATGGTTAAAAGGTCATGTAATATGTTAATCATAAGAAACTCAAGAAAACATGAAGATGATCATTCACATAAAACTTAATAACATAAAAATCTAAGATGATTTAGTGTATGTATGATACTTGATTGTTGATTTCTTGTGTTTATGAATGTTGATCATCATAAGAAGCTTGCTAGATGATGATTAAACACATGATCTAGCAAGTGAGAGGATGAATCTTGTGAAAATCATAATGATCATCCTTTATGTGGAACATTAACTTGAATATAAGCTTGTTTTTTAGCATGATGATTATGGATACATGTTATAAGTCTTAACAATGGATGATTTCAAAAATAATTTTCTCAAGAAACCAAAGTTATTTACAAGATTATGATTTTTAAAGAAATTAATCATGTTTTAAAGAAATTAATCATGTTTTAAGTGTTTAATCAAAGCTAGCAACATGTTGTTAACAAGAAGAATACAAGAAAAATCATTTTTAGAAAATCATTATGTAAGTTGTAAAGAACTAAAATCCTCAAGAATGAGTTTTATTAATTATAAACCATGTTTTTAGGGGTAACTAAACCTACTAAATAACATGTGAAGTTACTACAAATTTTTACAAAATTTCAAGTTCATGTCATAGTGTAGTTTGCATATTTTTGGCTTATGGTAAGTCTTGTTTATGTTGTTGATGATTGATGATGATTTTAAAAAGAAAATGATATGTTTTTAAAGCATGGAAACCTCCATTTTAAGGGGAAACTATGGCAAAATTTTTGTAGAAATTAAACACTTAGAAAAATATTTTTAAACAAGTGTTTACAAATAGATTTTGATCATGGTTTTCATATAAAAACTTGCCATAATTTTTATTACAAAAATTACAAATGTTGGAGGTTGGTTTTTAATAAATAAAAATGACTAAGTATATATTTAGGAAAATATATATTTATATGTCACAATTTGTGTGGTACTTGTATATTATGTGTATTAGTTATATTATTTTAGGAACTTGAAAATAATATAACTCACCAAAATACCAAAATTATAATACAAAATATTACCAAAATTCCAAGAAAACTAATATATAAATTATACCCGAATATTGGACAAACCGGACAAGGACTATGGACTATATATATATATATATATATATATATATATATATATATATATATATATATATATATATATATATATATTCCAGAATTAAATTTATAGACTTCGACAAATGAGTTAAACGGTATTTTGGAAACCAAAGGAACGGAAAGTATGATTTTTACAAGTATTACAAGATATCTTATTTTATTGAGTAGAAAATATATTATTTTGAGTAGAGAATATATATATATATATATATATATATATATATATATATATATATATATATATATATATATATATATATATATTTCTTGAACAATTAGAATATATATTATTTTTGAAGAAAATATATATTTTCTTAAACAAGCTAAAAACAAATTATTTTGGGTGAAAAATGGAATTATAAATATTTTCTAAGTTAATCTTGAAAATATATTATTTTTGAGGTTTATATGAAAGTATAATTATTTTTGCCAAGAAAAATTTATAGATATTCTTCTATAAAAGTTTTCTTAATATATATATATTTTAAGAATATAAATTGGTGATTTTTAGTTAATTAAAAATAATATTCAGGAAAATTTAATACAAAATTGAGTATGAAGATACTTAATAAGTACAATGAAAATACGTATTCTCGTACGTACAAATACACACCAGAGTACGTCACCAATACTTGGCAAAATACACAAGTCTAAAAATAAACAAGTATAACTATACCCATCCTTGGAAATATTCATGAAAGAATTACAAAGGAAAATTGGTTTTTAATAAACCAACCTTTGCCCATTGGTAAATAATAATCCTACCTACAGATTTGGTAACTAATAATCCTACGTTTCAATATGTTGGTACTCAATGGACCTCCGTTAGTTTTTTTTAACTGAAGTTAGTTTTTAAGTTTTATTTATTACACAAACAGTCCCTGTAGTTATAATTTACTAGTTTTAAGTTTTATTTATTACACAAACAGTCCCTGTAGTTATAAAAAAAAATCATAAAAATAAAAAAAAATCTAAAAAATTCAAAAAAATCATAAAAAATCATAAAAATTCTAAAAAAATCAAAAAAATTCTAAAAAAATCAAAAAAATCATAAAAAACTGTTTCGACCCGTACCGTTTCGACGCGAACCGTTTCGACGCGTACCGTTTTGACCCGGACCGTTTCGACCCGTACCGTTTCGACCCGTACCGTTTCGAACCGTACCGTTTCGACGCGAACCGTTTCGACGCGTACCGTTTCGACCCGGACCGTTTCGACCCGTACCGTTTCGACCCGTACCGTTTCGAACCGTACCGTTTCGACCCGGACCGTTTCGACGCGTACCGTTTCGACCCGAACCGTTTTCGACCCGGACCGTTTCGGTGCTGTGGCGGTGCTGTGGTGGTGGTGGTGCGGTGGTGGTGGTGGTGGTGGCGGTGCTGTGGTGGTGGTGGTGGCGGTGGCGGTGCTGTGGTGGTGGTGGTGGTGGTGGCGGTGCTGTGGTGGTGGTGCTGTGGTAGTGGTGCGGTGGCGGTGGCGGTGCTGTGGTAGTGGTGGTGGTGGTGGCGGTGCGGTGGTGGTGGTGGTGGTGGTGGCGGTGCTGTGGTGGTGTTGGTGGGTCGAAAACGGTTCGGGTCGGAACGGTACGCGTCGAAACGACTCGGGTCGAAACGGTACGGTTCGAAACGGTACGGGTCGAAACGGTACGGGTCGAAACGGTCCGGGTCGAAACGGTCCGGGTCGAAACGGTACGCGTCGAAACGGTCCGGGTTGATTTTTTTGATTTTTTTAGAATTTTTTTGATTTTTTTAGAATTTTTATGATTTTTTATGATTTTTTTTTAATTTTTTTAGGATTTTTTTGATTTTTTTAGAATTTTTATGATTTTTTTGAATTTTTTAGATTTTTTTTTTATTTTTATGATTTTTTTTATAACTACAGGGACTGTTTGTGTAATAAATAAAACTTAAAACTAGTAAATTATAACTACAGGGACTATTTGTGTAATAAATAAAACTTAAAAACTAACTTCAGTTAAAAAAAACTAACGGAGGTCCATTGAGTACCAACATATTGAAACGTAGGATTATTAGTTACCAAATCTGTAGGTAGGATTATTATTTACCAATGGGGCAAATGTTGGTTTATTAAAAACCAATTTTCCATTACAAATGATATAAGTCAAAAATATATTATCTTAACAAATATTCCAAATAATTGTTAGATATAATTTAAGTTAAAATATTATTATTTTAACCCATAATCATATACTTTGGAATTAAATAAAGTACATTCAAGACATAACTCAAAGTATACCATGAATTCCAAAATAAGTCATAATGATTAAGACTAAGAGTCGTTACACGACCTAACCGTCTAATAAACATAGCACGTGTGTAGGTAGTCATACGACCCGAGGAAAGAAGCTTTGAGTTACTTGATTGAAGAACGCAATTCAGTGAGTTCATGTTCCCCTTTTCTTTTATCTGTTTTCGGTTTTATAAATATCGGGGGTGAGATACATGTTTCAAAAGTTCAAATGTTTCAATGGTATGGTTAGCTAAGGAATGAACTGTTAGATCACGTGGATGATGTAATATCTCTCCTAAGTGCCATTAATCTAGTTTAAGACCGAGGGGCATGAGTGGTAGATCTATCTGGGTGTAGCGAGCCTCACCCATGGGTCCTTGTGTGGCCGCATGTGGTGACTATGTCGTTCCCGCCGGATGGACCAGAGGAAATCCGCTAGGTATGAGCACTTCCTACATACCACACATATTAATGTCCTTGCAAAACATTAATGATCTATTCATAGACGCTTACATACCGGTTATCAAAGGGATTCTCTCAAATGTTTACAAGTCAGTACGAGCTCACATAGAAAACACATGAACTCGCTCAAGTTTTGTTGATGTTTTCAAATTACAAGTATTTCAGGAAATTGATATGGATCTGGCGGCCATTTCAAAGATTTCAAGAAGTGTTTACAGGATATGATGTCATCCTTTTTGTAAGGGTTTGAATTGTGTATCTTATCCTTGATAAGATACATGAATCAAAGCCTTGCTTATCTATGTCTTTTGTTAAAGTCCTTTATGGAACTTGTTTCAATTAAGTGGTTTGTAAGATAAACTTGTTGTCCGATGGTTGGTAGTAACAATGTGGTTTGTATTATTTTGAAACATATTAATGGATGAACTTCATGGTTTTAATCATATAGTTTCTTGTTATAATTGAATGCAATGATATTAAGCAAGTCACACATCATATGCTTCCGCAAAAGTCAGGGTGTGACAGTTTGGTATCAGAGCTTCCATTGTAGTGAACTAGGATTCCTTCTCGAGTCTAGACTACAATCATTAGGACTCTCTCACGAAAATATTTTTACAAAATATTTTTCATTGCATTTACAAAATGCCAAGATCCATGGAACAAACATTTTACAAAAGAAAGACAAGAAACACGAGCATGGACATTGGATAGTGGTTTGGCTTGCATGGGGTAGACTTGTTAAGTTAGAAAAGTCTCACGTAGGAATGACGTGAATACATGTTAAAGTGATGCCTGTCTTTGTTTACATACACCTAGTGATAGTAGTTAACATATGTGCACATGCCATGATTATTATGTTACAGGTACTTATGTCGTCTTCTGAGAGTGGATTATCAGACGAGCATGACCCCATAGCGGTAGTGTCAGATGATGAGATAGCACCAGAGCCCGAGGTCTTCACATCAGATACGGAGAGCGACCCTGATATGATATTGTAACACCCGTTCTTATAAATCAAGGTTTAACGTAAATTGTACGTAAAACAAACATGTAATTAGGATTACATAACATTTGGAAATACGGGTTTATTAAAACTTTTGCAAATCATAAGTTATTCTACATAATGTGATCGAATTCGTTGTTTAAAAATTACAACGTAGCAAAGTGCGGAAGCGTGTATCATTATCGTGTTCGGTTCTTCGCTGAGCTTGATCGTCTTCCGGCATCCAAGGTGTACCTACATTTCATAAACATGAAATGCTTTAGTCATACGGGTTTAATCATGTCCGAACGATGTCCGGGAAACAATAGACTTTCAAATGAAAAACAAGATATAATAAAAAAATTCTCCACCGTAATTTACGGTGGGACCGTAAATTACGGTGGCCCCTGGGTTTCAATTCTTCTGCCGTAAAACAGACATTTAGCACCGTAACATAATCAACTCCACCGTAATTTACGGTGGAACCGTAAATTACGGTGGACTCTGCATCCAGATTCTATATTTTATCGTAATTTGACACGAAATCTTTCGTATCTTTCAAACCGCTTATCCGTTTGACCTACCGTTTCTTCCTACATATTTGTAATTTGATTCTCCATCATATGGAGTTAAAATCCGGCATCCGGCTTGATAAAATTCAAGACTTTTAAGTCTTCGGCTTATTACCATATTTACCAAATTTTGACCTGTTCGCGATTTTGTCAAACAAACATGTTTATTTGATCCTTATTCCCATGATATTCATAATTTCACTAATTCCTATCATATTAGGTTCAAGTCACGGGTTTCTTACGTATCATAAACCGTTTATGCTCATTTGCGTGTTTTGACCCGTTAAGGGTATTTAGACATATTTTAATCACCAATTGCTTTCATTCATTTCTAAATACATATTTCCACATTTCTTAACAAAGGATCTTCCATCACAACTATATTTGTGGTGGATGCGATGTGGTGATTTATATATACCAGATTTTACCCTCCAAATAGTTATTTTACGGCAAAGACTCGAATAGAGCCGTTTGACTAACGTAATGCATCTTTCAACTTCTATACTTGTCCTATGTATTTATTTATTCGTAATAATCATTTCCAAACAACTTTTAAAGGTTGTTTGTTCAATTTAGCCTCCAAGGGCGTTTTGGTCCTTTTTAGTCTTTTATTAACAATGAAGGACTTTTGAAAGTAAATTGACCCATAATCCCCTTTTTAAACCTATGATTTTGTTTGAAAAGTCATTAAGCTTCCCAAACGCAATGTTCATTATTTAAAACATTCGGTTACTTATCAAGTAACCAAATGTTTATTTTGACTTCTATTTAACACTCATTGAACTGCATATTCTGAAGGAGTGTTACTCTTTCTCACATACCTGGCGCGGATCAATATTTTGACCCGTTTTTAATACCTTGCTTTTATAACCGCTAATCCATAGCGTTGCTAATACCCATTTGACATTTACCCCTGAAATAATATAACTCGACAATGATCATTAGTCATTATTGTCAAAAGGTGATTTCTTCACCTTTTGACCCATTTGGTCTAAATGACCGATTATGTTGGCGAGATGATATTTATTACCATCTCATCTATATGACTCGCTTCGGTTTAAACCGTGTGGTCATTTCACGTATTAATCGTTTTCTTAACGCTTTTTAGCCTATCATGGCTTACGCATTACAGTGTCTTTCAAAACAAATAGTTATGGTCAACGCATGACCAATTTACCGTTTCAATTCCTTTTAAACCATCAACATGGTTTCTTGTCATGCTCGACTACCTTGTTCCGTACGTTTACACGTCGGAACATCATACCTAAATTATGTACTTATCTTATTCGTAACTAATACGATAAGAGAATATTCTAACATATAAGACTAGTGTAAGCTATACTTACCTTGCATCCGAATTATGCTTTTCCACCATTCTTGCTTCGTTTGACCCGCTTCCTTTCCAAGCCTCCACCTAGCTTGTCAAGCGTCAAACTATCATCATAATTCGTAAGACGGTTATATTAGTCATCATTAATTATGACTATTCCATCTTACATATTTTCTATCACAAATACCATTCGATTTTATTAATGGTCGGTTTGACTACTAAAAGTCAAACGCCCCTTAGCATATAAATGCACATTCAAGTTCTATCTACCAATTAGTAGCTAACATGATCTTGTACACTTAGTTACATGAACATGGCTACCAAATTTCATCATAACATTCAAACCCATTTCAATCATGTATGAACAAGTTCCCAAATCACTTAATTTGTTTGAGTGCCTTGTTTCTATTATTCAATATGATGATTTTAAACATAAACTTATCATCATCTTTACTATTACATAAAAACCCACTTCCTAGTTTACTTGTTAATCACATATAAGTGATATTACTTCAAGTTCTTCATGATTTCATCATTTCTAACAAAACCCACTTCTAGTTACTTATGAACTCTTAACAAAATCTCTAATTTGTTCAAGTAGTTCATTCATATGAATTAGTATGATGTTTATAAACACCATTAGAACATCAATTTCATCAATTCAACCAAAACCCACTTAGCTCATAATAGGGTAATTATCAAATCCCTAGTTTGACAACAATTCATCAAGATTTCTACTAGGGTTTGTTTTCTTGACTTGTACCCACACTAATATCACTATAACATTGAACATCCATGCAAGAATTTCGTTCATGCAAGTTCATCATAATTTCGAAATATTACTAAACATCAAAATTCAACATACCTTGTGATCCCCTAAGCTTGGTGATCACGATTTTATTAAAAGCCCCAAATTTCCGGCTCGATTTCCCTTTGATTTTGGCCAATTTTCGTGAATTAGGGTTCTTGGAAGGGAACCCCCTTTTTGCTCCTGATGTTGATCGACCTAAAACACACACAAAGTGTGTGTTTTGGTTTTTATTTCATTTATCTTAAAACATTTTCATGTTTGCCTCTTTTTAGCCCCTCAAGTTCCAAAGTTTATAAAATGGTTAACTATTTCAAGTTTCCTTCCTTTCTTTATTGGTTTCAAATAATTAACTAACTAGGTTAATTATTCCTAGTTAACTTGGTGGGTTCAGGGAGTTATAACCCGTAGTATTTCTAAGTCCCGTTAACTCGGGCTTTCTAAGCTTTTATTTCTTAAAAGCTTTTATTCACTTTTTATTTATTATTAGGATTAATTATTTAAATCCTAATATTTACCGGGTAAATTTTACCACTAACGGTGCTTTACCCGTCTTTTATTATTAACGGGGTTTGATTACCAAGCCCATTTTCGGGGTGTTACAAGTCTACCCCCCTTAAAGAGGTTTCGTCCTCGAAACCTTTTCTTACATAATTTATCGAGTTTAACTCCATGCATTTGTTCTCGATAATCAATTAGGGATTTCTCATACTTTAACCGATTGTTAGTATTAGCATAAAAGTATGGTCATATCCTTTTGGTTATTGATCATCTACTTAGCTTACATGACATAATGTGACTTGAAATAACATAATCTCGTTATTTCCACTAGTTTAATTAACTTAGCAATATTCATCGCTCGGCTTTAACATTCATCACTCGGCTCTAATGTGATTATATTTCACATTACACTTCTTGACCGTGATCATGTCACGTCATGCCAACTTTTACATCAACTTTCTATTTTCAGAATTATCACTTTTTGGATATATCGTCTTGCACCTATCCGTGTCAAGACTTATATCTTTCATGTTTACCGTTTATAATTCCATCATAATTCATTTTTGTAGAAACGTTATTTCTTACCAAAACCGAAGTTTTAGTTTAGCGTCTTCTCTTCAACCTTTGTCGATTATCCATACCGGGATATTGACAGTCCAAAATTTATTCTTTTTCAGTCTTTGTTTTATGCGAGGATTCTCCATTTATTCCCTCGCTTTGTCTTATTAACCCGTAGGTTTTATCACTTAGCCTTATGGGCTATTTTTTGATTAGACATTCACCTCTTTAAGGCGAAGTCCTTATAACTTCTTTCTAACCATGACCCGTGGGTCGTTTTAGTCCGTATATCTCTCATTTGTTTATAACCCTAAAGGTTATGTTGATCCCGTAGATCACTCTTTTTACTCGTGTCTTATTAAAATATATATTTGGTGTCAAAGCACTCTTTTTACGTTTGAAATTCATTTGTCTCAAGCTTACCGTTATCCGGCTTGCGCTTACTTACTCCTTCAAGCATTATACTTTATTCAACCCGTTCATTCTCAAAATAGTTGAATATAATTATCAGAATTTCTGTTTACGAAATTTTTTTTTATGGTCTTTTAGTCATAACTCATAATCCGAGTCTTTTGACTTTAAATTCATGTTCTCGTTTCTCGGTTTACGCATGTGTTTAATTCTTACCCATCAACCGGGTGTTTTACCAAAGTCGTTATTATTGCAATCCTCCCGGTATGCATTAAGACCTCGCTTCATTTTTATATTCTGACCTTGTCTTTAAGTTCGACGTTTTACAAAAATGACCCGTTAAGGGACATATTTGCATTTTCCGGGTTCGAGTGCAAGTACACTCCCTCCCATTGCTTGTCTAAATCATTTTTTTTTCATGTTTGCGTTTTCTGGGTTCGAGTGTAAGCACACTCCCTCCCATTGCTTGTCTAAATCATTTTACTTGCTTGCGTTTTATTGGTTCGAGTGTAAGTACACTCCCTCCCAATACTTGTCTAAATCATTTTACTTGCTTGCGTTTTATGGGTTCGAGTGTAAGTACACTCCCTCCCAATACTTGTCTAAATCATTTTACATGCTTGCGTTTTATGGGTTCGAGTGTAAGTACACTCCCTCCCAATACTTGTCTAAATCATTTTACATGCTTGCGTTTTATGGGTTCGAGTGTAAGTACACTCCTTCCCAATACTTGTCTAAATCATTTTACTTGCTTGCGTTTTATGGGTTCGAGTGTAAGTACACTCCCTCCCAATACTTGTCTAAATCATTTTACATGCTTGCGTTTTATGGGTTCGAGTGTAAGTACACTCCTTCCCAATACTTGTCTAAATCATTTTACATGCTTCTTTGTCCCTTCGCTCGGGCTCATTATCCTGATGTAATACGCTTCAGTCACTCGGTTGTGCGTTTACATTATTATCAAATATTTTGCTTATCTGATTCATTTGGGTACTTTTTAATTAGTCCCATTTACTCCGCCCTTACTACATCGGATGTAAATGTGTCCGCTATAAGAAACTCGTGGTATCATATGCCACTACTTACTTGGCCAGAGTAAGCGATTTAACACATGACGTACACGACCTTTTTATAGTTTTCACATCACGCCCTATGTAAGTAACGCCTCTATTCAGTTTTCTTGGAAATTATATCCTGGATATGTATTTCTGTTCAGGCTTTCCAAGTTTCTAATTTACCCATGCAACGATCATTCTCTACGTGTTTGTTGCATATTGCTAATTGTGCGATTATTTAAAATGTGCACCTTGTAATGTTTGCCCCTACGGGCGTTCCTTGCTATTAACCTTGTTCGCGACCGTTACGCGATTTTGGTCCTTGATGAGTATGCTCTTCCTGTCATACCTCGTACCGTTCCATCATCATATCCATAATTCGTTCAACTCCCGTCATCTTCAGACGCGAGTGTCCTTCAATTAAAACATTCACAATAGTTAGTAATGTCAACTTCAATAATCGCCCGTATTATAATACAAGGCTTTTTCTACTATACGCGTCAACGCGCGTATTTTCGTCAACCATATCAATCATTTAAACTGGGGTAACATATACCACACGATAGCTCTATGTGTTGTTTACAACACTTTAGCATACTAGCTATTAACGTACTTGTACTTACCGGATTTGCGATCAAGCCTCGAACCGAACACTATTCTTTGTCAAGAGCATAAGGTTTAAGTCCAAGCATGGTTCCTCCCCACCATACTCGGATCTCTTAAACCAAAGCTCTGATACCAACTTGTAACACCCGTTCTTATAAATCAAGGTTTAACGTAAATTGTACGTAAAACAAACATGTAATTAGGATTACATAACATTTGGAAATACGGGTTTATTAAAACTTTTGCAAATCATAAGTTATTCTACATAATGTGATCGAATTCGTTGTTTAAAAATTACAACGTAGCAAAGTGCGGAAGCGTGTATCATTATCGTGTTCGGTTCTTCGCTGAGCTTGATCGTCTTCCGGCATCCAAGGTGTACCTACATTTCATAAACATGAAATGCTTTAGTCATACGGGTTTAATCATGTCCGAACGATGTCCGGGAAACAATAGACTTTCAAATGAAAAACAAGATATAATAAAAAAATTCTCCACCGTAATTTACGGTGGGACCGTAAATTACGGTGGCCCCTGGGTTTCAATTCTTCTGCCGTAAAACAGACATTTAGCACCGTAACATAATCAACTCCACCGTAATTTACGGTGGAACCGTAAATTACGGTGGACTCTGCATCCAGATTCTATATTTTATCGTAATTTGACACGAAATCTTTCGTATCTTTCAAACCGCTTATCCGTTTGACCTACCGTTTCTTCCTACATATTTGTAATTTGATTCTCCATCATATGGAGTTAAAATCCGGCATCCGGCTTGATAAAATTCAAGACTTTTAAGTCTTCGGCTTATTACCATATTTACCAAATTTTGACCTGTTCGCGATTTTGTCAAACAAACATGTTTATTTGATCCTTATTCCCATGATATTCATAATTTCACTAATTCCTATCATATTAGGTTCAAGTCACGGGTTTCTTACGTATCATAAACCGTTTATGCTCATTTGCGTGTTTTGACCCGTTAAGGGTATTTAGACATATTTTAATCACCAATTGCTTTCATTCATTTCTAAATACATATTTCCACATTTCTTAACAAAGGATCTTCCATCACAACTATATTTGTGGTGGATGCGATGTGGTGATTTATATATACCAGATTTTACCCTCCAAATAGTTATTTTACGGCAAAGACTCGAATAGAGCCGTTTGACTAACGTAATGCATCTTTCAACTTCTATACTTGTCCTATGTATTTATTTATTCGTAATAATCATTTCCAAACAACTTTTAAAGGTTGTTTGTTCAATTTAGCCTCCAAGGGCGTTTTGGTCCTTTTTAGTCTTTTATTAACAATGAAGGACTTTTGAAAGTAAATTGACCCATAATCCCCTTTTTAAACCTATGATTTTGTTTGAAAAGTCATTAAGCTTCCCAAACGCAATGTTCATTATTTAAAACATTCGGTTACTTATCAAGTAACCAAATGTTTATTTTGACTTCTATTTAACACTCATTGAACTGCATATTCTGAAGGAGTGTTACTCTTTCTCACATACCTGGCGCGGATCAATATTTTGACCCGTTTTTAATACCTTGCTTTTATAACCGCTAATCCATAGCGTTGCTAATACCCATTTGACATTTACCCCTGAAATAATATAACTCGACAATGATCATTAGTCATTATTGTCAAAAGGTGATTTCTTCACCTTTTGACCCATTTGGTCTAAATGACCGATTATGTTGGCGAGATGATATTTATTACCATCTCATCTATATGACTCGCTTCGGTTTAAACCGTGTGGTCATTTCACGTATTAATCGTTTTCTTAACGCTTTTTAGCCTATCATGGCTTACGCATTACAGTGTCTTTCAAAACAAATAGTTATGGTCAACGCATGACCAATTTACCGTTTCAATTCCTTTTAAACCATCAACATGGTTTCTTGTCATGCTCGACTACCTTGTTCCGTACGTTTACACGTCGGAACATCATACCTAAATTATGTACTTATCTTATTCGTAACTAATACGATAAGAGAATATTCTAACATATAAGACTAGTGTAAGCTATACTTACCTTGCATCCGAATTATGCTTTTCCACCATTCTTGCTTCGTTTGACCCGCTTCCTTTCCAAGCCTCCACCTAGCTTGTCAAGCGTCAAACTATCATCATAATTCGTAAGACGGTTATATTAGTCATCATTAATTATGACTATTCCATCTTACATATTTTCTATCACAAATACCATTCGATTTTATTAATGGTCGGTTTGACTACTAAAAGTCAAACGCCCCTTAGCATATAAATGCACATTCAAGTTCTATCTACCAATTAGTAGCTAACATGATCTTGTACACTTAGTTACATGAACATGGCTACCAAATTTCATCATAACATTCAAACCCATTTCAATCATGTATGAACAAGTTCCCAAATCACTTAATTTGTTTGAGTGCCTTGTTTCTATTATTCAATATGATGATTTTAAACATAAACTTATCATCATCTTTACTATTACATAAAAACCCACTTCCTAGTTTACTTGTTAATCACATATAAGTGATATTACTTCAAGTTCTTCATGATTTCATCATTTCTAACAAAACCCACTTCTAGTTACTTATGAACTCTTAACAAAATCTCTAATTTGTTCAAGTAGTTCATTCATATGAATTAGTATGATGTTTATAAACACCATTAGAACATCAATTTCATCAATTCAACCAAAACCCACTTAGCTCATAATAGGGTAATTATCAAATCCCTAGTTTGACAACAATTCATCAAGATTTCTACTAGGGTTTGTTTTCTTGACTTGTACCCACACTAATATCACTATAACATTGAACATCCATGCAAGAATTTCGTTCATGCAAGTTCATCATAATTTCGAAATATTACTAAACATCAAAATTCAACATACCTTGTGATCCCCTAAGCTTGGTGATCACGATTTTATTAAAAGCCCCAAATTTCCGGCTCGATTTCCCTTTGATTTTGGCCAATTTTCGTGAATTAGGGTTCTTGGAAGGGAACCCCCTTTTTGCTCCTGATGTTGATCGACCTAAAACACACACAAAGTGTGTGTTTTGGTTTTTATTTCATTTATCTTAAAACATTTTCATGTTTGCCTCTTTTTAGCCCCTCAAGTTCCAAAGTTTATAAAATGGTTAACTATTTCAAGTTTCCTTCCTTTCTTTATTGGTTTCAAATAATTAACTAACTAGGTTAATTATTCCTAGTTAACTTGGTGGGTTCAGGGAGTTATAACCCGTAGTATTTCTAAGTCCCGTTAACTCGGGCTTTCTAAGCTTTTATTTCTTAAAAGCTTTTATTCACTTTTTATTTATTATTAGGATTAATTATTTAAATCCTAATATTTACCGGGTAAATTTTACCACTAACGGTGCTTTACCCGTCTTTTATTATTAACGGGGTTTGATTACCAAGCCCATTTTCGGGGTGTTACAGATATCCGACGACGAGGACGACTTCCAGCCGTTTGCTCTACCTGATTTTGGGGATGATATCCCAGATGCTGACGATATCCTCATTGATGATGTTTTTGCCCTCCCTGCTCCTGTCCATGAGCAGCTCATCATCGGTCACCCCGATGGTGAGCACATTGTTGCCCCTATTCTCGACACTGTTCCTCTCGTTCTCATTCCGCCAGAGGAATGGCCTCTTGATGATCTTTTGACGACGATGTTGATCTCTTTCTGGGCGATCACCCCGCAGGGGAGCAGGGTGACGGGGATGTGGATGACATTGTTGTGGTGGACGTGCCTGTGACAACTGTGTTCTGTAAGCATCGGATAATGTAAAACAATGTTGATTATCAATAAAAAAATGTGCTTTGGTATTATTATACGTGCTATTGAGTTTAATGACTTTACAATTTGATTCGATTCCGATTTCAAGCTTTAAGTCACTTTCTAGAAGGTCATACGCAAACTGGTGCATAAACGCAATCAGTTTAACGTGACGTACACTCCAGAACTGTGACGTAAGCCAAACATACCCTAAATATCCTTTACATAACTTAGAAATAAGTTTCGAAGGATTCGGTATGGCAAAAACATGTTTATTTGAACTAAAGGACTATTTACGACAAAACTGCGAAACGAACGTTGGTAACTGCCCGGATAATATCTGAGTCCTGGAAAATATTCTGTTATGATTAAAATTTTATTTTAATCAGGTTCATGTTGAAAAATAAATTAAAACGCCTAAAAACGTTATTTTTCAAGTTTAAGCGCGTACCGCGTGTTTCTGCGCGACACAGTGCTTCTACTGCAAAACACTGACAACGCAGCCAGTCCTGGCAACTTAAATTTATTTCAGTAATATTTTGGCATGATTATTTTTATAGAATAATAAAAATAATTTAGAACGCCATAAATCGGGATTTAAACGCTAGATAAAATACCCGGTATCCAGTTAAACACCCGTTTTTAGCCTACATATAACACATTTTATAAAAATATGCATATATATACACACATTTCGTGTATATGTGTAAGTAATACAAGTTTCCTTCCTTTCTTGCCACTTCTCTTCTCATTCTTGCCACTTATCTCTACTCCTTGACACTTGTATGTGCATGACACCTTCATATCTTCTATAAATACTTCTATATCTTCACTTAATTTTACAAGATCATTACAACACTCCATCACTCCTCTCTCTCCCTCACCCAAACCGTCCACCATCTCTCTCTCTCTCTCTCTCTCTCTCTCTATCTCTCTCTCTCCATCTTCAAATCTTCAAACTCTTGTTCTTCATGTTCATCACCATTTCTAGCCATTTTTAAGTTAGTGTGAAGATCTAGAGGTGATCCAAAGGTGTTCTTAAGAGATTCAAGCTTCCCCTCATCTTCACACTAGAATTTCTACCCTAGCTTTGTGCTAGTAGTAAGTCTTACACCTTGCTTCATTTTGTTCTTAGTCAAGATATATAGTATGATGAAATTTACAAGAACACTAAAAAGTTAAAACAAGAAATATGAACAAGAAACATGTTGATTTACATTTTCAGCCGACTTCAACAGGCTGTAACTGGACCATTATAAATCGAAAAACTGATTTTCTGAAGCCTAAATTATGTATTTTTGAACAACCGATCAAATGGCACTGGAATCGAAATTTTTCAAGGTTGTTTACTATTTTTAAAGGACTGTTTTTGGACAGCAGCTCAAGCTGTGTTTTTACTGCGGAAAAAGTGTGTTGTATCCGGAGTCATAACTTGAAACCTGAGTAGAATCAGCTCATGGGATTTTTACTGTAGGTGGTCACTGTTGTCACCGTGATCCTCCAACTAGAATTTCGTCAATCGGACTTACGATTAATTTTTAGTGAATTATTCCGTAGACTGCGATCAGAAAGTAACAAATCTGATTGCAGTCGGGTAAATGAATTTCTATAAAATATATCGATATTTTTACATAATAAAATTTTGGATCGTGTGAGACATTCTGTAAAAATTTGAGAATTTTTGGAGAAGGTTAAATATTTTATAAAAATCCACGAAAACAGTCCAGTTTTGATTAATAAAGCTGAAATAACATAAGTAATGCTTTGCATGTCTAAATGTCGGGTTGGTTATTTGAGAACGATCTACGGAATATATGTAAAAGAAAATGTTATGCTATTAAGCATGGACACCTCCATTTACAAAGGAGACCATGGCGAAATTTTCCGAAAATCCAACACTTAGTAAATATTTTCTAGACAAGAGTTTACTAGAACATTGAACGAACAAATATCTCAACATGACATATGATTAAGTTAAAATATTAACTATTTTGACAAATAATTATCACGCGGAACAATATAAGAAACGTGACTCAAAATACTAAACTCTAAGCCAAGGCACGGTCCGCTCGTCTAATAGACATTAGTACGTTGTAGGTTGTCGTGTAGCGGACAGAGTTTGAGATTCGATTCAAGACGCACTACTGTGAGTACATAGTCCCCTCTTTTACCGTTTTTCAAACATTTTGGGGTGAAACACATGTGCCTACTTGTTATTTTCATGCTTTCCTGTTTTCACTTCATATACTTGCTATGTTCATTAGTACACTTATAGTACATGATTTCATTACATTAATTTGCTATGTATGTTTACTTGGCATACTTAGTACATTGATTTACATTACTTTTCTGCTTTGTATGTTAACGTAGCATACTTAGTACATTGTTGTCATATAACATGTTTACATTTGGTATAACATTTGGTTTGTACAAACGGGACTTAAATACGTTCATTAACATTAGCTACGCCGCTCGGTAGTAAGTAATGGTACCATAGGACTTGACAAATCCCATTCCTGACATCCTAGGTTTGTTTGGGTGTAAGGAATGACTGAATCCGAAAACATTTCTTTTGATAACCTTGACTTAGGGTTATCCGTCTGTCTCAAGGCTTGAATGTATGCGTTAACTTACCACATAAGTGTTTGTATCAGTAAAACATGCATTTACTTTGCAAAACATAACTTTTTGATATATATTCAAAATTTCTTGTTTTGTACATTTTTACATTTGGTTTATGTGAATACACTTTACTTACCATACATAACATTTGTTACACATTACTTGACTACATTTGGACTCTTAACATTTGACATGGTTTATACAAGGACTTTTTGACAATTGGTTTAAACATGGACTTTATACATTGATGGTTTGTCTAAGTGACTTAAGTAACGAGATGTGTGTAGTATGATACAAGCATGTTGGATACGCCGCTGGTACTTCCTATATATAAGTGCTTGTATTGTACTACATATCGTAGCGTTATTTAGATCATTCAATTTGGACTTATACATTTTACAGAAACAATATATTTTTCACAAGACTTTGGTTAACAAAACAATTTACAAGGTTCATGACTAACTTTTATTAAACATTTCCTTAAACTCAAGTCATGAATCCTATTTTCATAAAACCTATGTATCTCACAGGCATTTTTATGCTGACGTACCTATTTTCACATGTGTTTTCAGGAGCTGTTGCTTAGGATGTTCGTGACACACTAGGGCGGACATGTGCCTTAGAGACTTAAAATAAAGATGGAACTAGTTTAATTATGTGATGAACTCTTCGTTTCAGTGATTTTAAGACTGTGTAACTCTTTGTTTGATGAATAAAACATAACTTTTAATTACCATGGTTGTGGAACAATAATTCTGTTACAACACTCCCCGATGTTTCCGCCACGATTTGATGTTTTACGTGGTCGGGGTGTGACAGAAGAGTTGGTATCAGAGCCAATGGTTATAGGGAATTAGGTTATTAGTAATACTTTGACCTAGACTATAACCTTTCTAGGACCCCAACACAAGTTGTCTTGTGTTTAGATTTTAAAACATGCACTTCACCTATCCTTAGGTGATTACCAAAAACAAAACATAATGGAAGGCACAAAGCCAAAATGAATCATTAATCTCTTAAACCTTCCAAGTTTTCAAAATCTCGTCAAAGTTTTGGGTTCTAAATAGGTTTAATCTCTTAAACCTTCCAAGTTTTCAAAATCTCGCCACGATTTGATGTTTTACGTGGTCGGGGTGTGACAGTGCCCCCTCCAGCTGTGCCTGTTATTGATATCTATTTGGATTCCCGTATTCATTCCGTTGCAGACTCCTTTGAGTCTGTGACCTCTTCAGTGCTGCGGGCTGCAGGACTTCACCTCTATGCTACCGACGATGATGATGTGATGTCTGCTGCTCCATCATCTCCTGTTCGAGCCCCCCACCCCCACATATTCCTGATCCAGACCCTGTTCCTTTTGGCATACCCGATGTCCCTGAGCCTGTTCCTGCTCCACTTGATCTTCCACCTGTTGATCCACTTGTTCCCCAGCCTCCACCTGTGGATGTTGCTCCTCCACATTTTGTTTCAGATGAGCATCGCAAAGATCTCCCTATTTTTTTCTGTAGGAGATCTGAACTCCCCATCCAGGGGAAGGCACTTCAGGTCAGCAGCTGAGCTTTGACCCTTTTGCTTCAGCAGACTTCCCGCCTATCCCGCAGTTCCCACCTGTTACACCAGCTTCACTTGATGAGCCATTTAGATGGTTCCTACCTTACTCGATACCTATTTCCGATCCATATCACTCCTCACACTACGGAGGTTATACACGTGATGAGCTACTTTTGGCCTTGCAGCTTCAGTTCGAGATACTGAGCCGCAGAGTTCTCGAGTTAGAGTTTGATGAGGGTGCCAGACGATCACCATTTCCCTTTCATCCTACTTCTATTCCTCCACCCTCATCATCAGCTTCTTTTGTACCTCCACCTGCTGCTCCTACATCTATTCCGGGCTTTGATGTCCGCTTTCTCACAGTTGAGCAGAAGATCAGTTATTTGGTTCGCCGAGTTCATGAGCTCGAGGAGGAGCTCGCTCATGTTCGCAGTTTGCTCTTTCCCTCCTCATCCTCCGTCGGTATCTTAGGAATTTTGGTTTTACGCAGGTACCCTACTTTTGGTGAGAACGCCATAATTGAGCCGAGACTATGAAGACATGGAGACCACTTTTTGATTGATAATTTTGTATATTGATAGACTTGTTAGATCGGGGCAGTGTGACCTCGTGTCTCTTTTGATATGCTACAATCTGAAAACAATGTAACTTGTGGTTGATTTTTAATGAAAGCTCAATAGTCGTATTCTCATTAAATACATTGTTGGTTTACATGTTCATGCGATGATTATGTTATTGTGTGGTTGATTGTTATGATGATTGTTTATGTTATATATATATATATACACATACGACTCCTAGACAATTATTTATTTATTTAACGAATAAGGCCTGACCTACCCGATCTTCTTACTAGAAGAACGATGCCGCCCTGACGAAATGTCAATACCGACAACACACTGCCAAGGACTGAAGCAGAGCTGCAAGAACACATCTCACAAGCTATTGCCCAGCACGAGGCCAACCGCTCCGAACATAGCGGTGGTACCTCTGTAAATAACCCCCCAATTGGTAATGTTAAGTCACCTAAGACACATTACAACTCGTTTGGATATTTCCATTTGTGCTTGCTAATGCTTACTATGAAAGATGTTGCTTGTGTTACAGGTTGTGCCTACAAGCAATTCTTGGATTGCAAGCCCCTTAATTTCGATGGCACTGGGGGTGCTGTCGCATTTGATCGCTGTGTGACATCTGTGCCTCTTCGACCACCAAAAAAATACCAAATCAATGAAATATTGTGTTTCATACTTGGGATTTGTATAAATATGTGTATCATTTGCACATATCCATTCTTGTTCGATTTCGAGCTTTAAATCGCTTTCTGGAAGATTATACGTGATCTGATGAGTAAATATAATCAGTTTAATGCAACAAACACTCTGGAACAGTGAAATAGGCTTAACATACCTTAAATAACCTTTACATAACTTAGAAATAAGTTTTGGAGGGTTTGGTGTGTCGAAATTAAGTTTATTCGATCACAGGGACTATTTGCGTCAAACTGCAAAAGTATACCGAATCGAATGATAAAGGACATTCCGAAACTTGATCATAAGTTAAATATGCCCTAAATATCCTTTATATAGCTTAGAAATAGGCTTTGATGTGTTTGGTGCGCAAAAATAAACTTTTTGATCAATAGGGACTAAAAGCGTCAAAAAGTGCATAAGTTTGCATTTTCGCGCATATCTTACGTTCTGAATATATCCGGACATCCAAAAATTTTTGTAATCATTAAAATATCTTATTTTAGTGATTGGCATGCTAAATTTCCATTCGTCGCTTAATTTGGATCGTTTTTGCGTTCGTTACGACTTCCGTCGTAATTAACCGAACAACGCAACCGTACGACCAAAGGAACCGGCATCCGAGATTTTTTTGAGCATATTTCATGTTCCCTATACTTTAACTTCATTTTAGAGCCTTGAAATGGGGTTAACGGGGTTTAAACGCATCGAAAATGGCTCAAAAGTGTTGTAGGGACCAAACCTGACAATTTAGCAAAGTTTCTGGTAGCTGGCATGTGGTGGCGCTGCGCCACCACTATATGGTTTTGCCGTGGCATGACGCCACGGCCTCATCTGGGCAGAAACTTCATTTTGGCACCCAGGTTGAATTTCAGGGGCCTAAGTGTAACTTTTCTCAATACCGTGTGATGGTTTTGGACAACCCTAGTATTCCAAAACCATGTGCCTAATGTGTAAGGTCCAGATCGAAGCTCGTTTAACAACCCCAATTCACTTGTTCCTCACACATTGATCTAATTTTATGCTCTAAGTTGAAGCTTTATGCTTCATACCTGAGTATTTAGATCAAGTTCTTCCTAGCTTGGGCCAGTTGTAAGTTTCTTTCGTTTTTTTATGCGTTTTTAAGCACGAAAGTCAAACATTGTTTGACTTTCTGCTTTGACAGGTCAATGGTCAATACGAAGTTCGTTTGAACTTCGTAACGTGAGTGTAATCACGATGGTCATAGTCCTTTGTGACTATACCTACTGATTACCACGTTATTTAGGCTTAGTGACGAGTCATAGTTTCGGTCAAAATACGCGTTTATGCGTATTTTGCAACCAAACTATTCTTAGGTATCAAGACCCTTTGTTTTGATATCAAACTTGTTTTCAAACTTTTTTAAACATGTTTTAACATGTTTAACTCGTCAATTTTAGATTAGTGCTTATATAGGGTCGTAAGATAAGCGGTCTAAACAACCGCTTAGACTTTCGAACCCGACCCGTTTGGTCGATCATTAGGATCCGACCAAACATATTTTGTGACCATAGTTGTATAGGGAATAACCTTCCGAGGTTATACCTTATGGTCACTTCGTTTAGTTAGTTGTATGATAGGTAGTTTATATGCCATAGGAAAATGACCAAAATGCCCTTTTTACGCATAATTTCATTTTAAGCATATGTAACCTAAATTTTGACATCTAAACTGATTAGGTAACATTATTAGACATTTGAAGGCATATAATACTTGTCATAGGACTAGTTAGGCGGTTCAAACGCGTTTTACGCGAACGACGCGTTAAAGTAGCGTAAGCTACCTAAACGAGTCGTAATGGGTCGTAAGCACTTAGGATAGGTTTCGCTTTAGTATGTAGGCTTTGTTAAACCATATCACATGAGTTCCAATACTCATTTGGTTTACGAAACCTCATCCTATCCGACTTTCTGATTTAGGTCCGGTTTATTAACATAGTTACCTATATTAGGTGCCGTTTGATTTCCGTGACCCCTCTAGCTTTGCTTGATTGTTATTCAAGACTTCTAAGCATTCTCAAGTGAGTACATAGTCCCCTCTTTTACGTTTTCAAATGTTTTGGGGTGAAACACATGTGCCTACTTGTTACTTTCATGCTTTTCATGCTTTCATAATACATACTTGCTATGTTCATTAGTACACTTATAGTACATGATTTCATTATGTTTTGCTATATATGATTCACAAAGCATGCTAGCACATTGATTTTCATATATTATATTTTGTTGCATATGCTCATCCAGCATATGGACACATTGTTTTTCATTACATTATTGTTACATATGTTCATCCAGCATATGGACACCTTGTTTTACATTTTGAACTGTGGAACTGATTGATCCTTGTGAACCGTTTGAAACTGTTTGATCCTTGTGAACCGTTTGGAACTGATTGATTGATGTGAACCGTTTGGAACTGTTTGAACTGTTGGGTTAGGGAAGTGATTAGGTAACGGGGCGGGTGTAATGTGTTAAAAGGATGGTGGATACGCCGCTGGTACTTCCTATATATAAGTTCTTTTAACACATTATATATCGTTGCGTTATCTAGATCATTTGGGCAAATGTTATCAAAACAAAGTTATATTGCAAGGTTTTTTTTAACAGTATATATACCATTCGAGTTTTATTACAAAAACGATTTACAATCTGGGTTTACATAAACAAATGTTTTTGGGTTAAGATTCATGGCATCGAGGTTTTATAAACTATAATTAATATATTTTGACTTGGTTATTTCAATTTACAATATAAACATTTTAAAAAAACATGGTTTTCTAAATATCAATTAACAAAGTTGTTCAAATTATTTTCAAAAAATAAACGAGCCATGAATCTGACACTCACATAAAACCTATGTACTCGCCGGCATTTTTATGCTGACGTATTTTCACATGTGTTTCAGGTACCATAGTTGATGATGTTTGATGATGATATTTGGTGCATGCTCACATAGGAATGGACGAGGCCTTAGTGACTTAATAACAATGGAAGTTAATTGTTCATGTTTTGTTTCTAATTTCGATACAATGTAATAAACTTAATTCAATAAAACAGAACTTTTATCCATGTGTTGTGAAACAATGATTCTGCTACTCCACTCCCCGACGTTTCCGCCACTGTTTGTTGTTTTAACGCGGTCGGGGTGTGACACGTTGGGCAGAGAAAATTGACTCTGTATTGAGGATGAGCAAGTGTGCTCCAGAACAAAGAGTTACGTATATTTCTTGGTTGTTTCTAGACGGAGCGCTTTCATGGTGGAACCTCTAAGTCCAAACACTGGGTGAGACTGCTACATACGCGTTAACATGGGATGAACTTAAAGAGTTAATGCGCAAAAAGTAATGCTCACGAGCGGTGATTCAGAAGCTGGAGACGGAATTCTAGAACCTGAAGACGGATGGTCCAAAAGTAGCAGAGTACATCCAGCGTTTCCATGATTTGTCAAGGGTTGTTCCCTACCTGGTGGAGCCAGAATTCAAGAGGATTGAGCGTTTTATCTGGGGATTGGCACCTCAGATCTTGAGTATGGTCACAGCTTCCAAGCCTCCTACTATTGCTGAGGCTATTGATCTAAGTGTGGCACTTCCTGAGGAGGCAGTTCGGTTGGGAAAGTTTTCCATCTCTGAGACGAAAAAGAAGGAGACTCGTGCGGAGTCATCAGGTGATAACAAAAGGAAGTTTACTAATTTGAAGAAGGGCACCCGAGCAAACAACAACCACAATGCCAACAAGCGTAGAGACACCAATCAGCCAGCTGAGGTTCAGACTGGCGCACAAATGTTGAAAACAGGGGAAAAAGGTATGCAGGATTTCTAGCCAAGTGTGATAGGTGCCAGTACCATCATACCGGTCCATGCAGGACCCATAAGTGCGAGAATTGTGGGAAGATTAGACACTCTAAGGATACGTGCTGGTATGGCGTAGGGCGCGGGAATGGAAATAAGGGAGGTAATGGTAATGGCAATGGTAATCGTGGTGGGAATGGATATGGAAACAGAAACCAGGGAGGAAATAACAATCAAGGAGGAAATGGGAACAGAAATGGAAACAGAAATCAGGCGGGTAATGGAAATCGTGGAGGAAACAATAACAACAACCAGGGAGGTAATGGAAACGGACGCGGCTAGGGATGTTATGGCTGCGGTGACATGGGGCACTTTAAGTGGGACTGCCCTAAAAACAATCAAGCTAGAGGAAGGGTGTTTACCATTGGCGCCAGGGAAGCACGCCATGATCCAAACGTGGTTACTGGTACGTTCCCTATTAACCAACGTTATGCATCTGTGCTGTTTGATACTGGTGCAGATTTTAGCTTCGTATCCATAGACTTTAAGAATATACTTGGTTTAGTTGCAAGGAAGCTAGACGTCCTATATTTGATAGAACTGGCTAATGGAAAGTTAGCAGAGGTGAATGAGGTGATTAAGGGTTGTACTTTGGAGCTTGGAGAGCGGGAGTTTTCTATAGATCTTCTACCAGTTGATTTGGGAAGCTTTGATGTCATGGTCAGGATGGATCTGTTGTCTAACAATCGTGCGGAGATAGTTTGCCATGAGAAAATCATTCGCATTCCGATGGCGAATGAGGAGACGATCGGGATTCATGGAGAGAAGCATGAAATGCCCTTGCGGATTATCAATTGTATGAAAGTGCAGAAGTGTCTACGTAAAGGATTCGTGCCTTCTTAGCTCATGTAGTGGATAAGAAAGCCGAAGAGCCGAAGCTTGAAGATATCTCAGTGGTGAGAGATTATCCTGAGGTCTTCCCCGAAGACTTACCAGGATTACCTCTGCAGAGACAAGTCGAATTCCACATTGACTTGGTTCCAGGCGCCGCGCCTGTAGCCAAGGCACCTTATCAACTTGCGCCATCCGAGATGCAAGAGTTATCCACGCAGCTACAGGAATTGTTGGACAAGGGATTTATAAGGCCGAGCTTCTCACCTTGGGGAGCTCCAGTGTTGTTCGTTAAGAAGAAGGATGGTAGCTTTCAAATGTGTATCGACTACCGAGAGCCTAACAAGTTAACTATCAAGAATCAGTATCCATTACCGAGGATTGACGACTTATTTGACCAGTTGCAAGGATCGAGCTATTACTCTAAGATTGATCTTCGGTCTGGTTATCATCAGTTAAGGATTCAAGAGGAGAGCATACCGAAGACCGCATTCAGAACTCGTTATGGACACTACGAGTTCCTTGCGATGCCGTTCGGATTGACTAATGTGCTAGCAGTGTTTATAGATTTGATGAATCGTGTATGCAAGCCATATCTCGATAAATTTGTGATCGTATTTATCGACGATATCCTGATTTATTCACAGACGAAGGAAGAGCACGAGCAACATCTCAAAGCCATTCTGGAACTACTGAAGAAGGAGAAGCTCTACGCTAAGTTCTCAAAATGTGAATTTTGGATTCGCGAGGTACAATTCCCTGGTCATGTGGTAAACGAGAATGGTATTCATGTGGATCCCGCAAAGATTGAATCGATAAAGAACTGGGAAACTCCCAAAACACCGACTGAGAATCGACAGTTTTTGGGATTAGCGGGCTATTACCACAGATTCATCTAGAATTTCTCTAAGATAGCTCAACCGCTAACTTCTCTTACTCAGAAGGAAAAAAAGTATGACTGGGGAGACAACCAAGAAGAAGCCTTTCAACTACTCAAGAACAAGCTATGCGATGCACCGATACTATCCCTACCCGAAGGCACGGAAGACTTCGTGGTATATTGTGACGCCTCACGTCAGGGATTTGGTTGCGTGCTCATGCAACACCAAAAAGTCATCGCTTATGCATCACGCCAGTTGAAAGTACATGAGAATAATTATACCACTCACAACCTGGAGCTAGGCGCGGTGGTATTTGCCTTGAAGATTTGGCAACACTATTTGTATGGTACTCGATGTACTATCTTCACAGATCACAAAAGCCTGCAACACATATTCGACCAAAAGGAGCTTAATATGTGACAACGACGATGGGTTGAGTTGCTGAATGATTATGACTGCGAGATCAAGTATCATCCTGGAAAGGAAAATGTGGTGGCGGACGCGTTGATCGAAAGGAAATGGTTAAGACCCTAAGGGATCGAGCTTTGGAAATGACTATTCAGACGAATCTCCCTTCACGTATATGTGACGTACAACAAGAAGCTCTTAAGAAGGAGAATCTTAAGGCTGAATATCTCCGAGGAATGGAGAAGAAGTTGGTGCCAAATGAGGAAGGAACCTTATACTTTATGGGACACATTTGGCTTCCGCTCTATGGCGGTATTCGCGAGGTTATTTTTGATGAAGCTCATAAGTCGAGGTACTCGATCCACCCAGGATCGGACAAAATGTACCAAGATCTAAAAGATTATTATTGATGGCTAAAGCTCAAGAGCGACGTTGCCATTTATGTTGGGAAATGCCTAACCTGTGCTAAGGTTAAGGCCGAGTATCTGAAACCTTCCGGTCTTTTGCAACAACCTGAAATACCCGTATGGAAGTGGGAACAAATTTCGATTGACTTCATAACAAAATTACCCAGGACATCTAGAGGACATGATATGATATGGGTAATAGTAGATCAATTGAAAAATTCTGCACACTTCCTACCTATTCGAGAGAAAGATAGCACGGGAAAGCTAGCTGAGCTTTACCTCAAGGAGATAGTAGCACGTCATGGAGTGCCTATCTCGATAATTTCAGATAGAGATGGAAGATTTGTATCAAGGATTTGGCAATCTTTTTAGGAGGCCTTTGGATCTCAATTGAATTTGAATACGGTGTTCCACCCGCAAACAGATGGTCAGAGCGAACGAACCATACAAACACTGGAAGACATGCTTCACGCATGTGTGATGGATTTAGGTGGCAGTTGGGATACTCATCTATTGCTAGTTGAGTTTTCCTATAATAACAGCTACCATACGAGCATTCAAGCCGCACCGTTCGAAGCTCTATATGGCCGTAAATGCCGCTCACCGTTGTGTTGGGCAGATGCTGGAGATAGACAGATGGTTGGCCCCGAACTTGTTCAAGAAACAACAGACAAGATCATGCAGATCCGAGAGTGCATCAAGGCGGCTCGTGATCGACAAAAGAGCTACACCGATCGAAGACTGAAACCTTTAGAATTCGAGGTAGGAGACATGGTTTTGTTGAAAGTATCACCTCGAAAAGGTGTAGCATGATTCGGAAAACAAGGTAAGTTGAATCCACGATACATTGGGCCATTCAAAATTTTGGAAAGGGTTGGTACCGTAGCGTACAAGCTAGAATTACCAGAAGAACTGAACGGTGTACATGATACATTTCATGTGTCAAACCTGAAGAAGAGCCCAACCCAGGAAACAGTCAACATCCATGCGGATGAGGTGCATATCGACGACAATCTCCAATTTACTAAGGAACCCATTGAAGTCACAGATTGGAAAGTCAAAAAGACTCAGGGAAGTCGTATTAAGCTTGTCAAGGTTCGCTGGAACTCACGTCACGGCCCAGAGTTTACTTGGGAGCGTGAAGATCAAATGAAAACAAAGCATCCGTATTTGTTTCCTAACTCTCCTGTGACGGATAACGCAGCTTATATACAAGTGCATGAATAATTTTCTGATTACTGTCATATACATACAAGTGCATTACATGTTGCATGATTATTTATCAATATTGCAATGCAACACAATATGCTTCAATTAGTGCACGAAACAAAGTTAGCACAGTTATCAGACGAACTAGAAGTACTGACGGGAGTTCAGTACTCAGACAGACAAGATGTTAAGACACAAAATGAGCCCGAACCCAAGAGTTACACTAGTATAGTGTGTAGGAAAGTAAGGATCATAAAACTGTCTTCCTAGTGATAGTTTAAGTGACAAAAAGTGCCTAAAACTCTCAAAAACTGCAGAATTCTACATATTTCAGCAAAAATCAGCATTTTAACAACAAAATATAATGCAAAATTTTGGTTTAATGCTCTAGAATAAATTCCTAAGTGTCGGGAATCAAAACTGTTATAAAAGGGAACATAAAGAACATTAAACTGCGTAATTTAGCACCTTAACGAACCGGTAACCAACCGAACAAACGGACACTACCTGAAACACCAAATTTTCACTAGAAGTATTGTTTTAACATTTCCGAGCTAGTTATGGTCACCGAACATCATGAAACATCATATAAAAAAATAACACATATAACACTAAACCTTATACTTAGAATCTAACTAATATGCTTAACTTATCATCACATCCCAACCAAGACCCCCCCCCCCCCAATTCGACGGTCGTCAAGGTGGTCCCACCACCTTGATTTTCTTGCAATTGTTTATTGGATTTGATTAATACTTTTGGAACACAAGAACCACTAGTTAATATGTTGTTGGAAGATCTTGATTTATAAACCACAAGTTACAACATAATACACATTTCACCACTTAAAACAACTTCATATCTTCCTCTCCTTCTTCTTGCTTACGGCCGAAACACACACATACATACACACACTACATCCATTTTCACTTCATTATCAAGCAATCTAAGGTGGTTTAGAGGTGCAAGGAGCTTAGTTAAGAAGCTTGGAAGCATTGGAGATTGAAGGACCTTCACCAAGAGCTATTATCCATCTCCTACATCATCATCTTCATCTTTGATTCTTCCCTAGCCATTATGCTAGTAGTAAGCTCTTCACAACTTGATTTTTTACTTCTCATTTTGATGGTTAAAAGGTCATGTAATATGTTAATCATAAGAAACTCAAGAAAACATGAAGATGATCATTCACATAAAACTTAATAACATAAAAATCTAAGATGATTTAGTGTATGTATGATACTTGATTGTTGATTTCTTGTGTTTGTGAATGTTGATCATCATAAGAAGCTTGCTAGATGATGATTAAACACATGATCTAGCAAGTGAGAGGATGAATCTTGTGAAAATCATAATGGTCATCCTTTATGTGGAACATTAAGTTGAATATAAGCTTGTTTTTGAGAATGATGATTATGGATACATGTTATAAGTCTTGACAATGGATTATTTCAAAAATATTTTTCTCAAGAAACCAAAGTTATTTACAAGATTAACATGATCATGATTTTTAAAGAAATTAATCATGTTTTAAGTGTTTAATCAAAGCTAGAAACATGTTGTTAACAAGAAGAATACAAGAAAAATCATTTTTAGAAAATCATCATGTAAGTTGTAAAGAACTAAAATCCTCAAGAATGAGTTTTATAAATTATAAACCATGTTTTTAGGGGTAACTAAACTTAATAAATAACATGTGAAGTTACTACAAATTTTTACAAAATTTCAAGTTCATGTCATAGTGTAGTTTGCATATTTTTGGCTTATGGTATGTCTTGTTTATGATGTTGATGATTGATGGTGATTTTAAAAAGAAAATGATATACTTTTAAAGCACGGAAACCTCCATTTTTAAGAGGAAACTATGGCAAAATTTTTGTAGAAATTAAACACTTAGAAAAATATTTTTAAACAAGTGTTTACAAATAGATTTTGATCATGGTTTTCATATAAAAACTTGCCATAATTTTTATTACAAAAATTACAAATGTTGGAGATTGATTTTTAATAAATAAAAATGGCTAAGTATATATTTAGGAAAATATATATTTAGATGTTACAATTTGTGTGTTACTTGTATATTATGTGTATTAGTTATATTATTTTAGGAACTTGAAAATAATATAACTCACCAAAATACCAAAATTATAATACAAAATATTACCAAAATTCCAAGAACACTAATATATAAATTATACCCGAATATTGGACAAACCGGACAAGGACTATGGACTATATATATATATTCCGGAATTAAATTCATAGACTTCGACAAATGAGTTAAACAGTATTTTGGAAACCAAAGGAACGGAAAGTATGATTTTTACAATTATTACAAGATATATCATATTTTATCGAGTAGAAAATATATTCTTTTGAGTAGAGAAAAATATATATATATTCTTGAACAATTAGAATATATATTATTTTTGAAGAAAATATATATTTTCTTAAACAAGCTAAAAACATATTATTTTTGGTGAAAAATGGAATTATAAATATTTTCTAAGTTAATCTTGAAAATATATTATTTTTGAGGCTTATATGAAAGTATAATTATTTTTGCCAAGAAAAAATTATAGATATTCTTCTATAAAAGTTTTCTTAAAATACATATATTTTAAGAATATAAATTGGCGATTTTTAGTTAATTAAAAATAATATTCCGGAAAATTTAATACAAAATTAAGTATGAAGATACTTAATAAATACAATGAAAATACGTATTCTCGTACGTACAAATACACAACAGAGTACGTCACCAATACTTGGCAAAATACACAAGTCTAAAAATACACAAGTATAAGTTTACCCATCCTTGGGAAATATTCATGAAAGAATTACAAATGATATAAGTCAAAAATATATTATCTTAACAAATATTCTAAATAATTGTTAGATATAATTTAAGTTAAAATTTTATTTTTTAACCCATAATTATATACTTTGGAATTAAATAACGTACATTCAAGACATAACTCAAAGTATACCATGAATTCCAAAATAAGTCATAATGATTAAGACTAAGAGTCGTTACACGACCTAGCCGTCTAATAAACATAGCACGTGTGTAGGTAGTCGTACGACCCGAGGAAAGAAGATTTGAGTTACTTGATTGAAGAACGCAATTCAGTGAGTTCATGTCCCCCTTTTCTTTTAACTGTTTTCGGTTTTATAAATATCGGGGGTGAGATACATGTTTCAAAAGTTCAAATGTTTCAATGGTATGGTTAGCTAAGGAATGAACTGTCAGATCACGTGGATGATGTAGTATCTCTCCTAAGTGCCATTAATCTAGTTTAAGACCGAGGGGCAGGAGTGGTAGATCTATCTGGGTGTAGCGAGCCCCACCCATGGTTGTGTGGCCGCATGTAGTGACTATGTCGTTCCCGCCGGATGGACCGGAGGAAATCCGCTAGGTTTGAGCACTTCCTACATACCACACATATTAATGTCCTTGCAAAACATTAATGATCTGTTCATAGACGCTTACATACCGGTTATCAAAGGAATTCTCTCAAATGTTTACAAGTCATTACGAGCTCACATACAAAACACATGAACTCGCTCAACTTTTATTGATGTTTTCAAATTACATGTATTTCAGGAAATTGATATGGATCTAGCGGGTGTTTCAAAGATTTCAAGAAGTGTTTACAAGATATGATGTCATCCTTTTTGTAATGGTTTGAATTGTGTATCTTATCCTTGATAAGATACATGAATCAAAGCCTTGTTTATCTTTGTCTTTTGTTAAAGTCATTTATGGAACTTGTTTCAATTAAGTGGTTTGTAAGATAAATTTGTCACTACGTGAAAAAGGGTCTACGGCCACACTTTTGGCAAAACTGCACTACCACACATTTGAAAAAATGTGTGGCTAAAGGTCATTCATAACATTTTAAAACACCTTTAGCCACATATTTTATTATTAATGTGACCATTTACACCAGTTCAGTATCATTAGCCACACTTTTAGAAAATAGTGTGACATTTACTAGCCACAACTCGAAATGTGTGACCAAATGTTTTCTATAGCCACATATTTTTGTTTCATGTGACTAAAAACTCATGTATTTGACACATTTAGCCACACTTTAAGAAAAAAACTATGACATATATTAGCCACAGTAGCAACGTGTGGCCAAATGTCATCTACGATCACAGTATTTGTTTTCATGTGACCAATAATATATTTATTCAAAACCTTTAGCCACATTTTAAGAAAAAACCGTGACATTTATTAGTCACACTAAAAAAAGTGTCGGCAAATGTGATCTACAGCCACAATATTTGTTTCTTGTGACTAAAAATAGATATATTCGAAAGCTTTTACCACACGTTAAGAATAAACGGCCACACTGAAAAAGTGTGGCCAAATATGATCTATGACCATGTTATATGCTTAATAATGTTGCTGAAATCTAATATACATGGCCATGTATATTATTTTGTGTGACCAAGTTGTAGACGATAGCAACACTTAAAATTACAAAATTTGATGTGGCGTTACATAAACATTTGTCACACCATCGTCACTTTTTTATTTTGTGTGGCGAAATGTTGTCAAATGTCATGGAAAAAATGTGTGTCCAAAATGTTTAAATTACTACATCTTTAAATACTCTATCCAAATATTTCATCCTGAAACTTAACCCACCCCCCTCCCCCAAAAAAAATCATCCTAAAACTCCCCCCCTAAAATGTTTAAATTCAACCTAAAACTTCCCCCCTAAAATATTTCATCAAAAAATCTTAAACTTCCCTCCAAAATATTTCACCCAAAACTTACCTCTCAAATAATATTCTCATTTAAAAATTATATTATTAAACAAAAAAATCTTACTACATATTTAAAAATTACTAAACTATATTTGTTTTCTTCTAAATAATGTCACACCCCGACCACGTAAAACGAGAAACACGTGGCGGAAACGTCGGGGAGTGTTGTAACAGAATTATTGTTTCACAACCATGGCAATTAAAGTTACATTTTATTTATCAAACAAGAGTGTTACATTGTCTCAAAACAGGAAATAAAGAGTTCAAAACATGATTAAACTAGTTCTATCTTTATTTTAAGTCTCTAAGGCACAGGTCCGCCCTAATGTCACGATCATCATCCTAAGCAACAGCTCCTGAAAACACATGTGAAAATAGGTACGTCGGCATAAAAATGCCTGTGAGATACATAGGTTTAGTGAAATTTGGATTCATGACTTGGGTTTTAAAAGATAGGTTTAATAAAAATTAGTCATGAATCTTGTTAAGTGTTTTCTTTTATAAATCGTATGAAAACTCGATAAGAAATCAGACTATATAAAAGAATGGTGTATGGTTAATAAAATAACCGAGTAAAATGAGTTGGATAAAATAAACTGTTTTGTAAGACAATGTCTTGTGAAAAATAAGTTGTTTATGTAAAATGTAATATGTCAAATATTGAAATGATTTAAGTAACGCTACGACAAGTAATATCATACAAGCACTTATATATAGGAAGTACCAGCGGCGTATCCACCGTACTTATATCATATTACACACGCCTCGTTACTCAAATCACTTACCCAAGCCAACCATCATTGTAAATTGTTCATGTATAAATCAATTTGTCAAGTGTTATTGTGTAAACCATATCAAAATGTCTATTGTCTAATGTAAATCACTAACTGTGTATATCAATGCCAAAATGTCTATGTCAAATGTCAATTATGTAATGTGTAACCAAAATGTCATGTATGGCAAGTGAAATATGTATCAACTAAACCATAGGTAAAAATGCACAAAGCAATGTGTTGAAGTAAAACGTGGTTTAAATCAACGTTATGTTTTGTGGAAATGCATGCTATACTGAATACAAACATTTATGCGATATTGTAAAAATGCATACATTCAAGCCTTGTGACTGTGGTGATAGACCTTTAAACAAATTAAAGGTTTATCTGTGTTATGTCTATCGAATTCGGTCATTCCTTCCATCCAAACATACCTAGGATGTCAGGAACGGGAGTTGTCAATTCCTATGGTACCACTACCTACTAACGAATGGCGTAGCTAATGTTAATGAATGTATTTTTGTCCCATTTAAACAAACCAAATGTCATATCAAAATGTAAGCATGTGAAAACAATGCACTAAGTATGTAATCAAATGAACATACATAGCGTGAAATGTAATGTAAAACAATGTACTAAGTATGCACACAATGGACATACATAGCATGAAATGTAATGTAAAACAATGTACTAAGTATGCACACAATGGACATACATAGCAAGTATATGATGTGAAAACATGGAAAGCATGAAAGTAACAAGTCGGCACATGTGTTTCACCCCAAAACAGTTTGAAAACGGTAAAAGAGGGGTCTATGTACTCACTTGAGATTTGCTTAGTAGTCCTTGAGTAACAACCAAACAATGCTAGAGATCACGGATATCAAACGGCACCTAATATAGGTAACTATGTTAATATACCGGACCTAAATCGGAGGATCGGATAGAATGAGGGTTCGTAAACCAAACGAGTATGGAAACTCCTGTAGTATGGTTTAACAAAGACTTCATTCTAAAATGAAACCAAACCTAAGTGCTAATGACCCATTACGACCCGTTTAGGTAGCTTATGCTACTTTAACGCGTCATTCGCGTGAAACGCGTTCGGACCGCCTAACTAGTCCTATGACAAGTAGAATATGCCTTAACATGTCTAATATTGTTGCCAAAATAGTTTAGATATCAAAAGTTATGTTACATATGCTTGATATGAATTTTGGCGTAAAAAGGGCATTTTGGTCATTTACCTAAGGCATATAAACTACCTATCATACAACTAACTAAACGTCGTGACCATAAGGTATAACCTCGGAAGGTTATTCCCTATACAACTATGGTCACCTAATGTGTTTGGTCGGATCCTAATGATCGACCAAACGGGTCAGGTTCGAAAGTATAAGCGATTGTTTAGATCGCTTACCTTACGACCCTATATAAGCACTAAACTAAAAGTGACGAGCTAAGCATGTTAAAACATGCTTAACTAAGTTTAGAAAACAGGTTTGGTATCAAAACAAACGGTTTTGATACCTAAGAGTAATTTGGTTACAAAATACGCAATAACACGCATTTTGGCCGAAACTACGACTCGTCACTAAGCCTAGATAACGTGGTAATCAGTAGGCATAGTCACTAGGGACTATAACCATCGTGATTACACTCACGTTATGAAGTTCAAACGAACTTCGCATTGACCATAAACTGGTCAATGCAGAAAGTCAAACAAAGTTTGACTTTTAACGCTAAAAGAATAAAGGAACGAAGGAACACTTACAAAGGGTCCCCGAAAGCTTATCTTGATCCAAGTAGCTCAGGTATGAAGCAATGGCTTCAACTTAGAGCTTTTAGATCAGATTTTGTGGGTTTTGCAAATGAATGGGGTTGGGTATTTATAGTAAATGGACAACTGTTAGGATCGTTTCTCGTAATCCGGGCTTTAATCTCACCCCTACACTTGTTGAAATTCCCATGGAACACCAAAATGGCCCCTCATTAACATGAAGAGGCAAGTGCAATTGGGTTTGGAGGGTGTGACAGCTGGAAACAGGCTGTTTAGAAGTTTCTGAACAACTGGGAGGTCCTTACGGACCGTAAGGGTGATGGCTTACAGTCCGTAAGCCATCATCTTTGCTGAAATGACAGTTTTGGTCCCTGCTCCTTGTTTCGTTGCGTAACGGCACTTCTAACACCCGTCAAACCCAATTTCAAGCTCCACAATGATGTTAAGACATAGGGAACATGAAATATGCTTGAAAAAATCACGGATGTCGGTTCGTTTGGCCGTACGATTGCGTTGTTCGGTTAATTACGACGGAATGCGCATAAGCGTGAAAATCGATCCAAATTGCGCGACGAATGGATTTTTCTTATACCAAACACTAAAATAAAATATTTTAGTGCTTACATAAATTTTTGGATGTCCGGATGTATTCAGAACGTAAGTTATGCGCGAAAGTGCAAACTTGTGCACTTTTTGACGCTTTTAGTCCCTGAATGACCCAAAAGTTTATTTTAGCACACCGAACCCCTCAAAGCCTATTTCTAAGCTATGTAAAGGATATTTATGGTATGTTTAACTTATGGTCATGTTTCGGAATGTCTGTTACAGTTCAAATTGGCATACTTTCACAGTTTGTCAAATTTAGTCCCTGTAGGCGAATTAACTTGTTTCTGCCATACCAAAGCCTTCAAAACTTATTTCTAAGTTATGTAAAGATTATTTAAGGTATGTTAAGTATATGTTGATGTTACGGAGTATTTTTCGCATTAAACTGATTACGTTTACGCACCAGTTTGCGTATAACTCTCTAGAAAGCGATATAGAGTTTGAAATTGAACAAAAGTCAAAACATGAAAAATGTAAAACATAACCAAACAAACATTGGGATCAAATAACATTGTTTCATTGATAATTGAACTGTTCACAATGATTACAAGCACAGATGTTATAGTCTCCCCTACTTGTGGAAATTTCGTCCCGAAATTTATTTAGAGGAAACTCTTGGGAATAGATGCGGATACTTCGCCTTCATTTGATCTTCACGTTCCCAAGTAAACTCGGGTCCACGTTTAGATTCCCAGCGAACTTTGACCAAAGGAATGCGCTTGCGTTTGAGCCACTTGACTTCACGTTCCATGATTTCCACTGGCTTCTCAACAAATTTCAGTGTTTTATCAACACGAATTTCGTCAAGTTATATGTGGAGGTTCTCATCAGCTAAACACTTCTTGAGATTGGACACGTGAAAGGTTGGATGAACATTTCCAAGTTCAGGAGGTAACTCAAGTCTGTAGGCTACCTTACCGATTCTTTCGACGATCTTGAATGGTCCAACGTATCTAGGTGCAAGTTTTCCTTTCTTTCCAAATCTGATCACACCTTTCCAAGGTGAGACCTTAAGTAATACGCGATCACCGACTTGAAATTCCATGGGCTTGCGCTTTGGGTCCGCGTAACTCTTTTGACGGCTTCTAGCTGTCTGAAGGTTATCACGAACTTTCTTAACCTTATCAGTTGTCTCTAAAATGAGGGCAGGTCCAATAAGCTGAGCCTCACCAATCACATTCCAGCAGACTGGTGAACGACATTTTCGACCATAGAGAGCCTCGAAAGGAGCCATGTTGATGCTGGAGTGATAACTGTTGTTGTAGGAGAATTCAATCAATGGAAGATGTGAATCCCAACTACCATCAAAATCGATCACACAAGCTCTAAGAATATCCTCCAGAGTCTGGATTGTTCTTTCAGATTGACCATCCGTTTGCGGATGATAAGCTATGCTCAGATTAAGTTGGGTCCCCATAGCAGATTGCATGGTTCTCCAAAAATGAGAAGTGAAGCGAGCATCTCTGTCAGAAATGATGTTCAAAGGAACACCATGTCGAGCTACAATTTCATCCACGTAGATTTTAGCAAGTTTGTCAGTAGAAAAATCCTCACGGATTGGCAAGAAATGCGCTGTCTTAGTAAGACGATCAACAACTACCCAAATGGCATCATGACCTTTCTTTGTGCGCGGAAGTTTGGTAATGAGATCCATAGTAATGTTTTCCCATTTCCAAACTGGGATCTCTGGTTGCACCAATAAACCAGAAGGACGCTGATGTTCAGCCTTAACCTTAAGACAAGTAAGGCATTTTGATACATATAAGGCAATGTCTCTCTTCATACCAGGCCACCAATACTGAATACGAAGATCCTTATACATTTTATCTGAGCCAGGATGAACAGAATAACGAGACTTATGGGCTTCATCCATAAGCAAGGTGCGAAGGTTATTTTGGCTTGGGACCCACAAACGGTCCATGAAGTAATACGATCCATTGCCCTTCAGTTCCAGATCAGGTGTTATGTGATAGGGAAATTCCTTATCCATCAAACCTTGTGAAACACAAAATTGTTGAGCCTGATAAATACGTGCTTGGATATCGGATCGAGCTTGAATATCAGATTGAACACGAACACAATGAAGCTTAGTACGTTCCTTACGATTCAATGCATCGGCTACAACATTCGCCTTACCAGGATGGTAGCGAATTTCGCAGTCATAGTCGTTTAGAAGCTCAACCCAATGTCGTTGCCTCATGTTGAGTTCTTTCTGATTGAAGATATGCTGAAGACTTTTGTGGTCCGTGAAAACCACACATTTTGTACTGTACAAATAGTGTCTCCAGATCTTAAGAGCGAAGACAACTGCACCCAACTCAAGATCATGAGTGGTGTAGTTCTTCTCATGTATCTTCAAATGCCTCGATGCATATGCTATGACTTTGTTCCTTTACATCAGAACACAGCCAAGACCCAATTTCGATGCATCACAATACACGACAAAATCATCATTGCCCTCAGGCAAAGTCAGAACAGGCGCGTCGCAAAGTTTTTGTTTCAAAGTCAGAAATGCTTCCTCTTGCTTGAATCCCCAATCAAAGGGTTTGTTCGTCTGAGTGAGAGCAGTTAGAGGAACTGCAATCTTTGAGAAGTTTTCAATGAAGCGGCGGTAATAACCCGCAAGTCCAAGAAAAGAATGAACTTCAGTAGGAGTAGTAGGCGTATCCCAATCCTTAATCGCACTGATCTTGGAGGGATCTACATGAATACCTTGTTCGTTGACAATATGTCCTAAAAATTGAACTTCTTTAAGCCAGAATTCACACTTGGAGAATTTGGCGAAAAGTTGCTCTTTCTTTAGGAGTTCCAAAGTAAGACGAAGATGTTGCTCATGATCAGCTCGCGTCTTAGAATAAATCAAAATGTCATCAATAAAAACAATGACGAACTGATCCAAATAAGGCTTGCAGACCCTATTCATTAAGTCCATGAAAACAGCAGGAGCATTAGTCAAACCGAATGGCATGACTGTGAACTCATAATGCCCATAACGAGTGCGGAACGCTGTCTTGGGAATATCTTCTTCATGCACACGAAGCTGATGATATCCAGATCGCAGATCAATCTTTGAAAAATAAGAAGCGCCCTGTAACTGATCAATGAGATCATCGATGCGAGGTAGGGGATATCGATTTTTGATGGTAAGCTTGTTAAGCTCACGATAATCGATACACATCCTAAAAGATCCATCCTTCTTCTTGACAAAAAGAACGGGAGCACCCCAAGGTGAAAAGCTAGGACGGATAAAATCTTTGTCAGAGAGCTCCTGAAGCTGCTTAGAC
Organism: Helianthus tuberosus; assembly: GCA_030545235.1. Lineage (NCBI taxonomy): Eukaryota > Viridiplantae > Streptophyta > Magnoliopsida > Asterales > Asteraceae > Helianthus > Helianthus tuberosus. The sequence continues at coordinate 80,536,057 of CM060441.1, read as the reverse complement.
AACTCTTGCATCTCAGATGGTGCAAGACGATATGGAGACCTGGCAATGGGATTGGCACCAGGTACGAGATCAATACGGAACTCGACTTGGCGTGCTGGGGGTAGACCAGGTAACTCTTCAGGAAACACATCAGGATAATCCCTAACAACAGGGATATCTTGAATAGACTTACCTTTGCCCTTATCTGCTACAACATGTGCCAAAAAGGCCACATAGTTCTTTCGCAGATACTTCCGAGCTTTAAAACAAGACATGAGTTTGAGACCACCAGCAGGTTTCTCACCACGAACTTGTAGGATCTCTCCTGTCGAAAGTGGCACACGAACAATCTTCTCGAAACAAACTACCTCTGCGTGATGCTTGGCTAACCAATCCATACCCACTATAACGTCGAAGCTTCCAAGTTGCATAGGCGTGAGGTCAATAGGAAAGAGATGGTCGTTAAGGTTCAACTGGCAGTTGCGAAGAACAGAATCAAGAACAATGGGTTCACCACTAGCAACTTCTACTGTCAAGGGTTTTCCTAGTTTCGTTCTAGACATGCGAAGCAAAGGCTCAAAAGATAATGACACAAAACTCTTATCGGCACCCGAATAAAAAAGAACAGATGCAGGCTGATTATTAATAAAGAACCTACCGTTCACCACTTCATTGTCTGCTTGTGCCTCTTGTGCATTCATGTTGAAGACTCGCCCTCGAGCCTGAGCCTGATTCTGATTTGGATTAGCATTCACCAATCTTGGACACTGATTACGGTAGTGGGTCAGATCCCCACAGTTGTAACAAGAACCTGGCGGGTAGTGTGGTCGTGCAGCTTGACCCTGTTGCTGAGCAGGAGGCTGAGCAACTTGTCGAGCCGGGTTCTGAACTGCCTGATTCTGAGCAAAACGACAAACATCAGCAAGATGACCTGACTTCCCACAGTTAGTACAGAAACGGCATGGAAGTTGCGGCTGATGGTGACTGTTGCATCTATTGCACAAAGGTGCATTCCCTGCATAACGTTTCTTCGTTGGAGGCTGTGCGGGTTGGTTGGGAGCTGCCTGGTTAACTTGGGCAGTGACAGCAAAATTTTGGGAAGCCTTACGCTTCCTTGACCCTCTCGAAGAACCAGATTCCTTACCCTTCTTTTTCTTACCCTTCTTGTCATCCTCTTTGTCAGACGCCTGCTTCTTACCCTTGTCACCCTTTTTATGCAGCTTTCCCTTTCGAACCTGCGACTCAGTCAATGTCGCTGCTAACTCGATCGCCTGACGGAGTGTGGTAGGGTTACTACAAGTAATGATGTCTTGCACTGAGTCAGGTAGACCATCGATGTACCTTTCGATACCCTTGTCGAGTGGGGTAACCATTGTTGGGCAAAGCAGACTCAACTCCTCATACCTATCAGTATACGCCCTGTGCTCGCCGCTGTCCTGTTTCAAGTCATCAAACTCTCTCTCCAAGGCTCGCTGTTCATGACGAGGACAAAACTCCCTCATCATAAGGGCCCTAAGTTCGGCCCAAGTTTGTGCTAGAGCAACTTCTGTACCCCGGTCTCTCATAACCCCGTTCCACCACGTAAGAGCCCTCTTCTGAAACACACTCGAAGAAAACTCGACCTTGCGATTATCAGGACACTGAACGTGACGGAAAGTGTTCTCAATGCTCTCGAACCATTGAAGAAGCCCAGTTGCTCCCTCAGAACCACTAAACTTGAGCGGTTTAGCCGAGTTAAAACTCTTGAAGTTACAAGGAGCATTGTGGTTGTTGTTGGCTTGGTTCCATTGAGCAATAAGGTTTGGGAACGCAGCAGCCATTTGCTGTGCGATAATTTCTGCCAGTTCGGCATTTGCTACCTGATTCTCGCGTCGAGGAGGCATTCTAAAAGAGGAAACATGAAAGGAAACGAGAGAGATGGTTGGGTGAAAAGAATGAGATGATACAAAAATTGACAACAGCAAGGTGGTGGTCATTTGTTCGTTACCATAAAGCAAACAAACGACACACATTGACTAATCAAAGTAAATGGGTCAAAAATGATATATCGCGAAGACATGCTCGCCTATAAGTGAACACTCACCCCAAGAGTTCCCAGGTAAGAGTGACTGGTCCGATTATGTGGATTTGTACGAACACTCTAGCCTTAGACAGAAAACCCAGGGTACAGGCATTCACTCTTCCAGTTTGCACGTGTTCACACTATTTAGAACCCAAAACTTTGATGAGATTTTGAAAATTTGGAAGGCACAAGGCCAAAAATCAAACTGGAAGGGTTCAAAACCTTACAACAGAGGGTTCAAAACCTAGTAATCAATCATCCTAGAACAGATGATTAGTTTTCAAAGCGGATTCGAACTTGATGTTCCCGTTGTGGTTATCACCTAAGGATAGGTGAAGTGCGTGTTTTAAAATCTAAACACAAGATAACTTGTGTTGGGGTCCTAGAAAGTTATAGTCTAGGTCAAAGCATTACTAATAACCTAATTCCCTATAACCATTGGCTCTGATACCAACTCTTCTGTCACACCCCGACCACGTAAAACGAGAAACACGTGGCGGAAACGTCGGGGAGTGTTGTAACAGAATTATTGTTTCACAACCATGGCAATTAAAGTTACATTTTATTTATCAAACAAGAGTGTTACATTGTCTCAAAAAAGGAAATAAAGAGTTCAGAACATGATTAAACTAGTTCTATCTTTATTTTAAGTCTCTAAGGCACAGGTCCGCCCTAATGTCACGATCATCATCCTAAGCAACAGCTCCTGAAAATACATGTGAAAATAGGTACGTCAGCATAAAAATGCCTGTGAGATACATAGGTTTAGTGAAATTTGGAATCATGACTTGGGTTTTAAAAGATAGGTTTAATAAAAATTAGTCATGAATCTTGTTAAGTGTTTTCTTTTATAAATCGTATGAAAACTTGATAAGAAATCAGACTATATAAAAGAATGGTGTATGGTTAATAAAATAACCGAGTAAAATGAGTTGGATAAAATAAACTGTTTTGTAAGACAATGTCTTGTGAAAAATAAGTTGTTTATGTAAAATGTAATATGTCAAATATTGAAATGATTTAAGTAACGCTACGACATGTAATATCATACAAGCACTTATATATAGGAAGTACCAGCGGCGTATCCACCGTGCTTATATCATATTACACACGCCTCGTTACTCAAATCACTTACCCAAACCAACCATCATTGTAAATTGTTCATGTATAAATCAATTTGTCAAGTGTTATTTTGTAAACCATATCAAAATGTCTATTGTCTAATGTAAATCACTAACTGTGTATATCAATGCCAAAATGTCTATGTCAAATGTCAATTATGTAATGTGTAACCAAAATGTCATGTATGGCAAGTGAAATATGTATCAACTAAACCATAGGTAAAAATGCACAAAGCAATGTGTTGAAGTAAAACGTGGTTTAAATCAACGTTATGTTTTGTGGAAATGCATGCTATACTGAATACAAACATTTATGCAATATTGTAAAAATGCATACATTCAAGCCTTGTGACTGTGGTAATAGACATTTAAACAAATTAAAGGTTTATCTGTGTTATGTCTATCGAATTCGGTCATTCCTTCCATCCAAACATACCTAGGATGTCAGGAACGGGAGTTGTCAATTCCTATGGTACCACTACCTACTAACGAATGGCGTAGCTAATGTTAATGAATGTATTTTTCTCCCATTTAAACAAACCAAATGTCATATCAAAATGTAAGCATGTGAAAACAATGCACTAAGTATGTAATCAAATGAACATACATAGCGTGAAATGTAATGTAAAACAATGTACTATAAATGTACTAATGAACATAGCAAGTATATGATGTGAAAACATGGAAAGCATGAAAGTAACAAGTAGGCACATGTGTTTCACCCCAAAACAGTTTGAAAACGGTAAAAGAGGGGTCTATGTACTCACTTGAGATTTGCTTAGTAGTCCTTGAGTAACAACCAAACAATGCTAGAGATCACGGATATCAAACGGCACCTAATATAGGTAACTATGTTAATATACCGGACCTAAATCGGAGGATCGGATAGAATGAGGGTTCGTAAACCAAACGAGTATGGAAACTCATGTAGCATGGTTTAACAAAGACTTCATTCTAAAATGAAACCTAACCTAAGTGCTTATGACCCATTACGACCCGTTTAGGTAGCTTATGCTACTTCAACGCGTCGTTCGCGTGAAACGCGTTCGGACCGCCTAACTAGTCCTACGACAAGTAGAATATGTCTTAACATGTCTAATATTGTTGCCAAAATAGTTTAGATATCAAAAGTTATGTTACATATGCTTAATATGAATTTTGGCGTAAAAAGGGCATTTTGGTCATTTACCTAAGGCATATAAACTACCTATCATACAACTAACTAAACGTCGTGACCATAAGGTATAACCTCGGAAGGTTATTCCCTATACAACTATGGTCACCTAATGTGTTTGGTCGGATCCTAATGATCGACCAAACGGGTCGGGTTCGAAAGTATAAGCGATTGTTTAGATCGCTTACCTTACGACCCTATATAAGCACTAAACTAAACGTGACGAGCTAAGCATGTTAAAACATGCTTAACTAAGTTTAGAAAACAGGTTTGGTATCAAAACAAACGGTTTTGATACCTAAGAGTAATTTGGTTACAAAATACGCAATAACACGCATTTTGGCCGAAACTACGACTCGTCACTGAGCCTAGATAACGTGGTAATCAGTAGGCATAGTCACTAGGGACTATAACCATCGTGATTACACTCACGTTATGAAGTTCAAACGAACTTCGCATTGACCATAAACTGGTCAATGCAGAAAGTCAAACAAAGTTTGACTTTTAATGCTAAAAGAATAAAGGAACGAAGGAACACTTACAAAAGGTCCCCGAAAGCTTATCTTGATCCAAGTAGCTCAGGTATGAAGCAATGGCTTCAACTTAGAGCTTTTAGATCAGATTTTGTGGGTTTTGCAAATGAATGGGGTTGGGTATTTATAGTAAATGGACAACCGTTAGGATCGTTTCTCGTAATCCGGGCTTTAATCTCACCCCTACACTTTTTGAAATTCCCATGGAACACCAAAATGGCCCCTCATTAACATGAAGAGGCAAGTGCAATTGGGTTTGGAGGGTGTGACAGCTGGAAACAGGCTGTTTAGAAGTTTCTGAGCAACTGGGAGGTCCTTACGGACCGTAAGGGTGATGGCTTACGGTCCGTAAGCCATCATCTTTGCTGAAATGACAGTTTTGGTCCCTGCTCCTTGTTTCGTTGCGTAACGGCACTTCTAACACCTGTCAAACCCAATTTCAAGCTCCAAAATGATGTTAAGACATAGGGAACATGAAATATGCTTGAAAACATCACGGATGTCGGTTCGTTTGGCCGTACGATTGCGTTGTTCGGTTAATTACGACGGAATGCGCATAAGCGTGATAATCGATCCAAATTGCGCGACGAATGGATTTTTCTTATGCCAAACACTAAAATAAAATATTTTAGTGCTTACATAAACTTTTGGATGTCCGGATGTTTTCAGAACGTAAGTTATGCGCGAAAGTGCAAACTTGTGCACTTTTTGACGTTTTTAGTCCCTGAATGACCCAAAAGTTTATTTTAGCACACCGAACCCCTCAAAGCCTATTTCTAAGCTATGTAAAGGATATTTATGGTATGTTTAACTTATGGTCATGTTCCGGAATGTCTGTTATAGTTCAAATTGGCATACTTTCGCAGTTTGTCAAATTTAGTCCCTATAGGCGAATTAACTTGTTTCTGCCATACCAAAGCCTTCAAAACTTATTTCTAAGTTATGTAAAGGTTATTTAAGGTATGTTAAGTATATGTTGATGTTCCGGAGTATTTGTCGCATTAAACTGATTACGTTTACGCACTAGTTTGCGTATAACTCTCTAGAAAGCGATATAGAGTTTGAAATTGAACAAAAGTCAAAACGTGAAAAATGTAAAACATAACCAAACAAACATTGGGATCAAATAACATTGTTTCATTGATAATTGAACTGTCCATAATGATTAAAAGCACAGATGTTACAAATAATATGTTAATGTATGCATATTAGTTACATTTATATACATTTTTATTGTATGCATATTAGTACTAGTATCAAATTTTCCTTACCGAATTGTTTTCGGTACCCACATTTTGGCGTTTTCGATACTCGTACTTTTGGATTGGTACGGTACCAGTATTTTACTGAATTTTACTTTCAAATACCGGTATCCTACCGGTACCATACATTATCATACCGAACGTTTTTGACACCGGTACCTGTACCCGTATTTGACAATTTTAGGTGTCGGTATTTTTGGTACCGGCACAAAGCTCATCCCTAATCATATATGTGTTAATAGACCACATTGGGCCTTAGTGGGTCACAAAAGCCAATAGTGGGCCTTAATGGATCACAGTCAACAATAGTAGATCAAACATATCTTAATAAACCATATTGGACCTTAATGGATCACAATGAATAATGGTAGATCAAACATGTCTTAATAGACCATATTGGGCCTTAATGGATTATAATAGCCAATAGTGAGTCACACGTGTGTTAATGTGGACCTTAATGGATCACAGTGGACAATAGTACACCAAACATGTCCTAATGGACCATATTAGGCCTTAGGAGATCACAATGGCCAATAACCGCTCAAAAATGTTTTAATAGACTATATTGGGCCTTAATGGAATACGATAGACAATATTGGATCATATATGTCTTAAAGGACCATATTAGGCCTTAATGGATCACAATGTAATAGACTATGCATATCTTATTGGGTCTTAATGTATCATAATGGACAATAGTAGATCATACATGTCTTAATGGACTTTATTGGGCCTCAATGGATCACGATGGACAATAATAGACAATACATGTCTTAATGGATCATACTGGGCCAAAATGGACCACAATGGACAATAGTAGAACATACATCTCTTAATGGATCATATTGGGCCTTAGTGGATCAATGTGGACAATAGTAGAGCATACATGTCTTAATGAACCATATTGGGCCTTAATGGACCACAATGGTCAATAGTGGACCATACACGTCATAATGGACCATATTGAGCTTAATGGATCATGATAACCAACAATATATCATACATATGTTAATGGACCATGTTAGGCCTTAATGGATCATAATGTATCAATAGTAGATTATACATGTATTAATGGACCATTTTAGGCCTTAATGGATCATAATGTATCAATAGTAGATTATACATGTCTTAATGGATCACATTGAGCCTTAATGAATCACAATAGATAATGATGGATCATACATGTATTAATGGACCATATTGGGTCTTAGTGGATCATAGTGGACAATGGTAGATGATACATGTCTGAATGGACAATACCAACATTAATGTATCACAATGGAAAATAATAAATCGTACATGTTTTCATGGTCGTATTGGGTTTTAATGATCACAATGGATAATAGTAGATCATATACATAACATGTAATTTACATATCAAATGCATAAAATATATAATTTCAATTTATGTTTTATAAATTCATATGTATTAATTTATATAAATATATATATATATATATATATATATATATATATATATATATATATATGTTTGTGGGAAAAATAATTTACTAGCCACTAATTTATATGTATTAATTTACTTTTTATAAATTTCAATTTTCTTTAAACCTTTCATTTATATAAATTTCAATTTCAAAAATTTCAGATTTCACGTCTAAATTTCAGTTTCCCTCTCCATCTCCATTCTAAACCCTATCTCCCTCCTTCCCCAATTGCAAAACACCCCACCTTCTCAAAATTCTCCAACAAAATTTGTTCAGATTTCCGATGATATTCCGGCTTCACAGCGGCTGTATACTCCACCGCCTCGATACTTAATAACAAAAGAATTCCCTAAAACCTCCACCACCCCTACAAAAACCCTCACGATCGTGAATCATTCTTTCAGTCCATTACTCTCAAAGTCACAACCATGGACATCATCTGCTTCAAGCTAGACACAACCCATATGACATCACATATGAACAATGGAATTTTGGTTAATAAAGTGTTAATTTAGTTTACAGTGGCTCCCTCAAGAACGCAAAGCCATCCTTATTTGATTTCATTCAGGTTTCTCTCTTTATGTGTCTTTGTTTTCTTTGTGTTTCTTGTATGAACGGTTCTATAGGGTTTCTAGAATGTTAAACTGTGTTGTTGGTGTTGTGGTCGAGATGGGTTTGGTTGAAGTTGCACACAAGATGTTTGATGAAACGTGTGAGAGAGGTGTGGTTTGGGATTCTTCTACTTCCAAGGTTTTGATCACTGGGTATTGTGAGAATCTACAAATTGATTGCTGAGTTTAATCGATTATGGTAGTGCTGGCCGTACTCTTCAAAAGTGAGTTATTTTTAAATAGAGAATGAGATGCAATTGAGTTTGATTTGATAATTTAATTCGGTTTTGGCAGATCAGGAACAAATTTGAATATTTGAATCAGTTAGCTGATGTGGCAGTGTCTAGACCACAAGGAGAGCTTGCTAAAGATGGAAGAGAACCTCCTGCATCTAGACAAATGTTAAAGAAATCATCTTTTGGTAAAACATCCCAAGAAAACACAAAAGGTAACTGCTTCTTGGTCTCCAAAGAAACATCTACTCGAAGAAGGTTCCAGCGATGTGCTTGTTAAGGACTATGAGCAGATCATGTTGATGCTCTTGGATTTTTCTGAAATCCAAGGACAAACTAAAAATTCTTTTTGAAGAACGCTGGAATTTGCTCAAAAAAGTGATAGTTCGAGGCATGTTTTCTTCATTTTAGTGCTTAAAAACTAGTAAATTTATGAATTATAATGTACTAACTTTGTCTAAAAAACAACCTTAATGCATCACCATCTCTGTTAACCTTGAAGCAGGTGTATTGTACACTTATTTAGAAAAGTATGAACCTAATTGATATCCGGCAATATGTAAATGGTTTGGGTCTAACTATAACTACTTGAAAATCTAAACTTTGAGCTAGACGAAATCAATATATACTCCATTTTAAACAAATTAATACAATCCTCTATACAAAAGATAATCTGGTAATATTATATAAATTATGCTTAGGAACCGATTAGAGGTTAATTATGGCCATAAAAACCGGTTTAGATCATGTTAACGATGCTTCTATTACAAGTTTACTTGTTCCCCACTATTAAGAAACTGCAGGTGCTCCTTTTATGTTGTAATCAAATCAATAGTGCACACTAACTATAGGTAACCAATATAGTCTAACTTGTTGACTACAAATTCTATACTTTCGTTTTTATGGATATCTTCGAATTAGCTTGTATAGTTGTATATAGGCCTGGCAACTCTGACCAGGACACCAGATCTTGGGTCCTTATGGGTTGTTTTAACGACCTGCTGGGTCACTCTGGGCATGGCTGATGTTAAAAGTGGGTCAGAATGGGTTGTAATAGAATAGGAAAAATGAAGTACGGGTCAGAACAGATTAATTACTTGAACCGAATAGGGTTATTATAACCCGATTCTATTTTGGTCAACCCGTTTGACCAGTTACCTGACCGACCATCTGTTTTGCACTTACTTCGGATTTGTATCTTAACATTTTGTCATCTGATTTTCAGTTTACAGAAGCATTTGGAAAGTTATACGGAAGCTCAAAACAGGGAACCAGCAATGATAAAGGTCATGCTGGTGTTCATGACAACTGCATCAAGTACGTCCTTTTACCCTTCTTACCTTCTTATTTCATTTTTTTTTCACATTTTGTTTAATCAACTTCACACATTTTGTGTTCTTAGTTGCATTGTGCCACTGAAGAAGTCAAAGAGTACCAAATTGCCTAGCTTTAACACTTTAGGTAGGGGTGCAAACGAGCCGAGCTACTCGTGAGCTACTCGAGCTTAGCTCGAAAAAAGCTTGGATGAGCTCGAGCCCAAGCCCAAGCTAAAAAACAAGCTTGTTTAATAAGCAAACCCGAGCCCAAGCTGAGCTTATCGAGCTTGAGCCTAAACGAGCTCACTGTTTATATAACTCATTTATATATTACATATATATTTAAATAGTAATAGTTATTATTTATAAAATTATGAAAAAATAACTTATTACATATAAAAATAGTTAAAATTAATATAAATCAATTAATAAATAAAAAACGAGCCGAGCCTGAGTCGAGCTTTAGAAATAAAGCTCGAATCAAGCCGAGCTCGAGCTTTTGTAAGTTAAACGAGCTCGAGCCCGATCGAGCTCGGGCTCGGCTCATTGGCAGAAAACCGAAGGACCGATTTCATACATAACTGATACTCGATATTATCCACCGTGTCCAGTTTTTGGTTCTTGATTTTATACAATCTCGGATTCTGGGTCAGGTTTGCAGAGAGTTGAGGAGGTTTGTTGCAAGGTGGTTCCTCTCTAAAAAGAATTGTATACTCACTTTATTTCGGGATTATTATAACCATATGTTCTTCGTATCGTGGTCTGAACATCTAAACATATATGGTTTTTCCCTTTCGGTACATAGGTGAAACAAGCAATCGCTGAATATGAACAAACAAAAGTGTTGGCTTATATAACTGCCTGAAGAAGATCTGTAATTGTAATTGGAATGGCTGGAGTGATTGATTATTTGATTGTATAACGTCACATCATAGTAAACCCTAAGTTGTATGCTTGCATACGTCACATCGCCGATAGTGACGTATCTTAATGAAAAATCTTTGTCTACGGGTTCGTTTGTGACACCACTACAGAAACCCTAACTCAATCCCAGAACTCAAACTACTCAACTGTTTATCATTCCCGAAATCATAAGGTAAAAGTGTTTTTAATTTTAGTTTTGACAAACAGTGACGTTGCAATAGCGAATAAGGAAAAGCCTCGATAGGGGTTAGGGTTTGTACATGATTGATGATGTGTTTTGTAATCAATGTTGCTATAATTTGACCTGAATCTTTTGCTCCCAAATTTTAAACATGAGAGTTGATTTCAAATCAAGGAAGAAAGGAGTTAGGGTTCAGACAACGCAATTCATATTACACAGCGTTATTCAGGTCTATCTCAAACTTATAATTATAAGGCCTAAAATCGTTCATTAAACACTAAAATTTAATTTCCTATATATTTTCTTAGGTAAAATATAAAGATTTCGTTAAAGGTTTTGATTAAAAGCTTTATTTGCGTTACTTTTTGAAGATTCAAATATAAGATATGAGATAGGAAAAATACCATTAATTTATCACAATGTTTAGCCATCGTGACAAAACCCCAGTAGGAGAAAACTAATATGCTATAGTGAAAATGAGCACATCATCAAAAACATAATACATTTAAATCAATTACTAAACTAAAAATACTTCCACATGAGTGGTCAACTATTTCTGTTAAAGAAGATCATGAGGCTAAGACTGATGTGGGAGTAGTAGAATTAAGAAACAAGCATTCATGAAAACAGATCACATTGTAACTTAGGTGAGTAGGTGCACCAACTTGGGTTGAACCATGTTGCTTTTCTAAACTGGAAGGGATACTGAAGAAACTAGAAGGTATGTGTGTGGACCAAATGGGGATGCTTTGTTAAATGGTCTAAAAATCATGAAGGTGCATTTTATGATGCTTTGTTTGTATCTTTTGGCCTATTTTAAATTCCTATCCCCTCCATCTCGGAGGTAATACCTGTACTTTAATCATATAAATTGCATTTTTTTCCAAATTGGATTCATGAAACTAACATTTTAGTTCACCTTTCACAACAAGCGAGCGATCGCCATTTATAGAATCGGAAGAACTGGAATCAGGCAAAGGCAAGAAAGAAGTGAAAGCAAAACTTGTGAGTTATTCGTACACATTTTTCCATATGATAGGCGAGCATGTATTCGGGTATGCTTTTATTGTGATTGAGCAGTTCAAAAAGAAGCTCAGATCTCGATGCTGGGCGGCTAGTCATTGATTGAATTGTTCACAACTTGAATCTAGTGGCTGGTCATTGATTTTGCAATCAAATCTTGGAGCATTCCACAAAGTCAAAACAACCAGATATAAATTTGCATCACTTTCAAGTCTAAAAGCAATGAGTATATCGATTTGAAAACAACCTAGGATTAGTTCTTAGTTTATGTGTAGAGGCATTCCCTTTAAAACTTTTGTAGATAGGTTTTTATTAGAAGTTTATGTCTTTAATTAGTATTTAACTTGAAAAATTATGTATGGATTTTGGTTTATTATTGTTAATATCATTTGGTTTTTAGGTTTTCTCATGGTTACTGCTGTTTTAATTTTACAAAAATTTGAAAATAAATGTCTAATTATATGAAAATGGCCACATAAAGCCACAATAAATATGTGTGACAAATAGTTAGATAATAGCAACACTTAAATTATAAAGTTTCATGTGGCTATATATAATAGTTAGCCACACTTTCGTCAGTTTTTTTGTGGCGGAACCATAAGAAATGTCATGGAAAAACAAACGATGTGTGACCAAATGTTAGATAATAGGCACACTTAAAATTATAAAATTTCACGTCTATACATAACCATTAGCCACACTTTCGTGATATCGTTTCATGTTTGTGTGACGAAATTATAGCAAAAGTTATGTGAAAAACAAATATGTGTGACCAAAGGTTAGACAATAGTCACACTTAACATTACAACATGTGACTATACATAACCATTAGCTACACTTCCGTGATATCGTTTTTTGTTTGTGTGACGAAATTATAGCAAAAGTCATGGGAAAAACAAATATGTGTGACCAAAGGTTAGACAATAGCCACACTTAACATTACAAAAATGTTGTGTCTAGTAAACGTTTTTAGCCATACTTACAATAAATTAATGTAATTATATAATAGAATCGGCCACAATTTGTCACATAGTTTTTGTTTATGTGACGAAATTATAGTAAATGTCATGGAAAAAACAAATATATGTGACCAAAGGTTAGACAACAGACACACCATAGTCACTTTGTTTCTTATTTGTGTGACCACATGATAGAAATCACCATAAGAAAAAAAAATATGTGTAACCAAAGGTTAGACAATAGCCACACTTAAAATTACAAGATTTCATGTGGCTATAAATAACCATTAGCCACACCATAATCACTTTGTTTTTTGTTTGTTGTTTGTGTGTATGTATAACAGAAACAACCACACTTACAGTAAGTTCATGTGACTATATAATAGAAACGGTCACACTTATAATAATTCATGTGACCATTTCTATCATTTAGCCACACTTAATGGGCAAAATGCTTGATAACAACAATCCTTTTTGCCACACCTTTTTTTAATTGATGTGGCTAAAACAAATTTTTTTGGTAATATATGTGACTATATAGTAATAACGATCACGCTTAAAGTAAATACATGTGGCCGTTGCTATCTTTTTGCCACACTTAACGGAGAAAATGTAAGATTTTAACCAAAAAATGTTTGTACCCTTTAGTCACATTTTTAAGTTCTACGGCCACAAAAAAGTGTGTGTGGCAGTATGATACCTACGATGACTCGAGCTTTGGTCACACTTGACATGAAACAAATATGTGTGGCGAAAGACATATAGTCACACTTTTTTGGTGTGGTTGTATCCCTATTTTGGCGTAGTGTGTTGTCCGATGGTTGGTACTAAACAATGTGGTTTGTATTATTTTGAAACATATTAATGGATGATCATCATGGTTTTAATCATATAGTTGTTTGTTATAATTGAATGCAATAAAATTAAGCAAGTCACACATCATACGCCTCCGCAAAAGTCAGGGTGTGACATTTTCAATAAATGAAAAAAAAACTTAACCGAACCGAAACAAAAAAAAACATATATTTTTATGTTTAAGTTTAAGCGTTTAACCCATGCTATTTTAAATTGCTAGTTCTATTCTTGAATATTAAGTACTTATGTCACACCCTAACCGATGGCGGAATCATCGGGGCGCGGCACTAGGCGAATCAGATTGCTCAAGAGAATCCATAACAACTATTTAGCGACAATATTTAATGCGTTCATTATCCCATACTAATAAACAATATTTCAACAGTCATATAGATTTCATGTCTCTCAAACAATACAAATCCGACAACCTAGATTTTAGGTGAGTTTCTAGACTTCCTAATCTTGATTCAAGATAACCTGCGATTAACCTGCAACATACTTTAAAATAAAATCAATACAAAATGTATTAGCGAGTATACAAGTTTGCATAAGTATAGTATAAAAAGCGTTTACGCATAACCAACATGTAACACATAATAGGCGAATCAAGTAAGTTATCAACAATGCTACATCCTAACCACGTGACTGCGATGTAGAGTATGCGCGACACGTGTTCACCGAAGCGAACACGTGAAGTTGAGTATGTGATTCTTAGCAGCCCCTGTTCACAACAGGTGCTGAGTACAAACTATAGTACTATCGTTGCTAAAGGCGGTCTAGTGTAACACTTTGTAAGCATAACAACAAATAATTCAACTAATCACGTATAACATGCGAGTGCGGTTAGCGTTTGTAATGCGTTTAAGTGTTGTGTTTTTTTATAGAGAATGTATGTTACACCCAAAAGTGCGTTAAATGAAAACGGGTTCGAGTATACTCACAATGCGTGTTTAGCAGTAAACACGGTCTAGAACGGAGTGGAGAGAGCGCCAGATCATCCTGCGTTCGGGAACAGAAGTGCGTAAGCCCTCCAAAGTGCTGAAACGGTCGAATCGGAGTGTTGAGTGGGACACAGTAGCTTCGTACGAAGGGGTGCCTTCATATGAAGTTGATGACTTCATACGTGTGTTGCTTCCGTTGTCCAAAATCGAGTGTTCTTCGCGTCGTGCTTCGAGAAATCGAGTGTTCATTCCTCCAACCTTAAGCTACTGATTAAACTTAGGCCGGAAAGGTCTTTGTTCAAGTCATAGATGAGAACTTGGGCTGTGTTGTGTGAAACCAGGGCCTTCGTACGAAGGCCGTGCCTTCGTACAAAGCCAAGGCTTTGCACAGAACAGTCTAGTTTCACAAGTGGCTATTCTTGGCGTTCGGAGCTGTGTTTTCTTCTGAATCAGATGTGTTTTCGAGTCCAATCGAGACGGTTTCGACACCACCTCGTTCCACTATCCAGTGAACGAAATACATGTTATCTTAGGTCTGTTTTATTTTGAAAATTGAGTTTAAAAGGTTTTAAGGAGTTTTCACCCAGATCTAACACTTGGTGAGTGTGAAACCAACTGATTTCTAACTTAGGAAGCCGTAGCTAGTCCCAATACACTCGGTTAAGTGTAGATCAGGGGTGAAATAAGAAGATTTGATGAAAAAGATGAAGGTTTTGATGAAAACAGGGAAGTTTGCAAGGAAATAGAAGAGTTTTGATGAAATGAAGAAGTTTTGATAAAATCGAAGTGAATCTTGTGGAAAATCGTAGTGGAAAACGTTGTGTGATTACGTAAAAATGATAGATCCTACTTGAAAACACTTGGATAGCAAGTCGGCAGCGCTTCGGTAAGAGTGGCTGCAAGCTAGAACGAGAGGAGGAGGGGCTGGGTATTTATAGAGGAAGGTTGGCTCCTTTGTTCGAAGCTAGCTGCCTTCGTACGAAGCTGTTGGCTTTGTTTGAAGGTGCCAGTCTTGAGTGCGGGTTCTCCGTTTCGCGTATAGGATGCTCGTCTGATGCCTTTTGTTGCGTTAGTTAGTGTAAGTACTTTAAGTATTTTATCAAGATATTAAGTGTCGGGTTGCGTTGCGTTTTGATGCGATAAACGGAGTTGCTAGAGTGAGTGTTTACACATATAAGCTAGTATATATATATATATAAGTAATAGTATAGTATAAGTCATGTATACGTAATCGCGTTTCGGGTTTGCATTTGAGTTTGCGTTATGATGAACGAGAGCGAGTAGTTTAGATACTCACGTGATGTCATCACGTAATCGTTAGCGTTATAAGCGTATGCGTTGTGATGTGTGATATAGTGTGTGTAATAAGCGATGTAGTGCGAAAATATGTGAAGTAGCGTAGTAAGCAATATAGTTTACATTATGATCCGAATCTCTGGTGCTAGGCATAACGAGTGTAACGAGAGTAACAAGCGCGAAAGTGCGGGTTGTTACAACTTATAATAAAAACTTTAAGATGTTTATTTATAATTGAGATGATTTATTTATTGCCTATAACAAATAACAAAATTTAATATAAAAATTAAACAATCTTCAAAGCATTATAAAAGAAAAAGTCCTAATAAAAACTTTGAAGAAACATAAAAATAGATTAGAAGGTTAGGTTTATGTAAACATTTTTAGTTAAAAAGATTAACTATTATAACTTCAATGTAACCAAATAAGAAAGATTCTTAAATTTTGAATTATACTTTTTTAGTTTTGAATCTTACTTACTTTTGTTTCAACCGAAATAACCGAAAAACCGAACTGAACCGGTGTAAAAACCGAAAAAACCGAAACCGAACGGCTTTGAAAAACCGAAAACTGACATTTCGGTTTCGATTTTGATTTTGCCCAAAAACCGAACCGAACCGTGCACACCCCTAGTAACACATGTCGATCGAAATTTGGTCAGATGGTGACGTATGTACTTTTGTCCTGTACCTTGTCATCTTATACCATTTCCGTGTATACGATATTTACATTGACGTAAATCACAAAAAAAAAAAAAAAATATACACGTAAAACATCAACAAACGTAAAACATGCTTATGATACAAAATTACATAGGAAAAATATAAAAATCAACTAGTTTGTTGTCCCTTGATATTTGTCGTTATCAATCCTTAAAACACATCTTTACATTTACGTAAATATCACCAAAGTTGTTCCACCAAAAAAAACTAAACTCAACTCGTCTTCATTTGTTGTGTGTTATCCTCGTCTTTGACTGTAACCCTTGTGCAAAATTTCGGGCTTTCAAAAACTTTTTCTTTGAAAGCAATTCGATAACCGATGCTTAAACATAATCCGTTTAACGCAACGTACACACCAGGATGAGGACATAAGCTACACATACCCTAAATACCCTTTACATAACTTAGAAATAGGTTTCGAAGGGTTAGGGATGACTAAAACATGTTTATACCAGTACAAGGACTATTTCTGACAAACTACGATAGTTTGCCAATTCTCGTAGCGACGTACACTTTGGAACAGTGACATTAGCTAAACATACCTTAAATACCCTTTACATAACTTAGAAATAAGTTTTGAGGGGTTCGGTTTATGAAAAATAAGCTTATTTGGTCACATGGACTAAAAGCGTAAAAACTGCGAAAGTATGCACATTCGCGCATAATCTGCATTCAGACCATATACGCACAACCAAAAAATTTTGTAATCATAAAAATATTATATTTTAGTGATGGGAATGCAAAAATACCATTAGTTGCGTAATTTGGATCGTTTTCGCACCCGTTCAAACGTTCGTCGTAATTAACCCAAACACGCGACCGTACGACCGAACGAACCGACATCCATGATATCTCCATAAATATTTCAAGTCGCTTATGCTTTAACATCCTTGTAGATCCTTGAAATTGGGTTAACGGGGGTTAAACGCGTCGAAAAACAAGTTTCGAGGCTGCAGGGATTGAAACTGCCAAAATCAGAAAGTCGAACTTGAATTGGCTCCTCTGGGGCGACGCATTTGGCCTTCTGGGTAGCGGCCCATGAGAGACTTCAGACACAGAACCTTCAAAACAGCTTCCCAGCTGTTTCCTACTGTTTTCAAGCCTATTTTTTTTTTATCTTATGGGCTATTTTAAGTGTTCCCCAAGGCTCTTATTCATGTCCACACACTTGTAGGGCCATGATTCTTCCTTGGTACCACACAAACATTTGGCATGATCTTGTTGATTCTTGAATACTATAAATACCTTGCACCATTTCATCAACAACTTGCTCATTCATTTCTTTTCTTCATCTCCTGCTCTACTTGGAGGCTACCACTTTGTTGGAGGCTTGCTAATTGAGTTTTCTTCATCCTAGAACACTTGCAAGTGTTCTTCCTAGTCTTGTTTATTTATTTTTAGCTATTTCAAACTAAAAGTCAAACAGTGTTTGACTTTTGTCTTTGACCATTGAATTGGTCAAGACAAAGTTCAATTGAACTTTGCAACGTGATCGTAATCACGATGGTTATAATCCCTAGCGATTGTACCTACTGATTACCACGATTACTAGTCATAGTGACGAGTCAAAGTTTCTATCAAAATGCACGTTTATGTGCATTTTAAGACGGAACTATTTTCGGGTATCAAAACACTTTGTTTTGATACCAAATCAGTTTTCTAACTTAGTTAAACATGTTTTAACATGTTTAACTCGTCACTTCTAGTTTAGTGTTTATTTAGGGTCGTAAGTCAAGCAGTTTTGACAACCGCTTAGACTTTCGAACCCAACCCACTTGGTCGATCATTAGGATCCGACCGAACACATATTGTGACCATAGTTATATAGGGAATAACCTCCAGAGGTTATACCTTATGGTCACTTTGTTTGGTTAGTTGTATGATAGGTAGTTATATGCCTTAGGAAAATGACCAAAAAGCCCTTTTTACGCACAAATTCAATTTAAACATATGTAACCTAAATTTTGACACTTAAACTGATATTGCAACATTATTAAACATATTTAGGCATATAAGACTTATCATAGGACTAGTTTGACCATCCGAACACGCTTTTGCGCAAACGACACGTTAAAGTAGCATAAACTACCTTAACGAGTCGTAATGGGTCACAAGCACTTAGGATTGTTTCCAAATCAGAATGTTAGGTTTAGTAAACCATTTCATATGAGTTCCAACACTCATTTGGTTTATAAAACCTCATTCTATCCGATTCCTCAACTTATATCCCGTTACACTAACATAGTATCTGATACACTAGGAACCACTTCAACACTTGTACTCTTGATCCTTTGAGCTTTGTTATATCATTTGAACAAAACCTATACGCAATCCTAAGTGAGTACATAGTTCCCCTCTTTTACACTTTTCAAATGTTTTGGGGTGATTCATATGTGAAACCGACATATTTTCAAATGTATGAAATATATGTGTTTACTAAGTGCTTTTATATGTATTATTCCGATTATGCAAACACGACGATTATCCAAATCCTTATAGGATCTATCTATCTTCATATTTAGATTCTTATAGGATATTTGAAGTACAATCTTAGATCTTTCTATCTTTATAGTGAGATTTTTAAGAAGTACTTTACAAGACGATGGTTATGGTTTATGTGTAGAGATTGTTGGTGATTTAGATAACGAAACTAGAGTAATACAATAAGAACATGGTGGATACGCCGCTGGTACTTCCTATATATAAGTGTGCTTATTGTATTACCCTTTGTAGCGTTATCCCGAATTACCATTAGGATTTAGGATGTTATGATTCAATGATTCAGTGTGACGAAAACAAATACTTATAGCATCTATCTATCTTCATAGATTGATTCTTGTAGGATGTTTAAAGTACTAATATTGAAGTCCTTGATTAGATTTAATTGTGTACTTTAAATGCGTATTTGACAAGACAATGTGACGAAACCAAATCCTTATAGTATCCATCTATCTTCATAGATTGATTCTTATAGGATGTTTAAAGTGCTAATATTGAAGTCTTTGATTGGATTTAATTGTGTACTTTAATGCGTATATGACGAGACGATGTGGCAAAAACCGGATCCTTGTAGTATCTATCTATCTTCATAGTTAGATACTTGTGGGATGGTTAAAGTTCAATTGAAGCCCTTTTTTTGATTCATTCTGTACTTTAATGCGTGTTTACAAGTTGGTGACAAGTTGACGATTTATGTGTTTATGTGGTTAGTTGTGATTTAGATAACGAAACGAGTGTAATACCATAAGAACATGGTGGATACGCCGCTGGTACTTCCTATATATAAGTGTTCTTATTGTATTAATCTTGTAGCGTTATCCGAATCACATTAGGATTTAGGTGTTCAATTGATTCAATGTTCAATTAATCCAAATCCTTGTAGAATCTTCCATATCTTCATATGTTAGATTCTTAGAAGGATATCCAAAGTATTATTATAAATTATTGACTTGAGTTTAGTAATACTCACACAAGTTATGACATATTTCAATATTGTTATTATTAATCCTTGATTGGATTTCTAATAACACACTCACAAGTTTTATGACGATATCAATGTGATTACAAAGTACAATTTTCAATGGCATAAAATTACCTAGTAATAATCATATTGCCATATACAAAACTCTTTGTCACAAGTTTTCACAATCAAAGTAAGGCATTGCAATACTAAATCTTTTGCCATTCTTTGGCTTCAAGATTTCATTTTCAATTGACAACTCTCGTAGATGTCAAAGTAATGCAATACCAAACTTTTGCCATTTATTTGACTAACAAAACCTATGTACTTGCCAGCTTTGTTGCTGACTCTCATTTTCACATATGTTTCAGGTTTACGATATTCAAGCATGCAACGTGTAGGATTGCATCAGGGCCTTAGACTTCTTTAAACAAAAGACGGATACATGTATTCTATGTTTTGTAAAACAACGTTTACAATAATGAAATGATTTAGTACCAGCTGTTGTAAGCAATTTGTAACGTGACTCCCCGATATTTCCGCTGCGTGTTACGCGATTGGGGTGTTAGAGACCATAAAGCCCAACACGCTGCGAAATCAAAGAAAAAACATAGCTTTCATTAGGCGCAAATTATCGTTTATGACAAACGTAAAACATAGACAAACCCACAAATCGAATTAAAAACAATGTCCAATGTTTCAAACATTTTTTTGTGCACAGTGTAGAATTAAACTAGCACGTAAATGTTTTTTTTACATCCGGTGTCGAATGTCAAACATTTTTTAGGCACGGTGTAGAATTTAAATGTTTTTTTTATTTTTTTACGCCCCTTTTAAAACATTTTAAACTTTTTTACGCCCCCGATTGTAAACTTCTTTTACTCCCCCGGTTGTAAACTTTTTTTACTCCCCGGGTTGTAAACTTTTTTTGCGCCCTGGTTGTAAATTTTATTTACACAAGCGTAACTCATCGAAAACTAGCATTGCCACAAAATGTGTTACCCGACCCGAAAATTCTCCATCGTATGCAAACAACAATCACATTCGACACCCGTACGTAATTTTTTTTACAAAAGTATAAACACGTAAAAGTTGTTTTACGTATGGTGTCAAATCTCAAACGTAACTCGTCGAAAACTAGTTGTAAATTATTTTTACGCCCCTGTTAAAACATTTTAAACTTTTTTACGCCCCAGTTGTAAACTTTTTTTACGCCCCCGGTTGTAAACTTTTTTTACGCTCCAGTTGTAAATTTTATTTCCACAAATGTAACTCGTCTAAAACTAGCACTGCCACAAAATGTGTTACCCGACCCGAAAATTCTCCACCGTATGCAAAAAAAATCAAATTCGACACCCGTACGTAATTTTTTTTTTACAAAAGTATAAACACGCAAAAGTTTTTTTTACGTATGGTGTCAAATCTCAAACGTAACTCGTCGAAAACTAGTTGTAAACTATTTTTACACCCCTGTTAAAACATTTTAATCTTTTTTTAACGCACCGGTTGTAAACTTTTTTTACGCCCCCGGTTGTAACTTATCAAAAACTAGCATTGCCACAAAATGTGTTACCCGACCCGAAAATTCTGCATCATATGCAAAAAAAATTCACATTCCATCCGGATGTAAAAATTTTTTACAAAATTATAAACCCCAAATACTTTTACATCCATTTTTTTTTTCTAAAACCTAATTTGTACACAAGTGTAAATCTGAACATTTACTTTTAAGAAACAATTTAATTTACACCAAACGTAAAACTTAGACAAAACTCACAAAAAGAAGTTTACATTCGACATTTAAAAAAGAAAAAAACATTTACACTCAACACCGTGCGTAAAAAAATCACAAACTATAAATAAATCCACTAAATTACCCCCAATTTTAAACACAAAACAAGCCCCCTAAACGACACCTATAGCTGTAGGATCGTGTGCAGACCCGAAACGAGTCGATCAGAGGCGTTCTACACAATATGAAAGGCGGAAACAGACATATTGTGTGTGATTCAGCAAGATAAACACTTTAACTGTTTTGTTTATTGATCTGATATCAATTTACAGCATGAAAACACTTCGACAGAGCTTCGCCGTCGGAAACAATCTTTCTAATTCCGTTCCAAATGAAACGGACCTAGCACCTATATATAGCCAACTAATTCCGCATGAACATGCTTCAAATGAAATTACTTACACACGGAATTACACACTCAAACGGAAATACTAACTAATTCCGCACGGAATTACCAAATGACATCTTCAAACGGAATTAACATCTTCAAGCGGAATTAACTTTTTATCTTGTTTTCTCGATCTTCGTGCCATGAACAATGCAAGACTCGATACAAGACGAAGTCGACAGACGTATGCACCAACAAACTCCCCCTCGAATGTTGACGAGTCTTAAGTGTCGAGTCTTCAACGTCTTCAGTCTTTATCAGTCTGATTGCTATCTTTGAAGTATCTTGACAGTGTAAAACTTCTTCAATCTTCTCTCTCTTCATCTCCAAGATCTCCACCTGGCTCTTATCTCTCTCTAACTCTCTTGATCAGATCTTTTGATTCTATTAAGATTTAGGATCAGAAACCTTGTTTTCACCCATCTTCAAATATGTACAAACTCTACCTCACAATAAATTTCACAAATTTAATATTTGACAAATTTATACTCAGCTTATCAATTGTATACACAAATCAATAAATGATTTTACAATATTAATCTCTGATGAACCACTTGTATGAAAAACCATTTTCTATTAAAACCTTTTCTTGTTTCAAACAAACTCCCCCTCACAAATTGTCATCATGTTTAGCACTCGGAATTTTGAAAATCAGCTCTTCAATATCAGTTTGTCAAAAATCTTTTTGAATTTTTCAAAAATTATGCTAAAACACACTAAAACTCTTTTTGGATTTTTTATTCTAACAAAATGCAGTAAAGAAATATTTACAGACAATATTTTTGTGAGTTTGTGTAAGAGGATCATATCAGTTTTTGACAAGTCACAAATACCGTTGAGCTTAGTTACACATTAAGAATTAAACAATTCACTTAGATTGCCGATATACTGATCCACTTAAATTTTCACACAAATTTCAACTGATTCAGGATATGAATTAGGTGTATTAAGGACTTAAACTCATTCATGTGTCCCACCTCTTGAATATACTCCCGTATCCAGATCCCAATATTCAGTCTTACAGGTGAGTATACCACATATGATATCTGTAAGGGGTTAAATGCGAAGAACCGTGAGAGCTCAGGTCAGAACTTCCGTTCAGCAGAGAGATGACGGCTTCGACTTTTGGTGGGTCCCCTTTAGAGGATCTTTTTTACAACAGCACATGATTAGCATTTTTCAATGTTTCATCATTTTTTGTACTGAGGGCAGGCTTTTATTTCAAGCAAGCGTAAAGTATTCTCCGGGGACTAGGTCATTGCTTCCGCAAAATCAGAAGTCCCGGGATAATACCCCAGATATCACTGAGTATAAAGACCAAGTATCTCAGAAAAAGGGATCCTTCAAACGAAATTTCAGGGGTTACCTATATATCCAAGTAGTGTTCCCCACGAAATAAGCAAGTTTGAATTTAAGTTTATATCCCGAAAAAGCTTACTAAATGTGTAAAAACCTATCAGCATATCATCAGTGAGACCGTTTAACGCTATTTAATCATTACATTTCTTTAGCATACTGTAACTGTCCACTGATGTACTATCATTTCCTCTTTTCTAACACCAAAACTCATTTTTGAATTTTATCATGTTTTTGACATTTTCAAATTTTCTAATGTTTTTGGATTTTCTGAAAATTCTTACTCCCCCTAAAATTCAAACACATTTAAAGAAATTTGAAAACAAACTGTACAAATAAAATGACAACTGATATCAAATCACTTCAATTCGCCATCCACTTGGCATAAACAATCAGAACTCCCCCTTACAACAAACTATTTTCCCATTTGATTTCAAAAAACTTAAGTTTGTTTTAATCACAATGGTTTTTCCGGAAAATTAGTTTTGTTGATTTTATAAAACCACTTGTAGATTAGGGGATTCATCACTTTGTTCATCTCAACCACATGAAAAAAAATTTAACAGTTTTAAGTTCAAACATCAAATACCACTTGTAGAAAATCAAGTACAACTTAATGTCCCTGATTTACCACTTGTAAGTTGAAATCACTTTCGTGAATTTCTCAAGAAAGATGCCGATACCTGCTCCTCGCTTACCAACCTGGAAGCTCCGGCAAGTCAACCTATTCAAAAATAATTTTTCAAGAATGATGCCGATTCATGCTCCGCGATTACCTACTTGGGAGCTCCGGCAAGTCATACATTTCACTTATGAAAAACAGACATCCAAGCTTCACCAAACTTGGATGTTCTCTCCTCATCTGCACTCGGGTAGTAAGATGCTTTCTTTGTTTCATAAAAAATCCTTTACCCCTTTGACCTTCCCATCGGCCATCTTTCCAAAAATCTTTTTAACATTTCCATTAAAAACTTTTTCAACATCAAATTCCTTCTTCTCAGAATAGAATTGATTTGAAATCTCAACTTTTCTAACTTTTGATTTAAAATTTTCAGCCCGCAATGGTAGAAAATTGACATCATCCATTGGCAGCACTGATGTTTCCAGTTTTATCTCAACTTGTGGCTCCTCTGACTTTGTGGAATCAGATTCATCGCCAGGTTTTACTTCTGATTTCTTAACAACCCATGCTTGGTTGTCAAGATTTCCCCTTCGTTTGTAAAACCTTTTCGAACACTCACCAACTTTATATGTTGAATTTTTAAACACTTTAAATTTCTCAGTTGGTGTTTCAAACTTATCAACAACTTTTTCTTTTAGTTTTTCTGAGACTCCCTGTTTTGTGTTGGTTGCCTTAGGACAGTTCCAGGCGATGTGACCAACTTCTTGACATCTGTAATAGGTTCTTGTCTCTTTTCTCTGATGAGCTTCATTTTTCTTCTTTTCAGCAAGAAATTCCTGATTTGACTGTCTCCAGAATGAGCTCTTTGATTCCTCTTCACAGCTTGTCCCTGAAACAAATTTTGTATTTTTTTTAGAATTTTTTTTCATGTTTATAATTTTCTGGTGGAATAAATCCAAGACCTTTCTTTTTGAAATTACCGTTATGGTTAGGTTTCTTTTGAAAACCAGAACCAGAACTGTAACCTTTTTTCTTGTTTAAACGTTGTTGAACTCTTGAAGTGTATTTTTTAGGTTTTTCAGTAAGATTTACATCTTTTATTTTAGAAATATTTATTTCTGTTAATTTGAAAACCTTTTTTATCTTTTTAACTTGAACACTTCTTATTGGAAATTCTTTATCAAAATATAATTTGTCAGAATCATTCAAAGTGTATACCACTTCAAATGTTTCGTCATTCAAATTGTATTTTGACAACAAAAATTCTTTACTATAAACCCGTTTTCCCGACGACTTTGAACTCCTAACAGACGAACTCGAACTCCCAGACTCGGACATTGACTCGGACTCCTCATCCTTATCCAACACTTGATCCACCATCCTTTTTATTAACTCAGACTCATGATCTATGTCGGACGCTGTGAATGTGATGTCAATATTGTCTGGTAATACATCAGTTATTTCAGATTCTAACTTTATATTGACTGCCTTTTTACTTGCTCTTCATTCGGTTTTCTAGGCGAATACCCTTCCCAAATTGGAGGCAGACACTTGTTATAACTGACACTCTGTTTCTTACCAGTATCTGTAGGATCGTTTTACCGACGGAGTGAGTCAATCAAAGGCAATACACACTGTTTGAGAGGCGGAATCAAACAAACAGCTTTGAATCAGTAAGAATGGAGTAGAAAACAGATTGTTGTACTTTAAACTAGCTTCTCATTCAATATGAACTTGATTACACGGTGGAATTTTGACAGCACTTCGTGACACTTCCAGTAATTCCGTATGAAAATGAGAAGACACCTCCCATATATATAGGGAGTCTAATTTCGTTTGAAATGGTAACATGCCATTTCAAACGGAATTAGATGGTTAATTTCGTTTGAAATGACATTGTACCATTTCAAACGAAATTACCATGAAATACCATAAAATTACATTCTAGACCCTGTACAATCAACTAACATGACCTAGACTGATAGACGTAGGCTATAGACATCGTGCACCAACAGTATCCTTTTTCTTCGGCTTCTTGTCGTCAAACACTTCAAAACCTACAACAGTTGGATAAATTCTGTCAATTAAGTAATCAGAACTTGAATAACTTTTCAGTAATCTTCTGATTCTTTCATTTTCAACTTTTTTTAATTTCCAACTCCTGCTTCAACTTAGCACATTCTTCAATGTAGTAATTGATCTCTTTTTGTTTGGACATCATTGTTGCATTCATCATTGTCAAAGCATCTTCTCTTTCAGAATTTGTCTTCTGCAAACTATTTACAGTTCTGTTCAACACATCGTATGATTCTTTTACATTCTTGACATCAAACATCAACTTCTCTTTCAACTTCTCAAGCTCACTAAACTTTTCATCTTTATCTTCACATTGTTTGCAAGATTCCAAACATGTAAGACAGGGTTTAGTTACTTCAATAATCTTTTCAATCTCCACAATCTTCTCGACTTCAACTACCTTTTCTACTTCAATAATCTTCTCAACAACCTTAACTTCTTCCATTTCTTTTGCAGCTTTTCTCTCTTTAAGTTTCTTCAATTTATCTGCAAAATAAAATTCAAAACTGTCAGAAGATAAATGAGTTTTTCCAATGTTTATCTGTTCAATTTCTTCATCATCATCACCAGTATCTGTTGAACTGTTTTCAGAAGAAATAGATTCTTCATCTTGACTTTTCTCTTCATCAGCTAACACTGCTATCCATTCTTTCAACAATTCTGGCTTTTGAACAATTTGAGCAATGAAAGCTTTAAACTCCCTATTCTCATCCACAAATCTATCCCAGCTAAATCCTGGAGCCATCTTTTCATCATCTTGATCAATGATACCATAATAAGCTTTCTTATTTGCATCTTCGATCATTCTTGCATGCGCAGTTTGTGGTTCTTTTTGTTGATGCGGTTGATGAGCAATTTGTTGATAAATAGCCTTCCGATAATAATCATGTCCACCAAACGGATTTTTTGCTCCATTTGCTTCTTGATTTTTACATTCTCGCTTAAAATGTCCTTTCTCCCTGCATCGAAAACAAGTAACTTTAGATTTATCAAAACCTAAAGTAGAGACATTTGCATCTAAGAAATCATTTCTTCCTGTAATCATTTTGAATTTCTCAGCTCTCCTCAGAACACTTGCTAAACACCATTTAATATCCATAAGTTCCAATTCCTCTGCATCAATCTGGTCATAATCTTCCAGCAATCAATCCTTTATATGATTACCAATTCTTCCAACAATCAATCCTTTATATGATTCCAAAGTAGTAACCAATAATGCCATATGACTTTTAACAACTTCTTCAGAAAAATTCTGACCATTTTGAAGATGCAATGCAACATTGCACTGAATCATATGTCCATTACCAACATTTGCACTTTGAACACTTGGAGGATTTACATTTGAAAATCCACTAGTGTTGATTGAACTTTGACTGACTGATCCAGATGAATTTCCTGCACTAAAAGCAGTTTGGATCTTTGGACTTGCTTCAACAGTTTGAACATTTCCTTTATAGTACAATTTGATGTCTTGTTGATTGCTCGAGCTGTTCATTCTGGCAATCTTTTGCTGTTCAAGATCCTGTCCCTCAAGTTTTTCAATAAACTGTCCAATTGACAATCTACTAAACTCTCCTGTATTCTTTAAAATCATGAGATATGTACCCCATTGTTTCTGAGGTAAAGCATCAGTTAACTTTTCAACCCATTCTGCTGGAGTTTTAGTAATTTTCAACTGAGACATGGTACGCACAAGATGACAATATCTCTCAATGAGAGTCTTTGTAGATTCACATGGCATACTTGTAAACAACTCAAATTCTTTTGTTCAATAATGATTTTTTGATATTGATCATTTCCGTACTTCCTTCAAATTTCTTCTCAAGTGCCTCCCATATTGAGAAAACACTACCATCATGCTGAAGCAAAACAAAAATGTCCTCTTTGACAGCTTGTTGTAAAATACTAATCATCATTTTCTCTCCTTTATAACTATCTCTCTCTTTGTCTGAAAATTCTGAGATAATTTTATCAACATTCAAAGCGGTCTGTGGTCTAACATATTTTGTTTCAATACTTTCCCAAGCTCTTAGATGATTTGCCTGAACCCAATTTTCAAAACGATTTTTCCATCCATGGTACTCTTCAATTCCCATAAGTTTCGGGGGTTTTTGCAAAGTTCCGGTTTCATTTTCCATGTTCATGTTTTTAACAATTTCAGCCGAAGTAGTCGGGGATGTAGCAAACGCGTTGTAGAATTCCTCTTCCATGTTTCGGCAAAAAAATTTCAAAAAATGACACTTTCAAACGAGATTAGGTCTTTCAAACGAAAACACTTCCAAGAGGAATACCCTCTTCAAATGAAATACCAAGTTCAAACGGAATCCCTTGCACAACGACTTCAAACGAAATACCAACTCACAGTTTCAAACGGAATAACCAGTTCAAGCGGAATCACTGTTGAAACGAAATCACCCTCAAACGAAATTACCTGTTGAAACGGAATTACTTATTTCGTTTGAACTTTTCAAACGAAATACCTATTGAAACGGAATACTCAAGCGAAATTACTGATTTCAAGCAGAATTACGTGCAATCTCAAACGGAATTATGCTGATGTCATCATTTCACACAAACTTTTCAAGCGGAATTACAAATTAATCAAGTTTTAAGCAGAATTTAGGTCTAAAACTCTCAAGGGTTTGTTAAAACACTGTTTCGCTTAATATGTGAGAAAATCAGCCGATTTTAACCATGAAAAGTTGTTCAATTTTGAAAAGAAAGTGTAGAAGTTAGAAAATCTGATGAAATCAAGCTGAAAATGACAGAACTCCTCCTCCTGAGCTCTGATACCACTTGTAGGATCGTGTGCAGACCCGAAACGAGTCGATCAGAGGCGTTCTACACAATATGAAAGGCGGAAACAGACATATTGTGTGTGATTCAGCAAGATATACACTTTAACTGTTTTGTTTATTGATCTGATAACAATTTACAGCATGAAAACACTTCGACAGAGATTCGCCGTCGGAAACAATCTTTCTAATTCCGTTCCAAATGAAACGAACCTAGCACCTATATATAGCCAACTAATTCCGCATGAACATGCTTCAAATGAAATTACTTACACACGGAATTACACACTCAAACGGAAATACTAACTAATTCCGCACGGAATTACCAAATGACATCTTCAAACGGAATTAACATCTTCAAGCGGAATTAACTTTTTATCTTTTTTTCTTGATCTTCGTGCCATGAACAATGCAAGACTCGATACAAGACGAAGTCGACTGACGTATGCACCAACAATAGCAGACAACATTCTTCAAGTCTTTACACACATGAGACTTGTGGCCAGTCCTTTTGCAGATGTCACATTGTTTCGGTTGTTGGTCAGTTCGACACTATTCCCAGTGTTGCCTCCCACATGCCTTTGTTGGTTCTTATTGGAACCAAACTTCCTTTTTTTAGCCTTAGAAGCGGTTATCCTCACGCTTCCTCTTTCCGTCAATCTCAATGATTGACCTCCATCTCACTTAATCTTGAGTAAGTGAGAGAGATAGATCCACTGTGGATCTAAAAGTAGTGGGTTTAGAGGCCTTCACCATCCCTTTAATCTCGGGTTCCAAACCATCGATGAAACGCGCAATGCGTTTGGCCTCAGGAGTAATCAGATATGGAACCAATCTGTACATTGAGTTATAGTCAGATACATACTTCCGACAGTCCATGTTCCTCATGGTGAGAGTCAAGAAATCAGACTTTGCCTTTTTAACCTCATGAGGATGGCAGTAAGTCTCCTTGATTAGGTCCACAAACTTGGACCATCCCATACTATACAGGGAGACCTTCCCTGTTGACTGAACCATGGCCTTCCACCATGTCAAAGCATCGTCCTTAAAGTACTGGGATACATACTTGATAATGTTCTTTTCAGCACAACCGCTAATATCTACCACTGTTTCCATCTCATCCAGCCACTTCATGGCATCTATAGCTCCTTTCTCCCCCATGAAGTCACGACGCTTGCATGAGACAAAGTACTTATAAGAACAACTTTCTTTAGCATGTCAAGGTTCCTTCTTGGCAACATGCTTTGGTTCACTCCTCACACTCAAGGAATACTGTGAACTTTGGGTTTTATGTGTGGAAGATGGATGGATAGATGGGGATTTATGTCACACCCCAACCGATGGCGGAATCATCGGGGCATGGCACTGAGCGAAACATATTGTCCAGAAGTTTCCATAACAATTATCAATACCATTCGATTTAACTAATACGTCCCATACCGTATCTCAAACAGTAAAACAATTATTACAGACAAAATCTAGGCAAATATTCTGTTCCGACAACTCAGATTTAAATAAACAGCAATTGTTTATCTGCTTCTAGAGATCCTTAGTTCGACCACTACAGACAACTATTTGTTGGGCTCTAAAGCTTTATTCTAGCTTCAAATTCCTACCAAGTGTGCGTCCTAAGCACCTGTCACATACGTTAAAATAAAGTCAATACATAAAATGTAAAGGTGAGCATACAAGTTTGATAATAGCATATAGAGTTTGAATTCTTTTACGCATAACCAGCACGTACACATAGTGAAATGAAGCACGTTAGTTATCGACATAGATCCATCGATACCAATGACTGCGGGTTGACTGCCCGAGGCAGTTCGCAATACATGATTACCACTGTAATCCATGCAAGTAAAAGATCCTTAACAACCCCCGTGTGAACGGGTGCTGAGTCCAAACTATAGTACTATCGTTGCTAAGGCAGGTAGACAACATTCCATGTGTAAACATAACAAACAAGCATTCATAAGCCACGTATAACATGCATTAACTGTTAGCATTCAAATAGTTTTGAGTAGTGTGCTGTTGTAGTTTGAACATTCGTAATGTATGTAACACCCAAAAGTGCTTAAAGCAAAAAGGGATCGAGTATACTCACAGTGATTGATGGATTGAGAGAGAGCTTAGCGAGTAAAATTAGCCTGAATTGATTTGGTAGCATAACGATAAGTGAAGCGTAAAACGTTACAAAGTATGAAAGGGTCGGATAGTGGTTCGATCGGATGGTAATCCGATCGGACAGCAATCCGTGCAGATAACAATCCGTTCGGGTGGTCATCCGGTCGGATGACAATTCGAGTGGATTGTTTCTTCCTGTGAGGTGAATGTGTTTGTGTATGATGGCTTGACTTTGGAAGTTTTCGTTGTAGTATTTGAAAACAATGAAGTATCTCTATCTTTCAAGTCGGTCGATCGGATGACTAGTCGTGCGGATGGCAATCCGTTCGGATGGTCATCCGGTCGGACAGTGGTCCGGTCAGATGGCGACTTAGTGATGTGGGTACTTACTGAAAGCAAGTTCACTACAGGAGTGTCGTTCGATCCGATGGCAATCCGTGTTATTGAACATGTTGAAAATTGTTTAAGTCCTTAAAGTCTTAGTATCTCATGATTCGACGAGTAATCCAGTCAGATGGTCGTCCGATCAGATTGCAATTCGTTCGATACTCAAACTTCAGCTAAGACTGTTTAAAAGGTGGGACCCAAGTGTGATCCGTTCGGATGACGATTCGTTCGGATGACCTATCCGATCGGATGGTATTCCGGTCGGATGGCAATCCGCTCCGGTTGTCCTGTTCATCCTACACTTGGTCGTTTTGATGGTTTGTCGTTATGTCGAGACACTTTGACAACGTGTTAGCCAATAGAACCCTTAGTTCGACCCAGATGACCAACCCGACCAGGAATCACCCTAGTCCAGCCGGTTACCGGCTTGAGACGGTTGGCCTTGGCTAACCCGAAATCGGTAGTCTCGTGAGTAGAATCCGGATCTTGAGCTAGTACAACACTACAATCGAGTAGAAGACTAAATTAGGGTCGGATCCTATCGGTTTTGAGTACTTTGAGTGCAAAAGAGTTGAAAGAAAGTTAAAACCATCCTTCAAACCTTTCACATCATTCTTGTGTCGAGATCTTTACAAGATCTTTGTATATTTGTGTGAAAATCGGTTAGATCTCGGTGGTTCTTGGGGAATTGAAGTCAAAACATGAAGTTCTTGAAGAACACATGATGACGTCACCCTAGAACACCCGAAACCAAGTGATTTCACGGTTAAAAGTTAAGATCTAAAAGATAGAAAGGTGTAGGAGTGCGTGTAGATCAAGAAAGTACAAGATTTAGGGAGAGATCTTACCTGGATTGAGAGAAATCGAAGAAAAGGTGAGGAACACGAATGGTTCGGACAGAAGGTTTCCAGAAATGGAAAGAATGACAATGACAGGGGTATTTATAGGATTCCAAAAGAGGAAAGGGTTATCCGATCGGATGGCATACCGCTCGGATGACTATCCGGTCGGATGACGTCTGTTTTGGTAGCGCAGTGGCTATCCGGTCGGGTGGTTATCTGGCCGGATGGCACTTGGTTCGCTTGTTTGACGCGATGATTTTTGACATTCTGATTTCGATTGCGAGCGGTTCGATGCGATAGGGTTTCCTAGTCAAATTACTTTTAGTCCCAACTACTAATTATCATAGTTCGATTTTCGATTCGGATTCGAGTTCGATTACGTTTCGAGTTTCGATTAAGTTCGATCGATTTCCACAACTTTCATATATATATATATAACACGCACAAGTAACACATAAGGCACACACTCACGTATAACAACCAAATTAAATCAAGTTGCGGTTCGTATCACGATTCGATGTCGAGTAGCATAGCTTGATTAGTGGTTAGTTAACTTTATCGCATTGTTACTTCCTATAATTCACAGTCGTAAGTCGATTAGATATCGATTAACACATATCGATTTTAGCAATTAACAACACTTACTCCACATAATACAATCAAAATAATGAAATCACTACAAGTCAAATTCGTTCAATCGGTCGTTGACTTTGACCTTGACTTTGACTTTGACTTCTGAAAACACGGGGTGTTACAGCCTCCCCTTGTTTAGGGAATTTCGTCCCGAAATTAAGCTGAAAGCTGTACAACCACCGCGAATCACGTTTGAGAACTTTTAGTTCGGATTGGTTTTTGATTCCGAAGCGATTGCGAACCGAACGTGTGACGTGCAGAATACGTACACGAACGTGACCAAACACACGAGACGTAATATGATCGGTGATTCTATAGATTGATATGAAATCGTACAAAGCACTTGAATCACGATGTCTACTTTCTCTCTCTAGCTTCTTTCTTTGAACAACTGCGGGTACTTAGCCTTCATGTCGCTTTCGAGTTCCCAAGTGAACTATGCGCCTCGTTTGCCTTCCCATCGGACTTTCACAATCGGAATGCACGAGCGCCTGAGCTGCTTGGTTTGGCGATCCATGATTTCGACAGGCTTTTCCACGAAGTGTAATGTTTCGTTCACTTGCAGATCATCGAGAAAGACATGTAAGTTGTGGTCGGCTAGGCACTTTTGGAGGTTTGACACGTGGAAAGTCGGGTGGACATTACTAAGTTCCTCCGGTAGTTCGAGTCTGTAGGCGACTTTTCCGATCCTTTCCAGAATATTAAAAGGTCCAACATATCGAGGCGCGAGTTTTCCCTTTTTGCCGAATCGGACCACACCCTTCCAAGGTGATACCTTTAGGAGTACGTGGTCACCAACGTCAAATTCACGGGGCTTGCATTTCTTACCGGCGTAACTTTTCTGTCGATCCCGAGCTTTCACCAGGTTGTCTCGAATTTGGAAAATTTTGTCTGTCGTTTCTTGTAATAGCTCAGGACCGGTTAATTGCGAGTGACCGATCTCGTGCCACACAATAGGCGACCGACATCTTCTTCCGTATAATGCCTCGAATGGTGCCATTTGGATGCTAGAATGATAGCTGTTGTTATACGAGAATTCGACTAACGGCAGGTATTTGTCCCAATTACCACCGAAGTCTAAGACACACGAACGGAGCATGTCCTCAAGCGTACGAATCGTTCTTTCAGTCTGATCGTCGGTTTGAGGGTGGAAAGCGGTACTTAGATTAAGCGATGTACCGAGTGCCATTTGAAACGTTTCCCACAGTCGCGAGGTAAACCGAGCATCACAATCAGAGATGATGTCACGAGGTGTTCCATGATTACAAATGATCTCGTCGGTGTAGATTCGGGTTAATCGTTCTACCTTGTAGTCTTCTAGTATCGGCAAAAAGTGTGTTGATTTAGTCAAACGGTTGACCACAACCCAAATGCTATCGTGACCTGATGACGTGTGCGGTAGCTTGGTTATAAAGTCCATGGCTATACTTTCCCACTTCCACATAGGAATTGGTGGTTGTTCGAGTAAGCCAGAAGGTCTTTGATGTTCAGCCTTGACTCTAGCACAAGTTAGGCATTTTCCGACGTAGAGAGCGATATCCCTTTTCATACCCGGCCACCAGTACTTATAACGAAGATCCTGGTACATTTTGTCAGTACCAGGGTGAATAGAATACCGGGATTTGTGGGCTTCGTCCATCAAGGTCTGTCACAAATTGGTTTGTTTGGGAATCCAAATTCGGTCCAGAAAGTGGAATATCCTGTTCGATTTGCTCACAAGCTGGGCTCCATCATGGTAGATCCTTTCTTTCCTCAGGGTGCATTCGTTAAAACACGCATGTTGAGCGTCGCGGATGAGGGTTCCGAGATCGTGTTGGGCTTGAACGTTACGAGTGCTAAGCAGATAGCTCCGTCTGCTAAGTGCGTCGGCAACAACATTCGACTTGCCTGGGTGATAACGGATCTCACAGTCGTAATCGTTGAGAAGTTCTACCCATCGGCGTTGACGCATATTAAGTTCCTTCTGATTAAAGATGTGTTGTAGGCTCCTATGATCAGTGAAGATCATACACTTGGTACCATACAGGTAGTGTCGCCAAATCTTTAATGCAAAAACAACCGCACCTAGCTCGAGATCATGGGTTGTATAGTTCTTCTCGTGGATTTTGAGCTGACGAGATGCGTACGCTATAACCTTGTCCCGCTGCATAAGAACACAACCAAGACCAAGGTTGGAAGCATCACAGTAGACAATGAAATCGTCGTTTCCGTCGGGCAATGTGAGAACAGGAGCATTGCAGAGCTTATGTTTGAGGGTTTGAAAGGCAGTCTCTTGTTTGGTTCCCCAGACAAAAGGCTGATCTTTATGCGTAAGAGAGGTAAGCGGCATAGCAATTTTCGAGAATCCTTCGATAAATCGTCGATAGTAGCCCGCTAGTCCGAGAAAAGAACGGACTTCAGACGGATTCTTTGGCGTAACCCAACTTTTAACAGCTTCAATCTTTGCAGGATCGACGTGAATGCCTTGACTATTAACAATGTGACCCAGAAACTGAACCTCCTCCAGCCATAATTCACACTTGGAGAACTTGGCATAGAGTTGGTTCCCCTGGAGTAACTCGAGAACCAAACGTAGATGTTGCGCGTGTTCGGTTTTTGATTTGGAATAGATCAAGACGTCGTCAATGAATACGATGACGAAACGGTCGAGATATGGTTTACACACGCGATTCATCAGATCCATGAAAACTACTGGCGCGTTGGTTAAGCCAAAAGGCGTAACAACGAATTCGTAATGGCTGTATCGGGTACGAAACACGGTTTTGGGTATATCCTCCTCTTGTATGCGTAGCTGGTGATATCCTGAACGTAGATCGATCTTTGAGAAACACGTAGCACCTTGTAGCTGATCAAACAAGTCGTCGATGCGAGGTAGGGGATAGCGGTTCTTGATGGTTAGCTTATTCAATTCCCGATAGTCGATGCACATCCGGAACGACCCATCCTTCTTTTTGACGAAAAGGACTGGAGCGCCCCATGGAGAGGTGCTCGGGTGAATAAAGCCTTTCTCAAGTAGTTCCTGGAGTTGGTTTGAGAGTTCACGCATTTCGGATGGCGCGAGTCGATAAGGAGCTTTGGCAATAGGGTTGGCTCCAGGAATGAGGTCGATACGAAAGTCGATATCACGACTTGGAGGTAAACCTGGAAGATCATCAGGAAACACGTGAGGAAATTCACGAACCACAGGAACGTCTTTCACTTCCTTCTTCTCTTTCTTTTCCTTCTCCGCTACTACAATGTTGGCCAAGAAAGCTCTGTATTCCTTGCGGAGATACTTGCTAGCTTGGATACACGACATGAGCTTGAGACCCTTCGAAGTAGTATCACCGTACACACATAATAACTCACCATTCGCGAGCGAGAATCGAATCATTTTGTCGAAGCACACAACTTCAGCATGGTTTTCTCGAAGAAAGTCCATGCCTACTATGACGTCAAAGCTTCCGAGTTGCATCGGAATAAGGTCGATTGGGAAGATGTGATTGTTGAGTTCAAGAGTACAATCACGGATAACGGAATTAACGGCGACGGTTCTTCCGGTAGCGACTTCAACATCGAACGTCGAGGAGAGTTTGGTGCGTTTACGACTAAGGAGTTTCTCGAATTCGAACGACGCAAAGCAATTATCTGCTCCAGTATCAAACAAACAGGAAGCATAAATACCATTCATAAGGAACGTACCATTGACCACGTTGTTGTCGGCCTGGGCTTGACGCACATTGATGTTAAAAGTTCTGGTGCGTGCGGCCTGTTGTTGTTGTTGCTGCTGTTGTTGCTGGTGTTGCTGCTGCTGTTGAGGCTGTTGCTGCTGGGGCTCTTGTTTCACAACCCTGTTTGGGCACATGTTGGCGAAATGGTTAGGATCGCCACATGTGAAGCAGGCTCTGGCTTTGACCGCGGGTGCCGGAGGAGCTTGTTGACCCTGTGGGGCAGTGAGTAGAGCTTGATTGGCAGGAGCTTGACGAATACGGCAGTTGGCGGTAAAGTGGCCGTATACATTGAAATGAGCACAAAAACGGCAAGGAATTGCAGTCGGGTGATGATAGGTACAAGTAGGGCAGAGCGGATGTGGCCCAGTGTATGCACGCTTAGCAAGAGGTGCATTGGCCACAGGCGCTGCCACTTGGCGCTGTTGAGCTGGTACGGATTGAACTGGTGCAGCAGTGATCGCACAGTTCTTGTTGTTGGAGCTGTTCTTTCTCTTGTTCTTCCTCTTGTTGCTCGATGGGGTGGGTTCAGCAGTTGGTGCGGTAGCGGTAGCTTGATGCAGATGCTTCGAAGTCTTATCCCAGACACTAGCCTTAACCCGCTTGTCGTTGATTTCAGCGGCCAGTAGATAAGTTTCCTCGATCGTCGTAGTCTTAGCTGCTTGCACGAAATCAGCAACGCAGTCGGGTAGGGCCCGGATGTACTTCTTGATTGCCATGCCGGAAGTCTTGACTTGATCGGGACAGATAATGCTGAGCTGTTTGAAACGAGCAGTGAGACCAGCATTGTCACCATCCTTCTGCTGTATATGCCAAAATTCATCTTCTAGCTTTTGACGTTCGTGAGGAGGGCATAATTCCTCTAGCATAACTTCCTTGAGCTCGTCCCACGACAGACCGTAGGCTGCATCGTTCCCTCGCTTGTTCCTCTCAGCCGTCCACCAGTCTAGTGCACGGGACTGGAAAACGCCGGTAGCATTCAGAGTACGGAGGTCATAAGGGCAACCACTCTGTCGCAGAGTAACCTCAATGGAATCAAACTAGTGGAATAGTGCAGTAGGACCTCCCTCGCCAGTGAATTCTTTTGGCCCACACGACTTGAATTGCTTGAAACTGAAGGTCTTCGCGGTAGCTTTAGGAGCTTCTGTTCTCGATTCCTCAGACGATTTGCTGGCATTCTCATAAACATCACTCATGGCCTTTGCCACACTCTTAGCGATGATGGAAGCAAGGCGTTTGTCTCTCTTTTCTTGACGAGAAAGTGCGTGACGGGATCCAGACGACATTGTCTGCAATGGACATCGTCACAGGACTCAACACATTGTATTCGAATCTCACCTCACACGTTTACTACTTACTAAAGCTCAGGAACACGCGTATTTACGTAGACACATAACATATAGAGCACAATATCACATATGCAAATAATCATGTAGAGCACATAATCTCATAACACCTGAGCAAGTAAGGCACAGAAGCAAGGAAACACATACGAATTTAATCACTAGAGGCAGTTAGAAAACAGAAACCTATCATTCAAAGTATGCGATTATTCGAGAATAGCGTAGTATAAACATATATCGTAGCATAAGTCGTTCAAAATTTCGCGATTTGTTGGCGTTTTGAGGTAGAAAAGCAGTGCGAGTCGTATGTGTTGATCGAAGTGAAAGAAAAATCGGGTAAATTCCAAACATTTAAACACATAAACAGGTAAACACACATATAAACTCATAAAATCGACGAATTATCAGAGTCGGCAGTTGCGGCTCCGAATCAGAACACATAAAATCTAAAGATAGGTTGTCTGCGGCTAGTAGACTTCGACTAACCAAAGCTGTTGATGCACAAGAATGTCTGTTGATTACATCTTCATCAAGTCTTAAGTCAAGATATATCAAGATTGGAACTTAAAAGTCAAGATTAGGGTTTAAATGTTAATTTCGCTTTAATGTACAATATTTAGATGGGATTTCGCTTAAAGGGACATGGTGATTTCGCTTCAATGTACTTGACATATAAGCGAAATCAGTTTCATGTGATTTCGCTTTAATGGTCTTGACATTGAAGCGAAATCAGCCTCACTATAAATACCTCATGTATGTGTTCATTAGAGCGACACCTGATCATTAGCTGTGTAACCGAACTCTGTCAAATTGATCTCAGAAAGCTAATAAAGTGAAGGAATTGAAAGGATAAGCTGTTGTTACGTTGCGTATACTGATTCCGCCTTTATACGTGATGATGAACTGTCTCAACTGATCTTTTAGGGTCACGACACGGTCCAACAAGTGGTATCAGAGCGTCAGGACGAGAAGTTCATACTACATCAGCTGATTCGACTTTATCTTCTCATTTCTACTCACTTTCTCTTTTAATTTTTCGGATTAAACAAGTTCCTACGGACAAAATGAGTTGAATCTAAAGTATATTGAGCGAAACTAGTTGTTAATCAATCCGTAAAAGTATCAGACCTTAAAACACAGTAAAAATCAATCAATTTTATCAAAAACACGATCGGTTCACGAACAGAATTTTCAAACTCAGATCTGGAACGATTTTGTGGTTAAAATTGAACATATTACATATCATTGTGATCGGAATTAAGAGTAGTAGAACCCTTGAAAGTATCAGATTGAAATTCAGCGTAAAAATGAGTAAAATTGTGATTCTGCTTTAGTGTACATCGAGAGTTAATTAGCTGATTTCGCTCATCCGGACAACTTCTGATTTCGCTCATCCGGACGAGTAGTGATTTCGCTTATACGGACTTTGTAATTTCGCTCATACGGACAAAGTCTGATTTCGCTTATACAGACATTGTGATTTCGCTCAAAGGGACATCCTAATTTCGCTTATAAGGACAAAAGTGATTTCGCTTTTGTGTCACTTTTAGTGATTTCGCTTATCAGTCAATCTGGTTGATTTCGCTTCAGTGTCAGTGTTTGTCAAAAATTTCAAAATTTGTCTAAGTGTTTGATAATCTTGCAGGTACATTCACGATGGATGATTTTTTCATGAACCCGTTCAGTGACATGTACGCGTTTGCTGGAAACTCGGGAGATGTTTCATCTACAAGCAATGTGAACGAGAACCCGCCAAAAGAAAAGAAAAAGGAAGCTTGGGAATCGGAAAGTGCTTTTGGAACATTCAATAAACCACCAAAGCTAATGGCTATCGAGGAGTACAGTCGTTGGTCCAGAAAGTTTGAAGATTGGATGATGGCATTCGCATTTCCAAGTTGGAAAAGTCTGAAGAACGGTTATGATCAAGGAAACAAGAATGGTGAAGTCTTAACAGCATCTGATGAGATTGATTCATTTGTAGCCGAACAAAAGTGTGTAGCATTGTTATTTCAATCTGTTCGGGAGGATATCATCTCACTGATAGACTATTCAAACGCTAAAGACCTCTGGGCAAAGTTAAAACAGAAATGTTTAGGAAGTACAGAGATAGTGAAAAACAAAAAGAAACTTCTTAGGAAAGAGTTTGATATGTTTGGTTGTCTTAAGAATGAGTCAGTGTGTAAAATGATAGAGAGGTTCGGTCATCTGAAGCTGGAATTAGCAAGACATGATATCAAGTATTCTGATGATGAGCAAGTAGACAAGTTGTTCGATTCATTGCCAAACGAGATGGAGTGGAGATATTATGCTCTCATGCTTAAGAACACTATTCCTTCTGAATTGTTGAAACCAGATTTGGTGATTGAGAGACTTGAAAGTCATGAGCTGGAGTTGAAGAAGACGTACAAAGTTAATCATTCATCTTACCAGCAGAATTTGGATTTGTACTATCCAAAAAGCATGATGCCAAAAGCAACTTCTCCAAAAACTGCGTTTTCTGCTAAAAATGTGTCGACAGCCGGCAAAGAAAATCAAAGTGGTCAAAGCAGTGGAAGTCATAGTGGGTATCACAGTGGATCTTCATCTTCTGGAAGTCATTCTGATGCAAAGAATCGTTTTCAATGCAACATTGCAATAGACTTGAAGAATGCTCAGAACTTTGATGAGGAATCAGCCAAGCAGCAGATGATCTTCCTAGCATCGGTGTTGGAATCGTATGAAGGGTTGGTAGCTGGGAAGATAGGCAACACAAATCTGACGAAAGAAGATTACGATCAGATTGATCCAGAGGAAATGGAACTGATCGATATTCGTTGGGCTATGGCAAGTGCTGTTCGTCGTGCACAAAGATTTATGGAAATCACTGGAAGAAAGACAATTGGTGGTGCATCTACTAAGTTGGGATTCGATAAATCGAAGGTGACTTGCTTCAAGTGTAAGCATAAGGGTCATTTCAAGCGAGAATGCCGAAACGCTTATGCTGATGAATCGGAGAATCCTTTCAGAGATGATTACTACAAGAAGGCAATTTATCATCAGAATAAATACGAGCTGCCTAGATTGAAGCAGGTTGAAGACAACAAAGAGAAATCTAGAGCTCTTGCAGTGATTTACGATGATGAGGGGTATGATTGGAGTCAAGAGGTTCTACCAGAATAAGATGCGGTTGGTTACGCCATTCATGGCGAAAAATGAACCAATTCCATGGAAAGATGAGAGAACTGAAGAGCAGAAGTATAGATACAGAAAAATGATTTCGGAAAACAAAATTACTAGACTTTCTAGTATCTTTTTGGAAGCAAAGAGAGCCAACAGATGGGATCCAGACAGGGAGTGTTATCTTGATGAGTATGGAAATATAGCAATTGATCACAAAACTCTTGATCTGGAAGTCTTAATCAAGGAAATGAAAGAAAACGATGAGTATTGGCAACACAAATGGTGGGGAACTCCAACTTCGAAAATGATTGAAGAAGAGAAAGAGAAAGAGAGAAAGGAGAAAGAGGAGAAAGAGAGAAAAGAGATAGAAGGAAAAGAATCCAAGAAGATTGATACTGGAGTTATCGATACTACGCAGGAGTTGACTGCAGAGAACCTGGGAAAAATGGCTGACAAAGTGCTGGCTGCCAAAGCACTTGAGGTAGATTCTAACTCCGTGTCTGAGTCAAAAAGCCAGGTCGGTCCAAACTCGTCAACAAATGTGTCAGGTAAAAAGATCGAAGGAAATGCTGATTGCAAAAATTGCAACAAAGAGTGCAAATTTTGTAGCACAGTCACGTATCTCAACATTAAGAAAGTTGAAGATCTGACAGCTAAGGTCAGAAATGTTGAGAATCAGATTCTTGATCGTGACAAAACAGTTAGAGCTTCAACTGAACGGATAAAAGAATTAACTAAACAAATGGAAAATGATAAAATTGATCATGACAAAGTTAAAAAGGAAAACGAAAAGTTGATTCTTGAAAACCGTCAGATTTCTGAAAATTTTGAAAAACTGAAAAGCACAATGAAAGATTGTGATGATCGAAATGGTAAAACTTTTAAAGAAAATGAACATTTGAAAGCAGTGCTTAGAGTCAAAGAAGAATCAATCAACCAACAACTAGATGAAATCGCTAAATTGAAACTTAAAGTTCAAGAGGCTGTAATTGAAAACGAGCGAATCCAGTTGAAGCTTAACAGTTACAGCTCCGCAAGCTTTGTTTTGCAACATATCATTCCCAAACCCATCGGGAAAGACAAAGCGGGCGAAGATGTGTATTCTGATGGAACTGGGGTGGGTTTTCATCAAGTTCCACCACCTGTTCTGGCTAACTACACGAAAAAGCAATCTGGTTTGGTTGAAATTGAGGAAGAAAGTGTAGTTAAACTTCCTGAAAACATTGATGTTACTTTTACATCATCTGATGATAGTGTTCAGACAGAGATTGTTAAGAGCACAGCCGAAAGTGTTTTGATGTCTGATTCAACTGAAGATGATGGGTGTTTCTTGGACAAATACATTCAGAAATCAAAGTCCAAAAACAACTTAAGTGATGAACCGGGTCTTGTGATGTACAAGATGGCTGGATCTGATAAGTTGTATTCGGATTCTGAATTTCCCATTGAGAATGTTAATGTAAAAAAGTTGACAAATGTTTTCAAATTGGTTGAAGTTGAGTTGTCAGAAGTGAACAGTTTGAAACAAACAAAAAGGCAAATGAATTTTGAGAAAGATAAAGCTTATTACAAAAAGCCTGTTGTTCCACCACGTTTTTATAATAACAATCGAAACAGTTGGTCGGGTGGTTATCGGGGTGGTAATAGTTATCAGAAAAAGAGTTTTCAAAACAAAAGGTTTGCTGAAAAGAAGGTGTTTGTGAACAGTTCAAGTTCACTTTCTGATGAGGAAAATGAAATTTTTTCAAAATCGAATAAAGAGTTCTTTGAGAAAAGAGCTTCACAGTATCAGTCTGAAGGCACAAGTCGAGTTATTGATACTCGAACATGTTTCAGATGTAATCAAGTTGGTCACATTGCACGAAAGTGTACCAATGTGAAGCCTAAGACTGAAACTGTGAAGATTCAACAGAAGAAAGTTGATGTGAAGGGTAAAGCATCAATCGTTGTTGAGAAAAGGAATGTGAAAAATGACAACCTTAAAGTAAAAAATGAACCTGTAAAGAAAGTGGTAATTAAAAATGACAAGTTTTATAAACGGGTTGCATTAGCTGAACAAATTTGGAAACCTAAAACAGAGAAGAAAAGTTCAACTTCTGAGGTGAAAAAGGCTGAAGAATCAATTTCGATTGATTATGATGCAAATTTTCCACCTCTTAAGGCTGAAAATTTCAAAATTCAAATTGCGAGAGTCAAGGTTACACCTAAGGCTGATGAGGCCTGGGTGGATACCATGTTCGAATAAGCAGTTTGAATTGCCGGAGCTTCCTGGATTGCGAAGCATGAATCGGCATCTTTATTGTA
Organism: Helianthus tuberosus; assembly: GCA_030545235.1. Classification (NCBI taxonomy): domain Eukaryota; kingdom Viridiplantae; phylum Streptophyta; class Magnoliopsida; order Asterales; family Asteraceae; genus Helianthus; species Helianthus tuberosus. The sequence goes on along the minus strand of CM060441.1, from coordinate 80,492,432 downwards.
GTTGATTAAATTGAAGTTTGTTCTGTGCAGGATCTTCCACAACTGATATCCAGATGGATCATGGATAGTGGAGCATCTCGACATATGACAGGAAAAACCGCGTTGCTGTATGATGTAAGAAACATTAATGGTGGTTATGTGGGATTTGCTGGTCATGAAGGTGGTAGAATTGTTGGTGAAGGAACTTTATCCAATGGGATTGTAACGTTTGAGAGAGTTAACTACATCACCGAGCTGGAGAACAATCTGCTTAGTATCTCGCAGATTTGTGACAACATGTATACTACTCACTTCACTGATAAAGAATGTTTGATTCTGAAACCAGGTTTTGTTATCCCTGAAGAATGGATTATCATGAGGGCACCTAGAGTGAATGATTTATATGTGTTAGATATGTCTGTAGCAACTACAACTACTGGTCAAGCACATTGTTTTGTATCTAGAGCAACTGAGAAAGAATCAAGATTGTGGCACCGAAAGATGGGGCATATTCACCTAAGGAAGATGAATCACTTGGTGCACAATGATTTGGTATTAGGAGTTAATATCAAAGGTTTTCATCTGGAAGGGGAGTGCATTAGCTGTATCAAAGGCAAGCAGAAGAAAAAGTCACACCCTACAAAGCAAGTCAATTCAGTTTCGAGACCGCTGGAAAGACTTCACATGGATTTATTTGGTCCTGTGAATGTCAAAAGTCTTACAGGAGATTACTATTGTTTGGTCGTTACTGATGATTATTCCAGATTTTCGTGGGTTTCTTTCTTGAAGACGAAAGATGAAACATTTGACAGTTTGATGGGGCTGTTCAGGAAGATTGAGAATTTGTACCAAAGGCGTATCAAGAGAATTCGAAGTGACAATGGTACTGAATTTAAGAACAGCAAGATGGAAGAATTTTGTGATGAAAGAGGTATTTTGCATGAGTTTAGTGCTCCGTACACTCCGCAACAGAATGGAGTCGCAGAACGCAAAAACCGGACACTAATCGAGACGGCTAGAACTATGCTCGCAGATTCAAAGTTACCGATTAATTTTTGGGCTGAAGCTGTTTCCGCCGCATGCTATACGCTCAACAGGGTTCTCATTGTCAAGAAGTTCAACAAAACATGCTTTGAGCTAATCAATAATCGCAAACCGAATTTGAAGTATCTAGAACCGTTCGGGTCACCTTGCACGGTTATAGAGCCTTTTGGAAAGTTTGGTCCGAAGTGCATTGAGGGAATATTTGTTGGTTATGCAAATCCGTTGCGACGTGTCTTCGTTCCAAGTGAGAAGTGGATTATTGAAGCTGCAAATGTTGAATGTCAAGGTTATACTATGCCGCCGCAGAATCCTGGTGATTCATGGCGTTATCATTATGAAAAACTTTGGGATTCGTTTGACATGAGAGAAGAATCAGAGGATGATGAAGATTTCTTTGATGAGTTGGATATTTTGCGTGAATATGAGTCACAGTTAAGGTTCCCAGCTGAGTATTCTAGGAGACCACGGGAAACCTCAAATGACGATGAAGCAGGTCCAAGTAATGCTGGTGAACATGATGATGTCCAACAGAATGAAGTTGCTCAAGATAATCAGTCGGCTCAGAATGATAATCTAGAAGCTGAAAACATGCCAGTATTTGATCATGGTGACTCAGATTCAGATTCTGAGGGGGAGCAAATTCAGATTTCAGGTCAAACAAACCAAGTTGGTGAACAAGATGCAGAGCAGAATGTTACTAATCTGGAGGGAAATGTAGATGTTCCAAGTGAAGTGATGCCGCGAACTTTTTCATATCATCCAGAGGAGTTGATCATAGGAGAATTGCAAGCTGGAGTTCGCACTCGAAATCAGATTGATAAAGGGCTTACATGTTTTTATACAAAAGTTGCTCCTTTGCAAACTGAATTCTCATTAAGTTGTTTTATATCGCAGGTTGAGCCAAGAACTTACAAAGAGGCACTTACTGAAGATTCTTGGGTCAATGCAATGCAGGAGGAACTTAGTCAATTTGAGAAATTGGGAGTGTGGAAGTTAGTTGATTTGCCGGATGGTCATAGGAAAATTAACACTAAGTGGGTGTTCAAGTGTAAGAGGGACGATAGAGGAGTTGTTGTAAGGAACAAAGCTCGACTCGTTGTTCAGGGATTTAGTCAACAGGAGGGTATTGATTTTACCAAAGTCTATGCTCCTGTAGCACGACTAGAGGCAATCAGAATTTTCCTAGCATTTGCGTCTTGGAAGAACTTCAAAGTATATCAGTTAGATGTTAAATCGGCTTTTCTCTACGGGAAGGTTAAAGAGGAGGTTTATGTCGGTCAGCCACCGGGTTTCACCGATCCAATCCACAAAAACAAGGTCTACTTATTGGACAAAGCGCTGTATGGTTTACATCAGGCCCCGAGAGCCTGGTACGAGACTTTGTCTCAACACCTACTAGCCAACAAGTTCATTCGTGGAAAAGTGGATGCCACTCTCTTCACTAAAGAGGTCGATGGTCATCTTCTGATAGTTCAGATTTATGTGGACGATATAATCTTTGGGTCGACAAATGAAAATCTATGCAAAGATTTTGAATCAGTGATGAAGCAGAAGTTTGAAATGTCATCAATGGGGGAGATGAAATTCTTTCTGGGATTACAAGTTGAACAACTTCCTGAGGGAATTTTCATTCATCAGTCAAAGTACGTTCATGATATTCTAGAGAAATTTGGGATGTCAAGTTCTACTCCAGCTGCTACCCCACTTGCAACAAATCATGGGATTCACCCAGATCTCACCGGAGATAGGGCTGATGAAACGTTTTACCGATCCATGATAGGTTCTTTAATGTACCTAACTGCTTCACGCCCTGATATAATGTACCCAACGTGCCTCGCAGCAAGATTTCAGTCTAACCCGAGAGCATCGCATATGATCATTGTGAAGAGGATATTGCGCTACCTGAAAGGAACTCCTTCATTGGGGTTGTGGTATCCTAGAAAAGGCGACTTTACGCTCGAAGGGTATTCCGATTCGGATTTCGGATGCTGCAAAGTCAATTCAAAATCAACAACTGCAGGATGCCAGTTCTTTGGTCCTAGATTGGTTACCTGGCAGTGTAAGAAACAAACGTCTGTGGCGTTATCTACATGTGAAGCGGAGTATGTTTCTGCTAGCAGTTGCTGCTCTCAGATCTTGTGGATACAGCAACAGATGCGCGACTACGGTTTGCAGTTTCTTAACACACCTCTCTTTGTTGATAATGAGGCCGCTATAAATATAACAAAAAATCCAGTACATCACGCTAAAACTAAACACATAGAAATTCGTCATCACTTTATTCGTGATTGCTTTGAGAAAAAGTTGATACGAATTGAGAAAATTCACACTGACGAACAGAAAGCTGATTTACATACCAAAGCTTTTGATAAAAATCGGTTTAAATATTTGTTAAAACTGAATGGTATGAAGCTTCTGTCGGTGTCGGATGGCATTATTAGCGTTGATGAGAGTACTGTTGCGGATGAAGACGAGAAACAATCTGCAATGGTTTGTCGAATTTTTACTTGTTTTGGTATTTAGGGGGAGTAGATGTTTGTACATAGTTATATTTTCAGAAAATACAAAAACAGTAAAAAATGCAAAAATACAAAAACATGATAAAATCTGAAAAAGAGCTTGTGTATATAGGGAAAATGATAGTACATCGGCTAGACGATTACAGTATGCTAAAGATTTGTAAAGTATAAAAGAGTTAAATAGTCTCACTGATGATGTGTCGATAGGTTTTCACACATTTAGTAGATTTATTCGGGATATAAACCTAAAATTCAAACTTGTGAATTCGTGGGGAACACTACTTGGATATATAGGTAACCCCTGAAATCTCGTTTGAAAGGTCTCGTAATCTGATATACTAGGTCTTTATACTCAATGATGTCTGGGGTATTATTCCGGGACTTCTGCTGAACGGTGGTTCTGACCTAGTCCTTGGCTAATACTTGCTTCAATGCTTGAAACACAGCATTAAACCCTCAGCATGCTGAAACAATAAAATTGATGAATGCTGCTGTTGTAAGCAAAAAGATCCTCTAAAGGGGACATACCGAAAAGTCGAAGCTGATATCTCTCTGCGTATACGGAAGTATCGACCTGAGATCCCTCGGCCCTCGCATTCCTAAATTATATACAGATATCATTGTAGTATTCTCACCTGTAAGACTGCTTATTGGGATTCTGGATACGGGAGTATATTCAAGAGGTGGGACACATGAATGATCTAAGTTCTTAATTCATCTAATTCGTATCCTGAGTAAATTGAAATTTGTGTGAGAATTTAAGATGGATCAGTATATTGACAATCGAGGTGAATTGTTTAAGTCTGAGTATGAAATGTAGCTTAACGGTACTTGTAATTTGTCTGAAAAGCTGATATGATTCCCTGACACGCTCGTCAAAAATATGTTTGTAAATAGTTTACTTTGTTTACTTTCTGCAATTTAAGTTTTCTGTATTTCATTTCTTAGTTTAGAACACTTTGATAAAATCCAAAAAGATTTTATTTCTGCTTTATTTTCCGACAAACCAAAGTGGAGAGTTGATTGTTGGATTCTCAGATGTTTGAAGCAGATGCAGGAGATTCTGGACTGAAGAATGAGGAGAGCTTATCTTTGAGGAAGTTTGAATTGTTGGAAAGTCAAATACAAGTTCATTAATTTGATACTTGTTATTTTCAGAAATTGTTTGAGAAAATGTTTTCAAAATCAGTTTGATTCGTCAAAAGATCAACCAGGGTCATTAATTTGGACTTGGTAGATTAATCAAGTGATCAGGGTCATTAACTTGAACCTGAATACTTGAGTGGATTTTTAAAACTGATTAAGTTTATGAGTTATGTTTGAAAGAAAGATTTGTAATGTTTATTGGTTGAGTAACAGGTTTTGGACTTCATAATTCCCAATGGAAGCTAAATGTCAAAGCTTGAACCAGATTTCTCAGATTCTAGCATATCGAGAGGGGGAGTCTGTGAAAGGGGGAGTCTGGATCAACAGTCAAAGGGAAGATGGAAGTTAGAGACAGGTTGTGTTTCTGAAGTTTGAGAAGACAGAGAGTTAGAGAAAAGACTAAGACTGAAGACTCAGGAGCTGAAGATTACGTCAACATCCAAGGGGGAGTCTGTTGATGCACAAGAATGTCTGTTGATTACATCTTCATCAAGTCTTAAGTCAAGATATATCAAGATTGGAACTTAAAAGTCAAGATTAGGGTTTAAATGTTAATTTCGCTTTAATGTACAATATTTAGATGGGATTTCGCTTAAAGGGACATGGTGATTTCGCTTCAATGTACTTGACATATAAGCGAAATCAGTTTCATGTGATTTCGCTTTAATGGTCTTGACATTGAAGCGAAATCAGCCTCACTATAAATACCTCATGTATGTGTTCATTAGAGCGACACCTGATCATTAGCTGTGTAACCGAACTCTGTCAAATTGATCTCAGAAAGCTAATAAAGTGAAGGAATTGAAAGGATAAGCTGTTGTTACGTTGCGTATACTGATTCCGCCTTTATACGTGATGATGAACTGTCTCAACTGATCTTTTAGGGTCACGACACGGTCCAACAAAAGCGATTCAACTATTCGCAAGGACTTGTCGTCTACGTTTGACTTTCAGGACTGTGTCCTTGCCTCGATTCTTGGGCGTTTGGCACACATCCCGTTAGTCGTGTCGTGACTTCAGGTCGTTGGAGTCCGTTGAGACTTTGGTGGGAGTTTTGTAAAATGTGCGGAACAAGTCTTCGAGGTTAGGGTTTCACCCCTGGCTCAACTACTTCGTCCCTGTTTTTGAGAAAATAGAGGAGATTATACATCAAAATATGGATTTCACTCCTGATTTGGTATAATTTCCCCGTTGGACAAGCGTTCGTTATTGAAAAGAAGGAAGAAATCATTGGTAAGTTGGTAAAACAGCATTATTTCAAGCAATTTGGTCAAGAGTTTGTGGTTTTCACACCTACTCTCGACTTTATCGCCTATCTATAGCTGTAAATTCGAGTGTAGTGATAGTGTAGCATAAATGAAAATAGCGAGGAAAAGCTCGTACATAATCCCTACTGGTTATGCACAAGTCGGTCTGTTGGTTCCTAACTATAGACTAGGTTTCTAAGACATCGACCCGGACTAGGTCGAGTCTTGCCTAACTCCCTATAGTTATGGCTCTGATACCAATCTGTCACACCCCAACCGATGGCGGAATCATCGGGGCATGGCACTGAGCGAAACAGATTGTCCAGAAGTTTCCATAACAATTATCAATACCATTCAATTTAACTAATACGTCCCATACCGTATCACAAACAGTAAAACAATTATTGGAGACAAAATCTAGGCAAATATTCTGTTCCGACAACTCAGATTTAAATAAACAGCAATTGTTTATCTGCTTCTAGAGACCCTTAGTTCGACCACTACAGACAACTATTTGTTGGGCTCTAAAGCTTTATTCTAGCTTCAAATTCCTACCAAGTGTGCGTCCTAAGCACCTGTCACATACGTTAAAATAAAGTCAATACATAAAATGTAAAGGTGAGCATACAAGTTTGATAATAGCATATAGAGTTTGAATTCGTTTACGCATAACCAGCACGTACACATAGTGAAATGAAGCACGTTAGTTATCGACATAGATCCATCGATACCAATGACTGCGGGTTGACTGCCCGAGGCAGTTCGCAATACATGATTACCACTGTAATCCATGCAAGTAAAAGATCCTTAACAACCCCCGTGTGAACGGGTGCTGAGTCCAAACTATAGTACTATCGTTGCTAAGGCAGGTAGACAGCATTCCATGTGTAAACATAACAAACAAGCATTCATAAGCCACGTATAACATGCATTAACGGTTAGCATTCAAATAGTTTTGAGTAGTGTGCTTGTTGTAGTTTGAATATTCGTAACGTATGTAACACCCAAAAGTGCTTAAAGCAAAAAGGGATCGAGTATACTCACAGCGATTGATGGATTGAAGGGAGCGCTTAGCGAGTAAAATTAGCCTGAATAGATTCGGTATCATAACGATAAGTGAAGCGTAAAACGTTACAAAGTATGAAAGGGTCGGATAGTGGTTCGATCGGATGGTAATCCGATCGGACAGCAATCCGTGCAGATAACAATCCGTTCGGGTGGTCATCCGGTCGGATGACAATTCGAGTGGATTGTTTCTTCCTGTGAGGTGAATGTGTTTGTGTATGATGGCTTGACTTTGGAAGTTTTCGTTGTAGTATTTGAAAACAATGAAGTATCTCTATCTTTCAAGTCGGTCGATCGGATGACTATTCGTGCGGATGGCAATCCGTTCGGATGGTCATCCGGTCGGACAGTGGTCCGGTCGGACGGCGACTTAGTGATGTGGGTACTTACTGAAAGCAAGTTCACTACAGGAGTGTCGTTCGATCGGATGGCAATCCGATCGGATGGCAATCCGTGTTATTGAACATGTTGAAAATTGTTTAAGTCCTTAAAGTCTTAGTATCTCATGATTCGAAGAGTAATCCAGTCAGATGGTCGTCCGATCAGATTGCAATTCGTTCAATACTCAAACTTCAGCTAAGACTGTTTAAAAGGTGGGACCCAAGTGTGATCCGTTCGGATGACGATTCGTTCGGATGACCTATCCGATCGGATGGTAATCCGGTCGGATGGCAATCCGCTCCAGTTGTCCTGTTCGTCCTACACTTGGTCGTTTTGATGGTTTGTCGTTTTGTCGAGACACTTTGACAACGTGTTAGCCAATAGAACCCTTAGTTCGACCCAGATGACCAACCCGACCAGGAATCACCCTAGTCCGGCTGGTTACCGGCTCGAGACGGTTGGCCTTGGCTAACCCGAAATCGGTAGTCTCGTGAGTAGAATCCGGATCTTGAGCTAGTACAACACTACAATCGAGTAGAAGACTAAATCAGGGTCGGATCCTATCGTTTTGAGTACTTTGAGTGCAAAAGAGTTGAAAGAAAGTTAAAACTGTGACAACTCGATATTTAGAACCCTTCGTTGTATTTTAGTGTAACATGCTTGAACATACGTGACTAGTTAACTTGTCGGCTTAATGAATGATATAGGTAAAACTATGTGATTATTATGTGTTGTGCTTGTATGTATAGTATGTATATATGCATAAGTGAGCCGAGAACCATGAACCCGACTCGAGACCATGTGGTCTCGAGTGAACAAGTGAAGCAGTGGGCCGGATCGGTCCACGCACCCCTCAGTCTACCCGAAAAGCCCATTAAGGTGCACAAAGGTGGAACAAGTATATAAACCTTAGTGATAGCCATGTTTGTCATTTCTTTGGACAACACACTCACTCTCACACACACCTCCTCCTACAAACCTTAAACCCTAGAGAATCAAGCACCACCATTCCTCTTCTTTACTCTCGGATCAAACCGGCAACCACAAGGACTCTCGGATCAACTCGCACACACCCACTTGGAAGCTTCATTCACACCTTTGAACCCATACTTGAACCGGTTAGTGATTTCTTTGCAAACACATGTATTTTCATGATTAAAGGCGTTGATGTGTGATGTTATAGGTTAATGATGCATGTTATGTGTTTATTTCGGATGATGATGATGATGATTGTATGATAATGTATTGATTATGTTAGGATAAATAATGTATGCTTGACTATGAATGAGTGTTATCGGCTCTACATGGGTTTCGATGTTGATACAAGTTGGATTGATTAATGAATGGAAACCGAATGCTTGTAGTCGGTTGTGGTAGGTTCACGGTTAGGAAAAATTCATTGTGTTGATATCATAGAGTGCATGTTAGTAATCAAGAACAAAATCCGGTTATATGTCTAAGTGTTGATAAGTGTTGTTCATGATTTTTGTTTGATTAAGGTTTATATGAATGATGATGAAGAACAACATGAATGTGATATGAACCTAATATGAATATTTGAAAACTTGTTGTTTGATCCATTTTTGGTTAGTAGTAGACAAGGAAACATGTTTATGAAATATCATTGGTTAGTACATTATCTCATGAACATGAAATTCTATTGGTTTAGTACATGTACCAGCGATCAGCAAATGTCCCAGCCGAGATCTCTAGTCTCGACTCGAGACCATGAGCATGACAACTCGAGACCGGGGATTGCTAGTCGAGAACTCTCCAGTCTCGACTCGAGACCACACAACACCAACACAAAAACAGCATAACTCGAGAACGGGGTTGCGAGTCTTGTTGCGACTCGAGACATGACCCGAGACCTCCACATTTGCGACTCGAGAACCCATAGGTACAACTCGAGACCGCACAGTCTCGACTAGAGACCGCACAGTCTCGACTCGGGACCATCTTCATATGCACGCTGAATTGGACTTGCATATTACGGGCCTGGTGTTTGGGCCGGACCTTGGACTTTGTTTATTTGTAATGCATGCTACTGTTCAACCCGTAGGCATTATTGCAAACTGCCATGTTTATACATGTATGCCATGATTATTACTTGAGAACAATACGTGTAGAACATACGTGCACAACTTGGATACGAACCTGACTTGTATGATACAACTATGTTAGGACGTGGTTGACCCCAATATTGCTTGATTGACTGTTCTGTGTATCTGCCGAGCAAACCAAGGTGAGTTCACACCCTCTACAAAGCATGGGATTCCCAGGGGTCGGGAATTGGGGTTAAGGAACATGGGTTCCTCGTCCTTCTTGGGTAGGACAGCATCGGTTCAGGAATATAATTCCTCGTCCTCATGGACAGATAACTCGTACTAGACCAAAACTCTATCACGAAGTCCCTCCTTTTTATATCGACTTAATCGCCGGGCCAATGGCGAGCGGGTCATTAGTTAGATAGCGCTATTTAGGTCTGACAAACCTCACACCGTGCCGCAGAGGACGGGCGTGAACTAATGGATCTGGGGCACGTCAATGATGATAGACATTGACAGTTTCAGGGCACATAAACATGACTACAGTCAGCAGTCGATATGGTAACGAGTCTAGTGTATACATGGGGTAGCCCCCACGGCCGAAATGCCAGATAACTAACACGGGGTAGCCCCCAAGGCTGGATTGCCAGACTAACCGGGAATAAACAAGTCACGTTTTCAACTATGGGGTAACCCCCACGGCAGGATGCCAGATAAAGGAAACTGTTTTCGAAACAACTTAAAACAAACACCCAACTGTGAACTCACTCAACTTGTTGTTGACTCGTTACTACATGCTTTGCAGGTCTTTAGGTACTTAGCTGGAGCTTGCATGGAGGAGGGTCGTTGTGGGACATGGACAGCTGTGTGCCATGTTAAACTTTGAACAATTGAACTTATGTTTTGGTTTTAAACGTTATGCTTCCGCTCGCAACTTAAAACTATGTTTTGTTTGGACACCAATTGTATTGGTTGGATTTTATAACCACTTGTATGCTTGTTCATTATGATTGGTGGCTGGATCCTGGTCAGTCACGCCTCCAAGCGGTGGTATTCCGCAGGTGGATTTTGGGGGTGTGACAGATTGGTATCAGAGCCATTGGTTATAGCGAACTTGGTTTTAATAAGGGAAAAGTTTTATTAAAATCAGACTATAACCTGTACAGTGCTCTACGATCCACAACGACGCTTCACTCCACATGCAAGGCTCGACATTCTAGGTGATATGATCTGTGTATATATTGCCTACTTGTTAGTTACATGGTACATTGCTCATGGTATGCTTGATTAGTATAACTACTGTTGCTTGAACACATGTGTGCTTACTCCCTTCTGTCATCGCACTTTCGCGAACCTCTCTCACTCACGTTCCTCTTGATATGAAGATCATGCCTGGACGCATCAACATGACACAAGCCCAGTTGACGGCTCTGATTAACGAACGAGTTGCCGCAGCACTTGCAGCTGCACACGCAGGAGGTATATCCTGCAGTCTAAACTCATTCTAGGATCTGTAGATCCTACTCTCGTGAACCAACCTTTGTGTTAAACTCTGTCTTTTCTTTCACCCACAATAGGTCAGCATGCTCAGCCACCCGTGTGCACTTTTAAAACTTTCATGGACTGCCGACCCACTACTTTTAGCGGCACTGAAGGAGCCGTAGGCCTCCTCCACTGGTTTGAGAAACTAGAATCTGTGTTCGAAATGTGTGAATGCCCTGAGGCGCGCAGGGTGAAGTATGCTACCGGTACTCTCAAGGGTTTGGCCCTCACGTGGTGGAACGCTCAGGTTCAGATGCTGGGGTTGGTTGCTGCCAACGCCACCCCATGGGAAACTTTTAAAGAAATGATCAAGGAGGAATACTGCAGTCGTGATGACATTCATAAGCTGGAAGTCGAGTTCTTCAACCTCAAGATGAAGGGGTCAGAAATTGAGGCGTACACTAAGAGATCGAATGAGCTTGCCTTACTGTGTCCTACTATGGTGGACCCTCCGATTAAGCGTATTGGACTCTTTCTCAAGGGCTTGGTGCCAGAGATCCAAAGTCATGTGACTTCAGCAAACCTCGCTACTATCCAGCAGGTTGTTCAGTTGGCTCACCGTCTTATTGACCAAGCGGTGGAGCAGAACAGGTTACCAAAGCGCATAGGTGCTGCAACTACTTTTGGTGTCCCTAGTGACAACAAACGAAAATGGGATAGAGCTTCAAGTAAGGGTTCGACTTCTGTTCAGTCCCAGTCTCAGCAGAGAAAGACTGATGACTACAAGAGCCCTAGTCAGCAATCATCTGGTGGTCAAAGTCATGGTGGGTACAAAGGGAATCACCCCAAATGCAATCGCTGCAGCCTGCACCACAGCGGGCCATGCACCAGGGGTAACTGTCATCGGTGCAACAAGCCAGGTCACGCTGCAAAGGATTGCAGGAGCTTATACCCCGCCAATCAGAATCGTCAACAAGCTCAACAGAACCAGCGCCAGCAGCAGCAGCAAGGTGATAACAAAGGGTGCTTTCAGTGTGGAGCTGAGGGCCACTTCAAGGGAGATTGTCCTCAACTGAACAGGAACCAGAACAACAACAACAACAATAACAACAATCAAGGGAATGGTAACAATGGGAACAACAACAACAACGTTGCCAGGGGGCGGGCGTTCGTGATTGGCCAAGGTGAAGCAAGGTATGACCCCAATGTTGTAGCGGGTAAGTTCCTTCTCGACGACTTTTATGTTACAGTTTTATTTGATTCGGGTGCCGATACTAGCTACATGTCACTAGAAGTTAGTCGAATGCTTAAGCGTATTCCAACACCTTTGAACGACAAGCACACTGTAGAGCTAGCTAATGGTAAGAGTTTAGAAGCCACACACGTAGTCAAGGGTTGTAAACTTATTCTCGCTGACCAGACCTTCTCTATCGACCTTATTCCTATCGTCTTGGGTAGTTTCGACGTTGTCATTGGGATGGATTGGTTATCCCAACACCGAGCAGAGATTCTTTGCAACGAGAAGATTGTTCGTATTCCTGGTTCCAGTGGTGAACCTCTCATGATTCGTGGCGACAGGAGGAGTGCTGTTGAGAACGTCATCTCTCTCCTTAAGGCCCAGAAGTATTTGCGAAAGGGCCACACTGCCATTTTGGCTCTCGTTACTGACACCTCAGATAAAGAGAAGAAGATAGAAGATTTTCCAGTTGTACGCGACTATCCCGAGGTATTTCCTGAGGAATTACCTGGTCTTCCGCCTCACCGCCAGGTCGAGTTTCAGATTGAACTAGCTCCTGGAGCTACGCCTATAGCTCGTGCACCTTATCGTTTAGCTCCATCAGAGTTGGAAGAACTCTCTACGCAACTACAAGAGCTCTTGGATAAAGGTTTCATTCGTCCTAGCTCATCGCCCTGGGGAGCTCCAGTGCTTTTTGTGAAGAAGAAAGACGGTACCTTCCGAATGTGCATCGACTACCAGGAACTCAACAAGGTGACGGTGAAGAATCGTTATCCTCTACCACGTATTGACGACTTGTTCGACCAGTTGCAAGGGTCGAGCTACTATTCAAAGATTGATTTGAGATCAGGATATCACCAGTTGAGAGTCCGAGAAGAGGATGTCTCCAAGATAGCTTTTAGAACTCGATATGGCCACTGTGAGTTTTTGGTCATGCCTTTTGGGCTGACGAACGCACCCGCGATTTTCATGGACTTGATGAATCGAGTGTGCAAGCCTTACCTGGACAAGTTCGTTATAGTCTTCATCGATGACATCCTGATCTATTCCAAGAGTCAGGAGGAACACGAGCAGCATCTACGACTCATTTTGGAACTCCTTCGAACAGAACAACTTTACGCAAAGTTCTCGAAATGCGACTTCTGGCTTCGAAAAGTCCATTTCCTAGGCCACGTGGTGAACAAGGATGGGATTCACGTTGATCCATCCAAGGTAGACTCGATTAAGAACTGGCCTGCGCCTCGTACACCAAAGGAAATTCGCCAATTCTTGGGTTTGGCAGGTTACTACAGGAGGTTCATTAAGGATTTTTCCAAGATTGCACAACCTCTCACCTCACTAACGCAGAAGGGCGTGGTTTATCGATGGGGAAACGCACAGGAATTAGCATTCCAGCACTTAAAGGATAGACTTTGCAACGCACCTATCCTTTCACTGCCAGAGGGCACAGACGACTTTGTGGTTTACTGCGACGCATCAATTCAGGGTCTTGGTTGCGTATTGATGCAACGAGATAAAGTTATGGCATACGCCTCACGCCAACTTAAGGTTCATGAAAAGAACTACACTACACATGATTTAGAGCTGGGAGCTGTTGTTTTTGCACTTAAGATATGGCGACATTACCTATATGGTACCAAGTGCACCATTTACACTGACCACAGGAGTCTTGAACACATCTTCAAACAGAAGGAGCTAAACATGCGTCAGCGACGATGGGTCGAGTTGTTAAACGATTACGAATGTGCAATCAAGTACCATCCTGGCAAAGCCAATGTTGTGGCTGATGCCCTTAGTAGGAAGGACACCACGCCTAGGCGCGTGCGGGCTTTACAACTCACTATACATTCTAGTCTTCCTTCTCAGATACGAGACGCTCAGATAGAAGCATTGAAACCGGAAAACGTCAGGGCTGAAGCCCTACGCGGCTCAAGGCAACGCTTAGAACAAAAGGAAGACGGTGCTTACTACGTAACGGGGCGCATTTGGGTCCCACTCTATGGCAACCTACGAGAGCTTGTGATGGACGAAGCACACAAGTCTCGCTACTCGGTACACCCTGGTTCGGATAAGATGTACCACGATATCAAAACTACGTACTGGTGGCCTAGCATGAAGGCCCACATAGCAACTTACGTCAGCAAGTGTTTGACTTGTGCGAGAGTCAAGTCTGAATACCAGAAACCCTCAGGCCTACTCCAACAACCAGAGATACCGCAATGGAAATGGGAGCAAATTTCCATGGATTTTGTTACTGGCCTTCCTAGATCCCAGCGCGAAAACGATACTATTTGGGTGATAGTGGATCGACTTACCAAGTCTGCACACTTCCTGGCTATCAAGGAGACGGATAAATTCTCCACTCTCGCAGAAATATACCTCAAGGAAGTTGTTTCGAGGCACGGGGTGCCCACCTCCATTATCTCGGATCGAGATGCACGTTTTACCTCAGAACTATGGCAAGCAATGCACAAATCCTTTGGCTCACGTTTAGATATGAGCACAGCGTATCATCCTCAGACGGACGGGCAGTCTGAGCGCACTATTCAAACCTTAGAAGACATGCTTCGTGCATGTGTAATCGACTTTGGCAACAGCTGGGAAAAGCATCTGCCACTTATGGAATTTTCGTACAACAACAGCTACCACACCAGCATTAAAGCTGCTCCGTTTGAGGCATTGTACGGACGTAAATGCCGGTCACTTCTTTGTTGGGCAGAGGTGGGGGATAGTCAGATCACTGGTCCAGAACATGTGGTAGACACAACCGAGCGAATTGCTCAAATTCGACAACGCATGGCGGCAGCTCGTGACCGTCAGAAAGTCTACGCCGATAAGGGCAGGAAACCACTAGAGCTCCAGGTTGGGGAGCGGGTACTACTCAAAGTTTCACCCTGGAAGGGTGTGGTTCGTTTTGGTAAACGAGGCAAACTTAACCCACGATACGTTGGATCTTTCGAAATCATTGAGAAAATAGGCAGGGTGGCCTACAGACTGAACTTACCAGCAGAACTCGGTGCAGTTCACAACGTTTTCCACGTGTCGAATCTGAAGAAGTGTCTGTCAGATGAGACCCACATAGTTCCTCTGAAGGAACTCACTATCGACGAGCAGTTACGATTCATCGAGGAACCAGTTGAGATCACGGACCGGGATGTTAAGGTCCTCAAAAACACTAGAATACCTCTCGTTCGAGTTCGTTGGAACTCACGTCGCGGCCCGGAGTTCACCTGGGAGCGCGAAGATCAGATGAAACACAAGTATCCCCAACTGTTCGCGAACGGTACAACCACTACTGAGGCTGAAGCTACGGAATTTCGGGACGAAATTCCAGATCAACGGGGGGTGGATGTGACACCCCGGGAAAACCAGGAAAACCATACAACTTAACTAGCTTCTTCAGTGAGTACTTACCAAATTTCGGGACGAAATTTCTTTCAACTTGGGGATAATGTGACAACTCGATATTTAGAACCCTTCGTTGTATTTTAGTGTAACATGCTTGAACATACGTGACTAGTTAACTTGTCGGCTTAATGAATGATATAGGTAAAACTATGTGATTATTATGTGTTGTGCTTGTATGTATAGTATGTATATATGCATAAGTGAGCCGAGAACCATGAACCCGACTCGAGACCATGTGGTCTCGAGTGAACAAGTGAAGCAGTGGGCCGGATCGGGCCACGCACCCCTTAGTCTACCCGAAAAGCCCATTAGGGTGCACAAAGGTGGAACAAGTATATAAACCTTAGTGATAGCCATGTTTGTCATTTCTTTGGACAACACACTCACTCTCACACACACCTCCTCCTACAAACCTTAAACCCTAGAGAATCAAGCACCACCTTTCCTCTTCTTTACTCTCGGATCAAACCGGCAACCACAAGGACCCTCGGATCAACTCGCACACACCCACTTGGAAGCTTCATTCACACCTTTGAACCCATACTTGAACCGGTTAGTGATTTCTTAGCAAACACATGTATTTTCATGATTAAAGGCGTTGATGTGTGATGTTATAGGTTAATGATGCATGTTATGTGTTTATTTCGGATGATGATGATGATTGTATGATAATGTATTGATTATGTTAGGATAAATAATGTATGCTTGACTATGAATGAGTGTTATCGGCTCTACATGGGTTTTGATGTTGATACAAGTTGGATTGATTAATGAATGGAAACCGAATGCTTGTAGTCGGTTGTGGTAGGTTCACGGTTAGGAAAAATTCATTGTGTTGATATCATAGAGTGCATGTTAGTAATCAAGAACAAAATCCGGTTATATGTCTAAGTGTTGATAAGTGTTGTTCATGATTTTTGTTTGATTAAGGTTTATATGAATGACGATGAAGAACAACATGAATGTGATATGAACCTAATATGAATATTTGAAAACTTGTTGTTTGATCCATTTTTGGTTAGTAGTAGACAAGGAAACATGTTTATGAAATATCATTGGTTAGTACATTATCTCATGAACATGAAATTCTATTGGTTTAGTACATGTACCAGCGATCAGCAAATGTCCCAGCCGAGATCTCTAGTCTCGACTCGAGACCATGAGCATGGCAACTCGAGACCGGGGCTTGCGAGTCGAGAACTCTCCAGTCTCGACTCGAGACCACACCACACCAACACAAAAACAACATAACTCGAGAACGGGGTTGCGAGTCTTGTTGCGACTCGAGACATGACCCGAGACCTCCACGTTTGCGACTCGAGAACCCATAGGTACAACTCGAGACCGCACAGTCTCGACTAGAGACCGCACAGTCTCGACTCGAGACCATCTTCATATGCACGCTGAATTGGACTTGCATATTACGGGCCTGGTGTTTGGGCCGGACCTTGGACTTTGTTTATTTGTAATGCATGCTACTGTTCAACCCGTAGGCATTATTGCAAACTGCCATGTTTATACATGTATGCCATGATTATTACTTGAGTACAATACGTGTAGAACATACGTGCACAACTTGGATACGAACCTGACTTGTATGATACAACTATGTTAGGACGTGGTTGACCCCAATATTGCTTGATTGACTTTTCTGTGTATCTGCCGAGCAAACCAAGGTGAGTTCACACCCTCTACAAAGCATGGGATTCCCAGGGGTCGGGAATTGGGGTTAAGGAACATGGGTTCCTCGTCCTTATTGGGTAGGACAGCATCGGTTCAGGAATATAATTCCTCATCCTCATGGACAGATAACTCGTACTAGACCAAAACTCTATCACGAAGTCCCTCCTTTTTATATCGACTTAATCGCCGGGCCAATGGCGAGCGGGTCATTAGTCAGATAGCGCTATTTAGGTCTGACAAACCTCACACCGTGCCGCAGAGGACGGGCGTGAACTAATGGATCTGGGGCACGTCAATGATGATAGACATTGACAGTTTCAGGGCACATAAACATGACTACAGTCAGCAGTCGATATGGTAACGAGTCTAGTGTATACATGGGGTAGCCCCCACGGCCGAAATGCCAGATAACTAACACGGGGTAGCCCCCACGGCTGGATTGCCAGACTAACCGGGAATAAACAAGTCACGTTTTCAACTATGGGGTAACCCCCATGGCAGGATGCCAGATAAAGGAAACTGTTTTCGAAACAACTTAAAACAAACACCCAACTGTGAACTCACTCAACTTGTTGTTGACTCGTTACTACATGCTTTGCAGGTCTTTAGGTACTTAGCTGGAGCTTGCATGGAGGAGGGTCGTTGTGGGACATGGACAGCTGTGTGCCATGTTAAACTTTGAACAATTGAACTTATGTTTTGGTTTTAAACGTTATGCTTCCGCTCGCAACTTAAAACTATGTTTTGTTTGGACACCAATTGTATTGGTTGGATTTTATAACCACTTGTATGCTTGTTCATTATGATTGGTGGCTGGATCCTGGTCAGTCACGCCTCCAAGCGGTGGTATTCCGCAGGTGGATTTTGGGGGTGTGACAAAAACCATCCTTCAAACCTTTCACATCATTCTTGTGTCGAGATCTTTACAAGATCTTTGTATATTTGTGTGAAAATCGGTTAGATCTCGGTGGTTCTTGGGGAATTGAAGTCAAAACATGAAGTTCTTGAAGAACACATGATGACGTCACCCACACCCGAAACCAAGTGATTTCACGGTTAAAAGTTAAGATCTAAAAGATAGAAAGGTGTAGGAGTGCGTGTAGATCAAGAAAGTACAAGATTTAGGGAGAGATCTTACCTGGATTGAGAGAAATCGAAGAAAAGGTGAGGAACACGAATGGTTCGGACAAAAGGTTTCCAGAAATGGAAAGAATGACAATGACAGGGGTATTTATAGGATTCCAAAAGAGGAAAGGGTTATCCGATCGGATGGCATACCGCTCGGATGACTATCCGGTCGGATGACGTCTATTTTGGTAGCGCAGTGGCTATCCGGTCGGGTGGCTATCCGGCCGGATGGCACTTGGTTCGCTTGTTTGACGCGATGATTTTTGACATTCCGATTTCGATTGCGAGCGGTTCGATGCGATAGGGTTTCCTAGTCAAATTACTTTTAGTCCCAACTACTAATTATCATAGTTCGATTTTTGATTCGGATTCGAGTTCGATTACGTTTCGAGTTTCGATTGAGTTCGATCGATTTCCACAACTTTCATATATATATATATATAACACGCACAAGTAACACATAAGGCACACACTCACGTATAACAACCAAATTAAATCGAGTTGCGGTTCGTATCACGATTCGATGTCGAGTAGCATAGCTTGATTATTGGTTAGTTAACTTTATCGCATTGTTACTTCCTATAATTCACAGTCGTAAGTCGATTAGATATCGATTAACACATATCGATTTTAGCAATTAACAACACTTACTCCATATAATACAATCAAAATAATGAAATCACTACAAGTCAAATTCGTTCAATCGGTCGTTGACTTTGACCTTGACTTTGACTTTGACTTCTGAAAACACGGGGTGTTACAATTTAGAGTGTAGTGGACCTGGCCCTTTAAAATTGGCCATAAAATCGGCCATTGCCTTGCTGACTTCTGAAACAATCAGGGATCAAAGGTTATCTCCTTCGCCCTCGTGATTATCATGCTCCATATTGTCATGCCCGCCATCAGCACCACTGGAATTTCGGTTTGCCATTATATCAGTATTTAGGCTACATGCCTACAATAATTATTGCTCAGTGCAATTCATTTGAACATATATCAAATGAGGAATTGATATTAAATTTTGTCTTGATGATTTGATTTTTCATAAATGATAATATTAGCCATGGTCTCATTCGACCTCGAGGGCTATAAGGCTTGGAGATATCTCCTCCACTTTTCGGTCGGTGTGCACCACATTGTCACAACCGCCATTATTAATTGTAAATAATTTAGGATTGCCATATTTTTTTATCTTCAAATCATCAAGAAGATTTATCGATATGTGGCAGATCAATAAAAGATCAAATTTTAAATATCGAGATGAATACTTGGATAATTGTGAAGGAAATTTAAAATAAAAATCATAATTTCCTAAAAAATTACAATACATTTCCAAATATGGACTTTAGGAAAAAAGATCACAATACAATGTCCATAAAGGACTTCTAGAAATAAAATTACAATGAAAGATAAAATTTTACAGTTTTCAATCATCTCTCCTTCCTTTAACTATTTTCGAGAGCTTCTTGAAGATTTTGCTCGTTCTTCGTTCATTCTTTTTTGCTTGTCATTGGATTTGCTCTGCTCGTTCCAATGCCTGGTTGATAGCTTCAGTTGGTAATTGTTTTTGCGGTGGTTGAGGTTACGGAACAACCGAGTATGAATATCTAGGGTTTGGATATCCCGGGTTTTAGTAAATGGGGGGGGGGGGAATGGACGTGGGTATAACGCATTTTGAATGACCGCTTGAATATAGGGGTCATATGACGGAGCCGGGTAGTTATAATCAGTAGAGGCTGTCGTATAATTATTATCATATCCGGTCATGCTCGGATATGTTGGAATAGGGTTACCATAACCCGTAGGTGGTTCAGTATTAGGAGGAGGATTGGAGGGTCCACCCATTTGGAGATCCTCTGGTATGGTTAGATAAATTGGGGGTAGTGGTGGAAGTGATCCATACCATTGTCGAGCATGCATCGACATCCGTGCACCAGTGTGAGGCTTCCTTGGTTGCGGTGGTGGTTGTTGCTGCTCCATTTGCACATCCTCTTGTGGAGGTTGCAGAGTTTGAGGAGGTGGATAAGGAGGTGTTTGGGGTTGATGTTCAAGGGTATGGTGGAAAGTAAATTGGTTGAAATATTGGTCCCATTCATCAGGACCTTGATAAGGTGAACCTACATATGATGTAGTGTCGCTAGATAGCTCTATGGGATGCAGATTTGTCCCAGATAGCGGCATCTCCATGTCAGAGTCGTTATCAAGTTGATTTTGGCTAGGATGGGGTGAATTTATGAAAATGGCTAGATTAAATAAATCATGGTATGAGTGGCAGCAGGAATGGTGGGAATGGTGTAAATGAGAAGAGTGATGTGAGACTGAGTGTCTAACGGGTTGTGATAAATATGATTCACTCGAATTTTGGGAAGGTTTCAAGTGATATGAGGGTGATAGTAGTAGTCGTGACGGTCTTCCCTGCATGGGACCTTTTCTCGTTCCACATCTTCTAGGTGGCATAGTCTACCTGTTAAATATTAAAATCAATAACTAAATAGATATGAGTAGTCTTAGGTTAATGCCTAGACTCAAAAAAGTCTAAGGAGTATGCTATTGCGATATTTGAGCTTAGACACAAAAGGCTAGTGTCTAATCCGCTCAAACGTTGGCTCTGATACCAACCTGTCACACCTTGATTTCCCGATGGGCTCGGACTTGGGGTTTATGCGTGACGATTGATATCAAATATTCACATATAGCTGAGCGGAAGTCTTAGGATTATAAATTTATATTACAAAGTACAATCGTCAAAAAGTTCAAAAATAAATATACAGATCGAAAGTACTTACAAAGATTAGCTCTATAAAGATCCAATACTGTTTGTAGCTCAGTGTTGTATAGTGGAGAACAAATTAGTGTCTTTCACATACTTTGTTTTTCTGATAAAGAACAGGAGAAAGTGGCACAAAATGATCCCCACAATAGCGGCTTCAGTAATAAACTACCTATACTTGTTAGATCCGAACTTAACATCTGGCAACATAGGATGGGGCATATACTTGCTCAGCAAAGAGTTGTGGGATGCGCTGAAGGAACAATTTGGTGGAATGGAGGATGTCACCGAGAATGCTCAATAAATCCTTAACTAGCAATACGAATGCTTCAATCATGTCAAAGGGGAGACCGTGACTCAGTAGTTTGAACATTTTTGCATGTTTAAACAGTGAACTAAAGTTGGTTAACAAAGAATTTATTAAAACAACTTTAAGTAACTAATTTCTGAGATCTTTGCCTGAAAAATGGGACACTATTGCTATAGTGATGGGAACATCCCCAAATTTCAAGGCATGAGCCTGACTTAGCTACATGGAAAGCTCCTAACATTTGAGAGGAAGCTTGTCCAAAAGAAAATGCTCCTGGAAACTGGAAAGGTGTCTAAGAGTTATGTTTTTGGTAACACAACACTTTTGAGTCAGGAAGGATCATCAGTTGGAATGGGAAATGATTAGAGTTTTGATTATTTTATAATTATATCTACTGGAATTAACTCTGATCAACATTCCACAAGTTATGCTTTCACAGCAAATGATGATACTCATGTCACTGATAATTTGTCGTTTGTACTCGATGATCTTAAGAACATAGACCTAACTGACCTAGAGGAGATGGACATATTGCACTAGATAGTCCTACTTAGTCTAAGAGCTAACAATTTTTACAAGAGGACTGGTAGGACTTACCCAGGATTAAGTGGGAGGTCGAAAATGGGGTTGGATAAATCTAAGATTAAATGTTTTAAATGTAATAGGTTAGGACACTTTGTTAGAGAATGCAATAGACAAACAAGAAACTCTGCACCAATGATCACATACCATAATAAAAGATCTCAACCTAATACACAACAACAGTTTTATCCCCAAAATACCCCTGGACCAAATGTGCAAAACATAGCCCACTTTGCACAAAACTTAAATCCTATTCCAGTGCACTATGTTCATGCACCACAAGTCTCTCAGGTTTAGTATGTCCAAATGCCTATTTCACATGTTCAAGCACCACAAGCTGCTCTTGCTCCTACACCAGCTGAGCCTAATCAACAAAGCTTTTTTACACAAGGCTACGTTGATTAGAGCAGTTATCCAGAGAATTTAACAGATGAAAATTTTGAATTAATAGAAAAAGATTCTGATGAACATGAAAACTTTTGCTTTATGGATTTTGAGCATGTTTCAGGTGAAGAAGATCCAGTTCAAACAACTGTTGGTGAAGGAGTTATTGGTAAGTCTGTTGAAAGCCTTGGTCAAACATTTGTTGGTGACCAAGAGCATGCAAGAAGGATGGATGAAGAAATCCCAAAAGTTATTGGTGAGTCTGCTGAAAGCCTTAGTGCACTATTTGTATGGACATAGTAGAAATCTAACTGTACATGTAATGTCAAGAGTCTTGAGTCTGTAATATACTGGACAAAGGTTTTACTAGGTTTCGTTAGGATAAGTTAGGATTCGGTACGGCACAATATGAAGAGAGCGGGCGTGATCGGGAATGATTTCATCGCATTTATGTGATGACATCACAAGTCTACAAAAGCATGAGGTCATCTTCTTATCAATTGCATGGAATTTCAACAACAGTTAAATGTATTCATGCATGGGACTTGAATGAATGGATATATCATATATACGTACGGAGGAAGCCATACATACGTACGGATTAAGAAAATCACTTTCGTATGGAGGTCTTCTGCTATAAATAGGATTCAACTACATCCGTGCAAAGCTAGACACATCTGTTCAAGCTGATAACTTCAAGTTCTTCATACGGATTCGATCTAGGATAGGTGATTATGCGTCGTAGGAATCGAAACTCTGTCTGGTTATCGTCAGGATCGTAATAAATAGTTGTTATTTATTTTTGTGTATCAATTATGCTTCGTTTTACGGATTCCGCACGTAAAAACCATGTCATACATAGATCTTGTGTTCTTCGATGAACTGATCCTGCTCTTATAATCAGTGAGGATCAAGTTAAATTCGTTGTATCTAAGGTATCACCTCAAACTTTATAATTGAATCTTACGTGTTTATATTTATGTACAAGTCGGTATAAATTCAAGTTAATTTACGTTTTAAGCATATTTCTTTCGGTTGCTAACTAAACCAAAATATATATCGACCGAAACCCACCGCGTAACGTGGGTAATCTTACTGGTTTATATACGAGAAAAATGCCCGAATAGTCCCTATGGTTTGTCTATTTTCACCTTTAGTCGCTAACTTTCTAAAATTAAAGCTATCGTCCCCAACTTTTACAATTCCGTTCCCGTATAGTCCCTGGTGCGGGTAGGGGTTAGTTTTTGGTGTTAAGTGGCTGTGAAATGACCCAAATACCCTTACAGTTAAATTAATACTAATTATACTTAATATTTAAATATTTATGTGGGACCCACCACCCACCCCACCTATTTCATCTTCCACAAACCTAAAACGCTGGCATCTCTCTTCGACCAAACACCTAAAATTGCGGCCAAAACTAAAAATTCGGCCACCATCAGTTTTTTTTTCCGGCTAAAATACAACCTGCAACTTCGTCTTCACCATCAATCTTTCTTATCCCAAAATCACCAAGAACCACAACCATGAATCTACCTTCCACCTTGTAGATCTAAAACTGGAAACCAAAAAAAAATAGAACAAAATTTTGTCGACAAGTACATGTGCCGCCGAAATAGAAGTCGGACCACCAGAGTCGTTTCTGCAGCCAGATTTCTATCAGGAAAAGAGCCCACCCCATCTTACAGAGGCGGGTTGCAGAGGTGGGAGTCGACGGTAGTTTTGGTGTAATTACATTCATCTCTGCAACTAGAACACAGTGGTTACCTTTTGACATCATGGTTCCAAATGGATTACAATGGTGGAGATTGTTGTTATTGTTGATATTGATATTGAAAAAGAAGAAGAAGATAATGGTGGAAGAAATATAGGGAAAGAAGGAAAGATCTGAATTGCTAGAAAAATGGTGGGTGTTACGATCCAGCAAGACCAGGCCCAAGAATATGCAAAAGCTACTGATCCAACTGGAGTGGGCCCACCCAAAAGAGACATAAAGAAGCCTCTTCGATTCCAAGAGTAACCTGCAAGAAAATAATCAACAAACTTCCATTTTTAAGAGCACATATTTCCTTTCTTCCATGCATTAGTTTTTGTCTAGTATCCTTCCATGATCTCCTGCATGAATTGTGGAAGTAGTTTCTTTCTTTTCAAGTAATTCCTTGTTTTAAATACTTGTTTTTGCTTAATGAAAAATATAGAGAAAATTGTCCCAGTTCGTATCCTTTCCCTTCCTTCGTTCTTGAGTTTGATCCACTGACGGATCGCAACATTTGGTGCTTTAATTCTTGTTTTCATGCCTCCTCGCAAAGACGTTACAACCATGGATGATCTCATTGCCTCCATGATTGAACGGCTGGACCGCATCCTTCTCAACCATGATGCCACCGCCGCTCAAAACACTGCACAATCGAATCCCTGCTACAAAACCTTACCACCCCTGTTTCCACCCTCACCGAAACCCTCAAAACCCTTCATAAACCTGCTAAACCCGTCACCACCTTCGCTGTCCTCTCGCAATATCCCTCGGCCACCTAAGCTTTTTCTTTCTTCTTTTGACGGTACCACCAATCCGCTGGACTGGATTTTTCAGGCGGATAAATTTTTTTGTTATCATTCGATTCCACCAGAAGAACAGATCGAAATCGCTAGCTTCTACTTCACCGGTGAAGCGATCAGTTGGTATAAACACCTTGCTAACAACAAGTCCTTGGGTACATGGGCCACGTTTACCCGAGCCCTCGAATTATGCTTCGGTCCGTCTGACTATGAAAACCACCAAGCGACGTTGTTTATGCTCCACCAAACCACGTCCGTCAAGCCTACCAAACCGAGTTCGAACGACTCAGCAACTTTGTCATGAACTTACCAACTGAGACTCTCATAGATTGCTTTATTTCTGGCCTAAAACCACCTATTAAATCAGAAATTGCCATCCATAAACCAACCACCCTCCATCAAACATTTGGTCTAGCTCGATCAATAGAAGATAAACTAGCCGCCACCACTACATACAACCCAGGACCACCCAACTTTAATTCTACTCCACCTATTAAAACTCACCCTCCAACCACTGCTATATCCAAACCACCCTTGCTACCACCACCCACAAAACCTACCATCCAAACCAACACCCAACCCCTACCCATGACTAAACTATCACCTGAAGCCCTTCAAAAACAGAGAGCCAAAGGCTTGTGTTTTCGATGTCTAGAATGCTACTACCCGGACATAAATGCAATCCCCCTCAATTTTTGTTGATCGCCGACAATGAAGAACCTAGCGACGGCCCACTTCCGGAAGACACCACTATACCAACCACCGATGCTACATCTCCGACTGCCAACGATTTCTTTACACTTTCTGTGGCCGCTTTCTATGGTCTGTCATTTCCTAAGACCTTACGTCTTACCGGCTTTATCAACGGTCACAAAGTTACGGTTCTAGTCAACTCTGGTAGCACCCATAATATCCTTCAACCTCGCATTGCTTCCCTTTTGGCATTATCTACCAAACCCATCACACCATTTTCCGTTATGGTCGGTAACGGTGATCACTTAAAATGTACCGGGTTCTTGCCAACTGTTCCATTAACACTTTCCAAATGTATGTTTCACATACCATTTTATCTACTTCCCATTGAAGGTGCCGATTTAGTATTAGGCATGGAATGGCTTGCTTCACTTGGACTCATCATTGCTGATTTTTCCGTTCTATCACTTGCATTTCAAAAAGATGGCGACCAATGTATTTTGAAAGGTGAATCATTAAATTCATTGGTTTCCCCTAGTTCATTATCCTCACTTGTGAAGCATACATCTATTGCTTCCTTACATACCATGGTCTTTCACCACCAACCACCTACTGTTTCCCCTACGTTTGATGTTACTCACCCTGACCCCACTATCCAACTTATCCTCACTAAATTCCAACCTTTATTCGACCAACCACACGGCTTGCCACCACCCCGACTGCATGACAATTTTATCCCTACTCTCCCGGATGCAAAACCAGATAATGTCCGCCCATATCGGTACCCACATTATCAAAAATAGGTTATGGCATACTTAATTAAGGAGATCCTACAAGAGGGTATAATCCAACCAAGCCACAACCCATACTCTTCTCCAGTTACTCATCCAAAAGAAAGACGGGTTGTGGCTCTTTTGTGTCGACTATCGCGCCTTAAATGCAATTACTATACGCCATCGTTTTCCAATTCCAACTGTTGATGAACTCTTGGACGAGTTACGTGGCGCAACAGTTTTTTTCTAAAATCGACTTACGTGCCGGCTATCATCAAATTCGTGTTGCACCCGGTGACATTGGTAAGACCGCGTTTTGTACGATTGATGGACATTACGAATTTTTAGTAATGCCTTTCGGCCTTACAAACACTCCGCCCACCTTTCAATCAGTCATGAATGACCTCTTTCGGCCGATTTTGTGACATTTTATCTTGGTGTTTTTTGACGACGTACTCGTCTATAGCCCATCGTTGGAAACCCATTATCAACATTTGGAGTTTGTCTTGGAAACTCTTAGGAATAATCAGTAACATGCAAAATTATCCAAATGCATTTTTAGAGCTGCTGATCTTCCCTTTTTGGGTCACCTTGTTTTGGCAAAAGGTGTACGCGTCGAACCAGAAAAATTAATTGCTATTCAATCTTGGCCAACCCTGAAATCCAAGACTACGTTACGAGCCTTTTTGGGTCTTACCAGGTATTACCGACGTTTTGTCAAGAATTACGCTCGTATCGCATCACCATTAACCGATATCATCAAACTACCTAAATTTGCATGGACATCTGAATCATCATCATCTTTTCAACAACTCAAAGACTCCATGGTACACCTTATCACCCTCGCTCTACCTGATTTTTCCCAACCTTTTGATATCCACCGATGCCTCGGGTATGGCTATTGGCGCCGTCCTTGCTCAAAACGATAAACCTATCGGTTTTTTCAGCAAGAAACTATGTTCTCGTTTGCAAACTCAATCGACATATAACTGGGAACTCTATGCCATTACAGAGGCTATCAAAAAGTGGAGGCAATATCTACTTAGGCGCAAGTTTCGGATTTTTACATACCATCATAGCCTTAAGAGCATGCTCACCCAATCAATCCACACTCTTGAATAACATAAATGGATTTGAATTTGAAGTGCACTTCAAACCGGGAAAAGACAACCGTGTCGCCGATGCATTGAGCCGCATCGAGCAACCAATCTTTTTAGCGCTTTCAACACCAACGGCAACATGGGTAGAAGTTATCTGACAATATTACTGTGAAAATGATGATGGGAAACAACTTCTAGCTACGGTGCAGGCTGACCCTACGGGTTTTCCACATCACAGAATTAAAGATGGCCCCCTGTTTCTTCATGGTAAACTTTATATCCCAAAACTCCACACTTTACGTACTTATTTATTAGAGGAATTTCATTCCACGCCTTTGGGAAGCCGCTCGTGAATCGATGCCACTACTAGAAGATTATCTCAATTTTTTTCTTGGACCCACTTAAAAAAAGATGTAAACCACTTCATACGCAACTGTGTTGTTTGTCAAACTACAAAAGCACAAAACCACAAACCATATGGGCCGCTCCAACCACTTCTGATTCCTTCCAATACGTGGGAAGAGATTTACATGGACTTTATTACCCAATTACCACCATCTCATAGAAAAACCGCCATTTGGGTCATCGTTGACCGACTCACAAAAGCCGCTCATTTCATCGCCTTACCACCAAACTTGACTGCCACAACCATGGCCACCATTTTTTGCGGGAATTCTATAAGCTTCATGGGTTACCAAAGTCTGTTGTTTCCGATCGGGATCCATTGTTTCTAAGCAAATTTTAGAAGCAACTATTTGAACAGTTGGGTACAAAACTTCACCATTCAAGTGCTTATCATCCAGAAAGTGATGGCCAATCAGAAGTTGTTAACCGTTGTCTCAAGGGTTATTTACGTGTATTTGTTCATAACGAACCAAAGAAATGGTTTCAGTATCTCTACCTTACCGAATTTTGGTACAACACTTCACATCATTCAGCAATAAAAATGACACCGTATCGAGCCGTCTTCGGACGTGAAGCTACCGCCATTCATGATGACATCCTGCCCACTATTAACATAGCTTCCATCGAGTCATCTTTGGTAGAACATCATCGTCTCTTAGGCATGCTTAAAATCACATTGGAACAGTCTAAAGTCGCTATGACCACACAAGCAAACCACCATAGACTCGACAAGGAATTTCAAGTTGGTGACTTTGTCTATCTCAAGCTTCAAAAGTATCGGCAACTCACTGTTGATCGCAGCAGCAAGCATAAACTCTCAAAGCGTTATTTTGCTCTGTATCGTGTACTCGAACGAATTGGTTATGTGGCATATAAACTCGACCTCCCGGTTGGCGCCAAAATCCACCCGGTCTTTCACGTCTCCTTGCTTAAGCCGAGTGCGTCTACCGAAGCATCTTCTGAAGTTCCAGCGACTGAGGTAAAAATTGCATAAGACAAGCTTCCTCAACCAGTTACTATTTTGAATCATCGCATCTGTAAGATCGATGAATCGTCCAAACGAGTCAATCAGATTCAGATCTAGTTTCTAGAAAGGCGGAATCAGACTAGAAACCGTTAATCAGTGTTAGAACAGGAGTAGAAGAGTAGAAAGTCACTTTAAACATGTTCTTCATTGATATAATACGTTTTGGTACAGAGAGAATCGGGCAGCACTTCGGTACACAATTCTCCAGAAAGTTACAAATGAAGAACACTACTAACCTATTTATAGACTTGCCAGACCGCACAGACTAACACACTCCAGACCGCATGAGCTAAAGATACCACCTCGTGCGACCTGACCTTACCAGGTCGTGCGAACTGGCTAAATTACATACAAAACCTTGACTTTTTAACCTATTACATATAACTGACACGACATAGACTGATGGCGCAGGCGATAGACATTATGCATTGTCACACCCCGACCACGTGGAACATACAAAACGTGGCGGAAATGTCGGGGAGTGTTGTAACAGAATTAATGTTTCAAATCCATGGCAAGTGAAGTTTCGTTTTATTAATTAAAAGTGTTACAATGTCTTAACAAACAAAGAAATACAACATAATTAACTAGTCTTGCATCTTTTATTGTCACTAAAGCCCAAGTCTGTCTATGTGTATCTTGAACATCTTATGCAACAGTTCCTGAAAAACACATGTGAAAATAGGTACGTCAGCATAAAAATGCCTGTGAGATACATAGGTTTTGTGAAAATAAGATTCATGACTTATGTTTGAGAAAATGTTTAGTCATGAACCTTGTAATTTGCTTTGTCTTTGTAAATCATTTGAAAAATGATAAGATCAGATGATAAGTATAAATAAATGTAAGGTTAAATGAATAACCAAGTAAAATGTGTTTGCATAAGATAAGTTGTTTATAAATCAATGTCTTGTGAAAAGTATGTTATTTGTATGAAATGTTCTATGTCTCAAACTGAAATGATTCAAATAACGTTACGACATGTAATACCATACAACCACTTATATATAGGAAGTACCAGCGGCGTATCCACCATGCTTG
Organism: Helianthus tuberosus; assembly: GCA_030545235.1. NCBI lineage: Eukaryota > Viridiplantae > Streptophyta > Magnoliopsida > Asterales > Asteraceae > Helianthus > Helianthus tuberosus. Next base: position 80,462,424 of record CM060441.1, on the reverse strand, counting down.
TATCATATTACACACGCCTCGTTACTTAATCACTTAATCAAACCAAACCAAACAATGTAAAATGTTCATGTCAAGATGTAAATCATGTCAAAATGTCTATGTCAAATATCCATGTCAAATGTCTATGTCAAATATCCATGTCAAATGTCTATGTCAAATATCCATGTCAAATGTCTATGTCAAATATCCATGTCAAATGTCTATGTCAAATATCCCTGTCAAATGTCTATGTCAAAATGTCATGTATGGCAAGTGAAAGGTCTCAACTAAACCATATGCACAAAAACAAAGTATTGAAGTAAAACTTGGTTTAAATCAAAGCTATGTTTTGTGTAAATGCATGATCAAATGTCAATCATGTTAAAATGTCTATGTCAAAATGTCTATGTCAAATGTCTATGTCAAAATGTCATGTATGGCAAGTGAAAGGTCTCAACTAAACCATATGCACAAAAACAAAGTATTGAAGTAAAACTTGGTTTAAATCAAAGCTATGTTTTGTGTAAATGCATGATCAAATGTCAATCATGTTAAAATGTCTATGTCAAAATGTCTATGTCAAATGTCTATGTCAAAATGTCATGTATGGCAAGTGAAAGGTCTCAACTAAACCATATGCACAAAAACAAAGTATTGAAGTAAAACTTGGTTTAAATCAAAGCTATGTTTTGTGTAAATGCATGCAAATATTTAATATGAACATCTATGCGGTATTGTGAATATGCATACATCCAAGCCTGGCGACTGTGGTGATAAACCCTTTAAACGAATTAAAGGTCTATCTGTCTTATATCAACGAATTCGGTCATTCCTTTCTGTCCCCTTTCCCTGGGATGTCCGGAACGGGAGTTGTCAATTCCTATGGTACCACTACCTACTAACGAACGGCATGATCGGTGTTAATGAATGTATTGTCCCATGTAAACAAACCAAATGTCATACCAAAATGTAAGCATGTGATGAAAAACAATGTACTAAGTATGCACGCAATGGACATAAATAGCATAAAATGTAAATGTAAAACGATGTACTAAGTATGAACGCAATGGACATACATAGCATAAAATGTAATGAAATCATGTACTATAATGTACTAACGAACATAGCAGTATATGATGTGAAAGCAGGAAAGCATGAAAGTAACAAGTAGGCACATGTGTTCCACCCCAAAACAGTTTGGAAAACAGTAAAAGAGGGGTCTATGTACTCACTTGAGATTGCTCAGTTGTCTAAAGATAACCACCAAGCAGTGCTAGAGATCTCGGAATCAAACGGCACCTAATATAGGTAACTATGTTAAATAACCGGACCTAAATCGGAAGACTGGGTAGCATTAGGGTTTGTAAACCAAACGAGTGTGGAGACTCGTGTGATATGGTTTAACAAAGCCTACATACTAAATGAAACCTAACATAACTGCCTACGACCCATTACGACCCGTTTAGATAGCTTATGCTACTTTAACGCGTCGTTCGCGTGAAACGCGTTCGGATCGCCTAACTAGTCCTATGACAAGTGTTATATGCCTAAACATGTTACATAATCAGTTATGTGACAAAAGTTTAGGTTACATATGCTTAATTACCAATTATACATGAAAAGGGTATTCTGGTAATTTACCTAAGGCATATAAACTACCTATCATACAACTACTTAAACGATGTGACCATAGGGTATAACCTCGGAAGGTTATTCCCTACACTATGGTCACCTAATGTGTTTGGTCGGATCCTAATGATCGACCAAACTGGGTCGGGTTCGAAGGCATAGGCGATTTATTAGATCGCCTACCCTACGACCCTAGACAACGTGGTAATCAGTGGGCATAGTCCCAAAGGACTATGACCAACGTGATTACACTCACGTTGCGAAGTTCAAACGAACTTCGCATTGACCATTACTGGTCAACGCTGAAAGTCAAACAAGGTTTGACTTTCTGACTCGAAAAGCAGTAAAAATAAGGAAAAGAACGAAAGAATACTTACGAAGGGTCCAAGAATGGAAGGTTTGGATCCGAACACTCTCAGGTATGAAGTGTTAAACACGACAACTTAGAGAGCAAGTTCAGATTCAAAGGTGTGAGTTTTTGGGTGTGATGTTGGTGGGTATTTATAGGAAATGGTCCACCGCTAGGATCGTTTCTTGGAGAAGGAGGCAACGATCAAGGCCGTACACTTGTCGGAATGTTATGGAAGCTTAAATTGGTCCTTATCAGCTGAAATGTCAAGTGGTGAGTGTGTGGTTGTGTTTAAAACAGCTGGAACATGCTGACTGTTAAGTCTGATCTGTTCTGCAGGTTGCTTTACGGACCTCAAAGCTGCCAAGGTTGAGGTCCGTAAGCTTACTTTGGCAGAATTACAGTTTTGGTCCCTGCAGCCCAGAAACTTGGTTTTTGATGCATTTTTGACACGTTTAAGCCTCGTTAACCCCATTTCAAAGCTCTAAAATGAAGTTAAAGTATAGGGAACTTAAAACATGCTCAAAAATATCTCGGATGTCGGTTCGTTTGGCCGTACGAACGCGATGTTCGGTTAATTACGACGGAATGCGCATAAGCGCGAAAAACGATCCAAATGACGAAACGAATGGATTTTTCTTAAGGCGAACACTAAAATATAATGTAGTCATGCTTACATAAATTTTTGGATGTCCAGATGTATTCAGAACGTAAGTTATGCGCGAAAATGCAAACTTGTGCACTTTTTGACACTTTTAGTCCCTGAATGACCCAAAAGTTTATTTTAGCACACCTAATCCCTCAAAGCCTATTTCTAAGCTATGTAAGGGATATTTATGGTATGTTTAACTTATGGTCATGTTCCGGAATGTCTGTTACAGTTCAAATTGGCATACTTTCGCAGTTTGTCAACTTTAATCCCTGTAAGCTATTTAACTTTGATTTCACCACACCAAACCTTCCAAAACTTATATCTAAGTTATGTAAAGGTTATTTAAGGTATGTTAAGCCTATTTCACTATTCCGGAGTGTTCGTTGGATTAAGCTGGTTATATCTACTCATCAGAGCGCGTATAACCCTCCAGAAAGCGATTTAAAGCTTGAAATTGAACGAGAATTGATATGTGCAAATGATACACATATTTTTACAAATCCCAAGTATGAAATATAATATTTCATTGGTTTGGTATTTGTTTGATGGCCGTGGAGGCACAGGTGTTACAGTCTCCCCTACTTTAGGAAATTTCGTCCCGAAATTTATTTAGAGGAAACTTGTGAGAGCTTGAAAACATGAAGTTGAAAAGATCGAACAATATTGATTAGGGTTCTGAACTTCTAGTAACCTTTAATAACATCATGATTGCAATGTAAGAGGGATACTTATATACAAGTATATGAAGCGTCATTGGTGCGTCCACCGTACCTCCATTACATCGTTCTCATTTCGTTATTGTTGTCACTATCGGTTCTTACACATAATAAATCTTACTGTGGTTACCGTGCACTAAATTTCATAATTATGTACGCGTCCATAATCAGACAATTCCTTGCATAGTTCACTCAGTCCATTTTATAATGTGTAGGGGAAAACCAAATGAACAATCCTGTGATGAGTGTGACTAGACCGCCATAGAGTCCTTTTAATTAAATCAATAAATGATCTAAATAAACTATCAAGGAGTCTGTCCAGCTACATCAATAGATGTCGTTCTTTAACCAAATTGTGAATCAATCTTTTTGACTAGACCACTTAAGGGTCTCTTATAAAACATGGAGCGGTACTATATAATCCAAGGGTCTTAACTATTACATAGAAGCCCATTAAGGATTTAAGGTAGTACCTTTTTGAATATCCTGCTACGAATCTCTCATATGAAGATATGAAAGATCCTGCGAGGATTTGGATAACGAATTATCCAGAGTATAAAAACACAAAAATGCATAAAAGAAAACATGAGATGAATAAACACATAGTCACATAACCACAAAATTGTTTAACTAAAAGTTTGTTCTGCTAACAGAGTACATGTATTTAAAGCACACTAGGAATCCATCTCGTGGATTTCATTTGGTACTTTAAACATTATCAAGAATCTAACTATAAAGATAGAAAGATCTTTAAAAGAAAAAATTCGATTTCGATTATAAGGAACTGAAATGTTCGAATTTAGGTATATAAGGAATCCAATTAAGGACTCTGATTTGAATGATGATCATCCACAAGGGTCTAATTGTGAGGATAAAAGATCCCATATGGATTTTAGAAGTTGAAGATGTTTTGAAACCTTGCACTGGACGTGCTTATGTCAAAACATGAAGTAAAAATGCTTATGAAATTGAGATGCTAGATATGTCAAGGCGACATATGAAGCAGAATTTGAAGGTTAAGTCAATGTATGAGGAAAATATTTTTGAAAACTATGCATGGGGTTCTTTTAAGAAAAATGTGTTTAACGTTTTTGAAACCTTATATATAATACTTTTGAAATAAGTAGGTGTATTAGATAAATATATTTACAAAAATGTTTTAAAATCATGCGAGATGAATTTTGAAATTATGTATAAGGTTTTTGAAAGACATGAATGATGCTTTTCGAAATCATGCACTTGATCAGAAAATGTATTGTGTTAATATTGTCTTCAGACTATATGAAATATTTTGAAATTAGGAAGGTTGGTTTTGATAACATGGCCAATGTTTTTGAAATAACATAGACAATGCATCTAGAAAAATTGTTTTCAAACTATATGAAATGTTTTGAGATCATGAAGATTGTTTTTGAAATACTTGTACTGTGTATGTTGAAAAATCAAAACGTAATGGGTATGAGATTTGGAAATACCCTTAGTTATCTAACCAAGGATTCCAAGGCACAGATGTGCAGAAGCATGATTACTCATAATGTCACTTTATTTTCCGTACTTTGTTTCTTAGAGTGAAACGAGTACTTAAAATTTTTGAAGGAATCATGAGCGATCATTTGAGAGAGAAAATGACCAGAGTAGTTTGTAAGGAACATCGTTCCTTAATGTAGGTATTATAGGGAAATGCCATAAACACATGTAATTATACTTGTATTTCAGAATTGCGAACAACTTTTATTTATGAACAAAACATATTGTTTCACAATACACGAAAACAAAAGAAACAAAGGCATTAGACAGCACATCCTTTGTTTAGCCGAATGCTCATCCGAAGGTTGGATTTGCACTGACTATCTTCGGGCAGTTGTTCCTGAAATGGCTCGTATCGCCACAGTTGTAGCAAGTACCACGCGGGAAACGAGCTTGAGTAGGGTTGACTTGTGGTTGGTTAGCAGCAAGGTTTGTAGCAGCTTTGTGTTGGGCAACAAAGCGGCATGTATTAATCAGATGTCCCCACCGTCCACAGTAGGTACATTTGGAGCAGGGTATGAGGTTTAAATGATGACGGTTACATCGCTTGCACCATGGGGCAGCTCCCAAGTACGGCTTCCTAGCTGGTGGCATCGCTACCTGGCTAGGTCCCGCTTGATTAGGTGTAACCGCTGCGGGTTTCATTGAAGCCTTACGCTTCCTTGATTTTGGTGCAGGCTTGACTTCCGCCACCTTCGATGGTTCTTGAGTGGCTTCATTGTCGAGACGAGAGACTTCATTGTTGAGACGAGCCATGGAAATGCCTAGATCCACAGACTTCAGTATCACCTCGCCTATTTGCTGGGCAAATTTGGCTGTTTGCTCGGACATTTGACCAGTGCTGAGAGGAATAGACATTCTAGAAGAAAATGAAAGACAGAGGAAGAAACGAGTGAAAGGTTATTGGATAATCAATACAGAATGGTAACGAATGAAAATTGTGATCATTTGTTTGTTACCTAAGGCAAACAAATGAGATGGTGACAAATCAAAGTAAATAGGTCAAAAATAATGTATCGCGAAGACATGCTCGCCTATAAGTGAACACTCATCCCAAGAATTCCCAGGTAAGCACAACTGGTCTCGCGTCTGATGAGATGTATACGAAGTGCTTGCCTAGACAGAAAACCCAGAATACAGGCATTCACCCTTCCAGTTTGCACGTGTTCACATTATTTAAAACCCAAAACCTTGACGAAGTTTTGAAAACTCAAAGGGGTTCAAAACCATATAATAGAGAGTTCAAAACCTTACAATAGAGGGTTCAAAACCTAGTAATCAATCATCCTAGAACAGATGATTAGTTTTCAAAGCGGTTTTGAAATTTATGTTTTTGTTGCGGTTGTCGCCTAAGGATAGGCGACAGTATTGTTTTATGACTAAACGCAAGTAAACTCGCGTTAGGGTCCTAAGAAGGTTATAGACTAGGTCAAAGCATTACTAATAACCTAATTCCCTATAACCATTAGCTCTGATACCATCTTTTCTGTCACACCCCGACCACGTGGAACATACAAAACGTGGCGGAAATGTCGGGGAGTGTTGTAACAGAATTAATGTTTCAAATCCATGGCAAGTGAAGTTTCGTTTTATTAATTAAAAGTGTTACAATGTCTTAACAAACAAAGAAATACAACATAATTAACTAGTCTTGCATCTTTTATTGTCACTAAAGCCCAAGTCTGTCTATGTGTATCTTGAACATCTTATGCAACAGTTCCTGAAAAACACATGTGAAAATAGGTACGTCAGCATAAAAATGCCTGTGAGATACATAGGTTTTGTGAAAATAAGATTCATGACTTATGTTTGAGAAAATGTTTAGTCATGAACCTTGTAATTTGCTTTGTCTTTGTAAATCATTTGAAAAATGATAAGATCAGATGATAAGTATAAATAAATGTAAGGTTAAATGAATAACCAAGTAAAATGTGTTTGCATAAGATAAGTTGTTTATAAATCAATGTCTTGTGAAAAGTATGTTATTTGTATGAAATGTTCTATGTCTCAAACTGAAATGATTCAAATAACGTTACGACATGTAATACCATACAACCACTTATATATAGGAAGTACCAGCGGCGTATCCACCATGCTTGTATCATATTACACACGCCTCGTTACTTAATCACTTAATCAAACCAAACCAAACAATGTAAAATGTTCATGTCAAGATGTAAATCATGTCAAAATGTCTATGTCAAATATCCATGTCAAATGTCTATGTCAAATATCCATGTCAAATGTCTATGTCAAATATCCATGTCAAATGTCTATGTCAAATATCCATGTCAAATGTCTATGTCAAATATCCCTGTCAAATGTCTATGTCAAAATGTCATGTATGGCAAGTGAAAGGTCTCAACTAAACCATATGCACAAAAACAAAGTATTGAAGTAAAACTTGGTTTAAATCAAAGCTATGTTTTGTGTAAATGCATGATCAAATGTCAATCATGTTAAAATGTCTATGTCAAAATGTCTATGTCAAATGTCTATGTCAAAATGTCATGTATGGCAAGTGAAAGGTCTCAACTAAACCATATGCACAAAAACAAAGTATTGAAGTAAAACTTGGTTTAAATCAAAGCTATGTTTTGTGTAAATGCATGATCAAATGTCAATCATGTTAAAATGTCTATGTCAAAATGTCTATGTCAAATGTCTATGTCAAAATGTCATGTATGGCAAGTGAAAGGTCTCAACTAAACCATATGCACAAAAACAAAGTATTGAAGTAAAACTTGGTTTAAATCAAAGCTATGTTTTGTGTAAATGCATGCAAATATTTAATATGAACATCTATGCGGTATTGTGAATATGCATACATCCAAGCCTGGCGACTGTGGTGATAAACCCTTTAAACGAATTAAAGGTCTATCTGTCTTATATCAACGAATTCGGTCATTCCTTTCTGTCCCCTTTCCCTGGGATGTCCGGAACGGGAGTTGTCAATTCCTATGGTACCACTACCTACTAACGAACGGCATGATCGGTGTTAATGAATGTATTGTCCCATGTAAACAAACCAAATGTCATACCAAAATGTAAGCATGTGATGAAAAACAATGTACTAAGTATGCACGCAATGGACATAAATAGCATAAAATGTAAATGTAAAACGATGTACTAAGTATGAACGCAATGGACATACATAGCATAAAATGTAATGAAATCATGTACTATAATGTACTAACGAACATAGTAGTATATGATGTGAAAGCAGGAAAGCATGAAAGTAACAAGTAGGCACATGTGTTCCACCCCAAAACAGTTTGGAAAACAGTAAAAGAGGGGTCTATGTACTCACTTGAGATTGCTCAGTTGTCTAAAGATAACCACCAAGCAGTGCTAGAGATCTCGGAATCAAACGGCACCTAATATAGGTAACTATGTTAAATAACCGGACCTAAATCGGAAGACTGGGTAGCATTAGGGTTTGTAAACCAAACGAGTGTGGAGACTCGTGTGATATGGTTTAACAAAGCCTACATACTAAATGAAACCTAACATAACTGCCTACGACCCATTACGACCCGTTTAGATAGCTTATGCTACTTTAACGCGTCGTTCGCGTGAAACGCGTTCGGATCGCCTAACTAGTCCTATGACAAGTGTTATATGCCTAAACATGTTACATAATCAGTTATGTGACAAAAGTTTAGGTTACATATGCTTAATTACCAATTATACATGAAAAGGGTATTCTGGTAATTTACCTAAGGCATATAAACTACCTATCATACAACTACTTAAACGATGTGACCATAGGGTATAACCTCGGAAGGTTATTCCCTACACTATGGTCACCTAATGTGTTTGGTCGGATCCTAATGATCGACCAAACTGGGTCGGGTTCGAAGGCATAGGCGATTTATTAGATCGCCTACCCTACGACCCTAGACAACGTGGTAATCAGTGGGCATAGTCCCAAAGGACTATGACCAACGTGATTACACTCACGTTGCGAAGTTCAAACGAACTTCGCATTGACCATTACTGGTCAACGCTGAAAGTCAAACAAGGTTTGACTTTCTGACTCGAAAAGCAGTAAAAATAAGGAAAAGAACGAAAGAATACTTACGAAGGGTCCAAGAATGGAAGGTTTGGATCCGAACACTCTCAGGTATGAAGTGTTAAACACGACAACTTAGAGAGCAAGTTCAGATTCAAAGGTGTGAGTTTTTGGGTGTGATGTTGGTGGGTATTTATAGGAAATGGTCCACCGCTAGGATCGTTTCTTGGAGAAGGAGGCAACGATCAAGGCCGTACACTTGTCGGAATGTTATGGAAGCTTAAATTGGTCCTTATCAGCTGAAATGTCAAGTGGTGAGTGTGTGGTTGTGTTTAAAACAGCTGGAACATGCTGACTGTTAAGTCTGATCTGTTCTGCAGGTTGCTTTACGGACCTCAAAGCTGCCAAGGTTGAGGTCCGTAAGCTTACTTTGGCAGAATTACAGTTTTGGTCCCTGCAGCCCAGAAACTTGGTTTTTGATGCATTTTTGACACGTTTAAGCCTCGTTAACCCCATTTCAAAGCTCTAAAATGAAGTTAAAGTATAGGGAACTTAAAACATGCTCAAAAATATCTCGGATGTCGGTTCGTTTGGCCGTACGAACGCGATGTTCGGTTAATTACGACGGAATGCGCATAAGCGCGAAAAACGATCCAAATGACGAAACGAATGGATTTTTCTTAAGGCGAACACTAAAATATAATGTAGTCATGCTTACATAAATTTTTGGATGTCCAGATGTATTCAGAACGTAAGTTATGCGCGAAAATGCAAACTTGTGCACTTTTTGACACTTTTAGTCCCTGAATGACCCAAAAGTTTATTTTAGCACACCTAATCCCTCAAAGCCTATTTCTAAGCTATGTAAGGGATATTTATGGTATGTTTAACTTATGGTCATGTTCCGGAATGTCTGTTACAGTTCAAATTGGCATACTTTCGCAGTTTGTCAACTTTAATCCCTGTAAGCTATTTAACTTTGATTTCACCACACCAAACCTTCCAAAACTTATATCTAAGTTATGTAAAGGTTATTTAAGGTATGTTAAGCCTATTTCACTATTCCGGAGTGTTCGTTGGATTAAGCTGGTTATATCTACTCATCAGAGCGCGTATAACCCTCCAGAAAGCGATTTAAAGCTTGAAATTGAACGAGAATTGATATGTGCAAATGATACACATATTTTTACAAATCCCAAGTATGAAATATAATATTTCATTGGTTTGGTATTTGTTTGATGGCCGTGGAGGCACAGGTGTTACAGTCTCCCCTACTTTAGGAAATTTCGTCCCGAAATTTATTTAGAGGAAACTTGTGAGAGCTTGAAAACATGAAGTTGAAAAGATCGAACAATATTGATTAGGGTTCTGAACTTCTAGTAACCTTTAATAACATCATGATTGCAATGTAAGAGGGATACTTATATACAAGTATATGAAGCGTCATTGGTGCGTCCACCGTACCTCCATTACATCGTTCTCATTTCGTTATTGTTGTCACTATCGGTTCTTACACATAATAAATCTTACTGTGGTTACCGTGCACTAAATTTCATAATTATGTACGCGTCCATAATCAGACAATTCCTTGCATAGTTCACTCAGTCCATTTTATAATGTGTAGGGGAAAACCAAATGAACAATCCTGTGATGAGTGTGACTAGACCGCCATAGAGTCCTTTTAATTAAATCAATAAATGATCTAAATAAACTATCAAGGAGTCTGTCCAGCTACATCAATAGATGTCGTTCTTTAACCAAATTGTGAATCAATCTTTTTGACTAGACCACTTAAGGGTCTCTTATAAAACATGGAGCGGTACTATATAATCCAAGGGTCTTAACTATTACATAGAAGCCCATTAAGGATTTAAGGTAGTACCTTTTTGAATATCCTGCTACGAATCTCTCATATGAAGATATGAAAGATCCTGCGAGGATTTGGATAACGAATTATCCAGAGTATAAAAACACAAAAATGCATAAAAGAAAACATGAGATGAATAAACACATAGTCACATAACCACAAAATTGTTTAACTAAAAGTTTGTTCTGCTAACAGAGTACATGTATTTAAAGCACACTAGGAATCCATCTCGTGGATTTCATTTGGTACTTTAAACATTATCAAGAATCTAACTATAAAGATAGAAAGATCTTTAAAAGAAAAAATTCGATTTTGATTATAAGGAACTGAAATGTTTGAATTTAGGTATATAAGGAATCCAATTAAGGACTCTGATTTGAATGATGATCATCCACAAGGGTCTAATTGTGAGGATAAAAGATCCCATATGGATTTTAGAAGTTGAAGATGTTTTGAAACCTTGCACTGGACGTGCTTATGTCAAAACATGAAGTAAAAATGCTTATGAAATTGAGATGCTAGATATGTCAAGGCGACATATGAAGCAGAATTTGAAGGTTAAGTCAATGTATGAGGAAAATATTTTTGAAAACTATGCATGGGGTTCTTTTAAGAAAAATGTGTTTAACGTTTTTGAAACCTTATATATAATACTTTTGAAATAAGTAGGTGTATTAGATAAATATATTTACAAAAATGTTTTAAAATCATGCGAGATGAATTTTGAAATTATGTATAAGGTTTTTGAAAGACATGAATGATGCTTTTCGAAATCATGCACTTGATCAGAAAATGTATTGTGTTAATATTGTCTTCAGACTATATGAAATATTTTGAAATTAGGAAGGTTGGTTTTGATAACATGGCCAATGTTTTTGAAATAACATAGACAATGCATCTAGAAAAATTGTTTTCAAACTATATGAAATGTTTTGAGATCATGAAGATTGTTTTTGAAATACTTGTACTGTGTATGTTGAAAAATCAAAACGTAATGGGTATGAGATTTGGAAATACCCTTAGTTATCTAACCAAGGATTCCAAGGCACAGATGTGCAGAAGCATGATTACTCATAATGTCACTTTATTTTCCGTACTTTGTTTCTTAGAGTGAAACGAGTACTTAAAATTTTTGAAGGAATCATGAGCGATCATTTGAGAGAGAAAATGACCAGAGTAGTTTGTAAGGAACATCGTTCCTTAATGTAGGTATTATAGGGAAATGCCATAAACACATGTAATTATACTTGTATTTCAGAATTGCGAACAACTTTTATTTATGAACAAAACATATTGTTTCACAATACACGAAAACAAAAGAAACAAAGGCATTAGACAGCACATCCTTTGTTTAGCCGAATGCTCATCCGAAGGTTGGATTTGCACTGACTATCTTCGGGCAGTTGTTCCTGAAATGGCTCGTATCGCCACAGTTGTAGCAAGTACCACGCGGGAAACGAGCTTGAGTAGGGTTGACTTGTGGTTGGTTAGCAGCAAGGTTTGTAGCAGCTTTGTGTTGGGCAACAAAGCGGCATGTATTAATCAGATGTCCCCACCGTCCACAGTAGGTACATTTGGAGCAGGGTATGAGGTTTAAATGATGACGGTTACATCGCTTGCACCATGGGGCAGCTCCCAAGTACGGCTTCCTAGCTGGTGGCATCGCTACCTGGCTAGGTCCCGCTTGATTAGGTGTAACCGCTGCGGGTTTCATTGAAGCCTTACGCTTCCTTGATTTTGGTGCAGGCTTGACTTCCGCCACCTTCGATGGTTCTTGAGTGGCTTCATTGTCGAGACGAGAGACTTCATTGTTGAGACGAGCCATGGAAATGCCTAGATCCACAGACTTCAGTATCACCTCGCCTATTTGCTGGGCAAATTTGGCTGTTTGCTCGGACATTTGACCAGTGCTGAGAGGAATAGACATTCTAGAAGAAAATGAAAGACAGAGGAAGAAACGAGTGAAAGGTTATTGGATAATCAATACAGAATGGTAACGAATGAAAATTGTGATCATTTGTTTGTTACCTAAGGCAAACAAATGAGATGGTGACAAATCAAAGTAAATAGGTCAAAAATAATGTATCGCGAAGACATGCTCGCCTATAAGTGAACACTCATCCCAAGAATTCCCAGGTAAGCACAACTGGTCTCGCGTCTGATGAGATGTATACGAAGTGCTTGCCTAGACAGAAAACCCAGAATACAGGCATTCACCCTTCCAGTTTGCACGTGTTCACATTATTTAAAACCCAAAACCTTGACGAAGTTTTGAAAACTCAAAGGGGTTCAAAACCATATAATAGAGAGTTCAAAACCTTACAATAGAGGGTTCAAAACCTAGTAATCAATCATCCTAGAACAGATGATTAGTTTTCAAAGCGGTTTTGAAATTTATGTTTTTGTTGCGGTTGTCGCCTAAGGATAGGCGACAGTATTGTTTTATGACTAAACGCAAGTAAACTCGCGTTAGGGTCCTAAGAAGGTTATAGACTAGGTCAAAGCATTACTAATAACCTAATTCCCTATAACCATTAGCTCTGATACCATCTTTTCTGTCACACCCCGACCACGTGGAACATACAAAACGTGGCGGAAATGTCGGGGAGTGTTGTAACAGAATTAATGTTTCAAATCCATGGCAAGTGAAGTTTCGTTTTATTAATTAAAAGTGTTACAATGTCTTAACAAACAAAGAAATACAACATAATTAACTAGTCTTGCATCTTTTATTGTCACTAAAGCCCAAGTCTGTCTATGTGTATCTTGAACATCTTATGCAACAGTTCCTGAAAAACACATGTGAAAATAGGTACGTCAGCATAAAAATGCCTGTGAGATACATAGGTTTTGTGAAAATAAGATTCATGACTTATGTTTGAGAAAATGTTTAGTCATGAACCTTGTAATTTGCTTTGTCTTTGTAAATCATTTGAAAAATGATAAGATCAGATGATAAGTATAAATAAATGTAAGGTTAAATGAATAACCAAGTAAAATGTGTTTGCATAAGATAAGTTGTTTATAAATCAATGTCTTGTGAAAAGTATGTTATTTGTATGAAATGTTCTATGTCTCAAACTGAAATGATTCAAATAACGTTACGACATGTAATACCATACAACCACTTATATATAGGAAGTACCAGCGGCGTATCCACCATGCTTGTATCATATTACACACGCCTCGTTACTTAATCACTTAATCAAACCAAACCAAACAATGTAAAATGTTCATGTCAAGATGTAAATCATGTCAAAATGTCTATGTCAAATATCCATGTCAAATGTCTATGTCAAATATCCATGTCAAATGTCTATGTCAAATATCCATGTCAAATGTCTATGTCAAATATCCATGTCAAATGTCTATGTCAAATATCCCTGTCAAATGTCTATGTCAAAATGTCATGTATGGCAAGTGAAAGGTCTCAACTAAACCATATGCACAAAAACAAAGTATTGAAGTAAAACTTGGTTTAAATCAAAGCTATGTTTTGTGTAAATGCATGATCAAATGTCAATCATGTTAAAATGTCTATGTCAAAATGTCTATGTCAAATGTCTATGTCAAAATGTCATGTATGGCAAGTGAAAGGTCTCAACTAAACCATATGCACAAAAACAAAGTATTGAAGTAAAACTTGGTTTAAATCAAAGCTATGTTTTGTGTAAATGCATGATCAAATGTCAATCATGTTAAAATGTCTATGTCAAAATGTCTATGTCAAATGTCTATGTCAAAATGTCATGTATGGCAAGTGAAAGGTCTCAACTAAACCATATGCACAAAAACAAAGTATTGAAGTAAAACTTGGTTTAAATCAAAGCTATGTTTTGTGTAAATGCATGCAAATATTTAATATGAACATCTATGCGGTATTGTGAATATGCATACATCCAAGCCTGGCGACTGTGGTGATAAACCCTTTAAACGAATTAAAGGTCTATCTGTCTTATATCAACGAATTCGGTCATTCCTTTCTGTCCCCTTTCCCTGGGATGTCCGGAACGGGAGTTGTCAATTCCTATGGTACCACTACCTACTAACGAACGGCATGATCGGTGTTAATGAATGTATTGTCCCATGTAAACAAACCAAATGTCATACCAAAATGTAAGCATGTGATGAAAAACAATGTACTAAGTATGCACGCAATGGACATAAATAGCATAAAATGTAAATGTAAAACGATGTACTAAGTATGAACGCAATGGACATACATAGCATAAAATGTAATGAAATCATGTACTATAATGTACTAACGAACATAGCAGTATATGATGTGAAAGCAGGAAAGCATGAAAGTAACAAGTAGGCACATGTGTTCCACCCCAAAACAGTTTGGAAAACAGTAAAAGAGGGGTCTATGTACTCACTTGAGATTGCTCAGTTGTCTAAAGATAACCACCAAGCAGTGCTAGAGATCTCGGAATCAAACGGCACCTAATATAGGTAACTATGTTAAATAACCGGACCTAAATCGGAAGACTGGGTAGCATTAGGGTTTGTAAACCAAACGAGTGTGGAGACTCGTGTGATATGGTTTAACAAAGCCTACATACTAAATGAAACCTAACATAACTGCCTACGACCCATTACGACCCGTTTAGATAGCTTATGCTACTTTAACGCGTCGTTCGCGTGAAACGCGTTCGGATCGCCTAACTAGTCCTATGACAAGTGTTATATGCCTAAACATGTTACATAATCAGTTATGTGACAAAAGTTTAGGTTACATATGCTTAATTACCAATTATACATGAAAAGGGTATTCTGGTAATTTACCTAAGGCATATAAACTACCTATCATACAACTACTTAAACGATGTGACCATAGGGTATAACCTCGGAAGGTTATTCCCTACACTATGGTCACCTAATGTGTTTGGTCGGATCCTAATGATCGACCAAACTGGGTCGGGTTCGAAGGCATAGGCGATTTATTAGATCGCCTACCCTACGACCCTAGACAACGTGGTAATCAGTGGGCATAGTCCCAAAGGACTATGACCAACGTGATTACACTCACGTTGCGAAGTTCAAACGAACTTCGCATTGACCATTACTGGTCAACGCTGAAAGTCAAACAAGGTTTGACTTTCTGACTCGAAAAGCAGTAAAAATAAGGAAAAGAACGAAAGAATACTTACGAAGGGTCCAAGAATGGAAGGTTTGGATCCGAACACTCTCAGGTATGAAGTGTTAAACACGACAACTTAGAGAGCAAGTTCAGATTCAAAGGTGTGAGTTTTTGGGTGTGATGTTGGTGGGTATTTATAGGAAATGGTCCACCGCTAGGATCGTTTCTTGGAGAAGGAGGCAACGATCAAGGCCGTACACTTGTCGGAATGTTATGGAAGCTTAAATTGGTCCTTATCAGCTGAAATGTCAAGTGGTGAGTGTGTGGTTGTGTTTAAAACAGCTGGAACATGCTGACTGTTAAGTCTGATCTGTTCTGCAGGTTGCTTTACGGACCTCAAAGCTGCCAAGGTTGAGGTCCGTAAGCTTACTTTGGCAGAATTACAGTTTTGGTCCCTGCAGCCCAGAAACTTGGTTTTTGATGCATTTTTGACACGTTTAAGCCTCGTTAACCCCATTTCAAAGCTCTAAAATGAAGTTAAAGTATAGGGAACTTAAAACATGCTCAAAAATATCTCGGATGTCGGTTCGTTTGGCCGTACGAACGCGATGTTCGGTTAATTACGACGGAATGCGCATAAGCGCGAAAAACGATCCAAATGACGAAACGAATGGATTTTTCTTAAGGCGAACACTAAAATATAATGTAGTCATGCTTACATAAATTTTTGGATGTCCAGATGTATTCAGAACGTAAGTTATGCGCGAAAATGCAAACTTGTGCACTTTTTGACACTTTTAGTCCCTGAATGACCCAAAAGTTTATTTTAGCACACCTAATCCCTCAAAGCCTATTTCTAAGCTATGTAAGGGATATTTATGGTATGTTTAACTTATGGTCATGTTCCGGAATGTCTGTTACAGTTCAAATTGGCATACTTTCGCAGTTTGTCAACTTTAATCCCTGTAAGCTATTTAACTTTGATTTCACCACACCAAACCTTCCAAAACTTATATCTAAGTTATGTAAAGGTTATTTAAGGTATGTTAAGCCTATTTCACTATTCCGGAGTGTTCGTTGGATTAAGCTGGTTATATCTACTCATCAGAGCGCGTATAACCCTCCAGAAAGCGATTTAAAGCTTGAAATTGAACGAGAATTGATATGTGCAAATGATACACATATTTTTACAAATCCCAAGTATGAAATATAATATTTCATTGGTTTGGTATTTGTTTGATGGCCGTGGAGGCACAGGTGTTACATGCATCAACAAATTCCCCCTTGGATATTGTCGCAGTCTTCAGTAAGCCTGTCTTCAAAACATTCTTTCACAAAGACTTGAAAAATTCTTCTCTTTGCTTTGACTTTTTCAACAACGCTTTCCTGAGTTGTTCCTTTTCTTTAGCAGCTCTCTTTTCTTCCTCAGCTAACTTTTGCCTCCATGTAGCTCGAGCGATTCTATCTTTTTCTTCACGCTCTTCTCTTTACTTCTCTGCTTTCAGAAACTCTTCTCTTTCAATCTCTCTCCAACTTGATAACCACGCATTTTCAGAATTTATACCCTTCTGAAAGCATACTGTAGCTACCTTCTGAAACTGCAGAGCTTGATCTCTATCTTCTGCCTTATATCCAATCTTGTTTACAAACAGACATTCAATATCCTTCACAGAACAATTTACTATCCACATCGGATCATACAGATGAATATATCTGACTTCATCCCCAACTTTGTACATAATTACTGCTTCGGTCGACATGCAACTATAAACCCAGCATACAAACCCTTCATGAAAATTCTGTTCCATCTTTGGCAAAGGAATATTCTTCATAACCTTGGGCTTCTTGATCTTCAGAATTGTTTCCACAATACCTGTAACAGGATCCGTCCTTTTGACTTTCTTAGGATAATGTGGCTTCCAGTGTTTAAATTCTCTGAAGGCTTCAAATTTCATCAAGCCCCATGTTGGAATATCATGAACTCTGACTGGATATGATAATGTTCTAACTTGGGACAACTCTTCAACATCCCACCAAGGTAGAGACATTATATCTTGAATATATTGGAAATATTGAACACCAAACTCTCATCTAATAGCATAAGCGTTGACTTGTGGCAAGTAACCCTAGCTTATGATATCACCAAGAGAAACATATCTATCCCTTCTGTAATACTGTAGTAGTCTTTTGTATTTTCTTTTCGTATCTTTCCTGAACCACTTCTTTCGTTCTTCACGTTGTTCTTCTTTAGACATTTCTTTAAAACTCTTGCTCTTAACACTTTCTGCAACTTTTCTTCTCAATTCATCTTCATTTGCTTGACTGAATAACTCAGCAAGAGTTGGAAAGCTAGAAGTATCAACATTAACATTCTCAGACTGATCATCGTCGCTCCAGTCTTCTACTTCCACTTTATCATAATTATCAGCTTCTTCAACATACTTGTACTGATATGCAGGTTGATGATTGATATCAAATTCGTTCAACTCTTCTTCAAAATCAAAGTTAAACTCACCTTCTTCAACATCCATCATCTTAATAATCTCAGCTCTAGTGTAAGTATGCAAGAGCTCACCTTCTTCTATATCATGTTCAAGACGTAGAATCAAACCTGCACCCTGATCAACAATCTCATCAACATTTTCAGTATCACAATGCTCCCCCTCTCCTCCTGCATTTTCTGGTTCTTCGTTTGCATCATCATGAAGATACTCGTCAATATTCTCTTCTTGTGACGCTTCAGTTACTTTTATACCAGAATTACCTTGATCAGCGTCATCATCTCCATCATCATTATCATCGCTATGAACAGAATATACTTCATCTGCATCATCTTTCAGATTATCATCTTCGTCTTCTTCATCATCTTCGATCTTAAACATACCAGGTACTGAAGTTAATGGACAAGGATCTGGAATAGATGATTCTGGAACTTTTGTCAGGGATTTCGGCTCAATCAGAACAATTTCCCTTTCAGTCACTTGAACATCATCTACAACTTGAACATTTTTACCCTTATCTTTCATTTCAGCTTCTATTTCAGCTTTACGTCTTGCTCTAACTTCCGCAAGTTCTATCTCTTCAAACCTTTGTTCAATCGGCTTACCAATAAAATCTTCCAACACTTTCTTTAACATATACTCTTCATGTTCCTTTCTAGCATTCGTGGCTTCTAACTCTTGTTTTTTCAACTTGAAGTACTCATTCTGCTCATCCCTTCGAGACTTTTCTTCTTCCAAGTCAGCTATTCGAACTTTCAGAGTATCTATGTCGACTTGATCAGCTTCAATCTTTTTCAACAAATATGAATTCTCAGATTCAACAGACTTGACACGTTCCTCTAACTTCTTTTTCTCACTTAACACCTCATTCACCTACTTTTGCAGCTTCTTCACAAGATCATCATTCACAAAGCTAAAATCATCAAGCTCTTCAAGAACTGTACTCTCTGGAATATGTGGAAAATTTTCAAAACCAGACGATCCAGGAGTAGTATGAACTGGTGGTTGTGTGGTTGGTGGTGTTTGTTGGAAGTGTGGTTAAGTTATTGGTGGTTGTTCATGAATAGGTAATGAAATATGATGTTGTGATGGTGATTGTAAAGGATCAGGTGATGGTTGTTGTGGTGGTGGTGATATTGGTTGATTTTGTGGTGGTGATGGTGGTTTAGTTTGTGGTTCTGGTGGTGGATTTATTTTCAGCTTGAATTTTAACCTTCGCGCTGCTGGAGTTCCGACACGTTTTCTTGATGTTGACTTCTTTCTACCTCCTGAAGATGGTGATTTCACAACCTGAACATTCTCTGGTGGAACATATGTTTCATCATCATCATCCGAACTCCTCTTTCTCTTCTTTTGTTTCTCTCTATCTTTTGGATCATAGTTTTCTCTGATCCAACGTTCAACTTGAGCATCAATATAACTTTCTGAACCAGATGAACTCTCCTTTTCATCATCAACTATTATCTTACTAGCTTCTGCAGTATCATCAATATCTCTCAACAACTGCTCAGTTTCAGGAGTTAATGGTTCTTGATCTTTTTCAACATTAGCTTCTGTTTCATCTTCTTCTGGTTCATCAACCAGCATTGTTTCAACTGCTTTCCTTTTCCGTTTCTTCTAAGGTTGAGAAGATGATCCTTCTTCAGCTTGGACTTTCGGTGTAGGATCTCTCTTTCCACTTTTTTTCTTCTTTTCTTTTTCTATTTTTTGTATACCAATCATTTCGAGTTTCACAGAAATCTTCTAACTTCTTTAATTCATCAATTGCACTCTGTTCTTTCATTTCAGCATCATTCCTCCACTTTAAATGATCTACTGGATCTGGATCCTCATACTTATCACTTTTGATGAACCCGAAAAACTTTGTATTCTTCGGTTCAGGCCAATTCTTTGTATACTTGGATAATCGGAACGTTTCATTATCCATGTGATGCAACATCATCAAATCATTTTGTTCATCTTTCACCAGATTTGGATAAGCATGATCCAACATCATCTGCACAAACCTTGGATACACCCAACTTCGACTACCAGAAGTAATGTTATCTTTCATGTAATGAAAAACAATTCTAGAAAAATTGTACTTCTTGTTTAGTACCAACGCCGTCACCATACACATTTGATAGTCTTTCATAACATCGTATCCACCTTTCCTGTGACTTAACGCTTGAATCACTGAGTGAATAAAGAATTTGTACGGCTTCATAAAACAGGCTTTTAGATAATTTGCTTTGTTCAACGGGCTGTTATAACCCATTCTAAGCATACATCCTTTGACCATCCTTTCTGGAAACCCTGTTGGCAAATTATCATCATCTGGAAACTCTAATACTTCTCGTACAAGCTGTTCTGTGATTATGATTTCTTTATCTTCATCATCTATACTCACACTTGAATTAATAATATCATTCACTTCATCATAACTAGCATTCTTCCAAAAATGATGAACATGAGATTCGAAGACTTTGGGCTGATCCGTTAAAGCCTTTTGAATTGCCAAACGTCTCATGAATGGCAAAATCTCCTTAAACACACTCATCTTTGGTAGAGTTTCATCATAAACACAGCAAATATTGTGCGATGGATCAAACAACACGTTCGATGCCTGAAAAACAAACAGAAACAAACAAGTTAAACATTTTGCACAAGTTTCAAGCCAAAGCTATACTTCACATGATCTGGCCTCATGCGATGTGGCCATTTCATGCGACCTCGTGCTAAACTGATTAGACTTTTCATACGATCTGGTGTTCACACGATCTGACCCATCTCATACGGTCTGGTGGTCAAACGAACTGATCAAACCAAACAACCTGGAACTTCAAACGAGTTGGCCAATTTCAAATGCTCTGAATCATTCACACCGTCTGGCCATCTCGTGCGGTCTGAATCATCACCTCGTTTGAGAATACATATATGAACAGTTAATTTGCAGGTTTTCAAATCTTGTTTTTATCATGAAATTGATACCCTAGATATGTTCTACAACAAGATCCGAGCACATTGATATGATCTTTATTCAATTTAATCCACAATATAACCCTAGATCTAAGTTCAAAGAATCTGTTTGTTTGTGTTCATACGAATTTATGAGATTTGGTTCAATTTAACCAACAATTTATACCTTTCCCATGATATAAGTTGTGTGAACCAACTTATACAAGGATTCCGAACACAAAATCACAAGATTAAGGATTGAAAGTCAGTGAAATCGATCAAATCGCTTTGAAGGTGTGTGTTTGATGAGGTGTGAGGACAGAAAGTTGTTCACGCGATCTGGTCTATCCTTTATATAGAGGATGCCAGGTTGTGCGAGTTGAAAGTTGAGGCGGTTTGGGATATTCATGCGGTCTGGCCATTATTTGACACGATTTGGCTAGTTCGCACGAGTTGGCACCTCGTGTGAGTTTTTTAATTTTTTCAAATTTTGAATTTTGAATTTTTTTAATTTTTTAACTTTTTACCAACACACTCAGTTAACCAAGTCCAATTTAATGACCATGGTCAACTGTTTAGCCTGCCAAATCCAAATTAATGACTTTGGCTGACCAAATTATGATCTCGCTGACAATTTTGAAACATTTTAAGTTCAAATTAATGAACTTTTAAGCATTTTGAGCAATTACCAACACTTTTCTCATACTTTTCTTATCCAACCTAATGATCCAACTTGTTTAGCGCTGTTGGACTTTGATCATCAGATCCCCAACGTCTGTTGTCAAAAATAAGATGAAATGACAAATCTTTTTGAATTCTTTAACATTTTGGCTAAACAAACAAAAATCTTTTGGAATTGAAGAAACTGGAAACTGTACAAACATATTTACAGACAATTTTTGTGAGATTGTGTAAGAGGTTCATATCAGTTTTTGAGACATATCACTAACACCGTTGATCTTGATTTAACTTTAAGTTTTAAACAAATTCACTTCTGATTGTCAGTATTGTTGTCCACTTAAACTTCTACACAAGTTTCAATTGATTCAAGATACGAATTAGTGTTTTAAGGACTGAACTTATTCGCGTGTCCCACCTCAGAATATACTCCCGTATCAAAATTCCCTAGATTCAGTCTTACAGGTGAGTATACCAATCTGATATCTGTATTCGGGTTAGTGCGAGACCTTGAGAGCTCAGGTTAGAACTTTCGTTCAGACAAAGAGATGAAGGCTCGACTTTAGGTGTGTTCCCTTTAGAGAATCTTTTCTTCAACTGCAATTGATTCGTATCTTTCGATATTTTATCAATTTTTATGCAGAGGGTGAGCTTTAAAAGCGTGTAAAGTATTATACGAGGTCTAGGCCATTGCTTCCGCAATATCAGAAGACCAGGTACAATACCCCAGATATCAAACAGTATAAAGACCTAGTATCTCAGAATCAGGCAATCTCTCAAACAAGATTTCGGGGGTTACCCATATATCCGAGAGATGTTCCCCACGAGTATAAGCAGTTATTCGTTATGTTTATATCTCGAACTCAATCTACTAATCGTGTGAAGTCTACTGGCACATCATCAGTGAGACTCGTTTAAAAAACATTTTGACTTTCCATTTCTTTAGCATGTTGTGATAGTCCACTAATGTACTATTATTTCCTCTTTATACACAAACCTCTTTTTGTCTTTTTCAATGTTTTTGTATTTATGAAATTTTATCATGTTTTTGTATTTTCTATAAACTTTCTCCCCCTAAAATCAAAAACATATTTTTGTGTTTTTGGTTTTATCAAAAGCAGTAAAGAAAACTGTACAGAAAACATGACAACTAGACGCAGATCACATCTGATCGTCGTCCGCCTCGGCCACACACTCTACCACCCTCCCAGAAAACAAATTCTTTAACCCGTTTAATTTCAAAAGATAATTAAATCTTGTTTTATCAAAGGGTTTAGTGTAAAAATCAGCTCTCTGATCATCGGTGTGAATATAATCAATTCGAATCAATTTTTTCTCGTATCAATCACGAATAAAATGATGTCGAATCTCAATATGTTTTGTTTTTTAGTGTTGAACCGGATTTTTAGTGATATTAATAGCTGCCTCGTTGTCCACAAAAATTGGTATGTCTAAGAATTGCAAACCATAGTCCCTCATTTGCTGTTGAATCGAGAGAATCTGGGAACAACAGCTGGAAGCCAAAATGTATTCAGCTTCACAAGTCGAGAGAGCGACTGTGGTCTGTTTCTTACACTGCCAGGTGATTAGCCGAGTTCCGAAGAACTGGCAACCAGCAGTTGTGGACTTAGCATTCAACTTACAGCACCCGAAGTCAGAGTCAGAATATCAAGTTAGAGAGAAGTCACTGGATTGGGGATACCACAAGCCGGTGCTTGGGCAACCTTTGAGATACCGTAAAATCCTCTTTACTATCGTCATGTGTGATGCTCTGGGACTTGACTGGTACCGGGCGCAGAGGCAGGTTGGATACATGATGTCCGGTCATGATGCTGTCAGATACATTAGCGATCCTATGATTGACCGATAAAGTGTTTCATCCACTTTCTCACCACTTTCATCCGGACATATGCCATGATTCGTAGCCAGGGGGTTGATATGGGAGATGATTCGGACATATTGAATTTGTCCAACACATCATTCTCATACTTGGTCTGGTGTATGAAGATTCCATCGGGCAGTTGCTCAACTTGAAGCCTGAGGAAGAACTTCATCTCCCCCATTGAACTCATTTC
Organism: Helianthus tuberosus; assembly: GCA_030545235.1. Taxonomy (NCBI): domain Eukaryota; kingdom Viridiplantae; phylum Streptophyta; class Magnoliopsida; order Asterales; family Asteraceae; genus Helianthus; species Helianthus tuberosus. The sequence continues at coordinate 80,438,416 of CM060441.1, read as the reverse complement.
AAACTTCTGCTTCATGACCTTCTCAAACTCTTTGCACAACTCATCATTCGTTGATCCGAAAATTATATCATCAACATATATTTGCACGATCAGTATATGTCCTACAACCTCTTTAGTGAACAGAGTACTATCGACAGTCCCTCTGGTGAACCCGTTGGTCAGCAGATGCTGGGAAAGCGTCTCGTACCAGGCTCTTGGGGCCTGGTGTAATCCGTATAACGCCTTGTCGAGTAGATACACCTTGTCTTTATGTACAGGATCGGTAAAACCCGATGGTTGATCGACATACACTTCTTCTTTAATCTTGCCGTAGAGGAATGCAGATTTGACATCCAGTTGATAGACCTTGAACCCCTTCCATGACGTGAATGCCAAAAAGATTCTGATCGCCTCAAGTCGAGCAACGGGAGCATATACTTCAGTAAAATCAATCCCTTCTTGCAGACTAAATCCTTGGACTACCAACCGTGCTTTGTTCCTTACTATAACCCCTCTATCATCTCTTTTACATTTGAAGACCCACTTGGTCTTGATCAACTTCTGATCTTCCAGGAGATCAACCAACCTCCACACTCCAAGCTTTTCAAACTGTTGTAACTCTTCTTGCATTGCATTTACCCAACTCTCTTTGGTCAATGCTTCTTTGTATGTTTTCGGCTCTACCAGCGAGATAAAACATTTAAATGAGAAGTCTACTTGTAAAGGTGCTACAGAGGAGTAAAAACATGTAATCCCTTTGTTTATTTGTTCACGGGTTTTCACGCCGCTTTGAAGGTCACCAATGATTTGCTCCGACGGATGGTAAGATAACGTTCTTGGCATGACTGTATCCAGTACGCTCACTTCCGATTGCAAATTTGTTATATTCTGATCACCCGTGTGATCAATAGCATTTGAAGTCGCAATATTTGGTTCCTCGTCATAAATCGGATCAGTTTCCGATTCTGAGTCGTCAGAATGATCAAATATTGGAGTTGTTTCTTCTGGGGGTATATGTGCAGTTCCACTAGGACCAGCCTCATGATCATTTGAACCTTCGGTGGGCGAAGAAACCACCAACGGTCTCGGTACTTGTTCTTGGGAAAGAGACTGTTGTTGTTGGTATAAGAACGCCAGTTCCTTCTCATTCGGCTCTGTCGGTAAATGGAATGACTCCCAGAGATTGTCGTAATCAAATAGCAACCTGTTTCCGGGAAGTTGATTTGGAGCGGTAAACCGTTGACAGTCAACGTGTTGAACTTGTATGATTTTCCCCAAACTCGGAACAAAAACTCTCTTCAACGGACTAGCGTATCCTACAAAAAAACCTTCGTTAGCTTTCGAACCAAATTTACCATCTGGATCAATGAATATGCATGGTGATCCGAATGGTTCTAAGTGCTTCAGATTCGGTTTGTAAAGATGAAGCAATTCAAAACACGTTTTCTTGTATTTCTTCACCGTAAGAACCCGATTGAGCGTGTAACATGCCGTGGCGACCGCTTCACTCCAAAAATATACCGGTAATTTCGAATCTGCTAACATGGTACGAGCCATTTCGATCAATGTATGATTTTTTTCGTTCCGCGACACCGTTTTGTTGAGGAGTATACGGTGCGTTGAATTCATGAAGAATGCCCTTTTCGTTGCAGAATTCGAGCGTACGGTTGTTCTTGAATTCCATGACATTGTCGCTTCAAATACGTCTAATCGGCAGTTTGTAAACATTCTCCATCTTTTTTAATAGCTTCATCAAAGAATCAAACGTTTCATCTTTTCTCTCTAGAAACATCACCCAGGAAAATCTTGTAAAGTCGTCAGTAACTACTAAACAATATAGATCTCCACTTATGCTCTTCACATTTACCGGTCCAAAAAGATCCATATGGAGTCTTTCGAGCGGTAATCTGATGGAGTTCAAGAGCTTTTTCGGGTGCGATTTCTTTGTCTGCTACCCTTTCTTACATTCAATACAGTCATCGTTAAGATGGAAACTTTTCAAATTAATACCGTCTACAAGATCATTATGAACTAAAAAGTTCATCTTTCTCAAATGAATATGGCCCATTTTATGATGCCACATGATGGATTCTTTCTCAGTCGCCTTCGTCTTACTCACAAAGCATTGTGCCTTTTTATCTGTCGTTGTTGCAATGCTTATGTCTAGTACATAAAGATTGTTTTCCCGAAGAGCACGCATCAACACCATTTCTTCGGGTATTTTAAACCCTGGTTTAAGAATCAGACATTCCTCTTTTGTAAAATGAACAGTTAATGACTTATCACAAATCTAAGAGATGCTCAACAGATTGTTTTCTAACTCAGCAATGTAGTTCACTTAATCGAATGTTATGACCCCATTAGTAAGTATTCCTTCTCCAACAATTCTACCACCTTGAGTTCCAGCAAACCCGACATAACCTCCATTGATTGACTTGACGTCGTATAGCAGTGCTAACATCCCTGTCATGTGCCATGAGGCACCACTATCCATTATCCATTTAGAAATGATCGACCTTGGAAGACCCTACACATACCAAAAAACATTTACTTAAACAACGATACCCAAGATTTTTCAACATTTGGTACACTACCAAAGACTATATCATAAGCTACTATGTCAACTTTTGGAATGTTAAAAACAACATTTGGAACATCAGATTCTGGTTTTGATTTTAGAGCTTTGTCACACCCCGATATTTCCACATATTACCGGTGGGCCCGGCGGGGAGTATCGTGACGTAGTTGATATCATCATAGTCAATACACACAATATAATAGCACAGAGGAAGGCTTGGTGAATAAACTATTACAAACCATAACGTCTGAGTGTTCGAGTGAAAGAATATACAGACTGGAATGTAATAAGATCCACAGGCGGATCATAAATAAATACAAAGAAACAAAGTAACAGACTTCATGTTTCTATGGATTTGCAAGATCCTCTTATGACACCTAATAGATCCAGCCTATTACGAGAGGTACCTGTCAAATCAGTCTTTAAGAAAATACGTCAGTTTACACTGGTAAATACAATTAACTGACTCTTTGGAAATCATTTATGAAAAATTAATTTAAATGCACATGGCACAAATCCTTTATAACTTGGGACAATTATTTAAATATAATCTTGTATACAGATTTATATGTTTGTCTTACAATTGGGGCCGGTTGGAAGCCGGTCATGATTAACCGACTCACCACTTATAGAACCCACAAAGGATTTATCCCCAACGTGTGGGTTTATATCTTAGCATTTGCATCTGTCAGGTGTATGCCTACACCCCGTGCATAGTGTCGTGGCCATTTTCAAACGAAATGAGCCGAGGATATCCAGGACACGATCGTATTAACCCCCAATGTTTATGTTATCAAACAAGATGGATTAAAACGGGTTATGCAAATTTATTAATCACAATCCGATTAAATGATTTCATACCCGACCAAGCGGTATTATTATAATACCGTATCCCAAGCCCGTATAAGGGAAAATAAGTTAAAAGTATTTACCTGATGCTAGCAGTAAAATTCTTAAAGCTTTTTGAAGGCACCTTCTACCGGAAGCTATTTAATCTGTATAGAAGGTTTATTAACCTGTTAGGATGCTAACGGGTCTTTAATTAAGTCAAGGACTTAGACCGGCTAGCTAGAAGGAAACCTTACGGTTCTAAACGCTAGATTAAGCGGCGGCCGGAATGGAATGTGGTTTAGACCCGACAAGCTTGGATACTTGTATAATATGGGTAAACTAAACACATTCTGGAAAATGAGAATTTAAATGATAAGGTTAAGCCCGTTTTGGCTATTTTACGTAAACTAGTCACGTGAACCGATCCGAACGCATAAACGCGTAACGGTTAACCAAATAAATTATATACAGGTCTTAATCATTATTATCCTCAAAATATGTTAATACATCAGTAAGATGTTAACATATATGCCCAAAAAGTAATTTAAATCAAATTAAGTCCCATAAGGGCATTTTGGTAATTTTAATGCCCATAAAAGAGTTTAAATGTGAAACTGAGTTCCAGGTCTGATTTAGTCAGTAAAAATATGCATTTTTATAAGTTATAACAGTAGGGTATTTTATATGTGTGAAATTTATCTTATATAACCAAACTATGCACCGCAGGGGCATTTTGGTAATTTCATAAAGGCTTTAAAGGTCAAAATATACTTCTGAGTTTTAAAAACTTTGCCTTACTATTTAATTATATAATTTAGCTTAAAACATCAGTGGTTAATAAGTTTTATATGCCAAAATAGTTTTGACCCATACTAGGTGCTAAAAACGCTTAAAAGTCGGTTTAAAGGGATATTCGGGTTGAAATAGGAAATCTGAGTTTTTGATCAGCTTATAAGGTTCAAAATATTTTATTTATCAAATAAAATCAGTAGCAAAAAGTTTGGTATTAAAATGTTATGTAAAACTCATTTTATGCATGAAAAGGGTAAAACCGACAATTACCGAAATCAAGCTAAATTCCTATGTTATGCTCAGCCTAAAATTAAATAAAAATCTTCAAAAATCCCAAAATATTATTTTACATCAGTAGGTAAAAATTTTGGTATAAAAAATCGGGTTTAGATAGGCTTTATGTTAATTACGCCATTTAAATAATAAAAAGCTCCTTAATTACGCTATTGAGCATAACTTCTATTCTAGACCTCAAACTGAGGTCAAATTTTCGGGACATGTCTAAATATCAGTAGCAAAGGTGTTAGTCCATTCACATTGCTAAAAATCTCAGTTGTGTGTCAAAAGGGCGTTTATGGCATTATTAAGCATAATTACGATCAAGTGCATATAATTCAAACCACTAGGCACCATGCAATATAACTCCATAGGGTTATACTACTAAGTAATGTGGTCCTAATGGAAGCTTAAAGAATGGGAGAATTAAGCTTGAACGGGTCAGAACTGAAAGTCAAAGCAAAAGTCAAGCTTTTGCGACTTTCGATTATAAACTGACCTTAGACTATAAATTGTCGGGTTAGGACTGATAAAACATGTTTTAATATTAATTACCAAGTCATTAGAATGTTAAAATATAATTTAGAACCCCTGATTTATTAATTTTTAGTCATTTTCAAACATTCTGTCCAGTTTGACTTTTTGTCAAACTACTTTGACCCGACAATTGACCAGTCAAACGAGATAATTAGGAGGTGCCCTTTTAGGGGTTAATCACCTACCTTAATATGGTCCCATAACCACTTTCAATTTGATCAGTGGCTGATCCATATGTAATTAAAACGAAAGTCAAACTTAATTTATGATAAGTTTGACTTTAGAGTAATTAATCTAATTAAAACGACTAAACAAGTAATTAGAGGCTTACTAAAGGTCCTAGCTGTCTTTTCTACACTTGATAATCTTCTCCTTGTCCTTAGCTAGTTACAGAAGTTGTAGAATGGAAAATGGTTGCAAGTGAGCATAGGAGCTCAAGAACTAATGCCCTTATATACTACTTTGCATGATCATGGATCAATTACATCTGTTATGGGGCATCATAGGATCACCCCAGGTGTCCTAGTTGATGAAATAAACTGAAATATAGCTCCTTAGGTCGATATAAACTAGGCTAAGGCGGTGGAACAGCCAAAACCCGCACCTGACAGCCTTTTTACTGAACTGGCATGCTGAGGGAGGCCGCGTAAGCCATATAGGGGGGGGGGGCTTACGCGGGCCGCGTGGACCTGCTGAACTGGTAAAACAAGTTTGCAACTTGGCAGCTTTAGTCCCTGATCGTTTTTAACCCTTTTTAACCTCGTTGTTGACATGTAGGGCCCTTGTAGTCAGTTTGTTGAGGCTCAAGGATGAATAAATTAACTTTGTTAGGCTCGGGTTTGTTAAATATCACTATAAAAGCAAGTTTTGTCAAGTTGACACTTATAGCCCAAAGTCTTGAAAACATGCTTAACGATCTCGAAACCACGTGAAATTTATACCACTTATTCTTGAGAGTATATTTGAATATTTCGAAGCCTCGGTTTCGTTAAAAGGTCACTCAGAGGTCAGAATCGACATGTTCACACGTTTAACCCTTATAATTTAATAATCTTCTGATTATTTTCATAAACAGTTTCTTATATCCAATCAATCACCCGTCTAAGAATATATTCATCATGTGTGGTCATTCAGAGGCACAAGTTTGGCATGTTGACACTTTTAATCCCTGTGATTTCAAAATTTCACTGTTTGACAAATTTAATCCTTCAAACTTGATCTTTCACATAGTTAGAGTTTAGGACACGTGTCTATACATAATTGGACACGTTTTTACGTGGTGTTACATCCTCACCCCCTTAAAAGAAATCTCGACCCCGAGATTTACTGGAACAAGTGAGGGTATTTCTGTCTCATAGTGGACTCGACTTCCCACGTATATTCGGGACCTCTACGGGCATCCCATTTGACCTTTACTATAGGCACATGCTTTCTTCGGAGCTTTTTAACCTGCCGATCCTCGATCGATATAGGTCTTTCAACGAATCTCAAGCTTTCATCAATCTGTACGTCTTTATGAGACATAGTTAGAGATTCATCGGCTGGGCATTTCTTGAGATTACAAATGTGGAACACATTATGAATTCCACTCAGCTCCTCAGGCAAGTTTAGCTTATAAGCTATGCTGCCGACACATTCAATAATCTCGAATGGTCCAATATATATAGGGCTCAACTTGCCCTTTTTACCAAAACGCATCACACCCTTCCAGGGTGATACTTTCAGTAGAACTTTATCGCCTATCTCAAACTTTAGAGGTTTTCGCTTCTTGTCAGCATAACTTTTCTGCCTATCCCTGGCAGTTTTCAGGCGATCACGAATCTGGACAATCTTGTCCGTCGTTTCAAGGACTATATCAGGTCCTGATGACTAAGCTTCCCCTACTTCTGCCCAACAGACAGGCGTTCTGCATTTCCTACCATATAATGCCTCAAAAGGCGCAGCCTGAATGCTTGTATGGTAGCTATTATTATAGGAGAACTCGATCAATGGCAGGTGGTCATCCCAGCTACCACCTAAATCAATAACACATGCACGAAGCATGTCTTCCAAAGTTTGAATTGTACGCTCACTCTGTCCATCCGTCTGAGGGTGGTAAGCAATACTAAAATTCAAACGCGTGCCCAAAGATTGTTGAAAACTTTTCCAAAAATGAGAGGTGTATCTAGTATCTCTATCAGAGATAATAGACACCGGTACGCCATGAAGAGATACAATTTTGTCTACGTACAACTGGGCTAACTTGTCGGAGCTATGGGTCTCCTTGATGGGCAAGAAATGTGCTGACTTAGTCAGTCTATCAACAATAACCCATATGGTATCATTTCCATGCCTTGTTTTAGGTAACTTGGTTATGAAATCCATGGTTACCATCTCCCACTTCCATGTAGGGAGTTCTGATTGTTGAAGTAGACCTGATGGTTTTTGATGTTCAGCTTTAATCTGAGCACATGTCAGACACTTAGCTACATGTGTGGCAATAGATTTCTTCAAACCTATCCACCAATAATTAGGCTTCAAATCTTGATACATTTTGTCACCTCCAGGGTGAACTGAGTATTTGGAGTTGTGGGCTTCCTGGAGGATTACATCTCAAAGTCCTCCTTGAATAGGAACCCAAATCCTTCCGTTCATTCTGAGAATTCCATCCTTCCCAGGTGCTAACTATTCAGCAGTTACACCTAACTTTTCATTTGAAAGGTTAACTTCCAAAACAGCATCCTTCTATGCAGCTAATAGCCTTTCGTTCAGGCTATTCTTCAGTTCAATGCTCTTGGCATTGATCCTGATTGGTTTAACTCTTTCTTTTCGGCTTAGAGCATCAGGGACTACGTTCGCTTTACCTGGATGGTAGCGTATCTCGCAATCATAGTCATTTAGAGTTTCCATCCAACGGCGTTGTCTCATATTGAGCTCTTTTTTATTGAACAAATGTTGGAGACTTTTGTGATCCGAGTAGATCACACATTTAGTTCCATATAAATAATGTCTCCACAACTTAAGTGCGAATACAACGGCACCCAGTTCCAAATCATGGGTGGTGTAATTCTTTTCATGCACCTTCAGTTGTCTTGATGCACAGGCAATCACCTTGCCATGCTGCATAAGTACACACCCCATGCCGGTGCGTGAAGCATCACAATATACGACAAACTCTCCAATCCCTTCGGGTAAGGTTAACACTGGAGCATTGCTCAATTTTTGCTTAAGAATCTCAAAAGATTCTTGTTGTTTGGGACCCTAATCAAATTTCACATTCTTGCGGGTCAGAGAAGTCAATGGTGCAGCTATCCTTGAGAAGTTCTCAATGAATCTTCTATAATATCCAGCTAAACCCAGAAAGTTGCGTATCTCTGTAGGTTTCTTTGGTGCTTCCCAATTCATAATGGCTTCTATCTTGGCGGGATCAACTTGGATACCTCGCTCACTAACAACATGTCCAAGAAATTGGACATCGCGAAGCCAGAACTCACATTTGGAGAATTTAGCATACAACTTCTCATGTTGAAGCAATCCTAAGATACATCGAAGGTGCTTCTCATGATCAACTTGGCTACGAGAGTAGATAAGTATGTCGTCTATAAAGACAATGACAAACTTATCTAAATATGGCTTGCAGACTCTATTTATGAGGTCCATGAATGCTGCTGGCGCATTAGTGAGCCCAAATGGCATCACTAAAAACTCGAAATGTCCATACCTCATTCTGAATGCTGTCTTAGGCACATCTTCAGTTCTTACTTTGAGTTGATGATACCCAGACCTCAAATCAATCTTTGAGAAATAGCTCGCCCCCTGGAGGTGATCAAATAAATCATCGATCCTGGGTAAAGGATAACGATTCTTGATGGTTACCTTATTCAATTCACGATAATCAATGCATAAGCGCATTAATCCGTCCATCTTTTTCACAAACAGTATTGGAGCTCCCCAAGGCGAAGAGCTGGGTTGAATAAAACCTTTATCCAGTAAGTCATCCAATTGAGTTCTGAGCTCTTTTATTTCTGTAGGCGCTAGACGATAAGGAGCTCGTGCTATAGGCGCTGATCCTGGGAGAATGTCTATCCTGAACTCTACTTGCCTCTCAGGAGGTAATCCAGGTAATTCATCAGGAAAAACTTCAGGATATTTAGAGATAATTGGAATATCTTCAATTTTTGGCTTCGGGTCATTCACAGTCACTTGTGCCATGTAAATGACACATCCACTTTTCAAACACTGCGATCCTTTGAGAATAGACACGTTGCTAGGCAATCCATACTGTGTATCTCCTTGAATAGTGACAGATTCACCAGAAGGGGTTTTGATAATAACTAGCTTTTTGTCGCAGGCAATTTGGGCTTGGTTATGCGACAACCAATCCATGCCTAAAACTATATCAAACCCAGCCAGTTTCATTGGCAAGAGGGACAGCGGAATAGAATGATTCTTAATGGATATAGAGCATCCATCAAGAAGAGTTGAAGTTGTTTCAAAGGTACCATCAGCAAGTTCTCCTCATATTTTACGTCTAGAGTCTTAATAGGCAGATTCAATAACTTACAGAACTTATGGTTTACAAAAGACTTATCAACACCGGAATCAAATAAGACTCTAGCATAATTATTATTGATGAGGAATGTACCTGTTATGACGTTATCGTCGTTCACTGCTTCCCTCGCGTTCATCTGGAAAACTCTCGCGTTATTCTTCTTTGCCTCCTCAGGCTTCTTTGTATTCTTGGGGCAATTTGTTTTGATGTGCCCCTTTTCATTGCAACCATAGCAAGTTGCATCCTTGATATTTCGGCACTCAACAGACTTGTGCCCTTTCTTTTTACAAATCCCACATGGTTTGGCCTGTGGGTCCTGGTTGCATTTCCCGAAGTGTCTCTTATGACATGACTTGCACCTGGGCCTATCATTCGACTGCCCCTTTTTGGAACCAGAGTTCCCTTTGCCCTTTTTATTTGACTGAGGAGACTTGTCTTCCTCTCTTTTCCTCTTCCCTTCGTCGGTACTCTTCTTCGCCCTACTCCTCATAACATCCAAAGTGAGGGACAAAGATAGATCCACAACAGATCTATAAGTGGTTGGCTTAGAGGCCTTAACATTCCCTTTTACTTCAGGAGCCAAACCACCGATGAAACGCGCAATGCGTTTGGGTTCAGGAGTGACTAAATACGGTACCAGCCTTGACATTGAATTGAAGCTAGTCACATAGGATCTACAATCCAGATCCTTCATCACTAAGGTGAGGAAATTAGTCTCTATCCGCTCGACTTCATGCTGAGGGCAATAGGTTTCCTTAACCAAATCAACAAACTTGTTCCATGACAGATTGTACAAAGGAACCTTCCCGGTGGCTTGCACTAATGCTTTCCACCAAGTGAGGGCATCGCCCTTAAAGGATTGAGACACAAACTTTACTATATCCTCCTTAGCACATCCGCTGATTTCTATCACAGTCTCCATCTCGTCCAACCATTTCATACAATCAATCGCTCCCTTTTCTCCCGTAAAATCTCTTGGTTTACAGGAGACAAAGTACTTGTAGGTACAACCCTTGGTGTACCTGGGAGTCGGTTCAAGGATAATCTGCCTCTTAGGCTCACTGCCCTGATTAGATGAGTGTTGAGACTCATTTTTCCTATGAGTATTAGGTTGAGAATGGGATTGTGAATGACTTCTGGACCGAACATTGCTCGGTTCCTTAAATATCTTATCTACTGCTTGGGCAACTGCAGTATCGATCATTGCTTGCAGTTCAGCATTTGTAAGATTAACTCTTGCTTCATTATTGTTTTCTCCTCGAGGGTGGCTATTTGCCTCATCAGATCCATCCATTTTCGAGTACTATATCAAACAATGATGATATTTAAATTATATAGTATTTCATCGCACTAATGATTAAATGGTCATGGTATTATTAAACCATATACACCATTTTAATAAATTAATCAAATCAATAGAATATAATATTCTCTTATATCTATTAGACAGGGGAAATTATAATTCACAACTGTCAATGTCTTAAAAGACATTTTATTTAACATTAGGCTCGTCTCGAAGGACATTTAGATAACTCAGAAAGCTTGTCTCAGAGATGATTAAAATATATAATCATTGATCTCTTGGATCAGTGACCTTGTAAGGGTCGAACAAAGTTCATCGCCTTTTTGACAAGAAGTTTATAAGTATTACTATCATTGTCATTATTACACCTTTGCTTGTAAGCATACATCTCTAATGGATGTTGTGGTGTATACATCATATTGATGTTTATTAGCCATGATTCATGTTGATCATATAGGCTAAAAATAGTGGCTTGGAAAGTCCAAGTACATTAGGAAGATTGTGGGGTTTCTCGTACCGCACAATTTAGGATTGTTAACATGTTTTCAGATGTTAACAGAGAGTTATTATCTTAAAAAGGTTGTACCATCATAGCCATTTAGTATTTTGGCTAGGTTATACCTTTAAGAAATTTGTTGGCAGATCAATAAATTTGAAATGATATAGCATGATGTAATAAAATACATATTAGAAATCGAAAATAACTTCATTAAACCATGAAACGAGTACAACATTGCCCAAAAAGGGACTTGAGAAAAAAAAACAACACAAACTGCCCACGCAGGGGCTACTGAAACAGAAAGTAAGTCTACGCAGGGACTTGGTACATGAAAATAAAATAAACGTCCTCGCAGGGACTTATTGAAATAAAACATGAAACAACAATTTCCTACTTCTTCTTGCCCTTAAGAAGGTTCATAAGACCTTTGACAAAACCATTGTGCTTCTTCTTAGTTTCATGAGCTTCATGTTCAACCCGGTCTAACCTCTGTAAAATTTTCTGAGTTTGTTCCTGATGGTGAGGAGGGGGTTGCTGGTATGGTGGGTATTGGTATCCTTGCACCGAATATCCAGTTGGGTAAACTGGAGGGTAAGAAGAAGGATAAAGGGCATTACACTGAGCAGCTGTAAGGTATGGGTCATGGTTTCCATAATCAGATGGATATCCAGACGGATTATACCCAGATGAACCTGGGTATGTCGGGATTGGATTGTCGAAACCCAAAGGTGGCTGCAGTGGTGCGTGAAAAATTGGTGGAAGGTTGACTTCCGGCACTGTGTGTGAAGGTCCACCCAACTGAGGGTTCTCTGGAATAGGAGGGTAAGAACTTGAGCCACGAGGAGATGCAAACCGTGGTCCCCCACGTACAGACATTCTAGCATTTCTCCTTCGCCTTGGCGGCTCGGGAGGCTGTTGAGGTAATTCCTCAACTGGTAAAGGTGGTGGGGTAACAGCTTGAAGCTGTGGTTCAACCAAAGGAGATTGGACTGGAGAGTTATGGTATGAAGGGGTAAAGAACCAATCATACTGAGCCATTTTCTCAGCATACGAATCAGGACCTCGGTACGGTGATCCTTCAAAAGGTGAACCACTTGAAATGCTAATAGGGTGGCCCGGTGTTCCAGTTTGCAAATCAGGGTCCGGGTCGTCATCCATCTCCATTTCCTGTGAGAAATGATCCTCGGGTCCTAGTGGATTGAAGCCCAAAAAGTCGTTGACGTACGCATTGGGATTAAACTGAGTGGGAGAGTAGGTAGAATCCGAGTGATGAAAAGGATGAGATTGAAAAGAGTGGTGTGATTGGCTCGAGTGATGGGATCCCTGTGAATGATGGGAATGTTGGGGTTCAATAGGAATGGGCAACCCAAAATAAGGAGGGTCAGATGGTGAGGATCCAAGCGAGATAGAATGTCTTGCTGGTTCGAAGCTATGGCTCCAATTGTCCCTTGAGTCGGAGCCAGAGAGAATCGGATGGTGTACGTCGCTGGGAGGGTCCCGCGTGGCCAGACGGTCCTCCACGCATTGGTCCTTTGCTTTGCCTCTTACTCGCGGTGGCATTTCCAAGTGGTGACCTGTCAAAACAAGTAGATATAATATAACAATAAAAAGGAAGGTTAAGAGTATAATCCTAGGTCATTTGCCTAGACTCGAGAGTCTAAGGAATGTGCTTATTGTGTCATTGAGATTAAACACAAAAGGTTAGTGTTTAATTCACTCAATGTTGACTCTGATACCAACCTGTCACACCCCGATATTTCCACATATTACCGGTGGGCCCGGCGGGGAGTATCGTGACGTAGTTGATATCATCATAGTCAATACACACAATATAATAGCACATCGGAAGGCTTGGTGAATAAACTATTACAAAGCATAACGTCTGAGTGTTCGATTGAAAGAATATACATACTGGAATGTAATAAGATCCACAGGCGGATCATAAATAAATATAAAGAAAAAAAGTAACAGACTTCAGGTATCTATGGATTTGCAAGATCCTCTTATAACACCTAATAGCTCCAGCCTATTACGAGAGGTACCTGTCAAATCAGTCTTTAAGAAAATACGTTAGTTTACACTGGTAAATACAATTAACTGACTCTTTGGAAATCATTTATGAAAAATTAATTTAAATGAACATGGCACAAATCCTTTATAACTTGGGACAATTATTTAAATATAATCTTGTATACAGATTTATATGTTTGTCTTACAATTGGGGCCGGTTGGAAGCCGGTCATGATTAACTGACTCACCACTTATAGAACCCACAAAGGAGTTATCCCCAACGTGTGGGTTTATATCTTAGCATTTGCATCTGTCAGGTGTATGCCTACACCCCGTGCATAGTGTCGTGGCCATTTTCAAACGAAATGAGCCGAGGATATCCAGGACACGGTCGTATTAACCCCCAATGTTTATGTTATCAAACAAAACGTATTAAAACGGGTTATGCAAATTTATTAATCACAATCCGATTAAATGATTTCATACCCGACTAAGCGGTATTATTAAAATACCGTATCCCAAGCCCGTATAAGGGAAAATAAGTTAAAAGTATTTACCTGCTGCTAGCAGTAAAATTCTTAAAGCTTTTTGAAGGCACCTTCTATCGGAAGCTATTTAATCTGTATAGAAGGTTTATTAACCTATTAGGATGCTAACGGGTCTTTAATTAAGTCAAGGACTTAGACCGGCTAGCTAGAAGGAAACCTTACGGTTCTAAACGCTAGATTAAGCGGCGGCCGGAATGGAATGTGGTTTAGACCCGACAATCTTGGATACTTGTATAACATGGGTAAACTAAACACATTCTGGAAAATGAGAATTTAAATGATAAGGTTAAGACCGTTTCGGCTATTTTACGTAAACTAGTCACGTGAACCGATCCGAACGCATAAACGCGTAACGGTTAACCAAATAAATTATATACAGTTCTTAATCATTATTATGCTCAAAATATGTTAATACATCAGTAGGATGTTAACATATATGCCCAAAAAGTAATTTAAACCAAATTAAGTCCCATAAAGGCATTTTGGTAATTTTAGTGCCCATAAAAGAGTTTAAATGTGAAACTGAGTTCCAAGTCTGATTTAGTGAGTAAAAATATGCATTTTTATAAGTTATAACAGTAGGGTATTTTATATTTGTGAAATTTATCTTATATAACCAAACTATGCACCGCAGGGGCATTTTGGTAATTTCATAAAGGCTTTAAAGGTCAAAATATACTTCTGAGTTTTAAAAACTTTGGCTTACTATTTAATTATATAATTTAGCTTAAACCATCAGTGGTTAATAAGTTTTATATGCCAAAATAGTTTTGACCCATACTAGGTGCTAAAAACGCTTAAAAGTCGGTTTAAAGGGATATTCGGGTTGAAATAGGAAATCTGAGTTTTTGATCAGCTTATAAGGTTCAAAATATTTTATTTATCAAATAAAATCAGTAGCAAAAAGTTTGGTATTAAAATGTTATGTAAAACTCATTTATGCATGAAAAGGGTAAAACCGACAATTACCGAAATCAAGCTATAATCCTATGTTATGCTCAGCCTAAAATTAAATAAAAATCTTCAAAAATCCGAAAATATTATTTTACATCAGTAGGTAAAAAGTTTGGTATCAAAAATCGGGTTTAGATAGGCTTTATGTTAATTACGCCATTTAAATAATAAAAAGCTCCTTAATTACGCTATTGAGCATAACTTCTATTCTAGACCTCAAACTGATGTCAAATTTTTGGGACATGTCTAAATATCAGTAGCAAAGGTGTTAGTCCATTCACATTGCTAAAAATCTCAGTTGTGTGTCAAAAGGGCGTTTATGGCATTATTAAGCATAATTACGATCAAGTGCATATAATTCAAACCACTAGGCACCATGCAATATAACTCCAGAGGGTTATACTACTAAGTAATGTGGTCCTAATGGAAGCTTAAAGCATGGGAGAATTAAGCTTGAACGGGTCAGAACTGAAAGTCAAAGCAAAAGTCAAGCTTTTGCGACTTTCGGTTATAAACTGACCTTAGACTATAAATTGCCGGGTTAGGACTGATAAAACATGTTTTAATATTAATTACCAAGTCATTACAATGTTAAAATATAATTTAGAACCCCTGATTTATTAATTTTTAGTCATTTTCAAACATTCTGTCCAGTTTGACTTTTTTGTCAAACTACTTTGACCCGACAATTGACCAGTCAAACGAGATAATTAGGAGGTGCCCTTTTAGGGGTTAATCACCTACCTTAATATGGTCCCATAAACACTTTCAATTTGATCAGTGGCTGATCCATATGTAATTAAAACGAAAGTCAAACTTAATTTATGATAAGTTTGACTTTAGAGTAATTCATCTAATTAAAACGACTAAACAAGTAATTAGAGGCTTACTAAAGGTCCTAGCTGTCTTTTCTACACTTGATAATCTTCTCCTTGTCCTTAGCTAGTTACAGAAGTTGTAGAATGGAAAATGGTTGCAAGTGAGCATAGGAGCTCAAGAACTAATGCCCTTATATACTACTTTGCATGATCATGGATCAATTACATCTGTTATGGGGCATCATAGGATCACCCCAGGTGTCCTAGTTGATGAAATAAACCGACATATAGCTCCTTAGGTCGATATAAACTAGGCTAAGGCGGTGGAACAGCCAAAACCCGCACCTGGCAGCCTTTTTACTGAACTGGCATGCTGAGGGAGGCCGCGTAAGCCATATAGGGGGGGGGCCTTACGCGGGCCGCGTGGACCTGCTGAACTGGTAAAACAAGTTTGCAACTTGGCAGCTTTAGTCCCTGATCGTTTTTAACCCTTTTTAACCTCGTTGTTGACATGTAGGGCCCTTGTAGTCAGTTTGTTGAGGCTCAAGGATGAATAAATTAACTTTGTTAGGCTCGGGTTCGTTAAATATCACTATAAAAGCAAGTTTCGTCAAGTTGACACTTATAGCCCAAAGTCTTGAAAACATGCTTAACGATCTCGAAACCACGTGAAATTTATACCACTTATTCTTGAGAGTATATTTGAATATTTCGAAACCTCGGTTTCGTTAAAAGGTCACTCAGAGGTCAGAATCGACATGTTCACACGTTTAACCCTTATAATTTAATAATCTTCCGATTATTTTCATAAACAGCTTCTTATATCCAATCAATCACCCTTCTAAGAATATATTCATCATGTGTGGTCATTTAGAGGCACAAGTTTGGCATGTTGACACTTTTAATCCCTGTGATTTCAAAATTTCACTGTTTGACAAATTTAGTCCTTCAAACTTGATCTTTCACATAGTTAGAGTTTAGGACACGTGTCTATATATAATTGAACACGTTTTTACGTGGTGTTACAAGCTCCTTCCTTGATAGGTGGGAATTCTTCAATCAACTTATCTAATTCAAACTCAATTTTCTCATCAGTGGTTGCAAAGATTTTCGGTTCAGATTTTAAAACTTCTTCCATTTTCTTTTCCTCAAAAAGAATGTTTAGGTTTTTCCACCCATGATTGACTTTGGGAAGTCTTTGTTTTAGAATAAACCTTTGAAGTCTTTTGTGATTTTGAAGATTCACCAATTTCAAAAGTTGATTTTGGTTTGTCCTCTGACTTCAATGATTCACCGCGTTTAAGAATACGCACGGGGGATACCATAGGTGATTTTCCCTTATCATCCTTTGAAATTTTTGATTTTGGTTAATGGAAAACTGGTTTTATTATCTTTTTGACACATTGTTTGGCCATGTGACCGATTTCATTGCATCGATAACAGATTCTTTTGTCATATTCAACAAAAGTGGATATGTTGGCCTCGTATCTTATCTTTTTGGCCGCAATAAAATCGTCAATTGCTTGCTTACTAAAGATATAATCCTTTTCGACTTCTGTATTATTACCAGACACAAACACTTCACTCAATTTTTCTTTTGGCTTAACTTCTTTCTTAGCCATTTTCATCTCAAAACCAACACCTTTCTTTTTGTAATTATTACCATGTCTCTTGTTATTACCATTGTTACCAACCCTTTAATTTTTCTTTCCCAGGTTGTTTGTCGGTTGTTGTTTAACAAAAGATTTTTTTGGTTTTGATAGAAACGAATTGTTGTTAACTTCTGAGATATCAATTTCCACGAGTTTAAAAAGTTTTTCAACATTTTCCAGGTTCGCATTCTGAATCGGATACTCAAAATCAGTATACAGTTTGTCAGTTCCGGTCATCGTGTAAACCACAATGATCGAATCGTCATCCAGAACTTTATCTGACTTTGGGATAAACTTATCAAGAAAGTTTCCGTCATCTTCAGAATCTGAACTGGAATTCTCAAAATGAGTTTTAACCGTTTCGAAATCAGTGTTATCACTCTCTTCATCCAACACTTGGTCTACAACTGTTTTAACCAGTTGTGACTCGTTGTCAGTGTCAGACGGAGAGAATGTAACATCTATGTTTTCCGGTAACTCGTTCTCTTATGTTCTCAGTTTGAGATTCAATGCCTTCTCCACCCCGTCTAGATATTTCTGAGTATAATGATTCCACATTGGGGGTGGAACATTTTTGAAAGCTGGTTAAACTTCAGTTTGTTGAGGAACGATCTGATCAATCACATATGAAGATGAAAGATAACTGATCCACTTTTTGCCGACTCTTTCTGTCTCAATGCGCATCAGTTCAAGTTCCTTCTTTAGAGATGCGATAGTGTCCAGATGGATGTTAATCGACATTTGCTTTTCCATGACCGTAGCTTTGAGCAAATTAGCAATTTTATCATTTTCTTTACTCTCAGTGTGAATCATTTTAATTGATCGATTTGAGGTCGTGGATTGAATGGTTGTTGACTGTTTTTATGATAGATGGCATGTCGGTAATAATCGTTGGCGAATGGATTCTGGTGGTTATTAACTTCTCTGTTCGGACATTCGCGCTCGAAGTGTCCCTTCTCTTTACATTTGAAGCAAGTCACCTTCGATTTGTAGAATCCAAGTTTAGGATCAGGACCTGCGAGACTACTTCTTCCGGTAATTTCCATAAACCTCTGAGCTCTTCTCACAATGCTCGCCATAACCCATTTTATGTCAATGAGTTCTAGTTCCTCCGGATCAATTTGATCGTAATCTTCTTTAGTCATGTCTGGGTTACCAATTCGTCCGGCTACTAGACTCTCGTAAAACTCAAGTACAGAAGCTAGAAGTGCTATATGCGGCTTTGCGGCTGTCTCGGTAAAATCTTGACCGTTTTTTTATATTAACAGCGATATTGCACTGTATCCCATGACTATAACTCTGATTGTTCGATCCTGAAGAACTTTGAGAAGAAACCTGTTCTTGAAAACTCTGAACCTTAGGATTCGGTTCGTAATTTGAAAACGGTGAAAAGTTGTTGTTAGGCATGCTTTGAGATACTCCCGATGAAGAATCTGCACTGAATGCCGTTTGAATCTTTGGACTCGGAGCAGATGTGGCAGATGAGTTTCCTTTGTAATAAAGCTGAACATCTTGCTGTACGTTTGCAGATTTCATTTTCCTCATCTTCCGAAGTTCAAGCTCTTGAGCTTTAATTCTCTCAATAAACGTACTCAAATTGAAACCCACGTATTCCAAATTGTTCTTCAAAACCAATAAGAACATACCCCACTCTTCTTGTGGTAGTGCGTCAGCCAACTTATCAACCCACTCTTCGTCTGATTTGTCTATATTCAAACGTTTCATCTCCACTACCAAGTGACAATACCTTTCTATCAACTCTTTCGTTGATTCTCCACTGATAGTAGTTACTATGTCAAATTATTTTTTCAGTAGCGCCTTTTTGCTTTTGATCATTGCAGCACTCCCAAGAAATTTGATTTTAAGAGAGTTCTAAATAGATTGTGCATCACCCTGATGCTGTAACAATACCAAAATGTCTTCCTTAATTGCCTGTTGCAATATACTGACCATCTTCTTCTCGGCTTTAAAATTTTCTTGTTCAGCCGGAGTTAACGTGTTAAGTGTTTTCGGAAGACCAACATCATTCATAGGAACTACATATTTCGTTTCAACTTTCAGCCAGCATTCGAGGTGATTCGCCTGAACCCACGTGCGAAATCTATCATGCCACCCCGAATAATCTTCAATGTTGAGCAGTTTCGGTGGTTTTTGCATGGTTCCTAGCTAGTTCTCCATATTCACATTCTGGGCTATACTTGCTGGAGTTTGAGGACTCATACCTCCTCCGAAAAACGCATTAAAAACTCTTGATTGTCCATTTTTACACTTTGAAAAATGTTTCGAAAAATTTTTAAGTTTTGAAAAATTACAATTTCAAGTGACCTGTACTTTCAAACGATCTGGACTTTCAGACGATCTGGACCTTTCAAACGACCTGGACTGTTTCAAACGACCTGAACTGTTTCAAACGACCTGAACTGTTTCAAACGACCTGGACTGTTTCAAACGACCTGGACTGCCAAACCGTGTGACCTAGATTGCCAAAACGTGCGAGATGACAGATACTAGTTAAAAATTTTCAGTTCGTGCGTTCTGACCACTCTGTGCGATCTGGTCACACAATTTTGAAATTTTCAAACGATCTGGTCCAATCCGTGCGATCTGGACAAGAATTTCAAATGGTTTGAACAAAAATCAAATGATCTGATCAATTTCACACGATTTGAGCATCATTTTCATACGATTTGCACAGTTTCAACTCGTTTGAAGACTTAGTTTATCAAGATTTCAATTTTTTGACATTTTTTGATCAGTTTTAGTTCGATTTACGGTCTGTAACTTTGTACAATTGTTCAAAATGATGTTTTACACATAATATCCAAAATTCAGTCCATTTTGTCCGTGAATTCGTCTGAAAATCCAAGAAAGAGTAGAAGTATATGGTTCTAAACCGTTCAAAAAATTGATATCAACAGATTTGACTCATCCTGAGCTCTGATACCACTTGTAAGATCGATGAATCATCCAAACGAGTCAATCAGAGTCAGATCTAGTTTCTAGAAAGGCGGAATCAAACTAGAAACCGTCAATCAGTGTTAGAACAGGAGTAGAAGAGTAGAAAGTCACTTTAAACATGTTCTTCATTGATATAATACGTTTTGGTAAAGAGAGAATCGGACAGCACTTCGGTACACAATTCTCCAGAAAGTTACAAATGAAGAACACTACTAACCTGTTTATAGACTTGCCAGACTGCACGGACTAACACACTCCAGACCGCACAAGCTGAGGATACCACCTCGTGCGACCTAACCTTACCAGGTCGTGCGAACTGGCTAAATTACATACAAAACCTTGACTTTTTAACCTATTACATATAACTGACACGACATAGACTGATGACGCAGGCGATAGACATTATGCATTAACGACCAAGGGAGGGACCAACTTTTAGTTTAGTGGAAATACCAAGATTTAGCTGAAGCAATGTGGGAAGATATGGATGCGTTTACACTGCAATTTCCCTTGTTTCCACTTAACCTCGAGGACGAGGTAGCTTTTCGAGACCTGGGAATTGTTACGATCCAGCAAGACCAGGCCCAAGAAGATGCAAAAGCTACTGATCCAGCTAGAGTGGGCCGGCCCAAAAGAGACATAAAGAAGCCCATTCGATTCCAAGAGTAACCTGCAAGAGAATAATCAACAAACTTCCATTTTTAAGAGCACATGTTTCCTTTCTTCCATGCATTAGTTTTTGTCCAGTATCCTTCCATGATCTCCTACATGAATTTTGGAAGTAGTTTCTTTCTTTTCAAGTAATTTCTTATTTTAAATACTTGTTTTTGCTTAATGAAAAATATAGAGAAAATTGTCCCAGTTCGTATCCTTTCCCTTCCTTCGTTCTTGAGTTTGATCCATTGACGGATCACAACAGTGGGGGTGGGGTGGGATAAGGTTGTAGACAGTGGGTCCTAATTTTTTTTAAAGTTTTATTTATTAGTCCATTAATAGCAAGGACAATTTAGTAAATTCACACTCACCTAACACCAAAAACTAACCTTCATCCACGCCAGAGACTATCCGAAAACGAAATCTGCAAAAGTTAAGAACTATAGCTGTAATTTTAAAAAGTTAGGGACTAAAGGTGAAAATAGACAAACCACAGAGACTAACCAGACATTTTTCTCTTTATATACATTAACAAAATTCATTAGTATACCCTGAAATTATTAATATAAAAATAACGTAGCAGGTAATTGTTGAAGAAGGTGTGAACAATAATTCCATATTTGATGCTGTTCGGGGAGAGGTTGAGGCTACAGTTCATGTGGGTTCATGTCACACCCTGATATTTTCACGTATTACCGGTGGGCCCGGTGGGGAGTATCGTGACGTATTTGATATCATCAAAGTCAAATAATCACAGTTCAATGCACAACGGAAGTCTAAAGTAAATATATTACAAACCGATTCAAAAGTAACATCAAATATTACAACCGGATTGTAAGATGGATCCACAGGCGGATCTTAAAACAGAAATATAAACACTGTTCAACATACTTTAGATGTTTAGAACTTGCAAGATTCCTTATTAACGCCCTAAGCTCCTAGCCAATTTACGTACAGTACCTGTCACTTAACCTTTTTGGAAAATACGTCAGTTTACACTGGTAAATACAATTAACTGACACTTTTGAAAATCTTTATGAAAATTGATTTAAATGCACAAGGCACAAATATTCTTTTATGACTTGGGACAATTATATTAATAACAATTTTGTATCAGATTTACATGTTTGTCCAACATTTAGGGCCGGTGATTAAACAAACCGATCAAGATTAATCGACACACCACAAATATAACTCACAAGAAGTTACCTCACGAGTGAGTATATCTTTTACATACGTAACAGGAGGTGTTATGCCTACACCTTGTGCTTAAGTTGTGGCCATTTACACTTTTTAAATGAGCCAAGGATATCCAGGACACGGTCATTAACCCCCAATGTTATTTGTTATCAAGCAATACTGATTAAAACGGGATTATGCAATTTAATCATCTCTGATTAAAAGGTTTCTACACCCGACCAAGCGGTATTTTTATAATACCGTATCCCAAGCCCGTATAATGGAAAATAAGTTAAAAGTATTTACCTGAGCTTAAAATGCAATTTATACTCAGCCGTATATTCTAATCAGCAAGCACAAGTACCTCTACTGGGGCTCTCAATCTGGAACGAAGGTTTTATTAACCTATTAGATTCCTAACGGGTCTTATTTAAGTTGTAACTTAGACCGGTTAGTTTTAAGGAAAAGTTTACAGTTCAAAACGCAAGATTAAGCGAAGACCGGATTAGAGTGTGATTTAGACCTGAAAAGTATGGAGACTTGTATAATATGGGTAAACTAAACACATTCTGAATTTTGAAGTGAAAATGGTAAGGTTTGACCCGTTTCGGTTAATTTATGCAAACTAGTTACATAAACCGTACCGAACGCGAAAGATGCATAACGGGTAACCAATGAGTCATGAACATGTTTCACAAGTTGATATGCCTTAAATATGTTGTGATATCAGTAGGATACCTTCCATTGTGCCCAAAACGAATTTAAAACCAATTTATGCCCCGTAGGGGTATTTTGGTCATTTTAATGTTTATAAAAGAGGTTAAATAATAATCTGAGTTTCTGGTCTAAATAATCAGTAAAATATTTATTTTATCAAGTTATATCAGTAAGATATCTCACATATGTGAAATTTATCATTTATGGCCAAACTACGCACCGTAGGGGCATTTTGGTCATTTCACATATGTTTTATGGGTTAATTTTGGAAATCTGAGTTCAAAACTGTCACACCCCCAAAATACCACCTAGGAAGTGTCCCTGTTAGGTGTGTGACGTACCAACAATGAGCCACTAATCACATTGAACCCATACAGGTTTCTAAATAAAGTTCTCAATCATTAATGAAATACCATCAACAAGTTTAAATGAAAACCAATATGTTCAGCGGAAACAAATAGTAAACCAAGTTAAACTGTTTCAAAACCAAAGTATAGTATCAAGAAATCAATCACATAAATCCTTCCAGTCGACCCATGACCACTCCAGCTACTCCAGACATCAAGTTCCCAAGATATCTAACGACCTGCGAGCATGCAACAAGTGTATCAGACAACGCTGGTGAGTTCATAGTTTTACGAAAATGTTGGTTACCAAGTGTTTAGTTAATCCATTGAATTTACAATGTTGATAATACCCCGAATACAAGACGGCTCCTGATTTACATTGCCCTTTCTCCAATGCTCCTATCAAAGCATTGGTCATGACTAGGTCATTAGTTCAACACCCATCCTCCCAGGTACGGGGTGAGGTTGCCAAACCTAAGTAGCGCTACTAACTAATACCTTGTTACCTCTCAGGTAACCAAACAACACGGAGGGACTTTAAAGGTGATAGGATGAGTATATTATCCAACATTACCGATTTACAACAAGACGTATTCCTCTCAGGAATACCCAAACAAGTTACCCAAAACCTATCCCTCCCAGGGATACCCAAAGACTGTCCCAACCACCGGGACGCATGGTCAAAAGAGATGAACTCACCTTTGGTTTGCTCGGTAAGATTAGTTACGTGTTCAAATTGCTGAAACGATCCTAACATGGATACCATTAACAATCAGTCGTGTATCGCTTAATCCTTACATTCTATACACACATTACACAAATAGGCACCGTATAATATCATGCAAGTTATCAAATTATGCAACTAAACAATTTGCAACAAACACCATGCTTTCATGTAACAAGTGTTTTGAATCCCCACCATGTTGATGATTCACCGGGTTCCACTTTAAATATCAATTTACAACATTAAACGTCTATTATGTAAACAAATACTTGTGCTAGACTAAGCCCCTAAACCCTCTCCAATGTGTGGCCGGCCCATTACCATTCACTCGGCCCATTGTTACATCAAGTTATAATCAATCATGTATTGGGATTACATTAACATAACAACTAATTCATTTATTGGATCTCGGCCCACTATCCAAATATTCTAATTAAAAGTTGCAGTCCCAATATATCAGAAACTCTACAACATTGTGTGGTCCGATCACAAATAAATTAGTCTAATAATGTTTAGCAGTCCATTTAACCTATAATGACCCAACTAACATACACGCAATCTGCCAAAGTATTCGGCCCAGATTTTTATGTGAAGCCCAATGAATTTCTTTGTGTTAATTACTTCCAATTACCAGCGCAACACAAATCAATTATCATTAATATTAACCGTAACCTAGTTTCATATCACTAGCCATTAAAATCACCTAACAATATACCCTACTTGCTAATGAATGGCTAAAATAAGATTATCGATCAAATCGAACCGATATGACACACAAACAGACCACATTGTTTCGTTAATTTATGTGTATCTACTCATGTACTAACCACGTACAATTAAAACCACCACTTGTAGATCGAAATCCGTCCGATCGTTACACATAAATTAACCAATCTGTTTAGTGACTAATTAGCATGTTGTCAAATTGTGATACGTATGAGTCTTATATCAATAACCACTAACCTTAAACATATTATAATAACAACTATCAATCATGTAATACTACCTGTTAATTCAATCAATATTACTTGTTTATTGCCACGCTTTAAATCATTCACGATTCATGATCAGTTACATATAAATGAACACAATAAATCAAGAGTTTATGATTGACTAACCAGAAGATTGATATTTGTTAAACACAAAGGGTGATCTCCAGGAGGAAAAGACTTCGACACAAAGGAGGGGGTCTACTGCCATATGCACCCTTAGGGGAAGATAAGGTTTTTATTTGAGTTTTTGTGATAAACATTACAATGTTACGTATGCATATATATTACCAGTTGGGCTGTTCACTTATTTGGTCAAGGTAACGGGCTCAAAGCCCAAATAAAAAGGGGATGCCGAATACCCATAATCAAGGGGGCTGATTCATTAGTTGGGGTACAGCCCAATCATATACACCACACTAGGTTCGGGCCCAATACACACCCATACATATTTGCTCGAACATATTATACGTGTAGCCATTATATTACCGTCACAAGTGTTCACTGATTTTTATCGTCGTACGGAATATGAAAGAGAAAATCACAAGAAACAGAACCACGTGACGAAAAGATACTGACCTTGAAAGTTCGGGTTGTCACATCATCCCCAACTTGAAAGAAATTTCAACCCGAAATTTAACAAGTAAGCACAAAGGAGTGAAGTGAGAAATCAAGATTGTTGTGGATTATTCTCAGGTGCCACATCATCCCCAACTTGAAAGGGAATTTCGTCCTTGAAATTCACCAGTTGCATCGGAATTGATTCAGCAGATTCGTACGATTGCGGATACTTAGTCTCGAGTTCTAACGAACTTTCATAATTGGAATTTGACAGTGCTCGCAAACCTTAACCTCCTGGGGCATGATTTCAATAGGCACCTTGACAACTGCAACTTGTCGTTAGCCTCAGACTCTAAGAAGGTATCAGAAGCGTTTCGTCGGACAAACACTGCTTTAGACTTACGACATAAATGACATCATGAACGTTACCTAATTCGTCGGGTAACTCGAGTTTTAGGCGACGTGACCGGTTCTTTCCAGAATTCCGAATAACCCAACGTAACATAAATTAAGCTTGTAACGCTTCCCAAGCATACCACACCCTCCCAGGGTGAGACTTTCAACATGAAACGATCGCCTACAGCGATCTTCCAGCGTTTCCCAAGTTTATGAGCTTTCCTGACGGTCACACGTTGCCGCCAATCGACTCTTGATCCAAACAACCTTCCCAAGAGTTTCGAGTACCAGTCCTGGACCAGTAATTAAGTTGTCAACCATCTCAGTCTAACAAGAAGGTTGGCATTATTGTCTATGTAATGCCTCAACAGTGCGGTCTGGTTACCAAAATGATAACTGCCGTAGTAGTACTCAACCATAGGTAAGAGTCCTTCAAATTTGCACCAAATCCAGTCACACACATGCTCGCGGCATGTCTTCGAGTGCCAGGAGAGTTCATTTTCTCTGATCGTTTGCCCAACGGCGATAAGCAATGCTCTGGTCCTGACGTGAGCCAAGGGTGTTGTGTATTGCCTGACATAGATCATGCGTAGATCAAATTCAGAGATAACAGGAGTTGGCACCTCGTGCCTAAAAGCCGCCTCTCTCTGCGGAACATTTACAACTGTGAAGACTCATCAGTTTTCTTGATTGCAAGAAAGAGTGCTGGTAACTTGAGTCCATCAACGATCACCCAGGTGATAATGTTTTCATTTTGAGTTGTAAGTAGACTAGTGACAAAATCCATGGCAGTCTGTTCTCATTTCCATATATGTGTTTCTGATTGCTAATATCCCGCCTTGACTTTCCCACATGTCAAACATCGTTCTCATGCGTGGCTATGTGGGCCTTCAGGCCCGGTCACCAGTACATGGTCTTCAGGTCTTAATACATCCTATCAAAACCCAGATGAATAGAATATCGAGGCCCGTGTGCTTTGCCTACACCAGTTCCCGAAGGTTGCTGTATAGTGAGGTCCATATTCGTTCCATGATGTAGCAAATATCGTCCGACCTGCCAAAGGTTGCTTCCCCATGCCCCGCATGGGTCAATCTTGAGAACTCTCTCCCTTCAGTTCTTTAATTCGAACAAGACGAGTCTGATCAGGTATGTTAAAGTCGATAGCAGGCTGCAAAGCTCGTGCACGTCCAGGTTTCACGGTCGTATTCATTCAAAAGTTCCATCCAGCGATGCTATTACATGTTTAGCTCTTCCGAAACAAAGGTACACGGGAGGCCCTTGTGATCGGTCTAAGTAATGCATTTGGTACCATCCAAGTAATGCCTCCAGCTTAAATCCAAAGACCATAGCTTCCACCATAGGTTGTGACGCGTGCAAATCCTCTTGTAAATCCACCGAGTAGATCATTACTTTCTTCGTGTTGCGTTGGCGTGTAACTAGGACTCTGATTCGAACCATCATGGTACACCGCCAGATCATCAGTTCCCTCGGATAGGAGTGATGCTCAGTGCGTTGCAGGGTTGGGTTTCAAAAGCTGAAAAGACGTTCCCCTATTTTATTTCCCAGGAATTCACAGCTCCCCGCTGTGCGAAGGAGGTTGAAGTTGCATAATCTTCAAAAATCCCATGATGAATCTGCGATAGTATCCAGCGAACCCAAAGGATTTCTGTATCCCAGAAGGAATCTAAAATTGCATAAGGTCAATCTGAAATTCCACCTGACGATGTCGAGGTAAACCAGGTAACTCTTCAGAAAACACGTCAGAAAATTCACGAACAACTGGAAGGTACTCGATCTACCTTTCTTCAGGTTGCGAATCGGTGACGAGAGCTAGTATAGCAGGGTAGCCCTTCCGTAGACACTTCTGGACTTTCATGGCTGAGATGATGCCAACCATGGCACCATTACGATGATCTTGAACTGATAAGGATTCCCCACTAGGGAGAGGGATACGCACGATTTTCTCTTTACAGAGAATTTCTGCTTGATGCATAGATAACCAATTCCATGTCAACGACCACGTCAAAACTTACAAGAGTATCGGGAAGTAGGTCAATGTCGAACACTTGACCCATGAAATCAAGTTTACAATAAAAAAGAACATGAGAAGCTTCTATCGATTTACTATCAGTTAATTCTACTACATGCTTATTTACAAAAGGGTGGGAGTCAGTCCTAACTGTCGACTGAACCCCAAAGACACATAACTCCAGCTGGCACTAGAGTCGAATAAAACAGAAGCAAAAGGATCGTTCAAAGAAGACGTACCGGTCACAACATTGCTATCATTGCGAGCTTCCCCCAGCGCCAATAGTAAATACTCTTCCACTTGCCCCGTTCCCACCATTGTTCCCATTGTTGTTATTCCCAGTATTGTTGTTGTTATCGGCATTCTGATTAAGCTGAGGGCAATCTCTCTTAAAATGACCCTCATCACCAAACTGAAAGCACCCCTTTTGATTACCCTGATTCTGTTGAGGCTGCTGCCTCTCCTGTTGTTGTGGCTGCTGCTGCTGCTGTGGCTGCTTAGGAAGCCAGACCCTACAATCCTTAGCCATATGCCCCACCTTGTTGCACCTGTAACATACCCGGGTGCACGGCCCGCGATGGTGGAACATACACTTATTACACTCTGGTAGCTTTCCCGCGTAAGAACCCTGATTTGAGTTGTTGCTCTGATTCTGGTTCACAGAAGACGACTGGCTAAAACTGCGGTGGATGCTATTGTCTGCCCTTTTCTGAGATTGGCTGGCACTGGTTGCTTTGTCAGTATCGTTCCATTTTCGCTTGTTATCACTAGCAGGTGTGGTAGCGGTAGCAGCAGGGGTAGTAGCAGAAACACGAGGCGGTAGCGATCCACGCTCAACCTCCTGGTCGGTGATCTTGTGCGCTATACAGATAATCTGAGGTAGATTGTTAAGGTTTGCAGCAGTGACATAACCCTTCACAGCTGGTGCCAGGCCATTGAGGTACAACTCAATCCTTCGAGGCGGAGGTCAAGATAGGTTAGGACATAAGGTTGCTAACTCATGAGATCTCTTCATGTATGCCTCGATCTCCGACCCCACCATCTTCAAATCATAATACTCGTTCTCCAGTTTCTGCACCTCATCACGAGGACAGTACTCTTCATGCATCAGCTTTGTCCCAAGTAGTGGCATTCGCCATCTCAATACCCAACATCTGAACCTGGGCATTCCACTAAGTCAAGGCACCGTCCTCGAGCGTGCCTGAAGCATACTTCACCCGGTCCCCCACGGGACAGTTGCACATAGCAAAAACAGATTCGGCTTTCTCAAACCAACGCAAGAGTCCCACAGCTCCTTCAGTCCCACTGAAGGTCTGTGGCTTACAATCCAAGAAGGTTTTGAACGTATACGCAGGTGGATTGTTTTGATTCGCAGGTTGACCTAAAACGAAAGAACGTACAACACACAAGTAATGTTCGAGTATACGACACAAGGATAGAAAGTAATTGGCACATGTCGTACCAGCCTGGTAAGCCGCTAGGGCTTCAGCTACACGAGTGTTGATCAAGTTGGTTAATTCGGCCTGATTCATAGCAATGTGGCCGCGTCCATGGCCTCGTCCGCTCATGTTTCTATACAAGAAGAGGAAAGATTCAAAATGCGAGTTCAAGTAGGAGTCAAGCATTACTATGACCTCCATAAGCTACTGAGTTCTAACATAACGTCAATTAACGGAACGGAACCCCTATTGCACTCGTCAAGTTTCACTGGGATTCACATGCACCCCACATTATTATTATGTGTGCACCCATAATAATAATCCAATTTGCATGTTTATCTCAGCTCCTCTCAATTTGTGTTAAAAGGTTCCCCGAATTCGAGCAATAAGACAGATGACACCACAACATAGATCATGAAAATTCAAGAAGAGTCGCACTCTTAAAACACGTAACGTGGGTTGACAACATATAACTCATACTGTAGTGCCAAGTGTGTATTCACGTGTGATGTTATTCATAAGAAAACACTAGATATGCTATGCAATAGTAAACAAGAGACGAACCTTGCAATCTGGAGCCGAGTGTCATGGTCGATTTCGGATCTGTTCGGTTATAGTCTGGTTTGATGAAAACGTTTTAAAACCAAGTTCACTATAACCAGTGGATCTGATACCAAACTGTCACACCCCCAAAATACCACCTAGGCTGTTAGGCGTGTGACGTACCAACAATGAGCCACTAATCACATTGAACCCATACAGGTTTCTAAATAAAGTTCTCAATCATTAATAAAATACCATCAACAAGTTTAAATGAAAAGCAATATGTTCAGCGGAAGCAAATAGTAAACCAAGTTAAATTGTTTCAAAACCAAAGTATAGTATCAAGAAATCAATCACATAAATCCTTCCAGTCGACCCGTGACCACTCCAGCTACTCCAGACAGCAAGTTCCCAAATCCAAGATATCTAACGACCTGCGAGCATGCAACAAGTGTATCAGACAATGCTGGTGAGTTCATAGTTTTACGAAAACGTTGTTTACCAAGTGTTTAGTTAATCCATTGAATTTACAATGTTGATAATACCCCGAATACAAGACGGCTCCTGATTTACATTGCCCTTTCTCCAATGCTCCTATCAAAGCACTGGTCATGACTAGCTCATTAGTTCAACACCCGTCCTCCCAGGTACGGGGTGAGGTTGCCAAACCTAAGTAGCGCTACTAACTAATACCTTGTTACCTCTCAGGTAACCAAACAACACGGAGGGACTTTAAAGGTGATAGGATGAGTATATTATCCAACATTACCGATTTACAACAAGATGTATTCCTCTCAGGAATACCCAAATAAGTTACCCAAAACCTATCCCTCCCAGGGATACCCAAAGATTGTCCCAACCACCGGGACGCATGCTCAAAGGAGATGAACTCACCTTTGGTTTGCTCGGTAAGATTACTTACGTGTTCAAATTGCTCAAACGATCCTAACATGGATACCATTAACAATCAGTCGTGTATCGCTTAATCCTTACATTCTATACACACATTACACAAATAGGCACCGTATAATATCATGCAAGTTATCAGATTATGCAACTAAACAATTTGCAACAAACACCATGCTTTCATGTAACAAGTGTTTTGAATCCCCACCATGTTGATGATTCACCGGGTTCCACTTTAAATATCAATTTACAACATTAAACGTCTATTATGTAAACAAATACTTGTGCTAGACTAAGCCCCTAAACCCTCTCCAATGTGTGGCCGGCCCATTACCATTCACTCGGCCCATTGTTAACCCTTACATCAAGTTATAATCCATCATGTATTGGGATTACATTAACATAACAACTAATTCATTTATTGGATCTCGGCCCACTATCCAAATATTCTAATTAAAAGTTACAGCCCCATTATATCAGAAACTCTACAACATTGTGTGGTCCGATCATAAATAAATTAGTCTAATAATGTTTAGCAGTCCATTTAACCTATAATGACCCAACAAACATACATGCAATCTGCCAAAGTATTCGGCCCAGATTTTTATGTGAAGCCCAATGAATTTCTTTGTGTTAATTACTTCCAATTACCAGCCCAACACAAATCAATTATCATTCATATTAACCGTAACCTAGTTTCATATCACTAGCCATTAAAATCACCTAACAATATACCCTACTTGCTAATGAATGGCTAAAATAAGATTATCGATCAAATCGAACCGATATGACACACAAACAGACCACATTGTTTCGTTAATTTATGTGTATCTACTCATGCACTAACTATGTACAATTAAAACCACCACTTGTAGATCGAAATACGTCTGAACGTTACACATAAAATAACCAATCTGTTTAGTGACTAATTAGCATGTTGTCAAATTGTGATACGTATGAGTCTTATATCAATAACCACTAAGCTTAAACATATTATAATAACAACTATCAATCATGCAATACTACCTGTTAATTCAATCAATATTACATGTTTATTACCACACTTTAAATCATTCATGATTCATGATCAGTTACATATAAATGAACACAATAAATCAAGAGTTTAGTAAGGATGATTGTCTAACCAGAAGATTGATATTTGTTAAACACAAAGGGTGATCTCCAGGAGGAAAAGACTTCGACACAAAGGAGTGGGTCTACTGCCGTATGCACCCTTAGGGGAAGATAAGGTTTTTATTTGAGTTTTTGTGATAAACATTACAATGTTACGTATGCATATATATTACCAGTTGGGCTGTTCACTTATTTGGTCAAGGTAACGGGCCTAAAGCCCAAATAAAAAGGGGCTGCCGAATACCCATAATCAACGGGGCAGATTCATTAGTTGGGGTACGGCCCAATCATATACACCACACTAGGTTCGGGCCCAATACACACCCATACATATTTACTCGAACATATTATACGTGTAGCCATTATATTACCGTCACAAGTGTTCACTGATTTTTATCGTTGTACGGAATATGAAAGAGAAAATCACAAGAAACAGAACCACGTGACAAAAAGATACTGACCTTGAAAGTTTGGGTTGTCACAAAAACTCTTATTTACTGTTAAATTATAAAATTTTATTCATAACATCAGTAGGTATCAAGCTTTAGGTGTCTAATATGGTTTTAAACCATACTATGCGCCTAAATCGCATAAAAGTCGGTATTTAACGATATTCGGGTTGATTAAGGAAATCTGAGATTTTGATCAGCCTTTACTGTTTAAAATAACTTATTTAATATATAATATCAGTAGAAAAAGGTTTGATATGTAAAGGATGTATAAAACTCATTTTATTAGCAAAAAGGGCGTTATCGTCAATTACCGAGCCTATGCGAGAACTCTATGTTATGATCATTTTAAAATTTAATAAAAATTTCTAAAAATCCCAAATATTATATTACATCAGTAGGTAAAAGATTTGATGTCAAAATTTGAGTTTAAATAGGATTTATATCAAATATGTCGTTTAATTAATAAAAAGGCTTCAATTTACGATATTGAGCATAACTCATAATTTAGACCACAAACTGATGTCAAATTTTTAGGACATGTTTATAAATTAGTAATAAAGGTTTTTGTCCTCTCATATTTTCAAAAATCTCGTTTTTACATCAAAAGGGCATAATGGTCAACTTTTAGGCAATTAACGGAAACATGCAATGAACTAGGATTTCTAAGGAACCAAGTTGTATAACCTTGGAGGGTTATACTAACATATAATATGGTCCTAAAGGAATCCTAAGGCATATCTAAACTAAGCTAAATTGGGTCAGAACTGAAAGTCAAAGCAAAAGTCTACTTTTGCGACTTTCGGTTCCGAACCGAGCCTAAACTCAGAATTGTCGGGTTGAACATGCCTAGACATGTTCAATTTATATTTACCAAGTTATTAAAGTGACAAAACTGATTTTATTGCCTTTACATCTTTAGTTATGAATTTTATTTAAAAACCGACTCGCTTGACTTTTATTTTAATTACTTTGACCCGACAATTAACTAAGCAAATGTGGTAATTAGGAGGTGCCCTTTTGAGGGTTTAATACCTACCTAATTACGATCACGTAGCCATGTTCATTGCGAACAATGGCTCGACCGTTTAAAAGTCAAAGCGTTTATCACAAACGCTTGACTTGTCGGCTTTTAAGCCAAATAAAAATAACTAGCCATAAGAGGGCACTTACAAGGGGTCCAAGCAAGGATGATATTGATCTAGAATACTTAGGTATGAAGCATAAAGCTTCAACTTAGAGCAATTTAGATCAAGTGTGAGAAATGAGAGCAAAACTAGTGGGTATTTATAGGATTTCAAGAACCGTTAGGATCGTTCCTCGATAATTGAGCTTCGATCTGGACCTTACACATAAGGCACATGGTTTTGGAATACTAGGGGTGTCCAAAACCATCACACGGTATTGAGAAAAGTTACACTTAGGCCCCTGAAATTCAACCTGGGTTCAAAAATGAAGTTTCTACCCAGATGAGGCCGTGGTGTCGCGCCACGGCAAAGCCCTATAGTGGTGGCGCAGCGCCACCGTGTACCAGCTCCCAGAAAGTTTCAATAAATGACAGGTTTGGTCCCTTCAACACTTTTAAGCCATTTTCGATGCGTTTAAACCTAGTTAACCCAATTTCAAGGCTCTAAAATGAAGCTAAAGTATAGGGAACATGAAATATGCTCAAAAACATCTCAGATGTCGGTTTGTTTGGTCGTACTGTTGCGTTATTTGGTTAATTACGACGAAACACGAACGGACGCGAAAAACGATCCAAATTACACGACGAATGGAATTTTATCATGCCAATCACTAAAATAAAATATTTTAATGATTACATAAATTTTTGGATGTCCGGATATATTCAGAACGTAAGATATGCGCGAAAATGCAAACTTATGCACTTTTTGACGCTTTTAGTCCCTGTTGATCAAATAAGTTTATTTTTGCGCACCAAACACCTCAAAGCCTATTTCTAAGCTATATAAAGGATATTTAGGACATGTTTAACTTATGATCATATTCCGGAAGGTTCGATACCATACGAATCGGTATACTTTTGCAGTTTGACGCAAAGAGTCCCTCTAATGCGTAAACTTGCGCATATCATCGTTTAATAGCATCGAAGCCTTATCTAATCCATATTAGGCATTCTTGAGAGTATTATAAAACATCATAATGCTTTGGTTTCGTTAAAAGGTCACTCAGAGGTAAGAATTAACATGTTGACGCTTTTAACCCCTCGTTGCGCAAACTTTCAATTAATTACGCAAACGGCTACACTCGTTCAACAAGTGGCTCATTTGTGAATATAAATACCATAAAAGGTTATTCAGAGACTTATTTTAAGCATGATAACACTTCCAGTCCTTTCATAATCAAAGTTTTCGACTTTTCGAAAAATTAGTCCCTTAAATTCAACGTTTGACTTTATTAGGGTTTATTACACGTGTCAATACATCATTGGACGTGATTTTACGAGGTGTTACATCCTCACCCCCTTAAAAGAAATCTTGACCTCGAGATTTTCTAAAATAAGGGATGTACTTTCTGTCGGATAATGGATTTAACTTCCACAACTTATTTGGGCCTCTAAGGGCATCCCAAATGACCTTTATAATAGGTTCATGTTTTCTTTCTTAGCTTCTAATCCTGCCGATCCTTATTTGATACTAGTTTTCTCATCAAACCATAAATTTTCATTAATCTGCATATCATTATGTGATAATGCTTCTCGACTTCTCGGCAAAACATATCCTTAAATCACTTGTGTGGGACACATTGATTTCCATCAAGCTCCTTAGGTAAGTTTTAGCTTATAGGCTACCAATCTTGATATATTCGATTTCCTCGAATGATTCTATATATCAGAACTTAACTAGCCTGATAAATTAAAAAAATTCAGCACACCCTTCTTAGGGTGATAGCTTCAATTGAACCTTATTCCTTATTAAGGACTTAAGAGGGTTGCGACTTTCATTAATCCTTGATTTTCCGCCGATTACTGGCAACTTTCAGACGATTACGGATTTGCATGATCTTATTCGTTGTTTCCAAGGCAACTTTCAGATCCTGAAAATTGGACTTACCAAACTTCTGTCCAATAACAGATGTCTAACATCCCATCTATACAAGGTCTCCAAAGGAGCAGCCTTGGTACTTATATATCGACTATTAGTTATAGAATAGCTTATTTAAGGTGAGATGGTTATTCCAACCACTGCTTAAAACCAATCTTAAGGAATAGCTAATCCTTACAGCTAGTCAAACAAATCGATGATCCTAGGCAGCTGATGGCGATTCTTAATTGTTGCCTAAATAGGGTTGCGGTAATCAATGCATAAGCATAATGAACCATCTTTCTTAATTTATAATACCTAAATTCTCAAAATTTTGAATTAGGCTTTAAAAACCTTTATCTTAAAATACATTTAATTAGGGTTTCGATTCTTCCAATGATGGTACTAGTCGTCCTGGAGATTCCTCAATAATGTAGCCTTATGCGGGATATAAATCTTAACCCTACTTGCCTTTCAGGAGATAAACAGGGTAGTCTTTGGAGAAGATAATCAAGACACAAGGAAATTACAGAGATTTTCCAAATCTCAGGCTCCGGCTCATTTATCATTGCCTGTGTCAGATAAGTGATACATTTGCTTTACAAATCCATGGATACCTTAATCAGAGACACTTACTTGGACAATTCCATTCTGGATATCTTCTTTGAATACCATTAGCTGACTTTAGTACCATATGACCATTGGAATATCTTTGTGGTTCCATGCATTAAACCTCCATACTGATCAGGCATGGAAGCAATCTATGGAACATATTAAGATACACCAATCCTCATATGGCGTCTTTATCATACAATCTGGTATTCGCAGTTGATAGGAATCAATGAGATACCAAACTACATATACTGACGTACTTCATCTGGAGAGAGGGTACTCTAGAATTTTACGACTGAAGATTTTTTACAGGAATAGAAGAAATGGTTCCTATGATTTCTGTCTGTAAGTTTTACCTTACACTTAATATCCGGGGTTCTTATGGAAGGTTTTAAAAGTTTGCTATACTTACAATTTATGAAGGATTTATTGGTACCCGAATCAAGACAGAACTCTTAGCATTTATATTACTGATAAATGATAAGGAATGTACCTGATGACATTATTGATGTGAATTGCCTCAGGCATTTATCGGGAGAGTTGAAGCGCTTCCATTCTTAGGCTTCCTATCCTTAGTCGCACTTCCTTTGACATAGTTAGGGCATGTAGTCCTGATGTGGCCCTTCTCGTTACAGCCAAAGCAGACTGCATCCTTTATGTCCTTGCAATCCAATGTTTTATGTTCCTTAGACTTGCAGATCCCACAAGGTAGAGGTTGAGATTCAAATCTGCATTTCCCGAGGTGGCGCTTCTTGCAGGTCTTGCATACAGGTTTCTTGTTGGACTTTTGTTTGTTCTCCTTATGATCAAGCTTACCCTTTTTCTTAGAAATACGGGAGTTATCTTTCTCCCTTTTCCTTTTTAGTTCATTCTTTGCATCCGAGGCATGAACAAGATCTTTCTCGTGAGTAAGGGAGTGTAGTCTTAAATGGGATTTGGAGCAAGTAGCATTAGGCTCTTTGAACTTTTTCACGGCCTTTCTCACAGCTTTTCCAACAGCTGCGTCAATCATAGCTTGGAGAACATCCTTGTCAATTTTGAGGTTCACAATTGTAGCATCATTAGCATGCGTCGCCTCATCAATGGCGTGATTGACGGTTGTCTTATCCGAGTTTGTCATACTCGAGACTTGGTTCCTAACACCAAATGAAACAATTACTTAGTTGCAATCCAACAACCGCTATTCATAATCCTGATGACCTATCATATACTAACCATGGTATCAATAAACCATACAGGCTAATATAGTAAGAACATTCTTAATGGATGTTATTTAAATATATATATCAATTATACTTAGCTTAGGCCATAAAAAGACCATCAATGGCATTTAAGGTTTGGACCTAGTCCATCACCTTTTGACAGGGGATCAAAATGTCACATCTGTCTTCATTATATTGTTGATTTTGGATGGCTTGAAAGCTTGCCATAAGGATATTTGAGAAGAGTGATTCCTAATGGATATAAAGCATCCATCTAAGATTGTTGAAGCGGTCTTTAAAGTATCATCGGCCAATTTTACCTCGCGTTATACGTCTAGAGTCTTAACAGGCGGATACAACAGTTTACAACATTTATTGTCCACAATAGACTTATCTGCGCCAGAATCAAACAAATTTCCGCATAACCTCTTAATAAGGAAAGATACATGTTATAATGTTATCATTCTGTACTGTCTCCTGGGTGTTCATCTGGAAGACTCACGCGTTTGCT
The DNA here is from genome assembly GCA_030545235.1 of Helianthus tuberosus. Classification (NCBI taxonomy): domain Eukaryota; kingdom Viridiplantae; phylum Streptophyta; class Magnoliopsida; order Asterales; family Asteraceae; genus Helianthus; species Helianthus tuberosus. The sequence continues at coordinate 80,400,714 of CM060441.1, read as the reverse complement.
TTCTTGGCCTCTTCAGGCTTCTTTATAAGTTTTGGGCAGTTGGTTTTGATGTGCCCTTCCTCGTTACAGTTGTAACAAGTCGCGTTCTTCAACTCCTTGCAATCTAAGGTCTTGTGACCCTTGGTCTTGCAAATTCCACACAATTTAGCACGTGGGTCGATTGTACATTTTCCTGAATGATGCTTTCTGCAGTTGCTGCATTTGGGTCTGTTAGTAGACTGACTCGAGTTTTTCCTAAACTTGGAATTTTTCCTGTGCTCAGAACTTCCCTTCTTCTTCTTGTTAGATTGATGGGAGCCTTCCTCTTCTCCTTTCCTTTTTCCCTCGCCAGAAGTCTTAACAGACTTATTCCTGATTGCATCTAAAGTGAGAGATAAGGATAAGTCCACCACGGACCTATATGTGGTAGGCCTAGATGCTTTGACATTTCCCTTAATTTCTGGTGCTAGGCCTCCAATAAAACGCGCTATGCGTTTAGGTTCAGGGGTGACTAAATAGGGAACTAGGCGGGACATAGTGTTGAAACTTGTCACATATGCCTTACAATCTAAATTCTTCATGACCAGAGTCAAGAAGTCTGCTTCTATCCTTTCTACCTCATGCTGAGCACAGAAGTTTTCCTTGATCAGTGCAACAAATTGATCCCAAGACAAGTTATAAAGTAGGGTCTTCCCTGTGGCTTGGATCAATGATCTCCACCATGCCAACGCTTCTCCTTTGAATGATTGTGAAATAAACTTCACAATATCCTGCTCTGCACAACCACTGATGTCTACTACTGTGTCCATCTCATCTAGCCATGTCATACAATCGATGGCTCCTTTTTTCTCCAGTGAAGTCCCTTGGTTTGCAAGAGACAAAGTATTTATAAGAGCAGGTCTTAACATGTGGCCCCTGATTGAGCACAATTTGTCTGGATGGAACACTTCTCTGATTTGAAGAATGATGAGAATCATTCTTATAAGACATAAGTGTCTTAGAAGGTGGTTTTGTGCGAGGCACCGCTTGGGTCCCATTATGAGCACCACTTGAATCTTTGAACTGCCTGTCAATGGCTTGAGTGACAGCTTTATCTATCATTGTCTGTAATTCTGCGGCCGTTACATTCATCCTTGTATTGTCATTCCTCATATTGGGATGACTGTTGACTTCATCTGATTCAGACATGCTGAAGCTTGTTTTCTATAAAACAATCGCCAATAATTTTGCTTAGGAGTCTATTTTGGAATCATCATCTTCGATGATTCATTAACCATGGTATTAATAGACCATATTTGGTTATATTGATAATCAGGTTTATTTTAAATTTTCATTATAATTAATCCAGCTATAAGCTATTAAGGATATTGAAATGGCACAAATGGCCTTATCACGAGGACAGTTTTGAATTTATAAGCCATGATCTTATAGGATCAAGGCATTAAGGTTTGAACATAGTTCATTACCTTTCTTGACAGAGAGTCAAAGACTACAACTGTCTTTTGTCTTTTAGGACAATAGATATAGCCCGTAGGCATTTCATCACTAAGGGATGTTTATGATATGATCATCCTATCTGATGATTTGAGCCATGATTTCTAAATCACTAGGCTAGATAAGAAATTGGAAGAATCCAATATAAGGATGACTATTGTGATTTTCTCGAACCACATTTATCAAGGAGTGTTAACATGTTCTTAGGTGTTAACAAGGATCTATTATCTTAAAAAGGCTTTACCATCTTAGCTATGTCGAAAATGACATATAGGCTAGGTTATACCTTTAAGATTTTCTTTGATATATAATGGCAGAGCAATCATAAATTGAAATGACGTTCTGATTCAGGACATAATACATACGTATACTGTTTAATACTAAAGTAAATTTCAAAATAGGAAACTTTTTCATAGAAAGCCTCAAAAATACAATAATTGCCCTAAACGAGTCTTACACAAAGAAATTCGCCCATGCGGGGACTTAAAAGATATATATATGTCCTTATAGGGACTACTATAGAAATGAAACATAACAAGGAAGTTTCTTCTTCATTTTATTTCTGAAAGTTTTCTCCTTGGTTCTCTGAGTGCGGTATGGGTACAGAAGGTTCTTGTGGTTAGTCGAAATCTTCTATATTAGAAATCTTTGCAAAAGTTGTGACACCTGTGCCTCCACGGCCATCAAACAAATACTGTATCAATGAAATATTTTATTTCATACTTGGGATTTGTATAAATATGTGTATCCTTTGCACATATCAATTCTTGCTCGATTTCAAGCTTTAAATCGTTTTCTGGAAGGTTATACGCGCACTGATGCGTAAATATAACCCGTTTAATGCAACGAACACTCCGGAATAGTGAAATAGGCTTAAAATACCTTAAATAACCTTTACATAACTTAGAAATAAGTTTTAAAGGCTTTGGTATGGCAAAATCGAGTTAAATCGCTTACAGGGACTAAAGTTGACAAACTGCGAAAGTATGCCAATTTGAACTGTAACAGACATTCCGGATCATGGCCATAAGTTAAATATACCATAAATATCCTTTACATAGCTTAGAAATAGGCTTTGAAGGGTTCGGTGTGCTAAAATAAACTTTTGGGTCCTTCAGGGACTAAAAGTGTCAAAAAGTGCATAAGTTTGCACTTTCGCGCATAACTTACGTTCTGAATATATCCGGAGATCCAAAAATTTATGTAAGCACTAAAATATTTTATTTTAGTGTTTGGCATAAGAAAAATCCATTCGTCACACCATTTGGATCGTTTTTCGCGCTTATGCGCATTCCGTCGTAATTAAGCGAACATCGCGATCGTACGGCCAAACGAACCGACACCCGAGATATTTTTTAACACATTTTAAGTTCCCTATACTTTAACTTCATTTTAGAGCTTTGAAATGGGGTTAACGGGCCTTAAACATGTTGGAAATAGCTCAAAACACTAGCAGGGACCAAAAGTGTAATTCTGTGAAAGTAGGTCCTTGCGCACCTCAACACTCTGAGTGTTACGGTGCGCAAGCAGGGGTCAGATGCAGAAAATCGTTTTAACAGCCTGTTTCCAGCCTTTAAACCCCCCCCCCCCAAAGGCCAATGCCACTTGTCAATAACTGGTGGTGGGGGCAAAATGATGCACCATAACATTCCAACACTTGTACGGATGGGATTCGATCACGTTATTCGAGAAACGATCTTAACGGCTCTCCGAAAACTATAAATACCCATCCATCCCCATTGAAAAACCCACTTGAAATCTGAGAATTCTCTAAGTTGGGGTGTTTCATCACCTCATACCTGAGAATACTTGGATTATCAATCATGCGGGGACCCTTTGTATATGTTCCTTTGTTCTTTTATCGCTTTTCTAGTCCGAAAGTCGAACTTTGTTTGACTTTCTGCATTGACCAGTTTATGGTCAATGCGAAGTTCATTTGAACTTCATAACGTGAGCGTGATCACGATGGTTATAGTCCCTAGTGACTATACCTACTGATTACCACGTTATCTAGGCTCAGTGACGAGTCGTAGTTTCGGCCAAAATGCGTGTTATTGCGTATTTTGTAACCAAACTACTTTTAGGTATCAAAACCGTTTGTTTTGATACCAAACCTGTTTTCTAAACTTAGTTAAGCATGTTTTAACATGCTTAGCTCGTCACTTTTAGTTTAGTGCTTATATAGGGTCGTAAGGTAAGCGATCTAAACAATCGCTTATACTTTCGAACCCGACCCGTTTGGTCGATCATTAGGATCCGACCAAACACATTAGGTGACCTTAGTATATAGGGAATAACCTTTCGAGGTTATACCTTATGGTCACGGCGTTTAGTTAGTTGTATGATAGGTAGTTTATATGCCTTAGGTAAATTACCAAAATGCCCTTTTTACGCCAAAATTCATTTTAAGCATATGTAACATAACTTTTGGTATCTAAACTGATTTGGTAACAATATTAGACATGTTAAGGCATATTTTACTTGTCATAGGACTAGTTAGGCGTTCCGAACGCGTTTTACGCGAACGACGCGTTAAAGTAGCATAAGCTACCTAAACGGGTCGTAATGGGTCGTAAGCACTTAGGTTAGGTTTCATTGTAGTATGAAGGCCTTGTTAAACCATATTACATGAGTTCCCCTACTCATTTGGTTTACGAGCCTCATTCTATCCGATCTTCCGATTTAGGTCCGGTTTATTAACATAGTTACCTATATTAGGTGCCGTTTGATATCCGTGATCTCTAGCATTGTTTGGTTGTTACTCAAGAACTACTAAGCAATCTCAAGTGAGTACATAGAACCCCCTCTTTTACTGTTTTCCAAACTGTTTTGGGGTGAAACACATGTGCCTACTTGTTACTTTCATGCTTTCCATGTTTTCACATCATATACCTGCTATGTTCATTAGTACATTTATAGTACATGATTTCATTGTGTTTTATGCTATGTATGCCCATTGTGTGCGTACTTAGTACATTATTTTACATTACATTTTATGCTATGTATGCCCATTGTGTGCGTACTTAGTACATTATTTTACATTACATTTTATGCTATGTATGCCCATTGTGTGCGTACTTAGTACATTATTTTACATTACATACTATGCTATGTATGCCCATTGTGTGCATACTTAGTACATTATTTCATTCATCACATGCTTACATTTTGGTATGACATTTGGTTTGTTTAAATGGGACAATGTACATTCATTAACACCGATCATGCCGCTCGGTAGTAGGTAGTGGTACCATAGGACTTGACAAATCCCATTCCTGTAATCTCGGGTTTGTTTGGATGGAAGGAATGACCGAATCCGAATACATTTTTGATAACCTTTACTAAAAGGGTTATCCGACTGTCGCAAGGCTTGGATGTATGAATTTTCACAATACCGCATAGATGTTTATATCAGTAAAGCATGCATTTATTACACAAAACATAACTTCGATTTAAACCATGTTTTACTTCAATACCTTGTTTTTATGCATTTTACATATGGTTTAGTTGATATATTTCACTTACCATACATAAACATTTTGACATTTACATACACAATTTATGATTTACATTAAACATAGACATTAGCCATGGTTTTCACATAAACATTTTGACATTTGATTATACATAAACATTTTACTTTGGTGGTTTGGTTTGGTTTGGGTAAGTGATTTAAGTAACGAGGCGTGTGTAATATGATACAAGCATGGTGGATACGCCGCTGGTACTTCCTATATATAAGTGTTTGTATGGTATTACATATCGTAGCGTTATTTGAATCATTTCAATTTGAGACATATAACATTTTATACAAATAACATACTTTTCACAAGACATTGTTTTACAAACAACTTATCTTATACAAACTCATTTTACTTGGTTATTCATTTAACCATACATTATTCTCTTATTTATACATATCATCTGAACTTATTGTTTTTCAAACGATTTACAAAACAAATCAATTTACAAGGTTCATGACTGACTTTTGCTAAACAACTTTTTCTTAAACTTACAAGTCATGAATCCTATTTTCACAAAACCTATGTATCTCACAGGCATTTTTATGCTGACGTACCTATTTTCACATGTGTTTCAGGATATGATGCATAGGATTTATCAAGATACACATAGGCGGACTTGGGCCTTAGTGACAATAAAAGATGCAAGACTAGTTATTTATGTTATGTTTCTTTGATTATCAAGACATTGTAACTCTTTTATTTAATAAAACAATATTTCAATTTCCATGTGTTATGAAACAATGATTCTGTTACAACACTCCCCGACGTTTCCGCCACGATTTGATGTTCTACGTGGTCGGGGTGTGACAGAAAAGTTGGTATCAGAGCCCATGGTTATAGGGAATTAGGTTATTAGTAATACTTTGACCTAGTCTATAACCTTCCTAGGACCCTAACGCGAGTTTACTTGCGTTTTGTCATAAAACAATACTGTCACCTATCCTTAGGCGACAACCACAACAAGAACATAAATTTCAAAACCGCTTTGAAAACTAATCATCTGTTCTAGGATGATTGATTACTAGGTTTTGAACCCTCTATTGTAAGGTTTTGAACCCTCTGTTATAAGGTTTTGAACCCTCTAAGTTTTCAAATCTCGTCAAAGTTTGGGTCGTATAATGTGAACACGTGCAAACTAGAAGAGTGAATGCATGTACCCTGAGTTTTCTGTCGAAGGCTAGAGTGTTCGTACAAATCCGCAGTATCGGACCAGTCACTCTTACCTGGGAACTCTTGGGGTGAGTGTTCACTTATAGGCGAGCATGTCTTCAGTGATACATTAATATGATCCGCTTATTTTTATTTGTCACCGTCTCATTTGTTTGCCTTAGGTAACAAACAAATGATCGCAATTTTTATGCATTGCCATTTTGTTTTGATTTTCCGATAACATTTCACTTGTTTCTTCCTATGTCTTTCATTTCCTTCTAGAATGTCTCTTCCTCTCAGCAACGGTCAAATGTCCGAGCGAACAGCCAAATTTGCCCAGCGATTAGGCGAATTGATTCTGAAGACTGTGGATTTAGGCATTGCCATGTATCGTCTCCATAATGAAGCCACTCAGGAGTCACCAAAGGAGACAGAGGCCAAGCCTTCACCAAAATCAAGGAAGTGTAAGGCTTCCAGGAAACCCGCAGCAGCTACACCTAATCAAGCGGGACCTAGCCAAGTGACAGCACCACCAGCCAAGAAACCAATCAGGGAATCAAAGACCATGGATGAACAGACTGGATCCCCTAAGAAGTCAAAGAAGCGAAAAGCTTCTCAGAACTTCGTCGTGGTCGCTCACAATGGTCAAGCCATCCCCAACCAACCAGCTCAACCCCCTACTAGGAAGCCATACAAGGGAACGGCACCAATATGCGACAAATGTAATGGGCATCACCAAGCTCACTTACCGTGTCGTCTGTGTGTATCATGTGTGTGACACTCTGGGTTTTCCCGAGCAACTATCTTGTATTGAAATTATATGTACATATTTTATTAAATGGAAACTTGTGAATTACCTTGGTGTGCTATATGATCCTTGAATTAAGTTGTATGTATGTAATAAGTATATATATGTGTATAAGTGCTAGTGAACCGAGATCATAACTCAAGACCACCCGGTCTCGAGTAACCAGTAAGCAGTGGGCCGGTTGGGCCGTGGACCTCCTTTAGTCCACCCGAAAGCCCATTAGGGTGCACCATTTGATATGAGAAACCCATGCCATCATCCACATTTTCCTTACACTCACTCTCACACTTTCCTACACTCTCCCTCTCTCACTAAAACCCTAAACCAAACACCTATCATCCCCTCTCCTCTCTCGGACTCAAACCGGAAGCATCAAGACCTCCGGATCAGCTCGTGATCATCGCTTGGACACTTCCTTCATCGTCTCACACACTTACAACCAAACAAGTTCCGGTTAGTACCATATCTCGGTTAGATGATAGAATATATTATAGATGATGTCTTAAATTAACAAAGATGTATGCTTGTTGGATAATACACATGTTCTATGAGGATAGATGAGTTAAGATGACTAAGTTTAATGATAGATTTTTGTGTTATAGTGATAATAGGATGATATGCAAGACATGGTCATGCTTTGATAGGAAATTGTTAGATAACATGCAAGATTGTTAGGACGATAAGAGTGTGTATGTGTATGTTTGTAATCCGAGGAATGTATGATTAGATTCAGGAGTCGATGATGCTGATTTAAATATATACTAGGATAGGGTTGTTTGAATAATCATGTTGCAAAATGATGAAAACCCTAAAATGATGAACAAGTTTGAAGGTTAATATGAATATTTGAATATGCAATGAACACTTGAAAGATGCTTTGTTTGATCCACTTGATTAAGGTTTTAGACAAGAAAACATGTTTGTGCAATTTCATTGGATAAGTACCTAGTATCATGAAATGGAAATTCTATTGGATAGTACAATTAGACACGTTCTAGAAGGTTTCGGTCATCAGTTGTGCAAGTCGAGACCTTCAGTCTCGACTCGAGACCATCAAACTACAACTCGAGACTGCGGAGATTGCTACTCGAGACCACATAATAACCACTCGAGACAGCCTTCAGGAACTTGAGACCATCAAGGTCTCGAGTCGAGACCTCATGATCTCGACTCGAGACTGAACCCGAGACATCTGAGGTTGCGACTCGAACTTGCGTGACTCGAGACCACCCCACTACAACCCGAGACCATTTGGTTGCGACTCGAGACCACCTGGTCTCGAGTGGGCTACTTGTTTTCGTTATTGGGCCGCATCTAATGTTTGGGCTGCATGATTTTTTCCTGTTACTGTTTATCTGGACTAAGTGTTACTGATTAACTGTTCAAGTATTAGGGCAGGCCCAATACCCTCGTATGTTTTGTATGCTATGTGTTAAATACGTGTACCATATACGTGATTACTTGTGTCCGAGCCTGACCTATACTGGTAACCATTTAGGACGTGGTGACCAGCACACTTAACCAAGTAAACTAAACTGCCGAGCAACCCAAGGTGAGTTCACAACTAATAAAGCATGTGTTCCCGGTGGTTGGGAAACGGAAACTTAAACAACGCTATCCCCTCGTAAGGGATACAAACCTACTACTCTCCCCTTAAATGGGACTTTTAGTTAATTACTGTTTATACTGGATGCAACAAGCAACACTAAAGAAAACTCTATCACTCAAGTCCTCACTTCTTAATACCGATTAGTCGCCGGGGTCAGGCGAACGGGTTATTAGTTGATAGCGCTATTTAGGTCTCACCAACCTCACACCGTGCCCGCGTATGGTATCGGGCGTGAACTAATGTACTCTGGCAACCGTCAATGATGATAGGACATTGACAAACGGGGCACTCTACGGAAACGTACGGATAAATAGTATTCGGTATTGTAAAAACAGTTTAGTCGCTTACTTATGGGGTAGCTCCCCATCGCATGTATAAACGGATGAATTAACTGGTGAAACAAGTTTTTGGTAATTAAAAACTGGACAACTCGTGAACTCGCCAACATCTTTGTTGATACCCTACTGCATGCTTTGCAGGTACCCAGTGACTCAGGAGCTTGCAGCTTGGGAATGTGTAGTGGTCGCTTAGCCCGTGTGTGGGTTTTAAATAATCCGAACTATGAACCTTGTTTTGAAACTGTTTGGTTTATGCTTCCGCTGTTTGCTTAAACTGTTATTTGAACTTAAACTTTTAAAACTTCGAACTATGGTGGTTACTAACTATTGTGGTTAGTGAACATTTTTACTTTTAATCAATGCTCAGTATAATTGGTGGCTAGATCCTGGTCAGTCACACTTCCAAGCGGTGGTATTCCGCACGTGGGTTTTGGGGGTGTGACAGATTGGTATCAGAGCCATTGGTTATAGTGAACTCGGTTTTAAAAAGAAGGTCTTTTTGAGAAAAACCAGACTATAACCCGTGACTCGTGACGACACTACACTCCAAGGGCAAGACTCAGCTTATTAGACCTCGTAGCTCGGACTTGTGTTTACTTGCTTGTTTACTTTATGTTGATGCTCTACTATACATACTAGTGTGCCTAATTAGATAGATACACATCCCTCTTCTATCTCATTCTCGCTATGTTACGACATCACACTCATACTGTGTTTTCTGGTTATGAAGACAATGAGTGGACGCGGAAGAGGAAACGTTAACATGACACAGGCTCAGTTCACTAACTTGCTCAACACGGTGGCCGCAGCTTTCGCAGCTCACCCTGGAGGTAAACTCGTTACTTTAGGATGTTTAGATTCTACCCCCGCATCGACTTTACACCTCTAAGCCTATTCGATTTGCTTCTCACAATAGGTCAGCAAGCGCCTGCGCAACCACGTGTTTGTACTTTCAAAACCTTCATGGATGGCAAGCCTCTCCCTTTCAACGGCACTGAGGGTGACATAGGCCTACTGCACTGGATTGAAAAGGCCGAAGCTGTCTTTGCTGTCTGCGAGTGTCCCCCTGCTAACTGGGTGAAGTTCGCGACTGGTACGCTTGAAGGAAACGCGCTTTCATGGTGGAAAGCACAGATTCAGATGCCTGGTCTGGAAACTGCTAATGCTACGGCGTGGGAAGATTTCAAGGACATGATCAAAGAGGAGTACTGTCACAGGGATGACATCCACAAACTCGAGAACGAGTACTATGAGCTCAAGATGGTTGGATCAGAGATTGAGACCTACACCAAGCAGTCCAACGACTATGCTGCACTTTGCCCAAACATGTCCCGACCTATGTATCGAAGGATCGAATTGTACATCAAAGGTTTGGTCCCAGAAATCCGGAGCCATGTAACCTCAGCCAACCTCAATACCATACAGCCCGTGGTCCGTCTTGCTCACAAACTCACCAATCAGGCTGTGGAGGAGGGCAAGCTACCCAAAAGGATCGGTGCTACTGCTGGAACTTCTAGCGATAACAAACGAAAGTGGGATGGAAATCAGGGTAAGGATGCTAACCCCACTCAGGCCTCGGTTCAACAAAGGAAGACTGAAAGCAACAAGGACCCTCAGCAACAGGGTGGCTATCGAGGAAACCACCCCAAGTGTAACAAATGTAACCGACACCACAGTGGGCCATGTGGCAAAAGTCAGTGTCAGCGATGCAACAAGATGGGGCATGAAGCTAAAGACTGTAGGAGCCAGCTCCCAGCTAGGCAGAATCAACAATAACCCCAACTGCAACAAGGAAACAATCGTGGATGCTTCAAGTGTGGAGCAACGGGGCACATGCGAAAGGATTGCCCTGAACTGAATCAGAACAACAACAACCAGGGTGCTGGGAACAATAACAATGCTGGGAATGGTGCAAGAGGAAGGGCTTTTGTGATTGGAGCTGGGGAAGCTAGGAATGATCCCAACGTGGTGGCGGGTAAGTTCCTACTTAATGACCGTTATGTTTCCATATTATTTGATTCCGGAGCAGATGCTAGTTATGTATCCCTACGTATTAGTAAGAAGCTTAAGTCCACTCTTACGCCGTTAAGCTCTAAGCACATCGTTGAAATAGCTAATGGTAGAAACCTCGAGGCCTCGCACGTTATTCTTAACTGCAAACTAAAATTGTCTGGTCAGACCTTCCGTATCGATCTCTTCCCCATCATTCTCGGAAGCTTCGACGTCATCATTGGTATGGATTGGTTATCCAAGCATCGAGCTGAAATCCTCTGCCAAGAGAAAGCTGTTCGTATTCCCCGTCCTCCTGGCAAACCCCTTATCGTCCAAGGCGACAAAAGCGGAGAAGTCACCGGCATCATTTCATTCTTAAAAGCCCAGAAGTGTTTGCGCAAGGGGCACACCGCTATCTTAGCACTTGTTGCCGACACGCAGAAAAAGGAAAACAGGATTGAAGATTTTCCAGTTGTACGCGACTATCCTGAGGTATTCCCTGAAGAACTACCTGGACTCCCTCCTCACCGTCAGGTCGAATTTCAAATCGAGCTAGTTCCCGGAGCAGCACCTATAGCTCGTGCACCTTATCGTCTAGCTCCCGCAGAACTCAAGGAACTTTCTACTCAACTACAAGAACTTTTGGACAAAGGTTTTATCCATCCTAGCTTATCACCCTAGGGAGCCCCAGTGCTCTTTGTCAAAAAGAAGGATGGCACATTCCGAATGTGCATTGATTACCGTGAACTGAACAAGGTTACCATCAAGAATCGTTATCCACTTCCCCGTATCGACGACCTGTTCGACCAGCTGCAAGGGTCGAGCTATTATTCTAAGATCGATCTGCGATCGGGCTATCATCAGCTGAGAGTCCGTGATGAGGACATCTCTAAGACTGCCTTCAGAACCCGCTATGGTCACTACGAATTCCTTGTTATGCCTTTCGGAATGACCAACGCACCTGCGATCTTCATGGATCTCATGAACCGAGTGTGCAAACCCTACCTCGACAAGTTCGTAATTGTGTTTATTGACGACATCCTAATCTACTCAAAAAGTCAAGAGGAGCATGAACAACACTTGCGTCTTATTTTCGAACTCCTTCGCAATGAGCAACTGTACGCCAAATTCTCAAAATGCGACTTCTGGCTTAGAGAAGTCCATTTCCTTGGGCACATAGTCAATCAGGATGGGATTCACGTCGACCCCGCTAAGGTCGAATCCATTAAGAATTGGCCTATACCTAAGACTCCGACCGAAGTTCGCCAATTCTTGGGATTGGCAGGATACTATCGAAGATTTATCAAGGGATTTTCTAAGATCGCTCAACCACTTACGACCCTCACTCAGAAGGGTGTTGCTTACAAATGGAGTGATGCTCAGGAAGCTGCCTTTCAGGAACTAAAGAAGAACCTCTGTAGTGCTCCTATTCTTTCCTTACCTGAAGGTACCGACGACTTTGTTGTTTACTGCGACGCTTCTATTCAAGGACTTGGTTGCGTGTTGATGCAACGCGAGAAGGTCATTGCTTACGCTTCGCGACAACTCAAGATCCACGAACGGAACTACACGACACATGACTTAGAATTTGGAGTTGTGGTCTTCGCGCTCAAGATTTGGAGACACTACTTGTACGGTACCAAGTGCACGATTTACACTGATCACAAGAGTCTCCAGCACATAATGGAACAAAAGGAGTTAAATATTCGGCAACGCCGATGGGTCGAACTCCTAAATGACTACGAGTGTGCAATTAAATATCATCCAGGCAAGGCTAATGTAGTAGCCGATGCCCTCAGCAGAAAGGAGACCAAACCCAAGCGTGTTCGTGCCTTACAGCTCACTATCCACTCGAACCTCCCTAATCAGATCCGAAATGCTCAGGTTGAAGCATTGAAAGCCGAGAACGTCAGGGCTGAGTCCCTACGAGGATCGAGACAACGTCTAGAACAAAAAGAAGACGGTGCTTACTACGTAGTCGGGCGCATATGGGTTCCCCTTTATGGAAATTTACGTGACCTCGTGATGGACGAATCCCATAAGTCCCGTTATTCGGTACATCCGGGTTCAGATAAGATGTACCACGATTTAAGGACTACCTATTGGTAGCCTGGCATGAAGGCCCACATAGCAACTTATGTCAGAAAATGTTTGACTTGTGCAAGAGTCAAGGCTGAGTATCAGAAACCATCGGGCCTACTCCAACAACCAGAGATCCCACAGTGGAAATGGGAGCAAATTTCCATGGATTTTGTTACTGGCTTGCCTAGGTCTCAACGCGGAAATGACACCATTTGGGTGATAGTGGACCGGTTAACTAAATCTGCCCACTTTTTGGCTATTAAAGAAACAGACAAGTTCTCTACCTTAGCAGAAGTATACTTAAAGGAAGTGGTTTCGAAGCACGGGGTGCCAACCTCTATTATTTCCGATCGAGACGCGCGTTTTACTTCTGAGTTGTGGCAAGCCATGCACAAATCTTTTGGCTCACGTTTAGACATGAGCACCGCTTATCATCCACAAACGGATGGGCAATCTGAATGCACCATCCAAACACTTGAAGACATGCTTAGGGCATGTGTAATCGATTTTGGCAAGGGCTGGGAAAAGCACCTACCGCTAGTAGAATTCTCCTACAACAACAGCTACCACACCAGCATTCAGGCAGCACCCTTTGAGGCATTGTACGGTCGTAAATGCCGATCGCCTCTCTGCTGGGCGGAAGTTGGTGACAGCCAGATCACAGGACCAGAACTTGTGGTAGACACTACGGAAAGGATTGCCCAGATCAGACAATGCATGGCGGCAGCTCGTGACCGTCAGAAGAGTTACGCTGATAAGGATAGGAAACCGCTAGAGTTCCAGGTTGGTGACCGGGCTCTACTTAAAGTCTCACCCTGGAAGGGTGTGGTTCGTTTTGGAAAACGAGGCAAGCTTAATCCGCGATATGTCGGACCATTCGAAATTACCGAAAAGATCGGTAAGGTCGCTTACAGATTGAATCTGCCTGAAGAACTGAGCGCTGTGCACAACGTCTTTCACGTGTCTAATCTGAAGAAGTGTCTGTCGGATGAAACACTCATCATTCCCTTCAAGGAACTTGCTATTGACGAACAGCTACACTTTACTGAGGAACCGATTGAGATCACGGATTGAGAGATCAAAACCCTCAAACGTAGCCAGATACCTCTCGTACGAGTTCGTTGGAACTCGCGCCGTGGCCCAGAGTTTACCTGGGAGCGGGAAGACCAGATGAAGCGTAAGTATCCCCAGTTGTTCCCAAATTAAACTCCCAGCACTGAAGCTACAACCGAATTTTGGGACAAAATTCCAAACTAACGGGGGGTGATGTGACACCCCGTCGAAACGTTCTCACTGATACTAGCTTGACAGTGACTGCCTTAACTTTCGGGATGAAAGTTCTTAAAACTTGGGGATAATGTGACACTCTGGGTTTTCCCGAGCAACTATCTTGTATTGAAATTATATGTACATATTTTATTAAATGGAAACTTGTGAATTACCTTGGTGTGCTATATGATCCTTGAATTAAGTTGTATGTATGTAATAAGTATATATATGTGTATAAGTGCTAGTGAACCGAGATCACAACTCAAGACCACCCGGTCTCGAGTAACCAGTAAGCAGTGGGCCGGTTGGACCGTGGACCTCCTTTAGTCCACCCGAAAGCCCATTAGGGTGCACCATTTGATATGAGAAACCCATGCCATCATCCACATTTTCCTTACACTCACTCTCACACTTTCCTACACTCTCCCTCTCTCACTAAAACCCTAAACCAAACACCTATCATCCCCTCTCCTCTCTCGGACTCAAACCGGAAGCATCAAGACCTCCGGATCAGCTCGTGATCATCGCTTGGACACTTCCTTCATCGTCTCACACACTCACAACCAAACAAGTTCCGGTTAGTACCATATCTCGGTTAGATGATAGAATATATTATGGATGATGTCTTAAATTAACAAAGATGTATGCTTGTTGGATAATACACATGTTCTATGAGGATAGATGAGTTAAGATGACTAAGTTTAATGATAGATTTTTGTGTTATAGTGATAATAGGATGATATGCAAGACATGTTCATGCTTTGATAGGAAATTGTTAGATAACATGCAAGATTGTTAGGACGATAAGAGTGTGTATGTGTATGTTTGTAATCCGAGGAATGTATGATTAGATTCAGGAGTCGATGATGCTGATTTAAATATATACTAGGATAGGGTTGTTTGAATAATCATGTTGCAAAATGATGAAAACCCTAAAATGATGAACAAGTTTGAAGGTTAACATGAATATTTGAATATGCAATGAACACTTGAAAGATGCTTTGTTTGATCCACTTGATTAAGGTTTTAGACAAGAAAACATGTTTGTGCAATTTCATTGGATAAGTACCTAGTATCATGAAATGGAAATTCTATTGGATAGTACAATTAGACACGTTCTAGAAGGTTTCGGTCATCAGTTGTGCAAGTCGAGACCTTCAGTCTCGACTCGAGACCATCAAACTACAACTCGAGACTGCGGAGATTGCTACTCGAGACCACATAATAACCACTCGAGACAGCCTTCAGGAACTTGAGACCATCAAGGTCTCGAGTCGAGACCTCATGATCTCGACTCGAGACTGAACCCGAGACATCTGAGGTTGCGACTCGAACTTACGTGACTCGAGACCACCCCACTACAACCCGAGACCATTTGGTTGCGACTCGAGACCACCTGGTCTCGAGTGGGCTACTTGTTTTCGTTATTGGGCCGCATCTAATGTTTGGGCTGCATGATTTTTTCCTGTTACTGTTTATCTGGACTAAGTGTTACTGATTAACTGTTCAAGTATTAGGGCAGGCCCAATACCCTCGTATGTTTTGTATGCTATGTGTTAAATACGTGTACCATATACGTGATTACTTGTGTCCGAGCCTGACCTATACTGGTAACCATTTAGGACGTGGTGACCAGCACACTTAACCAAGTAAACTAAACTACCGAGCAACCCAAGGTAAGTTCACAACTAATAAAGCATGCATTCCCGGTGGTTGGGAAACGGAAACTTAAACAACGCTATCCCCTCGTAAGGGATACAAACCTACTACTCTCCCCTTAAATG
Source organism: Helianthus tuberosus (assembly GCA_030545235.1). Lineage (NCBI taxonomy): Eukaryota > Viridiplantae > Streptophyta > Magnoliopsida > Asterales > Asteraceae > Helianthus > Helianthus tuberosus. Next base: position 80,384,686 of record CM060441.1, on the reverse strand, counting down.
GGACTTTTAGTTAATTACTGTTTATACTGCATGCAACAAGCAACACTAAAGAAAACTCTATCACTCAAGTCCTCACTTCTTAATACCGATTAGTCGCCGGGGTCAGGCGAACGGGTTATTAGTTGATAGCGCTATTTAGGTCTCACCAACCTCACACCGTGCCCGCGTATGGGATCGGGCGTGAACTAATGTACTCTGGCAACCGTCAATGATGATAGGACATTGACAAATGGGGCACTCTACGGAAACGTACGGATGAATAGTATTCGGTATTGTAAAAACAGTTTAGTCGCTTACTTATGGGGTAGCTCCCCATCGCATGTATAAACGGATAAATTAACTTGTGAAACAAGTTTTTGGTAATTAAAAACTGGACAACTCGTGAACTCGCCAACATCTTTGTTGATACCCTACTGCATGCTTTGCAGGTACCCAGTGACTCAGGAGCTTGCAGCTTGGGAATGTGTAGTGGTCGCTTAGCCCGTGTGTGGGTTTTAAATAATCCGAACTATGAACCTTGTTTTGAAACTGTTTGGTTTATGCTTCCGCTGTTTGCTTAAACTGTTATTTGAACTTAAACTTTTAAAACTTCGAACTATGGTGGTTACTAACTATTGTGGTTAGTGAACATTTTTACTTTTAATCAATGCTCAGTATAATTGGTGGCTAGATCCTGGTCAGTCACGCCTCCAAGCGGTGGTATTCCGCACGTGGGTTTTGGGGGTGTGACAATGTGGGCGAGTTGGTCACCTGGCAAGTGCTTGTCGATGTAACCCGAACCAAGGTGGTCCAAATCAACCACAAGCCAATCCTGCTCAAGCTCGCTTTCAGCCTGGATCGTGCTACAACTGTGGCAAGATGGGTCATTTCATGAATAAATGCCCGAAGCTTGCTAAGGCAAATCCAACCCACGGATGAGCAGTTGGCTGATTAGAAGATGTTGTTGTCTTATGCTTTTGTTTCTTCTATTTCTTGTAATGTGAAACAATCTGTTTTGATTATAAATAAATTGTTGTTCACAATTCTGATATACAAGTGTAGTTACATGAGTAAATGGAAATTCTCTATGATACCTGTATTAAGGAACTATGTTCCTTACAAACTACTCTTGTGATTCTCTTTTTCAAATGATCGCTCATGATTCCCTCGAAAATTTTAAGTACTCGTTTCACTCTAAGAAACAAAGTACAGAAAATAAAGTGACATTATGAGTAATCATGCTTCTGCACATCTGTGCCTTTGAATCCTTGGTTAGATAACTAAGGGTATTTTCAAATCTCATACCCATTACATTTTGATTTTTCAACATACATAGTAAGAGTATTTCAAAAACAATCTTCATGATCTCAAAACATTTCATATAGTTTGAAAACAATTTTTTTTAAATGCATTGTCTAGGTTATTTCAAAAACATTGGCTACGCTTTCAAAAACAACCTTCATAATTTCAAAATGTTTCATATAGTCTGAAAACAATATTAACACAGTACATTTTCTTATCAAGTGCATGATTTCGAAAAGCATCATTCATGTTTTCAAAAACCTTATACATAATTTCAAAATTCATCTCGCATGATTTTAAAACAATTTTTTTTTTATAAATATATACCTACCTAATACACCTACTTTATGATTTCAAAGGTATTATATATAAGGTTTCAAAAACATTGAACACATTTTTTTTAAGAACCCCATGCATAGTTTTCAAAAATATTTTCTTCATACATTGACTTAACTTTCAAATTTCGCTTCATATGTCGCCTTGGCATATCTGGCATCTCAACTTCATAAGCATTTTACTTCATGTTTTGACCTAAGCACATCAAGTGCAAGGTTTCAAAACATCTTCAACTTCTAAAATCCATATGGGATCTTTTTATCTTCACATTTAGACCCTTGTGGATGATTATCATTCAAATCAGAGTCCTTGATTTGATTCCTTATGTACCTAAATTCGAACATTTCGGTTCCTTAGAATCGAAATCGAATTTTTCTTTTAAAAATCTTTCTATCTTTATAGTTAGATTCTTGATAATGTTTAAAGTACCAAATGAAATCCACGAGATGGATTCCTAGTGTGCTTTAAATACATGTGCTCTGTTAGCAAAACTAATTAACAAATTAAAGATCTAGATAAACAATCTTTGTGGTTATATGACTATGTGTTTATGCATCTTGTGTTTTCTTTTATGCATTTTGTGTTTTTGTTTACTCCGGATATTCGTTATCCAAATCCTCGTAGAATCTTTCATATCTTCATATGAGGGATTCGTAGTAGGATATTCAAAAAGGTACTACCTTAAATCCTTAATGGGCTTCTATGTAATAGTTAAGACCCTTGGATTATATAGTACCACTCCATGATTCATAAGAGACCCTTTTTGGGGTCAAGTCAAAAAGATTGATTCAAAAATCTGGTTAAGAATGACATGTGATGATATAAGCTGAAAAGACTCCTTGGTTGTCTATTAAAATCATTTATTGATTTAATAAAAGGGACCCTATGGTGGTCTAGTCACACTCATCACAGGTTTGTTCATTTGGTTTTCCCCTACACATTATAAAATAGACTGTGTGAACTATGCAAGGAATTGTCTAATTATGGACGCGTACATAATTATGAGATTCAGTGCACGGTAACCACAGTAAGATTTATTATGTGTAAGAACCGATAGTGACAACAATAACGAAATGAGAACGATGTAATGGAGGTACGGTGGACGCACCAATGACGCTTCATATACTTGTATATAAGTATCCCTCTTACATTGCAATCATGATGTTATTAAAGTTACTAGAAGTTCAGAACCCTAACCAATGTTGTTCGATCTTTTCCACTTCATGTTTTAAACTCTCACAAGTTTCCTCTAAATAAAAATTTCGGGACAAAATTTCCTAAAGTAGGGGAGACTGTGACACCTGTGCCTCCACGGCCATCAAACAAATACTGTATCAATGAAATATTGTATTTCATACTTGGAATTTTTATAAATATGTGTATCCTTTGCACATATCAATTCTTGCTCGATTTCAAGCTTTAAATCGCTTTCTGGAAGGTTATACGCGCACTGATGCGTAAATATAACCTGTTTAATGCAACGAACACTCCGGAATAGTGAAATAGGCTTAAAATACCTTAAATAACCTTTACATAACTTAGAAATAAGTTTTAAAGGCTTTGGTATGGCAAAATCGAGTTAAATCGCTTACAGGGACTAAAGTTGACAAACTGCGAAAGTATGCCAATTTGAACTGTAACAGACATTCCGGATCATGGCCATAAGTTAAACATACCATAAATATCCTTTACATAGCTTAGAAATAGGCTTTGAGGGGTTCGGTGTGCTAAAATAAACTTTTGGGTCATTCAGGGACTAAAAGTGTCAAAAAGTGCATAAGTTTGCACTTTCGCGCATAACTTACGTTCTGAATACATCCGGACATCCAAAAATTTATGTAAGCACTAAAATATTTTATTTTAGTGTTTGGCATAATAAAAATCCATTCCTCACGCCATTTGGATCGTTTTTCGCGCTTATGCGCATTCCGTCGTAATTAAGCGAACGTCGCGATCGTACGGCCAAACGAACCGACACCCGAGATATTTTTGAACACATTTTAAGTTCCCTATACTTTAACTTCATTTTAGAGCTTTGAAATGGGGTTAACGGGCCTTAAACATGTCGGAAATAGCTCAAAACACTAACAGGGACCAAAAGTGTAATTCTGTGAAAGTAGGTCCTTGCGCACCTCAACACTCTGAGTGTTACGGTGCGCAAGCAGGGGTCAGATGCAGAAAATTGTTTTAACAGCCTGTTTCCAGCCTTTAAACCCCCCCAAAGGCCAATGCCACTTGTCAATAACTGGTGGTGGGGGCAAAATGATGCACCATAACATTCCAACACTTGTACGGATGGGATTCGATCACGTTATTCGAGAAACGATCTTAACGGCTCTCCGAAAACTATAAATACCCATCCATCCCCATTGCAAAACCCATTTGAAATCTGAGAATTCTCTAAGTTGGGGTGTTTCATCACCTCATACCAGAGAATACTTGGATTATCAATCTTGCGGGGACCCTTTGTAAGTGTTCCTTCGTTCTTTTATCGCTTTTCTAGTCCGAAAGTCAAACTTTGTTTGACTTTCTGCATTGACCAGTTTATGGTCAATGCGAAGTTCATTTGAACTTCATAACGTGAGCGTGATCACGATGGTCATAGTCCCTAGTGACTATACCTACTGATTACCACGTTATCTAGGCTCAGTGACGAGTCGTAGTTTCGGCCAAAATGCGTGTTATTGCGTATTTTGTAACCAAACTACTTTTAGGTATCAAAACCGTTTGTTTTGATACCAAACCTGTTTTCTAAACTTAGTTAAGCATGTTTTAACATGCTTAGCTCGTCACTTTTAGTTTAGTGCTTATATAGGGTCGTAAGGTAAGCGATCTAAACAATCACTTATACTTTCGAACCCGACCCGTTTGGTGGATCATTAGGATCCGACCAAACACATTAGGTGACCATAGTATATAGGGAATAACCTTCCGAGGTTATACCTTATGGTCACGGCGTTTAGTTAGTTGTATGATAGGTAGTTTATATGCCTTAGGTAAATTACCAAAATGCCCTTTTTACGCCAAAATTCATTTTAAGCATATGTAACATAACTTTTGGTATCTAAACTGATTTGGTAACAATATTAGACATGTTAAGGCATATTTTACTTGTCATAGGACTAGTTAGGCGTTCCGAACGCGTTTTACGCGAACGACGCGTTAAAGTAGCATAAGCTACCTAAACGGGTCGTAATGGGTCGTAAGCACTTAGGTTAGGTTTCATTGTAGTATGAAGGCCTTGTTAAACCATATTACATGAGTTCCCCTACTCATTTGGTTTACGAGCCTCATTCTATCCGATCTTCCGATTTAGGTCCGGTTTATTAACATAGTTACCTATATTAGGTGCCGTTTGATATCCGTGATCTCTAGCATTGTTTGGTTGTTACTCAAGGACTACTAAGCAATCTCAAGTGAGTACATAGAACCCCCTCTTTTACTATTTTCCAAACTGTTTTGGGGTGAAACACATGTGCCTACTTGTTACTTTCATGCTTTCCATGTTTTCACATCATATACCTGCTATGTTCATTAGTACATTTATAGTACATGATTTCATTGTGTTTTATGCTATGTATGCCCATTGTGTGCGTACTTAGTACATTATTTTACATTACATTTTATGTTATGTATGCCCATTGTGTGCGTACTTAGTACATTATTTTACATTACATTTTATGCTATGTATGCCCATTGTGTGCGTACTTAGTACATTATTTTACATTACATACTATGCTATGTATGCCCATTGTGTGCATACTTAGTACATTATTTTATTCATCACATGCTTACATTTTGGTATGACATTTGGTTTGTTTAAATGGGACAATGTACATTCATTAACACCGATCATGTCGCTCGGTAGTAGGTAGTGGTACCATAGGACTTGACTAATCCCATTCCTGTAATCTCGGGTTTGTTTGGATGGAAGGAATGACCGAATCCGAATACATTTTTGATAACCTTTACTAAATGGGTTATCCAACTGTCGCAAGGCTTGGATGTATGAATTTTCACAATACCGCATAGATGTTTATATCAGTAAAGCATGCATTTATTACACAAAACATAACTTCGATTTAAACCATGTTTTACTTCAATACCTTGTTTTTGTGCATTTTACATATGGTTTAGTTGATATATTTCACTTACCATACATAAACATTTTGACATTTACATACACAATTTATGATTTACATTAAACATAGACATTAGACATGGTTTTCACATAAACATTTTGACATTTGATTATACATAAACATTTTACTTTGGTGGTTTGGTTTGGGTAAGTGATTTAAGTAACGAGGCGTGTGTAATATGATACAAGCATGGTGGATACGCCGCTGGTACTTCCTATATATAAGTGTTTGTATGGTATTACATATCGTAGCGTTATTTGAATCATTTCAATTTGAGACATATAACATTTTATACAAATAACATACTTTTCACAAGACATTGTTTTACAAACAACTTATCTTATACAAACTCATTTTACTTGGTTATTCATTTAACCATACATTATTCTCTTATTTATACATATCATCTGAACTTATTGTTTTTCAAACGATTTACAAAACAAATCAATTTACAAGGTTCATGACTGACTTTTGCTAAACAACTTTTTCTTAAACTTACAAGTCATGAATCCTATTTTCACAAAACCTATGTATCTCACAGGCATTTTTATGCTGACGTACCTATTTTCACATATGTTTCAGGATATGATGCATAGGATTTATCAAGATACACATAGGCAGACTTGGGCCTTAGTGACAATAAAAGATGCAAGACTAGTTATTTATGTTATGTTTCTTTGATTATCAAGACATTGTAACTCTTTTATTTAATAAAACAATATTTCAATTTCCATGTGTTATGAAACAATGATTCTGTTACAACACTCCCCGACGTGTCCGCCACGATTTGATGTTCTACGTGGTCGGGGTGTGACAAAAGTGGAATCCAAGGATTCTATGGTTAATGAACAATATGAATCATGAATAAGGTCAGAATAGGTATATTCCAAGTCTGGGATTCCAAGACTTGGAGGTAAGAAATACGAGACCTTTGGGTCCATAGGCATAGAATTTGAAATATGGTTAATGGTTTCAATTGGTCTGATTTTTGGGAATGGGTTCAAAAAGGTCCTTTCTCCATACTGGTCGTATGCTAATTCGAGCTGTAGTACGAAGCTTTACATTCTTAAACTTCGGATTTGGAGAGCTTCCACCAATGGCAGCTTTGCTCGGCGACACGATCCTGAGATGCATAAATATCGAAAACAATGTATACATATAATAGGGATGAGATCATTCCTAGTTCATGTCTAGACTCGGAAGTCAAGGAATGTGCTACTGTGTCATTGAGATTAAACACAAAAGGCTAGTGTTTAATTCACTCAATGTAGGCTCTGATACCAACCTGTCACACCCTGATATTTCCACGTATTACCGGTGGGCCCGGTGGGGAGTATCGTGACGTAGTTGATATCATCATAGTCAAATAATCACAGTTCAATGCACAGCGGAAGTCTAAAGTAAATATATTACAAACCAATTCAAAAGTAACAACAAATATTACAACCGGATTGTAAGATGGATCCACAGGCGGATCTTAAAACAGAAATATAAACACTGTTCAACAGACTTTAGACGTTTAGAACTTGCAAGATTAACGCCCTGAGCTCCTAGCCAATTTACGTACAGTACCTGTCACTTAACCTTTTTGGAAAATGCGTCAGTTTACACTGGTAAATATAATTAACTGACTCTTTTGAAAATCTTTATGAAAATTGATTTAAATGCATAAGGCACAAATATTCTTTTATAACTTGGGACAATTATATTAATAACAATCTTGTATCAGATTTACATGTTTGTCCAACATTTAGGGCCGGTGATTAAACAAACCGATCAAGATTAATCGACACACCACAAATATAACTCACAAGAAGTTACCTCACGAGTGAGTATATCTTTTACATACGCAACAGGAGGTGTTATGCCTACACCTTGGGCTTAAGTTGTGGCCATTTACACTTTTTAAATGAGCCAAGGATATCCATGACACGGTCATTAACCCCCAATGTTATTTCTTATCAAGCAATACTGATTAAAACGGGATTATGCAATTTAATCAACTCCGATTAAAAGGTTTCTACACCCGACCAAGCGGTATTTTTATAATACCGTATCCCAAGCCCGTATAACGGAAAATAAGTTAAAAGTATTTACCTGAGCTTAAAATGCAATTTATACTCAGCCGTATATTCTAATCAGCAAGCACAAGTACCTCTACTGGGGCTCTCAATCTGGAACAAAGGTTTTATTAACCTATTAGATTCCTAACGGGTCTTATTTAAGTTGTAACTTAGACCGGTTAGTTTTAAGGAAAAGTTTACAGTTCAAAACGCAAGATTAAGCGAAGACTGGATTAGAGTGTGATTTAGATCCGACAAATATGGAGACTTGTATAATATGGGTAAACTAAACACATTCTGAATTTTGAAGTGAAAATGATAAGGTTTGATCCGTTTCGGTTAATTTATGCAAACTAGTTACATAAACCGTACCGAACGCGAAATATGCATAACGGGGTAACCAATGAGTCATGAACATGTTTCACAAGTTGATATGCCTTAAATATGTTGTGATATTAGTAGGATACCTTCCATTATGCCCAAAACGAATTTAAAACCAATTTATGCCCCGTAGGGGTATTTTGGTCATTTTAATGTTTATAAAAGAGGTTAAATAATAATCTGAGTTTCTGGTCTAAATAATCAGTAAAATATTTATTTTATCAAGTTATATTAGTAAGATATCTCACATATGTGAAATTTATCATTTATGGCCAAGCTATGCACCGTAGGGGCATTTTGGTCATTTCACATATGCTTTATGGCTTAATTTTGGAAATCTGAGTTCAAAACTCTTATTTACTGTTAAAGTATAAAATTTTATTCATAACATCAGTAGGTATCAAGCTTTAGGTGTCTAATATGGTTTTAAACCATACTATGCGCCTAAATCGCATAAAAGTCGGTATTTGACGATATTCGGGTTGATTAAGGAAATCTGAGATTTTGATCAGCCTTTACTGTTTAAAATAACTTATTTAATATATAATATCAGTAGAAAAAGGTTTGATATGTAAAGGATGTATAAAACTCATTTTATTAGCAAAAAGGGCGTTATCGTCAATTACCGAGCCTATGCGAGAACTCTATGTTATGATCATTTTAAAATTTAATAAAAATTTACAAAAATCCCAAATATTATATTACATCAGTAGGTAAAAGGTTTGATGTCAAAATTTGAGTTTAAATAGGATTTATATCAAATATGCCGTTTAATTAATAAAAAGGCTTCAATTTACGATATTGAGCATAACTCCTAATTTAGACCACAAACTGATGTCAAATTTTTAGGACATGTTTATAAATTAGTAATAAAGGTTTTTGTCCTCTCATATTTTCAAAAATCTCGTTTTTACATCAAAAGGGCATAATGGTCAACTTTTAGGTAATTAACGGAAACATGCAATGAACTAGGATTTCTAAGGAACCAAGTTGTATAACCTTGGAGGGTTATACTAACATATAATATGGTCCTAAAGGAATCCTAAGGCATATCTAAACTAAGCTAAATTGGGTCAGAACTGAAAGTCAAAGCAAAAGTCTACTTTTGCGACTTTCGGTTCCGAACCGAGCCTAAACTCAGAATTGTCAGGTTGAACACGCCTAGACATGTTCAATTTATATTTACCAAGTTATTAAAGTGACAAAACTGATTTTATTGCCTTTACATCTTTAGTTATGAATTTTATTTAAAAACCGACTCGCTTGACTTTTATTTTAATTACTTTGACCCGACAATTGACTAAGCAAATGTGGTAATTAGGAGGTGCCCTTTTGAGGGTTTAATACCTACCTAATTACGATCACGTAGCCATGTTCGTTGCGAACAATGGCTTGACCGTTTAAAAGTCAAAGCCTTTATCGCAAACGCTTGACTTTTCGGCTTTTAAGCCAAATAAAAATAACTAGCCATAAGAGGGCACTTACAAGGGGTCCAAGCAAGGATGATATTGATCTAGAATACTCAGGTATGAAGCATAAAGCTTCAACTTAGAGCAATTTAGATCAAGTGTGAGAAGTGAGAGCAAAACTAGTGGGTATTTATAGGATTTCAAGAACCGTTAGGATCGTTCCTCAATAATTGAGCTTCGATCTGGACCTTACACATAAGGCACATGGTTTTGGAATACTATGGGTGTCCAAAACCATCACACGGTATTGAGAAAAGTTACACTTAGGCCCCTGAAATTCAACCTGGGTTCAAAAATGAAGTTTATGCCCAGATGAGGCCGTGGCGTCACGCCACGGAAAAGCCCTATAGTGGTGGCACAGCGCCACCATGTACCAGCTCCCAGAAAGTTTCAATAAATGACAGGTTTGGTCCCTTCAACACTTTTAAGCCATTTTCGATGCGTTTAAACCCCGTTAACCCCATTTCAAGGCTCTAAAATGAAGTTAAAGTATAGGGAACATGAAATATGCTGAAAAACATCTCATATGTCGGTCCGTTTGGTCGTACTATTGCGTTATTCGGTTAATTACGACGAAACACGAACGGACGCGAAAAACGATCCAAATTACACGACGAATGGAATTTTATCATCCCAATCACTAAAATAAAATATTTTAATGATTACATAAATTTTTGGATGTCCGGATATATTCAGAACGTAAGATATGCGCGAAAATGCAAACTTATGCACTTTTTGGCGCTTTTAGTCCCTGTTGATCAAATAAGTTTATTTTTGCGCACCAAACACCTCAAAGCCTATTTCTAAGCTATATAAAGGATATTTAGGACATGTTTAACTTATGATCATATTCCGGAAGGTTCGATACCATACGAATCGGTATACTTTTGCAGTTTGACCCAAAGAGTCCCTCTAATGCGCAAACTTGCGTATATCATCGTTTAATAGCATCGAAGCCTTATCTAATCAATATTAGGCATTCTTGAGAGTATTATATAACATCATAATGCTTCGGGTTCGTTAAAAGGTCACTCAGACGTAAGAATTAACATGTTGATGCTTTTAACCCCTCGTCGCGCAAACTTTCAATTAATTACGCAAACGGCTACACTCGTTCAACAAGTGGCTCATTTGTGAATATAAATACCGTAAAAGGTTATTCAGAGACTTATTTTAAGCATGATAACACTTCCAGTCCTTTCATAATCAAAGTTTTTGACTTTTCGAAAAATTAGTCCCTTAAATTCAACGTTTGACTTTATTAGGGTTTATTACACGTGTCAATACATCATTGGACGTGATTTTACGAGGTGTTACAGTTCATTAATCGGGGTGGATTTAAACGGCTTTGAATCTGCAACGGAGCAGGTAATTGTTGAAGAAGGTGTGAACAATAATTCCAGATGAATTGTTTGTCTGTCAATTTAAGGGGGGTGAGAAACAACCGGAAGTCGGACTGGATTCGGGGGGCTTAAGACCAGTTATGGGATCCATTTTCTCGCGATACAGGAAACTAAGTTGCAGGATTCAGAATCTTTTATGTTTAATCAATTTTGGGGCAGAACTGAATATAAAATCGTTGTTGTTAACTCGCAAGGCAGATCAGGAGGATTGGCTTGCCTGTGGTGTCCAGCAGTATTCAGGTGTGTGTGAATCTTATTCATAATCGGAATTTTATTGTGGTTTCGGGTATTCTTGTGCAAACTGGTTGTAGGATTAATTTTATAAATGTGTATGCACCGAATGATGCGGCTAGCAGGCGGGACGTTTGGTTGGAAATACTGGGGGTTAGGAACTCGTTACAAGGGTTATGGGTTATTATGGGCGATTTCAACGAGATTTGGAATGCTAATGAGCGGTTGAACTCTGAATTTATTGAAACAAATGCAGATGCTTTTAATCAGTTTATTCTCTCGGCTGGTTTGGTGGAATATAACATGGGTGGGGGTAATTTTACTTATATTTCAGACAATGGTAGAAAGCTGAGTAAATTGGATCGGTTCCTAGTTTGTTTAGGCTTTATGGAGAGATGGCCTAATGCATCGGTGATTGCTTTAGAAAGAGAAGCATCTGATCATCGTCCTATCATTCTCTCTACTATCCAGTCAGATTTTGGCCACATTCCGTTTAGATTTTTTAACTTATGGTTCGAGTTTCTGGGTTTTCTTGAGTATGTGTTACATAAGTGTGGATTGTTCTCTTTTTCGGGGCCTGAAGATCTTGCCTTAGCCATTAAACTTCGGTGGCTAAAGAATAATATAAAATCCTGGGTGAAAGTGGATAAGGAAAGTAGGGAGGGGATTTATGGTAGGAAGAAGAGGAGGTTAGCTTGTATTGAAAGTTTGGCTGAAGAAAGGGTGCTCCTGGAAGAAGAATTGGCTAAAAGAGCGGAATGTAAATGTTATGTGGCAGAATTTGACAGGTTAAAGCAGTTAGATGTGAGGCAAAAATCTAGATCAAAATGGGCGATTGATGGGGATGAGAATTCTGCTTTCTTCCATCAGGTCATTAATTCTAATATTAGTACCAACAGGCTGAATGGGCTGATGATAGATGGTGGATGGGTGACTAATCATTTATCTATTAAAGAGCATTTATATGAGTTCTTTTTCCATCAGTTTACGGAAGCGATGTCAGTTAGGCCGGAAATGGTATGTCCGAATCTGGCTACTATTTCTGATACAGAGGCAACCATGTTGGAGAGTCCGTTTTCAATGGAGTAAATTAAAGTTGCTGTATGGGATTGGGATGGTGATCATGCTCCGGGGCCGGATGGCTTCAACTTTAAGTTTATTAAAAGGTGTTGGACTGGTCTCAAGGATGACATCTTTAGACTGTTCAATAAATTCTATGTTGATGGGTCTCTTAACAAGTGTTGTACTTCATCATTTATTTCCTTGATTCCAAAAGTTAAAGACCCGGTTAGCCCAGCGGATTTTATGCCAATTAGCCTAATTGGTGTAGTAAACAAGGTGATTTCAAAAGTTCTTGTTAACCGTTTAAAAGAGGTTATGGAAAATCTGATTTCGGAACAACAATCGGCTTTTTTTGTTGATGCATAATGTCTATCGCCTGCGTCATCAGTCTGTGTCGTGTCAAGTATATGTAATAGTGTGAAAAAGTTAAGTTTTATATGTATTAAGGCCAGTTCGCACGAACTAACATGTTATAGGTTAGGTCGCACGAACTGGAAGTTGTCGAACTGGAAGTTGTCCAGTTCATGCGAAGTGGATGTTTAACTCGTGCGGACTGGTGAGCCTATAAATAGGCAAGTTGTGTTTTTCATTTGTAACTTTCCAGAGAACTTTGCCACGAAGTGCTGTTGGATTCTCTCTGTACCTGAACGTCTAATATCAATGAAAAACATGTTTAAAGCGACTTTCTACTCTTCTACTCCTGTTCTAACACTGATTACAAGGTTTCTAGTTTGATTCCGCCTTTCTAGTAACCAGATCTGACTTAGATTGACTCGTTTGGTCGATTCATCGATCCTACAAGTGGTATCAGAGCTCAGGATGAACAAAAGGGAGAGATTGTTTGAAATGAGAAATGATTTTGAAATGATTAAATGGTTCCTTAATTTGAAATCATAATTTGAGTGTTACGAATACAAGTGGTATCAGAGCTCAGGATGAGCCAGATCTGTTGATATCAGTGTTTTGAACGGTTTAGAACTCTATACTTCTACTCTTTCTTGGATTTTTGGACGAATTCACGGACAAAATGGACTGAATTTTGGATATTTTGTGTAAAACACCATTTTAAACAATCCTACAAAGTTACAGACCATAAATCGAACTAAAACTAATCCAAATTGTCAAAAATGTCCAAATCGTGTGAACATGATGCTCAGATCGTGTGAAACTGATCAGGTCGCATGAGTTTTTGCCAAACCGTTTGAAAACCTAGTCCAGTTCGCACGAATTGGTCCAGGTCGTTTGAAATTTTTCAAAAAGTGTGACCTGTTCGCACGACTTGAGTATCCAGATCGCACGAAGTGGTCAAATCGCACGAATTGAAATTTCTTTTATCAAATATTGTCACTTCGCATGAGTTGGACATCCCAGATCGTTTGAAACCTTCAGTTCGTTTGAAAATCAGTTCGTTTGAAAGTCTAGAAAGTGTGAAAGTCCAGTTCGCTTGAAAGTCCGATTTTTCAAAACTTAAAAATGTTGGTGCATGCGTCTGTCGACTTCGTCTTGTATCGAGTCTTGTTAGAAATGACTTATTCCCTATGAATTAGAAAGTGGCACTTTCAAAGGGAATTAGATTTAGTTTGAGGAGTGCCATGCCACTTTCAAACTAAATCACTCACCCTATAAATACTCTCATGTCCATTTCATTTGGAACTTTACGATTTGTGCAACGAAGTGCTGCCGAAGTGTTGTCAGGTTGTAAAACGTCATTAAATCAATCATACAACAGTTTAATGTGTAAATCTAGCTGAATTGACCTCTACACGTCTGTTTCCGCCTTTCGTGTTGAGATAAACTCTTCAGATTGACTCGTTCGGGTCTAAAAACGATCCTTCAAGTGGTATCAGAGCTCAGGAGGAAGAGTTCTTACCGATTCAGTTTGATTTCATCAAAAAATCTGATTTCTGCTCATTCTTTCACGTTTTTAACTGAATTTTTCAAAATTAAACGGGTTTTAACAGTTCAAATCGGCTGATTTTTTTATATGTTGTGCGAAAACACCTGATCTACAACCCTACAAAGTTTCAGATCCTAATTCCAAGCCGTTTGGGAGAAATCTGAATTTTTCGGTCCGATATCGAGTGACATCCCGTTTGAATTCAGAATTCCGTTTGAAATTACTTGCTTATCATGTTTGAAAGTGGCAATAGTTGACTGGTTCCGTTTGAAATTGAATGATAATCCCGTTTGAAAGATGAATTCCGTTTGAAACATTGGGCTAATCTCGTTTGAGGACTATAATTCTGTTTGAGAGATTTCGTTTGAGATCCGAAATTCTTTTTCAAGTATTATTCCGTTTGAAAGAGTTGGGTTATCTCGTTTGAACTGAACAATTCCGTTTCAAGATCAGTATTTCCGTTTGAAAGTTGTCATTTCGTTTGAGGAGTTCAACAGTTTTTCACGTGCATCAAAATCATCTGTCCAATTGAATCTTGGATATTTGCATGTGAATTAAAGTCATTGACTTTAATTGTATTGTCGGTTCATTATAATCAAAGAAAAGTCTTGCATGTGATTTCAAGATAAAGGTGTCGGCCAATATCAAGTGTTGGTCCAATGGGAATTGGGTAGTAATCACTATTGTCGAGTTAGTGGAATTTGAGGTCCAATTAAATTTGATTTGTATTGGTAATTGTTGTCGGCCCAATTATAGATTGATTAAAGAGCAGCCCATGTTATATCGTGAAGGTTCAATATAAGTTGATTATGGATTGTTGAAAGCCTATGTGAAAACTATCCGGCCCATTCATTCAGTTTGCGGAATACATTAAACGAGTTCACGAATCTTCAACACGAGTCCTAGATCAATTCAACCATCACACACATTCACATATTCAGTTCATTTAAACTGATCATTTGTTTTTGTGTTGTCAGGTGTTTCCCGAGGCGAATCATTTCGTTTGAAAGGTTGCTTTTGTGAATCTTGTTATCGAAACATGGACGAGGATTTTTACAACGCATTCGCTACTCCGGTTACCCCGATTTCTCTTGCTCAGAACACGATGTTAGAAAACGAAACGGGGATGATGCAAAAACCACCTAAACTTATGAACATCGAGGAGTATAAAGGTTGGGAAGGTCGTTTCGAAAACTGGGTGCAAGCCAATTATTTGGATGCTTGGGAATGTGTCGAGACGAAATACATCAGACCGACGAATGATGATGAAGAGGTTATAGCAATTAAAGATCTAAGTGCCGATGCTAGAAAGAAATACAAAGATGAGAAAATGATGCTAAGTCTTTTACAAGAAGCTGTGAAGGAAGATATCTTGGTTCTATTGCAACATAATGGAACTTCTTACTCAATCTAGAAAGCATTAAGATCGAAGTTTCATGGAAGCCAAGAGATGGTTAAGAACAAGAAATCGCTTTTGAAGAAAGAGTTCGATCTGTTTCGTGGTTTGAAAAATGAAAGTACAAAGCAAATCATTGAGAGATACTGCAATCTGCTAGCAAACATGAAGAGATTGAGCATTGAGAAAGACAATGAGGAGTTGATTGAAAAGCTAGCTGATGCATTGCCACACGAGACTTGGGGCACATATCTCATGATGCTTAGAAACAAGAAAGGTTTTAGTAGTCTGACACTGAGTAAATTTATTGAAAAATTAGAGGCTCAGGAGATGGAGCAGAGAAAGGTTTTGAGAATGAAAGATTTCGATGGTGAACAAGACATCGGTCTTTACTACAAAAGTGGTGTTAGTGATAAATCCACCAACTTATCACCGAAAGTTCAAACAGCATTTAATGCAAAGAATTCATCAGAAAGTTCATCAAAAGGATCAAGCGGCAACACAAGTTTTTCATCATATCCATCATTTGATCCAAACATTTCAACAACAAAGAATGGCAAGAAGCTACAATGCAACATTGTATTGAATCTGGAAAATGATAAGGATTATTCAGCAGAAATGGCTAAGAGTCACATGTCTTTGTTGGGAACCGTGTTGGAATCTTATGGTAGTTTTGTTGCTAGTCGGATCGGGAATCCAATGCTTACAAAAGAGGATTACGATCAGATTGATGCTGAAGAGATGGAACTGATGGACATAAAGTGGTGTTTGGCGAGTGTGTTGAGACGAGCTGAGAAATTTAAGCAGATCACAGGAAGAGATGACTTACGTAAAGCTAATATTTCTACTTTAGGTTTTGATAAATCTAAAGTCACTTGTTTTCGTTGCAGGGAAAAAGGACACTTCAAGAGGGAGTGCATAAACCGTGAAGCAAGTGGAGCTCAAAATCCATTCAACAACAACAATGATTACTATCGGAAAGCGATCTATCATCAAGTTGCCCAACAACAACAAGAACCACAAGTGGCACATGGAAGAAAAGTGATCAAAGAATCTTCAAAGAGAGCTTGTATGGTTAATCAGGATGATCAAAAGCCAACAGAAGGATTCAATTGGGACAAATATATCTCAGCTGATAACAAAGCATGCCTGATAAACCAAGATGATGAAAAATTGCCTGAAGGTTTTAGCTGGGAAAATTTCAATTGGGATGATTATGATCCAAACAAACCTACAAGTCACAAAGCGTATGTTGCTCGTGTTGAAGAGGATAGTGATGATGATCGTGAGTATTGGTCAAGGAAAATGGCAGATCATTTGAAAATGATGGCTGAAAGTGATAGTGAAGATGAAAAAGTTAAAAAGAAAAAGATCAAAACACCGGTCAGCAGTGATGATGAGGCTGTTCCAGTGATAAAGAAAAAGGTGAAAGATATACCAAAGTTCAAAGTTGATGAAGAAGTTGATGCTAAAAATATTCCTGTGAAGTGTGACACTTGTGAAGCTATAAAGAAGCAGAACAGCACATTGATTTATAACTTGAACAGTTTGAAGGAATCTTATGATGTCCTGAACAAAGCTATGAATCAATACAATCAAACAAGTGAAGAACAGGCAACAACAATGAAGACACTTCAGGGAGCTTTTATGATAAAGCAAAAAGTGGTGAACAACTACACTGAAAAGTGTGCTGTGTTAGAGCAGAAACTAGAAACTCAAAGAATTGAATCTGAAAGAGTAAATCGTTTGTTGAAAAGTTACTCATGTACTTCTTATGTCATTGACAGGATTTATCCAACAGTAGAAGGCATGAAGGCATTTGAAGAAGAGAAGATTTCTGAGGAAAAGAATTCTGAAGAACAGAAGGTTTCTGAAGAAAAGATTCCTGAAAAGAAGAAAGTAAAGAAGAAGGATAACAAAGAAAAAACTTCTGGTAAGAAACAAGGTTTCAGTTACAACAAGTGTCCACCCCCGCTTGAAAATGGATATTCTCTGAGAAATCCAAATTCAGAAAGAGTCGAAAAGGCAACAAATTTACAGTGGGAGTCGGAGTCTACAGTTAACTTGCCAGAAAATATTGATGTGACTTTTACATCATCTGACACTGATCATGAGTCCGAGTTAATAAAGAAAGTGGTCGATCAGGTGTTGGATAAAGATGAATCTGAGGAGTCAAAGTCGGAGTCTAGTTCAGAGTCAAAGTCTGAGTCCAGCATTCCGAGTCAAACCGACAAACAGGGCAAAAGAGTTTACAATAAAGAATTTCTTCTATCAAAATCTAATTTAAATGACGAAACATTCAAAGTTGCATATACATTGAATGATTCTGACAAATTATATTCTGATGAGGAATTTCCAATAAGAGGTGTCAAACAAGACATGATCAAAAAGGTTTTTAAACTAACAGAAATTAATATTTCTGAAATAAAAGATGAAAATCTTTCTAAAAAACCTAATTCTTACACCTCAAGATATCAACAACGTTTAAATAAGAAAAAGGGTTACAGTTGTGGTTCAGGTTTTCAAAAGAAACCAAACCATAATGGTAATTTCAAAAAGAAAGGTCTGGGTTTTATTCCACCAGAAAATCATAAAAATGAAAAATATGTTCGAAATTTTAAATCCAAAATGGTATTTGTTTCAGGAGGTAGTGCTGAAGAAGAACAAAACAGATCATTCTGGAAGCAATCTAACAAAGAATTCCTTGCGAAGAAGCAAGAAGATATGAAGTTTGCTGATCAGATGAAAGAAACGAGAGCCTGTTTCCAATGCAACACTGTTGGACATATTGCCAAAGATTGTTCCAAGGCAATAAAATCAAAACAGGGAGTTTCTCGTAAATTGAAAGATAAAGAGGTTGTGTTTGAACCACCAATTGATAGAACAAAACTTTTCAAAAATTCAACTTTTGAGATTGGTGAAAGTTCAAACAGATTTTACAAGAAAAGAGCAAAACTTGACAACCAGAAATGGGTTGTTAAGAAGTCTGATAGTAGTTCTAGCGATGATTCTGATAGGTCAAAATCAGAGGAGCTATCTTCTGGCGATGAATCTGATTCCACAAAGTCAGATGAGCCACAGGTTGAGATTAAAAGTGAAAAATCAGTACCGACTGTGGATGATGTGAATTTTCCACCACTTCGGGCTGAAAATTTTAAAAAGAAAGTTGGAAAAGTTGAGATTTCAAATCAATTTTTTTCTGAAAAGAAAGAATTTGATGTTGAAAAAGCTTTTAATTCCAAAGTACATCATATTTTTGGAAAAATGGTTGACAGGAAGGTCAAAGGAGTGAAGGAGTTTTACAAGAAGAAGACGAAGAAAGATAAAGTTGAACCATCCCTGGTTTGTGACTGGGATGGTACCTACTACGAACAGTAAAATTCTGGACTTGCCGGAGCTCCCAAGTTGGTAATCGTGGAGCAGGAATAGGCATCATTCTTATATTGTTTGTTTTGAAAAAATGAAAATTTGGTCACAAGTATGACTTGCCGGAACTCCCAGGTTGGTAAGTGAGGAGTAAGAATCGGAATCTTGAGAATTCAACTCACAATATGGTAACTTACAAGTGGTATTGGTTGGTAAGCCATGTGGTTGAAAAAGGTTTTTACCTACAAGTGGTAAAATCAAGGTCATTAGGTTGAACTTGATTGAACTATTCTTGCAAGTGGTAAATCAGGGACATTAAGTTGTATCTGATTTCCTACAAATGGTTGAAAAACAAAATGATGAGTTTATCCCCTAACCTACAAATGGTTAAAATCAATCAACAAAACTTATTTTCCGAAAAAAACATTTGATTAAAACAAACTTGAGTGTTTTGAAATCAATGGGAAAATAGTTTGTTGTAAGGGGGAGTTCTGATTGTTTATGCCAAGTGGATGGCGATTTGAAGTGATTTGATATCAGTTGTCACATTGTTTGTACAGTTTGTTTTCAAATTTCTTTAAATGTGTTTGCATTTTAGGGGGAGTAAGAAATTTCTGAAAATCCAAAAACATTTGAAAATTTGGAAAAATCTAAAAACATGATAAAATGAAAAATGAGTTTTTGTGTCAAAGAAGAGGAAATGATAGTACATCAGTGGACTATCACAACATGCTAAAGAAATCGAAAGTTAAAAAGTGATAAACGGTCTCACTGATGATGTGCCAGTAGGTTTTTGCACATTTAGTAGATTGTGACGAGATATAAACCTAAAATTCAAACTTGCTTATATCGTGGGGAAACATCTCTCGGATATATGGGTAACCCCCGAAATCTTGTTTGAAAGGTCCCTCTTTCTGAGATACTAGGTCTTTATGCTCAGTGATATCTGGGGTATTATCCCGGGACTTCTGATTTTGCGGAAGCAATGGCCTAGTCCCCGGAGAATACTTTCCGCTTGCTTGAAATATAGCGCCACCCTCAGCAAAAATGATGAAACAATAAAATTGATAATCATTGCTGTTGTAAAAAAGATCCTCTAAAGGGGACCCACCCAAGTCGAACCGTCATCTCTCTGCTGAACGGAAGTTCTGACCTGAGCTCTCACGGTTTCGTACTAATTTATAATTTATTCCCTTACAGATATCATCTGTGGTATACTCACCTGTAAGACTGAATATTGGGATCTGGATACGGGAGTATATTCTGAGGTGGGACACGCGATTAAGTTTAAGTACTTAAGACATTAATATCGTATCTCAAAACAGTTGAAGTTTGTGTGAAAATTTAAGTGGACCAGTATACTGACAATCTAAGTGAATCGTTTAGAACTTAAAATGTTTAAAGCTTAATGGTGTTGGTGATTTGTCTCATAAACTAATATGATCCTCTTACACAAACTCACAAAAATAGTGTCTGTAAATATTTCTTTTCTGTATTTCATTACATTAAAAAATCCAAAAAGATTTTAGTGTGTTTTAGCATAAATTTTGAAAAATTCAAAAAGATTTTCGACAACTGATGTTGGAGAGCTAATTTTCAAAATTCCGAGTGCTAAACATGATGAACAGATGGTTTAGGAGAGTGTGTTGTTTTGAAAATAAAAATGATATATTTTCAAGAGTTTCATCAAAGATTAATGTTGTAAAATCATTCTTTGATTATATAATTCCTGCAAGTGATTCATTAGATGGTGAGATTGTTTTTACAAGTTATCATCAGAAAATTTATTTTTGGGTAGAGAATGTGCAGGATAAGAGCTAGGTGATCTTGGATAGATGATAGAGAGTCAGGTTCCAATACTTGAGGATTCTGTGATTTTAACTAGCCAGGCTGCGATCCCAGTATATTGAAAGGGGGAGTCTGAAGACACCTAAAGGAAGGAGTGTGTTGGTGCTGATGAAAAAGAGAAGAGAGAAGATTTGAGGATACTTACAGCGTCAGATATTTCAAAGAGTTCGAGAGGACTGATAAAGACTAAAGATGCGAAGACTCGACACTGAAGACTCGTCAACATTCGAGGGGGAGTCTGTTGGTGCATGCGTCTGTCGACTTCGTCTTGTATCGAGTCTTGTTAGAAATGACTTATTCCATATGAATTAGAAAGTGGCACTTTCAAAGGGAATTAGATTTAGTTTGAGGAGTGCCATGCCACTTTCAAACTAAATCACTCACCCTATAAATACTCTCATGTCCATTTCATTTGGAACTTTACGATTTGTGCAACGAAGTGCTGCCAAAGTGTTGTCAGGTTGTAAAACGTCATCAAATCAATCATACAACAGTTTAATGTGTAAATCTAGCTGAATTGACCTCTACACGTCTGTTTCCGCCTTTCGTGTTGAGATAAACTCTTCAGATTGACTCGTTCGGGTCTAAAAACGATCCTTCAAAAAAAAATTCAAAACATTTTTCAAAGTATAAAATGGACAACCAAGAGTTTTACAATGCGTTTTTCGGAGGAGGTATGACTGTTCAATCTCCGGCAAGTATAGCACAGAATGTGAACATGGAGAACGAGCTAGGAACCATGCAAAAACCACCGAAATTGCTCAACATTGAAGATTATTCAGGGTGGCAGGATAGATTTCGCACGTGGGTTCAGGCGAATCACCTCGAATGTTGGTTGAAAGTTGAAACGAAATACGTAGTTCCTACAAATGAAGTTGGTCTTCCGAAAACACTTAACACGTTAACTCCGACTGAAGCAGAAAGTTTTAAAGCCGAGAAGAAGATGGTCAGTATATTGCAACATGTAATTAAGGAAGACATTTTGGTACTGTTACAGCATCATGGTGACGCGCAATCTATTTGGAACTCTCTTAAAGTCAAATTTCTTGGTAGTGCTGCAATGATCAAAAGCAAAAAGGCACTACTGAAATAAGAATTCGACATATTTACTGCTATCAGTGGAGAATCAACGAAAGAATTGATTGAGAGGTACTGTCACTTGGTAGTGGAGATGAAACGTTTGAGTATAGATAAAACAGACGAAGAGTGGGTTGATAAGTTGGCTGACGCACTACCACAAGAAGAGTGGGGTACGTTCTTAATGGTTTTGAAGAACAACTTGGAATACGTGGGTTTCAATTTGAGTACGTTTATTGAGAGAATTGAAGCTCAAGAGCTTGAAATGCGGAAGATGAGGAAAATGAAATCTGCAAACGTACAGCAAGATGTTCAGCTTTATTACAAAGGAAACTCATCTGCCACATCTACTCCGAGTCCAAAGATTCAAACGGCATTCAGTGCAGATTCTTCATCGGGAACAACTCAAAGCATGCCTAACAACAACTTTTCATCGTTTCCAAATTACGAACCGAATCCGAAGGTTCAGAATGTTCAAGAACAGGTTTCTTCTCAAAGTTCGTCAGGTTCGAACAATCAGAGTTATAGTCATGGGATACTGTGCAATATCACTGTTAACATCAAAAACGGTCAAGATTTTACCGAGACAGCCACAAAGCAGCGTATAGCACTTCTAGCTTCTGTACTTGAGTCTTACGAGAGTCTAGTAGCCGGACGAATTGGTAACCCAGACATGAAAAAAGAAGATTACGATCAAATTGATCCAGAGGAACTAGAACTCATCGACATAAAATGGGGTATGGCGAGCATTGTGAGAAGAGCTCAGAGGTTCATGGAAATTACCGAAAGAAGTAGTCTCGCAGGTCCTGATCCTAAACTTGGATTCGACAAATCGAAGGTGACTTGCTTCAAGTGTAAAGAGAAAGGACATTTCAAGCGCGAATGTCAGAACAGAGAAGTCAATAACCACCAGAATCCATTCGCCAATGATTATTACCGACAGGCCATTTATCACAAAAACAGTCAACAACCATTCAATCCAAGACCTCAAATCGAGAACAGTCCATCCAAACAAATAGAAAAAGCTCTTTTGGTGAATCAGGATGACGAAAAGGTTCTAGAAGGTTTCAGTTGGGATAAGTACGTTCCAGGAGGGGGTCTTGCAATGATGGCTGAAATTGTTGAAGAATGTGTTCCTGAAGTTGAAGTAGTCAGTGAAGTGATGACTGAAGAAAGCTTTGCAGAACTAGAAGAGGCAGCAGCAGCAGTCTACTATCATCAGTCTGAACAGGAGGTTATTACTAATGCATTTAAATCCATAATGCCATCTAATGTGTTTGATTCTTTTGCAGGTTTCTTTAGTGAACCGACTACGGGTTTTTGCCCACAGTACGAAGTTGAACAAACTTCGGTTCAAGAGATCATTGATGTCTCAAAGGAAATGAACGAAGAGACTTTGAAAGAAATAGCAGACAAAGCTCTTATGGTCAAGCTGCAAGAGGTAGAACAAACTAAAACACCTTCTGATAACAATGAGACCAAAGATGCAACTCAAGAGTCAGTTGTCACACCCCCAAAATCCACCTGCGGAGTACTACCGCTTGGAGGCGTGACTGACCAGGATCCAGCCACCAATCATATTGAACAAGCATATAAGTGGTTATAAAAGTTCAACCAATACAATTGGTGTTCAAACAAAACATAGTTCAAGTTGCAAGCGGAAGCATAAGTCTTAAAAACAAAACATAAGTTTAATTGTTCCAAAGTTTAACATGGCACTCAGTCATCCATGTCCCACAACGATCCTCCTCCATGCAAGCTCCAGCTAGGAACCTAAGGACCTGCAAAGCATGTAGTAACAAGTCAACAACAAGTTGAGTGAGTTCACGATTGGGTGTTCGTTTTAAGTTGTTTCGAAACAGTTTCCTTTATCTGGCATCCTGCCGTGGGGGTTACCCCATAGTTAAAAACGTGACTTATTTATTCCCGGTTACTCTGGCAATCCAGCCGTGGGGGCTACCCCGTGTTAGTTATCTGGCATTTCGGCCGTGGGGGCTACCCCATGTATATACTAGACTCGTTACCATATCGACTGCTGACTGTAGTCATGTTTATGTGCCCTGAAACTGTCAATGTCTATCATCATTGACGTGCCCCAGATCCATTAGTTCACGCCCGTCCTCTGCGGCACGGTGTGAGGTTTGTCAGACCTAAATAGCGCTATCTAACTAATGACCCGCTCGCCATTGGCCCGGCGATTAAGTCGATATAAAAAGGAGGGACTTCGTGATAGAGTTTTGGTCTAGTACGAGTTATCTGTCCGTGAGGACGAGGAATTACATTCCTGAACCCTTGCTGTCCTACCCAAGGAGGACGAGGAACCCATGTTCCTTAACCCCAATTCCCGACCCCTGGGAATCCCATGCTTTGTAGAGGGTGTGAACTCACCTTTGGTTTGCTCGGTAAGGTTAGCGTATGTGTTCGTAATTTGATCAATTCAATCCTATTATGGTTTCAGTAGCAGTCAGTTATTTATTCAAGTAGATCACATACTGTTATTACACAAATATGAATAAACTTAGCACTTATTGTCACACGAGTTACAACAAATGTTCCAGTTATACACATATATGACATACTGGCCGATCATCACTAACATGGATAGTCCACTTAATTGAGCATGAAATTTCAACACACATTTAATTAACACCAACATATAATATCACTATCATCATCATTCAGTCATTATTCAGTATTACTAATCAATATACAATCATGTCTACCATTCCATCATCATTAAATAAATCGGTAAAGTGTTATGATTATCATGTATTAATCGGCCAGCATCTAATTGAGATAACTTCTAACTATTGTCAGACCACTACATAACTTCGGCCCATGTGATTGTGATGTCATTCTCGATTTCATCAAAGGCAATTTGTGATTTCACATGGCAAATCTTTGTTTAATCAAGAGGTGGTCAAATTCATACATTATCAGTAACATGAACTAATCATTAACATTGACAAAATCATGGAATCCTATCATGTCCACTGTTATACCAATCGGTTACCCACCAACACCATATGCAATCATAACAATTATCACACAACATGAAAAATCAATAAATGAGAGCCACTAACCGGAAATCTTGATTAATCAGAATGCAAATCTCGAACAGGTGGGGAAGGGTATCTATGCCGCCGCCAAGAAAGAGGCTCTAGGTTTTCCAAATGTTCTATCGTATACGATGTTGGAGTTATAAAATATAACATAAACACATAGTTGGGCCAGTCGAACACCTTTGGGCCTAAGCCCATACCTCAACGAAATCGGTGAAGGTGACAAAAACTGGGAATATTCGTTGGGTGGGTGTTTTCATGTGGGGGAAATATTTCGGGTGGGGTGTGTTTGGCAAGGGGTCCGATCCAAGTTTTTACTAATTACACAATTCATATTACTAATACAAAATATATATATATATATATATATACACACAAGGATTCACATAATACAACATAAAGTCTCACAACCATTCATTAAATCCACATATCGGATTATCACACAAGGTTCACATACGTTACATAAGTTCAAAACATGCTACACTTAGCACAAAGATAGGTTCTAGAATACGAGTTGTCACATTATCCCCAAGTTGAAAGAAATTTCGTCCCGAAATTTGGTAGGCACTCACTGAGGAAGCTAGTTAAGTTGTGTGGTTTTCCTGGGGTGTCACATCCACCCCCCGTTGATCTGGAATTTCGTCCCGAAATTCCGTAGCTTCGGCCTCAGTAGTGGGTGTACTGTTTGCGAACAGTTGGGGCTACTTTTGTTTCATCTGATCTTCGCGCTCCCAGGTGAACTCTGGGCCGCGACGTGAGTTCCAACGAACTCGAACGAGAGGTATTCTGGTGCTCTTGAGGACCTGAACATCCCGGTCCGTGATTTCGACTGGTTCCTCGACGAATCGTAACTGTTCGTCGATAGTGAGTTCCTTCAGAGGAACTACGTGGGTCTCATCTGACGGACACTTCTTCAGATTCGACACGTGAAAAACGTTGTGAACTGCGCCGAGTTCTGCTGGTAAATTCAGTCTGTAGGCCACCCTGCCTATTTTCTCAATGACTTCGAAAGGTCCAACGTATCGTGGGTTAAGTTTGCCGCGTTTACCAAAACGAACCACACCCTTCCAGGGTGAAACTTTGAGTAGTACCCGCTCCCCAACCTGGAGCTCAAGTGGTTTCCTGTCCATGTCGGCGTAAACTTTCTGACGGTCGCGAGCTGCCGCCATGCGTTTTCGTATTTGAGCAATCTGTTCGGTTGTGTCTACCACATATTCTGGACCAGTGATCTGACTATCTCCCACCTCTGCCCAGCAAAGAGGTGACCGGCATTTACGTCCGTACAATGCCTCAAATGGAGCAGCTTTAATGCTGGTGTGGTAGCTGTTATTGTACGAGAATTCCACAAGTGGCAGATGCTTTTCCCAGCGGTTGCCAAAGTCGATTACACATGCACGAAGCATGTCTTCTAAGGTTTGAATAGTGCGCTCGGACTGCCCGTCCGTCTGAGGGTGATACGCTGTGCTCATATCTAATCGTGAGCCAAAGGATTTGTGCATCGCTTGCCACAGCTCTGAAGTAAAACGCGCATCTCGATCTGAGATAATAGAGGTGGGCACCCCGTGCCTCGATACGACTTCCTTAAGGTATATTTCTGCAAGAGTGGAGAATTTATCCGTTTCTTTGATAGCCAGGAAGTGTGCAGACTTTGTGAGTCGATCCATGATCACCCAAATAGTATCGTTCCCGCGCTGGGATCTAGGTAGGCCAGTAACAAAATCCATGGAAATCTGCTCCCATTTCCATTGTGGTATCTCTGGTTGTTGGAGTAGGCCTGATGGTTTCTGGTATTCGGACTTGACTCTCGCACAAGTCAAGCACTTGGTGACGTAAGTTGCTATGTGGGCCTTCATGCTAGGCCACCAATACGTGGTTTTGATATCGTGGTACATTTTATCCGAACCAGGATGTACCGAGTAGCGAGACTTGTGTGCTTCATCCATCACAAGCTCTCGTAGGTTGCCATAGAGTGGGATCCAAATGCGTCCCGTTACGTAGTAAGCACCGTCTTCCTTTTGTTCTAATCGTTGCCTTGATCCACGTAGGGCTTCAGCCCTGACGTTTTCTGGTTTCAGTGCTTCCATCTGAGCAGCTCGTATTTGGGAAGGCAGACTAGAATGGATCGTGAGTTGTAAAGCTCGCACGCGCTTAGGCGCAGTGTCCTTTCGACTGAGGGCGTCGGCCACAACATTGGCCTTTCCCGGGTGATACCTGATTGAGCACTCGTAGTCATTCAGCAGCTCGACCCATCGTCGTTGTCGCATATTCAGTTCCTTCTGCTTGAAGATATGCTCGAGGCTCCTGTGGTCAGTGTAGATGGCGCATTTGGTACCGTACAGGTAATGCCGCCATAACTTAAGTGCAAAAACAACAGCTCCCAGCTCTAAGTCGTGCGTAGTGTAGTTCTTTTCATGAACCTTAAGTTGGCGTGAGGCGTAGGCTATAACTTTGTCTCGTTGCATCAACACGCAACCAAGACCTTGAATTGATGCGTCGCAGTAAACCACAAAGTCGTCTGTGCCCTCCGGTAAGGAAAGGATAGGTGCGCTACAAAGTCTATCCTTTAGGTGCTGAAATGCCAACTCCTGTGTGTTTCCCCAGCGATAGACAACGCCCTTCTGCGTTAGTGAGGTGAGAGGCTGTGCAATCTTAGAAAAATCCTTTATGAATCTCCGGTAGTATCCCGCCAAACCCAAGAATTGGCGAATTTCCTTTGATGTACGAGGTGCAGGCCAGTTCTTAATCGAGTCTACCTTGGATGGATCAACGTGAATCCCATCCTTGTTTACCACGTGGCCTAGGAAATGGACTTCTCGAAGCCAGAAGTCGCATTTCGAGAACTTTGCATAAAGCTGTTCTGTTCGAAGGAGTTCCAGAATAAGTCGCAGATGCTGCTCGTGCTCCTCCCGACTCTTGGAATAGATCAGGATGTCATCGATGAAGACTATAACGAACTTGTCCAGGTAAGGCTTGCACACTCGGTTCATCAAGTCCATGAAAACCGCAGGTGCGTTTGTCATCCCAAAAGGCATGACCAAAAACTCATAGTGCCCGTATCGAGTTCTGAAAGCTGTTTTGGAGACGTCCTCTTCCCGGACTCTCAGCTGGTGATAACCCGATCTCAAATCGATCTTCGAATAGTAGCTCGACCCTTGCAGCTGGTCGAATAAGTCGTCAATACGCGGTAGAGGATAACGATTCTTCACTGTCACCTTGTTGAGTTCCCGGTAATCGATGCACATTCTGAAAGTACCGTCCTTCTTCTTTACAAATAATACTGGAGCTCCCCAGGGCGATGAGCTTGGACGAATAAAACCCTTATCCAGGAGCTCTTGTAGTTGCGTAGAGAGTTCCTTCAACTCTGATGGGGCTAAACGATAAGGTGCACGGGCTATGGGCGCAGCTCCAGGAGCTAGTTCGATCTGAAACTCGACTTGGCGATGAGGCGGAAGGCCAGGTAATTCCTCAGGAAATACCTCTGGATAATCGCGTACAACTGGAAAATCTTCTATCTTCTTCTCTTTTTCTGAGGTGTCAGTAATGAGAGCCAAAATGGCAGTGTGCCCCTTTCGCAAGCACTTTTGGGCCTTAAGGAGAGAAATGACGTTCTCAACAGCACTCCTCTTGTCGCCATGAATCATGAGAGGTTCACCACCGGAACCTGGAATACGGACAATCTTCTCGTTGCAAAGAATCTCTGCTCGGTGTTGGGATAACCAATCCATCCCAATGACAACGTCGAAACTACCCAAGACAATAGGAATGAGGTCGATAGAGAAGGTCTGGTCAGCGAGAATAAGTTTACAATCCTTGACTATGTGTGTGGCTTCTAAACTCTTACCATTTGCTAGCTCTACGGTGTGCTTGTTGTTCAAGGGTGTTGGAATACGCTTAAGCATTTGACTAACTTCTAGTGACATGTAGCTAGTATCGGCACCCGAGTCAAATAAAACTGAAACATAAAAGTCGTCGAGAAGGAACTTACCCGCCACAACATTGGGGTCATTCCTTGCTTCACCTTGGCCAATCACAAACACCCGCCCCCTGGCGCCATTGTTGTTGTTCCCATTGTTACCATTCCCCTGATTGTTGTTATTGTTGTTGTTGTTGTTCTGGTTCCTGTTCAGTTGGGGACAATCTCTCTTGAAGTGGCCCTCAGCTCCACACTGAAAGCACCCTTTGTTATCACCTTGCTGTTGCTGCTGGCGTTGATTCTGTTGAGCTTGCTGACGATTCTGATTGGCGGGGTATAAGCTCTTGCAATCCTTTGCAGCGTGACCAGGCTTGTTGCACCGATGACAGTTGCCCCTGGTGCATGGCCCGCTGTGGTGCAGGCTGCAGCGATTGCATTTGGGGTGATTTCCTTTGTACCCACCATGACTTTGACCACCAGACGATTGCTGATTAGGGCTCTTGTAGTCCTCAGTCTTTCTCTGCTGAGACTGGGAATGAACAGAAGTCGAACCCTTACTTGAAGTTCCATCCCATTTCCGTTTGTTGTCACTAGAGGTACCAGAAGTAGTTGCAACACCTATGCGTTTTGGTAACTTGTTCTGCTCCACCGCCTGATCCGTGAGACGGTGAGCCAACTGAACAGTTTGCTGGTAGGTGGCGAGGTTCGCTGAAGTCACATGACTTTGGATTTCCGGCACTAAGCCCTGAAGAAATAGTTCGATGCGTTTGATCGGAGGATCTACCATAGTAGGGCATAGAATTGCCAGTTCGTTCGACCTTTTCACATAAGCTTCAATTTCGGACCCCGTCATCTTAAGGTTGAAGAACTCCACTTCCAGTTTGTGAATCTCATCATGACTGCAGTATTCTTCCTTGATCATTTCCTTAAAATTCTCCCATGGGGTGGCGTTGGCAGCAACCAACCCCAGCATTTGAACCTGAGCGTTCCACCATGTGAGGGCTAAACCCTCAAGAGTACCAGTAGCATACTTCACCCTGCGCGCCTCAGGGCATTCGCACATTTCGAAAACATATTCTAGTTTCTCAAACCAGTGTAGGAGACCTACTGCTCCTTCAGTGCCACTAAAAGTAGTTGGTCGGCAGTCCATGAAAGTCTTAAAAGTGCACACAGGTGGCTGAACATGCTGACCTATCGTGGGTGAAAGAAAAGACAGAGTTTAACACAAAGGTTGGTTCACGAGAGTAGGATTCTAAAGATCCTAGAATGAGTTCGGACTGCAGGATATACCTCCTGCGTGTGTAGCTGCAAGTACTGCGGCAACTCGTCCGTTGATCAGAGCCGTCAACTGGGCTTGTGTCAGGTTAACGCGTCCAGACATGATCTTCATATCAAGAAGAACGTGAGTGAGAGGGGTTCGCGAAAGTACGACGATAAAATAGAGTAAGCGCGCACGTGTTCAAGCAACAGTAGTTATACTAACCCAGCATACCATAAGCAATGTACTATGTAACTAACAAGTAGGCAATATACACACAGATCATATCACCTAGAATGTCGAGCCTTGCATGTGGAGTGAAGCATCGTTGTGGACCGTTGAGCACTGTACAGGTTATAGTCTGGTTTTAACAAAAACGTTTTCACCTTTATTAAAACCAAGTTCTCTATAACCAATGGCTCTGATACCAATCTGTCACACCCCCAAAATCCACCTGCGGAGTACTACCGCTTGGAGGCGTGACTGACCAGGATCCAGCCACCAATCATATTGAACAAGCATATAAGTGGTTATAAAAGTTCAACCAATACAATTGGTGTTCAAACAAAACATAGTTCAAGTTGCAAGCGGAAGTATAAGTCTTAAAAACAAAACATAAGTTTAATTGTTCCAAAGTTTAACATGGCACTCAGTCGTCCATGTCCCACAACGATCCTCCTCCATGCAAGCTCCAGCTAGGAACCTAAGGACCTGCAAAGCATGTAGTAACAAGTCAACAACAAGTTGAGTGAGTTCACGATTGGGTGTTCGTTTTAAGTTGTTTCGAAACAGTTTCCTTTATCTGGCATCCTGCCGTGGGGGTTACCCCATAGTTAAAAACGTGACTTATTTATTCCCGGTTACTCTGGCAATCCAGCCGTGGGGGCTACCCCGTGTTAGTTATCTGGCATTTCGGCCGTGGGGGCTACCCCATGTATATACTAGACTCGTTACCATATCGACTGCTGACTGTAGTCATGTTTATGTGCCCTGAAACTGTCAATGTCTATCATCATTGACGTGCCCCAGATCCATTAGTTCACGCCCGTCCTCTGCGGCACGGTGTGAGGTTTGTCAGACCTAAATAGCGCTATCTAACTAATGACCCGCTCGCCATTGGCCCGGCGATTAAGTCGATATAAAAAGGATGGACTTCGTGATAGAGTTTTGGTCTAGTACGAGTTATCTGTCCGTGAGGACGAGGAATTACATTCCTGAACCCTTGCTGTCCTACCCAAGGAGGACGAGGAACCCATGTTCCTTAACCCCAATTCCCGACCCCTGGGAATCCCATGCTTTGTAGAGGGTGTGAACTCACCTTTGGTTTGCTCGGTAAGGTTAGCGTATGTGTTCGTAATTTGATCAATTCAATCCTATTATGGTTTCAGTAGCAGTCAGTTATTTATTCAAGTAGATCACATACTGTTATTACACAAATATGAATAAACTTAGCACTTATTGTCACACGAGTTACAACGAATGTTCCAGTTATACACATATATGACATACTGGCCGATCATCACTAACATGGATAGTCCACTTAATTGAGCATGAAATTTCAACACACATTTAATTAACACCAACATATAATATCACTATCATCATCATTCAGTCATTATTCAGTATTACTAATCAATATACAATCATGTCTACCATTCCATCATCATTAAATAAATCGGTAAAGTGTTATGATTATCATGTATTAATCGGCCAGCATCTAATTGAGATAACTTCTAACTATTGTCAGACCACTACATAACTTCGGCCCATGTGATTGTGATGTCATTCTCGATTTCATCAAAGGCAATTTGTGATTTCACATGGCAAATCTTTGTTTAATCAAGAGGTGGTCAAATTCATACATTATCAGTAACATGAACTAATCATTAACATTGACAAAATCATGGAATCCTATCATGTCCACTGTTATACCAATCGGTTACCCACCAACACCATATGCAATCATAACAATTATCACACAACATGAAAAATCAATAAATGAGAGCCACTAACCGGAAATCTTGATTAATCAGAATGCAAATCTCGAACAGGTGGGGAAGGGTATCTATGCCGCCGCCAAGAAAGAGGCTCTAGGTTTTCCAAATGTTCTATCGTATACGATGTTGGAGTTATAAAATATAACATAAACACATAGTTGGGCCAGTCGAACACCTTTGGGCCTAAGCCCATACCTCAACGAAATCGGTGAAGGTGACAAAAACTGGGAATATTCGTTGGGTGGGTGTTTTCATGTGGGGGAAATATTTCGGGTGGGGTGTGTTTGGCAAGGGGTCCGATCCAAGTTTTTACTAATTACACAATTCATATTACTAATACAAATATATATATATATATATATATATATATATATATATATACACACAAGGATTCACATAATACAACATAAAGTCTCACAACCATTCATTAAATCCACATATCGGATTATCACACAAGGTTCACATACGTTACATAAGTTCAAAACATGCTACACTTAGCACAAAGATAGGTTCTAGAATACGAGTTGTCACATCAGTGTCAGTTGAAAAGGAGTCAATTATCGGAGAGAAGTCCGAGTCCGATGACAAATCAGAAAATGTGAAGTCCGAATCCGGAGAGAAATCTGAGTCCGAGTCCAGAGAGTTTGGTAAATCGAAAAGTAAAAATGATAAACAAGAAAACGTTTTTGAAAAAGTTGATCCAATTCTTGAAAAACCATGCGAAAACTGTTTGAAACCCTGCATGGATTGTCTTGAAAAAGACAAACAGTTTCAAGAGTTGAAAAAGTTTAACGACAAATTAAAATTTGATTTTAATGATGTTAAAGAGGCTTATGACACTCTGTCACGATCAATTAAAATGATTCAAAATGAGAGTAAAGAAAATGATAAAATTGTTAATTTGTTCAAAGCTACGGTCATGGACAAGCAAATGTCGATTAACATGCATCTGGACACAATCGCATCTCTAAAGAAGGAACTTGAAATGATGCGTATTGAGACAGAAAGAGTCGACAAAAATTTTATCAGTTATCTTTCATCTTCATATGTGATTGATCAGATTGTTCCTCAACAAACAGATTTCAAAAATGTTCCACCCCCAATGTGGAATCATTATACTCAGAAATATCCAGACGGGGTGGAAAAGGCATTGAATCTCAAATTGAGAACAGAAGAGAATGAGTTACCGGAAAACATAGATGTTACATTTTCTCCGTCTGACACCGACAACGAGTCACAACTGGTTAAAAGAGTTGTAGACCAAGTGTTGGATGAAGAGAGTGATAACACTGAATTCGGAACGGTTAAAACTCATTTTGAGAATTTCAGTTCAGATTCTGAAGATGACGGAAACTTTCTTGATAAGTTTATCCCAAAGTCAGATAAAGTTTTGGATGACGATTCGATCATTGTGGTTTACACGATGACTGGAACTGACAAACTGTATACTGATTTTGAGTATCCGATTCAGAATGCGAACCTGGAAAGGGTTGAAAAAGTTTTTAAACTCGTGGAAATTGATATCTCAGAAGTCAACAACAATTCATTTTTATCAAAACCAAAAAAAATCTTTTGTTAAACAACAATTGAGAAACAACCCGGGAAAGAAAAATGAAAGGGTGGGTAACAATGGTAATAACAAGAGACATAGTAATAATTACAAAAAGAAAGGTGTTGGTTTTGAAACGAAAATGGCTAAGAAAGATGTTAAGCCAAAAGAAAATTTGAGTGAAGTGTTTGTGGCTGGTAATAACACAGAAGTCGAAAAGGAGTATATCTTTAGTAAGCAAGCAATTGATGATTTTATTGCGGCTAAAAAGATAAGAGACGAGACCAACAGATCCACTTTTGTTGAATATGACAAAAGAATCTGTTATAGATGCAATGAAATCGGTCACATGGCAAAACAATGTGTCAAAAAGATAATAAAACCATTTTTCCAAAAACCAAAAATTTCAAATGATGTTAAGGGTAAATCACCTATGGTATCCCCCGTGCGTATTCTTAAACGCGGTGAATCATTGAAGTCAGAAGACAAACCAAAATCAACTTTTGAAATTGGTGAATCTTCAAAATCACAAAAGACTTCATAGGTTTATCCTAAAACAAAGACTTCCCAAAGTCAAACATTGTTAGTGCATGCGTCTGTCGACTTCGTCTTGTATCGAGTCTTACATTACAATTGTTAGATCAGGGCGCGTTATACGAGAAATAGGGTAGGTTTTATGAGTATTTGATGTAATTTCATTTGAACATGACATGTGACACCTTCAAATGAAATTAACATGTGTAATTTCGTTTGAAGTGACACATGCCACTTTCAAACGAAATAGCTCACCCTATAAATACTAGATGTCTTGATTTCATTTGTAACTTTCCGGTCAGTGTAACGAAGTGCTGCCGAAGTGTTGTCAGGCTGTAAATCGCATCAAAATCAAACATACAACAGTTTATAGTGTAAATCTAGCTGAATTGACCTCTACAAGTCTGTTTCCGCCTTTCGTGTAGAGATAAACTCTTCTGATCGACTTGTTCGGGTCTGAAATCGATCCTACAAGTGGTATCAGAGCTCAGGAGGAAGAGTTCTTGCCAAATTCAGCTTGAAAATCTGTTTTCTACACCTTCTTTCACAATTGAACAAGTTTTCATGGTTAAAATTGAACAATTTTCAAATATCATGTGTGCAACACTGTTTTAACAAACCCTAGAAAGTTTCAGAACTAAAATCGACCATTTGCTTGACCAATTGAACCAAAAACAGATCGATTATGATGATGTCAGCAGCCCTTCAAACGAAATCAGAGGCTTAATTCCGTTTGAAACTGACTTATTCCGTTTGAGATTCGTTATTTCGTTTGAAAGTTCCTTCATATTTCGCTTGAAGGTGGTAGTGTTTGTTCAAACGAGATTAGGGTATTCTGTTTGAGTGAGATTCCGTTTCAAAGTTCACGTGAACACATTTGATTGGTCCAATCAGTTGTCTGATGTGCATGTGAAAGTGTCCATTGTTATCGGTCCAATCTTGTCAGTTTGGCTATTGATATTGTCGGAATAGTGGAATTTGAGGCCCAATCACAATATATAATCAAGTCTTAGGGGCTGTTTGGTAGCCTCTTAATGACCATTCAGATGCTACCTCTTAATGGTTTAAAACCTCTGAATGAATAAGAGGTAACCTCAAGTCTGAATGGTTAAGAGGTAACCTCTGAATGGTAAATCATCACATGTCACATTCTTCTACCTTTTCATTTGTAAAATTCTTAATGGTTCCATTAAGAGGTAGCCTCTTAATGACCATTCAGATGCTACCAAACAGCCCCTTAAAGTGCGGCCCAACAGGAGTGAATTGAGTTTTTAATAGTTGTCGGCCAGAATTGATCCAACCCATGTGCTGAATATAGTGGCCCTATCAAATTGAAGACATAACTGATATTGTCGACACATTAAAGACAAATTGTTGCATGTGACTTAAAGTCTTGAGGCCCAATCATATCGGTTTGCATTATGTAAACAGTGATACAGCTTGTTTGAACCAGTAATATCGTTTGAAGAATTTGGGTGATATCGTTTGAAGCTGCAATTTCGTTTCAAGACTGCAATTCCGTTTGAAGTTCCAAACGAAATCAAGGATTTCGTTTGAGGATAGCTATTTCGTTTGAGACGGGTTATCTCGTTTGAAAGGGATTTTAGTTTGAAACTGGTATTCTGTTTGAAACAGTCTAATTTGTGAACTTGTTATCAAATCATGAGTGAAGAGTTCTATAACGCGTTTGCTACATCCCCGACTAGTCCAACAGTCATTACTCAAAACATGAACATGGAAAATGAGACTGGAACTACGCAAAAGCCCCCGAAGCTAATGAGCATTGAAGAGTATTACAGTTGGAAAGATAGATTTGAGAACTGGGTTTAAGCAAATCACTTGAGATCTTGGGAGTGTATTTTGAAGAAGTATGTTCTACCACGTACTGATCTACAAGTTGAGAAAGAAATATCTGAATTCAATGACAAAGAACGAGACATGTACAGAGCTGAAAAGATGATGATCAGTCTACTTCAGCAAGCTATTAAAGAAGACATCTTTGTATTGCTTCAACATGACAAAACTTCAAAATCAATTTGGGATGCTCTTAAGATCAAATTTGAGGGAAGTGAGAATATGAAAAAAAGTAAAAAGGCGTTGCTTAAGAAAGAATTTGATCTATTCACAAGTCTGCCAGGGGAAGATACAAAGAAGTTGATTAAAAGATACTGCCACTTAGTTCGTTCCATGTCGTTGTTAAGCATAACCAAAGATCGTGAAGAATGGGTAGACAAATTAGCTGATGCTTTACCTCAGAAAGAGTGGGGTACATTCTTGATGATCTTAAAGAACACCGGAGTTTATAATGGTTTAACAATATCTCAATTCATCGAGAAGATTGAAGGTCAAGATCTTGAACAGCAAAAGATTGCAAGGATGAATAATCCAAGTAATCAACAAGATGTGAAGATGTATTACAAAGG
Organism: Helianthus tuberosus; assembly: GCA_030545235.1. Classification (NCBI taxonomy): domain Eukaryota; kingdom Viridiplantae; phylum Streptophyta; class Magnoliopsida; order Asterales; family Asteraceae; genus Helianthus; species Helianthus tuberosus. Next base: position 80,347,998 of record CM060441.1, on the reverse strand, counting down.
CAGTGTTCAAGAGATTGAAAGGAGTCCTAAAATCCAAACTGCTTTTTGTGCTGGAAATTCATCTGAAAGTGTTGAACAAAGTCCAAACAACAGCAGTGGATTCTCTTCATTTCCAAGTGTTAATCCAAAGAGTTCAACATCAAGCTTTCATTCTCAAAGTTCAAAAAGTGGAAATGGTTGTGTGATACAGTGCAACATTGCATTGAATCTTCCAGATGGTCAAAGTTTTTCTAAAGAAATTGCAAAAGATCACATGGCGTTACTTGCAACTGTGCTACAATCCTATGAAGGTTTGGTTGCAGGAAGGATCGGAAATCCTATGCTGACTAAAGAGGATTACGATCAGATAGACGCTGAAGAAATGGAGCTCATGGATATTAAATGGTGTCTAGCTAGTGTTTTGAGGAGAGCAGAAAAGTTTAAAATGATAACAGGGAGAAATGATTTTCTGGATGCACATGTGTCTACTTTAGGTTTTGATAAATCTAAAGTTACTTGTTTTCGATGCAGGGAAAAAGGTCATTTCAAAAGAGAATGCAAAAATCAAGAGGCTAGTGGAGCAAAGAATCCTTTTGGAAAAGATGATTACTATCGAAAAGCCATATATCAACAAGTTGCTCATCAACCATATCAACAAAAAGAAACACAAACTACTCATGGAAAAATGATAGAAGATGCTAACAAGAAAGCTTATTCTGGCATTATTAATCAAGATGATGAGAAAATGGCTCCAGGTTTCAATTGGAACAAATACATATCAGCTGATAGTAAAGCATGTTTAATAAACCAAGATGATGAAAAGTTACCTGAAGGGTTTAGCTGGGATCAGTTTCCGGATGAGAATGGGAATTTTAAAGCTTTCATTGCAAAGATAGTTCAAGAACCTGATTTGTTTACTGAATGGATGAAAGCGATTGGTGTTCATGAGAAGAATCAAGAAGAAGAATATGTTTCATCCGATGAAAGTTCAAAAGAAGCAACTGTTGTTGATCAAACATCATCTGATTCTGGTTCTTCAGATGATGGTTCTGAAAATACATTAGATTTTGATCAAACACCTTCTGATTCTGATTTTTCAGATGATAGTTCTGAGAAGAAAATAGATTTTGATCAATCACCGACTGATGACAGTGGTGATGATGAGCAAGAAAGACATATTAATGTTGCAAAAGCTCATCTATCTCCTGAAAGTTTTCAATTCTATTTTGCAGATCGCTTGGAGAAGCTGAAGGAGAGACGTGCAGCAAAAGAACAAAAGAAAATGAAGAGTGAAAGTGTTGATCAAAAAGAAGAGACTGTTCAAAATGAAGTTGAAGCTGAGAAGATGACTGAAGCTGAACCAGTGATTGAGGTTGAGAAAGTCATCAAAGTTGAAAAGATTGTGGAAGTCATCAAACCTTGCTTAAAGTGTTTAGAATCTTGTAAGCAATGTGCAGAAAAAGATGAGAAACTGAGCGAGCAAGAAAAGATGAAAGAACAATTATTGTTCAATCTCAACTACGTGAAAGAATCTTACGATGTGCTAAACAGAACAGTAACTGGTTTACAAAAGACTAATTCAGAAAGAGAAGATGCATTGACTATGATGAATTCTGTGATGATGACAAAGCAGAAGGCAATTAATCATTACATCGAAGAATGTGCCAAGTTGGAGACAGAAAAGATTGAAAATGAGAGAATTAGACGTTTATTGTAAAGTTATTCTAGTTCTGATTATCTCATTGATCGAATTTATCCAACTGTTGCAGGTTTTGAAGCTTTTAAAGATGATGAGAAGACAAAGAAGAATGATACTGGTAAGAAACAGAGTGCTAGTTAAGTGTCCGCCTCCAATTTGGGAAGGATATTCTCCTAGAAAACCGAATGAGGAGCAAGTCGAAAAAGCAGTCAATATAAAGTTAAAGTCCGACATAACCGATGAATTACCAGAAAACATTGATGTTGTTTTTACATCGTCTGACACTGATCATGAGTCCGAGTTAATAAAAAAGGTGGTCGATCAGGTGTTGGATACTGATGAGGAATCGGAGTTAAAGTCTAAGTCAAAGTCCGAGTCTGGGTGTTCAATTCCGTCCGTCAAAAGTTCGAGTTCGTCGGTCAACAGTTCAAAGTCGTCGATTAAACGAGTGTACAATAAAGAATTCATGTTATCAAAATCTAATTTGAATGACGAAACAATCAAAGTGGCATATACATTGATTGATTCAGACAAATTATATTCTGATGAGGAATTTCCAATAAGAAGTGTTAATTTTGAAAAGATCAAAAAGGTTTTCAAACTAACAGAAATTAATATTTCTAAAATAAAAGATGAAAATCTTACTGAAAAACCTAAAAGGTACACTTCAAGAGTTCAACAACGGTTAAACAAGAAAAAAGGTTACAGTTCTGGTTCTGGTTTTCAAAAGAAACCAAACCATAACGGTAATTTCAAAAAGAAAGGTTTAGGTTTTATTCCACCAGAAAATTATAAAAATGAAAAAAATGTCCGAGATTTTAAATCAAAAATGACATTTGTTTCAGGGACAAGTTCGGAAGAAGAAGCAAAAAGCCCATTCTGGAAACAATCAAACAGAGAATTCCTTGCCGAAAAGCAAGAGAGAATGGGGACTGGAGCTAATCAAAGAAAGGAGACAAGAACCTGTTTCAGATGTAATGAAGCTGGTCACATTGCATGGAATTGTTCTCAGGCATCAAAGACAAAACAGGGAGTTTCTCAAAAACTCAAAGAAAAGGTTGTTGAGAAAAATGAACCACCAACTGAAAAATTCAAAGTTTTTGAAAATTCAACATATGAAGTTGGTGAATGTTCAAAGAGATTTTACAGGAGAAGTGTGAATCCTGATAAACAAAAGTGGGTTGTTAAGAACTTTAAGGTAAAATCTGGCGATGAATCTGATTCCACAAAATCAGAGGAGCCACAAATTGAGATAAAACTGGAAACATCAGTACCTCCAATGGATGATGTTCATTTTCCACCATTGAGGGCTGAGAATTTTAAATCAAAAGTTGGGAAGGTTGAAATCTCGAATCAGTTTTATTCTGGAAAGAATGAATTTGATGTCGATAAAGCATTTAATGGAAACGTGAAAAAGATTTTTGGGAAAATGATCGAGGGTAAAGTGAAAGGGGTAAAAGATTTCTATGAAACAAAGAAAGCATCGTATTACCCAAGTGCAGGTGAGGAAGAAAGATCCAAGTTTGGTGAAGCTTGGATGTCAGTTTTTCACATGTAAAAATCCAGACTTGCCGGAGCTCCCAGGTAAGTAAGCGTGGAGCAGGAATCGGCATCATTCTTGAAAGGTTTGGTTGGTAAATCTACAGGTGATATCATTATTTTGTTATATTTTGATATACAAGTGGTTTGAGTTGATAAGTGAATCTGCTAGTGATTGAGAAGGTTTTCACTGACAAGTGGTAAATCAAGGACATTAAGTTGTACTTGCATTTTCCTATAAGTGGTTGAAAAACAATGTGATGAATCAAACCCCTAACCTACAAATGGTTTTATAAAATCAACACAACTTATTTTCCGGAAAAACCATCTGATTAAAACAAACTTAAGTGTTTTGAAATCAATGGGAAAATAGTTTGTTGTGAGGGGGAGTTCTGATTGTTTATGACAAGTGGATGGCGAATTGAAGCGATTCGATATCGGTTGTCAATTTACTTGTATAGTTTGTTTTCAAATTTCCTTAAATGTGTTTGCATTTTAGGGGGAGTAGGAATTTCAGAAAATCCAAAGACATTAGAAAATTTGAAAAAGCCAAAAACATGATAAAATTGAACTTTTGAGTTTTGTGTCAAAGAAGAGGAAATGATAGTACATCAGTGGACTATCACAACATGCTAAAGAAATGGAAAGTCAAAATGTGATAAACGGTCTCACTGATGATGTGCCAGTAGGTTTTTGCACATTTAGTAGATTGTGACGAGATATAAACCTAAATTCAAACTTGCTTATATCGTGGGGAAACATCTCTCGGATATATGGGTAACCCCCGAAATCTTGTTTGAAAGGTCCCTCTTTCTGAGATACTAGGTCTTTATACTCAGTCATATCTGGGGTATTATCCCGGGACTTCTGATAATGCGGAAGCAATGGCCTAGTCCCCGGAGAATACTTTACGCTTGATTGAAATATAGCACCACCCTCAGCATAAAAAAATAATGAAACATTGCAAAATGCTAATCATGCTGTTGAAACAAAAGATCCTCTGAAGGGGACACACCAAAAGTCGAAGCCATCATCTCTCTGCTGAACGGAAGTTCTGACCTGAGCTCTCACGGTTCTTCGCAAATTAACCCCTTACAGATATCATCTGTGGTATACTCACCTGTAAGACTGAATATTGGGATCTGGATACGGGAGTATATTCTGAGGTGGGACACGCGATTAAGTTTAAGTCTCTAAGACATTAATCTCGTATCTCGAAACAGTTGAACTTTGTGTGAAAATTTAAAGTGGATCAGTATACTGACAATCTAAGTGAATAGTTTAGAACTTAAAATGTTTAAAGCTTAACGGTGTTGGTGATTTGTCTCATATACTGATATGATCCTCTTACACAAACTCACAAAAATATTGTCTGTAAATATTTCTTTACTGCATTTCATTTATTTTAAAAAAATCCAAAAAGATTTTTAGTGTGTTTTAGCATAAAATTTTGAAAAATTCAAAAAGATTTTCGATAACTGGTGTTGGAGAGCTGGTTTTCAAAATTCCAAGTGCTAAACATGATGAGCGTGTGGTGAGGGGAAGTGTGTGTTTAAATGAGAACATTTTGAATAAATCTACATGTGATTCATCAGAAATTATCATTGACAAATCATTCTGGTTGTTTTTGAAGGAAGTTTGAATAGATAAATTCGTAAATTGTTAAATTTGTGAAATTTACTTTTGGGTAGAGAATGTGCAGATCTCTGTGAAAGAGAGCCAGGTTCCGATACCTGAGGATATTGTGATTTCAAAAAGCCAGGCTGCGATCCCAGCAAATCGAAAGGGGGAGTCTGAAGACATCCAAGAAGATAAGATTGTTCGAGGAGGAGTTTGTTGATGCTAAAGAGAAGAAAGAGATAAAGATTTGAGGATACTTACAGTGTCGGATACTTCAAAGAGTTCGAGAGGACTGATAAAGACTGAAGACGTTAAAGACTCGACACTTAAGACTCGTCAACATTCGAGGGGGAGTCTGTTAGTGCATGCGTCTGTCGACTTCGTCTTGTATCGAGTCTTACATTACAATTGTTAGATCAGGGCGCGTTATACGAGAAATAGGGTAGGTTTTATGAGTATTTGATGTAATTTCGTTTGAACATGACATGTGACACCTTCAAACGAAATTAACATGTGTAATTTCGTTTGAAGTGACACATGCCACTTTCAAACAAAATAGCTCACCCTATAAATACTAGATGTCTTGATTTCATTTGTAACTTTTCGGTCAGTGTAACGAAGTGCTGCCGAAGTATTGTCAGGCTATAAATCGCATCAAAATCAATCATACAACAGTTTATACTGTAAATCTAGCTGAATTGACCTCTACAAGTCTGTTTCCGCCTTTCGTGTAGAGATAAACTCTTCTGATCGACTCGTTCGGGTCTGAAATCGATCCTACAAACATGGGTGGAGAAACCTAAACATTCTTTTGAGGAAAAGAAAATGGAAGAAGTTTTAAAATCTGAAACGAAAATTTTTGCAACCACTGATGAGAAAATTGAGTTTGAGTTAGATAAGTTGATTGAAGAATTCCCACCTATCAAGGAAGGAACTCTAAAATCAAAACCAGAACCTGATGTTCCAAATGTTGTTTTTAACATTCCAAAAGTTGACAAAGTAGCTCATGATATTGTTTTTGGTAGTATACCAAATGTTGAAAAATCTTGGGTATCATTGTTTAAGTAAATATCTTTTGATGTGTGTAGGGGCTTCCAAGGTCTATCATTTCTAAATGGATAATGGATAGCGGTGCCTCAAGGCACATGACAGGGATGTTAGCACTGCTACACGACGTCAAATCAATCAATGGAGGTTATATCGGGTTTGCTGGAACTCAGGGTGGAAGAATTGCCGGTGAAGGAATACTTACTAACGGAGTCATAACATTCAAAAAAGTGAATTACATTGCTGAGTTAGAAAACAATCTGTTGAGCATCTCTCAGATTTGTGATAAGTCGCTCACTGTTCATTTTACAAAAGATGAATGTCTGATTCTTAAACCAGGGTTTAAAATACCGGAAGAAATGGTGTTGATGCACGCTCCTCGTGAAAACGATCTCTATATACTAGACATGAGCGTGCAACAACGACAGATAAAAAGGCACAATGTTTTGTGAGTAAGACGAAGGCGACTGAAAAAGAATCCATCATGTGGCATCGTAAAATGGGGCATATTCACTTGAGGAAAATGAACTTTTTAGTTCATAATGATCTTGTAGAAGGCGTTAATGTGAAAAGCTTCCATCTTAACGATGATTGTGTTGAATGCAAGAAAGGGAAGCAGACGAAGAAATCGCACCCGAAAAAGCTCTTGAACTCCATAAGATTACCGCTCGAAAGACTTCATATGGATCTTTTCGGACCGGTAAATGTGAAAAGCATAAGTGGAGATCTATACTGTTTAGTGGTTACTGACGACTTTACAAGATTCTCCTGGGTGTTGTTTCTAGAGAGAAAAGATGAAACGTTTGATTCTTTGATGAAGCTATTCAAAAAGATGGAGAATGTTTACAAACTGTCGATTAGACGTATTCGAAGCGATAATGGCACGGAATTCAAGAATAATCGTATGCTCGAATTCTGCAACGATAAGGGTTTTCTTCATGAATTCAGCGCACCATATACTCCACAACAAAATGGTGTCGCAGAACGGAAAAATCGTACGTTGATCGAAACGGCCCGTACCATGTTAGCAGATTCGAAGTTACCGGTATATTTTTGGAGTGAAGCAGTTGCCACGGCATGTTACACACTCAATCGAGTTCTTACGGTGAAGAAGTACAAGAAAACTTGTTTTGAATTGCTACATCTTTACAAACCGAATCTGAAATTTTTAGAACCATTTGGATCACCATGCACATTCATTGATCCAGACGGTAAATTTGGCACAAAAGCTAATGAAGGTTTTTTTGTAGGATACGCAAGTCCGTTGAAAAGAGTTTTTGTTCTGAGTTTGGGGAAGATCATACAAGTTCAACATGTTGACTGTCAAAGGTTTACTGCTCCGAGTCAACTTCCCGGAAACAGGTTGCTATTTGATTATGATAATCTCTGGGAGTCATTCCATTTACCGACAGAGCCGAATGAAGAGGAACTGGCATTCTTATACCAACAACAACAGTTTCTTTCACAAGAACAAGTGCCGAGACCGTTGGTAGTTTCCTCGCCCACCGTGGGTTCAAATGATCATGAGGCTGGTCCTAGTGGAACTGCACATGCATCCCCAGAAGAAACAGCACCAATATTTGATCATTCTGATGACTCTGAATCGGAAAACGATCCGATTTATGACGAGGAACAAAATATTGCGTCTTCAAATGATATTGATCACACGGGTGATCAGAATATAACAAATTTGCAATCGGAAGTGAGCGTACCGGATACAGTCATGCCAAGAACATTATCTTACCATTCGTCAGAGCAAATTATTGGTGACCTTCACAGCGGTGTGAAAACCCGCGATCAAATAAACAAAGGGCTTACATGTTTTTACTCATATGTCGCTCCTTTACAAGTAGACTTCTCATTAAAATGTTTTATCTCGCAGGTAGAGCCAAAAACATACAAAGAAGCATTAACCGAAGAGAGTTGGGTAAATGCAATGCAAGAGGAGTTACAACAGTTTGAAAAGCTTGGAGTGTGGAGGTTGGTTGAACTCCCGGAAGATCAGAAGTTGATCAAGACCAAGTGGGTCTTTAAATGTAAGAGAGACGATAGAGGGGTTATAGTAAGGAACAAAGCACATTTGCTAGTCCAAGGTTTTAGTCAGCAAGAAGGGATTGACTTACTAAAGTATATGCTCCCATTGCTCGACTTGAGGCAATCAGAATCTTCTTGGCGTTTGCGTCATGGAAGGGATTCAAGGTCTACCAACTGGATGTTAAATCTGCATTTCTCTACGGAAAGATTAAAGAAGAAGTGTACGTCGGACAACCACCGGGTTTTACCGATCCTGTACACAAAAACAAGGTGTATCTTCTCGACAAGGCGTTATACGGATTACACCAGGCCCCGAGAGCCTGGTACGAGACGTTTTCCCAGCATCTGCTGACCAACGGGTTCACCAGAGGGACTGTCGATAGTACCCTATTCACTAAAGAGGTTGCAGGACATCTACTCATCGTGTAGATATACGTTGATGATATAATTTCCGGATCGATGAATGATGAGTTGTGCAAAGAGTTTGAGAAGGTCATGAAAAAGAAGTTTGAAATGAGTTCAATGGGGGAGATGAAGTTCTTTCTTGGGCTTCAAGTTGAGCAACTGCCCGATGGAATCTTCATACACCAAACCAAATATGTGAATGATGTGTTGGACAAATTCAATATGTCCGAATCATCTCCCACATCAACCCCCTTGGCTACAAATCATGGAATATGTCCGGATGAAAGTGGTGAGAAAGTGGACGAAACGCTTTATCGGTCAATCATAGGATCGCTTATGTATCTGATAGCGTCACGACCGGACATAATGTATCCAACCTGCCTCTGTGCCCGGTATCAGTCAAGTCCGAGACAATCACACATGGTGATAGTTAAGAGGATCTTACGGTATCTCAAAGGTTGCCCAAGCACCGGCTTGTGGTATCCCCGATCCGGTGACTTCTCTCTAACTGGATATTCTGACTCTGACTTCGGGTCCTGTAAGTTGAATGCTAAGTCCATAACTGCTGGTTGTCAGTTCTTCGGAACTCGGCTAATCACTTGGCAGTGCAAGAAACAGACCGCAGTCGCTCTCTCGACTTGTGAGGCTGAATACGTTTCGGCTTCCAGCTGTTGTTCCCAGATTATCTGGATTCAACAACAAATGAGGGACTATGGTTTGCAATTCTTAGACACGCCAATTTTTGTGGACAACGAGGCAGCAATTAATATCACTAAAAATCCGGTTCAACACTCTAAAACAAAACATATTGAGATTCGACATCATTTTATTCGTGATTGCTACGAAAAAAATTGATTCGAATTGATTATATTCACACCGATGATCAGAGAGCTGATTTTTACACAAAACCCTTTGATAAAACGAGATTTAATTATCTTTTGAAATTGAACGGGTTAAAGAATTTGTTTTCTGGGAGGGTGGTAGAGTGTGTGGCCGAGGAGGACAGCGATCAGAAGTGATATGCGTCTTGTTGTCATGTTTTTCTGTACAGTTTCTTTACTGCTTTTGATAAAACCAAAAACATAAAAATATGTTTTTTGATTTTAGGGGGAGAAAGTTTATAGAAAATACAAAAACATGATAAAATTTCAAAAATACAAAAACATGATAAAATTTCATAAATACAAAAACAGTGAAAAAAGAAAAAAAGAGTTTTGTGAAAAAGAGGAAATGATAGTACATCAGTGGACTATCACAACATGCTAAAGAAATGGAAAGTCAAAATGTTTTTAAACGAGTCTCACTAATGATGTGCCAGTAGGCTTCACACAATTAGTAGATTGAGTTCGAGATATAAACATAACGAATAACTGCTTATCTCGTGGGTAACATCTCTCGGATATATGGGTAACCCCCGAAATCTTGTTTGAGAGATTGCCTGATTCTGAGATACTAGGTCTTTATACTGTTTGATATCTGGGGTATTATACCTTGTCTTCTGATATTGCGGAAGCAATGGCCTAGACCTCGTATAATACTTTATGCGCTTTTAAAGCTCACCCTCTGCATAAAAATTGATAAAATATCGAAAGATACGAATCAATTGCAGTTGAAGAAAAGATTCTCTAAAGGGAACACACCTAAAGTCGAGCCTTCATCTCTCTGATTGAACGGAAGTTCTAGCCTGAGCTCTCAAGGTCTCGCATAACCCAATTACAGATATCAGATTGGTATACTCACCTGTAAGACTGAATCTAAGGAATTTTGATACGGGAGTATATTCTGAGGTGGGACACACGAATAAGTTCAGTCCTTAAAACACTAATTCGTATCTTGAATCAATTGAAACTTGTGTAGAAGTTTAAGTGGACAACAATACTGACAATCAGAAGTGAATTTGTTTAAGACTTAAAGTTAAATCAAGATCAACGGTGTTGGTGATAAGTCTCAAAAACTGATATGATCCTCTTACACAATCTCACAAAAAGATGTCTGTAAATATGTTTGTACAGTTTCCTGTTTATTAAATCCAAAAAGATTTCCTGTTTGTTTAGTAAAATGTTTAGAAAATCCAAAAAGATTTGATACTTCATCTTATTTTCGACAACAGACGTTGGGGATCTGATGATCAAAGTCTCACAGTGCTAAACATGTTGGATCTTTTAGGTTGGTAAAGAAAAAGTTTGAGAAAAAGTGTTGGTAATTGCTCAAAATGTATCAAAGTTCATTAATTTGAACATAAATTTGTTTCAAAATGTCAGCGAGATCATAATTTGGTCAACCAAGGTCATTAACTTGGACTTGGTAGGCTAAACAGTTGACCAGGGTCATTAACTTGGACTTGGTTAACTAAGTGTGGTGGTAAAAAGTTAAATATTTGAAAATTTTGAAAAAATAAATTGTTCACACGAGGTGGCCAACTCGCACGAACTGGCCAGATTGTATTAACTTGGCCAGACTGTTCCAAAAGTGCCAACTCGTGCGAGTTGGGCCAGTCCGCTTGAACCCCACACCGCCTCAACATCAACTCGTGCGACCTGGTACTCCCAATATAAAGGATAGACCAGATTGCATGAATCATTTTTCTGTCACCACTCCACACCACCGACACATCTGTTCGAGCGATTCGTCTGATTTCGTTGATTTCAAGTCTGAATCTTGTGTTCTTGTTGTTCGGAATCATCATATAAGTTGGTTTACACAACTTGTATCATGGGAAAGGTATTGTTTGATGATTAATTGAACTGAATCGCTTGAACTCGAATGAACCGAAACTTTGAACTTAGATCTAGGGTTTTATAATGGATTAAAATGAATAAAAATCACATCAGTGTACTCGGAATTTGTTATAGAACAGATCTAGTGTTTTAATTTCATCATGAAAACATGTTTTAATCACCTGGAAAATCACTGTTCATAATGTGTGTTTCAAACGAAGTGATGACTCAGTTCGTATGAGATGGCAGATCGTTTGATGATTCCAGATCGCACGAAATGGCCAACTCGTTTGGGGTTCACATCGCTTGAAATTGTTCAGTTCGTTTGAACACCAGTCCGTTTGAGTGGCCACATCGTTTGAAACCAGACCGTTTGAAAAGTCTGAATTAGTTTGTATACCAGATCGTTTGAAACTGATCACTTTGCATGATCACCAGATCGTGTGAATGATAAGTCTTGAAATTTGTGCAAAAAAATTTTAACATGTTTGTTTTGTTTGTGTTTTCAGGCATCGAATGTAATGTTTGATTCATCGCACAACATTTGCTGTGTCTACGATGAGACTCTACCAAAGATGACTGTGTTTAAGGAGATCTTGCCGTTCATGAAGTGTTTGCCGATTCAAAAAGCTTTAACGGATCAACATAAAGTCTTCAAGTCTCATGTTCATCATTTCTGGAAGAATGTTGTTTACGACGATGTGAACGATGTTATTAATTCAGTTGTGAGCATAAATGATGAAGACAAAGAAATTATTATCACTGAACAGCTTGTACGTGAAGTGTTAGAGTTTCCGGATGATGAAAATTCGCCAACAGGGTTTCCAGAAAGAATGGTCAAAGGCTGTATGCTGAGAATGGGATATAATGGGCCATTGAATAAAGCAAATTATCTGAAAGCTTGTTTTACGAAGCCATACAAGTTCTTTATTCACTCAGTGATTCACGCGCTTAGTCACAGAAAAGGTGGATATGATGTGATGAAAGATTATCAGGTGTGTATGGTGACAGCGTTAGTGCTGAACAAGAAGTACAACTTTTCAAGAATTATTTTTCATTACATGAAAGATAATATTACTTCAGGCAGTCGAAGTTGGGTTTATCCGAGGTTTGTGCAAATGATGCTGGATCATGCCTATCCAAATCTGGTGAAAGATGAAGAGAATGATCTGATGATGTTACATCACATGGATAATGAAACGTTGATCAGATTATCCAAGTATACCAAGAATTGGCCAGAACCGAAGAATAAGACAGAGTTTTTCGGGTATATAAAAGATGAGAAATATGAAGATCCAGATCATGTAAATCATTTAAAGTGGAGGAATGATGTTGAGATGAAAGAAAAGAGTGCAGCTGATGAATTAACAAAGTTAGAAGAATTCAGTGAAACTCGTAATGATTGGTATACAAAGGTTGAAAAAGAAAAGAAAAAAGGTGGTAAGAGAACTCCAAAAGCTCAAGCTGAAGAAGGATCATCTTCTCAACCACAAAAGAAGTGTAAGAAGAAAGCTGTTGAAACAATGTTGGTTGATGAACCAGAAGAAGATGAACCAGAAGAAGATGAGCCAGAAGCTGATGTTGAAAGAAATCAAGAGTCGTTAACTCCTGAAACAGAGCAATTATTGAAAGATATTGATGAAACTTTAGAAGCTGAGAAAGCAGCTGGTAAGAAAGTGGTTGATAATGAAGAAGAGAGTTAATCTGGTGAAGATTCTGATATTGATGCTCAAGTTGATCATTGGATCAAAGTAAACTATGATCCAAAAGATAGAGAGAAACAAAAGAAAAGAAAGAGGAGTTCATAAGATGATGATGAAACTTGCTCCACCAGAAAATGTTCAAGTTGTATCACCACCATCTTCAGGAGGTAGAAAGAAATCTACTTCAAGAAAACGTGTCATAACTCCTGCAGCTCGAAAGTTGAAATTCAAGCTGAAACTAAATCCTCCACCAGAATCACAATCAAAACCACCATCACCACCACCACAACAACCATTAACTGAACCTTTACAATCACCACAATCACCACCACCACATCATATTTCATCACCTATAACTTCACCACACATTCAACAAACACCACCAACCACACAACCACAAGTTCATACAACTCCTGGATCATCGGGTTTTAAAGATTTTCCACATATTCCAGAGAATATAGCTCTTGAAGATCTTGGTGATTTTAGCTTTGTACATGATGATCTTGTGAAGAAATTGCATAAGAAGGTGGATGAAGTGTCTAGTGAGAAAAAGAAGTTAGAAGAACGTCTAAAGACTGTTGAATCTGAGAATTCATCTTTGCTGAAGAAGATTGAAACTGATCAAGTCGAAATTGATATTCTGAAAGTTCGGATAGTGGTCTTGGAAGAAGAAAAGTCTAGAAGAGATGAGCAGAATGAGTATTTCAAGTTGAAAAACAAAGAGTTAGAGGCCAAGAATGCTAGAAAAGAACATGAAGATTATATGTTGAAGAAAGTGTTGGAAGACTTGATTGGCAAGCCGATTGAACAAAGCTTGAGGAAGTTAGAGCAAAACGTAAAGCTGAACTAGAAGCTGAAATGAAAAATAAAGGAAAAAGTGTTCTAGTTGAAGGTGAAACTCAAGTGACTGAAAGGGCAATTGTTCTGACTGAGCCTTGTCCATTAACTTTAGTATCTGGTTTGATTAAGCCGGAAAATGATGAAGAAGATGAAGAAGATGATGATGATATTCTGAAAGATGATGCAGATGATGTTTATTCTGTTCATAGTGATGATGATGATGATGATGATGATGATGATGATGATGATGATGATGATGATGGAAATGATGTTTATTCTGTTCAAGGTACTTCGGGTATCAAAGTAACCGAAGCGTCTCAAGAAGAGAACATTGATGAATATCTTCATGATGATGCAAATGAAGAACCAGAAAATGCTAAAGGTAAGGGGGAGCATGATGATGCTGAAAAAGTTGATGAGCATGTTGATCAAAGTACAGGATTGATTCTACGTCTTGAACATGATGTAGAGGAAGGTGAAATCTTACATACTTATACTAGAGCTGAGATTGTTAAGATGATGGTTATTGAAGACAGTGAGTTTAATTTCGATTTTGAAGAGGAGTTGAACAAGTTTGATATCAATCAGCAACCAGAATATCAGTACAAGTACGTTGAAGATGCTGATAACTATGATAAAGTGGAAGTAGAAGACTGGAGTGACGAAGATCAGTCTGAAAATGTGAATGTTGATACTTCTAGATTTCCGACACTTGCTGGGTTTTTCAGTCAGGCGAATGAAGATGAATTGAGAAGAAAGGTTGCAGAAAGTGTTCAGAATAAAAGTTTTCAAGAAATGTTAAAAGAAGAGCGTCGCGAAGAGAAAAATAAGTGGTTCAGAAAAGATACAGAAAGAAAATTCAAAAGACCACTGCAGTATTACAGAAGAGACAGAGAGATTTCTCTTGGCGATATCATAAGTTGGGGTTATTTGCCACAAGTGAACGCTTATGCAATCAGAAGAGAATTTGGTGTTCAGTATTTCAAGTACATTCAAGATATAATGTCTCTGCCTTGGTGGGATGTTGAAGAGTTGCCCAAAGTTAGAACGTTATCATATCCTGTCAGAGTTCATGATATGCCTACATGGGGCTTGATGAAGTTTGAAGCATTCAAAGAATTTAAACACTGGAAGCCACATCAGCCTAAGAAAGTCAAGAGAGTGGATCCAGTTACAGGTGTTGAAGAAACAATTCTGCAGATCAAGAAGCCCAGAGTTATAAAGAACATTCCATTGCCAAAGATGGAACAGAACTTTCACGAAGGGTTTGTTTGCTGGGTGTATAGTTGTTTGACGACAGAAGCAGTGATTGTTTACAAAGTTGAGAATGAAACCAGATATATCCGTCTGTATGATCCGATGTGGATAGTGAATTGTTCTGCGAAGGATATCGAATGTTTGTTTGTGAACAAGATTGGGTATAAAGCTGAAGATAAAGATCAAGCTCTGCAGTTTCAGAAAGTTGCTACAATTTGTTTTCAGAAAGGTATAAATTCTGAAAATATGTGGTTATCAAAGTGGAGAAAGATTGAAAAGGAAGAGTTTCTGAAAGCTGAGAAGGAGAGAAAAGAGCGTGAAGAAAAAGACAGAATTGCTAGATTTACATGTGTACAAAGGCTAGCTGAAGAAGAGAAGAGAGCTGCGAAATAGAAGGAACAACTCAGAAAGACGTTATTGAATAAGCCAAAGCGTCATGAGGAGAAGTTCAAGTCTTTGTGAAAGAATGTTTTGAAGACAGGCTGACTGAAGACTGCGGCAATATCCAAGGGGGAGTTTGTTGATGCATAATGTCTATCGCCTGCGTCATCAGTCTGTGCCATGTCAAGTATATGTAATAGTGTGAAAAAGTTAAGTTTTATATGTATTAAGGCCAGTTCGCATGAACTGACATGTTATAGGTCAGGTCGCAAGAACTAGAAGTTGTCCAGTTCGTGCGAAGTGGATGTTTAACTCGTGCGGACTGGTGAGCCTATAAATAGGCAAGTTGTGTTTTTCATTTGTAACTTTCCAGAGAACGTTGCCACGAAGTGCTGTTGGATTCTCTCTGTACCTGAACGTCTAATATCAATGAAAAACATGTTTAAAGTGACTTTCTACTCTTCTACTCCTGTTCTAACACTGATTACAAGGTTTCTAGTCTGATTCCGCCTTTCTAGTAACCAGATCTGACTTAGATTGACTCGTTTGGTCGATTCATCGATCCTACATTTTTGTCGGGTAGAAATATTATAGATGGCCCATTAGTTCTTAATGAAGTGTTTAGTTGGTTAAAGAGGTATAAGCGGAAGGGGATGTATTTTAAAGTTGACATTAATAAGGCTTATGATTTTGTCAACTGGGCATTCCTGAATTCGATTATGGCACAAATGAACTTTTTGAGTAGATGGAGAGCATGGGTGATGGCTACACTGTATTCGGCCAAAGCTTCCGTTCTAGTCAATGGTTCTCCTACTAGGGAATTTGATTGCTCACGGGGGCTTCGCCAGGGAGATCCGTTGTCTCCATTTTTGTTTGTTATTGTTATGGAAGCATTATCCGGTATAATGAAAAAAGCTACTTCAATTGGCTTGTTCAATGGGATTAAGGTTTCCGGTGACGGTCCATCCTTATCTCATTTGATCTATGCGGATGACGTGATGTTCATTGGTGAGTGGTTGTAACATCTGTGCTTGTAATCATTGTGAACAGTTCTTTTATCAATAAAACAATGTTATTTGATCCCAATGTTTGTTTGGTTGTGGTTTACATTTTTCATGTTTTAACTTTTGTGTAATTTCAAACTCTGTATCGCTTTCTGGAGAGTTATACGCAAACTGATGCGTAAACGTAATCAGTTTAATGCGAAAAATACTCTGGAACATCAACATATACTTAACATACCTTAAATAACCTTTACATAACTTAGAAATAAGTTTTGAAGGCTTTGGTATGGCAAAAACAAGTTAATTCGCTTACAGGGACTAAACATGACAAACTACGAAAGTATGCCAATTTGAACTGTAACGAACATTCCGGAACATGACCATAAGTTAAACACACCTTAAATATCCTTTACATAGCTTAGAAATAGGCTTTAAGGGGTTCGGTGTGCTAAAATAAACTTTTGGGTCATTCAGGGACTAAAAGTGTCAGAAAGTGCACAAGTTTGCATTTTCGCGCATAACTTACGTTCTGAATACATCCGGACATCCAAAAATTTATGTAAGCACTAAAATATTTTATTTTAGTGTTTGGCATAAGAAAAATCCATCCGTCACGCCATTTGGATCATTTTTCGCGCTTATGCGCATTCCTTCGTAATTAACCGAACAACGTAACCGTACGGCTAAACGAACCGACACCCGAGATATTTTTGAACACATTTTAAGTTCCCTATACTTTAACTTCATTTTAGAGCTTTGAAATGGAGTTAACGGGGCTTAAACGTGTCAAAAAAAAACGCATCGAAAACCAAGTTTTGAGGTTGCAGGGACTGAAACTGTAAATCTGCCAAACTAGGTCCGTAAGTAGGGGCCAGATGCAGCAAAATGTTTTTTTACAGCTGTTAACAGCCCTTAACACTCTCCAAAGGCCAAGTGCCAAGTGTCAAACTCTTATGGTGGATGGCAAATGAGTTACCACAACTTTCCAACAACTGTACGGCTTAGATCGTGCCCCATTTTCCAAGAAATGATCCTAACGGTGAACCAAAAACTATAAATACCCACCTCCACCCTTCACTTTTCCTCACAAGAATCTGATCTTATGTGCTCTAAGTTGAAACCTTTGTTTCATACCTGAGCTATTTTGATCTAGATTAGCATTCGGGGACCCTTTGTAAGTGTTCCTTCGTTCTTTTATTGCTTTTCGAGTCCGAAAGTCAAACTTTGTTTGACTTCCTGCATTGACCAGTTTATGGTCAATGCGAAGTTCGTTTGAACTTCGCAACGTGATTGTAATCACGATGGTTATAGTCCCTTGTGACTATGCCTACTGATTACCACGTTGTCTAGGGTCGTAAGGGTAAGCGATCTAATAAATCGCTTATACCTTCGAACCCGACCCATTTGGTCGATCATTAGGATCTGACCAAACACATTAGGTGACCATAGTATATAGGGAATAACCTTCTGAGGTTATACCTTATGGTCGCTTCGTTTAAGTAGTTGTATGATAGGTAGTTTATATGCCTTAGGTAAATTACCAAAATACCCCTTTGATGCCAAAATTCGTTTTAAACATATGTAACATAACTTTTGTCATCTAAACTGATTTGACAACCATATTAGACATGTTAAGGCATATTTTACTTGTCATAGGACTAGTTAGGCGGTCCGAACGCGTTTCACGCGAACGACGCGTTAAAGTAGCATAAGCTACCTAAACGGGTCGTAATGGGTCACAAGCACTTAGGTTAAGTTTCGTTTTAGTATGTGGGCTTTGTTAAACCATATTACATGAGTTCCCATACTCATTTGGTTTACGAGCCCTCATTCTATCAGATCTTCCGATTTAGGTCCGGTTTATTAATGTAGTTACCTATACTAGGTGTCGTTTGATTCCGTGATCTCTAGCATTGCTTGGTGGTTATCTTAGGACTTCTGAGCAATCTCAAGTGAGTACATAGACCCCTCTTTTACTGTTTTCCAAACTGTTTTGGGGTGAAACACATGTGCCTACTTGTTACATTCGTGCTTTCCTGCTTTCACATCGTATACTTACTATGTTCATTAGTACATTTATAGTACATGATTTCATTGTGTTCATGCTATGTATGCCCATTGTGTGCGTACTTAGTACATTGTTTTACATTACATTTCATGCTATGTATGTCCATTGTGTGACAACCCGCACTAAACCAGGTATCCGTACAACTTAATTAATGATTAATTACTACTTAATTACTGTGCTTGATTGAAACTAGCTGATAAACTGCTACCTGCATACTGATACATGCACTTACTTGCATCATACTTTATTTGCTGTCACTACATATTTACATACTGGACCCTAGTGACAAACATGATGCACAAAAAGCACAGTAGCACCAAACGGATACACGGCAAACATGCTGATATGACCAGCATCAGGCAGACACTGCCTCTAAGGCCTGTTAAGAGCCTCATATATTTTGACTACACTGGTAGTGAGTGTAGGGATATAAGGGTTATGGTACCGCGTCTCTAGGGATAAGATACACTGATTCGGATGTGCCAAAAACGTACTTTAAGTACCAAACACAGCACTTTAATAATTAATCCAGCTTCTAGCTGACTAGTAAAGTGCCAGGAAATGTGAAAATAACACTAGACACTTTCTAAAGTGTTGGAAACAAAATGTGTCACTAAAAATGTAATAACGACACTTTAAAGCTTTTGTAACACTTTAACGGATTACTATCCAACCGGACACCCGGACTTTACCCGGAACATGAAAACATTACTATTTTTATTATTACTCTTTTTCTGAGCCAGTTAGGGTCCCTGATTACCCTAACACCCGTCATAACACGTTGTACATAACTAACGGAGTTTAACCCTTAACCTAACTTGGTTTATCATAACTAAACACTAACTACCTACTTAAAATCGGACCAAGGACCCCCCCCCCTTTTGTACTCGGCCCTAACCAAGGGAACACACATTGTACTTGTGATCTTGTTAAATATTGGATGTCTAATATCAATGAGACATATTAACCATTGGTTAATAACACATAAGATTTGTCTATAAAACCATCCTTAAGCATGAGAGTTATTCACTAATCAACACCAACCAAAACTCTCTCTTCTCTTGCTCTCTACCTCTCGGCCGAACACCCCACCCCCCTTACCCACCATTTTCGATCTTGATCACTACATTCCAAGCTCATACAAACTTCAAGGGTCTCATATTAGGAGCTTTGGTGCAAGCGGAACACGAAGGACCTCAACCGTTAGCTTTTATCCACGCGTTTTTCATCACGATTCTTCCCTAGCCCCGAGCTAGAGGTATACCATTTAAAACTTGTTTTTACACTTATCTAAAGTGGTTAAAAGAACTTTCGTCGGTTAAATATCGAAAACATAAGTTTTGATGCATTAAAGTCTAGTAAAATCACAAAAATGGTGGATAATAACATGTAACTTGTGTAAAAGTCGTAGGACTTGAAATATGTGATTATTGAGACCCGATCTATGATGTGGTAGCTCGGATCTCCGTTTAACCCGACTTTGTAAGATCATGTATCTTTACATAAGCTCGTTTTTGACTAAATACAAGGGTTAAAGGTGAAACTCTACCACACAAGATACATGAACTTGTGTAGAAATATTTTACTTGTGTAAAAGTGATTTAACCGGTGAAATGGTGTTTAAAACTAGCGGATCTACGTATCCGCAAGTGGTATCTTCAAAGAACCACACATTTAAGAAACCATGTATTTTAAAGGAAGGATCTTACACTAATAAATATGGTTTTATAAACCACAAGTGTATAAACACTTGTGAAATGAAAAGATCCGACAAATATCTATTTTTGGGAAAAGTGACTAGAAGTTGTAAAGACGGATTTCTCTAGTCACAAGGTTTTTACAAGATTAAAGTTACTTTATATAAAGATCTACATATATAAAGGTGATTTACATTAAAGATGCGGAAAAACTACAAGTTCATGCGATTATGCACATTTACATACTTGTCGACTAGTTTGATGTGTCGGAAATTGTTTGATTGAATAAAGAAGTTGTTGAATTGATTTGTTAAAAGAAAATGATACGCTTGAAAGCGTGGCCACCTCCAGTTACAGAGGAAACTCTGGCGAAATTTTCTAAAAACCTAACACTTAGGCTTATTTACACAATAAGTGTTAGAACTATTTTTGGACATACTTTCGAAACATAAATTTCGCCAGCACTATATTTTACTAAATATTCGGAGGTGGGGTTTTCACAAAGACTAACGTGATAAATATATTTGTCACAACACTGTTTATGATTATTTTGTGAAATACATAAATATTATTTTAGAGTGAAAATAATATTTACAAGCGTTAATGATTCCAAAACTTTACGAACGCTTCCACAAACATATAAGTTACACCGGTAATCACATTACCACAAGATTGATAAAACGTAACTTACGCACATGTATTGTATCCCCCATCCTTGGGAAGAAGAATAACTACCAAGTGTATACGGAACATAAACACGAAATAGTTGTCTAACTATTTCCCAAAGACATAAACTGTAAAGCTAAAGCACGGCCGTCCGTCTAATAGAATTAGCACTTGTAGGTCGTTGCACAGCTTACTGTATTGGAGACACTTGGTAGAGACGTGCATTCACTGTGAGTTCATGTCCCCCTTTTCTCTAACTGTTTTCAGTTTACTTAACTGCGGGGGTGAAATACATGTTACTATGATTTACGAGTACTTTACAACGGTATGTTTAACGTAAGGAGGTGTTATACGATCATGTGAGTGGATAGGAACAACATGGGGCCATTAGTCCTCATGGAGGGACCGAGGGACAGGAGCGGTAGATCTATCTGGGTGTAGCGAGCCCAGCCCCCGGCCAAACTAGAAACGGACCGTGGGGTGACTTTGTCCACATACTTTGCCGTGGCGAAATCTGCTAGGTTTGAGTCTCCCTATTTGCACTTCACATATGTCAGTGGCCTTGCAAACCATTGGTGATCACAAGTCCTCTTACACTGCTACATACCACAACTATTTTATACTCACAAGTGTTTTACTTACTCACTTACACATGAACTCGCTCAACATTATTGTTGATTTTTCAACTCACATGTATTTCAGGAAATTAACGAGATCTGGCACGGTATGGAACGTTTTCCGCTGCACTTGTCATGAAGTCATCAGGGTTTAGGGGATGTGTCTCTTTCCTGGACAAGACACAGTCCTTAAACCACGTTTATGTTATGTTTTAATTTGTAAGGTTGTTGAACAAGGTTATGGTTGTTGGTTAAAACAATGGTACTGTATTTTGGTTTTTAAAACTTAATGGATGACTTGCATGGTTTTTAAATTCATATAGCTTGTTATGATTAAGCTATGGTATTAAGAAGTCACACCAACATTAACCACGCTTCCGCAAAGCCAGGGTGTGACAGCTTGGTATCAGAGCTCTGATCATAGCGAACTAGGATTCTTTCTCGAGTCTAGACTATGATCACTAGGGCTCTCATGAAAACACTTTTCTGCATACCACTTAAGTCCAGATCCACAACTTTTTACAAACAAATGTTGAGCACATTTTATTAATTATAGGCTCAGCTTGGAGGGCTGAGGATCGATCTGGAGGATCGAGGTGATTAAGGTAGTCGAGCACGTTGGTTTGTTATAGGATCGATCTGGAGGATCGAGGCTTGGTCTAGGTGACCAAGATAGTGGGCTAGCAAGGCTAGGAAGAAAAGGTTCAGCCTGGAGGGCTAAGGATCGATCTGGAGGATCGAGGTTTGGTTTAAGTGAAGGATAGAGCAGTCTTGTAGACTGGATGAAATTGGCTAGTAAGACTAGGAGGATTATGTGATGCCTTACTTGATGACTTATGTGATTACTTGATTTATGATTGACTACTTGTGCATATTTGTGTATATGTTACAGACACATGGATTCTGCAGACACTGGTGGTTCAGGCACCACAGGCCCGAGGCCTATCGTTTCAGACGACATTGAGTCATCGGAGCACGAGGTTTATACGTCAGACTTCACCAGCACGGATGATGATGACTTTCAGCCATTCGCCTTACCCGACGGCGTTGATGAGCTCCCATTTGATCTTCCAGCAGGGGATCTACCACTCGTTGTGATCCCTGCTCCAGTACCCCTTGCAGCATACCCTGTTTTACCCATCGACGACGAGGAGGACGACGTCGATATGTTTGAGGAGGAGCCTTTGGAGGATGCTCAGGGCGAGGCCCTACCTGCTGTTGCTCCCTTACTGATCGCAGATGCTCCGGCTGCGGAGTCACCTGCACATTCCCCAGTCGCGGACTCCTTTGAGTCTGTGGCTTCTGTACCCACACATGCTCATAGTGCGCAGCACTTCTCCCATGGGTCCGATTCTGACCAGGCTTTTTCTGTTGCTTCCGTACCTGGACTTGTTTTTGACCATGACGACGAGGGGGATTCAGATCCTATGTTTCCACCAGGATTTGATCCTGACCGTGATTTAGAGTTTGTCCCGATGGACGAGTTGATGGAGGATCCAGCAGATCCTATTGATCCGATTGATCCCGATTTTGATTTTGACATGGCGTTTGATGATCTTGAGCCTGCCATTGCACCTGAGCAGGCAGCTGCCCTTGACCCTTTACCAGAGCATGACCCTGTGCATGCTGATGTACCTTTTGAGCCCATTGCTGATGATCACCACATAGATGTTCCTGTTGATCCCATTGGTCCTTTACCCGTTATCACTGTACCAGTTGACCCTCCTTTCGAGCACTTGGCACCCGTTCACCCTGTTGTTGCTCCCTTATTTGATCCCGTTCCCCTAGAGCCCGGACATGCACCGTTCGCGGCACATATGGATCCACCGGATGAGTCTGCACAGCATGGCTGGATACCGGCAGACGAGGACGTTCCCCCATTCCCTCCACAGATTCCTGTTGCACCACATGTTGACTTTTCATTTCAGGTTCCTATGTTTATACCTCCAGCGGGGCCTGGAGAGGGCTCTTCAGCCCATCCATCAGGGCATGTACCGATGCCCATGCCTTCCATGCCTCAGATTCCTTTTGTTCCACCTACTACAGCTCCTTTTGGTGTGGCACCCTTTGACCCCACACGTGAGCCACTGCTGTGGTCACCGTTTTCCCCCATGCCGCCCACTGATCCATACCACAGGTTCCACGTGGGACATACCATTGAGGATGTATTGATGTCGTTTGTATACCAGCATGAGTCACATGAGCAGCGACTACAGGAGTTGGAGAGAGCCCATCTGCAGCCATGTCAGTGCCATGGCCGGGTACCCTCTCCGTTGCAGCCATCACGACCATTACCCCCTGACTATGATGCTCGTCTTACTACTTTGGAGCAGCAGATTGCTTCCATTATTCGTACACAGCAGGCGATGGAGGCGGACTGGTTACAGTTGCGCCGTTTGTTTTATACCCATTTTCCTCCTCCACCACCATCTGCTTAGAGCTCATCGGTGCCACTTGGGTAGGCGAGGTGATAAGGCGGCGATTGCTTTTTGACTGCACAGCTTTTTGGGGAGACTACGTTATGACTTGACTTTTGTTATGTACTTGATGTTGTATTGATACTGATGTAGCTTTTGACAGGGGTTATGTAGCCTCTAGTGATTGATGATTGTATGTATACACTTACGATGTGGTCTCATTTATATGGCAATCGCAGTTTTCTCACCATATTTGGATTCGCTTGATTACTTGTTTATATTTTATGACATGGGATGATGTGTGATTGATATTGTGATGTGTGATAACATGAGATGTTATGTGATTATACTATTACTACCGTTATATACGTACACTATATTACGAACTGATTTACGTATTATAACAACGGAGCCTTACTATGGCCTAACCAACTTAAACCATCTTTTAGAAGATGCCGCCAAGACGCGAACCAAACATGCCAACAAATGAGGCAGAACTACAGCAGATTATTGCTGCTGCCATAGCACAGTACGCAGCATCTCAGCCAGGAGCGAGCGGAAGTGTCAACCAAGGCAATAACAATCCACCACATGGTAATACCACGCCATTCGAACCTACCATGTCCTAGCTGGACATCTTTAGCAATGATGCTAATGCCAAACACATGTTTTAACATACGTGCAGGATGCACCTACAAGCAGTTCTTAGACTGCAAACCAGTTAACTTCGATGGCACAGGAGGTGCAGTTGCCTTTACCCGCTGGGCTGAGAAAACCGATTCTGTGTTACGCATGAGCAAGTGTGCAGAGGATCAGCAAGTCACATACATTTCAGGGCTGTTTCTCAACGGAGCCCTATCTTGGTGGAACTTACAAGTCCAAACACTAGGCGAAGCTGCCGCCTACGCCCTGACTTGGGCCGAATTGAAAGAACTGATGCGCAAAAAGTACTGTTCACGCGCAGAAATTCAAAGGTTGGAGACTGAATTTTGGCACTTAAAGATGGATGGACCAAAGATTGCGGAATACGTCCAGAGGTTTCACGACTTATCTCAAGTGGTTCCTTACATGGTTACGCCTGAATACAAACGAATCGAGCGCTTCATTTGGGGTTTGGCTCCCCAAATAATAAGCATGGTAACCTCCTCCAAACCAGCAACTATCACTGAAGCCATCGATTTGAGCGTGGCTCTCACCGAGGAGGCGATCCGTTTAAACAAGTTTGATGAAGTCAAAGCAAAGAAGACAGAGACTCACGTTGAGTCCTCAGGGGATAACAAAAGGAAGTTTTCAAACTTCAAACAAGGCGTCAGCATGGCAGTAAAGAAAGGAAAATCAGCTGGCAGTACCAAGAGAGGAAAAGGGTACCAGGGCACCCAGCCCAGATGCAACAACTGCCAACGCCACCACACTGGCCCTTGTAACATGAGAGTTTGTGAATCTTGTGGAAAACCGGGCCACTCAAAGGAATCATGTTGGGCTAGTGCAGGCCGCGGAGGCCAGGGAGGATATGGAAATAGGAATGATAACCGTGGTGGAAACGGAAGCCGCCTAAATTTTGGAGGAAACAGAAACCGAGGCAACAATGCAAATCAGGCTGGCAATGCCAACCAGAACAACACCCCAGCTGGAAACGGGGATGGAAACGGGCAGAGACTCGGATGTTATAACTGCGGGGAAATCGGGCATTTTAAGAAGAATTGCCCAACACTGAATCAAGCCCGTGGTAGAGTGTTCCAGCTCGAAGCTCGAGAAGCACGCCAAGATCCAAATGTTGTTACGGGTACGTTCCCTATCAATCAACGCTATGCATCCGTTTTATTTGATACTGGTGCCGATTATAGCTTCGTATCATTAGAATTTAAGAATATACTTGGTTTAACCGCTAGTAAGTTAGATATCCCCTACTCGATCGAATTAGCTAATGGAAAGTTAGTTGAAGCCAACGAAGTAATCAGAGGCTGTGTGATAGAACTGGGAGAACGTGAGTTTACTTTGGATCTACTACCAGTCGAATTGGGAAGCTTCGACGTGGTGGTAGGAATGGATTGGTTATCCGGAAACAAGGCTGAGATAGTATGTCACGAGAAAGTTGTTCGTATCCCAACTGATGATGGTGAGACAATTGTGGTTCACGGAGAGAAGCGTGACACGCCGCTAAGATTTATCAGCTGCTTGAAAGCAAGGAAGTGTTTACAGAAAGGATGTGTTGCTTTTCTGGCACACATCGTAGACAAGAAGGCTGCCGAGCCAACAATCGAGGACATCCCTGTCGTAAGGGAGTATCCAGAAGTCTTCCCAGAAGACTTACCCGGACTGCCACCTCAGAGGCAAGTGGAGTTTCACATTGACTTAGTTCCAGGCGCCGCGCCTGTGGCTAAGGCACCATACAGACTTGCTCCGTCCGAGATGCAGGAACTGTCAACACAACTTCAGGAGTTGTTAGACAAGGGTTTTATCCGACCAAGCTTCTCGCCTTGGGGAGCTCCGGTCTTGTTTGTTAAGAAGAAGGACGGAAGTTTCCGCATGTGTATTGACTACAGAGAATTGAACAAGCTGACGATCAAGAACAGGTATCCTCTGCCAAGAATCGATGATCTGTTCGACCAACTTCAAGGTTCAAGCTGTTACTCTAAGATCGATCTTCGATCTGGATACCATCAATTAAGGATACAGGAGGAAAGTATCCCAAAAACAGCCTTCCGAACTCGTTATGGACACTACGAGTTCCTCGTTATGCCATTTGGTTTGACAAACGCACCTGCGGTATTCATGGATCTAATGAATAGAGTTTGCAAGCCATACTTAGACAAGTTTGTGATTGTATTCATCGACGACATCCTGATTTACTCAAAGACGAAGGCTGAACACGAGCAGCATCTTAGAACCATACTAGAGCTGCTAAAGAAGGAACAGCTGTACGCCAAATTCTCCAAGTGCGAGTTTTGGCTACGCGAAGTCCAGTTTCTTGGACATGTGGTTAATGGGGATGGAATTCATGTTGATCCCACAAAGATCGAGGCAATCAAGAATTGGGAAACGCCTACAACGCCAACCGAGATTCGGCAATTCTTGGGTTTGGCTGGCTACTATCGAAGGTTCATCGAGGATTTCTCGAAAATCGCTCAACCTTTAACGCTCCTCACGCAGAAGGACAAGACGTTTGATTGGGGAATCAAACAGGATGAAGCGTTTCAGATATTGAAGGGTAAGCTTTGTAACGCGCCAATCTTAGCTCTACCAGAAGGTACTGACGATTTTGTGGTATACTGCGACGCATCGCGTCAAGGATTGGGTTGTGTGTTGATGCAACGCCAAAAGGTCATTGCTTACGCATCACGCCAACTGAAAGTGCACGAAAAGAACTATACCACACACGATTTAGAGCTTGGCGCAGTGGTTTTTGCTTTAAAGATCTGGAGACACTACCTGTATGGTACGAAGTGCACAATTTTCACAGATCACAAGAGCCTACAACATATATTTAACCAGAAGGAGTTGAATATGAGGCAAAGACGATGGGTTGAATTGCTAAACGATTACGA
This sequence comes from Helianthus tuberosus, assembly GCA_030545235.1. Lineage (NCBI taxonomy): Eukaryota > Viridiplantae > Streptophyta > Magnoliopsida > Asterales > Asteraceae > Helianthus > Helianthus tuberosus. The sequence goes on along the minus strand of CM060441.1, from coordinate 80,320,763 downwards.
CTGCGAGATAAAGTATCACCCAGGGAAGGCGAATGTAGTCGCCGATGCCCTAAGTCGTAAAGAAAGAATCAAGCCCATAAGGGTTAGAGCTTTGGAAATGATTATACGAACCGACCTTTCCTTGCGCATTCGTGCTGCACAAAAGGAAGCTCTCAAGGAGGGAAACCTTGAGGAAGAATATCTCCGTGGAATGGAGAAGCTTTTGGTACCAAACGAGGAAGGAACATTATGTTTTGAGAAAAGGATTTGGGTTCCTCAGATTGGTGGATTAAGGGAAGTTATTTTCGATGAAGCGCACAAATCACGGTACTCTATCCACCCTGGATCGGATAAGATGTACCAGGACCTCAAGAATTATTATTGGTGGCCTAGGATGAAAGGCGACGTTGCTGTTTACGTGAGCAAATGTTTAACGTGCGCTAAAGTCAAGGCGGAATACCAGAAGCCCTCGGGGCTGCTGCAACAACCAGAGATTCCCAAGTGGAAATGGGAACAAATCTCAATGGATTTTGTTACAAAATTACCAAGAACGCCAAGAGGCCATGATATGATTTGGGTGATTGTTGACCGCCTAACAAAGTCCGCACACTTTCTGCCAATCAGGGAGAAAGACAGTACTAGTAAACTTGCGGAAATTTACATGAGAGAGATCGTAGCACGTCATGGAGTACCACTCTCGATCATCTCTGATAGAGACGGAAGGTTTGTGTCCAGGATATGGCAATCTTTCCAAGAATCCTTTGGCTCACAATTGAATCTGAGCACTGCGTTCCATCCGCAAACTGATGGCCAGAGCGAGCGAACGATACAAACTTTGGAAGACATGCTGAGGGCATGTGTTATGGATTTAGGCGGTAGCTGGGATAAACACTTACCTTTGGTCAAATTTTCATACAACAACAGCTACCACACCAGTATTGGTGTCGCGCCATTTGAGGCCCTATACGGACGCAAGTGCCGATCACCACTATGTTGGTCTGACGCGGGTGATAGGCAGCTTGCTGGTCCCGAGATCGTCCAAGAGACGACAGACAAAATTGCGCAAATACTTAAACGCATCGAAGCCGCTCGCCACAGACAAAAGGCCTACGCGGATCCAAACCGGAAGCATGTGGATTTCCAAGTTGGAGAAATGGTGTTATTGAAAGTTTCACCCTGGAAGGGGGTGGCACGCTTTGGAAAGCGTGGGAAGTTAAATCCGCGCTACATTGGTCCTTTCAGAATTCTGGAAAGAATTGGGACAGTAGCATACAAGTTGGAACTACCTGCTGAACTGAATGGTGTTCACGATACATTTCATGTATCCAATCTAAAGAAAAGTCCAACTCAAATTGACGTTGCCATTCCTATCGACGAGATTCATATTGACGACACGCTCCACTTTGTTGAAGAACCTGTTGAGGTCACGGATTGGAAAGTTAACAAGACCCGCCGGAGCAGTGTCAAGCTCGTCAAGGTTCGTTGGAATGCCAGACATGGTCCTGAATTCACCTGGGAACGTGAGGACCGGATGAAAGAGAAATACCCCCACTTATTTCCTAAGAACTCTGCATCTACAAGCAGAACTTAAATTTCGGGACGAAATTTATTTAACGGGGGGAGAATGTGACAACCCGCACTAAACCAGGTATCCGTACAACTTAATTAATGATTAATTACTACTTAATTACTGTGCTTGATTGAAACTAGCTGATAAACTGCTACCTGCATACTGATACATGCACTTACTTGCATCATACTTTATTTGCTGTCACTACATATTTACATACTGGACCCTAGTGACAAACATGATGCACAAAAAGCACAGTAGCACCAAACGGATACACGGCAAACATGCTGATATGACCAGCATCAGGCAGACACTGCCTCTAAGGCCTGTTAAGAGCCTCATATATTTTGACTACACTGGTAGTGAGTGTAGGGATATAAGGGTTATGGTACCGCGTCTCTAGGGATAAGATACACTGATTCGGATGTGCCAAAAACGTACTTTAAGTACCAAACACAGCACTTTAATAATTAATCCAGCTTCTAGCTGACTAGTAAAGTGCCAGGAAATGTGAAAATAACACTAGACACTTTCTAAAGTGTTGGAAACAAAATGTGTCACTAAAAATGTAATAACGACACTTTAAAGCTTTTGTAACACTTTAACGGATTACTATCCAACCGGACACCCGGACTTTACCCGGAACATGAAAACATTACTATTTTTATTATTACTCTTTTTCTGAGCCAGTTAGGGTCCCTGATTACCCTAACACCCGTCATAACACGTTGTACATAACTAACGGAGTTTAACCCTTAACCTAACTTGGTTTATCATAACTAAACACTAACTACCTACTTAAAATCGGACCAAGGACCCCCCCCCCCTTTTGTACTCGGCCCTAACCAAGGGAACACACATTGTACTTGTGATCTTGTTAAATATTGGATGTCTAATATCAATGAGACATATTAACCATTGGTTAATAACACATAAGATTTGTCTATAAAACCATCCTTAAGCATGAGAGTTATTCACTAATCAACACCAACCAAAACTCTCTCTTCTCTTGCTCTCTACCTCTCGGCCGAACACCCCACCCCCCTTACCCACCATTTTCGATCTTGATCACTACATTCCAAGCTCATACAAACTTCAAGGGTCTCATATTAGGAGCTTTGGTGCAAGCGGAACACGAAGGACCTCAACCGTTAGCTTTTATCCACGCGTTTTTCATCACGATTCTTCCCTAGCCCCGAGCTAGAGGTATACCATTTAAAACTTGTTTTTACACTTATCTAAAGTGGTTAAAAGAACTTTCGTCGGTTAAATATCGAAAACATAAGTTTTGATGCATTAAAGTCTAGTAAAATCACAAAAATGGTGGATAATAACATATAACTTGTGTAAAAGTCGTAGGACTTGAAATATGTGATTATTGAGACCCGATCTATGATGTGGTAGCTCGGATCTCCGTTTAACCCGACTTTGTAAGATCATGTATCTTTACATAAGCTCGTTTTTGACTAAATACAAGGGTTAAAGGTGAAACTCTACCACACAAGATACATGAACTTGTGTAGAAATATTTTACTTGTGTAAAAGTGATTTAACCGGTGAAATGGTGTTTAAAACTAGCGGATCTACGTATCCGCAAGTGGTATCTTCAAAGAACCACACATTTAAGAAACCATGTATTTTAAAGGAAGGATCTTACACTAATAAATATGGTTTTATAAACCACAAGTGTATAAACACTTGTGAAATGAAAAGATCCGACAAATATCTATTTTTGGGAAAAGTGACTAGAAGTTGTAAAGACGGATTTCTCTAGTCACAAGGTTTTTACAAGATTAAAGTTACTTTATATAAAGATCTACATATATAAAGGTGATTTACATTAAAGATGCGGAAAAACTACAAGTTCATGCGATTATGCACATTTACATACTTGTCGACTAGTTTGATGTGTCGGAAATTGTTTGATTGAATAAAGAAGTTGTTGAATTGATTTGTTAAAAGAAAATGATACGCTTGAAAGCGTGGCCACCTCCAGTTACAGAGGAAACTCTGGCGAAATTTTCTAAAAACCTAACACTTAGGCTTATTTACACAATAAGTGTTAGAACTATTTTTGGACATACTTTCGAAACATAAATTTCGCCAGCACTATATTTTACTAAATATTCGGAGGTGGGGTTTTCACAAAGACTAACGTGATAAATATATTTGTCACAACACTGTTTATGATTATTTTGTGAAATACATAAATATTATTTTAGAGTGAAAATAATATTTACAAGCGTTAATGATTCCAAAACTTTACGAACGCTTCCACAAACATATAAGTTACACCGGTAATCACATTACCACAAGATTGATAAAACGTAACTTACGCACATGTATTGTATCCCCCATCCTTGGGAAGAAGAATAACTACCAAGTGTATACGGAACATAAACACGAAATAGTTGTCTAACTATTTCCCAAAGACATAAACTGTAAAGCTAAAGCACGGCCGTCCGTCTAATAGAATTAGCACTTGTAGGTCGTTGCACAGCTTACTGTATTGGAGACACTTGGTAGAGACGCGCATTCACTGTGAGTTCATGTCCCCCTTTTCTCTAACTGTTTTCAGTTTACTTAACTGCGGGGGTGAAATACATGTTACTATGATTTACGAGTACTTTACAACGGTATGTTTAACGTAAGGAGGTGTTATACGATCATGTGAGTGGATAGGAACAACATGGGGCCATTAGTCCTCATGGAGGGACCGAGGGACAGGAGCGGTAGATCTATCTGGGTGTAGCGAGCCCAGCCCCCGGCCAAACTAGAAACGGACCGTGGGGTGACTTTGTCCACATACTTTGCCGTGGCGAAATCTGCTAGGTTTGAGTCTCCCTATTTGCACTTCACATATGTCAGTGGCCTTGCAAACCATTGGTGATCACAAGTCCTCTTACACTGCTACATACCACAACTATTTTATACTCACAAGTGTTTTACTTACTCACTTACACATGAACTCGCTCAACATTATTGTTGATTTTTCAACTCACATGTATTTCAGGAAATTAACGAGATCTGGCACGGTATGGAACGTTTTCCGCTGCACTTGTCATGAAGTCATCAGGGTTTAGGGGATGTGTCTCTTTCCTGGACAAGACACAGTCCTTAAACCACGTTTATGTTATGTTTTAATTTGTAAGGTTGTTGAACAAGGTTATGGTTGTTGGTTAAAACAATGGTACTGTATTTTGGTTTTTAAAACTTAATGGATGACTTGCATGGTTTTTAAATTCATATAGCTTGTTATGATTAAGCTATGGTATTAAGAAGTCACACCAACATTAACCACGCTTCCGCAAAGCCAGGGTGTGACACATTGTGTGCATACTTAGTACATTGTTTTACATTACATTTCATGCTATGTATGTCCATTGTGTGCATACTTAGTACATTGTTTTACATTACATTACATGCTATGTATGCCCATTGTGTGCGTACTTAGTACAGTTGTTTTTATCGCATGCTTACATTTTGTTATGACATTTGGGTTGTTTACAATGGAACAATACATTCATTAACATTAGCTACGCCGTTCGTTAGTAGGTAGTGGTACCATAGGAATTGACAACTCCCGTTCCTGAAATCCTGGGTTTGTTTGGATTGGAAGGAATGACCGAATTCGATATACATAACTTTGATAAACCTTTAATTTGTTTAAGGGTTTATCGCCACAGTCTCAAGGCTTGGATGTATACATTTTCACAATACCGCATAAATGTTTGTATCATTATAGCATGCATTTGTTCCACAAAACATAACTTTGATTTAAACTATGTTTTACATCAATACCTTGTTTTTGTGCATTTTTACATATGGTTTAGTTGATATATTTCACTTACCATACATGATACTTTTGGGTACACATTACATGATCTACATTAACATAAACATTTTGACATTGATATACACATTTAGTGGTTTATATTGGACATAGACATTTCAATATGGTTTACACATTAACACATGACAATTCATTTATTCATGAACAATTTACATTGATGGTTGGTTTGAGTAACGAGGCGTGTGTAATATGATACAAGCATGGTGGATACGCCGCTGGTACTTCCTATATATAAGTGTTTGTTTGACATTACATGTCGTAGCGTTATTGAAATCATTTCAATATTTGACATATTACATTTTACATAAACATCTTATTTTCAGAAGACATTGATTTACAAAACAACTTATCTTATACAAACTCATTTTTACTTGGTTATTCATTTAACCTTACATTATTCTCTTATTTATACATATCATTGCTTTTTAATGATTTACAAAACAAAACAACTTACAAGGTTCATGACTGACTGTTATTACACAACTTTTCCTAAACTTATAAGTCATGAATCCTATTTTCACAAAACCTATGTATCTCACAGGCATTTTTATGCTGACGTACCTATTTTCACATGTGTTTTCAGGAGCTTTTCCGTAGGATGATGATCGTGACACTAGGGCGGACATGTGCCTTAGAGACATAAAATGAAGATAGACTTAGTTTAATTATGTTCTGAACTCTTTATTTCCTGTTTAAGACAATGTAACTCTTATGTTTATAAATAAAATACAACCTTGAATGCCATGGTTATGAAACAATTAATTCTGTTACAACACTCCCCGACGTTTTCCGCCACGTTTTGCATGTTATACGTGGTCGGGGTGTGACAGTGGTCTTCGTCGAATATAATTAATCTGCGGAGGATGATGAGATGTTTTTATCTAGCTTCGGGTTTGAAAGTGAACCTTGCTAAGTGTAGTATTTATGGAATTGGGGTGGAAGAGCAGGAAATTCAAGACATGGCTCTTCTATTGGGTTGCAAACACGGTACATTTCCATTTAAACATCTCGGCTTGTTGGTAGGTGACAATATGAATCTTGCTCGCAATTGGAAAACAGTGATTGAAATATTCAAGAATAGGCTTTCTCTATGGAAAGCCAAAACTTTATCATATGGTGAGAGAATTACTTTAATTAAATCGGTGTTAAATTCGCTACCAACCTATTATTTTTCCTTGTTTAAAGCACCATTAAAAGTTCTAGAATCATTGGATAAGATAAGAAGGGTCTTCTTTTGGGGTGGATCGGAAGATAAGGCCAAGATGAATTGGGTGGCGTGAGGAAAAACAATCGCTCCAGTCGAATATGGGGGGGGCTAGGGTTCGGATCACTCAGGGATGCGAATTTAGCTATGTTAGCAAAGTGGTGGTGGCGGTTTAAAACTGAAAGGAAAGCATTGTGGCGAAGAGTAATTTGGGCGATTCATCATAGACCAAGGGCATGGTGTGACACTCCAGTTAAAGCCTCAATTGCTGGGCCGTGGAAAAGTATATTCAGCATTGGTCAGTTACTTCTTACCGCTGACATTGATTTGAGACAAGCTATTTCAGTGGTTTTAGCTAATGGGCAAAATATATATTTTTGGCTGGATACCTGGGCTGACTCTTTACCACTTTATTTAAAATTTCCAGCCTTATTCAAAGAAGAATCGGTTAAGGAGTGTTTGGTTGCAGACCGCTTGACTGTGGGCGAGTCTGGATTCGTTTTAAACTGGGCTTGGGCTCGGCCTATACTCGGTGTGGAGGAACAGAATCAACTTCAGCAACTTATTGCCTTGATCGGTTGTCCGGCCATGTCGACGGGTTTTGATGTTTGGAGATGGAAATATGAATCAAATGGTAATTTTTCTGTTGCTAGCATTAAAAAAGTTCTTAGTTCAGTAAATCGTTCCAGACCTGTTAGAGTTTTTGAGTGGAACAATTGGGTTCATAAGAAAGTGGGCTTGGTGGCTTGGAGGGCGGTTATGGAGAGGCTGCCGACGAAACAAGCACTATCGGTTCAGAATGTGCCGGTTCAAGACCAGATGTGTGTGTTTTGCGGCGACTATGTTGAGACGTGTGATCACATCTTCGTGTCGTGTCATTTTGCACAAATGGCTTGGCTAAACTTAGCGGATTGGTGTAGGGTGCCACCAATTATTGCTTTTGGTTTAAAAGACTTATTGACGCTGCATGAATCAAGCTCGGTATCGGGGAAAAAGGGAAAGCGATACATGCCGTGGTCTTGGTAGCAATTTGGAATATATGGAAAATGAGGAATGATGTGCTATTCAAACAAGCAAATCAAAACGTGGTAAAGGTGTTGGACGAGATAAAAGCAATGGCGTATCTTTGGATAAATAATAGATCAAAAGTGGCGTCTTTAACATTGGAGGATTGGAGCCGGTTTAAATTTGGAGACTAATTTGATGTAATTGTTTTATGTTTTGGTGGTTTTTTTGGTGTGAAAACATTTGTATATTTGGTGGGTAGCGTCTTGCTACAATAAATAAAATCTTTTGTCGGCCATTAAAAAAAATAAAAATATAATTGACAAAATAAATAAAGCAAGCTCATAAGGTTTAGCATTTTGAGTAGAACGTTTTCTCAGTTGACCCTTAAATTAAAACTATTGATTATTCAAAGTAAACGCAGAAAAAGTTGACAAAATGTCAACTAGCCGACAATTGAATTGAAACTAAAATAAAAACAAAACTAGAAGTTGAAAACTCACCTATATCACTTTAAATCAATGTCCACTAAACATCATCCTCGATCCCCATCAACCACTATGAATTTCACAACAAACATTCAACTATTTCTCTTCTTTTTTATTTTTGCATTCACTCATTCTACGTCTCAATCAAACACCACCAGCGATGTGATCACCATCACAAAAGCCGCAAACGTAGCCAAACCCGGCTGCCAAAGCCAATGTGGAAACGTAACCATTCCATACCCGTTTGGCATCGGTCCAGGCTGCTTTCTAAGCGAATGGTTCGAAACAACGTGCAACACGAGTGTTAATCCTCCCAGAACCCAGATCGGCACTCTACCAATCCTCGAATTCACGGATTACACTTTCCGAGTGCTCAATAAAGTGGCAAGCAAATGTTACGATCCATTCGGAAACATCACCGAAGACACTCCAGCCCTCACAAGTCTTGGATGGTTATCACCCTTTTCATTTTCACAAAAAAACCAGTTTACTTTACTCGGGTGTGATGATTTCACCTTGTTTTCAGACCCTATGCTAGTAACAAACTTTACCACTGGTTGCATAGCATTGTGTTCAAAACCCGAGGAGGTGGTTAACGGGTCGTGTTCGGGTGTTGGGTGTTGTCAAACATCAATCCCAAAGGCACTCAAGTCTTACTACACTAATGTTTATAGTATGTCTAATAATAACCACACTCACATATGGTCTTTTAATCCTTGTATGTTCTCGTTTTTGGGTGAGCAAGACCGGTTTACATTTCATGGGGTGTCGGATTTTATGGACCCCGATTTCAAGAACCGGACCAGGGCTAGTGTTCCTATGTTGGTCGATTGGGTAGTCGGGAACTTGAGCTGTAGTGAGGCTAGGAGTGCTGGTGTGTTGGCTTGTCAAGCGAATAGCGAGTGTGTTGATTCGGATACTGGAGTTCCGGGATATAGATGCATTTGCAATAGTGGGTATCAGGGTCAGCCTTATCTTGAACCGGGTTGCCGAGGTTAGTTTTGTGATTGTTATTGGAGTTTATTATATTATTATTATTATTATTATTATTATTATTATTATTATTATTAATTACACCGTTAGTTCCTGTGGTTTGTGAAAAGTAACAACCTCAAGTACTAACAGTTTAAAATACCAGTCTAAGGTTTTAACTTTGATTTGGTAACATCATAGGGCCTTAAGGCTAATGATCGTTAAAAACTAACTCCTAACTTAATACCCAAACTTGAACTTTAGAGAAACCAAAAGGACTAACCACAAAACTAACTCTTGTAATATTTAAAACACAATTTTTCTTTTTCTCTTAATATTCAACTATTTTTTTTTATTATTTAAGTAAACAATTTTTTAAATGGTTATACATAATTAAAGCTAATTTGAAGCCACTTCCGTAATTAGATTACATATAAATTAACTAGCTTATATGTAATTAACGTATTAAAGCTACTTTAAAACCAATTTTGTAAAGATAATCACCATACAAAGTAACAAATAGATATATTTTTTATTTATTATATATTTATTAGTGTAATATTCTTTCATCTTTTGGTATATAGTATAAGCGAAATAGGATAATTTTTATATACTAACGAATTGACGCTAACCTGCGTGTTGCTGCGGGATGCTGATTATAAATGTATTGGTATCACTATATTAATTGCGGAAATTCTTAAGCTTTGTTCAGTTAACCGTTATTTATACTGATTGTGCTAAAAATCTTAAGTTGAAAAACAACAATTAGACACTATTTTATATTCAAATTTTATCAAAGCTAGCTTTAAATAATTAGGACTTATAAATGTTTTAAAATACATTACTTTTTTCACCATTTTAAAAATTATTTAGTTAAATAATTAAAAAAAACTTAGTTAAATAAAAAGAGAAAAAAATATGTTTTAAATATAATAAGAGTTAATTGTGGGATTAGTCCTTGTGGTTTCTTCAAAGTGATAATATTGGGTACTAAGTTCTGTAATGACAAAAATACCCTAAGTTTTCAGTTAGTATTTAACAACTATTAGCCTTAAGGCCCTATAATGTTATAAAATCAAAAGTTAAAACCTTAGACTCTTATTTTAAACTATTAGTACATGAGGTTTTTACTTTCCACAAACCATAGGGACTAACGGTATAATTAAGTCTTATTATTATTATTATTATTATTATTATTATTATTATTATTATTATTATTATTATTATTATTTGACTAATCATTAATCTGTTTTAATATTTATTGAACTATGTTAGAAATCCGGGTATTACATACACAAGTTGAATAAATAAAATATATGAAATATTATATAGTTAATAATAAGAATTTATAAATTTTAGAATGATATTTTGAGATAAAATATTATTGTTTTTTTTAAATTAAGAAACAGAAAACGAAAGATTTTGATAGATAAATGCATCTAGTTATTAGCTTTTATTATTATTAATAATTAATTATTTATATCATTATCTTTTTCATTATAATTAATCTCTTTAGATATAAAGAGAGAGTATATGTTTTTAGTTATTAAAAAAACCAATAATTTTGCCTCTTTTTCATTATTTTTCAAGGTCCAATTAAGATGATCATTATCAAACACCAAAACAATACCATCAACTAGAATAAGGGTCTCTTTGGTATGGGGTAATGGAATGGACGAAGGAATGGAATGGACGAGGTAATAAATGGACGAGGGAATGCAATGGATCATTACCATTACATGTCTTGTTTGGTTACCATGTGTGAATGGAATAAACTATTATTGTGTATTGTTCGGTAGGCAAGAAAAACAGAGTAATAAAATCAGCGGTGAGTGGTGGTGGTCGGTGGTAGTGATTGTGGGTGGTTATAGGTGGCGGAGGTGGGTGTCAGTGGCGGCGATGGGTGGTGGTGGTGGCGGCGAGTGGCGGTGCGACGGTGACGACGAGTGGTGGTGGCGGCAAGGTGGCCTTTGGTGTTGGGTGGCAGCAGAGGTGGCGGTGGGTGGCGGCGGCGAGTGGCGTTGGCGGTTGGTCGTGGTTGTGGGTGATAACGGTGGCGAGTGGGTGGCGACGGCGACGGTGGCTGTCGGGGTGAGGTGGTGGCGGGTGGCGGCGATGGTGTCGGTGGTGGGTGGTGGTGGTGGGTTGTGGCGAATGTGGTGGGTTGTGGCGAAGGTGGTGGGTTATGGTGTTGATGAATGGTGCAAGAGGGGATGGAATGAAAAAAAACATGGGGGTGGAAGGAATGATTTTGAGGGAATGGAATGCCTTTTGGAATGGGTGATTCCATTCTATTGACCAACCAAACACCCTTTTCTTCATTCCCTCGTAATCATCTATTCCATTCCACCTCTCATTCCTGCATACCAAACACTACCTAAGAGTATATTATGTAGTTTTTTTATTGGCTAAACTTGCACATCATAGGGATTAAATCTAAAACCTTCTACTATTCCAAACTTTATCTAATTCATCAACATCACTGGGCTATACCTAAGCAGATGTATATTATATAGTTAAAAGACACATTTTATGTTTGATTATGACAGACATCAATGAATGTGAAGATCCCAATAATCTTTGTGGTGCGGTTTGCACGAATACGCCTGGAAGTTATACGTGTAGTTGCGAAGATGGATACGTCGGAGACGGCCTGAAAAACGGACGTGGTTGTGCAAAGGAAAATTCAGAGTTCCCCGTTATTAAGTTCTCTTTAGGTGATTATCCATATTCCATTAGTTTTCTCATGCTAAAAACGCATCTGGTTGTATTGCAGGAATAAAAGTATATATCCTACTACACAAGTAAGTATCTAAATAAATAACTATGAACAAAAAGTTACAAATAAAAACTAATAATATTATAATTAATTATTTTCAAAATGTTAAGTACAAAAGAAAAGTTAAAATTTTTAAAAGAGTTAATTACATAGTTAGTCCCTGTGGTTTGCACAAAATAACATACTTAGGTACTAATAGTTTAAAATCACCTTCTAGGGTATTAACTTTTTATTTTGTAACGTTTGGAGGTATTAACTTCTAAGGTAGTAACATAGGTAGTCCATGTGGTTTGCACAAAATAACATACTTAGGTACTAACAGAATGTGATTTTAAGCCTACAAATAAGCTTAATACCCCCAAACGTTACAAAATGAAAAGTTAATACCCTAGAATGTTATTTTAAACTATTAGTATCTAAGTATGTTACTTTGTGCAAACCATAGGGACTAACTATGTAATTAACTCTTTTTAAAAATAATATATATATATAGAGAGAGAGAGATAGAGTAGCACACTACATTAACTCCTAAAATTTACACCACTTGTCTATAATAAGACTTGAACTCACAATAATTGGGAGTGAGACACCAATGCTACACCTTGATACCATTCGTCTATGAGCCATTTATTGGCATTTAAAAAATTATGACACCTTGGATTCTAATTCAGCTATATTTGATGTCCTAAAATGTAGGTATGGGGTTTGGTTTCTTGGCCATTTTAGTAGGAACAACATGGCTTTATTTTGTTTTCAAGAAAAGGAATCTTGTTAAACTCCGACGAAAGTTGTTTCAACAAAACGGGGGTTTGCTACTCAAACAACATATTATGACCAGCGAAGGCAATGTCGATTCAACAAAGGTCTTCACAGCACAAGAGTTAGAAAAAGCCACCAACAATTACGCTGAAGACCGGATCTTGGGTCGTGGTGGTTATGGGACAGTATACAAAGGCATTCTCAAAGATCAACGAGTAGTTGCAATCAAGAAATCACGAGTTATAGATGAAACCCAAATCGAGTTATTCATCAACGAAGTGATTATATTAACTCGAGTTCACCACAGGAACGTGGTGAAGCTATTGGGATGTTGCTTAGAGACCACAATTCCATTATTAGTATATGAGTATGTATCTAGTGGGACACTTTTTAATCATATTCATAGTAAAGAAACCATCACCTGGTTATCATTGGAGAATCGGTTAAGAGTGGCAAATGAAGTTGCTGGTGCACTTTCGTATCTTCATTCAGCTACATTGACCCCTGTTATCCATAGAGATGTGAAATCCGCAAACATATTATTAGACGATACCTACACTGCAAAGATGGCGGATTTTGGAGCTTCAAGATTAGTCCCACTAGATCAAACACAAGTGACCACTTTGGTTCAAGGGACATTAGGTTACTTAGATCCAGAGTACTTTCATACAAGTCAGTTAACTGAAAAGAGTGATGTTTATAGTTTTGGTGTGGTGCTTGCTGAGCTTCTAACTGGGGGAAAACCACTTTGTGCGGAACGAGGTGAAGCAGAACGAAATTTAGCAACTTATTTCATTATGTCGCTAAAAGAAAATCGTTTGTTCCAAATTCTTGAACCTAGAGTTGTAAGGGAAGGTACCCTAGAGCAACTTCAACAAATTGGTGAGCTTGTGAAAAGATGCCTTAACTTATTGGGAGATGAGCGACCAACGATGAAAGAAGTCGCGACTGAACTTGAAGCGTTACGTAAGTTTACTCAACATCCATGGGCGAGTCGACATGTTGATGAAGAGAATGCAAGCTTGTTAAACGTGGAGAACCAAGAAACCGACCTTTACGCAAATCAATAAACCTGAATTCTAGTGCCAGGGAAATCTCTCATGCTTTTAGCATTGATAATTGTCTTATAGTTCCTACAAGTATTCTTCCATAATAAGATTTATTATTGTTTGAATGTTCTTGAACAAATCTAAAAATGTGTTTGTAAGTCTTAACTTTATTAGCTATTTCATGAATGCTCATGAAACATTTTGATTATTTTGTGTGCAAGTTAATAAGAAAGAGTCTCAAAGGGGAAAAAGGGAAAATATGAGGTGGAATTATTTGTAAAAAGATTAAACGCTACTCTTCTCATAGTTAATTTTTAAGATATGGTAAACCCATTTTTAGTGATTAAAAATCAAAGGAATTGTTGCAAGGATTCGATAACTATAGATTTCAATTATGAAACACCATCACCAACATTTGGTGTTCCTTGAGGAGTTGGAGTTTCAAGGGGTAAGAATTCAAGATTTAAGTGTCTTTAGCGTGTAACAAATCATTCATTTAATTAAAAAAAAGATGAAACTCAATTCCACTTTTAGATCGAGTCAAATGATTCCAAAAATGTGTTTAAACGATGATAAACATATGGATAAGCTTATTCTTCACTCGTGTTAATCAAAGAGTAAGTTTTGAATGATTTGGGGTCATTCAAAGGTTAAACTTGAAATATTCATGTTAGACCTTATTGAATGTCTCGTGTTAACCTTAACCTAATTGATAAGAATGTGATCCTTTGACTTGGAAAGCAAATATTTTTAGAGGAGTGAGAGGTTTGTGTATTCCCAACATTCATGATAGAGTAATTCAACCAGGTTGGTATGTATGAAAGAAAACGCGGTTGTGCAATTTTTAATACAATTTTGAATATTAAAGACACATGATCATGTTATTTAATACATGTTTTATGCCAAGATGAGTCATGGGTTGCTGATAATATGTAAAGAAATTCTTAATTTCACTTAAATTTTGTGTTTCTTCCTTAACAATACAAGGATGGAGGGGCGCCTCCCGCATATGGCTAGAAGGTTGGGAATCTCGTCAGGTACATCGTCGTCACCCACACGAGTAGGCTGTGGGTGGGTTGAACAGTCTTATGACCGTTGGGGTTAAAAGATTTTTAAAATAAATACCCTATAAACACAACTCCTTTCTTTCACAAACACTACACCACACTTTACGTACTCTTTTCTTTCACAAAGACTACACAATCTCCTAGCATTCAAATGGCCGAATGAACCGAAAACGAAGAAATCGTGTTGGTGAGGGCTTGGGTTACTCTCACCGCGAACAAGGTTCGAGGGTCTTGTGGAATGTGGCTTCAAATCCTAGACGTATTTCATGAAAAAATTGGTAACAAAAAATGTAAAGTATATGATCTCATGAACGGGTGGCATATTTTCCTAATTAATGGTCCAAGTTTGACACACTGCTCAAAGAGGCGACGAGCAACCAACAGATGCAAAACGAGGAGTACGCCATTCAGGTTGCCCTTCTTGAGAATTAACGGACGTACGAGCCCTATGAATTTGATTCTCACCTTAAGGCTTGGAAGATTGTGAGAACTCATCCGCAATGGAGATAATTTCTTTAATTCAAATTTTATGTATTTTATTAATTTTATGTTATTTCTAAGTTATATAATATTTTTTTATGAACTTATAATTTAGTTATTTTATTTTGTTGAATTTGTTCTTTGTTTAAAAAAATCTAGAATAATTGAAATAAGGGTTGCTAATGTTTTGATAGTTGAGTAGTTTATGATAAAAAAATGATGTGTACTTATAGATTTGTGAGTTGAGATTTATGAACTTATATATATATTTCTTGGTGTGATTGCTATGATACAATACCTACTCTGGGCAATCCTAATCTAAAGGTTCAACCTTGGGAAATTTTGAATGTTTTAGTTATGCTCTGAATTGCTCTAAGTCAACTTATATTTACTATAAGCGTATTGGAAAACATGAAGCGGATATAGTGGGTTAGTTTGGGATGGAAAAAATAATGGTTCGTAAATCCTTAATTTGTGCCCCATTTTGATTGGGATAAGCTTGTTAAGATTCGTCATTCCATACAAACAATAGTTCGTGAAATTGATGGACGTTATTAGGCTATGTGTGACTATCCCCTTCATCTTTAACTGTCTCGTCATCGTCGCATCACCATCTCTTCTGTCTTTCCCCTCAATCCCCAAACCTATTTTATGGCCATGTGGTATTATCCCCGTCTTCTCTAACTGTCTCGACATCGCCACATAACCATCTCTTCCGTCTTTCCTCTCAATCCCTAAACCTGTTTTATGGTTATCCCCCCATCCCCTTTTTTTTAATTATTTTTAAACAATTAAGTAATTCTAATTTTGTTAAACATTTGATAATTAAAATAAAGTAGCCTTTAAAAAACCAATATTAGCAAAATAAATATGGGTAGTAGTTAAACCATGCTATTTTTAATGTTATCAAATCTTCGTCTTCGTCACCAGCACATTTAATAGTTAAAATAAATTTATTTTGTCTCTATCCTTCATCTTCATCACTTTCCCATTTTTAACCTCAACCATTGTGAGGACCGTTTTCCATACACATATAGCTCAGGTAATATCTATAACATAGTCAAACTGTGCGGAATCCATTTTGGTTAGGCGACAATACAAGATTACTTAAATTTTCGATGTTTTCATTAAGTATTCAACGTTTACAACCAGAAAACAATTTGATAGGGCTTCATCGTCAGTTGCGCAAAATCCTATCTAACTCTCAGTCCACACAGCTATTTATACACGTTTACCTTCGTGCAGACTAGTGTTTCCTTCGTACGAATGTGACCTACATCCGTGCGAATGAACTACCTTCGCATGGATGTGTTACCTCCGTACGAAAATAACTTACAACTTCAAAATCATAATCAAACATTTTGTCCCTATTACATGACACGACTCGATGACGTAGGCAGCAGATGTTGTGTATCAACAAACTCTCCCTTAGATGTTGCCGCAGTCTCGATCGGTCTTCAAAAATCTTCATAACTTCAAAAACTCTAACGTCTGAAGAAATACTTCCTTGGTCATTGACGTTTTAGGCATAAGACATCGAAGTTTAATCAGTAGGAATTGGCTTGTTGATGAATTGAAATCTTCTAATCGATGCTTTTTTCATGACTGCTGCAGTCCTTTCTTCATTATTTACATATTTCAGAAATTCATTTCTTTCTATCTCTCTCCATTTTGTTTCCCACATCTTTCCAGAATTGATGTCATATGCATAACAGATTCTTATGACATTCTAATACCGCATGGCTTGTACTTTGTCTTGCACTTCATATCATATCTTATTGAAGTACAACATTCAATATCTTTCTCTGATAGATTCACCAGCCACATTAGATCTAGAATCCTTATCACCCTCTAAGTACCTTCAAACTTTAATACAATCACCGCTTCACCCGTCTCTCGATCACACTCCCACCATTTAAAATCTGCATGAAAATCTTATTCCAGCTTCATCAGTGGCATGTTCTTCATGGCTTGAGGACCTTTAACGATTAGGGTAACATCAGGAATTTGTGAAACAGGATCAATCTTTGTAATCTTCTTTGGATAATGTGGTTTCCAGTTTGGATAATGGGGTCGTGCCTCACTCAAGATTCCAGGAAGAAGAAGACAAACAGAAGCAGACAAGAGACTTGGCCATGGTCAACTCCCATATATGCAAATCTTGGATCGTACAGCAATTACAATGGCCACGGGGTCGTACCGTTGACACATGGGGCCGTGTGAGCATCTGTACTGACAATCTCATTTAATGAAGATAGAGAAGAAGAAGGGTATAGGGTCATGCCTACCAGGAACGTGGTCGTGTAAATTGTCTGTTTCCAACTATAAATAAGGGTGCTTGGTTCATTTACAACTCATCTCTTGGCAAACCATTTCTCTCACTTCCACCACCACAACACCAATATCTTCCACCACAATCCTTAGAGTTAGAGTGGGTAGTAATCTCGGGATCCAAGATTGATAGTAAGAGCTTTTGTCAAACTATGGCCATGCTTATCTAATCTCTTACAATACTTGGTGAAGACAAAATCTTTTATGTATTACTTTTGATTTCCAATCTTTGGTCAACTTTTTTATTGGGTATGTATTAATTGTTACACCTTCAAATTCCACATACGGAGTTCTATCGCGAGGCGCATGATAAACCAGGATTACAGTCATTAATCATACTGAACGACCACTATATGAGTTTAAAATTTTTCCTGATTTGCTCATTCATGATAAAATACTATTTATACAAATGAGTTACGGAAGCATATAAGTTACAAAACCAAAATAGTTAAAGTAAATTAAAGCTGGGTCTATTTGTTTGATGAAATCAATGCGACTCCAAAATGCATCCTAGTCCTGATGTGTGCTACCTTAACAACCTGAGAAAGACATGCAAGAACAAGTGTCAACACATAATGATGAGTGAGTTCACATGTTTTAGGTTACATATATAAAATAAGTTGTTACTCAAGAGTTTTCCACTGTTTCAAACCCAAAACAGTAAGTTGTAGTGTTTAGTAGTTACTTGTTATATTTGTAGGTAGCTAACCTAAGTTACGTCACGAAAGAGTTTGAAACCGAAGTTGACTGTTGTTGCCTCTGTTTGCCAGGTCTATCACTGACCATGGCGATAAGTTAGGCCAAGTCTACACCCATTAACCATTACCGGTCTAGCTAGCGCGACTAGCTCGAGTGGGGCTTGTCGGGCCCAGTAGTACTACTCAGAATTCCCCCGCTATCCACCCAATACTAACGGTCCGAGGTTTATGAGGAACCAACTGGGGTAGCCCAGTTGGCCAGTCCCACCCTTTCTCTCCCCAGAGACCCGGGTTCGACTCCAGTGATGGTCACAAGCCACACGCCTCTTCCCAGAGGAAACGGAATCAACTCGGGACAGGGTATTCACCGCCAGGCAGCATTGGGACGGTGCTAGCTTGTGGAGTGGGATCACTCCAGCGGCCGGGAGGTCCGTGCAATAACCCCCCCCCCCTCCGAGGTTTATGAGGACTTTATGTGATAAATGCTACTTTGTGACCATAACTAATATAACAAAAACCTTAAGAGTTGTGACGTTACTTTACCATAACATTATGACATTACTTTACCATAATGTAGCGCATACTTTCTCCCCCTGTGTTTTAAAAACATTTTAAAAGGTAGAGTCCGTAAACTCACCTTAGGGTGTGTGTTATATCCAAACATGTTATGTGTTAGAGACACAGACTGGCACATCATGCAAGTAAGCACCAAGACGTCCCTAATAATAATAGCACATCATAAGTAACCAATACTATGATAAAGTTGTTTCACGTGTGACCGAGCTCTATCGATACACTAAACCTATGACCCGATGGTATACTCGTTACCACAAGTAAGTTAAGGTACCCTCATAGGCGTGTATAAAAATATACATATATTTATACGAGGATACATATATAATTTAACGTGTATGGATACGTATATATATATTTATACCAAACTATATCCTTATAAGTTCTAGTGTGAATACGCGTAGCCAAGCGATACACCAAGGAATATACCTGTATCTTGTTTTATATTTTTCAAAATAAATCTATACACATATTTATTTTAAGTTGTCCATTGATACTATAATGTTTCGAATGCTTATATTCGTTTAATATAAACATTTATTATGTTTCGTATCCCGTTTAGACGTCATCCAAAATAAGTATATAATTTATATTTATCTTTACCAAATTACTTAAATCCCGACATGTTTTGTTTATTTTTTTAAAACACATAAGTTATATTAAAGATTCTTACGAAAATCGGGCAGAGTTTCCTCTGTTTTTGTAACAAAACGACAACACAAGTTGTCGTACGTTTCCCAAAAATCAAGTTACAACACACATATATTATATACAATATAGTTCAATGCCTTGTCGTGTCCGACTAATAACCCGTCGTCTCAGTACGAAGTTGTATACATTTATTAATCAATATTATATACATGTTTGTGTGTAAGTCCACATAGCACGATTGGCACACGCATAATATCCATAACTTTTACAAGTCTTATTCATTTGTTGGGTCGGGTTCTAGTGCTCGGTTTTACACATGTTTATTAATATAAAATAATAATATACAAAACTAAATGAATGGACTTTGCGCATGCCGTTACCTACTCGTATGACTCGTTTGCACCAATACGAAATGGCCTTTTTGATAAGCGTGTTACTCGAATCTAGCCAGTTGACTCGAGCTTTGACAGGGGTTGACAATTTGACTTGTTTTCAAATAACCCGCAAGCTCACCCCTCGGTTTCCAATTGCCTTCTGATTCGTTGTTTTTGGTCTTGGGGTGAAGCTTAGAGGGTTGGTATATTGTATCAACTTCCGTTCTTTTGTATTTGTGCTGTCTTTTGCCGTTAATTTGTTCCTTTTGTACATTTAAGCTCTTTTAATCCTGAAAATCAAAAGTATACAAAGAAACACACTTTTTCCAACATTAGTACTAAAAGGGGTTGTTTTATACCTTATTTGCTATAATTTATATGTTGCATTTGGTGCATATCAAATAGACATATTATATATATAACTTAAATTGAAAGGTCGGTCCCACCAGCTTTTTTATCTAACAAAAAATCATTCCAAACTTTTCTAAATGACAAAATTCACCCATCAAATTTATAATTTGACAAAAAACTAACTTTCTAACTTGACAAAAATGACTCTCCTACTTTCTAACATGATAAAAATGTCACACCCCGACCACATAAAACAACAAAGCGTGGCGGAAACGTCGGGGAGTGTTGTAACAGAATTATCGTTTCATAACCATGGATACAAAAAGTGTTTCGTTTTATTGATAATATTAAACATTAACATTGTTTTAACACATAACAAACAAGTTTTATATCGACTATCATCGTTTTATGTCACTAAGGCCTCGTCCAGATCCTATGTGACGCATGCATCCTAGAACGTCAATCAAGTAACAACACCTGAAACATATGTAAAAACAAAGTCAGCAAAGAAATGTTGGCGAGTACATAGGTTTTATAAGGGTATCAGAATCATGGCTTGTTTACATATATTGCAATACCTCGAAAACCTTGTTTTTAAAAAGTGTATAATATTGCAACATGATTAACCAACTCAAATCAAGATGGTTATAATTTATAAAATCTCGTAGCCACGATTTCTTAACCCAAAAGCTTTTTGTTTTAGAAAATCATCTTGTAAAACATCTCGTATAAACTCGTTAATAAAACTCGTATATTATTTTGAAAACATCGTTGAGTGACATCGTTTCAATATCGTTTACCCAAGTGAACTAAATAACGCCACGGTATGTAATATGTTGAAAACACTTATATATAAGAAGTACCAGCGGCGTATCTACCATGTTTTCACCACATTACACCCGTCCCGTTATCTAAACACTAGCCAAAAACCAATCGTTTACCCAAATCGTTTAACATCATTTCCAAATCGTTTCCAAATCGTTTACTCGTTTAAATCGTTTAAATCATCCTCGTTTTAATTGTGAAAACTTATATATGGTCGTCTCGTTAATAACATTCAAACCTTCGTGACTCGACTACCTCGTTCCTCGCTTCTCGTATTAACAAACCCCCAAAGGATAAGTTAATAATTACAGATTCAGTCGTTACCCACAACACCCACACATAACCATGGGTATAGTGCAATAACGGGATATGTCATATCCTATGGTACCATAACCTAATACTGGTCGGTTCGGCCAAAATTATTGAATGTCATTCGTTATGTAACTACAACCAACAAGTTCGTTCACATTATCGAAATCGTTATTAGTTTAGTATAAATCGTTCTATTCGTTTTTGAAATCATCGTTTAAACCTTGAAAACATTTTGTACATATGAATCACCCCAAAACAATTGAAAGTTGTAAAATAGGGGAACTATGTACTCACATGTAGTGCAAGGTATCCTCAATCAATAGTACTTCAACAAACTCGAGTAAACCAAAGAAATCAAGCAGCACCTAGTAATTTAATCACTAGTCAAACAATAGACGCCTAAATCGGAAGATCGGACAGAATGAGGTCTTGTAAAACAAATGAGTGTTGGAACTCATGTGATATGGTTTAACAAGACCTACATCCTAAATGAAACCTAACCTACGTGCTTTCGACCCATCGCGTCCCATTAAGGTAGCTTATGCTACTTTAACGCGTCGTTCACGTGAAACACGTTCGGAACGCCTCACTAGTCCTATGATAAGTAAAATATGCCTCAACATGTTTAATATTGTTGTCTAATCAGTTTAGATACCAAAGGTTATCTTACATGTGCTTAAAATGAATTTTGGCGTAAAAAGGGCATTTTTGATAATTTACCTAAGGCATATAAACTACCTATCATAAAACTACTTAAACGAAGCGACCATAAGGTATAACCTTGGAAGGTTATTCCCTATACACTATGGTCACCTAATGTGTTTGGTCGGATCCTAATGATCGACCAAACGGGTCGGGTTCGAAAGTATAAGCGATTGTTTAGATCGCTTACCTTTACGACCCTAGACAAGCACAAATCTAAAAGTGACGAGCTAAGCATGTTAAAACATGCTTAACTAAGTTAGAAAACAAGTTTGGTATCAAAACAAACGGTTTTGATACCCACAAGTAGTTTGGTTACAAAATACGCAAGAATACGTATTTTGGCCGAAACTACGACTCGTCACTGAGCCTAGATAACGTGGTAATCAGTAGGTATAGTCACTAGGGGCTATAACCATCGTGATTAAACTCATGTTATGAAGTTCAAACGAACTTCACATTAACCATAAACTGGTCAATGCAGAAAGTCAAACGCAGTTTGACTTTAACGCTAAAACGAATGAAAAGAACGAAAGAACACTTACAGAAGGTCCCCGCAAGATTTGATTCCGATTTTCTATCAGGTAGGAAGTATATACTTCCACTTAGAGAGCATAAATCAGATTTCAAATTGTGGTTTTTGAAGTGAAATGGATGGGGTATATATAGGATTTCTAGAACCGTTAAGATCGTTCCTCGAAAACTGAGCTTTGATCTGGACCTTACATGTGTGCCCATGGTTTTCTAAAACCATGGGAGCCCCTAATATGGACTATGTTCATTGAATACCAGCCCATGGTTTTGCAAAACCATGGGTGAAAACCATCAACACTTCAAAATGGACTAGGTTCATTGAATCTGCCAGAAATTTCAAAAATGGTCCCTGCACTTGTAAAACTTGATTTTTTTGGCAATTTTAAGCCCCGTTAACCCCATTTCAAGGCTCTAAAATAAAGTTAAAGTATAGGGAACTTAAAATATGCTCAAAAACATCTCGGATGTCGTTTCGTTTGGTCGTACGGTTGCGTTATTCGCTTAATTACGACGGAAGTCGTAACGAACGCAAAAACGATCCAAATTAAGCGACGAATGGAATTTTATCATGCCAAACACTAAAATAAAATATTTTAATGCTTACATCAATTTTTGGATGTCCGGATGTATTCAGAACGTAAGTTATGCGCGAAAATGCAAACTTATGCACTTTTTGATGCTTTTAGTCCCTGAATGAGCATAAAGTTTATTTTAGCATACCGAACCCCTCAAAGTCTATTTCTAAGCTATGTAAAGGTTATTTAGGGTATGTTTAACTTATGATCAAGTTCCGTAATGTTCGTTACTATACAAATCGGCATAGTTTCGCAGTTTGACACAAATAGTCCCTGCGATCGAACAAAGTTGATTTCGACACACCAAACCATTCAAAACTTATTTCTAAGTTATGTGGAGGTTATTTAAGGTATGTTAAGCCTATGTCACTATTCCGGAGTGTTTGTCGCGTTATACTGACTGCGTTTAAGCACCAGTTTGCGTATAACCTTCCAGAAAGCGATTTAGAGCTTGAAATTGGAATCGAATCAAATTGTAAAATCACTAAACACAATTACACATATAATAACACCAAAACACATATAATAACACCAAATCACATTGTTTTATTAATAATCATCATTGTTTTACATCGTACATCGATTACAGAACACAGTTGTCACAGTCACCCCTACTTCAGGAAATTTCGTCCCGAAATTTTAACTAGAGGAAGCTTGTGAAAACAAATGCGGATATTTCGTTTTCATCTGGTCCTCACGTTCCCAAGTAAACTCTGGGCCACGTTTGGATTCCCAGCGAAGTTTGACCAATCGAATCCGTTTCTTCTTCAACTGTTTGAAAGCACGGTCCACGATCTCCACGGGTTTCTCGACAAAGTGCATCGTTTCATCTATTTGAATCTCGTCGAGAGGAATGTGAAGATCAGCGTCAGCTAAACACTTTCGCAAATTGGACACGTGAAAAGTCGGATGAACATTTCCAAGCTCTGGAGGTAGCTCTAGTCGATAGGCAACCTTTCCAATTCTTTCAACAATCTTAAATGGTCCAACATATCGTGGTGCAAGTTTTCCTTTCTTTCCAAATCTCACCACTCCCTTCCAAGGTGAAACCTTGAGTAGGACACGGTCTCCGACTTGAAATTCTAAGGGCTTGCGTTTCAAATCCGCATAACTCTTTTGACGGTATCTAGCTGTCACAAGATTATCGCGAATCTTCTTGATTTTGTCTGTTGTTTCCAGAATGAGCTCAGGTCCAGTAAGCTGAGCTTCACCGATCTCATTCCAACAGACAGGTGAACGACATTTTCGACCGTAGAGAGCTTCGAATGGCGCCATTTTAATGCTAGTATGATAGCTATTGTTGTAAGAGAACTCGATCAGTGGCAGATGAGAATCCCAATTACCACCAAAGTCTATCACGCATGCTTTAAGCATATCCTCCAAAGTTTGAATCGTTCTCTCGGATTGGCCATCTATTTGGGGATGATAGGCAGTGCTTAGATTCAGTTGGGTTCCCAAAGCAGATTGCATGGTTTTCCAAAAATGAGATGAAAATCGAGCATCACGATCGGAAATGATATCTAAAGGAACACCATGTCGTGATACAATCTCGTCTACATAGATCTTGGCAAGCTTCTCAGCAGAGAAATCCTCACGGATTGGTAAGAAGTGAGCAGATTTTGTCAAACGATCAACTACAACCCAAATAGCATCGTGACCTTTAGACGTACGCGGTAACTTAGTAATGAGATCCATGGCAATGTTTTCCCATTTCCAAACCGGTATCTCTGGTTGTACAAGCAAACCAGAAGGTCGTTGATGTTCTGCCTTGACTTTGAGACAAGTTAGGCATTTTGACACATACAAGGCAACATCTTTCTTCATACCAGGCCACCAGATCTTAGTACGAAGATCCTTGTACATTTTATCAGCACCAGGATGGACATAATATCGAGACTTATGTGATTCGTCCATCGCTAAAGTGCGAAGATCGTCTTGTTTCCGAATCCACAATCGATCCTTAAAATAGAGCAAACCATCGTCTTTCGCTTCGAGCTTAAGCTCAAGTTGACGTGGTAATTCCATACCCATCAAATTTTGTGAAACACAAAATTGTTGAGCTTGAAGGACACGAGATTGAAGATCAGATAGAGTTCGAACAGAATGAAGCTTGACTCGCTCCTTTCGACTAAGCGCATCGGCTACAACATTCGCCTTACCAGGGTGGTAGCGAATCTCGCAGTCATAATTGTTTAAGAGTTCAACCCAACGTCGTTGCCTCATGTTCAGCTCTTTCTGATTAAGAATATGCTGGAGACTTTTGTGGTCTGTGAAAACCACACACTTCGTTCCATAGAGGTAGTGTCTCCAGATTTTAAGCGCGAAAACCACAGCTCCTAACTCAAGATCATGAGTCGTGTAGTTCTTCTCGTGAACTTTCAGCTGTCTAGATGCATATGCAATAACCTTACCTCATTGCATAAGGACGCAACCAAGGCCTAAGTTGGACGCATCGCAATAGACAACGAAATCATCGCTTCCCTCGGGTAGAGATAGAACATGAGCATTACATAACTTCTGCTTTAGCGTTTGGAACGCTTCTTCTTGCTTGGGACTCCACTCAAAAGGCTTATTCTTCTGAGTCAAAGCAGTGAGTGGAACCGCAATCTTCGAGAAATTTGAAATAAATCGACGATAATAACCAGCAAGACCAAGAAAAGATCGAATCTCTGTAGGCGTCGTCGGTGTATTCCAGTCCTTAATAGCAGCAATCTTGGATGGATCCACATGAATACCCTGCTCATTGACTATATGACCCAAGAATTGAACTTCTTTAAGCCAGAATTCACACTTGGAGAGTTTAGCAAAAAGTTGTTCCTTCTTCAAGAGTTCCAATGTTAAGCGAAGGTGTTGCTCGTACTCGGCTCAAGATTTTGAATAAATGAGAATATCATCGATGAACACAATAATGAACTTGTCCAAATAAGGTTTGCAGACCCTATTCATTAAGTCCATAAAGATAGCTGGAGCATTCGTCAAACCAAAAGGCATGACTGTGAACTCGTAATGCCCATATCTTGTGCGAAAAGCAGTTTTGGGAATATCTTCTTCGAGAACACGAAGTTGATGATACCCAGAACGCAGATCGATCTTGGAAAAGCATGAAGCACCCTGCAGCTGGTCGAAGAGATCATCAATTCGAGGTAGGGGATATCGATTCTTGATGGTGAGCTTATTAAGCTCACGATAATCGATACACATTCGAAAAGATCCGTCTTTCTTTTTCACAAAGAGGACAGGAGCTCCCCAAGGTGAAAAGCTCGGACGGATGAATCCTTTATCAGATAACTCTTGAAGCTGTTTCGATAACTCTTGCATCTCAAACGGTGCAAGATGATAAGGTGCTTTTGCAATCGGGTTGGCATTGGGTACAAGGTCAATATAAAACTCGACTTGACGAACTGGAGGCAAACCAGGCAGTTCATCAGGAAACACCTCCGGATAATCCCGAACAATCGGAATATCCTGAATACTCTTGCTCTTGCTTTTCTCCTCGGTGACATGTGCCAGAAAAGCAACATATCCTTTTCGTAAATACCTTTGGGCTTCCAAACACGACATAAGCTTCAAACCATCAGGTGGTTTTTCGCCACGAACTTCCAGAACATCGCCAGAAGACAAAGGAATACGAATAATCTTATCGAAATAAACCATCTCAGCGTGGTGTTTGGTTAACCAATCCATTCCAATGATAATATCGAAACTCCCAAGTTGCATCGGTGTGAGGTCAATAGGAAAAAGATGGTTATCAAGGTTTAACTAACAATCACGAATAACAGAATCGAGAACAAGAGGTTTACCAGTAGCAACTTCGACAGATAAGGGTTTCCTCAGTTTGGTTCTAGGTATCGCAAGCAAAGGCTCAAAAGACAAAGAAACAAAACTTCTATCGGCACCAGAATCAAAAAGAATAGACGCAGATCGGTTGTTAACAAGAAACGTACCGTTAACCACTTCGTTGTCGGCCCTCGCTTCGTTTGCATTCAAATTTTACGCTCGCCCACGAGCGGGATTCACATTGACGTTGATGTTCGCATTCGGGTTCGCGTTAGCATTCGCGTTTGCATTCACCAGTCTCGGACAGTTGTTGCGGAAGTGACCATACTCTCCACAATTAAAACATGAACCCGGTGGGAATCTTGCAGCATTCCCTTGTATCGGAGCTTGAACCTGGGCAACCTGATTCTGTCCCAGACGACAAACATTGGCCAAATGCCCAAGTTTACCACACGTCGTGCATTGCTTGCAAGCTTGTTGTGCAACGTGATGGCCGTTGCAACGAGCACAATGAGGTGCGGTACCAGCATATGCCTTCTTTGCAGGTGGCTGAGCCGGTGGGTTCTGAGCAGTCTGTGCTGTAACAGCAAAATTCTGGGCACCCTTTCGCTTCCTCGATTTCTTCGACGACTCACCTTCCTTACCCTTATCCTTTTTCTTGTCCTTCCCTGACTCAGTCGCCTTCTTTTTATCACCCTTGCGGGTGAGTTTACCCTTCCTGACTTGAGTCTCAGTCAGGGTAGCAGACAACTCGATTGCTTTACGAAGGGTAGTAGGATTAACACCGGTCACAATCTCCAGAATAGAATCGGGTAGACCATCGATATATCTCTCGATTGTTTTCTCCAGAGGGTTAACCATGGTGGGACACAATAGACTGAGTTCCTCAAAACGATTCGTGTACGCACGGTGTTCAGCCCCATCTTGCTTTAAATCGTCAAACTCTCGCTCCAAAGTCCGAACTTCGTGACGGGGACAAAACTCCTTCATCGTGAGAGCCCGAAGCTCTTCCCATGTTTGTGCCAACGCCACTTCGGCACCCCTGTCGCGCATAATACCATTCCACCAGGTAAGCGCTCGCTTCTCAAACACGCTCGAAGCAAATTCAACCTTACGCGCATTCGGACACTGCACATGTCTGAATGTGCTCTCGATACTCTCAAACCACTGCAGGAGCGCAGTTGCTCCTTGCGACCCAGAAAATTTAAGCGGCTTCTGTCACACCCTGGCTTTGCGGAAGCGTGGGTTTATTTGGTGTGACTTCTTAATACCATAGCTTAATCACAACAAAGCTATATGAAAATAAAACCATGAAGATCATCCGTTGATTTAAGTTTGAAAAGTAAATTACGACAACATTGTTTAAAGTCGACACATGCAACGAGTTACAACCCAACAAAATAAAAACATTGTTCACACGACATAACCACCAAAATAAAGTAAACACCGTTTAAGACTTGCGACTCGTCCAGGTAAAAGTCACAATCCCTAAACGTGGATGACCTTATAACTCTTACGCAGTGTGAAAACGTAGCATACTTCGCCAGATCCCTAATTCCCTGAAATACATGTAAGTTGAAAAGTCAACATAAAGTTGAGCGAGTTCATGTGAAAGTGAGTATGTAAAACCTTTGTAATATGAAAATCCCTGGTATGTAGCAAATAAGGAAATAAAGAGATCACCAATGGTTTGCAAGGCCATTGATATGTGTGAAGTGCTGTAGGAAGACTCAAACCTAGGAGATTTTTGCGTCGGGTACCAAGTCACCCCGAGGTCCGTACTGTTGGGCCTGGGGCTGGGCTCGCTACACCCAGATAGATCTACCGCTAAAGACCCTCGGTCCTACCATGAGGATTAATGGCCTCCAGTTCCTGCCTACCCACTCACATGATCTAAGTAGTAACCCTCCTTACGCTAACCATACCATGTAAAAAGTATTCGTAATCATAGTAACATGTATTTCACCCCCGAAGTATTAAAAACTGAAAACAGTTAAGAGAAAGGGGGGACATGAACTCACTGAAGTGCGTCTCGAAATAGTCCGTCCCAAAATAACCTGCTGCGTGACGACCTACACGTACTAATTTCTATTAGACGGACGGCCGTGCCTTGGCTTAAGGTTTAAGTTTTTGGGAAATAGTTAGGTAACTATTTCGTATTTCCACTTCTTAATTATTTTATAGTTATATTCCTTCCCAAGGATGGGAGTTTTAATACATGTGCGTTTTCGTAATTCCAAAAATATATCATTAAGTCTCAGTTAATAAAATATATTTGTCTAAAATATTCTATCTCCAAAATATACATATTTTTCCCAAAAATATTATATTTTACTTTATACAAATTCCAAAATAATACTTTGTCAAAATACACATTTAAGAGTATTTTTCCGAAAAATACGTAGGTTACATTTTAAGGTTCGTGTGGTACTAATAATACCGGTGTAACTTAAATATTTAATTGTGAAGGCGTTGGTATTATTTTGGAGTCGTGCTTTCATAATGTATTCCAGTTATATTATTTTTACTTTAAAAATAATATATAGTTCACAAAATAATCATAAAATCACGCAAGCGTTTTTCTATGAAATATATACTCTAAATATATATTTAGTAAGTTTTATTTACGAAAATTCCACCTCCGACACTTGGTTACCTTGTAATAAAAATCATGGCGAAGTTTGTTTAGAAAAACAAGTTAAAAATATATTCATAACACTTGTCACCAAAAATATTCTAAGTGTTATTTTCTGGAAAAATTTCGCCAGAGTTTCCTCTGTAACTGGAGGTGGCCACGCTTACTAGCGTATCATTTTCTTTTAACAATTCAATCAATCAATTTTCCAATCATCAATAATCAATGTTCAATCGTCAAACTAGTCAAAATCAACATAAATCGCAAACACATGAACTTGTAAGTTGTGTGAAGGTATGTAGTAACTTTCTAACATTTTTAGTAGATCTTTCCATCTTTAAAAATAAAATCAGTTTCTCGAAAACTTTATTTTTAAAGAATATGTAACTTTACAACTTATAGTCCAAAAATTACGAAAATATTTCTTTGTTAAATCCTTTTATCACACAAGTGTTTACACACTTGTTTGTTCACAAAATGCTTTTAGTTCATGAAAGATCCGACTTTTAAACATGATTTGCATCTTACACTTGGTTCTTCGAAAATACCACTTGTAGATCTTTAGATCTACTAGTTTAGAACTCCATTGTACAAGAAAAACTATTTTTACACAAGTTCATGGTTATGTATGGAAGGGTTCGTCATCTGGTATCTTTCAAGCTTAACATATTGCTAGTTCATGTTCCATGAACATGATCTAGTGTGGTTAGAAGACGACCCGTTCCACTACTAGCATTAAACAACATAAAATAATCATTACTCAACAAGATTCACAAGTTTTACACCATTATTTACTCTTTAACCACCATATTCATCTTTCTAGCAAGACTTTAAGTTTTGTTTTCGCATGTTCTTGAGTTTTAACCGTTAAACTTCTTATTAACCACTTTAGACAAGATCAAGAGGGTGTTTAGAATCACTTACAACTAGCTCAAGGCTAGGGAAGAATCAAAGCGAAAACAAGGTGGTTAATAGCGATGTAGAGAGGTCCTTGTGATTCCGTAAGCACCGAGCTTGCTTGTATGTCACCTTGCACCCTTGAGTATGTAAGAAATGGTTGATCAAGACTTGAAGGTAGTGGTGGTGATGATGGTTGTGTTCGGCCGAGAGTCTCCAAGAGGGAAAGAGAGAGAGTTTTGTTAAGTGTTTAGTGATAATGAACTCTTACCCTTCATACTTACTTATAACCCATCACTCACTAATGTCCATGGTGTAATGTGTTATGGAGATATTAGATAACCATCAATAAAATAATCAACATTTGTAAGAGTGTGTCCCCACAAGGGGACCGATCGGTCAAGGGGGAGGGTAATATGGTTGGATTCTAACCATCTAGTTAGTGCTTAGTTATGTTTAGTTAAGTAACTAGATTAGTGTAATAGTGTGTTATGTGTTATAACGGGTGTTAGGGTATTCGGGGACCCTAACTGGCTCAGAAAAGGAAAAACAGTGTCTTTGACAATATTTTTATGTTCCGGGTAAAGTCCGGTTGTTCGGTTGGATATTGATCCGTTAAAGTGCTAAATAAGCATTTAAAGTGTCGTTAATATTTGTTTTAGTGTCACAATGAATTCCCAACACTTTGGAAAGTGTCTAGTATTATTTTCCCATGTTTTTGCACTTTACTAGTTATATTAAATGCTGAATTTTGTGATAAAGTGCAGAATTTTGTAGTTAAAGTACGTTTTAGGCACATCCGGTCACTATAACTATCACCTAGTGACGCAGTTTAACAATCCTCACCTCCCTACACTCCCTACTAGTGTAGTAAACTATTCCTGGCTCATACTGGCCTTAGAGACAGTGCCTGTCTGATGCTGGCTATGTCAGCATGTTTACTGGGTTATCCGTTCATGGTGCTACTGTGCTTTTGTGCATCAAGTTTGTCACTATAGTTTTGTGTAAATAATGGAGTGACAGCAATAAAGTATGATGCATGTACGTGTATGTATCAGCATTCAAGTAGCTGTTTAACCACAATTGTAAGCAAGCACAGTAATTAAGCATTAATTTAATATCAATTAATTCGTACGGATACCTGGTTTGGTGAGGGTTGTCACAGCTTCGCAGAATTGAAATTCTTGAAATTACACTGTGCGTTATTGTTGTTGTTATTATTGTTGTTGTTGTATATCTCGTGGACTTGGGTCACAACACCGGGAAGCACAGCAGCCACTTGCTAAGAGACCAGGGCTGCGATTTCTTCAATAGTAAAAGATTGTGCTTCACGTCGAGGAGGCATTGTCTAACAAGGAAACAGGAGAATCGAGTGAGGTTGAAAATTAGGAAAAAAAAAACAAAAGAGGTATCGATAAAACACAAGGAAGGCGATCATTTATTTGTTACCTCGAACAAACAAACGACACGCAGTGACTAATCAAAGTAAATAGGTCAAAAATAATGTATCGCGAAGACATGCTCGCCTATAAGTGAACACTCACCCCAAGAGTTCCCAGGTAAGAGTGACTGGTCCGATTATGTGGATTTGTACGAACACTCTAGCCTTAGACAGAAAACTCAGAGTACAGGCACTCACTCTTCCAGTTTGCACGTGTTCACATTATTTAGACCCAAACTTTGACGAGATTTTGAAAATTCAGAGGGCATAAAGCCGAAATGAATCAAACTGGAAGGGTTCAAAACCATATAATCAGTCATCCAAGGATAGAGGATTAGTTTTCAAAGCGGATTCGAAAATTGTGTTCTCGTTGTGGTTATCACCTAAGGATAGGTGACGATTTTGTTTTAAAAATCTAAACGCAAATAAACTTGCGTTGGGGTCCTAGAAGTTATAGTCTAGGTCAAAGAATTACTAATAACCTAATTCCCTATAACCATTGGCTCTGATACCAACTCTTCTGTCACACCCCGACCACGTAAAACAACAAAGCGTGGTGGAAACGTCGGGGAGTGTTGTAACAGAATTATCGTTTCATAACCATGGATAAAAAATGTTTCGTTTTATTGATAATATTAAACATTAACATTGTTTTAACACATAACAAACAAGTTTTATATCGACTATCATCGTTTTATGTCACTAAGGCCTCGTCCAGATCCTATGTGACGCATGCATCCTAGAACGTCAATCAAGTAACAACACCTGAAACATATGTAAAAACAAAGTCAGCAAAGAAATGCTGGCGAGTACATAGGTTTTATAAGGGTATCAGAATCATGGCTTGTTTACATATATTGCAATACCTCGAAAACCTTGTTTTTAAAAAGTGTATAATATTGCAACATGATTAACCAACTCAAATCAAGATGGTTATAATTTATAAAATCTCGTAGCCACGATTTCTTAACCCAAAAGCTTTTTGTTTTAGAAAATCATCTTGTAAAACATCTCGTATAAACTCGTTAATAAAACTCGTATATTATTTCGAAAATATCGTTGAGTGACATCATTTCAATATCGTTTACCCAAGTGAACTAAATAACGCCACGGTATGTAATATGTTGAAAACACTTATATATAAGAAGTACCAGCGGCGTATCTACCATGTTTTCACCACATTACACCCGTCCCGTTATCTAAACACTAGCCAAAAACCAATCGTTTACCCAAATCGTTTAACATGGTTTCCAAATCGTTTACTCGTTTAAATCGTTTAAATCATCCTCGTTTTAATTATGAAAACTTATATATGGTCGTCTCGTTAATAACATTCAAACCTTCGTGACTCGACTACCTCGTTCCTCGCTTCTCGTATTAACAAACCCCCAAAGGATAAGTTAATAATTACAGATTCAGTCGTTACCCACAACACCCACACATAACCATGGGTATAGTGCAATAACGGGATATGTCAGATCCTATGGTACCATAACCTAATACTGGTCGGTTCGGCCAAAATTAATGAATGTCATTCGTTATGTAACTACAACCAACAAGTTCGTTCACATTATCGAAATCGTTATTAGTTTAGTATAAATCGTTCTATTCGTTTTTGAAATCATCGTTTAAACCTTGAAAACATTTTGTACATATGAATCACCCCAAAACAATTGAAAGTTGTAAAATAGGGGAACTATGTACTCACATGTAGTGCAAGGTATCCTCAATCAATAGTACTTCAACAAACTCGAGTAAACCAAAGAAATCAAGCAGCACCTAGTAATTTAATCACTAGTCAAACAATAGACGCCTAAATCGGAAGATCGGATAGAATGAGGTCTTGTAAAACAAATGAGTGTTGGAACTCATGTGATATGGTTTAACAAGGCCTACATCCTAAATGAAACCTAACCTACGTGCTTTCGACCCATCGCGTCCCATTAAGGTAGCTTATGCTACTTTAACGCGTCGTTCGCGTGAAACACGTTTGGAACGCCTAACTAGTCCTATGATAAGTAAAATATGCCTTAACATGTTTAATATTGTTGTCTAATTAGTTTAGATACCAAAGGTTATGTTACATGTGCTTAAAATGAATTTTGGCGTAAAAAGGGCATTTTTGATAATTTACCTAAGGCATATAAACTACCTATCATAAAACTACTTAAACGAAGTGACCATAAGGTATAACCTTGGAAGGTTATTCCCTATACACTATGGTCACCTAATGTGTTTGGTCGGATCCTAATGATCGACCAAATGGGTCGGGTTCGAAAGTATAAGCGATTGTTTAGATCGCTTACCTTTACGACCCTAGACAAGCACAAATCTAAAAGTGACGAGCTAAACATGTTAAAACATGCTTAACTAAGTAAGAAAACAAGTTTGGTATCAAAACAAACGGTTTTGATACCCACAAGTAGTTTGGTTACAAAATACGCAAGAATACGTATTTTGGCCGAAACTACGACTCGTCACTGAGCCTAGATAACGTGGTAATCAGTAGGTATAGTCACTAGGGGCTATAACCATCATGATTACACTCACGTTATGAAGTTCAAACGAACTTCACATTGACCATAAACTGGTCAATGCAGAAAGTCAAACGCAGTTTGACTTTAACGCTAAAACGAATGAAAAGAACGAAAGAACACTTACAGAAGGTCCCCGCAAGATTTGACTCCGATTTTCTCTTAGGTAGGAAGCATATACTTCCACTTAGAGAGCATAAATCAGATTTCAAATTGTGGGTTTTGAAGTGAAATGGATGGGGTATATATAGGATTTCTAGAACCGTTAAGATCGTTCCTCGAAAACTGAGCTTTGATCTGGACCTTACATGTGTGCCCATGGTTTTCTAAAACCATGGGAGCCCCTAATATGGACTATGTTCATTGAATACCAGCCCATGGTTTTGTAAAACCATGGGTGAAAACCATCAACACTTCAAAATGGACTAGGTTCATTGAATCTGCCAGAAATTTCAAAAATGGTCCCTGCACTTGTAAAACTTGATTTTGTTGGCACTTTTAAGCCCCGTTAACCCCATTTCAAGGCTCTAAAATAAACTTAAAGTATAGGGAACTTAAAATTGTCTCAAAAACATCTCGGATGTCGGTTCGTTTGGTCGTACGGTTGCGTTATTCGCTTAATTACGACGGAAGTCGTAACGAACGCAAAAACGATCCAAATTAAGCGACGAATGGAATTTTATCATGCCAAACACTAAAATAAAATAAAATATTTTAATGCTTACATAAATTTTTGGATGTCCGGATGTATTCAGAACGTAAGTTATGCGCGAAAATGCAAACTTATGCACTTTTTGACGCTTTTAGTCCCTGAATGAGCATAAAGTTTATTTTAGCATACCGAACCCCTCAAAGCCTATTTCTAAGCTATGTAAAGGTTATTTAGGGTATGTTTAACTTATGATCAAGTTCTGGAATGTTCGTTACTATACAAATCGGCATAGTTTCGCAGTTTGACACAAATAGTCCCTGCGATCGAACAAAGTTGATTTCGACTCACCAAACTATTCAAAACTTATTTCTAAGTTATGTGGAGGTTATTTAAGGTATGTTAAGCCTATGTCACTATTCCGGTGTGTTTGTCACGTTATACTGACTGCGTTTAAGCACCAGTTTGCGTATAACCTTCCAGAAAGCGATTTAGAGCTTGAAATTGGAATCGAATCAAATTGTAAAATCACTAAACACAATTACACATATAATAACACCAAAACACATATAATAACACCAAAGCACATTGTTTTATTAATAATCATCATTGTTTTACATCGTACATCGATTACAGAACACAGTTGTCACAAAAAAATACACCCATACTTGCTAACTTCTCTTTAACTCTCAAACTTTTGACATGTAACTCATTCTACTCCCAAACTTTGCTATCATACCTAAGGTAACCCTCTAACTTTGTAATTGTCACTTTAACCCCCTCAAGTTTCTAAAGTTTCGAGCTTACCCTAAAACTGATTTCTTACGTTTTTATTCTTATGGACGTGTCGGTATAAATTAGAGTTCGTCATTTTTGTTTGGAAACGAGCCGGGTCAATTATATATTGAATTTTTATGTACGTTTTGACGTATATTTTGTTTGAAGACAAAGCGGGTCAAATGTATACATTTTGATTCGACGGTATAAATTTGAGTTATCATACGTTTTGACGTAAATTAGTTTGAAAACGAGTCTGGTCGATTGTAGTTTGTACGTTATCATTTTGCATACGGCGCTGGTGCAACGAGCGACAGTTAAAAAAATAGTATATCTTAAATGGGAAGTCAGGTTGAGGGAGATTAGTTATGATTAATGGTATAACTGAGGGGCTGTTTTGCAGCTTTTGAATGGTTAAGTGCTAAATCAATAAGAGGTCTGAACTATTAAGTGCTGAACTAGTAAAATGTCTGAACCATTAAGAGCTAGTATAATGCTTAACCGTTTAGAGGCAAATGTCTGACCATTTCAGATTATAGGTCTTAACCATTCAAACTCAGTTAAATGCTTAACCATTAAGAGACAAATGTCTAAACCATTCAGGCATCTGCTCGCGAAACAAACAGTCTGAACCATCAAGTGCTGAATTAGTAAGAGGTCTGAACCATTAAGGCGCTGTCTGTTTTTTTCTAAAAGCTCTGTGCAAGCTCTTCTGTCTGCACCGTGCAGACCACACGCAAACATTGCCACGCGCATACTGTTTGTTTTTTCGAAGACGTTTCATTAAAAAATGTCTGCGCAAGCTCTTCTTGGTGCAGACTTGACCCAGCCACTTCTAAGATCTTCTAACGTCTGCAGAGAGTTAAACACCACCACTCACCACCGCCGTCTATCACCACCACCACCACCATAGTTCACCACCACCGTTCACCCCCACTACCGTCCATCACCACCACCACCGTCCACCACCACCGTCCACCACCACCATCCACCACCCACTACCGTCCATCACCACCACCACCGTCCACCACCCACCACCACCGTCTACCACCATCACCGTCCAGCACCACCACCAGTTTATTTTAGAAGTCTGCATACGTTAAAAAACAAACAACCTTCTTGCAGACTGCAGAGGTTTGGTCCACCTCTTCTTCCACAGATGTCTGCAGATGTAGTCCGCAGACTGCTGACATTTTACCTTTTATAAAACAAACAACACCTTAGAGTCCCATTAGGATGAGAGGAGTGCTCCCCTCATCGGAGCCAATGAAATTCGTCCATGTCAACTCTCACCTTCAACTCCCTTCAAGCACTTAATCACAAGGGGTGATTTCACCCAAACCATTAAAAAAAAAGGAAAAATGCATGATTGGTTGGAACCCCTCTACTCTTCCCTCCTCTCCCCTACAAGCGGTGGACATTTTCCGATTTCCATGTTGCCGCACGGTGAGGGAAGGGTCGGCGGCGGTGTTGCCGCACGGTGAAAGAGCACACCACACCCTTCCCCACACCCACCCCGTTCACCCTTATGAGTAAACAAGCCCCAAGTAAAAGTAACATTTGCGGTCAAACTTGTATTTTATTGTTAGGGATGTACAATTCAACGTGTCATCCAACGATGAAACCCTAATTACTTCGTAACGGACCACTACTAACTTTATATAACCCACTATCACCGCCGACCTCAAACCCTAGCACCCTCACCCCCCATTTTCACATCCCTAAACCCCCTCTCAATCCTTCAATTGTTTTCTCCAATTGCTGTAAGCACTCTAAAGTCAATTCTCTTTCACTTCTCCCCAATTGTTTTCCGTATTCTGTTAATTTTTTACTTGATTTTGATTTTATTGTAGTGTTGAGAAATCATGTCGGACGATGAACGAGTTGAAGAGAAGGAGCTGGATCTTTCTTCACCAGAAGTTGTAACCAAATACAAATCGGCAGCTGAGATTGTTAACAGTTAATATCGTTCTTTTTTGTGTTTCTTTTATGCTAATTGTTGTGATTCTGTGGCTTACGTGTTAAGAAAGTTGCAGAGTTTTGTTCAGAATGTGTTGTTTTTGGATTGTGAAATTATTTGCAGTGTGACAGAGAGAATTAGGGTTTATAATCTATTTTGATAGTAGAAAATAGAAACCTTTAAACTACTGTGCAAACAGAAGATTAACTATTTTTGTTTGTTTTGCTATATTTGGTGAACATGATGAAAGCATATAAAATGTACCACTTTTCTTTTTTGGTAACTTGAATGTGCTACAATTCTAAGCTTATTCTTAGTTTAGGGAAAAAAGTTTTTTTTTTTGTTTTTTGTTTATGATTTTCATGTTATGCATAGAAAGAGAAAAATCTTGTAAGTAATAGTTGTGTTTATTTTTTAACAGATTATGAACATTTGTAGTTAAGTTAGGTTATGTGTATAGAGGGGCTGAAGTCAGTTGATCACTTTTTGTGCTATGCGTATTTTGTTAGACAATGCTGATTTGAGCTTTGAAGTTGGTTTCTAGTTAACTATGACTAATAGTGGCTGTTTAAATTTTTAACTGTACAGAGGCATTGCAGTTGGTTTTGTCAGAATGCAAACCCAAAGCCAAGATTGTTGATATATGTGAGAAAGGGGATTCATACATCAGAGAGTAAGTTTTTAATTGTTTACTGGGACACTGTTTTGAGTAGGATTATTGTAATGGTTATTATCATTTTGTGACATCTGTTTTTAAATGCAGGCAAACTGGGAACATGTACAAGAATGTTAAGAAGAAGATCGAAAGGGGAGTTGCATTTCCAACATGTTTGTCTGTGAACAACACAGTCTGTCATTTCTCCCCCCTTGCCAGCGATGAAACAGTATTGGAGGAAGGTGACATTTTGAAAATGTAAGTGTTATCATGGTCTGAACTATCAAAGTTTTGTGCGAAATATATAATGATTGGTTTGGGTGGTTTCAGTGATATGGGGTGTCATATTGATGGTTTCATTGCCGTGGTGGGTCACACACACATGCTTCAGCAAGGACCTGTAACAGGTCGGGCAGCTGATGTCATTGCTGCTGCAAATACTGCAGCTGAGGTTGCTTTAAGACTTGTGAAGCCTGGAAAGAAGGTAATTTAGCTTAGCAGTTCTTGTTTAGCTTTATGTTACGTATTTTGAGATGATTTTTAGATGTTCTGCATAGTCTTTTTTTATTATCATGAAAGTGAGTCTTAATTTGTGGCATCTACAAAATAATCTGATAACAGGTAAAAACAACATGAAAAATTTCCAGTTTTTGTTTTTTGGTTTTGTTTTGCTGTTTTCAAGCCTTGTATATATTCAGCAAAGAAGTATTCATGTTGATTTATGACAGTGATCAACTCTGTTGTTCTTTGAGAAGTATTTGATTTATCAAGCGATGATTTTGCCTTCTCTTTTTTTTTTCTCTTTCATAAAAGTGGACTGCATTTTTTATTTTTCTTAAGAGGCAACTTTGCCGAGGTGATCATTCGTATATTGGTTTCCTCTTTTTCCCTGTTGCCTACAGTGATCCTGGCTTATCTTAGGTTTTATATGTGCATCTAATCTGTTAGTTGACCGTAAGCCTTTTGAGTCTACAGTTTTTTTATAACTTGTATATACATGTTGCGATCTACATGTTATTTATGTTTTAGAGTTTTTTGTTCAGGCCCTTTTATGAGGTGATTTTTTGACATTTATTTACTCTAATGTAGCTATGGGAATCATGATTTTGGTTTCTCCTTTTTTTATTTCCTTCGTAAATGCAAACTACTTTTGTATTTTTATTCTGATGAGGCAACTTTGCCGAGGTGATCACTTGTATGTTGGTTTCCTCTTTTTCCCTGTTGCCAATAATGATTCAGCTCAGCTTGGGTTTTTTGTGCATCTAATCTGTTAGTTGATCATATGCCCTGTGAGCTTACACTTTTTTTGCAAAGCCTGTATACGCTTTGCTAAAAGCTATCTGTTTTTTAAATTAGTCACTATGTGTTATGTACATTTGTTTTTTTTAGTTCTTATATCTGGCAACTTTGCCGAGGTGATCACTTGCTTGTTGATTTCCTCTTTTTCCCTGTTGCCTAAATCAACTTTGGCTTGCACTTTGGTTTTCTTAATGTTCATCTACTCAGTTGGGTGACCATGCTCCTTGTGATCATATAATTTATAATTAGTTTTATATCTGTATAATTGGTTTAGTAATACATTTCATACGCTTGTTTGATTGTTACAATTCATAGTATTCAAGTTTTGCATTTGAGGTTCTTTAAAAGAGGCAACTTTGCCGAGGTGATCACATGTTTCTCGATTTCCTCTTTTTCCCTGTTGCCTATATCAACTTTGGCTTGTTCTTGCGTTTTGCATGCCTATCCACTCAATTGGCTGAGTGTGCTTCTTGTGAGCCTACATTCTTGAACGTCTATCTTTTGTATGCATATTATATCATTTTAGTTCATATTGTTAACTCTTAAAGTGTCATATTAACGTCAATCTCAGTTTGCATGCCCCTCGTTTTGTGAGCCTTTCTGGTTTTGTGTTTTGTCAATGTGTTTTTAAGAAAACGTGATTTTTCTAAATGATGATGTTATTTTTGCGCTATGGAGTTGCTCCAATGATGCTCTTATTAGTCATAGTTACACTGATAGAAAATCATGTTTCAGTATAGTTGGTTCTAAGCATCTTGATTTGTGCCACGTGTCTTAAATGATGAATACTTATCAAAAGCTATGGTAGAACATTCCAAATGTTGCTTTGTCATAGTTACCCTGATAGATTTTTTTTTGTTAAACTTAATGTGCACTTTTCCAGTTTTGTTCTTTTTTTTAAATCTTTTTTGGGTGATATGTAACATGATATTTCTAAATGATGATGTGTATATATATGTGCAATGGAGTTTTTCCAATGATGCTCTTAATAGTCATAGTTACACTGATAGAAAATCATGTTCCAGTTTTGTGATCCGTGCAACCTGTCTCTGTGAGCCTCTAATTATTAATTTTTTGTTTCAGAACCAAGATGTGACAAAGGCTATCCAAGAGGTTGCTGCTGCGTATGACTGCAAAATTGTAGAAGGCGTTCTTAGCCATCAGCTGAAACAATTTGTGATTGACGGGAACAAAGTTGTATTGAGCGTCTCAAATCCCGAGACAAGAGTCGATGATGCCGAGTTTGAGGAAAATGAAGTTTATGCAATTGACATCGTCACCAGCACAGGAGATGGCAAGGTGCATACTTATTTTATATTTAATTTTAGTTTTTGAGGTTTATTGGCTAATAGTTATAACTTATTAGTGGTTCTGTTTTGCAGCCAAAATTGTTGGACGAAAAACAGACAACGATTTACAAACGGGCAGTTGACAAGAGTTATCACCTGAAAATGAAAGCATCTCGGTTTATATACAGTGACATTTGTCAGAATTTTCCAATCATGCCGTTTTCAGCTAGGTATGCTCTTGTTTATTCAGTAGTGTTTACATTTATTTTTTATTTTATTATAAAGTTTCTAAATGGAAATGGGCGTGATAGGGCTTTGGAAGAGAAACGTGCACGATTAGGATTGGTTGAGTGTGTTAACCATGAGCTTTTGCAGCCCTACCCTGTTCTTCATGAAAAGCCTGGTAAGACATTTACTTTTGGTGCCATTAAATATTATTTACCAAGGCAGAACAAGGATCATTTGTGGTAGTGGTGTGTTCATTGCGGGTTCAATCCAACACAGACCCTGAAATCAAACTAGACACATGAGTCCATACAAGACATGACCATGAAAATTGGGTATTGATATTAAAAAAATTACAATCTATAACCAAACACACAAATGTATATAAAACACGTAATGCTTATTTCTCTTTTATGTTGTAAACAGGGGCGTACCCACCCTAAGCCAAGGGTGGGCGGGCGCACCCCATGAAAAAATATTTTCAAGTGTTATTTTTCGCCGGAAATCCCGACCGCACCCCTTGGAATTTTTCACCCGCACCCCTTAGAAAAAAAAAATAATTATTAACCACTTATTCACTTAATTATTTAATCCAATCAAAGCCCAATCTGTAATCAATTTTTATTAACACAAGCCCAAACCCAACCTAAAGAAATTTGAACTAAATAAAATAACTCAAACCCATCCACCCATTTCATTTCCAAATCCCGCCCCCAAAAAAGCTCCCAGCGACTTGACGCCACTGCTCACGACCTGGTGGCTTTTTTTACCAGAAAAACCAAAATTCCGGTTGGACCGACCCATATTACTTCAGAATTCCAATATAGAACTAGTATGGTTTATTTATTTATTTATTTTGTTTTATGTGATGATTAAGAGAAAATATAGATGTGTAAGGGTTTAATCTTTTTATATTTTTTTGATTTTTTTGTTGTTCTAGACTTGTAGTTAAATGATTTTGCTGTTTTATTTATAGCTTTGTTTGTTTAAATGATTAGTTACAAGTAATCAACATTTAATATTAGGGCTTGAATGTTAAAAACTATAATTGAAAGTTATGGAATATGGTTGAACATGATTGTTTATTTTGTTTAAGTGTTTAGTGTTGTTTTATGAACTTATGGAGCAAATTATATGTGTTAGGAACAATGAGTAAGAATGTAATGAACTTATGGCATGTTTAGTATCTTTAGATGATATTTTGGATATATTTAAAAAAAAAAAGAAAACCTGTAGGGCACAATTTTAAATACGTTTGTAATTTGTAATGACGTTTAACGTGTTTTTGATGATTTATAAATTTGAGTTTGATGTTCATTTGTCTTACATGATCCGACCCGACCCGCTTTGAACTGATATTTTTATACAGCTAGAGGCCTAAAATCTTTGAAAATATTCTGCACCCCCAGGAAAAAATTCCTGGGTCCGCCGCTGGTTGTAAATTTATGTTCAAACATTCACCCTCTTAGTTTGGTTTACAGGTGATTTTGTTGCGCATATCAAATTCACGGTTCTTCTGATGCCAAACGGGTCTGATCGTATAACGTCTCATGGACTCCAGGAACTACAGCCTACTAAAACAGTTGATGACCACCCTGAAATCAAAGCGTGGTTATCTCTTCCTGTAAAGAGCAAAAAGAAAGGCGGTGGCAAGAAGAAGAAAGGTAAGTTGGCATGAGTTTTTGAGCAGACGTCACAATTTCAACTTGTTATGTTTTATTCTAACTTTTCAAATGAGCCGGTTTTCAACGTGTCTAACGGGTAATGTTTCAGGTAAGCAAGTCGAGAAAGTTGAAGGTGAGGCCAAGCCCGAGCCGATGGAAACATGAAATGGTGGTGCCCAAAAACAAAAAAAAAAATCAATTTTGGTTTCTACCTTTTTGTATGGTGTCAGAGTTTGTTGAATGAATTATGTCTTTAAAGATGTGTTCAAAAGCATTGTTGATTCATAACCTCTCTCTTACATGAAGTCTTTTTGTGAGGCTTTTTTTCAAGTACCATTAAAAACTTCATATCTGTGTTTAGTTAACTTATTGTTAAATAACCCAAACGTGAGAAAATTGTGAATTCATGTAGATTGTGAGAGGAGAAACATCTTTATCTATGATAAACACCCCTCAACTAAATGTGAATAAAAGTCTCTTACATGGCATTAATTTCACATTTACGTTCACCAATCATAACACATGGTATTAACGCATTTTTATTTATTGTTATGTCGCAATATTGTAGCTTAAGTGTTACAAGTGGACCTGGCGTGCCCAAATCAAATATAAAGGTCTGAGTCATCAAGAGTAGTATAATGCTTAACCGTTTAGAGGCAAATGTCTGACTAATTCAGATTAGATGTCTTAACCATTCAGACTCGGTATATTACTTAACCATTTAGAGGCAAATGTCTGAATCATTCAGACATTTGCTTGTGAAACAAACAGTCTGAACCATTAAGTGCTGAACCAGTAAGAGATCTCAACCATTAAGAATTTCATTAAGAGGTAAACAAACGGCCTCTAAGAGCACTTGCAACGTTTCTGAGGTTATTAAGGGTATCAAGTCCACAAGTCCATCCCTGATTCCAAATTCCAAAGCCACTCCGGACGTTGAGGCAATGTTCATTTAAAATAAATAACATATAATGCTTCATGCAACGACAAGTTT
Source organism: Helianthus tuberosus (assembly GCA_030545235.1). Lineage (NCBI taxonomy): Eukaryota > Viridiplantae > Streptophyta > Magnoliopsida > Asterales > Asteraceae > Helianthus > Helianthus tuberosus. The sequence continues at coordinate 80,276,836 of CM060441.1, read as the reverse complement.
CTATTAAAAAAGAAGAAATTGATTATCACCAACTCAGGTTTTAACCCTTCCAGAACCCGAACTCCGGGTTTCAACAGTTTTAGCATATTCAACAAATTTCAGTCGTTTCAACAATATAAACTCAGTTTCCAACCCGCACGGACACTTAATTTTCGGGACGTTGACTCCATCGGCTAGAAAGAAAAGATGGAAACAAGTAGTGGCGTCATCTTCTAAGCCTAAAGTCACAATAAGTAAATGGTCTGTAGCCGCCGAAGAAGTTCTAGCTCGTGCATTTATTCACATCTTTGTCGAGTCGAACAATGGCAACAACCAAATTTGCACCGACATCTAGGTTCGTGTCCATAAGAATTTCTATCATGGAACTGGGTTCTTCATGTCAATCCGCCGACAATTTAAAGTCACACTGGCACATGATAGCAACTCCAACTAATAAGTTTAATGAGTTTTTAAACCGCAAACCCCACACAAAGAAAATCGGTTGGTGAGACGATCAAGTAATGATTCTTACTAAAAAAAGAGTACATGGAAGAAACGAAAGCAATTTTTAAGTAGTAATATGTGTGGAATGTTGTAAAAATCGAGCCAAAATGACTTGAATCGGTCTCCTTCCAACCAAAAAGGACTAAGACTTGGCGTCGACCTCTGCGCTAATGAGACCACTAATAGATAATGTATATTTAGATAATATTTCCCTTGCCTTGTACGGTTCAAAAGTAGTTGTGATCTCTCCTAAATATATGAGAGGTATTTTGTATATAATGGAGGAGAATTAATGAGAAGCGTATCAACCCACATTATACAAAGTATTATGCCTGTCTTCATGGTATTAGAGCAAGCGCTATACACGATGTCACTTAACCAGCAGGACCCGACTCACTATATGGACACCGGTGCTACTGGGAACATGACACACAATTCAGGTAATTTCCAATCTTTTTTAATAATAGCATGTCTCAAAATATCCTTGTTGGAAATGGCTCAACCATCCCGGTTATTGGACATGGCACTCAGATCTTACTGTAACAACCCTCAAAAATACCCTAGAACGAACCTAACCGGAACCCTAAACGCGTACGACGAAAACCGAAATGAGAAATCAAGAATTTTGATTTTTGGTGTTCTCGCGAGCCACGACCAACGAAGAGAGATCTCTAGCGGGGCGCGAGAGACTCATCTCAATCCAGACACGTGTTACGCCACGTGTCCATACACATGTCGACCTGACGCTATGACTCAGCAACCCTAAACCGCCCTATGCTTCCTCGCGGGCCGCGAAAATATGAAGATGAAGGTGTCGCGGGCCGCGACCCGCCCCGATGTCAGCTTATAAATAGCAACCGATGGTTTCAGTTCAATTCGTTCAATTCTTTTCTTTCTCTCAGCCTCTATTATAGCAAAATAGTAGCTCGATATTATACCCCTAAAACCCCGAAACTCTGCTCGTTATCAGGGTAATAACTCTAATCACGGACACGGTACTATATCCGATTGATTGAAACTGATCCAACGAATGTTTAAGTGCTGCCTGTATACGACTATACTTTGTCATTCATTGTGAGTTTTGATCTCGTGATTATCATTAAAGTTGAATTGGGTTAATACACTAATACGAGTTCCATTGTATCTAGAATTAGAACTCATAATCAGGAAGCTGTTAAACTAGAATACTTAGCAATGAAGTAAACTTAGTAGTTAAGTAAACTTAATGATTAAGTAAACTTAGTGACTAAGAAAACTTAATGGTTAAGTAAACTTAATAGTTAAGTAAACTTAACAGTTAAGTTAACTTAGTAATTAAGAAAAACAATGGCTAAGTAAACTTAGTAATTAAGAAAACTTAATCGTTATCTAAAACTTAGCAGTTAAGAAAACTTAATAGCTAAAAAAACTTAATAGCTAAGGAAACTTAACAGTTAAGCAAGTTAAGTAAGTTAATTAATCAACTAATTAAGTTAATTAATTAATCGGCTAAGTAAATTACTTAATTAAACAGTTAAGGAAAAGTAATCAGTTAAACAGCTAAGTGAGATAATCCATTAAAAAGCCAAGTAAACTTGATAGCTAAAACAATTAAGTAAACTTAATAGGTAAGTAAACTTAAGCAGTAAGAAAAACTAAATAAATAAAAGAAAACTTAATAATTAAGAAAACTTCCTAGCTAAGAAAGGAATCTGCCTTACCTATAAATACGAGCCTAGAATTTCATTCTTCCTTGCTCATTTCTTTTCTTCTTCTCTCTATACGTTGGTGTTCTAACCAATAATCACCGATGCGATATTCTGTCCGATCGATTCGGGAACCAACTAATGAATGCCAAAGTGCTGTCTAAATAAGACTATACTTTGTGAATTTCATTAAGGTTCTGATCTCGTGACCATCGTTAGGTTTGATGTGGTTTTACACTAATACGTATTCCACTCTGTTAAACTAAATGAAATTCTGCACTATACACTTACAATCAAAATAGACGCTTAAATTACAAGAAGATTCAGAACTATAAGTAGATGTGTAATCATCAGAAGACTTAGAATCAAGAAGCTTGTTTAATCAAGACTATATGCTACCAAGGTGAGTCATTCTGTTTTTATCAAATTGCTTTATAAAACCCTAAATGTTTCCAGTTATACTTTGCAGTGATTAAGTCGTTGCTAATCTTAAGTTACTGGCAGTAAGTGGGGTATTGTGCACATTACTGCTGTTTTTATCACTTTAGGTGGGCGAGCCTAATTAGTGATATACGTCGCTATTGGGTGACAGGACCCAATAGTGGTATGACCACAGTCATAGGTCCGGTCAAGTAACAACTGAACCAACTAATTATAAGATAGGGGCAAATGTGAAAACTCTTAATGCTGTAAATTATAACAAATGTGTTTTTGTACAAAAATGAATGAACTCACCAGTATTTCCTGCTGACCAAATGTTTTTAAAACGCGTTTCAAGTGATTACAATAGATTGGAATAAGAGTGATGATACGACACCGAAAGGCTTAAAGAAGTGACTTATTTTATCAATTAAATTAAATTAAGAAAACATTGTTTCATGTATTCGGGTTTATCCCATATTAAAGCTACCTTTGTAAAACATGGGTTCATTCCCATCTGTTTAATAAATAAAAAAAATCCGGTGTTTCTAAACTCTGGTATTTTCCTAACTCACGGTCCTGATGAAATTTTCCGCTGCAATATTTTCAAAATAACCACCGGTACCACTTGACTGCTCGATGCTCCCGTCCAGGGTGTGGTCGGGGGTCGTGACAGAGGTGGTATCAGAGCCAATGGTTTAAGCAAATAGGTGTTGTGATAATACCTAAGCTTAAACGAAAGAGTTAGGAAATTGATATTATTTGGCAGCACCCAGGATAGTATTTAGACTTGAACCTAAGAAAAATGCCTTAGTATAAGCTTCGAGATAAGCTAATTACTTACGTAGATAAAGTGTTATGGGTATTGGTATGTCGTGAGGATGATGACTAGAACGTTGCAAGTATGGTAAATAAGCGATAACACTTGGCCACTGTTATTTCTTATTTATTGGTACTAATTGGTTCTGGAATATGATCCGTCATGTGAATACTAATTTCCTTGTTCTTTGATAAAAGCCCTAATAAAAGATTCAGTTTTAAATCATGAATTAAGAAAATTCTATATATGGGAAATACAAATTACCTCTCCGGCGAGAACCGGGTAAGACGGGGTTACCTCTCCGGCGAGAACCGGGTAAGATGGGGTATATGATATGTCAAACAAGTGACAGAATTCCCTGAATAGTATCATGACCTGATAAATCTTTTAAATACATTAACCTTATGAAGGGTTTGTATATTACAGTATGTGAAATATATGATTATATAGATATGTATATCTATAAGGAAATCCAAAAACCATAAGGATTGACAAATTAGAATAAAATACGAGCATATGTGTCAATGATAATTATAGATTTCTTTATCAGGAATCTCTTGTATACATCTATAATTCCGATATCAAAAACTGTTTCATTTGATCATCCGTCTCGTAACTCGAGCAACAAGATAAACGATGTAAACCCTTTAAGTTGGGACACCATCAAAAGTATAAGAATTCCCATGCGTTACCTTAGATTATTAACGCATTAGGAAACCTGTAGCTAAAGTTGTGCTAGGCACAAGACGTCTCAAAACTTACGCTAATAAGAGTAATTCTACTTTCTTTAAGAACTCTTGCGAAGATAAGAGTAACCATGACTAGGTGCACTTACAAAGACTCTTCACCTATAATCCTACTAAGATTACTAGTAATAAAGAAGCTGTTACGAAATACATGGGCTGCAAAGGACTAAAGTTGTCCAAACCATTAATATATATGTTAAGAAGAATGAAGTAATGTATGCTTCAAAATTTAGACATTAAGATAGTGAGACCCGACCTTTGAAACACATGATCACGACGTATGCCATGAAATGGAAAGAATGAAAAGAACTGACAGAAAGGAAATTTTGTTTGCTTCATAAAAAGGAACAAATGGTAACGATGATTTTGGAGGTGATTGCTTAATTAGGTTGAGATTTGCAAAGCCAATTGGAGAAGTGGCCATAAGGAGACAAGACAGACCAGCTGACAAAGTTCATCTCTGTGATGAAAGCTGTGAGTTATGCACGGAAGTAAGACATAACATATATTGTCTCGGGGTTCATTAACACTAGAGGCATGGAACTGAAAGAAATACCGACCGACGTTTTCCCAGAGGATCTACTTGGACTATCACCCGATCGTGTGGAGAAACTCAGAATTCATCTGAGACTAGGAACAACACCGATTGTTATATCACAAAGTTAAGACTAATGTAGTAATTGATGCTTTAAGTCATAAGTTTCATAAGAAGCCGAAACAAGTACGTGCTCTTAGATTAAATTTACGGATAAATTTAATGGAATAATTAAAAAGTACCCAAGAAACATCAATCAAGGATGATGTTGAAAGATTTAAAAAGGGATAATGAAGGAATCAGAAAAAGGAACTAATGGAAATTGGAGATTCCATAAAGAATTCGGGTACCTATTCAAGGAAACCTACAAGAAAGGATTCTCGAAGAAGCTCATAGAACTAAGTATTTGATGCATAGTGTAAGTAATAGGAGGTATCGAGGTTTGAATAAGAATTACTGGTAGATAGGAATGAAAAGGGATGTAGCAAGTTATGTCTCTAAGTATTTAATCGATTAGCAAGTTAAAGCTGAACATTAGAACCCTTTAGGTTTACCTTAACGATTAGAAATGCTAGTATGGAAATAGGATTGATAACAAATGAATGTTATTACCAAAATCCCCAAAACAATAAGTTGTAACGACACAATCTGGGTGATTGTGGATCAACTAATCAAGTCAGCTCAAATACTACCAATGAAGGAAACCCTTTAGAATAAAACGCTTAGTTAAGTTGTATGTGGACGAAATAGTCTCATTACATAGAAGCCCATTATCTATTGTATTAAATCGAGATAGTCATTTCATTTCTCCTTTTTGGGAAAATTTTAACCCGACTTATTTTGAGTAGTGTGAAGGAACACTACAAAACATAGAAAGATATGCTAAGTACATGTGCGATATTGATAAAAATAGGACTATCATTTATCACTCATCAGATTTTTCAATAATTGGCCTACAAGTATTAATGTTACTCGTTTAAAGCACTTCACGGATGAAGATACCATCTAGTGTATTGGGCAGAAATATGAGAAAAGCAATTATCAGGCCATAAGATGGGCAAACTATTAGAATTTCAATTCAAAATAAGAAGGATACTAAAAAATCTCTCCGTGAAAAGGAATAGTCAGATTCAGTAAGAAAGAAAAGCTAAGCCCGAGATTTGCTGGATCATTAAAAGAATTGAACCAGTAGCTTATCAGTTAAAATTTCCAAAGGAAATGGCAGGTATACATGATTTATTTCGTGTATAAAACGTAAGGAAATACTTAACTGATAAATCTTTAAGTTATATCTCTTCAGGATATAGCGGTAAACAAAAAGTCCATTGAAAGATCTTATAAGTCATGGATAAGAATCTCAAAGCATGGAAAATGGTTCTGGTCAAAGTAAAGTGAGGACCACAATATACTTGGAAACTAGGATCAGTGTCGAAGTAAGAGTATTCCTCCAAATTTTCGTAAATCTCGAGGACGAGATTTGAAACAAGGTGGGGAGGATGTAACAACCCTCAAAAATACCCTAGAACGAACCTAACCGGAACCATAAACGCGTACGACGAAAACCGAAACGAGAAATCAAAAATTTTGATTTTTGGTGTTCTCGCGGGCCGCGACCAACGAAGAGAGATCTCTCGTGGGGCGCGAGAGACTCATCTCAATCCAGACACGTGTTACGCCACGTGTCCCTACACATGTCGACCTGACGCTATGACTCAGCAACCCTAAACCGCCCTATGCTTACTCGCGGGCCGCGAAAATATGAAGATGAAGGTGTCGCGGGCCGCGACCCGCCCCGATGTCAGCTTAAAAATAGCAACCGATGGTTTCAGTTCAATTCGTTCAATTCTTTTCTTTCTCCCAGCCTCTATTATAGCAAAATAGTAGCTCGGTATTATACCCCTAAAACCTCGAAACTCTGCTCGTTATCAGGGTAATAACTCTAATCACGAGCATGGTACTATATCTGATTGATTGAAACTGATCCAACGAATGTTTAAGTGCTGCCTGTATACGACTATACTGTGTCATTCATTGTGAGTTTTGATCTCGTGATTATCGTTAAAGTTGAATTGGGTGAATACGCTAATACGAGTTCCATTGTATCTAGAATTAGAACTCATAATCAGGAAGCTGTTAAACTAGAATACTTAGCAATTAAGTAAACTTAGTAGTTAAGTAAACTTAGTGGCTAAGAAAACTTAATGGTTAAGTAAACTTAATAGTTAAGTAAACTTAACAGTTAAGTTAAATTAGTATTTAAGAAAAACTGAATGGCTAAGTAAACTTAGTAATTAAGAAAACTTAATGGTTATATAAAACTTAGCAGTTAAGAAAACTTAGCGGTTAAGGAAAACTTAATAGCTAAGAAAACTTAATAGCTAAGGAAACTTAACAGTTAAGCAAGCTAAGTAAGTTAATTAATCAGCTAATTAAGTTAATTAATTAATCGACTAAGTAAATTACTTAATTAAACAGTTAAGGAAAAGTAATCAGTTAAACAGCTAAGTGAGGTAATCCGTTAAAAAGCCAAGTAAACTTGATAGCTAAAACATTTAAGTAAACTTAATAGGTAAGTAACCTTAAGCAGTAAGAAAAACTAAATAAATAAAATAAAACTTAATAATTAATAAAACTTCCTAGCTAAGAAAGGAATCTGCCTTACCTATAAATAGGAGCCTAGAATTTCATTCTTCCTTGCTCATTTATTTTCTTCTTCTCTCTATACGTTGGTGTTCTAACCAATAATCACCGATGCGATATTATGTCCGATCGATTCGGGAACCAACTAACGAATGCCAAAGTGTTGTCTAAATAAGACTATACTTTGTGAATTTCATTAAGGTTCTGATCTCGTGACCATCGTTAGGTTTGATGTGGTTTTACACTAATACGTATTCCACTCTGTTAAACTAAATGAAACTCTGCACTATACACTTACAATCAAAATAGACGCTTAAATTACCAGAAGATTCAGAACCTAGCTCACTTGGTAGAGGCTCTTGCCTCTTAGTGGGAGGTCTTGGGTTCAATCCCAAGCAAGGGTGAGTTATTTGTAAATATATAGGAGTTTGGGAGAGTAACGTTAGTCATTCAAAAAAAAAAAAAAATCATCAGAAGACTTAGAATCAAGATGCTTGTTTAATCAAGACTATATGATACCAAGGTGTGTCATTCTGTTTTTATCAAATTGCTTTATAAAACCCTAAATGTTTTCCAGTTATACTTTGCAGTGATTAAGTCGTTGCTAATCTTAAGTTACTGGCAGTAAGTGGGGTATTATGCACATTACTGTTGTTTTTATCACTTTAGGTGGGCAAGCCTAATTAGTGATATACGTCGTTATTGGGTGACAGGACCCAATAGTGGTATGACCGCAATCATAGATCCGGTCGAGTGACAACTGAACCAGCTAATTATAAGATAGGGGCAAATGTGAAAACTCTTAATGCTGTAAATTATAACAAATGTGTTTTTGTACAAAAATGAATGAACTCACCAGTATTTCCTGCTGACCAAATGTTTTTAAAACGCGTTTCAGGTGATTACAGTAAATTGGAATAAGAGTGATGATACGGCACCGAAAGGCTTAAAGAAGTGGCTTATTTTATCAATTAAATTAAATTAAGAAAACATTGTTTCATGTATTCGGGTTTATCCCATATTAAAGCTACCTTTGTAAAACATGGGTTCATTCCCATCTGTTTAATAAATAAAAAAAATCCGGTGTTTCTAAACTCTGGTATTTTCCTAATTCACGGTCCTGATGAAATTTTCCGCTGCAATATTTTCAAAATAACCACCGGTACCACTTGACTGCTCGCGGCTCCCGTCCAGGGTGTGGTCGGGGGTCGTGACACTTACCCCCACCCTTCCCACCTTTTATCCTTAAAGATGTCCTTCATGCACCTAAATTAATCAAAAACTTAATCTCGGTTCGTTGTTTCACCACTGACAACTCCGTTTCTGTTGAATTTGACCCTTTTGGTTTTCTTGTGAAGGTTTACAAGACCCGGATCCCTATCCTCTGGTGCAACAGCAGCGGTGATTTATATCCTCTCTTGCCTGGACCCGGGAGCACCACCACACCCTCCACTTTTGCAGCTATTTCTTCACGATTATGGCATCAACGTCTTGGTCACCCGGGACAACCTTTATTGCATTCGTTAAAAACTTCATGTTCGATTGACTTTGGAAAATTTAATAAAAATGTTTGTCAATCCTGTGTTCTTGGTAAAAGTGTTAGATTGCCATTTGCTACTTCACACACCCCCACTTACATGCCCTTTGATATAATTAACAGCGATCTATGGACTTCTCCTATCCTAAGTTCGGAAGGACATAGATATTATATATTATTTGTTGATGACCTAACCAATTTTTTGTGGACTTATCCCATTGCTAAAAAGTCCCAAGTCTTTTCTATATTTTGTCACATGTACAAACTAATAGAAATACAATTTGGCAAAACAATAAAAACCTTCCAATGTGACAATGGAAAAGAATATGTTAATTCATCTTTTCAACAATTTTTCAACCAACATGGCATTTTGTTTCGCCTTTCGTGTCCTCACACTTCTTCCCAAAACGGTAAAGCTGAACGCAAAATAAGAACAGTTAATAATATGGTTCGCACCGCCCACGCTTCCCTTTCCAATATTTTTTTGGCAACATGCTCTCGATACTACCACATACCTTCTCATAATTTTGCCAAGCAAGCAACATAATAACAAAACACCAACCGAATTACTCTACAATCGTATCCCTTCTTACGACCATTTACGAGTTTTTGGTTGTTTATGTTATCCCCTCATTCCTTCCACATCTATCCACAAGCTCGACCAACGCTCTTACCCTTGCGTCTTTCTTGGGTATCCTTCCATTCATAGGGGTTTCAAATGCTTTAATCTTAACACCTGTCAAATTATCATTTCTCGTCATGTCGTCTTCGACGAAACGACCTTCCCCTTCGCCAACACAATTCATCCAAGTCCCTCGTATGACTTTCTCGATTCTCCCTTCCCACCTCAACTATGGCCCTTTGTCCAGCCCACTATCTCTAAGGCCCAAACACATCAGCCTGCCACATCTCCACATAAATCTCCCACCCTTTCCCCCGCCACCTCGGCCCGAGACCTTCCCCAACTCAGCCCAACGCCCCGCAACCCGCATCACAACTGTCCACACACCATCATCCCCTGGCCCACATCCCAACTTCACCTCCTACTGGCCCACATCACCAGGTCACTGCCCCACATTCCACAACCCAACCTCCTGACCACACAACCTCTATGGCCCACAACTCAACCCAGTCTCGCAACCAAACCACACCTCTGCCACCACCTACGTCAACAGTTTCCGCTACTCGCCCTCCCTTCACCTCCACTCGTACTATGCGTACCCGGGCAATGGACGGTATTGTTAAGCCAAAACAACACCTTAACCTTCACACTTCTACTCTCATTCCCATCCCAAAAAATCCCACCGATGCCTTGTCCATACCGGAATGGTACGATGCCATGACTAAAAAAGTTTCATGCTCTTATTAAAAACAAGACTTGGGAATTAGTGCCGCGTGAGCCAAACATGAATATTATCAGAAGTATGTGGTTATTTAAACATAAATTCAAATCGGATGGTAGTTTGGAAAGATATAATGCACGCTTAGTGTGTGATGGGCGCTCTCAATAGGTGGGCATAGATTGTGGAGAAACGTTTAGTCCGGTGGTAAAACCGGCTACCATACGTACCGTCTTATCCATTGCTCTTTGCAACTCTTGGTCAGTCCATCAACTAGATGTCACAAATGCCTTTTTACACGGTACCTTAAATGAAACGGTTTTCATGTACCAACCGATGGGGTTTAGAAATACAGACTTCCCAGATCATGTTTGTTGTCACACCCTGACTTTTGCGGAAGCGTGATTATTGGTGTGACTTTCTTAATACCATAGCATTCAATCATAACAACAGCTATATGATTAAAACTATAAGATGTTCATCCATAAAATTTAGTTTGAAAATACCACAACATACTTGTCTAAAACGTAGACACCAAATTTTAAGTTACAACCACAACATGTTTAAATGAGTTCACGAAGACTCAACAAAAGACCTTAAATAAAACCGAGTTTAGAAACATGTATCTCGTCCAGGAATAAGATACATCTCCTAAACCCTACGACCTAGGATGACATCTTTTATTCATGACGCAGCTTGAAACATGCAAACACCCGCCAGATCCATTTAATTCCCTGAAATACATGTAGTTTAAAAACATCAACAAAAGTTGAGCGAGTTTATGTGTTTGTGTATATGTATGTATAAAACCTTTGTAAACAGTGTATGTAAATCCCGGTATGAAAGCAAACAAGGAAAAGATCACCAATGCTTTGCAAGGCCACTAATATGTGTGACGGCGTAGGAAGGCTCAAATCTAGCAAATTTGTACCAGGCTTCCGGCTGGAAGACATAGTCACCCTATGGGCCACCCTGGTCCTCATGGGTGTGGGCTCGCTACACCCAAATAGATCTATCACTCATTCCCCTCGGTCCTTATACGAGGATTAATGGTCTCAAGTATGCGCCTACCCATTCACATGATCTATGGTACTTTCCTAGGCTAACCATACCAATTGTATTTGTATGTAATCCTTTTGTAACATGTATTTCACCCCCGGAGTTGATAAACAAAACAGTTTAAAGAAAAGGGGGACATGAACTCACAGTCTTGCGTCTTCGGTACTCGTAACTCAAATCCCTTCAGCGAACACGACTACCTACAATGTACTAGCGTCTATTAGACGAACGGGCCGTGCCTGGTCTCAGTATTTACGTTTTTGAGTTACGTCTCCTTTATGCCTCCAATATTATTCCAAGTTATAATTACTTGTTAAAATAATAATTATTTTAACTTTAAATTATATTTAATTTTAATTTGGAATAATCGTTAAACAACATTTTTGTAATAATACTTCTCAAGTATTTATACTTATATTTCCTTTCCAAGGATGGGGGTATCTAATACATGTATATTCATATCCTTGTATTTGTTAAGTATTCTTAAACTTAACATCTGATTAATTGTTCCGGGATTATATATCCAACATACATTTCCAAAATATATGTTTCAAGAAATATTACTTAGAAAAATTATTAATAATTTTTCTTTTGACAAAACTTATTTGTAGTTTCAAATTAATATATTTTCAAGTCTCACTTCAGAAAATATATATAAACTTATGTTATCCAAAAACAATGTATTCCAAGAATATATATATATATATTCCCAAAAATATTATACTTCCTAGTAATTCCAAGAAAGTATATTTTTACTTCTCGAAAATAATATACTTTCTCCTTGTCAAAAATATGATATAACTTGGTAATATTTGGAAAAATCATATTTTTGCTTCTTTGTATCCAAAATATCATTTACCAAAAATATATTTATAAGCATATTTTCCGGAATATTTTGGTAAGTTCCATTTCTAGTTCGGTTTCACAATATTTTGTGTGTAACTTATATATTTATTCCATATGATTTTTGGTAATCTCTTGGATTGTAATTTCTTGGTATTTTTGTTAAGTTATATTACTTTAACCCTAAAATAATATAATTATTACACCAAGTATACAAATATTCACACACATCATGTCTTTAATGTATATATATTCTAAATATATATTTACCCATTTTTATTTATAAAAACCAACCTCCAATATTTGTATTTTTGTAATAAAAATTATGGCAAAGTATATATTGAAAAACTCGTGTTCAAAATACACTTGTAAATATTGGTTTGAAAATATTTTTCTAAGTGTTTATATTTTTAGAAAATTTTTGCCATAGTTTCCCCTAAAAATGGAGGTGTCCATGCTATCAAAGCATATCATTTTCTTTTTAAAATTATCACAAACAATCAACAATCAACCCTAAGCAACTTACACTTACTAATTTGCCATAATCATGTGGTTTACATAACAACATGAACTTGAACTTTCAAAAAAAACTTGTAGTAACTTGGTAGTGTGTTTAGTAGGTTTAGTTACCCTCCAAAATGTATTTACTTCTTTATAAACTTCATTCTTGACAGATTTAGGTGTTTACAACTTGTAAACATGTTTTACAAAAACGTTTCTTTATGAAATCTTCTTGTTTCTCAAGTGTTTCTACACTTGTTTTATCACCAAAAATATTGTATGTTCAAATAAGAACCAAGATCTTCTAAAAATCATATTTTGAACTTGGTTCTTTTGGAAAACCATTCATAAATCTTAGATCCATAAGATTATTAACTCACTTTAATTATTATTTTTCAAGAAATCACTTTATTCTTCAAGTTCATGCTTACACATGAGGATGATAATCTTGTTTTATCACATAATCATCCTCTTACTTGCTAGATCATGTGTTTAATCACAGTCTAGCAAGCTCCTTATGATGATCAACATCATAATCTCAAGAAAATAACAATCAAGTATCATATATACACTAAACAACATAGTTTCATCAAGATTTCATCATATGTTAAGCTTATGTTCATGTTTCTTGATTAGGTTCTTTAGTGTTCTTCATGATTGTAATGTACATCATCTTTTAACCAACAAAATATGAAATAAAAAGGGGTTATAAGGGCCTTACTACTAGCTCTATGGCTAGGGATGAACTCTTGAAGATGAAGGTGACAAATGTGTTGGATAAAAGCAAGTAAGAAAGGTCCTTCCACTTCCAATGCTGTCACACCCTCAAATCACCACTTAGGGAGTGTCCCTGTTAGGCGTGTGACCACTAGTAATGAGCCACTAATTACATTGAATCCGTAAGTTTAAAATAAAGTTTCATCATTTAGTAGTAATAAAATCCAAACAAAAGTAATTCAAAAACCATCAAGTTCAGCGGAAGCGTTAACGTAACATAATGTAAATACTTTCTAAACAACTATAGTAAATAAATGTTTGATAAATAACCCATCAATGCAACCATGACCACTCACGCCCTCCAGCCAGCAAGTTCCTGTTCCCAAGTACCTAACGACCTCCGAGCATGTAACAAGTGTATCAGACAAAGCTGGCGAGTCCACAGTTTAAGAAAACGTTTGTTACCAGTTGAATGTAAAACAGTTCAATACCCAATGCAAGTAATATTGTTAATATCTCAATTCCGAACAAGACGGCTCCTGATGTACATGACTGCCCTTTTCCCACGTACTCCTATCCAGTACTGGGCCCCGACTGGGTCATTAGTTCACATCCGTCCTATCCAGGAGCGGTGTGAGGGTGCCAAACCTAAGTAGCGCTACCAACTAATACCCGTTACCCTCCAGGTAACAACATAAGGGACTTACAAGAATGATAGGTGAGAATATTAACCAATATACCCGTTTTTACCCAAAAGACTCATCCCTCCACGGAATACCCACTGACTGTCCCCAACCACTGGGACGCATGCTCGAATGTAGTGAGCTCACCTCGGTTTGCTCGGCTGGTAATTTACTTGTTAAATCTCTTTAGTCACTTAAGTCCTAACATTGTTACCATGTCCATTAGGTTCGTATTCAGATAGCGGCACATATACACGTATTCAGCACATAACACAAGTATCACGTAAGTAATAGTTTATACTAACAGTACTCGTTCATCTAGGTTGCATAGTTCAAGTGGTTGAATGCATACGCTGTGGACATGGGTAATACATAGGTGGCAAGTATGGACACTGACCATGTAGTTTCATACAGCATAATACACGGCACCGTTCAATCATGTATGTGAAAACCAGTTTACATAAAGTTTACGTATGACTCGTAATCATAACGTGTGTACATGAAATCAGTCAACAAATGGTACGTATCAGTCCACCTAGTCATGCATATCCAAAGTCCACGGAGATGTAATAATACTCATAGTCGATTGTACCGTTTTGACAACATTTACTATCCACACAAACAAACCCTAGTTCACTACAGCCGATCATATCATCATCTTTGTTCCATGTGTACTAAGATTATAATATGCATATTATCCATGAAGTTGAGCCGCCATTTATATCAATTTCAATTACACACAAGGCATCATCTTAATGTTTAGTACCCATGCAATGCTTTCTGACAATTCATTAAAACAACCACATGGCTTGAACAGATCTCACATGGGTCCCCTTTTCTATCTCTAGGTTAGTGACTTTGCATGATTTCCAACACTTATGAATTTCACATGGCCATAACACCTCGATTACATTGGACCGATTACACAATTGTTACATCAATTCCCTAGGATATCATGTGATTACTAACATTCATTTATCACTTAACAGAAATCATCAAAACATCACCATCATAATTAATCGCACGCATAATCATTGCTAAGCTATATTCATTTACATGATCGGATTTATAATAACGATATTATCGAACATAGATCACAACATACATTATCATTCATGTATTACACTAATCGAATAGTATGATGGATCAATCAACCATTTATCATATAATCATATACAATCAGATTTCAATCCCTTCATAACCATCTCTTGGTCGAGCGCCTTAAGCATCATACGATCAGGCACATATAAAATTCCGAATCACTGATTCATTCGCGCACCACGAAAAGCTCTAAAATACGAGTTGTCACATCATCCCCAACTTGAAAGAAATTTCGTCCCGAAATTTGACAGGTAAGCAATCCAAAGCAGCAAGACGTTAACTCAGGATGACTGTGGATTTTCCGCGGTTACCACATCATCCCCAACTTGAAAGGGAATTTCGTCCCGAAATTCGTCAAAGATATCATAAATTGATACAACCGCTTGAACAACTGAGGATACTAGAGTTTACTACGATCATTGCGTTCCCACGTGAACTCCGGTCCACGCCTTGAGTTCCTATGAACTTTCACGATTGGAACGTCCTGGTCCATGATTTTCGATAGATTCCCTGATAAATACAACTGGTCCGATAACCCCAGACTCTGGTAAAGGTATCACAAGTGTTTCATCGGACAAACACTGCCTTAAACTCGAGGTATAAATGTCATCGCGAACGTTATTCCATTTCGTCAGTTTACCCAAGTTTGTGAGCCATGTCACCGATTCGTTCCAGAAATCCGAATGTCCCAACGCATCGTAAACTAAGCTTGCCACGTTTTCTACAGTGCACCGCACCCTCCCAGGGTGAGACTTTCGATTATGACACGTTCGCCTACAGCGAACTCCCAGTGTTTGCTAAGCTTATCAGCTTTCTTGACAGTCACGCGTTGCCGTCAAACAATTTCCGATCTAAGCAATCTTCAAGAGTTTCAAGCACAAGTCTTGGACTTGTGATTAGGTTGTCACCCACCTTAATCCAACAAGGAGATTAGCGTTACTGTCCATGCAATGTCTCAAACCGAGCTGTCTGAATACTAGAATGGTAACTGTTAAGGTAGAGCCCAATCAAAGATATGTGTCATTCCAATTTTCACTAAGTCAATCCCACACATGCTTGCAGCATGTCTTCGAGTGTCAAGGGGGGGGTTCGTTTACTCTGACCAATTGCCTTATGGTGATAAGTAATGCTCATGTTTAGACGTGTGCCGAGAGTGTTGCGTAATGCTTGTCATAAATCAGGTATAGATCAAAATCAGAGGTAACAGGAGTTGACACCTCGTGCGTAAAAGCCGCCTCTCTCAGAGGAATATTCATAAGCTGTGACGACTCGTCAGTTTTCTCGATTGCAAGAAAGTGTGCTGGTAACTTGAGTCCATCAATGATCACCCAGGTGATAATGTTTTCGTTTCGAGTTGTAAGTAGACTAGTGACAAAATCCACGGCAATCTGTTCTCATTTCCATACATGTGTTTCTGGTTGCTAATATCCCACCTTGACTTTCCCACATGTCAAACATCATTCCCACGCGTGGCTATGTGGGCCTTCAGGCCTGGTCACCCATATATGGTCTTTAGGTTTTAATACATCCTATCAAAACTTAGATGAATAGGATATCGAGGCCCGTATGCTTCGCCTGCACCAGTTCCCTAAGGTTACTGTATAGTGAGTTCCATATTCGTTCCATGAAGTAGCAAATATCGCCCGACCTGCCAAAGGTTGCTTCCCCATGCCCCGCATGGGTCAATCTTGGGAACTCTCTTCCTTTAGTTCTTCAACTTGAACAAGGCGAGTCTGATCAGGTATGTTAAAGTCGATAGCGAGCTGCAAAGCTCGTGCACGTCCAGGTTTCACGGTCGTAATCATCCAAAAGTTCCATCCAGCGATGCCATCGCATAATTAGCTGTAGTTCAAAACTATTAAGTTACCATGTAGTTACCATGTAGTTCAAAACCAAGTATTAGTTAGATGTTTAGGTTATGAGATTACTTGCTTGGGGGGGGGGGTCTAAGTGTAAGTTTAAACTATTAAGTTACCATGTAGTTCAAAACCAAGTATTAGTTAGATGTTTAGGTTATGAGATATTTTATATGGGGTGTTATGATGTTCGGGGATCATAACTAGCTTGGAAACATTAAAACAATGCTTCTAGTATAATTTTGGTGTTTCGGGTAGTGTCCGGTTGTTCGGTTAGATATAGGTTCGTTAAAGTGTCAAACTATTCCGTTTAGTGTTCTTATGTTACCTTTTGTGACACTTTTAATTCCCGACACTTAGGAAAGCATTCAGGACCATTTAGTCATATTTTTGCATGTTACTAGCTTGTTAAAAGCTGATTTTTGCTGATTTATGCAGAATTATGCACTTTATGTGGGTTTTAGGCACATCCCGGCACTTAAACTATCACTTCGGAATGCAGTTTTGTGGTCCTTACTTCCCTACACACCATACTAGTGTAGTACTTAGTCTCTGGCTCATACTGGGCCTCAAAACAATGCCTGTCTATGTACTGAACCTTGTCAACATTTTTTTTCTAAGTTATTCGCTAATTGTGCTAACTGTGCTATGTGCATCATTTATGTTAATATGGTTTGCATGTAAAAATGATGTGACACTTTGAAATATGTGATGCACATGTAAGTATGATGCAGTAATCAGAAAGCAGTCATTTGAAATTCAGCACAATCATTAAGCACTAATCATGGTTAATTAATGTGGCAACTGTGTTCTGTAATCGATGTACGATGTAAAACAATGATGATTATTAATAAAACAATGTGCTTTGGTGTTATTATACGTGTCTTGGTGTTTCTATGTGTGTATTTGTGTTTGGTGATTTTTTCAATTCGATTCAATTCCGATTGCAAGCTTTAAATCGCGTTCTGGAAGGTTATACGCAAACTGGTGCGTAAACGCAGTCAGTATAACGCGACAAACACTTCGGAATAGTGACATAGGCTTAACATACCTTAAAAACCTCCACATAACTTAGAAATAAGTTTTGAATGCTTTGGTGTGTCGAAATCAACTTTGTTCGATCGTAGGGACTATTTGTGTCAAACTGCGAAACTATGCCGATTTGTAGAGTAATGAACATTCCGGAACTTGATCATAAGTTAAACATACCCTAAATAACCTTTACATAGCTTAGAAATAGGCTTTGAGGGGTTCGGTATGCTAAAATAAACTTTATGCTCATTCAGGGACTAAAAGCGTCAAAAAGTGCATAGGTTTGCATTTTCGCGCATAACTTACGTTCTGAATACATCCGGACCTCCAAAAATTTATGTAAGCATTAAATTATTTTATTTTAGTGTTTGGCATAAGAAAATTCCATTCGTCGCTTAATTTGGATCGTTTTTGCGTTCGTTACAACTTCCGTCGTAATTAACCGAACAACGCAACCGTACGACCAAACGAACCAACATCCGTGATAATTTTGAGCATATTTTAAGTTCCCTATACTTTAACTTCATTTTAGAACTTTGAAATGGGGTTAACGGGGCTTAAACGTGTAAAAAATGCATCAAATAACAAGTTTGGGGCTTCAGGGGCCTGTTCTGCCAAAAATGAAACTTGGCTGGTCTGCACAAGGCTTACGGACCGTAAGCCCTTACCCATACGGTCCGTAAGGACCTCCCAGATCAAAAAAATCTGTTTAACAGTCTGTTAACAGCTGTTATTCACCCATAACTCTCTTGCACATGGCATTTCCTGATAATGGGGGGCCATTTTGATGTACCAAGGTATTGCAACACATGTATGGATGAGATTGAATCACGGTTTATGATAAACGATCTTAACGGTTCAAGGAAATCTATAAATACCCACCCTTACTTCACTTGCAAACCCACAATTTGAAATCTGATTTATGCTCTCTAATTGGAAGTATATGCTTCCTACCTGAGAGAAAATCGGATCAAATCTTGCGGGGACCTTCTGTAAGTGTTCTTTCGTTCTTTTCATTCGTTTTAGCGTTAAATTCAAACTGCGTTTGAGTTTCTGCATTGACCAGTTTATGGTCAATGTGAAGTTCGTTTGAACTTCATAACGTGAGCGTAATCACGATGGTTATAGTCCCTTGTGACTATACCTACTGATTACCACGTTATCTAGACTCAGTGACGAGTCGTAGTTTCGGCCAAAATACGTATTCTTACGTATTTTGTAACCAAACTACTTGTGGGTATCAAAACGTTTGTTTTGATACCAAAGCTGTTTTCAAACCTTGTTAAACATGTTCTAACATGTTTAGCTCGTCACTTTTAGTTTTGTGCTTGTCTAGGGTCGTAAAAGTAAGCCATCTAATCAATCGCTTATACTTTCGAACCCGACCCGTTTGGTCGATCATTAGGATCCGACCAAACACATTAGGTGACCATAGTGTATAGGGAATGACCTTCCAAGGTTATACCTTATGGTCGCTTCGTTTAAGTAGTTTTATGATAGGTAGTTTATATGCCTTAGGTAAATTACAAAAAATGCCCTTTTAAGCCAAAATTCATTTTAAGCCTATGTAACATAACCTTTGGTATCTAAACTGATTAGACAACAATATCAAACATGTTGAGGCATATTTTACTTCATTTAGAATGTAGGCCTTGTTAAACCATATCACATGAGTTCCAACACTCATTTGTTTTACAAGACCTCATTCTGTCCGATCTTCCGATTTAGGCATCTATTGTTTGACTAGTGATTCAATTACTAGGTGCTGCTTGATTTCTCTGGTTTACTCGAGTTTGTTGAAGTACTATTGATTGAGGAACCCTTTCACTACATGTGAGTACATAGTTCTCCTATTTTACTGTTTTCAATTGTTTTGGGATGATTCATATGTACAAAATGTTTTCAAGGTTTAAACGATGATTTCAAAAACGAATAGAACGATTTATACTAAACTAATAACGATTTCGATAATGTGAACAAACTTGTTGGTTGTAGTTATATAACGAATGACATTCATTAATTTTGGCCGAACCGACCAGTATTAGGTTATGGTACCATAGGATCTGACATATCCCGTTATTGCACTATACCCATGGTTATGTGTGGGTGTTGTGGGTAACGACTGAATCTGTAATTATTAACTTACCCTTAGGAGGTTTGTTAATACGAGAAGCGAGGAACGAGGTAGTCGAGTCACGAAGGTTTGAATGTTATTAACGAGACGACTATATATAAGTATTCACAATTAAAACGAGGATGATTTAAACGATATAAACGTGTAAACGATTGGTTTTTGGCTAGTGTTTAGATAACGGGACGGGTGTAATGTGGTGAAAACATGGTAGATACGCCGCTGGTACTTCTTATATATAAGTGTTTTCAACATATTACATACCGTGGCGTTATTTAGTTCACTTGGGTAAACGATATTGAAACGATGTCACTCAACGATGTTTTCGAAATAATATACGAGTTTTATTAACGAGTTTATACGAGATGTTTTACAAGATGATTTTCTAAAACAAAAAGCTTTTGGGTGAAGAATCGTGGCTACGAAATTTTATAAATTATAACCATCTTGATTTGAGTTGGTTAATCATGTTGCAATATTATACACTTTTTAAATAACATGGTTTTCGAGGTATTGCAATATATGTAAACAAGCCATGATTCCGATACCCTTATAAAACCTATGTACTCGCCAGTATTTCTTTGATGACTTTGTTTTTACATATGTTTCAGGTGTTGTTGCTTGATTGACGTTCTAGGATGCATGCGTCACATAGGATCTGGATGAGGCCTTAGTGACATAAAACAATGATAGTCGATATAAAACTTGTTTGTTATGTGTTAAAACAATGTTAATGTTTAATATTATCAATAAAACGAAACACTTTTTGTATCTATGGTTATGAAACGATAATTCTGTTACGACACTCCCCGACGTTTCCGCCACGCTTTGTTGTTTTTACGTGGTCGGGGTGTGACAGAAGAGTTGGTATCAGAGCCAATGGTTATAGGGAATTAGGTTATTAGTAATGCTTTGACCTAGACTATAACTTTTAGGACCCTAACGCAAATTTCTTTGCGTTTAGATTTTTAAAACAAAACCTTCACCTACCCTTAGGTGATAACCACAACGAGAACACAATTTTCGAATCCGCTTTGAAAACTAATCATCTGTTCTAGGATGATTGATTACTAGGTTTTGAACCCTTTGTTATAAGGTTTTGAATCCTTTAAGTTTTCAAAATCTCGTCAAAGTTTGGGTCTAAATAATGTGAACACGTGGAAACTGGAAGAGTGAGTGCCTGTACTCTGAGTTTTCTATCTAAGGCTAGAGTGTTCGTACAAATCCACATAATCGGACCAGTCACTCTTACCTGGGAACTCTTGGGGTGAGTGTTCACTTATAGGCGAGCATGTCTTCGCGATACATTATTTTTGACCTATTTACTTTGATTAGTCACTGCGTGTCGTTTGTTTGTTCGAGGTAACAAACAAATGATCGCCTTCCTTGTGTTTTGTCGATACCTCTTTTGTTTTTCCTAATTTTCAACCTCACTCGATTCTCCTGTGTCCTTGTTAGACAATGCCTCCTCGACGTGAAGCACAATCTTTTACTATTGAAGAAATCGCAGCCCTGGTCTCTCAGCAAGTGGCTGCTGTGCTTCCCGGTGTTGTGACCCAAGTCCAGGAGATATACAACAACAACAATAATAACAACAACAATAATGCACCGTGTAATTTCAAGAACTTCAATTCTGCGAAGCCGCTTAAATTTTCTGGGTCGCAAGGAGCAACTGCGCTCCTACAGTGGTTTGAGAGTATCGAGAGCACATTCAGACATGTGCAGTGTCCGAATGCGCGTAAGGTTGAATTTGCTTCGAGCGTGTTTGAGAAGCGAGCGCTTACCTGGTGGAATGGTATTATGCGCGACAGGGGTGCCGAAGTGGCGTTGGCACAAACATGGGAAGAGCTTCGGGCTCTCATGATGAAGGAGTTTTGTCCCCGTTACGAAATTCGGGCTTTGGAGCGAGAGTTTGACGATTTAAAGCAAGATGGGGCTGAACACCGTGCGTACACGAATCGCTTTGAGGAACTCAGTCTATTGTGTCCCACCATGGTTACCCCTCTGGAGAAAGCAATCGAGAGATATATCGATGGTCTACCCGATTCTATTCTGGAGATTGTGACCGGTGTTAATCCTACTACCCTTCGTCAAGCAATTGAGTTGTCTGCTACCCTGACTGAGACTCAAGTCAGGAAGGGTAAACTCACCCGCAAGGGTGATGAAAAGAAGGCGACTGATTCAGGGAAGGACAAGAAAAAGGATAAGGGTAAGGAAGGTGAGTCGTCAAAGAAATCGAGGAAGCGAAAGGGTGCCCAGAATTTTGCTGTTACAGCACAGACTGCTCAGAATCCGCAGAACCCACCGGCTCAACCACCTACAAAGAAGGCATATGCTGGTACCGCACCTCATTGTGCTCGTTGCAACGGTCATCACGTTGCACAAAAAGCTTGCAAACAATGCACGACGTGTGGTAAACTTGGGCATTTGGCCAATGTTTGTCGTTTGGGACAGAATCAGGTTGCCCAGGTTCAAGCTCCGATACAAGGGAATGTTGCAAGATTCCCACCGGGTTCATGTTTTAATTGTGGAGAGTATGGTCACTTCCGCAACAACTGTCCGAGACTGGTGAATGCAAACGCGAAGGCTAACGCGAACCCGAATGCGAACGTCAACGTCAATGTGAATCCCGCTCATGGGCGAGCGTACAATTTGAATGCAAACAAAGTGAGGGCTGACAACGAGGTTGTCAATGGTACGTTTCTTGTTAACAATCAACCTGCATCTATTATTTTTGATTCTGGTGCCGATAGAAGTTTTGTTTCATTGTCATTTGAGCCTTTGCTTGCGATACCTAGAACTAAACTAAGGAAACCCTTATCTGTTGAAGTTGCCACTGGTAAACCTCTTGTTCTCGATTCTATTATTCGTAATTGTCAGTTGAACCTTGATAACCATCTTTTTCCTATTGACCTCACACCGATGCAACTTGGGAGTTTCGATATTATCGTTGGAATGGATTGGTTAACCAAACACCACGCTGAGGTGGTTTGTTTCGATAAGATTGTTCGTATTCCTTTGTCTTCTGGCGATGTTCTGGAGATTCGTGGCGAGAAGCCATCTGGTGGTTTGAAGCTTATGTCGTGTTTGGAAGCCTAAAGGTATTTACGAAAAGGATATGTTGCTTTTCTGGCACATGTCACTAAGGAGAAAAGAAAGAGCAAGAGTATTCAGGATATTCCGATTTTTCGGGATTATCCGGAGGTGTTTCCTGATGAACTGCCTAGTTTGCCTCCAGTTCGTCAAGTCGAGTTTCATATTGACCTCATACCCAATGCCAACCCGATTGCAAAAGCACCTTATCGTCTTGCACCGTCGGAGATGCAAGAGTTATCGAAACAGCTTCAAGAGTTATCTGATAAAGGATTCATCCGACCGAGCTTTTCACCTTGGGGAGCTCCTGTCCTCTTCGTGAAAAAGAAAGATGGATCTTTTCGAATGTGTATCTATTATCGTGAGCTTAATAAGCTCACCATCAAGAATCGATATCCCCTACCTCGAATTGATGATCTCTTCGACCAGCTGCAGGCTGCTTCATGCTTTTCCAAGATCGATTTGCGTTCTGGGTATCATCAACTTTGTGTTCTCGAAGAAGATATTCCCAAAACTGCTTTCCGCACAAGATATGGGCATTACGAGTTCACTGTTATGCCTTTTGGTTTGACAAATGCTCCAGCTATCTTTATGGACTTAATGAATAGGGTCTGCAAACCTTATTTGGACAAGTTCATTATTGTGTTCATCGACGATATTCTCATTTATTCAAAATCTCGAGCCGAGCACGAGCAACACCTTCGCTTAACATTGGAACTCCTGAAGAAGGAACAACTTTTTGCTAAATTCTCCAACTGTGAATTCTGGCTTAAAGAAGTTCAATTCTTGGGTCATATAGTCAATGAGCAGGGTATTCATGTGGATCCATCCAAGATTGCTGCTATTAAGGACTGGAATACACCGACGACGCCTACGGAGATTCGATCTTTTCTTGGTCTTGCTGGTTATTATCGTCGATTCATTTCAAATTTCTCAAAGATTGCGGTTCCACTCACTGCTTTGACTCAGAAGAATAAGCCTTTCGAGTGGGTACCCAAGCAAGAAGAAGCGTTCCAAACACTGAAGCAGAAGTTATGTAATGCTCCTGTTCTATCTCTGCCCGAGGGAAGCGATGATTTCGTTGTCTATTGCGATGCGTCCAACTTAGGCCTTGGTTACGTCCTTATGTGTAACACCTGTGCCTCCACGGCCATCAAACAAATACCAAACCAATGAAATATTGTATTTCATACTTGGGATTTGTAAAAATATGTATATCGTTTACACATATCAACTCTTGTTCGATTTCAAGCTCTAAATCGCTTTCTGGAAGGTTATACGCGCACTAATGCGTAAATATAACCAGTTTAATGCAACGAACACTCCGGAATAGTGAAATAGGCTTAACATACCTTAAATAACCTATACATAACTTAGATATAAGTTTTGGAAGGTTTGGTGTGGTGAAATCAAAGTTAAATCGCTTACAGGGACTAAAGTTGACAAACTGCGAAAGTATGCCAATTTGAACTGTAACAGACATTCCGGAACATGACCATAAGTTAAACACACCTTAAATATCCTTTACATAGCTTAGAAATAGGCTTTGAGGGGTTCGGTGTGCTAAAATAAACTTTAGGGTCATTCAGGGACTAAAAGTGTCAAAAAGTGCACAAGTTTGCATTTTCGCGCATAACTTACGTTCTGAATACATCTGGACATCCAAAAATTTATGTAAGCATGACTACATTATATTTTAGTGTTCGCCTTAAGAAAAATCCATTCGTCGCGTCATTTGGATCGTTTTTCGCGCTTATGCGCATTCCGTCGTAATTAAGCGAACATCGCGTTCGTACGGCTAAACGAACCGACATCCGAGATATTTTTGAGCATGTTTTAAGTTCCCTATACTTTAACTTCATTTTAGAGCTTTGAAATGGGGTTAACGGGCCTTAAACGTGTCAAAAATGGGCTGATTGCACTGCAGGGACCAAAACTGTAAATCTGCCAAAGTTGTTACCTTACGGACCTCAACCTTGGCAGCTTTACGGTCCGTAAGGCAACTCCCAGACCAGATTCAATGTTTTTAACAGCAGGTCCCACCTGTTCGATTCTCAACCACACATTCTCAATCGTCTAGTCAGCGGATAAGAACCAATTTCCAGCCACCATAAGGTTCCGACAAGTGTACGGGTTGGATCATGGCACGTTTTCCATGAAACGATCCTAACGGTTCGGGTATTCCTATAAATACCCAACCCACACAACCTCATTTTGCACAAGAAATCTGATTAAGAAAGCTCTAAGTTGGAACCTTCGTTTCATACCTGAGCTATTTCGATCTGGGTTAGCATTCGGGGACCCTTCGTAAGTATTCTTTCGTTCTTTTCCTTATTTTTACTGCTTTTCGAGTCAGAAAGTCAAACTTTGTTTGACTTTCAGCGTTGACCAGTAATGGTCAATGCGAAGTTCGTTTGAACTTCGCAACGTGATTGTAATCACGATGGTCATAGTCCCTTGGAACTATGCCCACTGATTACCACGTTGTCTAGGGTCGTAGGGTAGGCGATCTAATAAATCGCCTATACCTTCGAACCCGACCCAGTTTGGTCGATCATTAGGATCCGACCAAACACATTAGGTGACCATAGTAGGTAGGGAATAACCTTCCGAGGTTATACCCTATGGTCACATCGTTTAAGTAGTTGTATGATAGGTAGTTTATATGCCTTAGGTAAATTACCAGAATACCCTTTTCATGTATAATTGGTAATTAAGCATATGTAACCTAAACCTTTGTCACGTAACTGATTATGTAATATATTTAGGCATATAACACTTGTCATAGGGCTAGTTAGGCGGTCCGAACGCGTTTCACGCGCACGACGCGTTAAAGTAACGTATGTTACCTTAATGGGTCGCGATGGGTCGATAATACTTAGGTTTGGTTTCATTGTAGTATGTAGGCCTTGTTAAACCATATCATATGAGTTCCAATACTCATTTGGTTTACCAAGCCTCATTCTATCCGATCTCCCGATTTAAGTCCGGTTTAATTATATAGTTTTAGATTGCCGACTGATTCCGTGCTCCCTCTAGCTTTGTTTGGTTGTTGTTCAAGACCTCCAAGCATTCTCAGGCGAGTACATTTTCCCCTATTTTACTGTTTTCAATTGTTTTGGGGTGACTCATATGTGCTAAATGTTTTCAATATTATAACGATGGTATCAAAAACGATTAAAACGATTTATACAAAACTAATAACGATTTCAAAAAGTGAACAAACTTGTTGGTTGTAGTACATAACAAATGACATTCATTAGCAATGATCAAGCCGACCAGTATTAGGTTATGGTACCATAGGATCTGACAAATCCCGTTAGTTACTACACCCGTAGTTATGTGTGGGTGTTGTGGGTAGCGACTGAATCTGTAATTTGTTAATTTACTCTTTGGTAAGGGTTTATTAATGCGAAATGTTAATTTACTCTTTGGTAAGGGTTTATTAATGCGAATTGTTAATCTATCCTTTGGTAAGGGTTTATTAATGCGAATTGTTAATCTATCCTTTGGTAAGGGTTTATTAATGCGAGTCAAGAAGGTTTGAATGTTATTAGCGAGACGACCATATAAGTAGTTTCACGACCTAAAACGAATTAAACGATTTACGATTGGTTTTCACACGATGTTTTAACGATTGGGTAACGATTGGGTTTCACACGATGTTTTAACGATTGGATAACGATTGGGTTTCACACGATGTTTTAACGATTGGGCATGAACATTACTTGGGTGGTTTGGTTTGGATTAAGTGATTAAGTAACAATGCGTGTGGAATATGATACAAGCATGGTGGATACGCCGCTGGTACTTCCTATATATAAGTGTTTGTATGGTATTACATATTGTAGCGTTATTTGAATCATTTCAGCTCGAGACATAGAACATTTTATACAAGTAACATACTTTTCACAAGACATTTATTTACAAACAACTTATCTTATACAAACTCATTTTACATGGTTATTCATTTAATCATGCATTATTTTCTTATTATACATATCATCTGAACTCATTTATTGTTTTTCAAATAATTTACTAAAACAAATGTTTTTGGGTTAAGAGTCATGGCTACGAGGTTTACAAATTATAACCCGCTTGATTTGAGTTGGTTAATTAAGTTGCAATATTGTACTCTTTTCAAAACAAGGTTTTTAAATAAAGTATTGCAACGTCTAAACTAGCCATGATTTCGACACTCCTACAAAACCTATGTACTCGCCAGCATTTCTTTGCTGACCTCGTTTTCACATATGTTTCAGGTATTGTTGAATGATATCGATTGATAAGATGCATGCTCACATAGGACTGGACAAGGCCTTAGTGACTAAATAACAATGATAGACTATGTTTAAATAGTGTATTTAGATTTCAAGACGGTGTAATTATTCAATGTTTAATAAAACGAAACACTTTTGATATCCATGGTTATGAAACATTAATTCTGTTGCAACACGCCCCGATGTTTCCGCCACGTTTTGTATGTTCTACGTGGTCGGGGTGTGACAGAAAAGATGGTATCAGAGCCAATGGTTATAGGGAATTAGGTTATTAGTAATTAGTAATGCTTTGACCTAGTCTATAACCTTCTTAGGACCCTAACGCGAGTTTACTTGCGTTTAGTCATAAAACAATACTGTCACCTATCCTTAGGTGACA
This sequence comes from Helianthus tuberosus, assembly GCA_030545235.1. Lineage (NCBI taxonomy): Eukaryota > Viridiplantae > Streptophyta > Magnoliopsida > Asterales > Asteraceae > Helianthus > Helianthus tuberosus. The sequence goes on along the minus strand of CM060441.1, from coordinate 80,248,955 downwards.
ACCACAACAAGAACATAAATTTCAAAACCGCTTTGAAAACTAATCATCTGTTCTAGGATGATTGATTACTAGGTTTTGAACTCTCTATTGTAAGGTTTTGAACTCTCTATTATATGGTTTTGAACCTCTTTGAGTTTTCAAAACTTCGTCAAGGTTTTGGGTTTTAAATAATGTGAACACGTGCAAACTGGAAGGGTGAATGCCTGTATTCTGGGTTTTCTGTCTAGGCAAGCACTTCGTATACATCTCATCAGACGCGAGACCAGTTGTGCTTACCTGGGAATTCTTGGGATGAGTGTTCACTTATAGGCGAGCATGTCTTCGCGATACATTATTTTTGACCCATTTACTTTGATCAGTCACCGTCTCATTTGTTTGCCTTAGGTAACAAACAAATGATCGCAATCTTCATGCGTTATCATTCTGTTTTGATTGTCCAATAATCTTTCACCTGTTTCTCCCTATGCCTTTCTTTTTCTTCAAGAATGTCTCTTCATCACGATGACGCCCAGATATCTGAGCAAGCAGCCAAAATTCGCTCAGCGAATAGGCGAAGTAGCCCTGCAGACTGTTGAATTAGCTACTGCTATGTATCATCTCCAGGGTGAAGCCACTCAAGAGTCACCAAGACAGGCAGGACCTAGTCAGGCGACAACACTATTAGCCAAGAAACCAATCGAGGAATCAAAGACCATGGATGAACGATCCCCTAAGAAGTCAAAGAAGCGAAAGGCTTCTCAGAACTTCGCCATGGTCGCTCACAATGGTAAAGCAGTCCCCAACCAACCAGCTCAACCCCTTGCTAGGTGTGTATGGCTTTTCCTATGATACCTACATCAAGGAACTATGTACCTTACAACCTACTCTTGTGATTTCTCTCTCTCAAATGATTGCTCATGATTCCCTCGAAAATCTTAAGTACTCGTTTCACTCTAAGAAACAAAGTACAGAAAATTTAGTGACATTATGAGTAATCGTGCTTTTCGCACATCTGTGCCTTTAAATCCTTGGTTAGATAACTAAGGGTATTTTCAAATCTCATACCCATTACGTTTTGATTTTTTCAACATACACAGTACCAGTATTTCAAAACAATCTTCATGATCTCAAAACATTTCATATAGTTTGAAAACAATTTTTCTAGATGCATTGTCTATGTTATTTCAAAAACATTGGCCATGTTATCAAAACCAACCTTTCTAATTTCAAAATATTTCATATAGTCTGAAGACAATATTAACACAATACATTTTCTGATCAAGTGCATGATTTCGAAAAGCATCATTCATATCTTTCAAAAACCTTATACATAATTTCAAAATTCATCTCGCATGATTTTAAAAACATTTTTGTAAATATATCTACCTAATACACCTACTTTATGATTTCAAAAAGTATAATATATAAGGTTTCAAAAACGTTAAACACATTTTTCTTAAAAGAACCCCATGCATAGTTTTCAAAAATATTTTTCCTCATACATTGACTTAACCTTCAAATTCCGCTTCATATGTCGCCTTGACATATCAGGCATCTCAACTTCATAAGCATTTTACTTCATGTTTTGACTTAAGCACATCCCGTACAAGATTTCAAAACATCTTCAACTTCTAAAATCCATATGGGATCTTTTTATCTCCACAATTAGACCCTTGTGGATAATCATCATTCAAATCAGAGTCCTTAATTGGATTCCTTATGTACCTTAATTCGAACATTTCGGTTCCTAATAATCGAAATCGAATTTTCTTTTTGAATCTTTCTATCTTTATAGTTGGTTTCTTGTTAACGTTTAAAGTACCAAATGAAATCCACGGAATGGATTCCTAGTGTGCTTTAAATGTATGTACGCATTTTACAAGACAAATTAACAAACAATTTTGTGGTTATGTGACTATGTGTTTACTCATCTTATGTTTTCTTTTATGCATTTTTGTGTTTTTAATACTCTGGATATTCGTTATCCAAATCCTCGCAGAATCTTTCGTATCTTCATATGAGGGATTCGTAGCAGGATATTCAAAAGGTACTACCTTTAATCCTTAAATGGGCTTCTATGAAATAGTTAAGACCCTTGGATTATATAGTACCACTCCATGTTTTATAGGAGACCCTTAAGTGGTCTAGTCAAAAAGATTGATTCACAATTTGGTTAAAAGACGACATCTAGTGATGTAGCTGGACAGACTCCTTGATAGTCTATTTAGATCATTTATTGATTTAGTCAAAAGGACTCTATGGCGGTCTAGTCACACTCATCACAGGATTGTTCATTGGTTTTCCCCCTACACATTATAAAATAGACTGTGTGAACTGTGCAAGGAATTCTCTAATTATGGATGCGCACATAATTATGAAATTTAGTGCACAGAAATCCAGTAAGATTTATTATGTGAAGGAACCGATAGTGACAACAATAACAAAATGAGAACGATGTAATGGAGGCATGGTGGACGCACCAATGACGCTTCATATACTTGTATATAAGTGTCCCTCTTACATTGCAAACATAATGTTATTAAGGTTACTAGAAGTTCAAGAACCCTAACCAATGTTATTTGATCTTTTCAACTTCATGTTTTGAACTCTTACAAGTTTCCTCTAAATAAATTTCGGGACGAAATTTCCTAAAGTAGGGGAGACTGTAACACCTGTGCCTCCACGGCCATCAAACAAATACCAAACCAATGAAATATTGTATTTCATACTTGGGATTTGTAAAAATATGTATATCGTTTACACATATCAACTCTTGTTCGATTTCAAGCTCTAAATCGCTTTCTGGAAGGTTATACGCGCACTAATGCGTAAATATAACCAGTTTAATGCAACGAACACTCCGGAATAGTGAAATAGGCTTAACATACCTTAAATAACCTATACATAACTTAGATATAAGTTTTGGAAGGTTTGGTGTGGTGAAATCAAAGTTAAATCGCTTACAGGGACTAAAGTTGACAAACTGCGAAAGTATGCCAATTTGAACTGTAACAGACATTCCGGAACATGACCATAAGTTAAACACACCTTAAATATCCTTTACATAGCTTAGAAATAGGCTTTGAGGGGTTCGGTGTGCTAAAATAAACTTTAGGGTCATTCAGGGACTAAAAGTGTCAAAAAGTGCACAAGTTTGCATTTTCGCGCATAACTTACGTTCTGAATACATCTGGACATCCAAAAATTTATGTAAGCATGACTACATTATATTTTAGTGTTCTCCTTAAGAAAAATCCATTCGTCGCGTCATTTGGATCGTTTTTCGCGCTTATGCGCATTCCGTCGTAATTAAGCGAACATCGCGTTCGTACGGCTAAACGAACCGACATCCGAGATATTTTTGAGCATGTTTTAAGTTCCCTATACTTTAACTTCATTTTAGAGCTTTGAAATGGGGTTAACGGGCCTTAAACGTGTCAAAAATGGGCTGATTGCACTGCAGGGACCAAAACTGTAAATCTGCCAAAGTTGTTACCTTACGGACCTCAACCTTGGCAGCTTTACGGTCCGTAAAGCAACTCCCAGACCAGATTCAATGTTTTTAACAGCAGGTCCCACCTGTTCGATTCTCAACCACACATTCTCAATCGTCTAGTCAGCGGATAAGAACCAATTTCCAGCCACCATAAGGTTCCGACAAGTGTACGGGTTGGATCATGGCACGTTTTCCATGAAACGATCCTAACGGTTCGGGTATTCCTATAAATACCCAACCCACACAACCTCATTTTGCACAAGAAATCTGATTAAGAAAGCTCTAAGTTGGAACCTTCGTTTCATACCTGAGCTATTTCGATCTGGGTTAGCATTCGGGGACCCTTCGTAAGTATTCTTTCGTTCTTTTCCTTATTTTTACTGCTTTTCGAGTCAGAAAGTCAAACTTTGTTTGACTTTCAGCGTTGACCAGTAATGGTCAATGCGAAGTTCGTTTGAACTTCGCAACGTGATTGTAATCACGATGGTCATAGTCCCTTGGAACTATGCCCACTGATTACCACGTTGTCTAGGGTCGTAGGGTAGGCGATCTAATAAATCGCCTATACCTTCGAACCCGACCCAGTTTGGTCGATCATTAGGATCCGACCAAACACATTAGGTGACCATAGTAGGTAGGGAATAACCTTCCGAGGTTATACCCTATGGTCACATCGTTTAAGTAGTTGTATGATAGGTAGTTTATATGCCTTAGGTAAATTACCAGAATACCCTTTTCATGTATAATTGGTAATTAAGCATATGTAACCTAAACCTTTGTCACGTAACTGATTATGTAATATATTTAGGCATATAACACTTGTCATAGGGCTAGTTAGGCGGTCCGAACGCGTTTCACGCGCACGACGCGTTAAAGTAACGTATGTTACCTTAATGGGTCGCGATGGGTCGATAATACTTAGGTTTGGTTTCATTGTAGTATGTAGGCCTTGTTAAACCATATCATATGAGTTCCAATACTCATTTGGTTTACCAAGCCTCATTCTATCCGATCTCCCGATTTAAGTCCGGTTTAATTATATAGTTTTAGATTACCGACTGATTCCGTGCTCCCTCTAGCTTTGTTTGGTTGTTGTTCAAGACCTCCAAGCATTCTCAGGCGAGTACATTTTCCCCTATTTTACTGTTTTCAATTGTTTTGGGGTGACTCATATGTGCTAAATGTTTTCAATATTATAACGATGGTATCAAAAACGATTAAAACGATTTATACAAAACTAATAACGATTTCAAAAAGTGAACAAACTTGTTGGTTGTAGTACATAACAAATGACATTCATTAGCAATGATCAAGCCGACCAGTATTAGGTTATGGTACCATAGGATCTGACAAATCCCGTTAGTTACTACACCCGTAGTTATGTGTGGGTGTTGTGGGTAGCGACTGAATCTGTAATTTGTTAATTTACTCTTTGGTAAGGGTTTATTAATGCGAAATGTTAATTTACTCTTTGGTAAGGGTTTATTAATGCGAATTGTTAATCTATCCTTTGGTAAGGGTTTATTAATGCGAATTGTTAATCTATCCTTTGGTAAGGGTTTATTAATGCGAGTCAAGAAGGTTTGAATGTTATTAGCGAGACGACCATATAAGTAGTTTCACGACCTAAAACGAATTAAACGATTTACGATTGGTTTTCACACGATGTTTTAACGATTGGGTAACGATTGGGTTTCACACGATGTTTTAACGATTGGATAACGATTGGGTTTCACACGATGTTTTAACGATTGGGCATGAACATTACTTGGGTGGTTTGGTTTGGATTAAGTGATTAAGTAACAATGCGTGTGGAATATGATACAAGCATGGTGGATACGCCGCTGGTACTTCCTATATATAAGTGTTTGTATGGTATTACATATTGTAGCGTTATTTGAATCATTTCAGCTCGAGACATAGAACATTTTATACAAGTAACATACTTTTCACAAGACATTTATTTACAAACAACTTATCTTATACAAACTCATTTTACATGGTTATTCATTTAATCATGCATTATTTTCTTATTATACATATCATCTGAACTCATTTATTGTTTTTCAAATAATTTACTAAAACAAATGTTTTTGGGTTAAGAGTCATGGCTACGAGGTTTACAAATTATAACCCGCTTGATTTGAGTTGGTTAATTAAGTTGCAATATTGTACTCTTTTCAAAACAAGGTTTTTAAATAAAGTATTGCAACGTCTAAACTAGCCATGATTTCGACACTCCTACAAAACCTATGTACTCGCCAGCATTTCTTTGCTGACCTCGTTTTCACATATGTTTCAGGTATTGTTGAATGATATCGATTGATAAGATGCATGCTCACATAGGACTGGACAAGGCCTTAGTGACTAAATAACAATGATAGACTATGTTTAAATAGTGTATTTAGATTTCAAGACGGTGTAATTATTCAATGTTTAATAAAACGAAACACTTTTGATATCCATGGTTATGAAACATTAATTCTGTTGCAACACGCCCCGATGTTTCCGCCACGTTTTGTATGTTCTACGTGGTCGGGGTGTGACATTATGCAACGAGGTAAGGTTATTGCATATGCATCTAGACAGCTGAAAGTTCACGAGAAGAACTACACAACTCATGATCTTGAGTTAGGAGCTGTGGTTTTCGCGCTTAAAATCTGGAGACACTACCTCTATGGAACGAAGTGTGTGGTTTTCACAGACCACAAAAGTCTCCAGCATATTCTTAATCAGAAAGAGCTGAACATGAGGTAACGACGTTGGGTTGAACTCTTAAACGATTATGACTATGAGATTCGCTACCACCCTGGTAAGGCGAATGTTGTAGCCAATGTGCTTAGTCGAAAGGAGCGAGTCAAGCTTCATTCTGTTCGAACTCTATCTGATCTTCAATCTCGTGTCCTTCAAGCTCAGCAATTTTATGTTTCACAAAATTTGATAGGTAAGGAATTACCACGTCAACTTGAGCTTAAACTCGAAGCGAAAGACGATGGTTTGCTCTATTTTAAGGATCGATTGTGGATTCCGAAACAAGACGATCTTTGCACCGGGGCAATGGACGAATCTCATAAGTCTCGATATTATATCCATCCTGGTGCTGATAAAATGTACAAGGATCTTCGTACTCAGTACTGGTGGCCTGGTATGAAGAAGGATGTTGCCTTGTATGTATCGAAATGCCTAACTTGTCTCAAAGTCAAGGCCGAACATCAACGACCTTCTGGCTTGCTTGTACAACCAGAGATACCGGTTTGGAAGTGGGAGAACATTGCGATGGATCTCATCACTAAGTTACCGCGTACGTCTAAAGGTCATGATGCTATCTGGGTTATTATCGATCGATTAACGAAATCAGCTCATTTCATTCCAATTCGCGAGGACCTATCTGCTGATAAACTTGCAAAGATTTATGTTGATGAGATTGTGACACGACATGGTGTGCCCTTGGATATCATCTCTGATCGTGATGCTCGATTTTCATCTCATTTCTGGAAGGCCATGCAATCTGATTTGGGAACCCAACTGAATCTAAACACTGCTTATCATCCCCAAACAGATGGCCAATCTGAGAGAACGATTCAAACTTTGGAGGATATGCTTAGAGCATGCGTGATAGACTTTGGTGGTAATTGGGATTCTCATCTGCCACTGATCGAGTTCTCTTACAACAATAGTTATCATGCTAGCATTAATATGGCACCATTCGAAGCTCTCTACGGTCGAAAATGTTGTTCACCTGTCTGTTGGAACAAGACCGGTGAAGCTCAGCTTACTGGACCTGAGCTCGTTCTGGAAACAACAGACAAAATCAAGAAAATCCGCGATAATCTTGTGACAGCTCGAAACGGTCAAAAGAGATATGCGGATATGCGACGCAAGCCCTTAGAATTTCAAGTCGGAGATCGTGTCCTACTAAAGGTTTCACCTTGGAAGGGAGTCGTGAGATTTGGAAAGAAAGGAAAACTTGCACCTCGACATGTGGGACCATTTAAGATTGTGGAAAGAATTGGAAAGGTTGCCTATCGACTAGAGCTACCTCCAGAGCTTGGAAATATTCACCCGACTTTTCACGTGTCCAATCTGTGAAAGTGTTTAGCGGACGCTGATCTACACATTCCACTTGATGAGATTCGAATCGATGAAACAATGCACTTTGTCGACAAACCCGTGGAGATCGTGGACCGTGCTTTCAAACAGTTGAAGAACAAACGGATTCGATTGGTCAAAATTCGCTGGGAATCCAAACGTGGCCCAGAGTTTACTTGGGAATGTGAGGACTAGATGAAAACTAAATATCCGCATTTGTTTTCACAAGCTTCCTCTAGTTAAAATTTCGGGACGAAATTTCCTAAAGTAGGGGAGACTGTGACAACTGTGTTCTGTAATCGATGTACGATGTAAAACAATGATGATTATTAATAAAACAATGTGCTTTGGTGTTATTATATGTGTCTTGGTGTTTCTATGTGTGTATTTGTGTTTGGTGATTTTTTCAATTCGATTCAATTCCGATTGCAAGCTTTAAATCGCGTTCTGGAAGGTTATACCTAAACTGGTGCGTAAACGCAGTCAGTATAACGCGACAAACACTCCAGAATAGTGACATAGGCTTAACATACCTTAAATAACCTCCACATAACTTAGAAATAAGTTTTGAATGGTTTGGTGTGTCGAAATCAACTTTGTTCGATCGCAGGGACTATTTGTGTCAAACTGCGAAACTATGCCGATTTGTATAGTAACGAACATTCCAGAACTTGATCATAAGTTAAACATACCCTAAATAACCTTTACATATCTTAGAAATAGGCTTTGAGGGGTTCGGTATGCTAAAATAAACTTTATGCTCATTCAGGGACTAAAAGCGTCAAAAAGTGCATAAGTTTGCATTTTTGCGCATAACTTATGTTCTGAATACATCCGGACCTCCAAAAATTTATGTAAGCATTAAAATATTTTATTTTAGTGTTTGTCATAAGAAAATTCCATTCGTCGCTTAATTTGGATCGTTTTTGCGTTCGTTACAACTTCCGTCGTAATTAACCGAACAACGCAATCGTACGACCAAACGAACCGACATCCTTGATAATTTTGAGCATATTTTAAGTTCCCTATACTTTAACTTCATTTTAGAACTTTGAAATGGGGTTAACGGGGCTTAAACGTGTCAAAAATGCATCAAATAACAAGTTTGGGGCTTCAGGGGCCTGTTCTGCCAAAAATGAAACTTGGCTGGTCTGCACAAGGCTTACGGACCGTAAGCCCTTACCCATACGGTCCGTAAGGACCTCCCAGATCAGAAAAATCTATTTAACAGCCTGTTAACAGCTGTTATGCACCCATAACTCTCTTGCACATGGCATTTCCTGATAATGGGGGGCCATTTTGATGTACCATGGTATTGCAACACATGTATGGATGAGATTGAATCACGGTTTACGATAAACGATCTTAACAGTTCAAGGAAATCTATAAATACCCACCCTCACTTCACTTGCAAACCCACAATTTGAAATCTGATTTATGCTCTCTAAGTGGAAGTATATGCTTCCTACCTGAGAGAAAATCGGATCAAATCTTGCGGGGACCTTCTGTAAGTGTTCTTTCGTTCTTTTCATTCGTTTTAGCGTTAAAGTCAAACTGCGTTTGACTTTCTGCATTGACCAGTTTATGGTCAATGTGAAGTTCGTTTGAACTTCATAACGTGAGCGTAATCACGATGGTTATAGTCCCTTGTGACTATACCTACTGATTACCACGTTATCTAGACTCAGTGACGAGTCGTAGTTTCGGCCAAAATACGTATTCTTAAGTATTTTGTAACCAAACTACTTGTGGGTATCAAAACCATTTGTTTTGATACCAAACCTGTTTTCAAACCTTGTTAAACATGTTCTAACATGTTTAGCTCGTCACTTTTAGTTTTGTGCTTGTCTAGGGTCGTAAAAGTAAGCGATCTAATCAATCGCTTATACTTTCGAACCCGACCCGTTTGGTCGATCATTAGGATCCGACCAAACACATTAGGTGACCATAGTGTATAGGGAATGACCTTCCAAGGTTATACCTTATGGTCGCTTCGTTTAAGTAGTTTTATGATAGGTAGTTTATATGCCTTAGGTAAATTACCAAAAATGCCCTTTTAAGCCAAAATTCATTTTAAGCATATGTAACATAACCTTTGGTATCTAAACTGATTAGACAACAATATTAAATATGTTGAGGCATATTTTACTTATCATAGGACTAGTTAGGCGTTCCGAACGCGTTTCACGTGAACGACGCGTTAAAGTAGCATAAGCTACCTTAATGGGACGCGATGGGTCGAAAGCACTTAGGTTAGGTTTCATTTAGAATGTAGGCCTTGTTAAACCATATCACATGAGTTCCAACACTCATTTGTTTTACAAGACCTCATTCTGTCCGATCTTCCGAGTTAGGCATCTATTGTTTGACTAGTGATTCAATTACTAGGTGCTGCTTGATTTCTCTGGTTTACTCGAGTTTGTTGAAGTACTATTGATTGAGGATACCTTGCACTACATGTGAGTACATAGTTCCCCTATTTTACTGTTTTCAATTGTTTTGGGGTGATTCATATGTACAAAATGTTTTCAAGGTTTAAACGATGATTTCAAAAACGAATAGAACGATTTATACTAAACTAATAACGATTTCGATAATGTGAACAAACTTGTTGGTTGTAGTTACATAATGAATGACATTCATTAATTTTGGCCGAACCGACCAGTATTAGGTTATGGTACCATAGGATCTGACATATCCCGTTATTGCACTATACCCATGGTTATGTGTGGGTGTTGTGGGTAACGACTGAATCTGTAATTATTAACTTACCCTTAGGAGGTTTGTTAATACGAGAAGCGAGGAACGAGGTAGTCGAGTCACGAAGGTTTGAATGTTATTAACGAGACGACCATATATAAGTATTCACAATTAAAACGAGGATGATTTAAACGATTTAAACGAGTAAACGATTTGGAAACGATGTGAAACGATTTGGGTAAACGATTGGTTTTTGGCTAGTGTTTAGATAACGGGACGAGGGTAATGTGGTGAAAACATGGTAGATACGCCGCTGGTACTTCTTATATATAAGTGTTTTCAACATATTACATACCGTGGCGTTATTTAGTTCACTTGGGTAAACGATATTGAAACGATGTCACTCAACGATGTTTTCGAAATATTATACGAGTTTTATTAACGAGTTTATACGAGATGTTTTACAAGATGATTTTCTAAAACAAAAAGATTTTGGGTGAAGAATCGTGGCTATGAAATTTTATAAATTATAACCATCTTGATTTGAGTTGGTTAATCATGTTGCAATATTATACACTTTTTAAAAAACAAGGTTTTCGAGGTATTGCAATATATGTAAACAAGCCATGATTCCGATACCCTTATAAAACCTATGTACTCGCCAGCATTTCTTTGCTGACTTTGTGTTTACATATGTTTCAGGTGTTGTTGCTTGATTGACGTTCTAGGATGCATGCGTCACATAGGATCTGGACGAGGCCTTAGTGACATAAAACAATGATAGTCGATATAAAACTTGTTTGTTATGTGTTAAAACAATGTTAATGTTTAATATTATCAATAAAACGAAACACTTTTTGTATCTATGGTTATGAAACGATAATTCTGTTACGACACTCACCGACCTTTCTGTTAGTGCACTACGTCTATTGACTTCGTCTTGTATCATGTAATAGGATAGAATAGGATATTTAGTGCACGAGGTTCGAGAAATTGAGAAATGAGGTTTGAGTGAAGATTTCGCTTGAAACTGTTCAAGCGAAATCACACACAACAGATTTCGCTTCAGCTGGTTCAGGTCACTCTCAAGCGAAATCCTTACCTCTATATATAGGGCACATGTCATTTCACTTGGTACGCGACTTCCGAAAGTGTAACGAAGTGCTGCCGGTTTTCTGTCAGGTTGTAAACATTGTTATTATCAATACAAGCAACAGATTAAAGAGTACAAGCTGTTTTCGTGTCCGGTTTACTGATTCCGCCTTTAAACTGGATGTAAAACTCTTCTGAACGACTCAGTCGGGTCATACAACGATCCAACAAGTGGTATCAGAGCTCAGGACGAGGAGTTCATACTACTACAGCTTGATTCTACCGATTTCTCTCATTTCTACTCACTTCTTTTCGTATTTTTCAGATCTGAACTAGTTCCAACGGTCGAAATGGTCTGATTTTCGAGTATAATGTGTAAAACATAGTATTAACAAAGCCTACAAAGATTCGGACTAAAATTCAGATTAAAACATGATAAAAATGACCTAAAACTGTATTTCGGTTGAAAAGTGTTCGTAGGTTATAGTTGATTTCGCTTCAAATCAGACTATTTGAACTATTTCGCTTGAACATCTGAAGCGAAATAGTAGTGTAATCTTGGATTTCGCTTGAGTTCATCTGAAGCGAAATAGAGTTGCTGGTTTTCACTTGAAGTTTGAGTTCAGGTTGAAGCGAAATAGATCTTGTGGGTTTTCGCTTGAAGATTCTAATTAGTTGAAGCGAAATAGTTGATTTCGCTTGAATCAGATCTGGACTTGGTTTTCGCTTGAGATCAGTTGAAGCGAAATAGTGGATTTCGCTTGAACAGTGTTTTATTGAGCTGATTTCGCTTGAAGCTATATTTACTTCAAGAATTTCGCTTGAAGTTGCTGTTACTTCAAAACTTAAAATTTGTCTAAGTGTTCTTGGTAATTCATTGTTACGTATTAAGTCAGTTTGAACTGATTGTTTGTTTGTTTGTTTGCACGTGATTCGAGGTGATTTACAAGGCACAAATATCAAGAAGAAGGTTTAAAATGTCAGGAGAAAGTGCTCATGATAGATGGTGGAGAAGAGACAGTGCAAGATGGGAGATTGGCAAATTGAATGAACCATTTAAGGAAGCACAAAGAGCCAATAGATGGAATGAAGAGTTAGAGTGTTACATGGATCCACATGGTAATCCAGTAGTTGATCCATCAAAAGTGGATTTTGATGCTGTAACCAATGTGTTTCCAAGTGAAGGCACTTTCAACACAAGAAGGCTTTCTGATAAAAGCTATTTGCCAAATTTGATGATCAAATTAAGAGAAGTTTTTGAAGCGAGTTTACCGAAGGTGGTAGAACTGAAGAAAAGAAAAGAAGAAGAACTGAAGAAGATGATTGAAGAAGTGAAGACTGTTGCAAAGCTTGCTGTAGAGGAACAGAGAGCTGGAGAAGTGCAGAAGAATGAAGAAGCGCAGAAGAATGAAGAAGCTCAGAAAGAGGAGATCAAAGAGCAAGATCAGAAAATTGAGTCAGAAGAATCGGTGTTGAATGAGACTGAGGTTAGAAAATCTTCTGATCTATCTAATGTTGAAATGGTTGATGAAAAGGAAAACAAATGCAGGAATTGCATAGAAATGTGCAAAGTCTGTATTGAAAAAGATGAACTGATAAAAACAAAAGATAATGAATTAAGCAAAATTGAAAATGGTTTCATAATAAAATGTAAAGATATGATTGAAAAAGAAGAAATTTTGAAACTAAAAGTTGAAAAATTGACACAGAAATGTCAAGGTCTTGAAAAGGATAATGATGTTTATAGACAACTGTGTTCTACAAAATGTGTCGATTGTGTTGAAAAAGAATCGAAATTTCAAGATTTACAAAAACAGTATGATTCTTTAAAGTGGTCGAGTCAGAGAGTACAAGAAGCTTATGATACTTTGAAGAGCCAAGTCAAAAGTTTTGATCAAAGATTGTCTGAAACTTTAACAACCAAAGAAATGTATGAGAGACAGTTTAAAGAAAAGCAAATTGAATTAAACAAATGTCTTGATGAAATTGCAAATCTTAAACAAGTCTTGGCTGAAAAAGAAAAGGTTGTTACAAAACTTCAAAGTTATCATAACTCTTCGTACATTCTCGAACGCATTTTCAACATCACACCAGATGACAAAGATACTGAAAATTGCAAAAAGGGTATTGGTTCAGAATTTCATCAGGTACCACCACCATTGAGAAACAATTATACTTTTTATGATGAGGAAAAGGTGGCAAAGGGTTTGAACATAGCTGACCAGTTACCTGAAAGTATCGATGTGACTTACTCCAAATCTGATGATGCTAATGATTCAGAGGTGGTAAGTAAGGTTGTTGAAAGTGTTTTGAAAGATGAGTCTACAAAAGGTAAGTCTGAATCACAGGATGGAGATGAAGGAAATTTTTATGATGGTTATTCGAAAAACACAAAATCCGAGAAAAATTTGAATGATGATTCAAAAGGATTGGTTTATACCATGATTGGATCGGACAAACTATTCTTAGATGTTGTATTCCCGATTCAGAATGTGATTTCAGAGAAGGTTGATAAAGTTTTCAAAATGGTTGAGATTGAGAAGTCTGAGATTCCAAAGTTTGCTAGTAAAGGTCATAAATCTTTTTATAACAAACCTGGTTTTAAGAAGAAAAACATGAAGGCTGGTTTGGGTTATAAAAAGAAACAGAATTGGAATCAAAGTAAAAAACCAAATTTGCAACAAAAGATGAGTTTTGTTCAAGGGAAAAGCTTGAAAGAAGAGGAAAAACTCAAAATTGGACAACAGTCTAATGAGGAGTTTGATGATATGAAAAAGAAACAACAACAGGCCAAGGATGTTTCAAAGAAAGTGTGTTTTAAATGTGATCAACTTGGACATGTTGCACGAAAGTGTCCAAATCCAAAGCCTGTTGATGTTGAAAAACAGAAATCTGAGGATGAGAAATCGAGGTCAACCAGATTTGATTCGAAACAAACTTGGAGGTACAATACAAACAAGTTTGCTTCAAATCAAAATTGGAAATCAAACCCGAATAGGTTCGATTCAAGACAGATCTGGAATTTTCACACACCCAGATTGAGAACAACACAGAGTTGGAGAACATCTGTTGATATGACAAAACCTCAAGAATTTTGGAAACCGAAAAATGTTGTTCAAAATCAAAAGGTTCAAAAAGAGACAAATTTTTACAAAAGAGGTACTCCGAAAGGTCAAATGTGGAGTGCTAAGAAGCAAGTGATGTTGGACAAAAATGAGAAAGTTGAAGTCAAAGTTGAACAAGTTTTAAATGACAAAGAGTTTCCAAAATTGAATGAACATTATTGTATTGAAATGCCTAAGGTCCAACAGACCTGGGCTAAATTGTTCAAATGATTGATAAAGTTCGAATGTGCAGGTGCTCAACGAAGCTGAAGACTGTGAGAATGGTAGTAGGAGCAACCTGGCACAGGAAGAGGTTGCAGGACCCTGGTTTGGTTGAACAGGGAGTTTAGTTTGAGTGTTTTCTGTACATAAATAAACAATATTTTCAAAATCCTAAAAATTTGAAAAAATTAAAAACCAAAAATATGTTTTTAAGTTTGTTAAAATTTGAAAAACCAAAAATATGTTTGTTTTTAATTTTTGTTTAATTGTATGTTGATTGAATACGCCGAAACCCTCACGGCTGAACAAACATGATTACTTTCATCAGATTGGAAAACGGTTTTCAAACTGTTAAGATCAATGGGTTGTAAATCATGGGGGTATGTTATATTTTCTGCAAAACAGAGCATGAGATGCAGAAAATGGATGGCGAGACAAAGCTATCAGTGTTGGTTGTTAAATTTTCTTTAAATGGTTTTGCATTTTAGGGGGAGAAAAAATTGTCATTAGAAAATACAAAAACATTTGAAAAATTAGAAAAAGTAAAAAACATGATAAAATTCAAAAATTTGAGTTTTGCGTAAAAAAGAGGAAATGATAGTACATCAGTAGACAGTTACAGTATGCTAAAGAAATGGAAAGTTTAAAAGAGTTAA
Organism: Helianthus tuberosus; assembly: GCA_030545235.1. NCBI lineage: Eukaryota > Viridiplantae > Streptophyta > Magnoliopsida > Asterales > Asteraceae > Helianthus > Helianthus tuberosus. Next base: position 80,233,617 of record CM060441.1, on the reverse strand, counting down.
ACAATCTTACTGATGATGTGTCGATAGGTTTTCGCACATTTAGTAGATTTATTCGGGATATAAACCTAAATTCAAACTTATGAATTCGTGGGGAACACTACTTGGATATATAGGTAACCCCTGAAATCTCGTTTGAAAGGTCTCGTAATCTGATATACTAGGTCTTTATACTCTATGATGTCTGGGGTATTATTCCGGGACTTCTGCTGAACGGTAGTTCTGACCTAGTCCCTGGCTAATACTTGCTGCAATGCTTGAAACACAGCATTAAACCCTCAGCATGCTGAAACAATAAAATTGATATATGCTGCTGTTGTAAGCAAAAAGATCCTCTAAAGGGGACACACTGAAAAGTCGAAGCTGATATCTCTCTGCGTATACGGAAGTATCGATCTGAGATCCCTCGGCCCTCGCATACCTAAATTATATACAGATATCATTGTAGTATTCTCACCTGTAAGACTGATTATTGGGATTCTGGATACGGGAGTATATTCAAGAGGTGGGACACATGAATGATCTAAGTTCATAATTCATCTAAATCGTATCCTGAGTAAATTGAAATTTGTGTGAGAATTTAAGATGGATCAGTATATCGACAATCGAAGTAAATTGTTTAAGTCTGAGTGTGAAATTAAGCTCAACGGTACTTGTGACTTGTCAGAAACTGATATGATCCTCTGTCGCATACTCAAAACAAAAATATTGTTTGTAAATATGTTTGTACATATTTCGTTACTGCTTTATGTTTTCAGAAAATACAAAAAGATTTTGATTTCTGCTTTATTTTCGACAACTGATGTCTGAGTGATGAGTTTCAAAATCTTAGTAAGCTGATCGTGTTTCTGAAAATAAAACAAGTTCATTAATTTGAAACTTGAAGTTTTAAAATCAAAAACAGTTTGTGATATCTCCAAGGTCATTAATTTGGACTTGGATGATTAACTGAGAGGGAGTTGGATTCTTAAATACTGCCAAATATTTTCAGTTTGTTGATAGGGGGAGTGGATTAGAGAATTTGATTGAGTATTCAAAACATTGTTACTTATAAATGGATGAGAAATTGCAGATGATAGTCCAGATTATGATCCCGAGAGCAAAGTCTAAGGGGGAGTCTGAAGACAAGCTTGAAACATGAAAGAGCTTGTTGATGGAAAGCTAGGTGTCGATCCCAAAGCACGGAAGCTTAACGAAAGGGGGAGCCTGAAGCTGATAGAAGAAGAGAAAGATTATTAGATGCTTACAATGTTACAACTTAAATGAGAAGGCAGAATGATTAAGACTGAAGAAGGTGTCATAACAGAGAATAGTCACTGAAGACTGCGTCAATATCCGAGGGGGAGTCTGTTAGTGCACTACGTCTATTGACTTCGTCTTGTATCATGTAATAGGATAGAATAGGATATTTAGTGCACGAGGTTCGAGAAATTGAGAAATAAGGTTTGAGTGAAGATTTCGCTTGAAACTGTTCAAGCGAAATCACACACAACAGATTTCGCTTCAGCTGGTTCAGGTCACTCTCAAGCGAAATCCTTACCTCTATATATAGGGCACATGTCATTTCACTTGGTACGCGACTTCCGAAAGTGTAACGAAGTGCTGCCGGTTTTCTGTCAGGTTGTAAACATTGTTATTATCAATACAAGCAACAGATTAAAGAGTACAAGCTGTTTTCGTGTCCGGTTTACTGATTCCGCCTTTAAACTGGATGTAAAACTCTTCTGAACGACTCAGTCGGGTCATACAACGATCCAACACTTTCCGCCACACTTTGTTGTTTTTACGTGGTCGGGGTGTGACAATTAAATTGTACGGATACCTGGATTTTTGACGGTTGTCACATTCTCCCCCTGTTAAGAAAATTTCGCCCCGAAATTTTAGTTCTGCTACTAGCTGCAGGGGAGTTGGGGAACAAATGTGGGTATTTTGCTTTCATGCGATCCTCACGCTCCCAAGTGAACTCTGGGCCGTGTCGCGCGTTCCATCGAACCTTGACGAGTTTAACACTGCTCCTACGCGTCTTGTTAATCTTCCAATCAGTAACCTCAACGGGTTCTTCGGTAAAGTGGAGCGTGTCGTCAATGTGAATTTCATCGGCAGGAACGACAACTGTTTCTTGAGTTGGACTCTTTTTCAGATTAGATACATGAAATGTATCATGAACTCCATTCAATTCCGCAGGTAGATCCAACTTGTAAGCTACAAGACCAATCCTCTCCAGGATTTTGAACGGTCTAATGTATCGCGGGTTCAACTTTCCACGCTTCCCAAAGCGTGCTACCCCTTTCCAAGGTGAGACTTTTAACAGAACCATATCTCCCACTTGAAACTCCAAAGGTTTCCTCCTTTGGTCCGCATAGCTCTTTTGTCGATCACGAGCCGCCTTGATGAGCTCTCGGATCTCTATGATCTTATTTGTCGTCTCTTGAACCAATTCGGGACCAACAAGCTGTCTATCACCCGCGTCTGCCCAGCATAATGGTGATCGACACTTGCGTCCGTAGAGAGCTTCAAATGGTGCGGCTTGAATGCTTGCATGGTAGCTGATGTTATATAAGAATTCTACCAAAGGTAGGTGAGTGTCCCAACTACCACCCAAGTCCATTACGCAAGCTCGCAACATGTCTTCTAGCGTTTGAATCGTTTGTTCGCTCTGGCCATCTGTCTGCGGATGGAATGCAGTACTCAGATTCAACTAAGAAGCAAAGGCTTCTTGGAAGGATTGCCAAATCCTTGACACAAATCTTCCGTCTCTATCGGATATAATCGAGATAGGCACTCCGTGTCGTGCAACAATCTCTCTGAGGTACAGCTCGGCAAGCTTACCAGTGTTATCCTTTTCCCTGATCGGCAGAAAGTGTGCAGATTTCGTCAGACGGTCTACGATTACCCAAATCGTATCATGACCTCTGGGTGTCTTTGGTAACTTCATTACAAAATCCATTGAAATCTGCTCCCATTTCCACATGGGTATTTCAGGCTGTTGCAGAAGACCTGAAGGCTTCTGATATTCGGCCTTTACCTTGGCACAAGTCAAACATTTGCCAACATACGTCGCTACATCTCCTTTCAATCTCGGCCACCAGTAAAAATCCTTCAAGTCCTGGTACATCTTATCTTCTCCGGGATGGATCGAGTACCTTGACTTGTGAGCTTCATGAAGATAACGTTTCTAAGACAACCAAAGAGGGGAACCCAAATTCGTTTCATGAAGCACAACGTTCCTTCCTCATTGGGTACTAACTGTTTCTCCATCCCACGGAGATATTCATTCACTAGATTCTCCTCTTTAAGAGCTTCTCTCTGCGCGACACGAATGCGCAACGAGAGGTCTGTCTGAACAATCATTTCCAAAGCCCTAACCCTTATGGGCTTGATTCTTTCTTTTCGACTTAAGGCGTCTGCGACCACATTCGCCTTCCCTGGGTGATACTTGATTTCACAATCATAATCGTTTAACAGCTCCACCCATCGGCGCTGTCTCATGTTAAGCTCCTTCTGATCGAATATATGCTGTAAGCTCTTGTGATCAGTAAAGATCGTGCATCGGGTGCCATACAAGTAATGTCGCCAGATCTTTAATGCAAACACCACTGCGCCTAATTCCAAATCATGCGTGGTGTAATTTTTCTCGTGAACCTTCAACTGGCGCGAAGCATAAGCTATAACCATCTGTCGCTGCATCAACATGCAGCCTAAACCTTGATGCGAGGCGTCGCAATATACCACGAAGTCATCAGTGCCTTCGGGTAGGGATAAAATTGGTGCATCGCAATGCTTGTTCTTCAGCAACTAAAAAGCTTCTTCTTGCTTGTCTCCCCATTCATACTTCTTGTCCTTTTGAGTGAGGGAGGTCAACGGTTGAGCGATTTTCGAAAAATCCTCAATAAATCTGCGGTAATAACCAGCCAAACCTAGGAACTGTCGAATCTCGGTTGGCGTCTTTGGAGTTGATCAAACCTAGGAACTGTCGAATCTCGGTTTACCACGTGACCAAGGAACTGAACCTTACGCAACCAGAATTCGCACTTCGAGAACTTTGTGCACATCTCTTCCTTGAGCAGCTCTAAGATAGCTCTTAGATGTTGCTCATGTTCTTCCTTCGTCTTCGAAGAAATCAAAATATCGTCGATAAACACAATCACAAATTTATCGAGATATGGCTTGCAGACTCTATTCATCAAATCCATAAACACTGCTGGCGCGTTTGTCAACCCAAACGACATAACCAGAAACTCGTAGTGTCCATATCGAGTTCTAAAGGTCGTCTTTGGAATACTCTCCTCTTGAATTCTTAACTGGTGATAATCCGATTGAAGATCGATCTTAGAGTAAAAAATTGAACCTTGTAGTTGATCAAACAGGTCATCGATCCTTGGCAAAGGATACCGATTCTTAATGGTCAACTTGTTTAGCTCTCGATAGTCGATGCACATGCGGAAACTACCGTCTTTCTTCTTAACGAACAAAACTGGAGCTCCCCAAGGCGAGAAGCTTGGTCTGATAAATCCCTTGTCCAATAGCTCCTGGAGTTGTGTCGACAATTCTTGCATCTCTGAAGGTGCAAGTCGATAAGGTGCCTTCGCTACAGGCACGACGCCTGGAACTAGGTCAATGTGAAACTCGACTTGTCTTTGCGGCGGTAATCCTGGCAAGTCTTCGGGAAAGACTTCAGGATATTCCTTCACAACTGGGATATCTTCCAACTTTGGCTCAGCGGCTTCTTTGTCCACAATGTGTGCAAGGAAAGCAACACATCCTTTCTGCAAACATCTTCGGGCTTTCAAACAACTAATGATCCTTAGAGGCGTATCGTGCTTCTCTCCATGTACCACAATTGTTTCTCCATTCGCCATCGGAATGCGAATGATCTTCTCGTGACATACGATATCTGCTCGGTTGCTCGACAACCAATTCATTCCAACTACCACGTCGAAGCTTCCCAATTCGACTGGCAGAAGATCAAGCGTAAACTCGTGCTCTCCCAGCTCTATTACGCAACCTCTAATGACTTCATTCGCTTCTACTAGCTTTCCATTAGCTAGTTCTATCGAATACGGACTGTCTAGCTTACTAGCTACCAACCCAAGTATATTCTTAAATTCTAGGGACATAAAGCTATAATCGGCACCAGTATCAAACAGTACAGATGCAAAGCGTTGGTTGATAGGGAACGTACCCGTGACTACATTTGGATCTTGGTGAGCTTCCCTCGCTCCGATGTTGAAAACCCTTCCATGAGCTTGGTTGATTTTCGGGCATTCACGCGTGAAGTGCCCAACGTCTCCATAATTAAAGCAACCTGGTCCCCGACCATTTCCACTTCCATTACCACCCTGGTTGTTGTTTTCTCCACGGTTTCCACTACCAGCTTGATTCCCAAAATTACCACGATTACCATTACCGCCATTTCCTCCTTGAGGGCGGTTTCCATACCCATTACCACCACGGTTACCGTTTCCATTACCATAACCTCTCTGACCACCATTTCCATGACCGGCACCCAACCAACATGTTTCTTTGGCATGGCCAACTTTTCTGCACGACTCACATCTTCCGTGTCGGCATCGTCCAGTGTGATGCAACTGACACGCGTCGCATTTGGGCAAGGTGCCCATATACCCTTTTCCTTTGTTTTCAACACTAGTTTTGACTTAAGCTGGTGGGTTCACATCCTTCTTCTTGTTAGCACTGCTGGTACCCTTCTTAAAATTTGAGAACTTCCTTTTGTTCTCACCTGATGACTCAACGTGAGTCTCCTTCTTCTTCTTGTCAGAAATCGAGAACTTGTTTAACCTGATTGCTTCTTTAGTCAGTGATACACTTAGATCAATAGCCTTAGTGATCGTGGCAGGCTTTGACGTCGTCACCATACTCATGATTTGGGGTGCCAACCCCCAAATAAAATGCTCGATGCGCTTGAATTCCGGATCAACCATGTATGGTACAACGCGAGATAAGTCTTGAAATCTCTGCACATATTCAGCAATCTTCGGACCATCCATCTTGAGGTTCCAGAATTCGGTTTCTAACTTTTGGATCTCAGCCCTGGAACAGTATTTCTTGCGCATGAGTTCCTTCATTTCATCCCATGTCATGGCATAAGCAGCCTCTTCTCCCAAGGTCTGAACTTGGAGATTCCACCAGGATAGCGCTCCATCTAAGAACAATCCAGAGATGTAGGTGACCTGGTGCTCCGGCGCACATTTGCTCATTCTTATCACAGAATCAGTCTTCTCCGTCCATCTGACAAAAGCTACAGCACCCTCGGTGCCGTCGAAATTCAGAGGCTTACAGTCTAAGAACTGCTTATAGGTACAGCCTGTACAAGCAACATCATTCACAGAAAGCATTAGCGAACACACATGGAATATCCAAATGTAATGTAATGTGTCTTTTAGTGACTTAAACATTACCAAGAGGTGGGTTGCTTCCCGAGGTACCTCCGCTAAGCTCAGAGCGTAAGGCCTCGTGTTATGCTATCGCTCGTGAAATCCGTTCTTGTAACTCAGCCTCTGTTGTGGGCAGTTGGTTGTCTCTTCGAGGAGGCATCTTCTAAAGAAGATTGTATTGGTCAGGTCTTATGCATATAAGTATGTAGGTGCGTGTATGTAATAACATTTATCATCGCAAATAAACACATAGCATCACATTCATATCACAAACAAGTAATTCAACAATGTATATAATGAGAATATTGCGATTGAGCTTGTATAAATCATCGACCACGAATACAGTATTACATGTTCTACAAATGTACCATATCACATCAAAAGGGACTACAGGGTCACACTACCCTTGTCCAAAATATCCATCAAACTACAACAATCATAAAATCAAAAAGTGGTCTTCAAAAGGTCGTGTAATCTGGGCTCAATAGCGACACTCTCATGAAAAGTATGCTACCTGCATAAAACCAAAAACCTGCTATGCTGATGGTGGAGGAGGCGGAGGTGGAGGAACGAATAGCAAACTGCGCACGTGCGCTAACTCCTCCTCAAGAGCATGAACGCGACGCAACAGATAACTAATCTGCTGCTCCATAGTAAGAAAACGAACGTCAAAATCTGGGTATGGCAGAAGAGGAGCAGGTGGAGTCGCGAAAGGTGACTGACATGTACAAGGTGGAGGACGTGGAATCCTCTCTAGCTCCATGACTCTACGACTTAACATCTCCTGCTGAAGCTGTAGGGACAGCAGTAGCTCATCCCTCGTGTAACCAGTGTAGTGGAAGGGATGATATGGATCAGAGACAGGCATAGTGTTGGGCGGAAACCATATAAGTGGCTCGCCTGATGGTGCAGAAGTAGTAGCAGGTGTAAACTGTGGCATGAAAGGAAATGCGGCTGACACGGGTGGAATATGGCTGGGCTGCTGACTCGATGGACCTTCCCCTGGACGGGGTGGAGGGATATCCTGTAAGAATGTGATCGACAGGTAAGTGCGGTGTATATCAGACACGTGTGGGTGAAACAGGGCAATGTCAACTGGTGCATGTGTAGGTGAAGGTGGGGGAGTAACAGGCTCAACGAAAGGAGGTAAGTCATCATCATCCTCTATCCACCCATTGTGGGTGAATGCGTAACGGGGATCTATATGGTCAGCAAAAGGAGCATGGTCAGCGGCTGCAAGGATCGGATCGGGTACAAGTGGGGCGATATCAGGTACGCCAAAAGGTACGGGATCAATATCATGTAAAGGCTCATGTGCTGGGGCCAGATCAGACTCAGCAGGCATCGGCTCAGGATCGGCCGGTATCATCTCAGGATCATCGGGAATCAACACATGATCAGCTGGTGCATCAAAAGGCTGATCTTCAGGAACAAAGTCATGCTCATGTCCAAACTCATTATCAAACTCAAAGTCATGATCAAAGTCGTGTGGAATAGTAGGTGCAACTGACATGGCTGTGTCAAAATCAGAATCAGTGGGGTAACACTGCAAACCCAGTGCGTGCAAAGTAGTAGATGACACAGACTTGAATGAATCAGGACCAGAATGATCAGACGAAATCTCAACGACAGGAACCTCAACAAGTGGAACGACAACGACATCATCGACTGGAGCTCCATCACCCTGGGCATCCTCAGGGGGACCCTCAATAAAAAGATCGATATCATCGTCAGACAAAGCATCAAAAGGCAAATACTCGAGAGGAAATGCAGCAAGGGGCAAAGGATCGGGGATCGGAACAAGAAATGGATCCTCGACAGGGAAACCATCAGCTAGCGGTACATCATCGCCAAAATCAGGTAATGCAAACGGCTGGAAATCATCATCATCGTCACTCTCAGTGACAGAAGTAAAAATCTCAGGGTCTAGGACAATCTCATCGTCCGACACAATGGCCATGGGGTCTATAGTATCTGACAGTCCACTCTCAGATGAGGACATGGTGTCTGTAACAAAACAATCATATGCACATATATCAACAATCATCAAATAAGCATGTAAGTAGCAACAATGTAAGCATGTATTCATCCTAGTCTTCCCAGACTATCCCACCCAGCCTCTCAGACTGAACCACCTAGTCTCTCAGATTAAACCTCCCAGTTTCTCAAACTGTCCCAACTAGTCTCTCAGACTACCCAGTCTCTCAGACTAAACTACCCAGTCTCTCACACTGAATTACCCAGTCTCTCAGACTGAATTACCCAGCCTCTCAGACTGAACTATAAACGAATTCCTTGAAATGTATTTTGTGTCTTTTATTTGTAAAAATGTTTGTTTCCTGGATCTGGACATTTCGTGTATGCAATGAAAACATGTTTGTGAAAACATTTTCGTGAGAGCCCTAATGATCGTAGTCTAGACTCGAGAAAGAATCCTAGTTCGCTACGATCGAAGCTCTGATACCAAGCTGTCACACCCTGACTTTTGCGGAAGCGTGATTATTGGTGTGACTTTCTTAATACCATAGCATTCAATCATAACAACAGCTATATGATTAAAACCATAAGATGTTCATCCATAAAGTTTAGTTTGAAAATACCACAACATACTTGTCTGAAACGTAGACACCAAATTTTAAGTTACAACCACAACTTGTTTAAATGAGTTCACGAAGACTCAACAAAAGACCTTAAATAAAACCGAGTTTAGAAACATGTATCTTGTCCAGGAATAAGATACATCTCCTAAACCCTACGACCTCAGATGACATCATTTATTCATGACGCATCTTGAAACATGCAACCACCCGCCAGATCCATTTAATTCCCTGAAATACATGTAGTTTAAAAACATCAACAAAAGTTGAGCGAGTTCATGTGTTTGTGTATATGTATGTATAAAACCTTTGTAAACAGTGTATGTAAATCCCGGTATGAAAGCAAACAAGGAAAAGATCACCAATGGTTTGCAAGGCCACTGATATGTGTGACGGCGTAGGAAGGCTCAAACCTAGCAAATTTGTATCGGGCTTCCGGCTGGAAGACATAGTCACCCTATGGGCCACCCTGGTCCTCATGGGTGTGGGCTTGCTACACCCAAATAGATCTATCACTCATGCCCCTCGGTCCTTATACGAGGATTCATGGTCTCAATTATGTGCCTACCCATTCACATGATCTATGGTACTTTCCTAGGCTAACCATACCAATTGTATTTGTATGTAATCCTTTTGTAACATGTATTTCACCCCCGAAGTTGATAAACAAAACAGTTTAAAGAAAATGGGGACATGAACTCACAGTCTTGCTTCTTCGGTACTCGTAACTCAAATCCGTTCAGCGAACACGACTACCTACAATGTACTAGCGTCTATTAGACGAACGGGCCGTGCCTGGTCTCGGTATTTACGTTTTTGAGTTACGTCTCCTTTATGTCTCCAATATTATTCCAAGTTATAATTACTTGTTAAAATAATAATTATTTTAACTTTAAATTATATTTAATTTTATTTTGGAATAATCGTTAAACAACATTTTTGTAATAATACTTCTCAAGTACTTATACTTATATTTCCTTTCCAAGGATGGGGGTATCTCATACATGTCTATTCATATCCTTGTATTTGATAAGTATTCTTAAACTTAACTTCTGATTAATTGTTCCGGGATTATATATCCAACATACATTTCCAAAATATATGTTTCAAGAAATATTACTTAGAAAAATTATTCATAATTTTTATTTTGACAAAACTTATTTGTAGTTCCAAATTAATATATTTTCAAGTCTCACTTCAGAAAATATATATAAACTTATGTTATCCAAAAACAATGTATTCCAAGAAAATATATATATTTTTCCCAAAAATATTATACTTCCTAGTAATTCCAAGAAAATATAGTTTTACTTCTCGAAAATAATATACTTTCTACTTGTCAAAAATATGATATAACTTGGTAATATTTGGAAAAATCATATTTTTGCTTCTTTGTATCCAAAATATCATTTACCAAAAATATATTTATAAGCATATTTTCCGGAATATTTTGGTAAGTTACATTTCTAGTTCGGTTTCACAATATTTTGTGTGTAACTTATATATTTATTCCATATGATTTTTTGTAATCTCTTGGATTGTAATTTCTTGGTATTTTTGTTAAGTTATATTACTTTAACCCTAAAATAATATAATTATTACACCAAGTATACAAATATTCACACAAATCATGTCTTTAATGTATATATATTCTAAATATATATTTACCCATTTTTATTTATAAAACCAACCTCCAATGTTTGTATTTTTGTAACAAAAATTATGGCAAAGTTTATATTGAAAAACTCGTGTTCAAAATACACTTGTAAATATTGGTTTGAAAATATTTTTCTAAGTGTTTATATTTTTAGAAAATTTTGCCATAGTTTCCCTTAAAAATGGAGGTGTCCATGCTATCAAAGCATATAATTTTCTTTTTAAAATTATCACAAACAATCAACAATCAACCCTAAGCAACTTACATTTACTAATTTGCCATAATCATGTGGTTTACATAACAACATGAACTTGAACTTTCAAAAAAACTTGTAGTAACTTGGTAGTGTGTTTAGTAGGTTTAGTTATCCTCCAAAATGTATTTACTTCTTTATAAACTTCATTCTTGACAGATTTAGGTGTTTACAACTTGTAAACATGTTTTACAAAAACGTTTCTTTATGAAATCTTCTTGTTTCTCAAGTGTTTCTACACTTGTTTTATCACCAAAAATAGTGTATGTTCAAGTAAGAACCAAGATCTTCTAAAAATCATATTTTGAACTTGGTTCTTTTGGAAAACCATTCATAAATCTTAGATCCATAAGATTATTAACTCACTTTGATTATTATTTTTAAAGAAATCACTTTATTCTTCAAGTTCATGCTTACACATGTGGATGATCATCTTGTTTTATCACATAATCATCCTCTTACTTGCTAGATCATGTGTTTAATCACAATCTAGCAAGCTCCTTATGATGATCAACATCATAATCTCAAGAAAATAACAATCAAGTATCATACATACACTAAACAACATAGTTTCATCAAGATTTCATCATATGTCAAGCTTATGTTCATGTTTCTTGATTAGGTTCTTTAGTGTTCTTCATGATTATCAATGTACATCATCTTTTAACCAACAAAATATGAAATAACAAGGGGTTATAAGGGCCTTACTACTAGCTCTATGGCTAGGGATGAACTCTTGAAGATGAAGGTGACAAATGTGTTGGATAAAAGCAAGTACGAAAGGTCCTTCCACTTCCAATGCCACCAAGCTTCCTTATGCACCCTTAAACACCTTTGTATGGCCTTAGAATAGATGAGCTTGAAAAGAAAATGGTGATGGTGTGTGGATGAGGTCTCGGTCGAGAGCCAAGAGAGGGAGAGGAGGAAGATGAGTGAAGTGTTGGTGAAAGATTATGAGTCCTTTATCCCTAATCTCCTTCTTATAACGATTCTTCCACTTAAACCTTTGTGTAATATGTCAATTATGAGGGGACAAGATCCAATATAATATGTAAATAAAATCTAAGGGGTAGGGCCATGTATGGCCGATTACTAGCTTGGGGGGGGGGGTCTAAGTGTAAGTTTAAACTATTAAGTTACCATGTAGTTCAAAACCAAGCATTAGTTAGATGTTTAGGTTATGAGATATTTTATATGGGGTGTTATGATGTTCGGGGATCATAAATAGCTTGGAAACATTAAAACAGTGCTTCTAGTATAATTTTGGTGTTTCGGGTAGTGTCCGGTTGTTCGGTTAGATATCGGTTCGTTAAAGTGTCAAACTATCCCGTTTAGTGTTCTTTATGTTACCTTTTGTGACACTTTTAATTCTCGACACTTAGGAAAGCATTCAGGACCATTTAGTCATATTTTTGCATGTTACTAGCTTGTTAAAAAGCTGATTTTTGCTGATTTATGCAGAATTCTGCACTTTATGTGGGTTTTAGGCACTTCCCGGCACTTAAACTATCACTTCGGAATGCAGTTTTGTGGTCCTTACTTCCCTACACACCATACTAGTGTAGTACTTAGTCTCTGGCTCATACTGGGCCTCAAAACAACGTCTGTCTATGTACTAAACCTTGTCAGCATTTTTTTTCTGAGTTATCCGCTAATTGTGCTAACTGTGCTTTGTGCATCATTTATGTTAATATGGTTTGTATGTAAAAATGATGTGACATTTTGCAATATGTGATGCACATGTAAGTATGATGCAGTAATCAGAAAGCAGTCATTTGTAATTCAGCACAGTCATTAAGCACTAATCATGGTTAATTAAATTGTACGGATACCTGGATTTTTTACGGTTGTCACATTTGTCGTCTCAAGAAGTCTCTTTATGGCTTAAAGCAAGCTCCACGCGCTTGGTACCAACGTTTCACGGACTATGTTCTCACATTAGATTTTATTTAAAGTAAGTGTGATGCATCCTTATTCACTCTTCATCAGGGCAATGATGTGGCGTTTCTTCTTCTCTATGTTGATGATATTTTGCTAGTAACTTCTTCCGATCAGCTACGACATCGCCTAATGTCTCACCTTTCTAGTGAGTTTGCTATGAAGGACCTTGGCCCTCTCAGTTTCTTTTTTTGGGATTTCTGTTACCCGAACCTACGATACAATGTTTTTGTCTCAACAAGCATATGCACATGATATTATCGAGCGTGCTGGAATGCAATCTTGCAAACCCGTCTCCACTCCAGTCGATACAAATTCTAAGCTCAGTGCCTCCTTAGCTCATGATTTTGAAGACCCTACTCTTTATAGGAGCCTCGCAGGTGCTCTACAGTATTTAACTTTCACACGACCCGATACTAGCTATGTTGTTCAGCAGATTTGTATACATATGCATGCACCAAAAACCGATCATTGGAATGCTCTTAAACGCATTATTCGGTACATTCAGGGGACCACCTCATTCGGTCTATTCTTGGGGCGTTCCAATGACCCGGGCCTACTTGCATACACTGATGCAGACTGGGCAGGATGCCCAGATACAAGGAGGTCTACTAGTGGTTATTGCGTATACTATGGTGATAATCTAATTTCTTGGTCGTCTAAGCGGCAACCCACCATCTCCCGCTCCAGTGCTGAGGCTGAGTACCGTGGGGTTGCTAACGTGGTTGCCAAAATCTGTTGGCTTCGTAATTTGTTATTAGAACTGCGACGACCCCTGACACGTGCTACACTTGTTTATTGTGACAACGTTAGTGCCATTTATTTATTGATTAATCCTGTTCAACATCAACGCACCAAACATATAGAGCTTGATATCCATTTCGTGCGTGAAAAGGTTCAACGGGGATAAGTTCGTATTTTGCGTGTCCCATCTCGATTTCAGATAGCAGACATATTCACGAAAGGTCTTCCTCGCATTCTTTTTGAAGATTTTCGGTCCAGTCTCAGCCTACGGTCCCCTCCAGCTTCGACTGCGAGGGTGTAATAGATAACGTATATTTAGATAATATTTCCCTTGCCTTGTACGGCTCGAAAGTAGTTGTGATCTCTCCTAAATATATGAGAGGTATTTTGTATATAATGGAGGAGAATTAATGAGAAGGGTATCAACCCACATTATACAAAGTATTATGCCTGTCTTCAACCACGACGTCAATTGAGGATTTTGGGATCAATCTCGAGGACGAATTTCAAGAATTTCCTAACCGACAAAAATAAGTCAAGAACAAATGCAAAGACCAAATCAAGGCGACACCGGAACTTGTTGACAAGCTCAATGTTCGAATGGAAAAGTATATGGATCGAAAAGTATATGGACCGAACACACATGGGAAACTGAAGACGCACTTGAAGTTATGTAAACATATAAAACACGGCATAACATATCTTATTTTTTTTAGTGTATGTACATTTTTATTATTATTTTTAATTTATGTACGTTTTTATTTTAATTTACGTACGTTTTTAATTTTAGTCTATGTATGTTTTTATTTTTAGCTCTTACTTCTATTCTCTTATTTTTAACTTAATTTTAAGGTAGGTTCTATTGCTTGAACTAGGTTGTTCCCGCCCACGTGTTGCGGCGGAGAACCTTTTTTGGAAAGCAAAAATCATGACGTTATAAGGAAAATTCATTTAAAATTTAAAGCGGTAATTTTTTTAAAATTCATGGGTTGTAGTGTAATGCGGGTTTAAAAGAGTAAAAAATAACATTATTAAAGTTCAGGGGACATGTGATAAATTTATTAAAACTCAGGGGGTAAGAATGTAAATTGGTTTAAAAACTTTAACATTATTTGAAGGGGTCAATGTGTAAGAACTAAAAACTTTGTGACCAAAATATAAAAAAAAAGAATAAATTGTCTTGTAGGATGGTTACAAATGTCAAAAAAAAAAAAAAAACAAATGAGTAAAGTATGCCATAAGATAAAAGGTTAAATATATGAGTGTAGATGTAACACCCTGACCGGAGGCGGAAACGTCGAGGGCATCACGAAACTTGATAGAATGCATATGAGCACATGGTGGTTAAATTAAAGTTGAAATATAATTAAGTTTATTGGAGGATTGCATTCACATCCAAACTAGTACATAACAACTATAACACATTGTTCACAAACAGGTCCTTGTTTTTATTTTAAGCTAAGGCATTTGTCTTGAGCAATCCTATGTGATCCATGCGTAAAGCTAACTTCAAACATCAACACCTGAAACATATGTTAAAATAAACGGGTCAACAAACGGTTGAGTGAGTTCATAGGTTTTGGTTAGTTTGATAGTAAACAAATAATGTGATAATGAAATAAAATGTTTAACAATGTGGCATTTGATATGTTCAAAACAATTGATTGATACAAGTCCCGCTTGGTTAACATTCGAACCTTGTAGACGTAAACACGGCATTGATCACCCAAACTTCCGCAATGAATAACATGAACAACAACAACAATAACAACAATAGGTCTAGAAGTCGGGTGGGGCGTCACACCTAAAGCGCTAAAATATACCGTTCGGCTTGATCGAAGTTAATGAATGTAAATTAAGCATCAAGTAATCAAACATTTGCAAGGAAACAATCAAGATAGCCACAACAATGCAAATGAGTTTGTATCACATTATTACATATGTTTCACCCCGAAAATATTGTAAAACAGAAAATGGGGACTATGAACTCACCTTGCTTGCGAATCAAATTCCAAACAAGTATATAGGTAAGAGTTTTGCAGGAACAAGTCTTTCCACGCTACTCTATAAACATGCATGAAACAACACATATGGAACATAGCATTAACAAGGGCAACATTGTGATTTTGTATAAACGGGTGACAAGGTTTTGTGTTGTACGGTTTGACAATCTGTTTGGGGAACACTTGGTAATTTGATAAATATGTGGAGTATTTATATAAAATACTAAGTTATACAAATGATAAGTAAAATATTGTTATTTGTATATTTAAACAACAAAAAATATATATATGTGTATTTTCAAAAAAAATAAGATAATTATACAATTTAATTATCTAATAATTAATTTAGGGCAGAATAATTAGAATTAATATCTTAATTATATAATAAGTATAATTCAGATTTAAAATAATCATCATGGCAGAAATAAATATATTTAAAATAAACAGTTAATTATTTGTTTAAAAATGGAATAACTGAATAATTGTCTAAATAATTGTCTAATTAATTGATTTAAATCAGAAATTTAGAAATATCATTTTTAAAAATTAGCATGCAATATTACAGATTTAAAATAAATGTTATGGCCTTGAATAAATTTTATATAATAATCTGGAAATAAAAAAAAAGATAATTGCACATAATTGATTTATAAAGTTTATTATCTAAAAATGATATGCAAAATAATTAAACATGGTTTTCTGGATTTTTTTATAATTTCAGTAGAACATACACGAAATATAAAAATAAATTTCAGGCCAAAATCATTTAATTATCTAATTAAAACAATTAAGCCTAATTAAGTGATTTATCTGATTTAATTTATGTAAATAATTCTATAACTTATCAAACAGTGATAAATTTTATGCATGCTCAGAATAATACAAGTAATATCATAAAAATAATTTAGGGCATCATTTATATAACTAATTAATTTAACAGATTAAAGTTTAAATTCAATATACAAGTACTTTAACTGTTTAAATTATAAAAATATGAAAATGGTGTCAAAAATTTATAAAAATTTATTTATACAAGTTTTACTGTTCAAAATAATTACCCTAAAAATTTCATGAATTAATTCAAAAATATCGAATTAATATAATTATTTTAATTCAGAACAGTTTCTAAATAAAATAAAATAGAAATATAAAAATCTTACAAACTCTTATATTTTTAATAAATACACTGATATGTCAAAAAATTTCGGATTATATATCATAAACATAGAATTTATATAAATACTTTTATTAACTGATTAAAATAAAATTTTAAAATACAATTATAAATCATCATCTTCCCCAAATTGATAGTCAACAGAAGTCAACACGTATAATTAGCCTATCAAACTTGAGTCAATTCTAAATTAAAGTTGAATGAACAATGACCGGGTGAAAATATACCGAAGTGTCGAAGAAAAGAGGTCCGGCAACGTCTCAGGTGTGCTTCCGGCTATGTCCGGCGGGCCTGCAACTCCGGCGAGGTAACAGTCGAAGAACAGAGACGATATAGGTATTGTTTGAGTGTTTCTAAGTGCGTGTGAGGTTCGTAGAGGTATCAGGAACTATTTAACGAGTTTAATTGATTCAAAAACATACGGAAACTGCCAATTCGATTCCCACTATGAATTTTATAAAATTTTCGAATTACCGGGAACATCCTTGCATGGTTTGGTGAAATTGAACTGTTGGACGGTTTCGAATTGTCAAGAAGAACAAACAGGTGTGAAATGTTGATCAGTGTGCGTTGTTTGTTTGCGGTTTGGAGTGGTTCCGGCAACGTATACGGTGTAAAACCGTTTAAATGAAATGTTACGAGATTAGTCCCTGAAGTTTCAGTATACTCATAGCAGGTCCCTCAGCTTATAACCGAAATTCCTAACTAGGTTAGTTGTTAAATAAGAAATCCTTTATAAAAGGTTTAACTGGGTTAAATAATCCGGTTAAATAATCCTTAAAATTGACAAGAATAGTCCCTGTACTTACTTAACTAGAAAATTTAACTGAGTTAGTTTTAAAATTTGAATTCCTTTTATAAAACTTAACCCGGTTAGGGTTTTTAACTGAAAGGCAGTTTCAAAGTGACATATATAGTCCCTAGACTATAAGTTTGGTAAAATGACCGGATGGTCCTTGGACTTTAATTTCAAAAATATATTTATTTATTTTATATAAAATATAAGTTTCCAAAATTACGTTTTAAACCCTATACTTTTTTTTTTTAAAAAGTTTTAAAAAGCTTATGTTTTATTTATAAAATAAGTTTCAAAAATGTCATAAAGGACCCTAAACTTTATGTTTTACAAATTTATTGTTTTTAACCCGAATATTTAAGTTTCAAAAATTACAATTTAGTCCCCGAACTTTATATTTTGTAAAATAGTGACGGTTTTTATCTACGGATTTAAAATCAGCGTTTTCAAGCAAGTTTCAAGGAATGACAATTTGGTCCCTTAACTTATGCTTTCACCAAATGACACATTTGGCCCTTGTAATTAGTGTGGCCTTGTTTACAAGTATGAAACTAGAACAATTTGAAATTATTCACGTGTTTGGGTCGGCAAAACATGTAGCAACAATAAGACTAAACATGTATCAAACAAATTGCATCTCAAAACATGATATGTGTATCAAACAAGTACATGTTTGAAAATCAAGGTTGTTACAGTCTCCCCTACTTTAGAAAATTTCGTCCCGAAATTTATTCGAAAGAGACCGTAAAAATGTAATTGCAATGTAAACAAATGTATGTACAAACAAGCAAGTAATGGATAATTCATTTCCCAGTGGATATTTCTTCAGAAGCGAAAATGAATGGGTAATTCATTTTCCAGTGGATACTTCATCAGAAACGGAAATGAATTACTATGAATAGATTATTCATTTCCCAGTGGATATTTCTTTAGAAGCGAAAATGAATGGGTAATTCATTTTCCAGTGGATACTTCATCAGAAACGGAAATGAAGGATTTAAACAAACGGATATCCATTTCCCAGTGGATATCTCTTTCAGAAGCGAAAAATGAGTAGCTAGTTCATTTTTCCAGTGGATACTTCATCAGAGACGGAAATGAATATTTATGAAAAGCTTTTGTTTAAGTTAACACAAATGGGTCTGGGATAACATAAAATCCTCAAGTGACTTGGATAACGTTACGACAAATAATACAATAAGAACACTTATATATAGGAAGTACTAGCGGCGTATCCACCATGTTCTTATGATATTACAATCGCCTCGTTATCTAACCACTCTAGATTTTATGCCATCACACTTAACAAGGCTCACTATGGTTTCCATGCATCGAATCTCATAATTTTGTGTGCACCCATAATTACTTGACTCGTTGCACAGTCTGCATAGCTTATCTTGCCATGTGATAAATTATGGACATGGTCAAAGAAAGATGCTTTGTTTCAACAATTGAAATGGTACGTGTGTAAAACTCTAAGCATGAATAAGAGCGTAAACATAGTATAAGTTTAAGTCAAATAAGCATCACTATAACACAACATCAATTGAATTAAAACATAGATAGCATTGTTTGTTTGACGGTCTATCATGCAAATTACATTTAGAACATGTCGTGAAATGGATCAATTTCAGGCTCAAAACTATCAGGTAGTGGAGGTAGTGGATTCAGTTGCATACGAGCAGCTAGCATGCTTTCCAACCATTGATTCCTTTCTGTCAGCCATTGTACTTGCCGTGACAAATCTTGGACCTGATTGCTTAACCTAGCTATTTCAACTACCATTTGATCTGGACGTAGATCCATTTGAGGCACCGTACTTGGGCCTGCTATATTAGTTGTTGGCAGTTGTTCTACTTCGTCCAACCGTGACTGGAGAGAATGTGGCAGAAAAGACTCCGATGCTAACTGTTCTTGAAGCATCAAGTCTTCATAAATTTCTTGCATTATTGGATCCTCCTCAAAAATTATCGGTGAGCCGCTTTGTAAGAAGTTTGAGGTTGATGGTTGGGATAAGTTTGTTGTAATATGTTCTGGTATGTATGGCAGTGGTGGTTGTACATCAAACCGATAAAAAGATTGTTGAGGAAATTGCAAAAATGATTGTTGTAAATTTTGTGGGAAGGTATTCTCTAAGGTAACTGGAGCTCCTTCCAATTGTGATGATTGTATTAGTGTATTAATATGGACAGGGGTTTGTATTATGGTGTAAGGATCTACAATTCCAGGTGCCTTTGGTGGGGATAGTCCCCGGATAATCTGATCACTTAAGACACCTAATGATTGTGCTATTTTTGTAATATAAGCCCCTCCCATGAGACTTTTCAGAGGACGTGATTGTTGATTAGAAAAATATACAGCAAGCTCGTGGGCAATATTACAAGGAATTTGCTTAAAAATACTGTACAGATAGAAAAGTTCAGTTGTTCTAACCCTTTGAAGATGCCTGCGTCCCGTGATAGTGTTGGCTACCACACGGTGCATATATTTATAACAAGGTTCTATGATGTCCGCAGCATTATTGTGGTTACACCATTCGTTTGATGAATGGCTTTGCCAAAAATCTACCAAATCCGCGGAGGAATATGTGGTTGTTGCCTTTGTAAAAATGGGTTGATTAACTTCTTCATCTGTATATATGCCCAGATGAACCGCGAATTCAGTTAAGGACAAGATATGGGTTTGCCCACAGAGTTGAAAATGGATTGATTTATTGGTAAAATTAGCATTATGTTTGTAACAGAAAGTAGACAAGAACTCGTACACCAGTTCATCGTATGATAGTTCTAGGATATCGAAGAAACGGCGCCAAGGCGTATTGTGTGATAGTAATATTGACAGTGAACCACTGGGGTCAACCATTCCTATTCGTTGCCAATCAATACCGCTAATAGTAAGAACTTCATGTTGCTTGAGCTTTTGATACCTCTCTTGATGGTGTAAATTTGTAAACTGAAGGAAGGGATGAATTTTTGCTGCATTTGAAGATTCAGCATAGGCTGCTGGAAGATTTGCCATTGGGATATGGGGTTTTGCTGAGCTAAGAAGAGTTTGGGTATGGGTTATTGGATTATATCAGAAATTGTAGTTCTTGTGTAGATTAGCTTGGGTGGTGATTCCCTTAAATAGGTAAGGAAATTACGGATTACACCATAGGATCGGCTAGAGCTTCCCTGCTACATCCTACAACTAGTTTGAAAATTTGAATCTGACAGGTATGGTCTCGAGAAAATTTTGAACTTTGAAAAAGAGGGAGTCGTATCGTAATAATTTGATAATAGTACAACGTAGGTTGATTAGAACTTGGATTGTTCTGAAACGGAGAAAAAGGAAAACAATCCTTTCGAATTAGGGTAACATGCCTTGAGCCTATAGGCATACTGTACTCTCATCGGTAGTTCCCAGGTAGGCAAACGTGTGTCTCGTCGTAGAGGCATCTTCCAAAAGAAAGATCAGATGCCGGAAAGAAAATTGGTGATGTTAAGTTTTGAAAAAGGAGACGGTGATTGCTGTCAGGTTTAGGCGGCAAAAATTTTAAAAGATTTTTTTTTTTTTTTAACGAAATGAAAACTATAAAAAGGATAGGTTGTCCCTATAAAGAAAACCTTTAGTGATGACAGATGGTTATTCGGGTGGTAGTGTGCAAAAATGTTTCTAACTTCATTGTTTATATGTTTTAAAATAGTTTATCATAGCCAGTTTGAAATTTTGATTTTAAACAGGTATGATCTGGAAATAATTTAAATTTGAAAGGAGTTTTGGTAAAACGATTTATATTATTTATAAAACATCGTAGTCATGTGATAAAAGTTGGTTAGGTTTCTGCTTGATAGTGAATATCTTTAGTAAAAAGATGTAGTGTGATTTGTGTTTTAATGGCTAGGAGAATCATGGGTAAAAGAGTCACTGGACCACCTACATGTCTAGAAGCAGTAGGGGAAAACATAAGGTCATAGGAGTCGAAATGGAATGGAATAGTTTCATAAAATCAATGAAGACGAGAGAGAAAACACAACAAGATGGACATCGTTTATTTGGCAAATAAACAATATCAGTGACTAATCAAAGTAGCTGGGTTCTTATAACTTAATGAAGTCGTGCTTTAGCCTATAAGTGGATACTCATCCCGAGAATTCCCAGGTAAGCACAACTGGTCTCGCGTCTGATGAGATATATACGAAGTGCTTGCCTAGACAGAAAACTCAGAATACAGGCACCCACCCTTCCAGATTGCACGAGTTCGTTATTGGAGCCCAAGACTTTGACGAGAGTTTAAAAAAATCAGAAGAGGTTTTGAAAAATTTTAAATCACCTGAGGACAGATGATAAGTAATTTGTATAGCCTAAAAGTTAAACGAGAGAAATCCACCGTGACGAGGCTAGGGTTTCAAGAGTAAGAATAGAGATAGAGACAAAGAAGCGGACAGAATATCTAGTGGATAGGGGTCCTAGGTAAGTTATAGTCTAGGTCAAAAGAAATTTCTAATAACCTAATTCCCTATAACCATGGCTCTGATACCAACCTGTAACACCCTGACCGGAGGCGGAAACGTCGAGGGCATCACGAAACTTGATAGAATGCATATGAGCACATGGTGGTTAAATTAAAGTTGAAATATAATTAAGTTTATTGGAGGATTGCATTCACATCCAAACTAGTACATAACAACTATAACACATTGTTCACAAACAGGTCCTTGTTTTTATTTTAAGCTAAGGCATTTGTCTTGAGCAATCCTATGTGATCCATGCGTAAAGCTAACTTCAAACATCAACACCTGAAACATATGTTAAAATAAACGGGTCAACAAACGGTTGAGTGAGTTCATAGGTTTTGGTTAGTTTGATAGTAAACAAATAATGTGATAATGAAATAAAATGTTTAACAATGTGGCATTTGATATGTTCAAAACAATTGATTGATACAAGTCCCGCTTGGTTAACATTCGAACCTTGTAGACGTAAACACGGCATTGATCACCCAAACTTCCGCAATGAATAACATGAACAACAACAACAATAACAACAATAGGTCTAGAAGTCGGGTGGGGCGTCACACCTAAAGCGCTAAAATATACCGTTCGGCTTGATCGAAGTTAATGAATGTAAATTAAGCATCAAGTAATCAAACATTTGCAAGGAAACAATCAAGATAGCCACAACAATGCAAATGAGTTTGTATCACATTATTACATATGTTTCACCCCGAAAATATTGTAAAACAGAAAATGGGGACTATGAACTCACCTTGCTTGCGAATCAAATTCCAAACAAGTATATAGGTAAGAGTTTTGCAGGAACAAGTCTTTCCACGCTACTCTATAAACATGCATGAAACAACACATATGGAACATAGCATTAACAAGGGCAACATTGTGATTTTGTATAAACGGGTGACAAGGTTTTGTGTTGTACGGTTTGACAATCTGTTTGGGGAACACTTGGTAATTTGATAAATATGTGGAGTATTTATATAAAATACTAAGTTATACAAATGATAAGTAAAATATTGTTATTTGTATATTTAAACAACAAAAAATATATATATGTGTATTTTCAAAAAAAATAAGATAATTATACAATTTAATTATCTAATAATTAATTTAGGGCAGAATAATTAGAATTAATATCTTAATTATATAATAAGTATAATTCAGATTTAAAATAATCATCATGGCAGAAATAAATATATTTAAAATAAACAGTTAATTATTTGTTTAAAAATGGAATAACTGAATAATTGTCTAAATAATTGTCTAATTAATTGATTTAAATCAGAAATTTAGAAATATCATTTTTAAAAATTAGCATGCAATATTACAGATTTAAAATAAATGTTATGGCCTTGAATAAATTTTATATAATAATCTGGAAATAAAAAAAAAGATAATTGCACATAATTGATTTATAAAGTTTATTATCTAAAAATGATATGCAAAATAATTAAACATGGTTTTCTGGATTTTTTTATAATTTCAGTAGAACATACACGAAATATAAAAATAAATTTCAGGCCAAAATCATTTAATTATCTAATTAAAACAATTAAGCCTAATTAAGTGATTTATCTGATTTAATTTATGTAAATAATTCTATAACTTATCAAACAGTGATAAATTTTATGCATGCTCAGAATAATACAAGTAATATCATAAAAATAATTTAGGGCATCATTTATATAACTAATTAATTTAACAGATTAAAGTTTAAATTCAATATACAAGTACTTTAACTGTTTAAATTATAAAAATATGAAAATGGTGTCAAAAATTTATAAAAATTTATTTATACAAGTTTTACTGTTCAAAATAATTACCCTAAAAATTTCATGAATTAATTCAAAAATATCGAATTAATATAATTATTTTAATTCAGAACAGTTTCTAAATAAAATAAAATAGAAATATAAAAATCTTACAAACTCTTATATTTTTAATAAATACACTGATATGTCAAAAAATTTCGGATTATATATCATAAACATAGAATTTATATAAATACTTTTATTAACTGATTAAAATAAAATTTTAAAATACAATTATAAATCATCATCTTCCCCAAATTGATAGTCAACAGAAGTCAACACGTATAATTAGCCTATCAAACTTGAGTCAATTCTAAATTAAAGTTGAATGAACAATGACCGGGTGAAAATATACCGAAGTGTCGAAGAAAAGAGGTCCGGCAACGTCTCAGGTGTGCTTCCGGCTATGTCCGGCGGGCCTGCAACTCCGGCGAGGTAACAGTCGAAGAACAGAGACGATATAGGTATTGTTTGAGTGTTTCTAAGTGCGTGTGAGGTTCGTAGAGGTATCAGGAACTATTTAACGAGTTTAATTGATTCAAAAACATACGGAAACTGCCAATTCGATTCCCACTATGAATTTTATAAAATTTTCGAATTACCGGGAACATCCTTGCATGGTTTGGTGAAATTGAACTGTTGGACGGTTTCGAATTGTCAAGAAGAACAAACAGGTGTGAAATGTTGATCAGTGTGCGTTGTTTGTTTGCGGTTTGGAGTGGTTCCGGCAACGTATACGGTGTAAAACCGTTTAAATGAAATGTTACGAGATTAGTCCCTGAAGTTTCAGTATACTCATAGCAGGTCCCTCAGCTTATAACCGAAATTCCTAACTAGGTTAGTTGTTAAATAAGAAATCCTTTATAAAAGGTTTAACTGGGTTAAATAATCCGGTTAAATAATCCTTAAAATTGACAAGAATAGTCCCTGTACTTACTTAACTAGAAAATTTAACTGAGTTAGTTTTAAAATTTGAATTCCTTTTATAAAACTTAACCCGGTTAGGGTTTTTAACTGAAAGGCAGTTTCAAAGTGACATATATAGTCCCTAGACTATAAGTTTGGTAAAATGACCGGATGGTCCTTGGACTTTAATTTCAAAAATATATTTATTTTATATAAAATATAAGTTTCCAAAATTACGTTTTAAACCCTATACTTTTTTTTTAAAAGTTTTAAAAAGCTTATGTTTTATTTATAAAATAAGTTTCAAAAATGTCATAAAGGACCCTAAACTTTATGTTTTACAAATTTATTGTTTTTAACCCGAATATTTAAGTTTCAAAAATTACAATTTAGTCCCCGAACTTTATATTTTGTAAAATAGTGACGGTTTTTATCTACGGATTTAAAATCAGCGTTTTCAAGCAAGTTTCAAGGAATGACAATTTGGTCCCTTAACTTATGCTTTCACCAAATGACACATTTGGCCCTTGTAATTAGTGTGGCCTTGTTTACAAGTATGAAACTAGAACAATTTGAAATTATTCACGTGTTTGGGTCGGCAAAACATGTAGCAACAATAAGACTAAACATGTATCAAACAAATTGCATCTCAAAACATGATATGTGTATCAAACAAGTACATGTTTGAAAATCAAGGTTGTTACAGTAGATGACATTTTTTATATAATCTTAAAAACAAATGTCGGTGGTTGTCCCATCAAAAGCCACCGACATTTGTTTGTTTATATTAGCTACTAAAAGCAAAGCAATCAACAATGAAATGGTTGAATCAGGTGGCTGACGCATGTAGGCTTCTCAGTTCCATCCCGGGTTCGAATCCCCTTATGCAATTTTTTTTATACCCTTTCACTGCATTTATACCTCTTTTGAACAAGGGTTAATTATGGTAACTTTAGAAACTCCCATTCCACATTTCAACACAAAACATGTAGTAACATATTCGCACCTTTTCTTTTGTTTTCTTTTTCCTTACTTTTTTATTTTATTGTTATATATTATATTATTATATAACTATTAATATTAATTAATATATTTTATTATGGTATAGTAACATGTGCTTAAGAGGTTTTCTTTGTTTAAAGGATTTTGTACATGAGGATGAGGCTTTGGTTGATGTACATTGTTTATTTGACTTTAATTCAAATCAGCTAAACATTTTGTAATAAATTTGAAAACGTTTATTGTTTTTAGTTTTCTATTTCTTTTACTATACGCGCACACTGAAAACGATTGAGTTCACACCCGCAATAACGCGCGAGTCACACCCGAAAACGATTGAGTTCACATTGAAAACGATTGACTTCACACCCGCAATAACGCGCGAGGATTAAAAGTCAAACTTTTGACATGAAAACTATTAATCCTCATCTATAAGTAAGTTACACATTCACTTGTAACTTTTGGTTATGAACAAATTGACCGGCAACCTTTTCTACTTAATAATCTGACACCTCATTTGATCTAAATTACTTTTAAGGTTATACACAGTAACGTGTGACATAGTATTATACTTTTTATATCTATATCTAACCACGTTAATAGCTAAATTACTTTTACGACTTTACACCGCTGTCTAAATTATCTTTACAGTTTTAAACTGCAACATCCAAGATATTATACTCTTTTTATTATCTATGTATAATGATATTAATGTCACAAACGTAACGTGTGTAACAAAGTCAAAAACGTGTAACGTCAGGTACGGGCACCACACGTTAATGTCATCATCGTTACGCGTGTAATGAGTTGACAAACACGATGTTGCCGCTGCAACGCGCGGCATGGGTCCAAATTCTAGTTGTAACTAAAAGCAAAATGGAGACCAAAGAAAACATGTTAGTTTAGTGGTAAAACAAAAAAAGTATAAAAAAGTGTGGTTAAAAATAAAACATAAAAAGTTTCTTGTAGCTAATGTGTTTTAATATATAGTATAAATATATACGTAATATAAAAAATTATTGTAAAAGTAATTTGATCTATATAGATTAACTTTACAAATAAGGGATGCTGTGGCGTTTAAAAAGGATGTAGCATTGTGGGAAAATTTGGTGTTTTTTAAGAAAGTTTAGAATATGATGTGATAGTCGAGGTGACGATTTAAAAATCCATTATATGACCTATTCAAGAGTAGTAAAGGCAATGACAAGTAACACGGGTTGTCTAACACAAGGAATGATGCAAACTAGTTAAACTAGACATGGAGGTGTATGGGAGAGTTTAATATCGGTTCACAAAAGAACATAAAACCAAACCAATACTTTTAGGTTGGATTTGGTTAGTTTGGTTCGTTTTATAAGGTGGTGTTTATTTTTCTAGAAAAGATCTGCGCAATTTTTTATGTCTGCGTCGTGCAGGCCACACGCAGACATTGCCGTCTGCAGATTGTTTGTTTTTTCCGAAGACATTTTATTAAAAAACGTTTATGTGAGCTCTTCTTGGTGCAGACTTGCCCAACCACTTCTAAGATCTTTTAAGGTTTGCAGTGGGTTGAACACCACCACCGTCCACCACCACCACTGTCCACCACCCACCATCACCACCACCACTACCCACTGTCCACCACCCACCACCACCACCACCGTCCACCGTCCACCACCACCACCACCCACCACTACCGCCCGTACACCACCACCCGTTTATTTTAGAAGTCTGCATACGTTAAAAAACAAACAGTCTTCTTCTTACAGACTACAGAGGTTTGGTCCACCTCTTCTTCTACAGATGTTTGCAGATGTGATCCGTAGACTGCACACATTTTACCTCTTAAAAAACAAACAACACCTAAGTTATTTTCATTTCATGCACACCCCTAAATCCCTAAATAAAACCTTTAGAGATGTGGTGGAGTGGTAAAGAGTGTTTCAAATATCCTAAAGGTCTTGAGATACTTGCTTCCACCGGTTCTCTAAAGGTCACCGAGCCGGTGCTTGCGCCACGCTTTACCTGTTCCCCTTGGTTAGTCGGGTATTGGGGGAGGGGGACCCGGGGGTTCACCGCGTAAGCGGGTTCCCTCGGTTATCAGAAAAAAATCCCTAAATAAAGATCAGATGTTACACACTAAAGAATAAAACCATCAACAACAAAGAATCTAGCGAGTAGATAAGCACGTGGAATTTCGGTTCCGAAAACCAAGATCTAGAAATACTAGAGCAGATGCCGCGATCATAACAAACGGTAAGACTGTCTCCGTTGCATCTGACTGGCGGGCGTCCGAGATGATGTAGAGCGCATCCACAATTGCAGGCTCATTAATGTTCATCCGAATTACATGGAAAATCCGTCTGTATGGGCCAAGAAAATATGGATTCTTGTGCCATTAATTTCCTATATATATATATATATATATATTTATTCTTTGTCAATAAATAATTAAGTTTTTTTAAAGGAAAACTTCATTAAAAACACACCTCCAACGTAACTGGACAAAATGCCAAACAACATAAACACCCTGACCCAAACAGATAAATGGCCAAATAAATAATTAAGTAGGGTCTCAATTAAATTACTCTACTACAAAAGCCAATCAATATATTCACAACTCGGACCTCATTAATATATTATTTTCAGCTGATGCGTTACATTCCATTATCCCTTGTTAAAAAGAAAAAATGGCTAGTTTGTGTTTATTTGTAACTAGATTTTGCCTCGCCCGCGTTGCGGGGACACTAAGCTGAATATTTCTCTCTCAGAACATGTCCGTCTGTGTTTTGATTACTTTTACATACTACTCATAACACGATCTCAGAAAAAATTACATTGAGTCAACCAATTAAATTAAAACACTATCATACTTTTGCTTAAGAAAATCAAAAATGATAGAAAAACAATAATTTTAAACTGGGGGAAAAATAAAAATTACACCGAGTCAAACAATTAAAACAAAACATTACTATAGTTTTGTCAAAAAAAAAAAAAAAAACTAAAACGATGGCATTACTATAATTTTACACTGGGTCAAAATCGTAATTTGACTCGAAAAGCAAAGGAAAACGATGGGAAAAAATGTAAATTTAGATTGAGGGCAAAATTGTAATTTAGGAGGGTGGGGAAAAAAACAAAACTAATGGCAAAACTGTAAATTTAAACGGGTCAAAGTTGTAATTTTGAATCGAGGGCAAAATGGTAATTTTTAGTTGGGGGCGAAAGCATAATTTTATTTAGAACTGGACGTAAAAACGTAATTTTGAACTGATGGCAAAATCATAATTTTAAAGCGGGGATAAAATCGTAAATTGCTTGGGCCAATGGGGGAGTGCCAGGCAGCTTCCTGATACTATTCCCCCATCTTGTGTCTGTAGTTATACACTGGGGGCAAAATCGTAATTTTACTTGGAAAGCAAACAAAAACGATGACAAAAATGTAAATTTAAATTGAGGGAAAATGGTAATTTAGCTGGGAGGAAAAAAACAAAACAAAACTAATGGCGAAACTGTAAATTTAAACGGTGCAAAATCGTAATTTTGAATCGAGGGCAAAATTGTAATTTTTAACTGGGGCAAAAGCATAATTTTATTTTAAACTGTAGGTAAAGACGTAATTTTAAACTGATGGCAAAATCTTAATTTTAAAGCGGAAACAAAATCGTAATTTAATTTGGCCTAAACCAGGTGAACTATTGTTTACCAAATTTCATAAATGTTACAGAGTTAATTAACGAAATCAATTAAGTAATAAAATAATAAAATAATCAAAAATATAAATAATATTATAAAATGATTTGTGTACTGTTCATGAGAACTTTGATTTAATATGTATAATTGTTATAAATTAGTTGATGCCCCGCTCGCGTTGCGGGGCGATGGCCGAATAATGAGTGAGTGTTAGGTAGCTCATTGATACGAAAAACAATTAAATCGAGTCACCTAATTAAAACAAAACACTTTTATAGTTTTGATAAAAAAAACT
Organism: Helianthus tuberosus; assembly: GCA_030545235.1. Classification (NCBI taxonomy): domain Eukaryota; kingdom Viridiplantae; phylum Streptophyta; class Magnoliopsida; order Asterales; family Asteraceae; genus Helianthus; species Helianthus tuberosus. The sequence goes on along the minus strand of CM060441.1, from coordinate 80,203,887 downwards.
AAAACAATGACAATATTGTAATTTTTAACTGAGGGAACGTTGTATTTTTTTGACTAAGGTAAAATCGCCAAAAGTTAAAGTGATGGTAGTACTGTAAATTTGAATCCGGGGCAAAATTGTAAATTTTCACAGGGGCAAATTCGTAATTTTGAACTTGGAGTAACAGCGTAATATAATTTTAAACTAAGGGCACAATCGTAATTTTAAGCTGGAGGCAAAATCATAATTTTATTTTGAATCGAGGGCAAAATCGTAATTTTGAGTTGGGGCAAAAACATAATTTTATTTTGAACCGGGGAAAAACGTAATTTTGAACTGAGAGCGAAATCTTAATTTTTTAAACGGGGAAAAATCACATTTTTGAACAGAGGGCAAGATCGTAATTTTTAGCTGGGGGCAAATTTTTTTTTTTGAACTGGGGACGAAAAGGTGATTCTGAGCTGATGGCAAAACCACAATTTTATTTTGAATCGAGGGAAAAATCGTAATTTTTAGCTGGGGACAAAAGCGTAATTTTTTTTGAGCTGGGGGCAAAAGCGTAATTTTAAAGAGGGGCAAAAACGTAATTTTAAAATGGATATAAAATAATAAACTGGTTGGTCCAATGGGGGAGTGCCAGCCAAAATCGTAATTTTGAATTGAGGGAAAAATCATAATTCTGAGATGGGGACAAAAGAGTAATTTTATTTTGAGCTGGGGGCAAAACGGTAATTTTAAATGGAGAAAAATAATAAACTGTTTGGTCTAATGGGGGAGTGCCAGGCAGCTGCCTGACACTATTCCCCCATTTGGTAAATGTATGTATAGTAAATATATTATTATTATGGTTATCAACACCAAAAATAGATTAGCTTATTCTCCAAGTTTTGTAATCATATATATACCCCTATTGTATCTTAACGTAAAACATCTCATTCAATGAAATATTATAACTTTTCTCTCAATTGTTCTTCTCTTATAATTGTGCTATTAGGCTAGTTTCACAACCAGTTATCAGCACGAAAGTGCTCTCGCTATATGTATCGCTCACAAATCACATACCGAAAACCCTTCTAATATGAGGTAATCTATGCAATACTTCTCAAGCACCGAAGGTACCGGAGAGAAGTCACGAATCTTCAAGTAGCAGAGAAAGTCGTTGTTTTGTGATTTGGGTATGATGGTGATTGGTTTCAACATAACGACGGGAAGGTGCATAGGGATCTTCTCCAATAGTGGCTCTGCGGTTACTTTGAAACTTGCCGGTATCAGAACTTCAAGGAAAACAGAAAGGCATCCAAACACACTACATGTTTGAGATCTACTCGCTTATACAAAAATTAGGTAATAAATCGATCCTCAGTTGAATTTATTTTACATATAACATACCCATATACAATTAGTATGTAGATTAAAACAATAAACATGTTATTTAAGAACCTCTCACCTGGATATTCTAAAACTCAAATCTCACAAGAAACAAAACCGACGTATGATCAACTGACTTTAGATTTATGTTATTGTTCCGGAAAGGCGGTGGTTCGTTAGCCAAATGCCGACGACTCTTTTATTTAACTAGTACACTACCAGCAGTTGATCATAAAAGAGTACATAAAAGAACAACTTCCGTCTTTTCCATATACTATTATCGTCTTAACAATGTTGTTTCACTTGATATTAATGGTAACTATTGTTTGGTTATGTTTTTATATTCATTGAATTTCATAAATAGAGTGACATTGAGAAAATTGAAAGATCAAAATCTTGAATATCATATGAAGATGAAACTGTTATCCATGATATATTTTAGCTTACAAATTGATTTGTTGATTCTTTTTATTAGACCAGGAAAGCCCACAAAATATTTTAAAATATTATAGATTACTTATTATTATAATGTAATTTATACAAAAGATATTTGATGTATTTGAAAGATTTGAATTAATCTATATTAGTTATGAATAATCATTAAATGTAAATTTGTACGTATGATCTCTAACATTATTGATATTATCATATTTGATTATTTGCTATGATATTTGTGGATAATACTATATGCATGTTTGTATTTTAACTTCAGTTAATCAATAATTTGTAAGATACTATCATAAATTATAAATGTTTGTGGCAAAAAAACATTTTCATAAATTAACTTGATGAGTGATAAGTGATCATCATATGTTTGTAAGAAAACAAGAACTTGATGGGATATTTGTTTATGTAAAAGCAGGATGATAAATATTTGTATATATAATATAATATTCTTGTGACTGGTCAAACACAAATAATATATATATATATATATATATATATATATATATATATATATTGCAAAAAAAGCTAAACCCTAATGCAAACCCTAAAGCTAAACCCAAAAGCTAAAGCGAAACCCAAAATCTAAACCATAATGCAAAAACCCTAATGCTAGACCCTAATGCTAAACCCTAAATACTAATGCTAAACCTTAAAGCTAAAATCTAATGCTAAACCATAAATACTAATGCTAAATCCTAAAGCTAAAGCTAAAACTGAATCATTCACCTTAATCAAAGATTTATAACACTTATTTTTCAATTATAAACATGTATATACATATATGTATAATTGACAATATACACATATGTATAGTTAAAAGATTAACAATATACACATGTGTATAAATCCATAAAAAAATCTTAAAGAAAAAGCTCCGATTTTTTCAAAAAAAAAAAAATTGCATTTTTGTGACACCCCAGGAAAACCAGGAAACCACGCAACTTAACTAGTTTCCTCAATAACCACGTGCTAAATTTCGGGACGAAATTTTCTTAACAGGGGGAGAATGTGACAACCCTCATACTTGCAGGTATCCGTACGATTAATTATTATTAAATTGTGCTTAATGATTGTGCTTAATTACAACTGATGACGTAACTGCTTTATGATTTCTGCATTTTTCAGCTTTTTAACATACTAGTCTTGTGCAGAAAATTGACAAAATGGTCCTGTATGCTTTCCTAAGTGTTGGGAATTAAAAGTGTTACAAATAGTTACATAAAAGACACTATACGGAATAACTTAGCACTTTAACGAAACGGTATCTAACCGAACAACCGGACATTACCCGGAACACCAAAATTTTGCCAGAAACATTGTTTTATTATTTTTAGACTAGTTATGGTCCCCGAATACCCCCAACACATTATATAATGTACCATACACATAATACACTAGATATTACACTTAACCTCCTAAATATTTACCTACTTACCATCAACTTACAATTAACTCCCCCCCCCATATCAAAACTTATAGCCCAAGTGGGGGACCCCACTAATAGATTTTGTTTCATATTATATTAGATGGTTGCTTGATTTACTTGCCAAGATATTGTAAGAAATCTCTACAAGTATGGTGGCATAGATTATGAGATCACTTCATATCTTTCACTCTCTCACTTCACAAGTTCACCCCACTCCCTCAAGCTCTCTCTCTCCCTCTCGGCTCACCTTAGAACCGCCACCACCACCACCTTGCAACCACCATCATTCCATTTTTAAGCTTAATTCAAGTGCAAGAAGGTGATCCATGGAGCTTGGTGTTTGAGGAACTTGAAGAACCTTCATCCTTTGCTTTCATTATCTATTTTTCATCATCTTTTTCTAGTGATCTTCCCTAGCCTTTGAGCTAGTTGTAAGCTTCTTGCTACTAGTTTTTACTTCTCTTTTTGTTAGTTAAAAATATATACATTGTTATAAAGAACAAGAACACTAAAAGACTTAAACAAGAATCATGAACATGAAACTTAAAGATGATGAAATCTTGTTAAAGTAATGTTGTTAAATACATGCATGGCACTTGATTGTTGATTTCTTGATAATATGATGTTGATCATCATATGGGACTTGTTAAAGTATGATTAAAAACATGGTTTAACAAGTTAGAAGGTGATTATGGGTTTACATGAAATAATCATCTTCTTGATCAAACATGAACTTGAAAGTGAAATGATTTTCTTGTAAAGTGACAAACCAAGTGAACTAGTAAACTTGTAAATCCAAGAGTTGTGAATGATTTTTCTAAAAGAAACCAAGTTAAAAAGATGATTCTTGAAGGATCATGGTTTTTATTAAACTTACACTATATTTTAGTAGAAAGACAAATAAATAAACCCTAGAGAAACAAGAAAGTGCTATGGATAAACATTTTTGTAAATTATGTTTACAAGTTGTAAACACCAAACCTTTGCAAGAATGAGATTTTAAAAGAAGTAAACACACTTTGGAGGGTAACTAAACCCACTACACACTTTACCAAGTTACTACGCGTTTTTGTGAAATATCAAGTTCATGATTATTATATAAAGCATATAGTTTTTGCTCTTGGTGATGTAAAGTCTTTGTTGATGGTTATTGTGATTATTTTGAAAAGAAAATGATATGCTAAATAGCATGGACACCTCCATTTACAAAGGAAACTATGGCGAAATTTTCTAAAAATTCCAACACTTAGAAAATATTTTCTAACAAGTGTTACAAGTGTATTTTTAACTATGATCTTCCGCAAAAGTCAGGGTGTGACATTAGAATTGTGTGGTACGTGATAGAAGTAATGAGTAGATAAACCGTACGTGGGATACGTGTTATGCATGCACGTGAAACTGATTGTTATCTGTACATTGTTAGGACGTGCTTGATTCCTGATTATTAGAGTAACTAATCTAACCGAGCAAACCAAGGTGAGTTCACACACTTTCTAAGGCATGGGATTCCCAGTGGTTGGGAATGGGTTAATGAATTAAAACGGAACCTACATATCCTCCTTGGGTAGGATATGTACCGCCATCCTCCATGAGTAGGATGCCAATATTAATCCTGCGTATTCTCCTTGGGTAGAATACGTACGTTCGTCCTCCTTGGGTAGGACAACAACCTTAAAACTTACTAGACAAAACTCTATCATGAAGTCCCTCATTTTTATATCGACTTAATCGCCAGGCCAATGGCGAGCGGGTCATTAGTTAATAGCGCTATTAGGGTTGACAAGCCTCACACCGTGCCGGTAGGACGGACGTGTACTAATGGATCTGGGCACTCAGTCAATGATGATAGACATTGACTTAGGGCATAACTTACTTTCGTCAGTTTTCGATATGGTAACGGTCTAGTGGTTCACATGGGGAAGCCCCCCCACTGATTATGGATATGGTTTGGGGAAAAACAAAGATACTGGTTAACTCGTGGTTTACGAAACAACTTATGGTTTTCAAAACAAACTTTTAAAACCAAACAACCAACTGTGAACTCGCTCAACTTTGTTGTTGACTCCTTGTTACATGCCTTTTAGGTCGTTAGGTATTTATGGAGCTTGCACGAGGAGACGTGATCATTGTGGGGCATGGACAGTGGTGTGCCATGATAAACATTTAAACTTTATGAACTTATGGAACTTATGTTTTGGTTTTACGTTTTATGCTTCCGCTGTTTAAATTTTGAACCTGGTTAACTCGCTTTCGAACACCAATTATATTGCGTGGTTGGATTTTATCTATTTTAAATACATTGTTCAATATGATTGGTGGCTTGATCCTAGTCAGTCACGCCTCCATGCGGTGATACTCCGCTTGTGGATTTTGGGGGTGTGACAATTTTTTACATTTTTTTTTGCTTAGGGAAAGTGTGTGGTCCAGAATGCTTCTCAAGTTTCTCAATTAGCCTACTACTTCTCACATGATCCTTATCATATATATATATATGGGAGGGTTTAAATGAGAACGCTAAATATTGTTAGAACCGTGAGAACGAATAAAAAAATCATGAGAACTTCGTCAAAAACAATTCAAATTCAAAATTTCTTTTTACACTTATCATTATTATCCGAATACAATGTTGGAAATTAAAATTACACGTTTAAATTTACGTGAATTCATAAATAAAGAAAATTTACACATGTGTAAAAAATCAAATAAGAGTCATTTTAAGAGGAGAAATGAATTATTTGATGTTGTAAATTCTTTTTTTGATGTTGTATTTTAATTTCAATGAGGGTTGTATTAAAAAAATGGTTTTGATTGGTGTTCTCATTCATTCTTACGGTTCTCGCAATATTTAGCGTTCCCAATATAACCCTCCCATATATATATATATATATATGAGTGTCATTACAGAACACTAATTATCGCGAAAACAAAAAGAATAACTCTAAATCACTAAATTTTGGGATTTTAGGTTTATATTTTTTAAATTGTATGTTTTTTACATTCACATGCATTTATATATATATATATATATATATAAAGACAATATATTTTTACCTACACATAGCCTACATACATGTAGGTAATTTAACGCACGCATAACCTACATATATGTAGGTTATATAAAAACTGAAAATTTCCATATTTTATTTTGAGTTCTAGTGTGAGAAATAGTAAACCTTACATTTGTAACATTTTTTTTTACTTTTTAGGTTTTTAGGATTAAAAAAATGGATGATTCATTTTGTTTAGCATGTTCTCGCAATATTTAGTGTTCTACATAGAACCTGTCACACCCTGACTTTTACGGAAGCGTATGATGTGTGACTTGCTTAATATCATTGTATTCAATTATAACAAACAACTAAATGATTAAACCATGATGTTTATCTATTGATACGATTCAAAATAATACAACCCGCATTGTTTAGTACCAACCAAAGACTTCAAGTTTAACATACAAACCAACCAAATGTTTTAAGTTCCATAAAGGACTTTAATAAAAAACATAGATAAAACAAGGATTTGATTCATGTATCTCATCGAGGATGAGATACACAACTCAAACCCTTTAAAACGGGATGACATCATATCTTGTAAACACTTCTTGAAACATTGAGACGCCCGCCAAAACCACTCTAGTTTCCTGAAATACATGTAGTTTGAAAACATCAACAAAAGTTGAGCGAGTTCATGTGTTTGTATGTGTGCACGAATAACCTTGTAAACATTTGTAAGTATGTATTTGTAAACCAGTATGAAAGCGTATATGAACATATCAATTAATGATTTGGAAGGTCATTAATGTGTGTGTAATGGTGCAGGAAGGCTCAACCCTTTGCGTATTTCGTACCGGGCCACCCGGCTGGAACGACATAGTCACCACATGCGGCCAACTCGCGGACCCGTGGGTTGGGCTCGCAACACCCAAATAGATCTATCACTCATGCCCCTCGGTCCTTATACAATGATTAATGGTATTAAGTTAACGCCTACCCATTCACATGATCTAACAGTTCATTCCTTAGCTAACCATACCATTTGTAATCATTGAAATATTTGTAACATGTATTTCACCCCCGAAGTTATAAAACTGAAAACAGTTAAAAGAAAAGGGGAACATGAACTCACTGAATTGCGTTCTTCTGTCCGGTGTAAACTCAAAGATCCTTTCTTCTGGTCGTACTACTACCTACACACGTGCTACGGTTTATTAGACGGCTAGGTCATGTAACGACTCTTAGTCTTAGTTGTTATGACTTATCATACTTTGAGTTACGTTTTTTATGTACATTGTATAATTCCAAAGTGTATAATTATTAGTTAAAATAACAATATTTTAACTTAAATTATATTTGTCAATTTATGGAATATTTGTTAAAATAATATATTTTAACTTAATTCATTTTGTAATCCTCTCATGAAAATTTCCCAAGGATGGGTATAATTATAATTGTGTATTTTTAGGCTTGTGTATCTTGCCAAGTATTGGTGACGTATTCCGGTGTGTATTTGTACATACGAGAATACGTATTCCCTTGTATTTATTAAGTATTCTTATACTTAATTTTATATTTAATTTTTCGGAATATTATTTTTAATCAAATAAAAATCACCAATTTATATTCTCAAAATGTATGTATTTTAAGAAAACTTTTATAGAAAATTATCTATAAATCTTTCTTGGCAAAAATAACTATACTTTCATATAAACCTCAAAAATAATATATTTTCAAGATTAACTTAGAAAATATTTATAATTGCAATTTTCACCCAAAATAATATATTCTTAATTTGTTTAAGAAAATATATATTTTCTTCAAAAATAGTATATCTTCTAATTGTTCAAGAAAAAATATATATTTTTCTCCACTCAAAAATAATATATTTTCTAATTGACAAAATATGATATATTTTGTAATACTTGTAAAAATCATACTTTCCGTTCTTTTGGGTTTCCAAAATACCGTTTAACATTCATGTCTAAATATGAATTTAATTCCGGAATATATATATATATTCATAGTCCATAGTCCTTGTCCGGTTTGTCCAATATTCGGGTGTAAGTTATATATTCATTTTCTTGGAATTTTTGGTAATATTTGTATTATAATTTTGGGTATCTTGGTAAGTTATATTATTTTCAAGTTCCTAAAATAATATAACTAATACACATAATATACAAGTAGCACACAAGTGTGATATCTAAATATATATTTCCCTAAATATATACTTAGTCACTTTTATTTCTCAAAAATCAACCTCCAATATTTGTAATTTTTGTAACAAAATTTATGGCAAGATTTTATATGAAAACCATGAGCAAATTTATTTGTAAACACTTGTTTAAAAATATTTTTCTAAGTGTTTAATTTCTACAAAAAAATTGCCATAGTTTCCCTTTAAAATGGAGGTTTCCATGCTTTAAACGCGTATCATTTTCTCTTAAAAATCATCATCAATCATCAACAATTCAATCAAGACTTACCATGAAAAAAAATCATGCAATTTACACTACATCATGAACTTGAAAGTTTGTAAAAATTTGTAGTAACTTCATATGTTATTTAGTAGGTTTAGTTACCCTTAAAAACATGGTTATTTGTTTATAAATCCATTTCTTGTAAAATTTAGTCTTTTACAACTTACATGAAGATTTTCTAAAAATAATTCCTTTTGTATTCTTCTTGTTACAAACATTTTTCTAGTCTTGATTTAACACTAAAAACATGATTAGTTTCTTTAAAAATCATGATCATGTAAATTTTGTAATAACTTTGGTTTCTTGAGAAAATTATTTTTGTAATCATCCATTTACAAGACTTATAACATGCATCAATCATCATCATACTAAAAAAAAACTTCATTTTCAAGTTCATGTTGAACATAAAGGATGATCATTTTGATTTTTCATAAGATTCATCCTCTCACTTGCTAGATCATGTGTTTAATCACAATCTAGCAAGCTTCTTATGATGATCAACCTCATAATCACAAGAAATCAACAATCAAGTTATACACATACACTAAATCAACTTAGATTTTATGTTATTAAGCTTTATGTGAAAGTTCATCTTCTTGTTTCTTTATGATTTCTTATGATTAGCAACTTACATAATCTTTTAACCAACAAAATGAGAAGTAAAATCAAGTTGTAGAGAGCTTACTACAAGCACTAAGGCTATGGAAGAATCAAAGATGATGAAGATGAGGAACAAGGTGGATAAAAGCTCTAGGGAGTGGTCCTTCAAGTTCCAATGCCTTCAAGCTTCTTAACTTAGCTCCTAGCACCCTTGAATCACCTTGGATTGGTTGTTAATGGAATGAAAATGGTGGTGGTGTGTGTGTGAGTTGAGGCCGACAACAAGGGGAGGAGAGGGAAGTGAGGGTGTTAGTGAAATGTTGACATGAGAAGTATGTTGCTACTTGTGGACCTTTAAATATGAACTCCGAACAATAATTTGTCTAATGGTCTATGTTTTCTCAAAGCATCCAACATATCTATTAAAAAAATGAATAAAATCATGGGGGTGGGTCCCCTAGGGTGACCGTCTGTAACACCCCAAATTTCATATGTTTTTAATATGAACTATATGTACGATGTCGTAAGGGTAAATGGTAATTTTAGACTATTACAATAATAATAGTCGATTAATTTTTGCTAGTAAGTCTAATTATTTAGAATGAATAAAACTAATTAAGAGGAAAGTAACTTGATTAATGGTTAGATATGTAAATGACATGTTATGAAAACATGAGGGGCTAAAAATGAAATATGGCTATGAAAATAATAAAACACAAACTTGTAGTAGATGGTGGGCATATGTGTATGTGTCGAGTTCAAGCAGGAAAGAAAAACAAAACCCACCTCTTCAACTACAAGTAGAAATTCAGCAAATTGAGGATGAAATAGGACTAGATTCTTATGCATGTGATGAAATTCTTAATCATCTAAGAGTTCTCTACATAAGGTATGTTGAAATTTGTAATTTTGTGATCTTGAATGAAGTGGGTTTATGTTTCATCCACGAAATTAGTATGAAATTAAGCATGATTATGTGTTAGGATCACTATATAGAATATGTGTTATACATGATTTTGATTAATTCGATGTTTGGAGGTGAAACCTGTTTTGGTAAAAAATTACCGAAGCAATTAAGTGATCAAATTAGTTAAGTGAGGTAGTGTGCTAAAAAGTGTGTTGGAAATATGCTGGTTAAGTTGTTTGTAAAAACAGTTTTCAGGATACGACTCAGGATATCGAGCTGTATCTACGATCAAACTATGAGCAAAAAGTAAAGGGAATGACACGAGATGTACGAGGAAAACCCTTGATCAATCTAGATCGCCGGCATAAAACCTCGGGAGCTGAAAATCGCAGCTGCCTTGTTCTTCTTATTGCTTTAAACGTCAGGATACAGTGCAGGATATTGATCAGATCGCTAAGTGTTACAATGCTTTTTGTGAAAGTGAGAGTTGGGAGAGAGTGAGTGTGAGTGAGTAGCGAGTGTAGTTGTTGTGTCCTATTGATCTGATTTATCCATCTATTTATAGTTACGAAATACAAACTAAAATTCCTATAAATGTGGGATGCTCCCGAATATTCCATTATTAACGTTGTGGACCGAGTAAAGCGGCTTCAACGTCTTCATTTGAACGACTTGGACCGAGTCTTGCGGAGAAAGGGTCTTCGTGAACGTTGGGAACTTGGACTCGTACTCCTGCACACAATCCGCCAGTAATCCTCAGGATACCATTCAGGATGTTACCAATATCCTGAATGAGCACCCCGAGCATGAACATATATCATACAACCAAAATATAAATCAAGATATTTCCCAGGATATGGGCTCAGAATTTCACCCATAACAATTGTCCCCAAAAAATGTTACCGTTTAGTATCCTAGCACTAACGGTTATATTTTTTACGAAGAACGAGGCAATTAAGAGATTAGACCCATGATGTGACCGTTTGTAACCGCGCAACCTATATTTACTCATTGCTCCCTATATCTTCTCATACTTATCCCATTTAATCTTTACCAAAGAGAAAAAGGTAAAAACTTCTCTCTCTATTCCATCTTCTTCTCTCATTCTGTTCAGCATTCCGACGAGAATATGACAAGGCAGACAAGATCAAGCTCAGGTGACTCCGCCCCCTCATTTATCCAGCAGAATCTTCTCCAAGAACCGGAGAAGGATATATGCTCCTTTGATAGTGCCCACTTGTCGGCTCTCAAATCCTCCGGTATCTTCCCGGAAGGGACGGTATTCCGGCCGTTTGACCGGGAAATCCGGTCGGACATGGTTTCCGACGAGTGGTTGTGTTTTAGTGCCTTTCCTTTCACCTTAGGACTACGGTTCCCCTTTCCAGACTTTATCACTGAGTTTTTCAATATTACAAAAATCTCTTTTAGCCAAACAATGCCGATGCTTTGGTGAGTTTTGTCCGTTCTTGACCAGATCAAGAAGACTCACATTCCTGATCTTTCCGTTCATGACCTCCCTTTAGCATATCGGCTTAGATGCCACGGATCCTGTAGATTTTTGTTTTATTCCACCTCCGGCGATCCGCTGATACTTCGTGCCACTAGGAACGAGGAGAAATGGCAATCTAAGTTCTTCTTTGTAAAAAGAGACTCAATCCCTGGTGGAACGGAATATCCGGTGAAGTGGTTGAGAAAGGGTAGGATTTAGGGTTCAAGGATGATCCTGCCTTTTATCCTGTTTCATATCCTGAGCTGATCAACTTTCTTTTAATTGTTTTGTACACAACTGATTTTAGGAAGCTTGCACCTCCCCTTGCTGATTCACAGAAGAGGATTGACGCTATCAGACTCCTTCCAGAGGCTGAAAGAAGTTTTAATCCATCTCCACCATCTCCAAGTCCTCTTTCCAATGCAAACATGTCTGTTAAGGATCCTGTACAATATCCTGCATACATGTTTTTATTTGGCATATTTAGGAAAGAATTCTACTCCCTGTATGCAGACTCCAGCAAAGTCCCAATCCTCCTTGATCTTGACGAGCTTGACAGTTACCCCACTCCAGTCATGGTTAAGAAAGAGACCCCTGCTGCCACCAGCTCCAAGCCGCTCCCGGCTCCTAAGGCTAATCCGAGGACTCGTGCTTCCACCGCAAAAAAAGAGGAAAGGTTCCGAAGTTACTGCCCCAGGCTCTGAAGGGTTCTCCTATGAAGAACTCAGCTTTTCTGACTCCTTAGAGCCAATGACATCCTTCCTTAACAAGGTAATATCCTGCACATATATCCTGATAGGATATCCTGACAGGATATCCTGGTTAATATATTTTGACTTATACCTGAATTTTGACGTGCAGGGCCTCCAGCATCTACTCCAGCTTTACACTGATGCTTGCAGCACGAACGTGTTCCAAGAAGCCACGATCAAACAACTCGAGACCACTGTTGCTGACCAAGGGGCCATTGCTGAGGTGAAGACCCGGCATTATGAGGACAAGTTGAAGAAGGTCACCCGGGATGCTGAGCTCAAACTTGCCACCGTCCAAATGGAGCATGAACAGGCCATGGTCTCTTTTTGGGAGGAATCAAGGCCTCTGCTATAGTCTCTCTGCTACAAGCCCGCATCAAGATGGCTTATGAGGCCAAGGAGACAGGCCTTGTGTGCCCATCCTGGCCGGTCGAATCCTGGGTGGCAAAGCTGAAGGAGCTTGGAGGCAAGGCTGTGCCCCTTCCTGCTGAAGCTGGTGAATCCTCTAAGTCGGCAGAGGTAGCAGACAAGGCTGGAGACAAGAAGGATGCTGGCGAGGATGCTGTTCAGGATGCTGGAACTGATGCTGAAGCCGAGAAGGCGGAGAAGGCTGGTGAAGATGCTGCTGTGTGAGAGCATCCAAGTGGGCGATGATGGATGTATGTGACAAGGCCGGAGCCCACTTTTTTAAATTTGATCGTTGGTTTGTAACCCCAAAACAATTTACTTTTCTTGCATTTTAACTTTCCTGCATTAGAACAATATGATGGCCAAAGGTGGAGGGATCCCGAGTTTCAGGATGAAACCCTTGGTCATCAACGTTAATATGTCCTTTCTTTTGAACAATATAACAGTTGGAGGTGGATAGGCCTTGGTTTGAGACAACACCTTCAACTGTTTAGTAAATATGGTATGGGACTAATTGTGCTTTTGGCGGATGGTCCTTGGTTTGAGGTGAAACCAAAAGCATAACTTTTGATATGTTAATAATCTAACTTCCTTTTGCCTTTATTTCTGTTGTTACTATCTTAGTGTTTAAACTTTACTTATGAAAATAGTTAAATTTGGACAATCTTGGGAACATATTGCAAGAATATCCTGAGAGATATCCTACTCAGGATACTGCCTCGTAACTTATAAAACTTAAGTTATAAAAAGGAGAGATCATACCAAATACTCCCAGAGAGTCAATTCCATCCTTCAATCACAGGAATGTCCCCAGTGCATAAATTTAAATCCATCCTTTAAATTGTATGTCCCCTGTGTTCAACATAGGAACGTAGTCATAATTTAGCTTTACTGAATAGATCCTGAATATCCAGGGATAAACCCTTGATATCCTGGGATAAACCCTTAATATCCCGAGGATAATCCTTTAATATGCTGGGGATAAACCCTCATATCCTAGGGATAAACCCTTAGTATGCTGGGGGTAAACCCTGATTTTCATGCGCTACAGGCGAGAGTGTATAAACTCCAAGTCTTAGAAAGATGAAAACCTTTAAACATTAGAGGGTATGAAAATACCCTTTCATGAGAGAGGGTGATCAATCCTCATATACCTTTAGGATCCAGGATATAGCCAATAATAACGAAATTGTCAGCCACTTTTACATGAACTGGTCCCGTTACCTTGAACTATCCCTAGATGACTTGCGCTCCAGGCGGGGTGTTCAAACCCAATTCGAGAGAAAGGTGAATACCTTTAAACCTTTGAAGGGATCAGGATCCCTTATCCGTGAGAGAGGGGGCCAATCCTCTAATCCTTTGAGATATCCTGAGCGTGTATCCTGGAGCTATATCCTGAGACATATTCTGCAAAACAACCTTAAACTAAGGTGGGTGTTAGCTTGGCTAACACCCCTCCGATGCCTAAGTCAGTAATGGGTTCAAGATAATAAACAAATTCAAATATATTTAAGAGAGATAGAATACGTACCATTCTGAGATAGAAATTAAATTCTATTCTTACTTGAAATAGAGCTTTAAGTGTATAGCGTTCCAGGATCTTGGTAGCATATCCCCCTCCATACTCCTGAGCCGATATGCTCCTTTTCCTGACTCTGATTCAACCTCATATGGTCCTTCCCATTTCAGAGCCAGCTTTCCATCGACAGGATTAGTGGTATTTTGAAAAGCCTTTCTTAACACCCAATCTCCAACTTTGAACCTTCTAGTCCTTATATTCTTGTTGTTTGCTCTGGATATCCTTTGTTTATATGCTGCCATCCTTAGCCTTGCTGCATCTCTCGTTTCGTCTACGGTGTCCAAATCTTGGCACAAAGCTTCAGGATTCTGCTCCGGATCCCGGAGGATAGATCTTGCAGTAGGTATTACCATCTCTGTTGGGATCACTGCTTCTGCTCCAAATACTAAGGAAAACGGAGTCTGGCCAGTGGCATTCTTTACCGTTGTTCTATCAGCCCACAAAACAAAGGGTAGTTCTTCTGCCCATCTTCCTTTCTTGGCTCCTAGTCTCTTCTTCAAGTTGTTGACAATTATCTTGTTTGAGGATTCAGCTTGTCCATTTGCTTGAGGATGTACCGGGGTAGATGTGATCATTTTGATTCCCCAACTTTTGCAAAAGTCAGTAGTCCTCTTGCTTATAAACTGGGATCCATTGTCACAAATAATTTCAGCTGGTACTCCAAACCTGGTCAGGATATTCCTCTTTATAAAGGATACTACTTCTTGGTCTCTGACTTGAACAAATGCTTCAGCCTCCACCCATTTAGAGAAATAATCAGTCATTGCCAGCATAAAGACTTTTCCTCCTGGAGCTTTTGGCAATTTCCCTACTATGTCCATCCCCCATTTCATGAATGGCCAAGGGGAAGCTATAGGATATAGTGGTTCAGCTGGTTGATGTAGTATGTTACTGTGCCTTTGACATGCATCACACCTTCGAGCATATTCTGTAGCATCTTTCCTCATCGTTGGCCAAAAGTATCCTGTTCTCAATATTTTTGAGAATAATGACCTGCCCCCAGTATGGTTACCACAATCCCCTTCATGTATATCCTGAAGCACTTCTTTAGTTTCAGAATCCTCCAAGAATCTTAGATATGGTCCTGCAAGAGA
Source organism: Helianthus tuberosus (assembly GCA_030545235.1). Taxonomy (NCBI): domain Eukaryota; kingdom Viridiplantae; phylum Streptophyta; class Magnoliopsida; order Asterales; family Asteraceae; genus Helianthus; species Helianthus tuberosus. The sequence continues at coordinate 80,188,362 of CM060441.1, read as the reverse complement.
TTTCTTATACAAAATATTATTTATAATGGTGAATCGTGATACCTTCATCCTAAATGCCTTAGGATTTTCGTCTCTAGGGATGTGTCCTTCCTTGAGATATCTTATGATTGGAGCCATCCAGGATTTAGGATCCTCCTCAGGATATTCAGCAACAGGATCCTGGATACTTACTACTTCTTTATCCTGAGGATTCGTTGCAGGATACAAGATATGCAGTATTGGTATTTGGGTCCCTTCTGGTATTCTGACCGATGATCCCAGATTTGCTAAGGCATCTGCTTCAGCATTATCTTCCCTTGGTACCTGTTCAAGTGTAAAAACATCGAAATATCCTGCTAATTTTTTGAGAATATCGAGGTATTCGATTAATTTCTCACCCTTAACTGCATAGGATCCATTAAAATGATTAGTGATTAACAAGGAGTCAACATATACTTGCAAATTCTTGATATTCATATTTTTAGCCAGTTCTAATCCTGCAATTAAAGCCTCATACTCTGCTTCATTATTAGTAGCAGGGAATTCACACCTAATAGCCTGGGGTAATATGTCCCCCTGTGGCGATTTTAGTAGTATTCCCAATCCTACTCCTCTAACATTAGATGCTCCATCAGTGTACAATGTCCAGGATCCTGAGGATTCTCCTAGTTGTTGGACTTCTAGGTCTACCTCTTCCTGAATGTCACTACTGAAATCAGCCACAAAATCAGCTAGAGCCTGCAATTTTATGGCATTTCTAGGTTCGTACACTAAGTCATAAGCACTCAACTTCACTGACCACTTGGCCATCCTACCTGACATCTCTGGTTTCCTAAGCACATTTTTAACAGGATAATTGGTTTTAACATGAATCCTATGTGTCTCAAAGTAATGTCTAACCTTCGTTGATGCCATAACTAATGCTAGTATCAACTTTTCTAAATGAGAATATCTAGTTTCAGCATCTAACAAACTTTTACTAACATAATAAACAGGATATTGCTGACCTTCGTGATCCTTTATAAGGACGACACTTACAGCATTCCCTGATACTGCGAGGTATAGGGACAGTGGTTCACCATTCTCAGGCTTCATCAATAGAGGTGCAGTTGAAAGATACTGCTTCAAATCCTGCAGGGTTGCTTCATGCTTCTATCCCCATTCGAACTTCTAGTTTTTCTTCAGGATATCATAAAATTCTTTGCATTTCTCGGAGGATCTTGAGATAAATATGTTCAACGCTGCAACTCGCCCTGTTAATCGTTGAACATCCTTCATATTTGAAGGTGATTTGATATCCACGATGGCTTTGATCTGCTCCGGGCTCGCCTCTATTCCTCTTTTGGTCACCATATATCCTAGAAACTTTCCTGCCCCCACTCCAAAATGGCACTTAGCAGGATTTAGCTTCATGTTATATTTATCCAGGATATCAAATGCTCCCTTAATATCCTGAAGGTGATCCTCAGCCTTTTTCGATTTTACCACCATATCGTCGATGTATACCTCCATTGTGTCCCCCAGCTTATCTTTAAACATCATGTTCACCAATCTCTGGTATGTTGCTCCTGCATTTTTCAAACCGAAAGGCATAGCAGTATAACAATAAATACCTGTTGGTGTCATGAAGGCAGTATCCTCCTGGTCCGAAGGCTCCATTTGAATCTGCTGAAATCCTGAGGATGCGTCCATGAAGGTTAACATCTCATGCCCGGCAGTAGCATCCACCATTGCATCAATATGAGGAAGAGGAAATGGGTCTTTAGGACAAGCCTTATTCAAATCTGTGTAATCTACACAGACTCTCCATTTCCTATTTTTCTTCTGTACTACGACTACATTTGCTAGCCATCTTGGAAACTTGACCTCCCTGATCATTTTGGACTTTAACAATCTTTCAACTTCCTCTTGGATAATTGTATTTCGCTCAGGAGCAAATTTCCTTCTCTTTTGCTGAACAGGCTTGAACGACCTGTCAATTCCAAGCTTGTGAGTGATAATGTCTTTGGATATACTTGTCATATCCTCATGCTTCCATGCAAATGTTGACATCCTGCACTTCAAAAAGTTAGTTAACTGTTCTTCAATATCCTGAGGGATATTGGTTCCTACGAGCACCGAGATATCAGAATTATCCTGATCCAGGATAACTTTCTTCATATCCTGCTCTGAAGCCTCCACGATATCCTGGGCCCGCATCTTTAATTGCTATGTTGTACTAGGCTTGGTTGAGGATTTCATTGAGGATAAGTAACATTCTTTCGCTTCTTGCTGATCACTATCAACCTTGACAACCCCCCAAGGGGTAGGGATCTTGATGCATTGATGATAAGTTGATGGCACAGCCTTCATATCATGGATCCATGGCCTGTCCAGTATGATGTTATAGCAGGATAAGGAGTCCATCACGCAGAAATGTTGTATCGAGTTGACCCCTTCAACATATACTGGTAACTTTATTTCTCCCACTGTGTTCCTAGCCTCTCCACTGAACCCAACAAGCACGGTGGATTTCGAAGTGATATCCATTGGAGATACATTCATTCTTTTCAAATTCTCTAGTTGGATTATGTTGACGGAGCTACCATTATCCACCAATACCCTGCGTACAAAATGGTTAGCCACATATAATGTTATTACAAGAGCATCATGGTGAGGATCCTGGACAGTATCCCTGTCGTCACTATCGAAAGTGATCACTTTATCATTTATGAGGGTAGTCATCCTGGCTGGTTTGTCTCCCCTTTTGGTCTTGGCCTCTTTTGCATGTCTCTTGGCCGCAAAATACGAAGTCCCACAAATGTCGGATCCTCCCGAAATAAAGTTGATTATCTTGGCGTCCGCAGGAGGTGATGCTGCTCGTTCAGGATCCTTCTCAGTATCCTGATCCTTATTGTTCTTTCTTCCTAAGAGATCCTTCAGATATCCCTTGCTAAGAAGATAGCTTATTTCTTTTCTTAGAGCAATGCAATCCTCAGTTATATGTCCAAAATCTTCGTGGAAGGCACACCATTTCGATTTATCCTTCCAATCAGCTTTTTGTTGATTCTTTCGAGGCCACCTAGCTTTGTCTCCTAAACCCTGCATAGCATACATTAGTTCAGGAATGTTAACAGAAAAGCAATATTCGGATAATTCAGGATATTCTTCAGGATCCTCGTCTTCAACAGCATTCACTTTCTTGTTTTCATTTCTACCATACGGCTTAGAGCGATATGGTTTAAATGAGGATTCTGACTTCCTATTAGTTGACTCATAGGTGGTGGATGAGTTCATCCTCTCTTGCATTTTCTTATCATCTTCCAGCCTGATATATCTCAAGGCCCTGTTTCGAGCTTCGTCCAAGTTCCTGCAAGGATTCATCACAATATCCTGATAAAACTGGGAATCCTTTTGTAGTCCCATCTTGAATGCTTGGACCGCTGTAGCAACATCAAGGTGTGGGATATCCAAGGATCCCCTACTGAATTTGTTCACATAATCCCTTAGGGATTCTTGAGGTCCTCGAGTTATCCTGTAAAGATCACTTGTTAGTTTTTCAAAACTCCGACTACAAGAAAATTGACTATTAAATAAATTCACTAAGTGAGCAAATGATGTAATCGAATGCGGAGGAACATTTAAGAGCCATTTCAGGGCCGATACTGTTAAGGTAGAACCAAATCCCTTGCATAGGCACGCTTCCTTAAGCTCCGGAGGGATAGGATTAATCTCCATTCTTTCCCTATACTGGGCAATATGCTCTTCGGGATCCGTAGTCCCATCATAGAGCTTCATGTTGGGGGTTTGAAATCTCTTCGGGATCTCAGCATCACAGATAGGATATGTGAAATGAGATATCCTGTGGCTGTCTTGGGACACTTCCGGTATTGGCTGGACCACTCCAGGTACACTGGATATCATGTCCTTCAATTTCTGAAGTTCCCTAGTAAACGTTGACGTCATACCTACATCCTGCAAAGACCCACCATTGTTAGTAGCATGAATATTATTATTTGACACGTTACCAGTCTGAGGATTCTGGCCATATCCTGAAGCATATCCTGAGCTCCTCACAGTTGACATCCTGATCGAGGAGGGTATTTCAGGAGTATGATTCTGGGAATGGCTAGGCATAATATTCCCCCTATTATCCTCAGTATACACAGCCGAACTGAAGTTTAAAGTTCTGGGTTGTAAAGGAGTGACAATGTCCTCAGCAGATCTGCTCGAGCTAGATTTTAAGAGTTGTATTTCTCTTAATAGCATTTGGTTTGTTTCCTGTTGGTGCCTCATTTGTTCCTGCACACTTCCAAATAAGGTTAGAATTTCATCATTAGAGGCTAGAACGGGAGCGGATCCCTAAACACTCCGAGTAGGGATAATATCCTGAGGTTGTGAAGAAGCTGGCATCCTTAGAGGAGGTGGTGGAGGCACCGAACCAGTAGTAGCAGAAGTTGTAGCAGACACAGTGGAGGAGCTCATGTTTGATCTTGAGGCCATTGTAAACAATGTGGCAAAAAGTTTTGAAAACAGAAAACCAATTAACGATTTCACAAAGATTTTTAGTAAAGATAGCACCACTTGCCCCACGGTGGGCGCCAAATTGTTTTGGTCAAAAATTACTGAAGCAATTAAGTGATCAAATTAGTTAAGTGAGGTAGTGTGCTAAAAAGTGTGTTGGAAATATGCTGGTTAAGTTGTTTGTAAAAACAGTTTTCAGGATACGGCTCAGGATATCGAGCTGTATCTACGATCAAACTATGAGCAAAAAGTAAAGGGAATGACACGAGATGTACGAGGAAAGCCCTTGATCAATCTAGATCGCCAGCATAAAACCTCAGGAGCTGACAATCGCAGCTGCCTTGTTCTTCTTATTGCTTTAAACGTCAGGATACAGTGCAGGATATTGATCAGATCGCTAAGTGTTACAATGCTTTTTGTGAAAGTGAGAGTTGTGAGAAAGTGAGTGTGAGTGAGTAGCGAGTGTAGTTGTTGTGTCCTATTGATCTGATTTATCCAATCTATTTATAGTTACGAAATACAAACTAAAATTCCTATAAATGTGGGATGCTCCCGAATATTCCATTATTAACGTTGTGGACCGAGTAAAGCGGCTTCAACGTCTTCATTTGAACGACTTGGACCGAGTCTTGCGGAGAAAGGGTCTTCGTGAACGTTGGGAACTTGGACTCGTACTCCTGCACACAATCCGTCAGTAATCCTCAGGATACCATTCAGGATGTTACCAATATCCTGAATGAGCACCCCGAGCATGAACATATATCATACAACCAAGATATAAATCAAGATATTTCCCAGGATATGGGCTCAGAATTTCACCCATAACAAAACCCATTTGGGATGATGAAGATGGCGACATGGGTATGTTACCCATGTCCAATCCTTGTGTAACTATGATGACTTAGTTAGTGTGTGATGCATAATTGTTGGTTAGATTGAAGGATTGTATTAAATTTATGTGATTCTTAGTGATGATGATGAATGAATGTAGGAAATGGGAATAAGAGCATGAATTAGTTGTACATTGTGCATTAAACGGTGTACGCACACCAAGTGTTTGATGAAATGCCTAGTGTAGGTTAGTATGCGAAATTACATGCTAATTAATGGATGAATATGTGTTGAGTATGATAATAATATAATTTATGATAGTTGAACATAAGAGATGCGTTGTAGAAGGAATTCATGGGGATGTGTTGTTGATGGTAAGATTTGGGTGGAAATGTGCATTAGGAACTTGTACTTTATGCTTGAACGGTGAGAATGCACATTATGTATTGGACCAATTGCTTGTTGGTAATTTAGGATTTGATGTACGCTAAATACATAACATATGAACTTGCTAGTAATGATGTTATGACTTCGTTTAAATAGACTAACCTTGTATGTGGTTGTCAAATGTGAGATAATGAAAGCATTAACATGTGAAAGTATGTGTATATGAATGTGTATGCGTATATAGTTAGGTAATCGTGGGGTTGTAAGCATATTACATCATGATTGTGAAATGTATATAGTGATGTTTGTATGGCCTAATATAACGACACGGATATATGAGGTTAAGTCGTAAGTTATATGTTAAACCATTGACTTCTGAAAGTCAATTGTGCATAAGAAGCATGTTAGACTTGTTGTCACAATTGTAAGATAATAGAAAGTCATATGGTATATGTTATATTAATATGTGTCATATGTGATGGCATAATGAATTATATGAAATTGAAAAGATGTGATTTTGGGTATATGCCTTATGCTTGTTATAATTGGCTAAAAAAGAGCCAAATGTGAGTTATGCATTTGATGTGATCGTTAATATGTACAATCATGTATGCTAACGAGAATGTGATTGTGATGACATGAAAGCATAAGGATCATGTTGAGTTGGACTTAAGCAAGGAAGTCAAACGGGTCAAAAGGAGACAAGGAAGCGGATGCAAATAGGGACGCATAAGGTAAGTGATTCCCGAACTAAATTTATTTATATATAATGAGCTTTGATTGCAAGAAGGATAGGAATCATGAAAGGATGGGTAAGAAATGATAGAACAAAAGTAAGTAAAGTCGTATTGGGTAATATGTGAATTAGTTATGAATGAAAAGTCTTGTTAAGTTCAAACGGGCCAAAATCAAGAAAGTAAGATAAAAGTATAGGATTTGGTTGTGGGAACTTGGAGCTAAGTGTTAGAATGATTTGGAGGCTTGGAATAATGTTATTTTACTGTTTGGGAAGTTCGGGATGCGCGAACTGTAACAACCCTCAGTAAAACCAACACCCTCATAATATTTCCGATACCCTATTATATTTTAAATTGTTCCAATATGTCTTTAAAATACACACCATACGCGAAAACGGGCCTCAAATATATTAAATAGTATTAAAAATACATAAAAATCTGAAACATAAGTTGAGGCGGGACGCGTAGACCCACCCCAAGCCTTTACGCGAGCGGTATAGAGGTTTAAATCAGATTTCATTGAAATATAAGTTGAGGCGGGCCACGTGAACCCCACCTCAATCTTATGCGGGCCGCGTAAGATCAAGAAACATGGTGCAGCCCGGTGATGACACGTGTCATCATCGTGGCGAGGCTAGATCATGACCGGGACAAGCTACGCGTTGACCCAGCTTTGACGCGGGCCGCGTAAGCCTTGTCTGTTCTTTACGCGGGCCGCGTGGGAACCAGTTTCAGCACCTATATAAGCAAGCAACGGGTTTTCGTTTTCCGTCGTTCATTTCTTTCATTCTCAATCACAAATTCTGAATATAGGCATTATAAAGCTGGTATTATACCCCCTAATTAGGGAGGTTCTGCTCCGTTGTAAGTATTATAACCCCGGTTTTGTAATAGATACGCTGCCCGATTGATTTAGGGTTCCGTAACAACTGTCGTGGTTCTGCCCGACGTAGTTGTTGGAATGCCGTCTCGGTGAGGGTATCATTAATATTTTCAAAGGGTTATAATACTAACCAATGTACATTTGTATAAACTATAGATTTTATCCAGGAAACCCTTACGCGAAGTCTAAGATAGCAATGTGAGTTTATCTTATCCTCTTTTTGTTAACCTTTTTGTAATATTTTACAAAACCTTAAATGTTTTACAATGTGATTAAGCGGTGATTGAGTCTTTGTAGTTCTTCAATTACTGCCGGTATGTTGGGGTTTTGTATACAAAATTTACTACCGCGAGTAGTAAGTCGGGGATGACAGTACGTTACCATTGGACAACGAGTTAGCCAATGTGTAATATGACCCACAAGTCAGGGTTGACAGTACTGAATGAGTAATTTTGTAGAAATAAACAATGTGATCGCTCTCAATACTGTTTTAATTGATAAAATGTTCTTGATTAATCTGGGATGCACTCACCAGTATTTCCCACTGACAAATGTTTTTAAAACGCGTTTCAGGTAACATAATGTGACAGCCAGTTACTAAAAAGCCAGCTGGAGAGCACTGAAGGCTTGGAAAAAATATGGCTATAAAAGTTACCTAAAAGACGATGTTTTAAATTCAATAAAATAGGGTTTATCCCTATAAACGTATTGTAATAAGAAACTTGGGTTTTGCCCATGTGATTATTAATATTAAATATGGTGGTTTTACTCTGATAAATATTTCCTAACTACGGTCCTGATGTAATTTCCGCTGCCAAATTAACAAGCTGATACCACCGAAATTCTGAGTTCGCGTCCGCCCGTTCCCGGGACAGATAAGGGATCGGGGGTTGCGACAGGAGGTGGTATCAGAGCCTAGCCACTGGTCTAAGCCAAAGAAGTGTTCTGCTGACACTTAAAATTTAATCTTTGTGTTAGGAAATAAATTACAGAAATACGTGTATAACTGTATTTATTTGTTTTGTGTTATTTGACTATTTGTTAGTTTACAGTATGAGTGATCAAGAACCCTCAGACATGTGTCGTCAGTTGTCTGATTCACCTAGGAGTGAAGGTACCTCATCACAGCCTGCCCTTTCTGGGTATTCTGCTGATCAGGAAGAAGGAATGTTTGCTTTTAAAGCTCAGTCAGAAGAGCCCTTCCCTCATAAGAAACGAGGATGGTTCAGTAAGGAAGCCTTTGCATGCAGGAAAAGAATGCGAAAGTTGCAACAGCAAAGAGCCTTAGCAGCCGTTAAGCGAGAGACAGATGCCCATACACAGGATATGCTTAATAGAAGCCTAGCCAATTTCCATATCCTAGCCACAACTGCTGCTGACACAAGTCTGGAACAACTAGTAGCTCCACAACCACTAATCCCAGACCAATCCATGGAGATAGAAAACCCTGAAAACCAGGTGGAGATGCATGATTTTAACCCAGAGAAAATACCTAGGGTACCTGCACCGAACCCCCTAGACCCAAATTACGACCCCTGGTGGGACGATAATAGGGACTTTGTGCAACGTTACCCGGAAGACACACCCATACAGAACATAGGAGCCTATCCAGGTACGGACTAACTATATTAAATATATTAAATATTATCTATATTAAATAGAGTAAAAGTCGTAATGATCGACGTTTTTAGCTAGATTTCGTGTCATGTGATTAACTATATTAAATATTATCTTGTGATATTAATATAGGGTAAATGTTTAAAATTCAGATGGCCGATGAAGGAAATCAAGGAAATCTGAATAATGATAACCAGAGTAACATTAACGTGGTTAATGAGAATCCAAGCATCAATAACAATGGAAACCAAATGGATAATAGTGCTGTTCAACATATAGTGGCACAAGGAATCATAGATACCATGCCATTTATTATTCAAACTATTCAAGAAGCGAATAATAAAAGTAAGCATAGAAGTAAGCGACCCATCGAACCCGAAAACAGTGTAAACAATGGACCTTTACTTCAATTGCCTATTCCCAAAAGGAGAAGAACCGTGTCTTACGGTTGTTCTTATAAAGAATTCTGGTCTTGTAAACCAATGGAATTCTCGGGCAATGAAGGGGCTATTGCAACCCTACGCTGGATAGAGAAAACTGAGGCAGTCTTAAGAATAAGCAAGTGTGCTGAAGAAGATAAGATATTGTTTGCTTCTAATTTGTTTAAAAATTCAGCACTAGAATGGTGGAACACTATCCTCCAATCAAGAGGAAGTGATAGAACCTACAATATGGAATGGGAAGAATTTAAGAACAAGGTAGAAAGGAAATTCTGCCCACCCAATGAAAAGGAACAGATAGCAAACAAATTCTTAAACCTTAGGATGACTGGTGTGGATAGTAAGGGATACACTAAAATATTCTTCGAATATGCTAGAATAGTGCCAACTCTTGCATCACCTGAACCAGTGTTAATCTCCGGTTATATTTGGAGATTAATTGGAGAGATAAGACACGTAGATAAGGCAGCTAGACCTCAAACTATAGAAGAAGCTGTAGAACTAGCAAATACCTTGACAGATGAATTAGTTCATACCTGAGAAGAGGATCAAAGGAGGAACCTAACCCAGAAACTCACACAAGAATTTCGTTCTGGAAATTCTAACCGTGGGAGAAATATAGGTTCTACCTCTGCACCTTACTGTAAGAATTGCAAAAGAAAGCGTTCAGGAAGATGCTCCATATACTGTAACTTTTGCAAAATATCGGGACACAAGGAGGAAAATTGCAGGAAAAAAAGCTAATAACAGGATATGTTACAACTGCGGAGAACAAGGTCATATCAAGCTTAATTGCCCGAAATTAGCTCCAGTTACAAACAACAAGAATACTCAAAATGCTAGAGCATTTGTTCTGACTGCAGATGAAGCTAGGATGATTCCAGATGTCATAACTGGTACGTTTTTAGTTAATGATGTCTTTGCTAAAGTAATATTTGACTCTGGTGCAAACCAAAGTTTTATTAATACATCATTTTGCAAATCTCTAAATCAGTTATTAACTAAACTACCACAAGAATGTTTAGTAGGGACAGCTAATGGAGAAACCGTTAGGATTTCTGAAATCTTGCAGGGAGCAAGCATAGAAATTTTAAATCAGAAATTTATTGCAAATCTTTATCCCATGAATCTGGCAGGATTTGATGCAGTTTTGGGAATGGATTGGTTAATAGCCAATAAAGCCAGTATTTTATATGATCAAAAGTCAATTCAAGTAAATTCACCAAAAGGTAAAGGAGATAAACCCTCTAGATCTACAAAATTTATCTTTGTGATGAAAACTGCAAGTTATATAAGAAAAGGTTCTATAGTGTATTTGATTTCTAAAATCACTAACACTGAAGGAAAGGTTTTAAAGGATATTCCAATAGTATCTCAGTTTTCAGATGTATTTCCAGAAGAATTGCCAGGGCAACCTCCAGATAGAGAAGTTGAATTCAGGATCCATTTAATACCAGGAACGGCACCAATTGCCAAAGCACCTTATCGTTTGGCACCTGCAGAAATGCAAGAATTGAAGAAACAATTACACGAATTGTTTGAGAAAGGATTCATACAGCCAAGTTCGTCACCATGGGGAGCGCCGATACTGTTTGTTAAAAAGAAGGACGGATCAATGCGTATGTGCATTGACTACCGTGAATTAAACAAAGTCAAGATTAAGAATCAGTACCCATTACCAAGAATCGATGATCTGTTTGATCAACTGCAAGGAGCTCGATTTTTCTATAAAATCGATTTAAGGTCAGGATATCATCAATTGAAGGTACAGGAAGAGGACATTCCTAAAACCGCATTTAGAACAAGGTATGGACATTATGAATTTACTGTCATGCCATTTGGTTTAACCAATGCCCCAGCTGCATTTATGGACATGATGAACCGAATATGTAAGCCATATTTGGATAAATTCATAATTGTTTTCATAGATGATATTCTTATTTACTCTAAGAATAAAGAGGATCATGCAAAGCATTTGCACGCACTTTTAAGCTTATTAAGAAAGGAAAAGCTTTATGCTAAATTTTCTAAGTGCGAATTTTGGTTAGAACAAGTACAGTTTCTTGGACACCTAGTCAATCATGAAGGAATTCATGTGGATCCCACAAAGATCAAGGCAATTACTAAATGGAAAACCCCTGAGTCACCAACCGAGGTTAGAAGTTTCTTAGGATTAGCTGGTTATTATAGAAGATTTATTCAAGATTTTTCTAGAATAGTCATTCCTTTAACTAAGCTAACCTGTAAATCTGTTAAGTTTGAATGGGGATTAAAACAAGAAGCAGCATTTAGAATTCTTAAGCAAAGATTAACCCATACACCCATATTAGCGTTACCAGAAGGAACTGAAGATTTTGTAGTTTATTGTGACGCTTCCAAATTAGGTTATGGAAGTGTATTGATGCAACGCCAAAAGGTTATAGCTTACGCATCTAGACAACTTAAGAATCATGAAGAGAATTATTCAACCCATGATCTAGAACTAGGAGCTATAATTTTCGCTCTTAAGATTTGGAGACATTACCTTTATGGTAGTAAGTTTACCATATTCACTGATCATAAGAGTTTAAGGTATATTTTCAAGCAAAAGGAGTTGAATATGAGACAAAGACGCTGGATGGAGATGCTTAGTGATTATGATTGTGATATCCAGTATCATGAAGGAAAAGCAAATGTAGTGGCAGATGCTTTAAGCCGAAAGTATCATGAAAAGCCAAAAAGGGTACGTTCTCTTAAATTAAATCTGCAAGTAGATTTAAATGATCAAATAAGAGAAGCACAAGAATCAGTAATCCAGGATGATACTGAAAAATTAAAAGGTATGCTAAAAGAATTAGAACAAGGAACAGATGGAATTTGGAGATTTCTTGAAAAGAGAATGTGGATACCTAAATTAGGAAACCTACGTTATCGTATTTTAGAAGAAGCCCATAAGTATAAATATACGATGCATCCAGGAAATGATAAAATGTACCAAGATTTAAGGAAAAATTTCTAGTGGATAGGAATGAAAAAGGACATAGCAGCCTATGTTTCTAAATGTTTAACCTGTTCACAAGTAAAAGCTGAACACCAGAAACCCTCAGGATTGCTACAACAGTTAAAAATGCAAATGTGGAAATGGGAATTGATAACAATGGATTTTGTTACTAAATTACCCAAAACAAAGAAAGGAAATGATACAATCTGGGTGATTGTAGATAGACTAACCAAGTCAGCTCATTTCTTACCAATGAAGGAAACTTTCAGTATGGAACAGTTAGCCAAATTATATGTAAATGAAATTGTTTCTTTACATGGAATTCCTTTATCAATTGTTTCTGATAGGGATAGTCGATTTACCTCTAATTTTTGGTCAAGTTTCCAAAAGGCAATGGGAACCAAGTTAAAGTTGAGCACACCTTATCATCCTCAAACGGATGGACAAAGCGAAAGAACAATTCAGACAATGGAGGACATTCTTAGAGCCTGTGTAATTAATTTCGGAGGTAATTGGGACGATCATTTACCGTTAATAGAATTTTCTTATAATAATAGCTATCACACAAGTATCAATGCTGCACCATTCGAAGCACTTTGTGGACGAAAGTGCCGAACCCCAGTCTGTTGGGCAGAAATTGGGGAAAAGCAACTATCTGGACCCGAGATAGTGCAAGAAACAACTGACAAAATTATTCAAGTCAAAGAACGACTGAAAGCAGCACGTGATCAACAGAAGAGTTATGCTGATAACTGACGCAAGCCATTGGAATTTCAAACAGGAGATAAAGTATTGTTAAAAGTCTCTCCTTGGAAAGGAGTAGTAAGATTCATCAAATGGGGAAAGCTAAGTCCCAGGTATATTGGACCTTTTGAGATTATTAGAAGAATAGGACCTGTAGCTTATAAGCTACAACTACCAGAGGAAATGGCAGGAATACATGATGTATTTCATGTATCTAATCTCAAGAAAGGCTTAGCTGATGAATCACTGATAGTACCTCTTAAAGATATAGAGGTAAATGAACAACTCAAGTTTATAGAAAGACCTCTACAAATTGAAGACAGGAAAGTCAAGAACCTCAAGCATAAGAGACTAGTTTTGGTCAAAGTGAAGTGGGACTCCAAAAGAGGACATGAGTACACATGGGAACTCGAATCTGAAATGCAAAGAAAATATCCGCACTTATTCCAGTAGATCTCGAGGACGAGCTCTAAAACAAGGTGGGGAGAATGTAACAACCCTCAGTAAAACCAACACCCTCATAATATTTCCGATACCCTATTATATTTTAAATTGTTCCAATATGTCTTTAAAATACACACCATACGCGAAAACGGGCCTTAAATATATTAAATAGTATTAAAAATAAATAAAAATCTGAAACATAAGTTGAGGCAGGCCGCGTAGACCCACCCCAAGCCTTTACGCGGGCGGTATAGAGGTTTAAATCAGATTTCGTTGAAATATAAGTTGAGGCGGGCCGCGTGAACCCCACCTCAATCTTATGCGGGCCGCGTAAGATCAAGAAACATGGCGCAGCCCGGTGATGACACGTGTCATCATCGTGGCGAGGCTAGATCATGACCGGGACAAGCTACGCGTTGACCCAGCTTTGACGCGGGCCGCGTAAGCCTTGTCTGTTCTTTACGCGGGCCGCGTGGGAACAAGTTTCAGCACCTATATAAGCAGGCAACGGGTTTTCGTTTTCCGTCGTTCATTTCTTTCATTCTCAATCACAAATTCTGAATATTGGCATTATAAAGCTGGTATTATACCCCCTAATTAGCGAGGTTCTGCTCCGTTGTAAGTATTATAACCTCGGTTTTGTAATAGATACGCTGCCCGATTGATTTAGGGTTCCGTAACAACTGTCGTGGTTCTGCCCGACGTAGTTGTTGGAATGCCGTCTCGGGGAGGGTATCATTAATATTTTCAAAGGGTTATGATACTAACCAATGTACATTTGTATAAATTATAGATTTTATCCAGGAAACCCTTACACGAAGTCTAAGATAGCAATGTGAGTTTATCCTCTTTTTGTTAACCTTTTTGTAATATTTTACAAAACCTTAAATGTTTTACAATGTGATTAAGCGGTGATTGAGTCTTTGTAGTTCTTCAATTACTGCCGGTATGTTGGGGTTTTGTATACAAAATTTACTATCGCGAGTAGTAAGTCGGGGATGACAGTACGTTACCATTGGACAACGAGTTAGCCAATGTGTAATATGACCCCACAAGTCAGGATTGACAGTACTGAATGAGTAATTGTGTAGAAATAAACAATGTGATCGCTCTCAATACTGTTTTAATTGATAAAATGTTCTTGATTAATCTGGGATTCACTCACCAGTATTTCCCACTGACAAATGTTTTTAAAACGCGTTTCAGGTAACACAATGTGACAGCCAATTAGTAAAAAGCCAGCTGGAGAGCACTGAAGGCTTGGGAAAAATGTGACTATAAAAGTTACCTAAAAGACGATGTTTTAAATTCAATAAAATAAGGTTTATCCCTATAAACGTATTGTAATAAGAAACTTGGGTTTTCCCATGTGATTATTAATATTAAATATGGTGGTTTTACTCTGATAAATATTTCCTAACTACGGTCCTGATGTAATTTCCGCTGCCAAATTAACAAGCTGATACCACCGAAATTCTGAGTTCGCGTCCGCCCGTTCCCGGGACAGATAAGGGATCGGGGGTTGCGACACGAACGGGGGTTGAAACGTCGAAAATAATGAAATCTGGCGTCGGTGCTGCAGGGGCAGCGTCCCCTACGCTGGGCAGCAGTTAGCCGACGCCCAAACTTGCTGTCTACGCGTCAGCCGACACCAGTAGCCCTGTTTCTGTCACACCCGCTCGTAGCGGAAACGCAAGGTGTGATCTGTATGGTTTTCATTGCATAAATATCGATGTACATGAACAAACTATATGAATAAAACATACTCCATTGCCATTACCATTACATATGTGTTTCCCAAAAGAATGCAACATAAGTTGAATGTATTGGTTACAAACCATCAAATGAAAATAAGTTGTCATCGTTTTATACATCAAAATGTAAGTCTTAAAATGTCAAGACTTTGACCACTATATCACCGCAAAGAGGCGGTATATAACAGGCAAACCCTTCAATAGTTTGGCATGGAGTATTGATACTTGTTTTCCTTGACTGAAATGTCTGCCAGGTCCACTAATTTCCTGAAATACATGTTAAGTTTGAAAACATCAACAAAAGTTGAGCGAGTTCATGCAGTTTAGTTGTATGAAATGTATCTGAAAAATGTGAGTTGTATAAACTGTATCTGTATGAATGATGTATAAACTGTATCCACAACATGTGAATTGTATAAAATGTATCTATATGTATGATGTATAAACTGTATTCACAACATGTGAATTGCATAAAATGTATTTGTATGTATGATGTAGTATGTAAAGCGTCAATGAAATCGTTGATCATTAATGTTTCGCGAGGACATTAATATGTGTGACGAATTAGGAAGCAAACCAACCCTAGACGATTTTATGCCGATTCCTATCGACTGGGACACAAACGCACTCTTCCGTAGGGGTCCATGACCAAGAGTGGGGCTCGCCAAAACCCATTAGATCTAAACCTTTGTTCCTTGGTCCAAAACTGGATTAATGGTGCTTATAGTATGGCCCTAATTCTCACATGATCTATGGTGTTTCATTACCTAACTTTAACATACTCTGAACATGTATCTTCCCCGATAGTTGTAAAGTTTGTAAAACATTTAAATGAATAGGGGAACATGAACTCACAGTATTGCGTCCTGAAAATAGATGTAAATAAGATCTCACGTGCGGTCGTCCTGAATAGCGTGGCGACCTACAAACGTTCTTATTTTTGTTAGACACTTCGGTCTTTGAAAAGAACTTGAGTACAAGTCTTGTGTCTTGAGTATATGTAAGACCTGTATGTCTTTACTGTTCGTTAACTGGGTACTCGATGTATGAGTTGTTCAAATGTTCGTTAACTGTGTACTCGATGTATGAATTGTTCAAATGTTCGTTAACTGTGTATTCGATGAATGAGTTGTTCAAATGTTCGTTAACTGTGTACTCGATGTATGAATTGTTCAAATGTTCGTTAACTCTGTACTCGATGTATGAATTGTTCAAATGTTCGTTAACTGTGTATTCGATGAATGAGTTGTATAGTCGGATCTCGTCCGCTGAATCTCGTGTCTTGTATGTATCACTTGTATAGTTGTGTTTCCAATAATAGTATCATTGGGCCAAGCCCATGTTTTCAAGTTATTGGGCTTAAATAGTGCTGGGCCTCAAATAGTGTTGGGCCTCAATAGTGTTGGGCCTCAAATAGTGTTGGGCCTCAATAGTGTTGGGCCTCAAATAGTGTTGGGCCTCAAATAGTGTTGGGCCTCAATAGTGTTGGGCCTCAAATAGTGTTGGGCCTCAATAGTGTTGGGCCTCAATAGTGTTGGGCCTTAAATAGTGTTGGGCTTGAATAGTGTTGGACTTGAATAGTGTTGGGCTTGAATAGTGTTGGGCTTGAATAGTGTTGGGCTTGAATAGTGTTGGGCTTTGGCCCATATGTTTGTATTGGGCTTAGCCCATGTGTTTATGTTAAGCCCATTATGAAGTATAAGCCCATTAAAAGTGTAAGCCCATTTATAATAAAATAGTCTAGTAAAGTGTAAGCCCATTTATAATAAAATAGCCCATCAAATATAATAAGCCCAATTGTAGAAAAATAGCCCACTAATACATGTAAGCCTTTCATTTTTATAAAAACCCTTTTTATAAAAATTAACTAAGTATAGATGTTAGTAATAAAAACATACTAGTTTTTATAAGTTTCTAAACATCCGAAAATTTGTTATCGATAGTATATTTATATTTCGTGTCGAAAGATCGTCTAACGTCGTAGTAACTCCCCGGATTGGCAATTAGCTTAAGTAGTCGTCCGTCGTTCATTTTTGACCATAAATGGTGTCCAATCATTAGAATCGTCCGTAACTCGTTTTAAGGCGTTATTATGTGAAGTCTCGTAGGACTTTGTTTGTAATGCATCATGTGTTTATTTGTGTCATTATTTTCAAGTTCCTCATTTGATAAATATAACTAATACATCAAATAATCACATAACACATAAGTTGTTAAATCACTTAAATATATATTTTCTAAAAATATATATTTATAACTAACTTTGTTTTTTTATAAAAAGAATTCTTTACTTCTTTTTAAATCTTGTAAAGGTTTAGCCAAATATGTTATTATTTTATAAAAATAAAGTTTTTATAAAATTTGGCCATATACCCTTTGTATTTTTATCTTTACCATGTTTAATTAAACATATTATTTTCTTTATCAAATCACCAACCATTTAATCAACATCTTAACTAAACATTTAGAGACTTTTATAACATGAAATTACCAAGATGTTATGCAAATCATGTAGGGTTTTAAACATGATCCTTTCATACATTAACTAGTTCAAAAACAAAGTTTGATTCTAGTTTTAACAACTTTTATAAAAATCTATGGTTGTATGTTATAATTTATAATCTTGTAAAAGTCTTATTTTTAAAGAAAAACCCTAAATACTTTCACAAGATCACTAGTTATTATCATCCATTTAATCTTTTATGTTAAAACCCTTTAACATAAACATGTATAATTTTTAGATCATAATTTACACATCTTCTAACAATTTATTTGTATCTTAATCATCCTAACAACATCAAATATGGATATAACAAGTCTAAGATCACAAGATAAACAAACATAATTATATGATGATTTTTATCTTTGCTTCATGGTATTTTTCTTATTCATTATGTATGATTTTTAGTGATTATTAACCATAATAATAACCATAAACATAATATGTAATAAAAAAAAATATAGAAGCTTACTTCTAGCACAAGGCTAGGGATGATCTTAGAGATTATTAAGAATAAGAAGATGATGATCTTGGTGCTAGAACACTTTGGTATGGATAAAACTTCTTCCTTTTGTTTCCAAAAGCCTTAGATCACTTCATGTTCCAAAGAAATCCATGTTGTTCATAAAGAAGATGATAAAGATAATTGGGTTTTTAGTGGGTGTTCTTGAAGAAAAGATGAAGATGATGGGAGAATTATCTTATGTGTGTGTAGGATGTGGTGTAAAAGTGGTAGTAACTTAAGGGTTAAGTGTTATGATAATTATCTAATTCCATCCACTAGTAAACATAATAATATCTAGATATTATTTTTACTAACATAAACAAGGGGGTGGGACCCCTTGTTCACGGTTATGAGAGGGGGGGGGGGGGGTCTCATGTGGTAAAAAAAATAACTTAGTAATTTTAAGTTTAAAATGTAGTATAAAGATGTAAGGTTTAAGATGTTTAGGGTTTACCATTTTCCGAGATGTTCCGCGACTTAAAATGACCATAAACTAGTTTTACCATACCAAAAATAATGAGCACTAGTTCGCTAGTTGTGACAAAATGTAGTTCGGATAATTGTTTAGTGCTCGTTTCACTTGTAAAGAGTCGAAACGTTCGCTTATGGAAGTTGTAGGGCAAATTTCCGTGATGCGTGTAATTGATATTCCATAAGTATGTTCATATGAAATTGGTGCCTAAACATCAATTTTTGTATCTTGTATTAAGAATATAATTGCTGAATTTTGCGGACAATTCATGAAATGGTCATTTTTAGCGCGTTTCGGACAGTTTTAGTGCTACCGGGCATTTGTAAATTATTGATCGAATTCTTGTATTCCCATATAGGGTTTAATATATAAATGATATTGGACTCTCACTCGAGTCCTAAAGATGTCATTTTAGATGTTTTCTGCGAATCCGGAGTTTTCGTCAGCGCTCTAGTTCACTAGGCACTACTCTAGTTGTTTCGGTGAATTGTTTGCACTATTTCAAATGTACCCAACAAAAATGAATCATGTGTATTAACCAATGAATATTCCATGAGTTTTCTAAGATGTATACCATGTAATCATGCAGTCAGAATATTCAAAACACATGCTTGTATAATGTAAATCACTGTTTTAAATGTACGTAAACTACCAGAAAGTGGCAGTTGTCACATTCTCCCCCTGTTATTGAGAATTTCGTCCCGAAATTCAAGCTGAGTCATCCAATACAGGAGACTACTCGAACAGGTGAGAGTATTTGGCTTTGATTTAATGTTCACGTTCCCAAGTATACTCGGGTCCGTGTTGAGAGTTCCAACGTACAATTTAATAATTTGATACGACTTCTCCATGATTTCTAGACTTTACAGTCCATGACTTCAACAGGTTCTTTAGTGAATTGGAGTTTGTCGTCAATGTGAATAGAATGATAACGGTTGCTTGTGTTAGATTCTATTTAAGATTCGACACATGAAACGTGTCGTGCATACTGTTAAGTTCATCTGGTAACTTCAACTTGTAGGCAACAGTGCCAATCTTTTCTAAGATTTCAAATGGTCCAATGTAACGTGGGTTAAGCTTTCCACGTTTACCGAACCTCGCTACGCCTTTCCAAGGCGAGACTTTCAACAAGACTTTGTCTCCAACCTCGAAAGATAATGGTTTTCGTCTTTTATCTGCGTAGCATTTTTGTCGATCGCGAGCCGTCTTGATACGGTCTCGGGTCTGAAAAATTTTATCCATAGTCTCTTGGACTAGTTTCGGACCAATTAATTAACTATCGCCTGTTTCCGCCCAACATAGCGGTGAGCGACACTTTCGACCATAAAGAGCTTCGAACGGTGCAGCTTGTATACTTGTATGATAACTATTATTGTAGGAAAACTCAACTAGAGGTAGATGATTATCCCAATTGCCGCCTAAATCCATAACACATGCACGAAGCATATCTTCGAGTGTTTGGATTGTCCGCTCGCTCTGGCCGTCAGTTTGTGGATGAAAGGCCGTACTTAGATTCCATTGAGATCCAAAGGCCTGTTGAAATGATTTCCAAATTCTAGAAATAAAACGACCGTCTCGGTCTGAAATGATTGAAATAGGCACTCCATGACGAGCCACTATTTCTTTGAGATAGAGTTCCGTTAGTTTCTCAGTATTATCCTTCTACTAAATCGGTAAGAAGTGCGTGGACTTTGTTAGTCTATCGATGATTACACATATCATGTAGTGACCTCTTGAGGTCCTGAGTAACTTCGTAATGAAGTACATCGATATTTGTTCCCATTACCAAACGGAAATCTCGGGTTGTTGTAACAAGTCCGAGGGACTTTGCTACTCGACTTTGACTTTCGCGCAAGTCAAGCATTCTCCGATATAAGTCGCGATATTACTTTTGAGGTTAGGCCACCAGTAGTATTCTTTCGCTACTTAGGCCTATGTGCTTCCTCAAAATATCATCTCGAAGGCCGCCAAAGAATGGAACCCAATTTCGACCCATAAGGTAAAAAGTTCCATCTTCTTTCGGCACTAATTGTTCCTTCATGCCTCGAAGTGTTTCTGCTTGAATATGCTCTTCCTTGAGCGCTTGTGAATCATCTTCTCTGATGCTTGAACTCTCAGTATTCTAACTCGCTCCATGCGGCTCAAGGCGTCTGCTACAACATTTGCCTTGCCCGGATGGTACTTTATTTCACAATCATAGTCGTTCAACAATTCAAAAAAAAAAATATCGTTGACGTATATTTAATTCTTTTTGGTTGAATATGTGTTGAAGACTTTTATGATCCGTGAAAATAATGCATTGAGTACCATATAAATAATGTCGCCATAATTTTAAAGCGAATACCACCACGCCTAACTCTAGTTCGTGAGTGGTATAGTTTTTCTCGTGAACTTTTTAATTGGCACGACGTGTACACAATAACTTTTTCACGTTGCACGAGTACGCAACCCAATCCATGATGCGAAGCATCATAGTCTACAACAGGGTCATCGGTAATGTCGGATAATGATAAGATTGTAAAATGCTATGCACCAATCTTAAGAATAAGTTGTAAGGCTATATCTTGTTTTTCGATTTGGGGCGAATTTATTGTCTTTAACAACTCTAAAATGGTTCTCCAATGTTGCTCATGTTCATCAGTCGATCGAGAGTATATCAAAATGATTCATTAAATTCATGAAGACCGCTGGTGCATTTGTTAAACCAAAAGGCATAACGAGAAACTCGTAATGACCGTAACGAGTTTTAAAAGCCGTTTTCGGTATGCTTTCCTCTTGAATTCGTAACTGATGATACTCCGATCGTAAGTCTATCTTAGAGTAGCAGCTAGAACCTTTCATAAACCATTTGAGTTAGCTGGAAATTCATTTGTAACATGGTTTAGAAATATGAATTTTTATTCATCGAAATGTTGTGCAGTTTTGTGAAACTTTCATGTCTTTCCACCCCCAATGGTAAAAAGTGGGGGTTATGAACTCACAACATCCTTATTCAATCAACTACTAGGTTCATAAGGCGCTAGTCAACATGGAGATTTGGCTACGGTTGCAGCTCCCGGTACCAAGTCGATGTGAAACTCGACTTGTCAATATGGTGGTAGTCCTGGCAAGTCTTCAGGAAAGACTTCAGGGAATTCTTTTACCACAGGAATATCTGTCATCTGAGGCCCATCGGCCTTCTTGTCGATAACAAGTGCTAGAAAGGTAATACAACCTTTCCGTAAGCAACTTTGAGCCTTCATACAATTTATAGTCCGCAATGGTGTGTCGTGCTTCTCTCCATGAATAATAAATGTCTCTTCATTCGGTAGTGGTAAGCGAATGATCTTCTCATGACAGAAGACTTCGGCTCGATTATTGTATAGCCAATCCATGCCAACCACTACGTCGAAAATACTCAACTGAACAGGGAAGAGATCGATATTGAATTTCAGCTCTAGACTCAACTAGTTTACTTTTTGCCAATTCTATAGAATGAGGAGATGTCTAGCTTGCTTGACTCTAGGCCAAGTACATTTTGAATTCTATGTAGTGAAGAATTCACTGTATAATTTTTGGTGTAGAACAATCCAGTTCCAATGTTTAGATGTAGGATAACCCAATCCCTATGTTTAGATGTAGGATAAATCAATCCCTAATTGTAGCTAGGACAATACCGTCCCTAGCCATGAAACTCATGTATGTGAAATGTTGAGATGAAGCTAAAATTGCCAATTGTATAAAATAACATGGATGTGAAATGTTGAAGAATAGGATATATACCGGTGGCCCTTAATGATTTGATATGTCTCAGCTAATTCCCCATTAGCTAACTTGATATAGTAATGTGTGTCCAACATGACTCTAATTCTAGTATATGCTTAACATTTAAAAGCAATAGCTAAGCTCAGTGTTGGTATTAAAAGAATTGATACATGATAATCGTAGAGTGTACGTACTCATGACTTCGTTTCTCTCATGGTGAGAGTTATTGTTTGAGTGATCGAGGTAGGGAGGGATGATGCGGTTATGCTTCGGATCTCCAAGGCTAAACCTAAAATATATCACTCAGTGTGTTTGAATTCGGGTGTTTCCCAGTATGGAACAACCCTTGTGATATCGTGAAAGCATCAAGTGTAACCATCAACATTGGCTCCAGTTATGATCGAGTTCTTTTATAAAATCATATGAAAATAGATATGAAAATTAGATGATATAAAAGAATGATGTATGGTTAAATAAATAACCAATAGAAATGTAGTGTATAAATATATCATGCCTTGAAATAGAATATTATGTCTTGTGTAGAGGATGTCGCGTCTTGTGCAAAAATGTCATGTCTTGTCTTTATCGAAGAGATTTGAATAACATCACGATATGCAATATAACATAAGCACTTATATATAGGAAGTACCAGCGGCGTATCCACCATGCTTTTATCATATTACACACGTCTCATCACTTACATATAACCACCAAAAATGTCTTGTGTAAACCAACATCAAATGATATGTATAACAATGTCTTGCGTAACAATGTCATGTATAAACCATGTCTTGTGTAAAAGCAATAGTTTTCAACACATAACTTTTATCTTAAACAATTGATTCTTTTGGCGCCATGATCTTTTTAATACACACTATTAAAAGAATCTAGACATTTATTTGAATAAATAAAGTCTATCATGTGCCCAAGAATGAAGAATACAATCAATCGGTCATGGAAACCTCAAGACCATATTGTTCATACATGTTTGAATAAATGATAATGTGGATAACCAAAACCAAAAGGTGTAATGCCTCTTGCATGTATTGGTCATACGTCTAAATGGAAAGAAAGAAAAAAAATAATAATTCGTTGAGGAGGGGAAACCAACCAGTGGTCTTCGTCCATATAATATGTATTCCCTACTCTATGGACCTCGATCGTCCTAAATAGAGAAAATCCTTTGTCTTACTTGTCCATGTGACAATTATGGTAATAGTGCTTGAGTTTCACGAGCTCTAGCAAGATTATTAGAATAAAAAAAAAAATGTCGAATAGAATGCAATGAGGGAATTGCAGCATGGCTCATGCCATACCTTTCCTTGGAAAAGACAATGTCAAACAACGGAATTTATTGTATCACTTCCAATGAATATGATAAGGTAAGGTAAAGTAGGATAAAGTGTCATAGACACCCTGGAACCAACCCATGTTCAAGAATTTCGAGAATGTTGAGGAAAATCCTCCATGAGTAGCTAACACGTTTTGTTTGTTTAAATGACTAGTCTCAACTGAATCGTGATATAGATCGGATGTTAGGTGTGAACAAATATGTGTCGTCTTCCCGTATTGTATTGTATTGTATTGTATTGTATTGTATTGTATTGTATTGTAGGGTGTTATACTAACCACCTCAGTTCGTGTTCTACTAGATAGGAAGAATTGAATCTCAAGTAATAACTTAAGAATTTTGAATGAATAGTGATCATTAGCTTGACCCGCAGAGTCCACCAGAATTTCCATGCACTACAAGTTGTTATTACGTGGGCCCCCGTAATAATAAATTGTCTTGCATGGTCACCCTAGCATTCTCTCGTTCAGAGCAGGCAATCAGTCAGAGAGAAAACGTTATTGTCAATATACCTTCAACATAGGAGGGACCTTCGTGATAACTCACGTGTCAACGTCCGTTGTTGTTACTCGCAGGACGGTACGGCGTTAGATGAAATAGAAATGGAAAGAATCTGTAACAATAATAATTGAAGAGGCACCTTCAAGATGAGTACTTCATCTTCCTTGTAAGGACAAGAATATATCCACCTTGATTAGTATGAGTCAAATGGATCTCGTCCCACTAATGGAGTTGTTGTCCAAGGTTACCACCTTCGCCTCATCGTCATTATCATGATCAGGCATCTCAGCATTCGCGAGAAAGCAACCATATTTTACGGAATTAAGTTTAAGATTTCACTTAGGAATCATGTTCGCCATAAGCTCCGCAATAGACATGAGGTTGATATTTTCACCGTGTGAGTAAAGAATAATAATAGAGTTTGAAGTCGAAGGTATTTTGTTCTTGGCAAAATATTTCATGCAACATATATATGAACCACCTATATATATAATCATGTAAATCCTATCAATCAAGGATTTCTATCTTGTATAAGCTGAACCAGTAAACTGTTTATAATGCATAAACTGATAATGTATTGTATTGTAGGCACATAGTCTATTAATGTATTGTGTCTGTTTCTCATAGACTTCACCCATGGAAATGTCCTCGCTTGATTTATGTGAAATGAATTTTTGCTGTAGTGGACCTTGAAAAATGTTTATGCAATGAAAACCTTTTGACTTGTCCAATTTTATTTATAATCTGTTCAACATGAACAAGAGGTTTTCGTGAGAGATCCCTAGTGATTGTAGACTTAGACTCGAGAAAGAATCCTGGTTCACTACAATCGATGCTCTGATACCAGTCTGTCACACCCGCTCGTAGCGGAAACGCAAGGTGTGATCTGTATGGTTTTCATTGCATAAATATCGATGTACATGAACAAACTATATGAATAAAACATACTCCATTGCCATTACCATTACATATGTGTTTCCCAAAAGAATGCAACATAAGTTGAATGTATTGGTTACAAACCATCAAATGAAAATAAGTTGTCATCGTTTTATACATCAAAATGTAAGTCTTAAAATGTCAAGACTTTGACCACTATATCACCGCAAAGAGGCGGTATATAACAGGCAAACCCTTCAATAGTTTGGCATGGAGTATTGATACTTGTTTTCCTTGACTGAAATGTCTGCCAGGTCCACTAATTTCCTGAAATACATGTTAAGTTTGAAAACATCAACAAAAGTTGAGCGAGTTCATGCAGTTTAGTTGTATGAAATGTATCTGAAAAATGTGAGTTGTATAAACTGTATCTGTATGAATGATGTATAAACTGTATCCACAACATGTGAATTGTATAAAATGTATCTGTATGTATGATGTATAAACTGTATTCACAACATGTGAATTGCATAAAATGTATTTGTATGTATGATGTAGTATGTAAAGCGTCAATGAAATCGTTGATCATTAATGTTTCGCGAGGACATTAATATGTGTGACGAATTAGGAAGCAAACCAACCCTAGACGATTTTATGCCGATTCCTATCGACTGGGACACAAACGCACTCTTCCGTAGGGGTCCATGACCAAGAGTGGGGCTCGCCAAAACCCATTAGATCTAAACCTTTGTTCCTTGGTCCAAAACTGGATTAATGGTGCTTATAGTATGGCCCTAATTCTCACATGATCTATGGTGTTTCATTACCTAACTTTAACATACTCTGAACATGTATCTTCCCCGATAGTTGTAAAGTTTGTAAAACATTTAAATGAATAGGGGAACATGAACTCACAGTATTGCGTCCTGAAAATAGATGTAAATAAGATCTCACGTGCGGTCGTCCTGAATAGCGTGGCGACCTACAAACGTTCTTATTTTTGTTAGACACTTCGGTCTTTGAAAAGAACTTGAGTACAAGTCTTGTGTCTTGAGTATATGTAAGACCTGTATGTCTTTACTGTTCGTTAACTGGGTACTCGATGTATGAGTTGTTCAAATGTTCGTTAACTGTGTACTCGATGTATGAATTGTTCAAATGTTCGTTAACTGTGTATTCGATGAATGAGTTGTTCAAATGTTCGTTAACTGTGTACTCGATGTATGAATTGTTCAAATGTTCGTTAACTCTGTACTCGATGTATGAATTGTTCAAATGTTCGTTAACTGTGTATTCGATGAATGAGTTGTATAGTCGGATCTCGTCCGCTGAATCTCGTGTCTTGTATGTATCACTTGTATAGTTGTGTTTCCAATAATAGTATCATTGGGCCAAGCCCATGTTTTCAAGTTATTGGGCTTAAATAGTGCTGGGCCTCAAATAGTGTTGGGCCTCAATAGTGTTGGGCCTCAAATAGTGTTGGGCCTCAATAGTGTTGGGCCTCAAATAGTGTTGGGCCTCAAATAGTGTTGGGCCTCAATAGTGTTGGGCCTCAAATAGTGTTGGGCCTCAATAGTGTTGGGCCTCAATAGTGTTGGGCCTTAAATAGTGTTGGGCTTGAATAGTGTTGGACTTGAATAGTGTTGGGCTTGAATAGTGTTGGGCTTGAATAGTGTTGGGCTTGAATAGTGTTGGGCTTTGGCCCATATGTTTGTATTGGGCTTAGCCCATGTGTTTATGTTAAGCCCATTATGAAGTATAAGCCCATTAAAAGTGTAAGCCCATTTATAATAAAATAGTCTAGTAAAGTGTAAGCCCATTTATAATAAAATAGCCCATCAAATATAATAAGCCCAATTGTAGAAAAATAGCCCACTAATACATGTAAGCCTTTCATTTTTATAAAAACCCTTTTTATAAAAATTAACTAAGTATAGATGTTAGTAATAAAAACATACTAGTTTTTATAAGTTTCTAAACATCCGAAAATTTGTTATCGATAGTATATTTATATTTCGTGTCGAAAGATCGTCTAACGTCGTAGTAACTCCCCGGATTGGCAATTAGCTTAAGTAGTCGTCCGTCGTTCATTTTTGACCATAAATGGTGTCCAATCATTAGAATCGTCCGTAACTCGTTTTAAGGCGTTATTATGTGAAGTCTCGTAGGACTTTGTTTGTAATGCATCATGTGTTTATTTGTGTCATTATTTTCAAGTTCCTCATTTGATAAATATAACTAATACATCAAATAATCACATAACACATAAGTTGTTAAATCACTTAAATATATATTTTCTAAAAATATATATTTATAACTAACTTTGTTTTTTTATAAAAAGAATTCTTTACTTCTTTTTAAATCTTGTAAAGGTTTAGCCAAATATGTTATTATTTTATAAAAATAAAGTTTTTATAAAATTTGGCCATATACCCTTTGTATTTTTATCTTTACCATGTTTAATTAAACATATTATTTTCTTTATCAAATCACCAACCATTTAATCAACATCTTAACTAAACATTTAGAGACTTTTATAACATGAAATTACCAAGATGTTATGCAAATCATGTAGGGTTTTAAACATGATCCTTTCATACATTAACTAGTTCAAAAACAAAGTTTGATTCTAGTTTTAACAACTTTTATAAAAATCTATGGTTGTATGTTATAATTTATAATCTTGTAAAAGTCTTATTTTTAAAGAAAAACCCTAAATACTTTCACAAGATCACTAGTTATTATCATCCATTTAATCTTTTATGTTAAAACCCTTTAACATAAACATGTATAATTTTTAGATCATAATTTACACATCTTCTAACAATTTATTTGTATCTTAATCATCCTAACAACATCAAATATGGATATAACAAGTCTAAGATCACAAGATAAACAAACATAATTATATGATGATTTTTATCTTTGCTTCATGGTATTTTTCTTATTCATTATGTATGATTTTTAGTGATTATTAACCATAATAATAACCATAAACATAATATGTAATAAAAAAAAATATAGAAGCTTACTTCTAGCACAAGGCTAGGGATGATCTTAGAGATTATTAAGAATAAGAAGATGATGATCTTGGTGCTAGAACACTTTGGTATGGATAAAACTTCTTCCTTTTGTTTCCAAAAGCCTTAGATCACTTCATGTTCCAAAGAAATCCATGTTGTTCATAAAGAAGATGATAAAGATAATTGGGTTTTTAGTGGGTGTTCTTGAAGAAAAGATGAAGATGATGGGAGAATTATCTTATGTGTGTGTAGGATGTGGTGTAAAAGTGGTAGTAACTTAAGGGTTAAGTGTTATGATAATTATCTAATTCCATCCACTAGTAAACATAATAATATCTAGATATTATTTTTACTAACATAAACAAGGGGGTGGGACCCCTTGTTCACGGTTATGAGAGGGGGGGGGGGGGTCTCATGTGGTAAAAAAAAATAACTTAGTAATTTTAAGTTTAAAATGTAGTATAAAGATGTAAGGTTTAAGATGTTTAGGGTTTACCATTTTCCGAGATGTTCCGCGACTTAAAATGACCATAAACTAGTTTTACCATACCAAAAATAATGAGCACTAGTTCGCTAGTTGTGACAAAATGTAGTTCGGATAATTGTTTAGTGCTCGTTTCACTTGTAAAGAGTCGAAACGTTCGCTTATGGAAGTTGTAGGGCAAATTTCCGTGATGCGTGTAATTGATATTCCATAAGTATGTTCATATGAAATTGGTGCCTAAACATCAATTTTTGTATCTTGTATTAAGAATATAATTGCTGAATTTTGCGGACAATTCATGAAATGGTCATTTTTAGCGCGTTTCGGACAGTTTTAGTGCTACCGGGCATTTGTAAATTATTGATCGAATTCTTGTATTCCCATATAGGGTTTAATATATAAATGATATTGGACTCTCACTCGAGTCCTAAAGATGTCATTTTAGATGTTTTCTGCGAATCCGGAGTTTTCGTCAGCGCTCTAGTTCACTAGGCACTACTCTAGTTGTTTCGGTGAATTGTTTGCACTATTTCAAATGTACCCAACAAAAATGAATCATGTGTATTAACCAATGAATATTCCATGAGTTTTCTAAGATGTATACCATGTAATCATGCAGTCAGAATATTCAAAACACATGCTTGTATAATGTAAATCACTGTTTTAAATGTACGTAAACTACCAGAAAGTGGCAGTTGTCACAGTTTCTTCGTTTTTCTTCAATTCCGGACCCTGTAGACCTATACCTAAGCCCCGTTAAACTTCTATAATGTACCCCAACCTTACCAAATAGTTTTGTGAGCTAAGGGTGAGTATTGAACTTATTTTCAAGCTCCCGAAATGTACCCCAAACTCATTAAAGGGTGTTTATGAAGTGCGATTAAGAAGGGAGTGTGTATGTAAGTAGGTGTGGGAATGAAATAAATCTATAAGCATGTATGTATATGGATTTACCTACATGTTAGTGATGGAATCCATAGGTAACAATGAATAGAAACAAGCATGCACATAGGTTTGTATGTAAGAGACTAATATATTTGGATGTTTGTGACTAAGATTTGTTAGTATAATTATATAGGAACGTAAGTGGTATGTAAGAGCTTGTATATTGTAACAACCCTCAGTAAAACCAACACCTTCATAATATTTCCGATACCCTATTATATTTTAAATTCTTCCAATATGTCTTTAAAATACACACCATACGCGAAAACGGGCCTCAAATATATTAAATAGTATTAAAAATAAAGAAAAATCTGAAACATAAGTTGAGGCGGGCCGCGTAGACCCACCCCAAGCCTTTACGCGGGCGGTATAGAGGTTTAAATCAGATTTCGTTGAAATATAAGTTAAGGCGGGCCGCGTGAACCCCACCTCAATCTTATGCGGGTCGCGTAAGATCAAGAAACATGGCGCAACCCGGTGATGACACGTGTCATCATCGTGGCGAGGCTAGATCATGACCGGGACAAGCTACGCGTTGACCCAGCTTTGACGCGGGCCGCGTAAGCCTTGTCTGTTCTTTACGCGGGCCGCGTGGGAACAAGTTTCAACACCTATATAAGCAGGCAACGGGTTTTCGTTTTCCGTCGTTCATTTCTTTCATTCTCAATCACAAATTCTGAATATAGGCATTATAAAGCTGGTATTATACCCCCTAATTAGCGAGGTTCTGCTCCGTTGTAAGTATTATAACCCCGGTTTTGTAATAGATACGCTGCCCGATTGATTTAGGGTTCCGTAACAACTGTCGTGGTTCTGCCCGACGTAGTTGTTGGAATGCCGTCTCGGGGAGGGTATCATTAATATTTTCAAAGGGTTATGATACTAACCAATGTACATTTGTATAAATTATAGATTTTATCCAGGAAACCCTTACGCGAAGTCTAAGATAGCAATGTGAGTTTATCTTATCCTCTTTTTGTTAACCTTTTTGTAATATTTTACAAAACCTTAAATGTTTTACAATGTGATTAAGCGGTGATTGAGTCTTTGTAGTTCTTCAATTACTGCCGGTATGTTGGGGTTTTGTATACAAAATTTACTACCGCGAGTAGTAAGTCGGGGATGACAGTACGTTACCATTGGACAACGAGTTAGCCAATGTGTAATATGACCCACAAGTCAGGATTGACAGTACTGAATGAGTAATTTTGTAGAAATAAACAATGTGATCGCTCTCAATACTGTTTTAATTGATAAAATGTTCTTGATTAATCTGGGATTCACTCACCAGTATTTCCCACTGACAAATGTTTTTAAAACGTGTTTCAGGTAACATAATGTGACAGCCAATTACTAAAAAGCCAGCTGGAGAGCACTGAAGGCTTGGAAAAAATGTGTCTATAAAAGTTACCTAAAAGACGATGTTTTAAATTCAATATAATAGGGTTTATCCCTATAAACGTATTGTAATAAGAAACTTGGGTTTTGCCCATGTGATTATTAATTTTAAATATGGTGGTTTTACTCTGATAAATATTTCCTAACTACGGTCCTGATGTAATTTCCGCTGCCAAATTAACAAGCTGACACCACCGAAATTCTGAGTTCACGTCCGCCCGTTCCCGGGACAGATAAGGGATTGGGGGTTGCGACAGGAGGTGGTATCAGAGCCTAGCCACTGGTCTAAGCCAAAGAAGTGTTCTGCTGACACTTAAAATTTAATCTTTGTGTTAGGAAATAAATTACGGAAATACGTGCATAACTGTATTTATTTGTTTTGTGTTATTTGACTATTTGTTAGTTTACAGTATGAGTGATCAAGGATCCTCAGACATGTGTCGTCAGTTGTCTGATTCACCTAGGAGTGAAGGTACCTCATCACAGCCTGCCCTTTCTGGGTATTTTGCTGATCAGGAAGAAGGAATGTTTGCTTTTAAAGCTCATTCAGAAGAGCCCTTCCCTCATAAGAAACGAGGATGGTTCAGTAAGGAAGCCTTTGCATGCAGGAAAAGAATGCGAAAGTTGCAACAGCAAAGAGCCTTAGCAGCCATTAAGCGAGAGACAGATGCCCATACACAGGATATGCTTAATAGAAGCCTAGCCAATTTCCATATCTTAGCCACAACTGATGCTGACACAAGTCTGGAACAACTAGTAGCTCCACAACCACTAATCCCAGACCAATCCATGGAGATAGAAAACCCTAAAAACCAGGTGGAGATGCATGATTTTAACCTAGATAAAATACCTAGGGTACCTGCACCGAACCCCCTAGACCCAAATTACGACCCCTGGTGGGACGATAATAGGGACTTTGTGCAACGTTACCCGTAAGACACACCCATACAGAACATAGGAGCCTATCCAGGTACGGACTCTTTAGATCCCTATTACCATGATAACTACATTAGGGAGATCTTACAAGATCCTTACCAATTTCAGCCACTTTCACCCTCATATCAGGAACCCGCACCCCAGATTCCGAACCCAGTCCTAGAACCTGCACCCCCAATGAGTGCAGAAAACGTGCAAGAACTTATGACTTTTGGGGAGGAAATTTTAGAAAGCAGTAAGAGAATGAGACAGGTGGGAGAGCGTCTCGTATGGAATTACGATGAGCGCAATATGGATTTTTGGATAAATCCATATCCGTGATGTGATAGAAGAGATGGTAATAATATAATAAAATAAAATAAAATAAAATATGTGTGTACGGATGCCTATTACTATTAGTGTGATTCTATTTCTATTGGTATTGTAATTTTTATTTCAGTACTAGAATGTAATAGATGCATAATAGTATATGAAAATAGAGTAAAAGTCGTAATGATCGACATTTTTAGCTAGATTTCGTGTCATGTGATTAACTATATTAAATATTATCTTGTGATATTAATATAGGGTAAATGTTTAAAATTCAGATGGCCGATGAAGGAAATCAAGGAAATCTGAATAATGATAACCAGAGTAACATTAACGTGGTTAATGAGAATCCAAGCATCAATAACAATGGAAACCAAATGGATAATAGTGCTGTTCAACATATAGTGGCACAAGGAATCATAGATACCATGCCATTTATTATTCAAACTATTCAAGAAGCGAATAATAAAAGTAAGCATAGAAGTAAGCGACCCATCGAACCCGAAAACAGTGTAAACAATGGACCTTTACTTCAATTGCCTATTCCCAAAAGGAGAAGAACCGTGTCTTACGGTTGTTCTTATAAAGAATTCTGGTCTTGTAAACCAATGGAATTCTCGGGCAATGAAGGGGCTATTGCAACCCTACGCTGGATAGAGAAAACTGAGGCAGTCTTAAGAATAAGCAAGTGTGCTGAAGAAGATAAGATATTGTTTGCTTCTAATTTGTTTAAAAATTCAGCACTAGAATGGTGGAACACTATCCTCCAATCAAGAGGAAGTGATAAAACCTACAATATGGAATGGGAAGAATTTAAGAACAAGGTAGAAAGGAAATTCTGCCCACCCAATGAAAAGGAACAGATAGCAAACAAATTCTTAAACCTTAGGATGACTGGTGTGGATAGTAAGGGATACACTAAAATATTCTTCGAATATGCTAGAATAGTGCCAACTCTTGCATCACCTTAACCAGTGTTAATCTCCCGTTATATTTGGGGATTAATTGGAGAGATAAGACACGTAGATAAGGCAGCTAGACCTCAAACTATAGAAGAAGCTGTAGAACTAGCAAATACCTTGACAGATGAATTAGTTCATACCTGAGAAGAGGATCAAAGGAGGAATCTAACCCAGAAACTCACACAAGAATTTCGTTCTGGAAATTCTAACCGTGGGAGAAATATAGGTTCTACCTCTGCACCTTACTGTAAGAATTGCAAAAGAAAGCATTCAGAAAGATGCTCCATATACTGTAACTTTTGCAAAATATCGGGACACAAGGAGGAAAATTGCAGGAAAAAGCTAATAACAGGATATGTTACAACTGCGGAGAACAAGGTCATATCAAGCTTAATTGCCCGAAATTAGCTTCAGTTACAAACAACAAGAATACTCAAAATGCTAGAGCATTTGTTCTGACTGCAGATGAAGCTAAGATGATTCCAGATGTCATAACTGGTACGTTTTTAGTTAATGATGTCTTTGCTAATGTAATATTTGACTCTGGTGCAAACCAAAGTTTTATTAATACATCATTTTGCAAATTTCTAAATCAGTTATTAACTAAACTACCACAAGAATGTTTAGTAGAGACAGCTAATGGAGAAACCGTTAGGATTTCTGAAATCTTGCAGGGAGCAAGCATAGAAATTTTAAATCAGAAATTTATTGCAAATCTTTATCCCATGAATCTGGCAGGATTTGATGCAGTTTTAGGAATGGATTGGTTAATAGCCAATAAAGCCAGTATTTTATGTGATCAAAAGTCAATTCAAGTAAATTCACCAAAAGGTAAAACGATCACAATTAAAGGAGATAAACCTTCTAGATCTACAAAATTTATCTCTGTGATGAAAACTGCAAGTTATATAAGAAAAGGTTCTATAGTGTATTTGATTTCTATAATCACTAACACTGAAGGAAAGGATTTAAAGGATATTCCAATAGTATCTCAGTTTTCAGATGTATTTCCAGAAGAATTGCCAGGGCAACCTCCAGATAGAGAAGTTGAATTCAGGATCCATTTAATTCCAGGAACGACACCAATTGCCAAAGCACCTTATCGTTTGGCACCTGCAGAAATGCAAGAATTGAAGAAACAATTAGACGAATTGTTAGAGAAAGGATTCATACAGCCAAGTTCGTCACCATGGGGAGCGCCGATACTGTTTGTTAAAAAGAAGGATGGATCAATGCGTATGTGCATTGACTACCGTGAATTAAACAAAGTCAAGATTAAGAATCGGTACCCATTACCAAGAATCGATGATCTGTTTGATCAACTGCAAGGAGCTCGATTTTTCTCTAAAATCGATTTAAGGTCAGGATATCATCAATTGAAGGTACAGGAAGAGGACATTCCTAAAACCGCCTTTAGAACAAGGTATGGACATTATGAATTTACTGTCATGCCATTTGGTTTAACCAATGCCCCAGCTGCATTTATGGACATGATGAACCGAATATGTAAGCCATATTTGGATAAATTCATAATTGTTTTCATAGATGATATTCTTATTTACTCTAAGAATAAAGAGGATCATGCAAAGCATTTGCACGCACTTTTAAGCTTATTAAGAAAGGAAAAGGTTTATGCTAAATTTTCTAAGTGCGAATTTTGGTTAGAACAAGTACAGTTTCTTGGACACCTAGTCAATCATGAAGGAATTCATGTGGATCCCACAAAGATCGAGGCAATTACTAAATGGAAAACCCCTGAGTCACCAACCGAGGTTAGAAGTTTCTTAGGATTAGCTGGTTATTATAGAAGATTTATTCAAGATTTTTCTAGAATAGCCATTCCTTTAACTAAGCTAACCTGTAAATCTGTTAAGTTTGAATGGGGATTAAAACAAGAAGCAGCATTTAGAATTCTTAAGCAAAGATTAACCCATACACCCATATTAGCGTTACCAGAAGGAACTGAAGATTTTGTAGTTTATTGTGACGCTTCCAAATTAGGTTATGGATGTGTATTGATGCAATGCCAAAAGGTTATAGCTTACGCATCTAGACAACTTAAGAATCATGAAGAGAATTATTCAACCCATGATCTAGAACTAGGAGCTATAATTTTCGCTCTTAAGATTTGGAGACATTACCTTTATGGTAGTAAGTTTACCATATTCACTGATCATAAGAGTTTAAGGTATATTTTCAAGCAAAAGGAGTTGAATATGAGACAAAGACGCTGGATGGAGATGCTTAGTGATTATGATTGTGATATCCAGTATCATGAAGGAAAAGCAAATGTAGTGGCAGATGCTTTAAGCCGAAAGTATCATGAAAAGCCAAAAAGGGTACGTTCTCTTAAATTAAATCTGCAAGTAGATTTAAATGATCAAATAAGAGAAGCACAAGAATCAGTAATCCAGGATGATACTGAAAAATTAAAAGGTATGCTAAAAGAATTAGAACAAGGAACAGATGGAATTTGGAGATTTCATGAAAAGAGAATGTGGATACCTAAATTAGGAAACCTACGTTATCGTATTTTAGAAGAAGCCCATAAGTCTAAATATACGATGCATCCAGGAAATGATAAAATGTACCAGGATTTAAGGAAAAATTTCTGGTGGATAGGAATGAAAAAGGACATAGCAGCCTATGTTTCTAAATGTTTAACCTGTTTACAAGTAAAAGCTGAACACCAGAAACCCTCAGGATTGCTACAACAGTTAAAAATGCCAATGTGGAAATGGGAATTGATAACAATGGATTTTGTTACTAAATTACCCAAAACAAAGAAAGGAAATGATACAATCTGGGTGATTGTAGATAGACTAACCAAGTCAGCTCATTTCTTACCAATGAAGGAAACTTTCAGTATGGAACAGTTAGCCAAATTATATGTAAATGAAATTGTTTCTTTACATGGAATTCCTTTATCAATTGTTTCTGATAGGGATAGTCGATTTACCTCTAATTTTTGGTCAAGTTTCCAAAAGGCAATGGGAATCAAGTTAAAGTTGAGCACAGCTTATCATCCTCAAACGGATGGACAAAGCGAAAGAACAATTCAGACAATGGAGGACATTCTTAGAGCCTGTGTAATTAATTTCGGAGGTAATTGGGACGATCATTTACCGTTAATAGAATTTTCTTATAATAATAGCTATCACACAAGTATCAATGCTGCACCATTCGAAGCACTTTGTGGAGGAAAGTGCCGAACCCCAGTCTGTTGGGCAGAAATTGGGGAAAAGCAACTATCTGGACCCGAGATAGTGCAAGAAACAACTGACAAAATTATTCAAGTCAAAGAATGACTGAAAGCAGCACGTGATCAACAGAAGAGTTATGCTGATAACTGACGCAAGCCATTGGAATTTCAAACAGGAGATAAAGTATTGTTAAAAGTCTCTCCTCGGAAAGGAGTAGTAAGACTCATCAAACGGGGAAAGCTAAGTCCCAGGTATATTGGACCTTTTGAGATTATTAGAAGAATAGGACCTGTAGCTTATAAGCTACAACTGCCAGAGGAAATGGCAGGAATACATGATGTATTTCATGTATCTAATCTCAAGAAAGGCTTAGCTGATGAATCACTGATAGTACCTCTTAAAGATATAGAGGTAAATGAACAACTCAAGTTTATAGAAAGACCTCTACAAATTGAAGACAGGAAAGTCAAGAACCTCAAGCATAAGAGACTAGTTTTGGTCAAAGTGAAGTGGGACTCCAAAAGAGGACCTGAGTACACATGGGAACTCGAATCTGAAATGCAAAGAAAATATCCGCACTTATTCCAGTAGATCTCGAGGACGAGCTCTAAAACAAGGTGGGGAGAATGTAACAACCCTCAGTAAAACCAACACCCTCATAATATTTCCGATACCCTATTATATTTTAAATTGTTCCAATATGTCTTTAAAATACACACCATACGCGAAAACGGGCCTTAAATATATTAAATAGTATTAAAAATAAATAAAAATCTGAAACATAAGTTGAGGCAGGCCGCGTAGACCCACCCCAAGCCTTTACGCGGGCGGTATAGAGGTTTAAATCAGATTTCGTTGAAATATAAGTTGAGGCGGGCCGCGTGAACCCCACCTCAATCTTATGCGGGCCGCGTAAGATCAAGAAACATGGCGCAACCCGGTGATGACACGTGTCATCATCATGGCGAGGCTAGATCATGACCGGGACAAGCTACGCGTTGACCCAGCTTTGACGCGGGCCGCGTAAGCCTTGTCTGTTCTTTACGCGGGCCGCGTGGGAACAAGTTTCAGCACCTATATAAGCAGGCAACGGGTTTTCGTTTTCCGTCGTTCATTTCTTTCATTCTCAATCACAAATTCTGAATATTGGCATTATAAAGCTGGTATTATACCCCCTAATTAGCGAGGTTCTGCTCCGTTGTAAGTATTATAACCCCGGTTTTGTAATAGATACGCTGCCCGATTGATTTAGGGTTCCGTAACAACTGTCGTGGTTCTGCCCGACGTAGTTGTTGGAATGCCGTCTCGGGGAGGGTATCATTAATATTTTCAAAGGGTTATGATACTAACCAATGTACATTTGTATAAATTATAGATTTTATCCAGGAAACCCTTACACGAAGTCTAAGATAGCAATGTGAGTTTATCCTCTTTTTGTTAACCTTTTTGTAATATTTTACAAAACCTTAAATGTTTTACAATGTGATTAAGCGGTGATTGAGTCTTTGTAGTTCTTCAATTACTGCCGGTATGTTGGGGTTTTGTATACAAAATTTACTATCGCGAGTAGTAAGTCGGGGATGACAGTACGTTACCATTGGACAACGAGTTAGCCAATGTGTAATATGACCCCACAAGTCAGGATTGACAGTACTGAATGAGTAATTGTGTAGAAATAAACAATGTGATCGCTCTCAATACTGTTTTAATTGATAAAATGTTCTTGATTAATCTGGGATTCACTCACCAGTATTTCCCACTGACAAATGTTTTTAAAACGCGTTTCAGGTAACACAATGTGACAGCCAATTAGTAAAAAGCCAGCTGGAGAGCACTGAAGGCTTGGGAAAAATGTGGCTATAAAAGTTACCTAAAAGACGATGTTTTAAATTCAATAAAATAAGGTTTATCCCTATAAACGTATTGTAATAAGAAACTTGGGTTTTGCCCATGTGATTATTAATATTAAATATGGTGGTTTTACTCTGATAAATATTTCCTAACTACGGTCCTGATGTAATTTCCGCTGCCAAATTAACAAGCTGATACCACCGAAATTCTGAGTTCGCGTCCGCCCGTTCCCGGGACAGATAAGGGATCGGGGGTTGCGACACGAACGGGGGTTGAAACGTCGAAAATAATGAAATCTGGCGTCGGTGCTGCAGGGGCAGCGTCCCCTACGCTGGGCAGCAGTTAGCCGACGCCCAAACTTGCTGTCTACGCGTCAGCCGACACCAGTAGCCCTGTTTCTTCCTTTTTCTTCAATTCCGGACCCCGTAGACCTATACCTAAGCCCCGTTAAACTTCTATAATGTACCCCAACCTTACCAAATAGTTTTGTGAGCTAAGGGTGAGTATTGAACTTATTTTCAAGCTCCCGAAATGTACCCCAAACTCATTAAAGGGTGTTTATGAAGTGCGATTAAGAAGGGAGTGTGTATGTAAGTAGGTGTGGGAACGAAATAAATCTATAAGCATGTATGTATATGGATTTACCTACATGTTAGTGATGGAATCCATAGGTAACAATGAATAGAAACAAGCATGCACATAGGTTTGTATGTATGAGACTAATATATTTGGATGTTTGTGACTAAGATTTGTTAGTATAATTATATAGGAACGTAAGTGGTATGTAAGAGCTTGTATATTGTAACAACCCTCAGTAAAACCAACACCTTCATAATATTTCCGATACCCTATTATATTTTAAATTCTTCCAATATGTCTTTAAAATACACACCATACGCGAAAACGGGCCTCAAATATATTAAATAGTATTAAAAATAAATAAAAATCTGAAACATAAGTTGAGGCGGGCCGCGTAGACCCACCCCAAGCCTTTACGCGGGCGGTATAGAGGTTTAAATCAGATTTCGTTGAAATATAAGTTAAGGCGGGCCGCGTGAACCCCACCTCAATCTTATGCGGGTCGCGTAAGATCAAGAAACATGGCGCAACCCGGTGATGACACGTGTCATCATCGTGGCGAGGCTAGATCATGACCGGGACAAGCTACGCGTTGACCCAGCTTTGACGCGGGCCGCGTAAGCCTTGTCTGTTCTTTACGCGGGCCGCGTGGGAACAAGTTTCAGCACCTATATAAGCAGGCAACGAGTTTTCGTTTTCCGTCGTTCATTTCTTTCATTCTCAATCACAAATTCTGAATATAGGCATTATAAAGCTGGTATTATACCCCCCTAATTAGCGAGGTTCTGCTCCGTTGTAAGTATTATAACCCCGGTTTTGTAATAGATACGCTGCCCGATTGATTTAGGGTTCCGTAACAACTGTCGTGGTTCTGCCCGACGTAGTTGTTGGAATGCCGTCTCGGGGAGGGTATCATTAATATTTTCAAAGGGTTATGATACTAACCAATGTACATTTGTATAAATTATAGATTTTATCCAGGAAACCCTTACGCGAAGTCTAAGATAGCAATGTGAGTTTATCTTATCCTCTTTTTGTTAACCTTTTTGTAATATTTTACAAAACCTTAAATGTTTTACAATGTGATTAAGCAGTGATTGAGTCTTTGTAGTTCTTCAATTACTGCCGGTATGTTGGGGTTTTGTATACAAAATTTACTACCGCGAGTAGTAAGTCGGGGATGACAGTACGTTACCATTGGACAACGAGTTAGCCAATGTGTAATATGACCCACAAGTCAGGATTGACAGTACTGAATGAGTAATTTTGTAGAAATAAACAATGTGATCGCTCTCAATACTGTTTTAATTGATAAAATGTTCTTGATTAATATGGGATTCACTCACCAGTATTTCCCACTGACAAATGTTTTTAAAACGTGTTTCAGGTAACATAATGTGACAGCCAATTACTAAAAAGCCAGCTGGAGAGCACTGAAGGCTTGGGAAAAATGTGGCTATAAAAGTTACCTAAAAGACGATGTTTTAAATTCAATATAATAGGGTTTATCCCTATAAACGTATTGTAATAAGAAACTTGGGTTTTGCCCATGTGATTATTAATATTAAATATGGTGGTTTTACTCTGATAAATATTTCCTAACTACGGTCCTGATGTAATTTCCGCTGCCAAATTAACAAGCTGACACCACCGAAATTCTGAGTTCACGTCCGCCCGTTCCCGGGACAGATAAGGGATCGGGGGTTGCGACAGGAGGTGGTATCAGAGCCTAGCCACTGGTCTAAGCCAAAGAAGTGTTCTGCTGACACTTAAAATTTAATCTTTGTGTTAGGAAATAAATTACGGAAATACGTGCATAACTGTATTTATTTGTTTTGTGTTATTTGACTATTTGTTAGTTTACAGTATGAGTGATCAAGGATCCTCAGACATGTGTCGTCAGTTGTCTGATTCACCTAGGAGTGAAGGTACCTCATCACAGCCTGCCCTTTCTGGGTATTTTGCTGATCAGGAAGAAGGAATGTTTGCTTTTAAAGCTCATTCAGAAGAGCCCTTCCCTCATAAGAAACGAGGATGGTTCAGTAAGGAAGCCTTTGCATGCAGGAAAAGAATGCGAAAGTTGCAACAGCAAAGAGCCTTAGCAGCCGTTAAGCGAGAGACAGATGCCCATACACAGGATATGCTTAATAGAAGCCTAGCCAATTTCCATATCCTAGCCACAACTGATGCTGACACAAGTCTGGAACAACTAGTAGCTCCACAACCACTAATCCCAGACCAATCCATGGAGATAGAAAACCCTAAAAACCAGGTGGAGATGCATGATTTTAACCTAGAGAAAATACCTAGGGTACCTGCACCGAACCCCCTAGACCCAAATTACGACCCCTGGTGGGACGATATTAGGGACTTTGTGCAACGTTACCCGTAAGACACACCCATACAGAACATAGGAGCCTATCCAGGTACGGACTCTTTAGATCCCTATTACCATGATAACCACATTAGGGAGATCTTACAAGATCCTTACCAATTTCAGGCACTTTCACCCTCATATCAGGAACCCGCACCCCAGATTCCGAACCCAGTCCTAGAACCTGCACCCCCAATGAGTGCAGAAAACGTGCAAGAACTTATGACTTTTGGGGAGGAAATTTTAGAAAGCAGTAAGAGAATGAGACAGGTGGGAGAGCGTCTCGTATGGAATTACGATGAGCGCAATATGGATTTTTGGATAAATCCATATCCGTGATGTGATAGAAGAGATGGTAATAATATAATAAAATAAAAATAAAATAAAATATGTGTGTACGGGTGCCTATTACTATTAGTGTGATTCTATTTCTATTGGTATTGTAATTTTTATTTCAGTACTAGAATGTAATAGATGCATAATAGTATATGAAAATAGAGTAAAAGTCGTAATGATCGACGTTTTTAGCTAGATTTCGTGTCATGTGATTAACTATATTAAATATTATCTTGTGATATTAATATAGGGTAAATGTTTAAAATTCAGATGGCCGATGAAGGAAATCAAGGAAATCTGAATAATGATAACCAGAGTAACATTAACGTGGTTAATGAGAATCCAAGCATCAATAACAATGGAAACCAAATGGATAATAGTGCTGTTCAACATATAGTGGCACAAGGAATCATAGATACCATGCCATTTATTATTCAAACTATTCAAGAAGCGAATAATAAAAGTAAGCATAGAAGTAAGCGACCCATCGAACCCGAAAACAGTGTAAACAATGGACCTTTACTTCAATTGCCTATTCCCAAAAGGAGAAGAACCGTGTCTTACGGTTGTTCTTATAAAGAATTCTGGTCTTGTAAACCAATGGAATTCTCGGGCAATGAAGGGGCTATTGCAACCCTACGCTGGATAGAGAAAACTGAGGCAGTCTTAAGAATAAGCAAGTGTGCTGAAGAAGATAAGATATTGTTTGCTTCTAATTTGTTTAAAAATTCAGCACTAGAATGGTGGAACACTATCCTCCAATCAAGAGGAAGTGATAAAACCTACAATATGGAATGGGAAGAATTTAAGAACAAGGTAGAAAGGAAATTCTGCCCACCCAATGAAAAGGAACCGATAGCAAACAA
Organism: Helianthus tuberosus; assembly: GCA_030545235.1. Lineage (NCBI taxonomy): Eukaryota > Viridiplantae > Streptophyta > Magnoliopsida > Asterales > Asteraceae > Helianthus > Helianthus tuberosus. The sequence continues at coordinate 80,145,848 of CM060441.1, read as the reverse complement.
ATTCTTAAACCTTAGGATGACTGGTGTGGATAGTAAGGGATACACTAAAATATTCTTCGAATATGCTAGAATAGTGCCAACTCTTGCATCACCTTAACCAGTGTTAATCTCCCGTTATATTTGGGGATTAATTGGAGAGATAAGACACGTAGATAAGGCAGCTAGACCTCAAACTATAGAAGAAGCTGTAGAACTAGCAAATACCTTGACAGATGAATTAGTTCATACCTGAGAAGAGGATCAAAGGAGGAATCTAACCCAGAAACTCACACAAGAATTTCGTTCTGGAAATTCTAACCGTGGGAGAAATATAGGTTCTACCTCTGCACCTTACTGTAAGAATTGCAAAAGAAAGCATTCAGAAAGATGCTCCATATACGGTAACTTTTGCAAAATATCGGGACACAAGGAGGAAAATTGCAGGAAAAAGCTAATAACAGGATATGTTACAACTGCGGAGAACAAGGTCATATCAAGCTTAATTGCCCGAAATTAGCTTCAGTTACAAACAACAAGAATACTCAAAATGCTAGAGCATTTGTTCTGACTGCAGATGAAGCTAAGATGATTCCAGATGTCATAACTGGTACGTTTTTAGTTAATGATGTCTTTGCTAATGTAATATTTGACTCTGGTGCAAACCAAAGTTTTATTAATACATCATTTTGCAAATTTCTAAATCAGTTATTAACTAAACTACCACAAGAATGTTTAGTAGAGACAGCTAATGGAGAAACCGTTAGGATTTCTGAAATCTTGCAGGGAGCAAGCATAGAAATTTTAAATCAGAAATTTATTGCAAATCTTTATCCCATGAATCTGGCAGGATTTGATGCAGTTTTAGGAATGGATTGGTTAATAGCCAATAAAGCCAGTATTTTATGTGATCAAAAGTCAATTCAAGTAAATTCACCAAAAGGTAAAACGATCACAATTAAAGGAGATAAACCTTCTAGATCTACAAAATTTATCTCTGTGATGAAAACTGCAAGTTATATAAGAAAAGGTTCTATAGTGTATTTGATTTCTATAATCACTAACACTGAAGGAAAGGATTTAAAGGATATTCCAATAGTATCTCAGTTTTCAGATGTATTTCCAGAAGAATTGCCAGGGCAACCTCCAGATAGAGAAGTTGAATTCAGGATCCATTTAATTCCAGGAACGGCACCAATTGCCAAAGCACCTTATCGTTTGGCACCTGCAGAAATGCAAGAATTGAAGAAACAATTAGAAGAATTGTTAGAGAAAGGATTCATACAGCCAAGTTCGTCACCATGGGGAGAGCCGATACTGTTTGTTAAAAAGAAGGATGGATCAATGCGTATGTGCATTGACTACCGTGAATTAAACAAAGTCAAGATTAAGAATCGGTACCCATTACCAAGAATCGATGATCTGTTTGATCAACTGCAAGGAGCTCGATTTTTCTCTAAAATCGATTTAAGGTCAGGATATCATCAATTGAAGGTACAGGAAGAGGACATTCCTAAAACCGCATTTAGAACAAGGTATGGACATTATGAATTTACTGTCATGTCATTTGGTTTAACCAATGCCCCAGCTGCATTTATGGACATGATGAACCGAATATGTAAGCCATATTTGGATAAATTCATAATTGTTTTCATAGATGATATTCTTATTTACTCTAAGAATAAAGAGGATCATGCAAAGCATTTGCACGCACTTTTAAGCTTATTAAGAAAGGAAAAGCTTTATGCTAAATTTTCTAAGTGCGAATTTTGGTTAGACAAGTATAGTTTCTTGGACACCTAGTCAATCATGAAGGAATTCATGTGGATCCCACAAAGATCGAGGCAATTACTAAATGGAAAACCCCTGAGTCACCAACCGAGGTTAGAAGTTTCTTAGGATTAGCTGGTTATTATAGAAGATTTATTCAAGATTTTTCTAGAATAGCCATTCCTTTAACTAAGCTAACCTGTAAATCTGTTAAGTTTGAATGGGGATTAAAACAAGAAGCAGCATTTAGAATTCTTAAGCAAAGATTAACCCATACACCCATATTAGCGTTACCAGAAGGAACTGAAGATTTTGTAGTTTATTGTGACGCTTCCAAATTAGGTTATGGATGTGTATTGATGCAACGCCAAAAGGTTATAGCTTACGCATCTAGACAACTTAAGAATCATGAAGAGAATTATTCAACCCATGATCTAGAACTAGGAGCTATAATTTTCGCTCTTAAGATTTGGAGACATTACCTTTATGGTAGTAAGTTTACCATATTCACTGATCATAAGAGTTTAAGGTATATTTTCAAGCAAAAGGAGTTGAATATGAGACAAAGACGCTGGATGGAGATGCTTAGTGATTATGATTGTGATATCCAGTATCATGAAGGAAAAGCAAATGTAGTGGCAGATGCTTTAAGCCGAAAGTATCATGAAAAGCCAAAAAGGGTACGTTCTCTTAAATTAAATCTGCAAGTAGATTTAAATGATCAAATAAGAGAAGCACAAGAATCAGTAATCCAGGATGATACTGAAAAATTAAAAGGTATGCTAAAAGAATTAGAACAAGGAACATATGGAATTTGGAGATTTCATGAAAACAGAATGTGGATACCTAAATTAGGAAACCTACGTTATCGTATTTTAGAAGAAGCCCATAAGTATAAATATACGATGCATCCAGGAAATGATAAAATGTACCAGGATTTAAGGAAAAATTTCTGGTGGATAGGAATGAAAAAGGACATAGCAGCCTATGTTTCTAAATGTTTAACCTGTTCACAAGTAAAAGCTGAACACCAGAAACCCTCAGGATTGCTACAACAGTTAAAAATGCCAATGTGGAAATGGGAATTGATAACAATGGATTTTGTTACTAAATTACCCAAAACAAAGAAAGGAAATGATACAATCTGGGTGATTGTAGATAGACTAACCAAGTCAGCTCATTTCTTACCAATGAAGGAAACTTTCAGTATGGAACAGTTAGCCAAATTATATGTAAATGAAATTGTTTCTTTACATGGAATTCCTTTATCAATTGTTTCTGATAGGGATAGTCGATTTACCTCTCATTTTTGGTCAAGTTTCCAAAAGGCAATGGGAACCAAGTTAAAGTTGAGCACAGCTTTTCATCCTCAAACAGATGGACAAAGCGAAAGAACAATTCAGACAATGGAGGACATGTTAGAGCCTGTGTAATTAATTTCGGAGGTAATTGGGACGATCATTTACCGTTAATAGAATTTTCTTATAATAATAGCTATCACACAAGTATCAATGCTGCACCATTCGAAGCACTTTATGGACGAAAGTGTCGAACCCCAGTCTGTTGGGCAGAAATTGGGGAAAAGCAACTATCTGGACCAGAGATAGTGCAAGAAACAACTGAAACATAAGTTGAGGCGAAAACGGGCCTCAAATATATTAAATAGTATTAAAAATAAATAAAAATCTGAAACATAAGTTGAGGCGGGCCGCGTATACCCACCCCAAGCCTTTACGCGGGCGGTATAGAGGTTTAAATCAGATTTCGTTGAAATATAAGTTGAGGCGGGCCGCGTGAACCCCACCTCAATCTTATGTGGGCCGCGTAAGATCAAGAAACATGGCGCAGCCCGGTGATGACACGTGTCATCATCGTGGCGAGGCTAGATCATGACCGGGACAAGCTACGCGTTGACCCATCTTTGATGCGGGCCGCGTAAGCCTTGTCTGTTCTTTACGCGGGCCGCGTGGGAACAAGTTTTAGCACCTATATAAGCAGGCAACGGGTTTTCGTTTTCCGTCGTTCATTTCTTTCATTCTCAATCACAAATATTGAATATAGGCATTATAAAGCTGGTATTATACCCCCCCTAATTAGCGAGGTTCTGCTCCGTTGTAAGTATTATAACCCTGATTTTGTAATAGATACGCTGCCCGATTGATTTAGTGTTCCGTAACAACTGTCGTGGTTCTGCCCGACGTAGTTGTTGGAATGCCGTCTCGGGGAGGGTATCATTAATATTTTTAAAGGGTTATGATACTAACCAATGTACATTTGTATAAATTATAGATTTTATCCAAGAAACCTTTACGCGAAGTCTAAGATAGCAATGTGAGTTTATCCTCTTTTTGTTAACCTTTTTGTAATATTTTACAAAACCTTAAATGTTTTACAATGTGATCAAGCGGTGATTGAGTCTTTTTAGTTCTTCAATTACTGCCGGTATGTTGGGGTTTTGTATACAAAATTTACTACCGCGAGTAGTAAGTCGGGGATGACAGTACGTTACCATTGGACAACGAGTTAGCCAATGTGTAATATGACCCACAAGTCAGGATTGACAGTACTGAATGAGTAATTGTGTAGAAATAAACAATGTGATCGCTCTCAATACTGTTTTAATTGATAAAATGTTCTTGATTAATCTGGGATTCACTCACCAGTATTTCCCACTATCAAATGTTTTTAAAACGCGTTTCAGGTAACATAATGTGACAGCCAATTAGTAAAAAGCCAGCTGGAGAGCACTGAAGGCTTGGAAAAAATGTGGCTATAAAAGTTACCTAAAAGGCGATGTTTTAAATTCAATAAAATAGGGTTTATCCCTATAAATGTATTGTAATAAGAAACTTGGGTTTTGCCCATGTGATTATTAATATTAAATATGGTGGTTTTACTCTGATAAATATTTCCTAACTACGGTCCTGATGTAATTTCCGCTGCCAAATTAACAAGCTGATACCACCGAAATTCTGAGTTCGCGTCCGCCCGTTCCCGGGACAGATAAGGGATCGGGGGGTTGCGACATATATAGAGGTTTGCATGTATGTATGTATGTATGTGTGTATGTATATATGTATGTATGTACGTTTGTATGAAGTGGGATTTATTGTACCCGAAAGAATAGGGCTTGTATGTATATATACATGGCTTCAATACGTTTGAGTATTAATGTTACTAATCATGTGCCTTGAGAATGAAATGAAAGTGCAGGTATACTATTGTTGATCTTATGAAGATTTGTCATTGGGATGCAAGATTGTACTCGGAAAGATAATCGAAAGGATTAACATAAGTAGAAAGAATGTGGCGTGGTCATTTAATTACGTATGTTTATATCATGTATGACGTCACCAAATATTAATGATTCGGATGTATGTGGTGATTGCAGGTTGCACGAAATTATCATCATTATGGAGTCTAAGCGGTTGAAGATCAAGTCAATGAACGTGGATTGTACGGGAGCGAGGTCGTATAGTTTATAAATGTAGATTATGCCTTATCTTTTAAGTAAGGATGCTCGACGCAATTTTTGTAAAAAAAAAGATTATCCTAAATGTTTCCAGTATGTTAAAATGTTTATAAAGAAAGAAATTTTCTGGTTCATATTTCCGCTGCATACTTTTTGTTTAAAATGGTTTAGGGTCTTACACCGTCGAAATGGGGGGGGGGGGTATTGGTTAAGATGTAATGGTTTGTTAAAGATTCAATTTAGATTTCAAGTATAACGTTTAGTGTTTTAGGTGTTATATGTTTATTACAAGTATTATGATGTTCGGTGACCATAACTAGCTCGGAAATGTTAAAACAATGCTTCTAGTGAAAATTTGGTGTTTCGGGTAGTGTCCGGTTGTTCGGCAGGTTACCGGTTCGTTAAGGTGCTAAATTACGCAGTTTAGTGTTCTTTATGTTCCCTTTTGTGACAGTTTTGATTCCCGACACCTAGAAAGGTATTATGGACCATTAAACCATAATTCTGAATTATCTTTTAGTGTTAGAATGCTGATTTTTGTTGAAATATGTAGAATTCTGCAGTTTTTGTGAGTTTTAGGCACTTTTCGGCACTTAAACTATCACTAGGAAGGCAGTTTTATGATCCTTACTTTCCTACACACTATACTAGTGTAACTCTTGGTTTCAGGCTCATTCTGTGTCTTAACATCATGTCTGTCTGAGTACTGAACTCCCGTAAGTACTTCTAGTTTGTCTGATAACTGTGCTAACTTTGTTTCGTGCACTAATTGGATCATAATGTGTTGCATTGCAATAATGATAAATAATTATGCAACATGTAATGCACTTGTATGTATATGACAGTAATCAGGAATCATTCATGTCATTAATTCAAATCAAGCACAACCATTAAGCTACAAATTACTGTTTAGTTATTGTACGGATACACGGAAAATTGACAGTTATCACATTCTCCCCCCCTTAAGAAAATTTCGTCCCGAAATTTTAAGCTGCGTTATCGGTTGCAGGGGAGTTTGGGAACAAGTGCAGATACTTTGATTTCATTCGATCTTCACGCTCCCAAGTAAACTCTGGGCTGTGTCGTGAATTCCAACGAACCTTGACAAGCTTAACACTACTTCTCCGAGTCTTGTGGACTTTCCAATCCATAACTTCAACAGGTTCCTCAGTGAATTAGAGAGTGTCGTCGATATGCACTTCATCCGCAGGGATGATAACTGTTTCCTAGGTTGGGCTTTTCTTCAGATTTGACACGTGAAATGTATCATGTACACCGTTCAGTTCTTCTGCTAATTCTAGTCTGTACGCTACGGTACCAACCCTTTCCAAAATCTTGAATGGTCCAATGTATCGGGGATTCAACTTACTACGTTTCTCGAATCGTGCTACGCCTTTCCAAGGTGAGACTTTCAACAAAACCATGTCTCCTACCTCGAATTCCAAAGGTTTCCATATTTGATCTGCGTAGCTCTTTTGTCGATCACAAGCCGCCTTTATGCGCTCTCAGATCTGCATGATCTTGTCAGTTGTTTCTTGAACCAGTTCGGGTCCAACCATTTGTCTATCTCCAGCATCTGCCCAACACAATAGTGAGCGGCACTTACGGCCATAAAGAGCTTCGAACGGTGTGGCTTGAATGCTCGTATGGTAGCTGTTATTATAGGAAAACTCGACTAGAGGTAGATGAGTATCCCAACTGTCACCTAAATCCATCACACATGCATGAAGCATGTCTTCCAGTGTTTGTATAGTTCGTTCGCTCTATCCGTCTGTCTGCGGGTGAAAGGCCGTACTCAGATTTAACTGAGATCCAAAGGCCTCTTGAAAGGATTGCCAAATCCTTGATACAAACCGTCCATCTCTATCGGATATTATTGTGATAGGCACTCCATGACGTGCTACTATCTCCTTGAGGTAAAGCTCAACTAGCTTTCCAGTGCTATCTTTCTCTCGAATCGGTAGGAAGTGTGCATACATTGTTAATCGATCCACTATTACCCATATCATATCGTGCCCTCTAGGAGTCCTGGGTAATTTTGTTATGAAGTCCATCAAAATTTGTTCCCACTTCCACATGGGTATTTCCGGTTGTTGCAAGAGACCTGAAGGTTTCTGATATTCGGCCTTAACCTTATCACAGGTTAGGCACTTTCCAACATAAATAGCAACGTCGCTCTTGAGCTTTGGCCACCAATAATAATCTTTCAGATCTTGGTACATCTTGTCCGATCCTGGGTGGATCGAGTACCTTGACTTATGAGCTTCGTCAAAGATAACCTCTCGAATACCGCCGTAGAGCGAAACCCAAATGCGTCCCATGAAGTATAAGGTTCCTTCCTCATTTGGCACTAAATTCTTCTCCATTCCTCTGAGATATTCAGCCTTAAGGTTTTCCTTCTTAAGAGCTTCTTGTTGTGCATCACGTATACGTGAAGTGAGATTCGCCTGAATAGTCATTTCTAAATCTCGAACCCTTATGGGCTTAACCCTTTCCTTTCGACTTAAGGCATCTGCTACCACATTTGCCTTTCCAGGATGATACTTGATCTCGCAGTCATAATCATTCAGCAACTCAACCCATCGTCTCTGACGCATATTAAGCTCTTTTTGATCAAATATGTGCTGCAGACTCTTGTGATCCGTGAAGATAGTACATCGAGTACCATATAGATAATGTCGCCAAATCTTCAAGGCAAATACCACTACGCTTAGATCCAGGTCGTGAGTGGTATAATTCTTCTCATGTACTTTCAGTTGGCGTGAAGCATAAGCGATGAATTTTTGGCGTCGCATGAGCACGCAACCCAATCCTTGTCGCGAAGCATCGCAATATACCACGAAGTCTTCCGTGGCTTCGGGTAGGGATAGTATCGGTGCATCGCATAGCTTGTTCTTTAGCAGTTGAAAGGCTTCTTCTTGCTTGTCTCCCCAGTCATATTTCTTGTCTTTCTGAGTAAGTGAAGTTAACGGTTGAGCTATCTTGGAGAATTCTCGATGAACCTGCGGTAATAGCCCGCTAATCCCAAAAACTGTCGAATCTCAGTCGGTGTCTTGGGAGTTTCCCAGTTCTTTATTGCTTCAATATTTGTGGGATCCACATGTATGCCATTCTTGTTTACCACATGACCAAGGAATTGTACCTCGCGAATCCAAAACTCGCACTTTGAGAACTTAGCGTAGAGCTTTTCCTTCCTTAGTAGTTCCAGAATGGCTCTGAGATGTTGCTCGTGCTCTTCCTTTGTCCGCGAATAAATCAGGATATCGTCGATAAATACAATCACAAATTTATCGAGATATGGCTTGCATACACGATTCATCAAATCCATAAACACTACGGGCGCGTTGGTTAATCTGAATGGCATCACAATGAACTCGTAGTGTCCATAACGAGTTCTGAACACAGTCTTCGGTATGCTCTCCTCTTGGATACTCAACTGATGATAACCCGACTGAAGATCAATCTTGGAGTTGTAGCTCGATCCTTGCAATTGGTCAAATAAATAATCAATCCTTGGTAATGGATACCGATTCTTGATAGTTAACGTGTTCAGCTCCCGGTAGTCGATACACATTCTAAATTTACCATCCTTCTTCTTAACGAACAACACTGGAGCTCCCCAAGGCGAGAAGCTCGGCCTTATAAATCCTTTATCCAATAATTCCTGAAGCTGCGTGGATAACTCTTGCATATCGGATGTCGCAAGTCAATAAGGTGCCTTGGCTACAGGCGCAACACCTGGAACCAAGTCAATGTGGAACTCGACTTGTCTTTGCGGAGGTAACCTTAGCAAGTCTTCGGGGAAGACCTCAGGATAGTCCCTCACCCCTGGGATATCTTCAAGCTTCGGCTCTTCGACTTCCTTATCCACTACATGAGCTAGGAAGGCAACACTTCCTTTATGTAGACACTTCAGCGCTTTCATACAATTGATGATCCGCAAGGGTGCATCATGCTTCTCTCCATGAATCAAAATCGTCTCCTCATTCACCATTGGAATGCGAATGATCTTCTCATGGCAAACTATTTCAGCATGGTTGTTAGACAACCAATCTATCCCGACCACAATATCAAAGCTTCCCAAATCAACTGGTAGAAGATCTATAGAAAACTCGCGCTCTCCAAGCTCCAAAGTACAACCCCTAATCACCTCATTCGCCTCTACTAACTTCCCATTAGCCAGTTCTATCGAATATGGGACGTCTAGCTTACTTGCAACTAAACCAAGTATATTCTTAAAGTCTATGGATACGAAGCTAAAATCAGCACCAGTATCAAAGAGCACAGATGCATATCGTTGGTTAAGAGGGAACGTACGAGTAACCACGTTTGGATCCTGGCGTGCTTCCCTGGTGCCAATGGTAAACACCCTTCCACGAGCTTGATTGTTTTTTAGGGCAGTCCCGCTTAAAGTGCCCCATGTCACCGCAACCAATACAACCTTGGCCACGTCCATTGTCATTTCCGTTTCTGCCCTGATTGTTGTTGTTATTGTTTCCTCCACGATTTCCGTTACCAGCCTGATTCCCATAACTACCACGATTCCCGTTTCCCCCAAAATTACCGTTTCCTCCCTGGTTTCGATTTCCAATCTGATTTCCATTCCCACCACGGTTTCCATTACCACCTTGTCCTCCATTCCCACGTCCAGCACCATACCAGCATGCCTCCCTGGCATGCCCCACCTTGCCACGGTTCTCACATTTCCCATATTTGCACCGTCCAGTATGATGATGCTGACAGATGTCACACTTGGGCAGGGTGCCCATATACCCTTTTCCTTTGGGTTCGGTGTTGGTTGCGCCAGCCCTGACCTCGGCTGGTGAGTTGGAGTCCCTACGCTTGTTGGGAGTGTTGTTGTTCACTTGGGTGCTCTTCTTAAAATTAGTAAACTTCCTTTTGTTATCTCTTGATGACTCCACATGAGTCTCCTTCTTTTTAGTTTCAGAGATCGAAAACTTTCCCAATCGAAATGCCTCCTCAGTAAGCGCCACACTTAGATTAATAGCCTCAGAAATAGTTGGAGGCTTGGAAGCTGTCACCATACTCAGAATCTGAGGTGTCAATCCCCAGATAAAACACTCAATCCTTTTAAACTCTGGCTCCACCAGATAAGGAACAACTCTCGACAAATCATGGAATCGCTGAATATACTCGGCTACTTTCGGTCCATCAATTTTTAGGTTCCAGAATTCCATCTCTAGCTTCTGAATCTCCGCTCGAGAGCAGTACTTTTTGAACATTAACTCCTTCAGTTCATCCCATGTTAATGCGTATGCAGCAGCTTCACCCAATGTCTGAACTTGGAGGTTCCACCACGAAAGCGCTCCGTCCAGAAATAACCCACAAATATACGTAACTCTTTGTTCCGGAGCACACTTGCTCATTCTTAATACAGAGTCAGTTTTCTCCACCCAGCGTACAAAAGCGACAGCACCCCCAGTGCCATCGAAATTAAGGAGATTGCAGTCCAAGAATTGTTTGTAGGAACAGCCTGTAACACAAGCAACACAATTCACAATAAGCATTGGCAAAACACAGTTGGAAATATCCAACTGAAGGCTATGATCACGAGTACCTTGTTGTTGTCGTGGGCATTGTCTCTATCACACCCCAAAAACGTCGCAGCGGAATATATAACGTAGTGGAGACGAAAGTTGGTGCCCATTTAGATCTTGTCGAGCGATGCATTTTATTGTTGGACATATTGGTTTATTTTAAACATGAGTTATTAAACATTACGTTTTAAGACACGGCACAACTACATAGTTAAGATGTCTTTGATCCTCGCGGATCTTATTACAGAAGTCCCAGAAAGTTTAAAAGTTGTCCAACATTTTCAAACAAACAACATGCATCATTCAAACACAAGATACGCCATGATTCCCGAAGCCAAATTCAAGTACCTGTAGAACACATTAAAATCAAGTGTCAACACAAAGGAATGTGAGTTCACTTATTCATTTACTAACAAATTTTATTCCAAGAAAAACTTTCTAAATAGGTGTTTATTTGAAAACATCCATGTAATTTTAGAAAGTCCATTTTACTTCCTTAATAAAATCCATGGGCCTTCCATCGGTTCATTACTCCGACAACAGTAATACTGCCCATATTTTGTATATTAAATTATTGCATCAACTTTCAGACTCGTATGTTAGCTAGACGATACGAACTATATATTAACCATGCAGGGATAATCAAAGCTAGATAATAAACAGAATATTGATTCATCGTTTAACATTAACACGGGGTTGTTAACCCGATAGATCTACCAACAATTCCTCGCGTACATTACTTAACTGATTAAACGACATCATGGGCGCAGGGTTCTCTCTTTGAGAACAATATGATGTCTGCCTCATGTACAATATATATATATATATATATATATATATATATATATATATATATATATCCTACTAATATGACAATTTAATACACGATGTTGTACGAATCCCCTGAATCTCCATCATTCGAGACCCAGGCTGGCATCCGTCCCTAACCGTACGGTCTTGTATCACATAAGAAATACCGTATATACAATATTCATTCATAAAAAATGTTTTACTTCAAAACGTCTAACTTATCAAATCTCATATATTTTCAGCGAAAATATATATATTTTATATTAAAAGGTATGTTTTATTTCGAAAACATTATTAAACCCTTTTAACGACGTGTTCTACCCCCAAAATATATACAAAGCAGTAAAAAGAGGGGTTTAGTGACACTCACCTTTGGGTGCGTATTTTAATACCGCAATCCCAGAGTTTGATTTTTATATACGTCCTAATATATATATATATATATATATATATATATAACACAAAAATCCTAATTTTCTCCGTTTCTTAGAATTATCACATAACTTTGAGATTTTCTCGAAAAGTTGTCATTTTTTATTATGTTGGCACGTTAATATGTATATATGAGTCCATATACATATATATATGTATATATATATATATCTTTATGATTTTCATGACTTGAACAATTTTATTGGTGACCATTATTGTGTAAATCCGTTAACTCTCCCGTTTATACGCAATATGTCTACAATTTGCACATCATAATATATATATATATATATAAACGTTCATATAATGTAACACCGAAACATGTAAATTCTTGTTAACTTATCTATTTTGTCATTTTAAAGCAAATATACATAAAACATCTTATATGTACCAAATTTCATGCTCGACAAACAAGTTACACATTTAACGCAATTTTTACCGTTTCTACCGCACAAAACGCACAAGTATACATGTATAGTCTAAATTTCCCACTATCAAGTTTACACTTAACATATTAACACATTTACATGTTTAAATCACTTAACACATTTTATCACATATGGTTCACTCAAAATTTACCCATACTAGTGTTCATCGAAAAATGCGTATTTTAGCGATTCGGTTACGTTTTCGGGCGTCGAAAGTCACATATGACCGACCAAACACCAAGTAAACTTAAAATTAGTTAAAATAATTGTTTTTAAACTAAAAACATCAGTTTATTTACTGATCTAAATCAGTTTTATAAAAATCACCCGAAAAGCCGATTTTTGACCGTTTTAACGCATAGTTTTGCGTTAAACGTTACTATAATCATCCCAACTCGAAACGACTTGATATTTTAACACAATACATGTTATTTACTGATTAAAATAGTGGTTATAATCAGATTAGTGCAGTTTTTGTGTCAGTCACATAAATCATGCGATTTCACGTATTTTACAACTTTTAATGCACCAAGTACCACATGCAAAGCTAGCAAACATTATGACAAAGTTATATATCATTGAACACTTCAATATAACTTTATTTTAAGGTTTATAATCTGATAAAAATTAATTTTTATCAAATCATGCTCAAATGATCATTTCATGCTTTCATATTAACATGCATGCTCACATATATGCATCTAATGCACTCATACAACATCATCAACATTATTTATGATCTAATCATATATCAAGAACACATTAATATTATGTTCTTACAAAACACAACACACACATCATCATGATCATTCAATCATTCATACATAAATGCTAATATCCTTTATATTTAAGAACATAGAACAAACTTTTATATGCATGCATACATACATACATACATATATGTATACGAAATATATACACACACATATACCACCAAAATTTCACTTTTCATCATGTCACTTTTCAAATCTTAAATCATCTTTAGAACCTTCTCATATGACACACTTAGATCTTACATGCATTCTACTTTTCAAGAAATCATGTAACTCAAGAATCTTTCAACAAAAATAAAAAATACAATCACTTACATACACACACACACACGGTCGTACATACATATATATATATATACACATTCATTTTATTTCATTCAAATAAAACCCATTTGTTTTATGTTTTAAGTTTATGATTAATCTCAAGATTAAGAGAAACTTTCATTACTATCAAGAATCATCAAGAATCAAGACAAAGTTTTTAAAGTAAATTTATACCTTCAAGTTCTTACATGGGTTTTGTGAATAGATGAGAATATGAAGGTTGTTCTTGCTTGAAATCACTTCCAAACATCCTTTTTAGCTTGAAATTACTTTGAAAAGCCCTTAAATCTTCATGGAAAAGTTTGAAATTTTTGAATGTGTGTGTGTGTGATTTTTCGGCCGTGAGGTATCAAGAGGGAAGAGAGAGAGAGTGATTTGATCTTCTAAATTCTTGAAATGAAGTGTTTAAGGGGTTATGGTGATTAGGTTGTATGACACAAGGGCCACTTGGCACAATTTCACAATTCCAAGAGAAGGTGGCACCTCCCTTGGCCGCCAACTTCCTCTCTCTCTCCTAACCATACACATTTTCTTATATATATACATATACATATGGAGTTTAATGGTTTAAACAGGTATTTTACTAGATACCGGGTATTTTATCTAGCGTTTTAAACCCGTTTTAGTGCGTTTTAAGTTATTTTTAACACTCTATAAAAATAAACCTGCCAAAATATTACTGGACAATATTTTGTTTGCCTGGAATGGCTGCGTTGTCGGTATTTGGCAGTATGCGCGCTGTGCTGCCCGGTAAGCGCTTTAAATCGCAAAAATAAGAATTTAAGCGTTTTTATTTATTTTTGTAATTCTATAAGAATAAACTTATCAAATTATGGCTAAAATGATTTTTAGTTGCCTTGATGGGCTGTGTTGACAGTATTTTGTCGGTATACGCGCTGCATCGCGCGGTTCGCGCTTAAACTCGAAAAATAGAGTTTCTTAGCGTTTTGATTTATTTTTCCTCACGAATATGATTAAAATTATTATTCTAATCATAACAGACTAGTTTTAAGATTTTAACACTGTCCGGTTGGTCACCGACGTTCGTTTCGCATTTTAACCGTTACGCGATAAGCGCTTATCTTACCGTTGCCAACATAATTTTTATCAAAATTTAATTTTACCAACACATTAAATTTTTCACATAAACATCATAACCAGTAAAATATAGCCCTGTTACCTATTCAGGACACGTGTTACAATTGTACGGTACGGCCTGAAAAGCCGGGTGTCACAGTCTCCCCCTGTTTAGGAAATTGCGTTCCCGAAATGTTTACTTTACAGGTTTTGTTTTCGCACTAATAAGAATAAACCAAACGAATCTATTGAATATAGTCTCTTAGTTTCTGCGAGAAACTTGGATTCTTACGAAGAATCCTTGTAGATCTATATTACACACGTTCTCGATTCCTATACTCTCATCTCAATACTCCCCATCCTTTCCAGGGTCCAACAATCGTAACTCTAAATCAAAAAGATTCGAGTCAAGGTTCCATCAATTCGGGTATCCTCCGGTTACACGACTTATAAATCGTAGATACTACTAGAACGCTGAAATTGCCCTTCCGATTAGTAACCTAACTTTTCTGGCTATACGCACTGCTTCTTCGATGCTTCGATAAACCTCCGTTTATCTTCCCAAATAATCTTTACTAAACGCAAAATTAGTGTATCACTCAGTATACATTTCTTCAAATGCATCCGAATAGTACATCACGTACACTACTCATTTCTGATGGTAACTTGAGCCCATATGCAACTGATCCTGTTGGGATTGAACCCTATCAGAGGAACAGATAATTAAAGCCAAAACTGGATCAGAGCAGTGGATCCAGAATAAGCAGATGTTTACATACAAATCTCTCCCCTTGAAAGTGATTTCATATCTGCTGACCTCCTATCTGCTGATCTTGCAAAATGCTGACCTGCAACTGCTGCTCAAAGTAAAGATCTGATGAAAGAACTAAAGCCCTGCTGATTCTATCTACTGCCTTGAGTCAAGCACTGCTGATCCGGACAAGTACTGCTGGGTTCACAGCAGTGGAAAGTTGCAGCAGCTGATCTATAGTTTGTTTTGTAATGTAATGTAATAGCAGTAGTTAACATAGCAGTGTTTGTATAGATCAGAGGTTAGAGTTTGTTAGGAGGTTAGATGTCACTTTCATGGTGACGTCAGCTAAGATGCTCAGTGGTTTGCAAGTGCCTATAAATAGTTCAGTACTTTGTACTGTTCTATTAGCTCTTTTGTATCATCGTCTTCTTTGCACGAACAAACTACTGAGCTCTGGCTGAGGGGGAGTTTGCATTCATTCATCAATCATTGTAATCGTTATTGAAATAAATTCAATCTTCCGATTCATTGTGAAAAGATGTTTGATCAAAGTATTACTCTCGTTTGATTGTATGCAAAGTTTGTTTTCATCATAATTCCGCTGCACACTCATCCATTCTCATCTTAATTACAAACACAAAATACAATCAGAAACAAACTCAGATCCAACAATTGGTATCAGAGCCTGGACAGTCAAATTTGATTTAACAATCATTTTGACGTAAATAGTTCAGCTCATAACGGTTGATACTGATCGTTTGTTCGTTTGTTGAAAAACAGAGCAAGGATTAATCACCATTAAAGTTGATTTCTCAGTGTCTGTAAAACAACAAGAATGACATCACAATCTCAGGATGATAAAAACAACATCGGCTCGCTTTTTAAACCACCTATGCTAAAAAGAAATGAGTACAACATCTGGCAGAGGAGGATGGGTCACATCCTCGCTCAACAAAGCACAGGTTGTTGGAGGTCTGTCATTTATGGTCCCCACGTTCCTACAGTGCCAAGCGCTGAAGATGCTAAAAAGTTCGTTCCAAAACCAGTTGAAAATTATACCGAAACCGACTATCAAAAGTTCGAACTAGATGCTAAAGCGTTTAGCATCATAGCATCAGCGCTGCCCAATGAGATATATGCTGGACTGTTACACTGTAACAGTGCCAAAGAGCTATGGGACGCACTTAAGGAACAATTTGGGGGAACAGAAGAAGTCATAGAAAACAATAGGGAAATCCTGAACCAACAGTATGAAACATTTTGTTACGTTAAAGGTGAATCACTAACGCAACAATTTGAGCGTTTCAGTTGTCTCATCAGTGAACTGAGGCTTATTAACACCACTTTTACAAACTCAACTCAAAATAGCAGGTTCCTCAGGTCACTGCCAGAAAAATGGGACACCATAGCTTTTGTCACCCGAAACTCACCTGAGTTCAAGGATCTGACCTTGACCCAACTCCACGGACGACTCCTGACCTACGAAAGGGAGTTGAACCAGAAAAGGAGGTTACAAGAGTCAGGAAAAGTTACTGATGATTACACTTTCGGTAATACTGCTCTTCTGGGTCAAGAAGAATCTGGGAGCAGTGGTAAGGATCAGGGTTATGATCATTTCATTGACATAACTGCTGGTGCAAATTTTAACAACCCTGATCCTCACTCTGCTAGTTATGCATTCACTGCAAACGAAAACCAGATGTCAGACAATTTATGCTTTGAACTCAATGATTTGCAACATTTTGATCCCACTGACTTAGAGGAAATGGACATCCTGCACCAACTGGCTTTGCTAAGTGTTAGAACTAGCAAATTTTACAAAAGAACAGGGCGAAAATTCCCAGGTTTGCATGGGAATCTAAGGGTTGGGTTGGATAAATCAAAAATCAAGTGCTACAAGTGTAATAGGTTGGGACATTTCGCTAGGGAATGTAGGATTCAAACTACTGGTCCCATAATTACTCATCCTAGCTCAAATCCTAGACCTCAAAACCAAAGCACTGTGCACTATGCCCAGTATGCCCCAGCAGCTCAAGTGAACACTGCACACTATGCTGCTGCCCCTGTGCCAGTGCACTATGTCCAAACTACTGTTCCACAGATCCAATATGTTCAAACCCCTGTTCCCCAGGCACAAGTGCAACCTGCACCTCAAACCACTGCTCCAGCAGCAGTACAACCAGATCAACAAAGTTTTTTCACTCAAGGGTTTGTTGACTGGAGCAGTATGCCTGAAGACCTTAGTGATGAAAATTTTGCACTCTATGCTTCTAATGATTCTTCTCATAATGAGTTTTGTTTGATGGCTTTAGAGTCAATACAGGAGGGGGTTGAAATTGAAGAGGAACAACTGAGTATTGAAACAGTGGATGAGGTGACTGAAGCAGTGGTTACTGCTGTGGCTGGTGAACTACTGTTGGGAGAAAGTTCAGGTACCCTGATTGAACCACTGACAGACCCATGGTCCGAAGAGGACAAAGAAGAAAAGAAGGAAGAAAAGGTTGGTGAAAAGAAGGTGATAGATGATGATGAAGAGAATCATCAATGTGATTGTGCAATGATGGCAGCTGCCAAGGTATCTCCTCAAGTTCTTAAAAAGTTGTGTTCTGACAATTGCATAATTTCTTTTGCTAACATCAAAGAGGTGAATGAAAACCTTCGGGATAAAATCTTAACTGATGAAGTTAAATTTGAAAAGTCTTTAAAAGAACTTAAAAACAAATTGACTGAAAAGGAAAAAGAGATCAGCTGTCTCAAAGAAGAGCAAAGCATAACCAAAACCCAACTTCAAACTATGGTAGAAAAATACCAAGTTTGCAAAAAGGAGTTGGAATCCACCCAGATTACTTGTGAAAGATGGGTGGAATCCTGCAGAGGATATGAGGTGATGCTTGCCAAACAGATTGAAAGCAATGTGAAATTTGGGGTTGGTTATAGAAAATATGATGATGAACATATTGCTTTTGAAAAATCTGTCCAAACCACTGATGTAGCCACTGAGCTCATCCGCACAAACAAGAATGGCCAAGAAGTGAAAATCACTGACAAACTTGGTAACAAAATCACACTTAACAGACCAATGGGATCCTCCACTTTCAAGGAGCTTGAAGATCATCAGTTTAAACCAAAATGGTCTGATGAGTGTGATATTCTTGAAAATTTCAAGCCAATGGACTTTACATCAACTGATGGTGTTAAAGCTCCAAAAGCTAAAGTCATACCTCTCAAGGACATCCCAGCAGTGGTTAAAACCTCTGCTGCAAAAGAGTCTGAAAAGAGAAAGAAGAAAGAAAAAATTGATTTTGTGAATTCTGTGAGAAAAGGAATCATCTAACAAAAGATTGTTTCCACTTAAAAGCTTATGATTTAAACAGAACAAGTGTCATTGTCTCAGCTGAAAGTTGCATTGTTTGTGGTAAAACAAACCACAAAACTCAAGCATGTGTGTATCTCAAAAACTTTGATGTGAAAAAGAATGAGTACATTGCTAAAACATCCTTGAGTCCATCATCATCATCAACATCTGTCAAATTCACCAAGAAACAACCACTGTTTGTGCCAGTTCAAACAGCTGTCACAAAACAGCTGAACCAAACATCTGTCAAAAGAGATGTTCAGGTTACTGATGTACCCCCTGCCAATCAGTTCAGAAAAGGCAAGGAAAACAGTCTTACCAAAGGATTCCACACGTTTATGAGGCCTACAAAAGGCCCTCTAAACCTAAAGTGAATAGGCATCCTTTTGGTTACCAACAGATGATTGGTCAAGACCCACAACAGTGGTTAGAGAAACACTGTCCTAAAACAGTCCAAACCCCTGACCTAACCACTGTCCATCATTCTGCATCCATCCCAGACACTGTTGAGACCCCATCCAAAGCCTTGTTGGCTTTGGAGACCTTAATGAACTAATCCTTTTACTTCATGTGCAGGGAGCTTCTGCGTGCTTTGATAGTCTTTGGTATGTAGATAGTGGAGGCTCCAGGCACATGACAGGATGTAAAGCCCTCCTCAAAGACTTTAAAATCCATGGTGGGGGTGATATATCCTTTGGGAATAATAGTAAAGGGAAAGTTCTGGGGTCTGGTACAGTGCAATCTGGAAATGTAAAATTTGAAAATGTCAATCTAATAGACAATCTAAAATTCAACCTTTTGAGTGTATCACAAATGAGTGACAAAGGGTTTGGGTCATTCTTCACAAAAGATTGTTGTAGGATTGTTGGACCAGAAATGGTCAAAAAGATTGAAGCAATAATCAAAACTGGTCAAACTAAACTTGTTGCTCAAAGAAGTGGCAATGTTTATGTTGTTGATATGTCAAAAGAGTGTCCCAGAGCTGATGCCTGTCTGTTCTCAGCTGCCTCTAACAAAGAGACAGAACTTTGGCACAGAAGGCTGGGGCACACAAATCTTAAGACAATCACTGAAATTTCAAAAAATGGTTTGGTAAGAGGCCTACCACAAAAATTGTTTTCATGTCCTGAACATTGCATTTCCTGTTTAAAAGGAAAACAGCATAAAAGTTCTTACAAGTCCATTGAAGAGTCCAAAACAACCCAGTGTTTGCAAATGCTACACATGGATTTGTTTGGCCCAGTTCAAGTCATGAGCCTCAAAAGGAAAAGATATTGTTTGGTTATTGTTGATGACTTTTCTAGGTTTACATGGACTTTCTTTTTACACTCAAAAGATGAGACTGCAGGCATTTTGCAAGACTTTGTGACACAGGTTGAAAAGCAATTTGACCTTCCAGTAAAAAGCTTCAGGAGTGACAATGGCACAGAATTCAAAAATAAGGAGTTGGATGCCTTCTGTGTGAAGAAAGGGATTGTAAGGCAGTACAGCATCCCTAGAACACCAGAGCAAAATGGGGTAGTGGAAAGGAAGAACAGAACTTTGATTGAGGCTGCCAGAACCATGCTTGCAGATTCAGGTTTGCCATTAACTTTCTGGGCAGAGGCAGTAAACACTGCTTGCTATGTACAGAACAGAGTTTTAATAAACCCCAGGCACAAAATGTAACAACTGTGCTTGTAATCACTATGAACAGTTCTGTTATCAATAAAACAATGTTATTTGATCCCAATGTTTGTTTAATTGTGTTTTACATTTTTCATGTTTTGACTTTTATGTAAATTCAAACTCTACATCGCTTTCTGGAGAGTTATACGCAAACTAGTGCGTAAACGTACTCAGTTTAATGGGAGAAATACTCCGGAACATCAACATATACTCAACATACCTTAAATAACCCTTACATAACTTAGAAATAAGTTTTGAAGGCTTTGGTATGGCAAAAACAAGTTAATTCGCTTACAGGGACTAAATATGACAAACTGCGAAAGTATGTCAATTTGAACTGTAACGAACATTCCGGAACATGACCATAAGTTAAACACACCTTAAATATCCTTTACATAGCTTAGAAATAGGCTTTGAGGGGTTTGGTGTGCTAAAATAAACTTTTGGAACATTCAGGGACTAAAAGTGTCAAAAAGTGCACAAGTTTGCATTTTCGCGCATAACTTACGTTCTGAATACATCTGGACATCCAAAAATTTATGAAAGCATGACTACATTTTATTTTAGTGTTCGCCTTAAGAAAAACCCATTCGTTTCGTCATTTGGATCATTTTTCGCGCTTATGCGCATTCCGTCGTAATTAAGCGAACATCGCGTTCGTACGACCAAACGAACCATCATCCGACATATTTTTGAGTATGTTTTGAGTTCCCTATACTTTAACTTCATTCTAGAGCCTTGAAATGAGGTTAACGGGGTTCAAACGCATCAAGAATCGCTTAAAAACACAACAGGGACCATTTCTGCAAAAATCTGCCAAAACAGGGGCCTAGCGTGACGCGACGGGCCTAGGCGTCACGCGAGCCCCTATCTGGACCAGATTCAGTGTTTAAATGCAAGTTGCAACTTAATCAATTCTTAACCACATGTTTAGAGATGATGTGTCATTAAGTTATGGAGCATTTGTGGCACCATGACTTTCCGACAAGTGTACGGCCTTGATCGTTTCCCTTTTCCAAGAAACGATCCTAGCGGTGGACCGAATACTATAAATACCCAACACCCACTTACTTCATTACCCACTAAAATCTGATCCAAGTACTCTAAGTTGAGGCCTTCGCTTCATACCTGAGCTATTCGATCACGATTCGCTAGCGGGGACCCTTCGTAAGTATTCTTTCGTTCTTTTATTGCTTTATCGAGTCTGAAAGTCAAACTTTGTTTGACTTTCTGCGTTGACCAGTAATGGTCAATGCGAAGTTCGTTTGAACTTCGCAACGTGATTGTAATCACGTTGGTCATAGTCCCTTGGGACTATGCCCACTGATTACCACGTTGTCTAGGGTCGTAGGGTAGGCGATCTGATAAATCGCCTATACCTTCGAACCCGACCCAGTTTGGTCGATCATTAGGATCCGACCAAATACATTAGGTGACCATAGTGTAGGGAATAACCTTCCGAGGTTATACCTTATGGTCACGACGTCTAAGTAGTTGTATGATAGGTAGTTTATATGCCTTAGGTAAATTACCAGAATACCCTTTTCATACATAATTGGTAATTTAACATATGTAACCTAAACTTTTGTCACGTAACTGATTATGTAACATGTTTAGGCATATAATACTTGTCATAGGACTAGTTAGGCGGTCCGAACGCGTTTCACGCGCACGACACGTTAAAGTAGCATAAGCTTCCTAAACGGGTCGTAATGGGTCGTAAACAATTACGTTAAGTTTCATTTAGCATGTAGGCTTTGTTAAACCATATCACGTGAGTTCCAACACTCATTTGGTTTACAAACCCTAATGCTACCCAGTCTTCCGATTTAGGTCCGGTTTATTAATATAGTTACCTATATTAGGTGCCGTTTGATTCCGAGATCTATAGCATTACTTGGTGGTTATCTTTATACAACTGAGCAATCTCAAGTGAGTACATAGACCCCTCTTTTACTGTTTTCTAAACCGTTTTGGGGTGGAACACATGTGCCTACTTGTTACTTTCCTGCTTTCCAGTTTTCACATCATATACCGACTATGTTTGTTAGTACACTATTAGTACATGATTTACATTACTTTTCTGCTATGTATGTTGACTGATAACATGCTAAGCACATTGATTTACATTACTTTTCTGCTATGTATGTTGACTGATAACATGCTAAGCACATTGATTTACATTACTTTTCTGCTATGTATGTTGACTGATAACATGCTAAGCACATTGATTTACATTACTTTTCTGCTATGTATGTTGACTGATAGCATGCTAGCACATTGATTTACAAGACTTTTCTGCTTTGTATGTTAACTTAGCATACTTAGTACATCGTTTTCATATGACATGTTTACAACTGCTATGGCATTTGGTTTGCACAAACGGGTCTTTATAACATTCATTAACATTTGCTACGCCGCTCGGGAGTAAGTAGTGGTACCATAGGACTTGACAAATCCCATTCCTGGCATCCCGGGTTTGTTTGGATGTAAGGAATGACTGAATCCGAATACAATTCTTTTGATAACCTTGACTGAAAGGGTTATCCGACTGTCTCAAGGCTTGAATGTATGCGTTAACTTACCACATAAATGTTTGTATCAATGTATCATGCATCACTTTACAAAACATAACTTTTTGATATATTCAAAATACTTTGTTTTGTACATTTTTACTTATGGTTTAAGTTGTCTTATTTTACTTACCATACATAACACTTGCTACACAATTACTTGACTACTATTGGACATGGACATTTGACATGGATATTTGACATAGACATTTGACATGATTTACATCTTGGCATCTTATTCAATACATTTGACACTTGGTTTAAACATAGACTTCTTACATTGTTTGGTTTGGTTTGATTAAGTGATTAAGTAACGATGCGTGTGTAATATGATACAAGCATGGTGGATACGCCGCTGGTACTTCCTATATATAAGTGATTGTATGGTATTACATGGCGTAACGTTATTTGAATCATTTCAGTTTGATACATATAACATTTTATACAAATAACATACTTTTCACAAGACATTAATTTTACAAACAACTTATCTTATACATACCCATTTTACTATGGTTATTCATTTAACCATACATTATTCACTTATTTTATACATATCATCTGAGCTCATTGTTTTTCAAATGATTTAAAAAAACAAAGCAAATTACAAGGTTTATGACTAAACATTTTCTCAAACATAAGTCATGAATCTTATTTTTCACAAACCTATGTATCTCACAGGCATTTTTATGCTGACGTACCTATTTTCACATGTGTTTTCAGGTGCTTTTCCATAGGATGTTGATCACGATACTAGGGCGGACCTGTGCCTTAGAAACTTTAAAAGAAGATAGACTATGTTTAATTATGTTCTGAACTCTTTAAATTACCTGTTTGAAACAATGTAACACCTTTGTTTTTAAATAAAATACAACTTTGTTTGCCTTGGATTTGAAACAATTAATTCTGTCGCAACACGCCCCGATGTTTCCGCCGCGATTTGTTGTTTTACGCGGTCGGGGTGTGACAGAAGAGTTGGTATCAGAGCCAATGGTTATAGGGAATTAGGTTATTAGTAATGCTTTGACCTAGACTATAACTTTTCTAGGAACCTAACGCAAGTTACCTTGTGTTTAGATCTTAAAACATGTACATCACCTATCCTTAGGTGATTAACAAAACAAGGAACCAAAAATTTTTCCGAAACGATTTTTGAAAAACAATCATCTGTTTTTGAATAAATTTTTTTACAAGGTTTTGAACCCTCAATTGTAAGGTTTTGAACCCTCTGTTATATGGTTTTGAACCCTTTTCAAGTTTGGTTTTTGGCCTTGTGCCTTCAAATTTTCAAAAATCCCGTCAAACGTTTTGGGTTTTAAATAATGTGAACATGTGCAAACTGGAAGGGTGAATGCCTGTATTCTGGGTTTTCTGTCTAGGCAAGCACTTCGTATACATCTCAACCAGACGCGAGACCAGTTGTGCTTACCTGGGAATTCTTGGAGTGAGTGTTCACTTATAGGCGAGCATGTCTTCATTATACATTATTTTTGACCCATTTACTTTGATTAGTCACTGTGAGTCGTTTGTTTGCTTTGTGATACGGACGAATGACCACCATCTATGCTGTTTGCAATTCTTGTTTTTATCATCTCATTCTTTTCATCCAATCATCTCACTCGTTTCTTTTCATGTTTTCCTCTTTTAGAATGCCTCCTCGACGCGAAAATCCGATTGCAACTGCCGAACTGGCAGAAATCATTTCAGAGCAGATGGCTGCTCAATTTCCAAATCTCTTTGCTCTGTGGAACCAGGCCAACAACAACAACAATGTTCCATGCAAGTACAAGGATTTTAACCAGGCCAAACCACTCAAGTTTAGTGGTTCTGAGGGAGCAACCGGGCTTCTTCAGTGGTTCGAGAGCACAGAGAATACTTTTCGCCATGTGCAGTGTCCGGATAATCGCAAAGTCGAGTTCTCCTCGAGCGTATTTCAGAAGAGGGCTTTGACATGGTGGAACGGGGTTATGAGAGACCAGGGTGCTGAAGTCGCTCTCGCACAGACATGGGCTGAACTTAGAGCCCTTATGATGAGGGAATTCTGTCCTCGCCATGAACAGCGAGCGTTGGAGAAAGAGTTTGATGTTTTGAAGCAAGATAGTGGAGAGCACAGGGCTTATACTGATCGGTTTGAAGAGTTGAGTTTGCTTTGCCCAACAATGGTCACCCCACTCGACAAGGCTATCGAGAGATACATCGATGGCCTACCTGACTCGGTACAAGACATTCTTACTGGTAGTAACCCTGCCACACTTCGTCAGGCGATCGAGTTATCAGCGACACTGACTGAGTCGCAGGTGCGTAAGGGAAAGCTGCATAAGAAGGGTGACAAGGGTAAGAAGCTGGCATCTGAGAAAGGGGATGGTAAGAAAGGTGAAAACAAGAATGGGAAGAATTCTGGTTCTTCAAAGAATGCTAGGAAGCGAAAGGCTTCCCAAAACTTTGCCGTTACTGCACAGGCTCAAGCTGCACCAAATCAGCCTGCGCATCCAATAGCCAAGAAGCCTTATTTTGGCAATGCACCTTTGTGCAACAGGTGTAATGGCCATCATCAACCGCACCTCCAGTGTCGTCAGTGCACCAACTGTGGAAGATCTGGTCATCTTGCTGTGAACTGCCGCATTCCTGTCAATCAAAACCAGGCAGTTCAAAATCAGGCCCAACAGGTTGCTCAGCCTCTTGCTCAGCAACAAGGCCAAGCTGCACGACCTCATTTTCCTCCTGGTTCGTGCTATAATTGTGGGGATCTGACCCACTACAGGAACCGGTGCCCAAGGCTAGTCAACCAGAACCAGAACCAGAACCAGAATCCGGCTCCGGCTCGAGGCCGAGTTTTTAACATGAATGCCCAAGAGGCACAGGCTGACGATAATGTGGTGAACGGTACGTTCTTTATTAATAATCAGCCTGCATCTGTTCTTTTCGATTCCGGTGCCGATAAGAGTTTCGTGTCTTTATCTTTTGAACAAATGCTTCGAGTGTCTAGAACGAAACTAGGCAAATCTTTGACAGTAGAAGTTGCTAATGGTGAACCCATTATTCTTGATTCTGTTCTTCGCAACTGCCAGTTGAATCTTAACGACCATCTTTTTCCTATTGACCTCGCGCCTATGCAACTTGGAAGCTTCGACGTTATTGTGGGAATGGATTGGTTATCCAAGCATCACGCAGAAATAGTTTGTTCTAAGAAGATTGTTCGTGTGCCACTTTCGACAGGCGAGGTCCTGCAGGTTCAAGGTGAGAAGCCTATCGGTGGTCTCAAACTCATGTCTTGTTTTAAAGCTCGGAAGTATCTACAGAAGAACTATGTGGCTTTCTTAGCACATGTTACAGAAGATAAAGGCAAGGGTAAGACTATTTCAGATATTCCTGTCGTTCGGGATTATTCTGAAGTATTCCCTGAAGACTTACCTGGTCTACCCCCAGCACGCCAAGTCGAGTTCCGCATTGATCTCGTACCTGGTGCAAATCCCATTGCCAGGGCTCCATATCGTCTTGCACCGTCTGAGATGCAAGAGTTGTCTAAGCAGCTTCAGGAGCTCTCTGACAAAGGTTTTATCCGTCCTAGCTTTTCACCCTGGGGTGCTCCCGTTCTTTTTGTAAAGAAGAAGGATGGATCCTTCAGGATGTGTATCGATTATCGGGAACTTAACAAGCTTACCATCAAGAATCGATATCCCCTACCTCGCATAGACGACCTCTTTGATCAGTTACAAGGCGCTTCTTATTTTTCGAAGATTGATCTGCGATCTGGATATCATCAACTTCGGGTGCAAGAAGAAGACATTCCGAAGACAGCATTCAGTACTCGTTATGGACATTATGAATTCACAGTCATGCCATTCGGTTTGACTAATGCTCCTGCTGTTTTCATGGACTTAATGAATAGGGTCTGCAAACCTTATTTGGATCAGTTCGTCATTGTTTTTATCGATGACATTTTGATTTACTCTAAGACGCGAGCTGATCACGAGCAGCATCTTCGTCTTACTCTGGAACTCCTGAAGAAAGAGCAACTCTTCGCCAAATTCTCCAAGTGCGAATTTTGGCTTAAAGAAGTTCAATTTTTGGGACACATTATCAACGAACGAGGTGTTCATGTAGATCCCTCCAAGATCAGTGCGATTAAGGATTGGGATACACCCTCTACTCCTACAGAAGTTCGTTCTTTTCTTGGTCTAGCGGGTTATTATCGCCGCTTCATTGAAAACTTCTCTAAGATTGCAGTTCCTCTAACTGCTCTAACTCAGAAGAAAATGCCCTTTTATTGGGGATACAAACAAGAGGAAGCTTTTCAACACTTGAAGCAGAAGCTTTGCGATGCGCCTGTTCTATCATTGCCTGAGGGTGATGATGATTTTGTTGTGTATTGTGATGCATCTAAATTGGGTCTTGGCTGTGTTCTAATGCAAAGGAACAAAGTCATAGCCTATGCATCAAGGCAGTTGAAGATACATGAGAAGAACTACACCACTCATGATCTTGAGTTGGGTGCAGTTGTCTTTGCTCTCAAGATCTGGAGACACTATTTGTACGGTACAAAATGTGTGGTTTTCACTGACCACAAAAGTCTTCAGCATATCTTCAACCAGAAAGAACTCAACATGAGACAGCGACGTTGGGTTGAGCTTTTAAACGACTACGACTGCGAAATTCGCTACCATCCTGGTAAGGCGAATGTCGTGGCTGACGCATTGAGTCGCAAGGAACGTACTAAGCTTCATTGTGTACGTGTTCAGTCTGTTATTCAAGCTCGATCTGATATTCAAGCCCGCATTTCTCAGGCTCAACAATCTTGTGTTGCACAAAGTTTGATGGATAAGGAATTTCCTTATCACATAACGCCTGCTCTGGAACTGAAGGACAATGGATCATATTACTTCATGGACCGTTTGTGGGTCCCAAGCCAGGATGATCTTCGTACCTTGCTTATGGATGAAGCCCATAAGTCTCGCTATTCTATTCATCCAGGCTCAGATAAGATGTATAAGGATCTTCGTATTCACTATTGGTGGCCTGGTATGAAGAAAGACATTGCCTTATACGTATCCAAATGCCTTACTTGTCTTAAGGTTAAGGCTGAACATCAGCGTCCTTCGGGTTTATTGGAGCAACCAGAGATCCCAGTTTGGAAATGGGAAAACATTACTATGGATCTTGTTACCAAACTCCCGCGCACAAAGAAAGGTCATGATGCCATCTGGGTAGTCGTTGATCGTCTTACAAAGTCAGCACATTTCTTGCCAATCCGCGAGGATTTTCCTACTGACAGACTTGCTCAAATCTATGTAGATGAAATTGTAGCTCGACATGGTGTTCCGTTGAACATCATTTCTGACAGAGATGCTCGTTTCACTTCTCATTTTTGGAGAACCATGCAATCTGCCATGGGGACCCAACTTAATCTGAGCACAGCTTATCATCCGCAAACGGATGGTCAATCTGAGAGAACAATCCAGACTCTGGAGGATATGCTAAGAGCTTGTGTGATCGATTTTGGTGGTAGCTGGGATTCACATCTTAAATTGATTGAATTCTCCTACAACAACAGTTATCACACTAGCATCGGAATGGCTCCTTTCGAAGCTCTCTATGGTCGAAAATGTCGTTCACCAGTCTGCTGGAATGAGATTGGCGAGGCTCAACTTACTGGACCTGCCCTCATTTTAGAGACAACTGACAAGGTCAAGAAAGTTCGTGATAACCTTCAGGCAGCTGGAAACCGTCAGAAGATTTACGCGGACCCAAAACGCAAAGCCTTTGAATTTCAAGTCGGTGATCGTGTATTACTTAAGGTCTCACCTTGGAAAGGTGTGATCAGATTTGGAAAGAAAGGAAAACTTGCACCTAGATACGTTGGACCATTCAAGATCGTCGAAAGAATCGGAAAGGTAGCCTACAGACTTGAGTTACCTCCTGAACTGGGAAATGTTCATCCAACTTTTCACGTGTCCAATCTCAAGAAGTGTACAGCTGATGAGAATTTCTCCATACCGCTTGACGAAATTCGTGTTGGCAAAACACTGAAATTTGTTGAGAGACCAGTGGAAATCATGGAACGTGAAGTCAAGTGGCTTAAGCGCAAGCGCATTCCTTTGGTCAAAGTTCGCTGGGAAGCTAAACGTGGACCTGAGTTTACTTGGGAACGCGAAGATCAAATGAAAGCGAAATATCCGCATCTTTTTCCACGAGTTTCCTCTAAATAAATTTCGGGACGAAATTTCCACAAGTAGGGGAGACTGTAACAACTGTGCTTGTAATCACTATGAACAGTTCTGTTATCAATAAAACAATGTTATTTGATCCCAATGTTTGTTTAATTGTGTTTTACATTTTTCATGTTTTGACTTTTATGTAAATTCAAACTCTACATCGCTTTCTGGAGAGTTATACGCAAACTAGTGCGTAAACGTACTCAGTTTAATGGGAGAAATACTCCGGAACATCAACATATACTCAACATACCTTAAATAACCCTTACATAACTTAGAAATAAGTTTTGAAGGCTTTGGTATGGCAAAAACAAGTTAATTCGCTTACAGGGACTAAATATGACAAACTGCGAAAGTATGTCAATTTGAACTGTAACGAACATTCCGGAACATGACCATAAGTTAAACACACCTTAAATATCCTTTACATAGCTTAGAAATAGGCTTTGAGGGGTTTGGTGTGCTAAAATAAACTTTTGGAACATTCAGGGACTAAAAGTGTCAAAAAGTGCACAAGTTTGCATTTTCGCGCATAACTTACGTTCTGAATACATCTGGACATCCAAAAATTTATGAAAGCATGACTACATTTTATTTTAGTGTTCGCCTTAAGAAAAACCCATTCGTTTCGTCATTTGGATCATTTTTCGCGCTTATGCGCATTCCGTCGTAATTAAGCGAACATCGCGTTCGTACGACCAAACGAACCATCATCCGACATATTTTTGAGTATGTTTTGAGTTCCCTATACTTTAACTTCATTCTAGAGCCTTGAAATGAGGTTAACGGGGTTCAAACGCATCAAGAATCGCTTAAAAACACAACAGGGACCATTTCTGCAAAAATCTGCCAAAACAGGGGCCTAGCGTGACGCGACGGGCCTAGGCGTCACGCGAGCCCCTATCTGGACCAGATTCAGTGTTTAAATGCAAGTTGCAACTTAATCAATTCTTAACCACATGTTTAGAGATGATGTGTCATTAAGTTATGGAGCATTTGTGGCACCATGACTTTCCGACAAGTGTACGGCCTTGATCGTTTCCCTTTTCCAAGAAACGATCCTAGCGGTGGACCGAATACTATAAATACCCAACACCCACTTACTTCATTACCCACTAAAATCTGATCCAAGTACTCTAAGTTGAGGCCTTCGCTTCATACCTGAGCTATTCGATCACGATTCGCTAGCGGGGACCCTTCGTAAGTATTCTTTCGTTCTTTTATTGCTTTATCGAGTCTGAAAGTCAAACTTTGTTTGACTTTCTGCGTTGACCAGTAATGGTCAATGCGAAGTTCGTTTGAACTTCGCAACGTGATTGTAATCACGTTGGTCATAGTCCCTTGGGACTATGCCCACTGATTACCACGTTGTCTAGGGTCGTAGGGTAGGCGATCTGATAAATCGCCTATACCTTCGAACCCGACCCAGTTTGGTCGATCATTAGGATCCGACCAAATACATTAGGTGACCATAGTGTAGGGAATAACCTTCCGAGGTTATACCTTATGGTCACGACGTCTAAGTAGTTGTATGATAGGTAGTTTATATGCCTTAGGTAAATTACCAGAATACCCTTTTCATACATAATTGGTAATTTAACATATGTAACCTAAACTTTTGTCACGTAACTGATTATGTAACATGTTTAGGCATATAATACTTGTCATAGGACTAGTTAGGCGGTCCGAACGCGTTTCACGCGCACGACACGTTAAAGTAGCATAAGCTTCCTAAACGGGTCGTAATGGGTCGTAAACAATTACGTTAAGTTTCATTTAGCATGTAGGCTTTGTTAAACCATATCACGTGAGTTCCAACACTCATTTGGTTTACAAACCCTAATGCTACCCAGTCTTCCGATTTAGGTCCGGTTTATTAATATAGTTACCTATATTAGGTGCCGTTTGATTCCGAGATCTATAGCATTACTTGGTGGTTATCTTTATACAACTGAGCAATCTCAAGTGAGTACATAGACCCCTCTTTTACTGTTTTCTAAACCGTTTTGGGGTGGAACACATGTGCCTACTTGTTACTTTCCTGCTTTCCAGTTTTCACATCATATACCGACTATGTTTGTTAGTACACTATTAGTACATGATTTACATTACTTTTCTGCTATGTATGTTGACTGATAACATGCTAAGCACATTGATTTACATTACTTTTCTGCTATGTATGTTGACTGATAACATGCTAAGCACATTGATTTACATTACTTTTCTGCTATGTATGTTGACTGATAACATGCTAAGCACATTGATTTACATTACTTTTCTGCTATGTATGTTGACTGATAGCATGCTAGCACATTGATTTACAAGACTTTTCTGCTTTGTATGTTAACTTAGCATACTTAGTACATCGTTTTCATATGACATGTTTACAACTGCTATGGCATTTGGTTTGCACAAACGGGTCTTTATAACATTCATTAACATTTGCTACGCCGCTCGGGAGTAAGTAGTGGTACCATAGGACTTGACAAATCCCATTCCTGGCATCCCGGGTTTGTTTGGATGTAAGGAATGACTGAATCCGAATACAATTCTTTTGATAACCTTGACTGAAAGGGTTATCCGACTGTCTCAAGGCTTGAATGTATGCGTTAACTTACCACATAAATGTTTGTATCAATGTATCATGCATCACTTTACAAAACATAACTTTTTGATATATTCAAAATACTTTGTTTTGTACATTTTTACTTATGGTTTAAGTTGTCTTATTTTACTTACCATACATAACACTTGCTACACAATTACTTGACTACTATTGGACATGGACATTTGACATGGATATTTGACATAGACATTTGACATGATTTACATCTTGGCATCTTATTCAATACATTTGACACTTGGTTTAAACATAGACTTCTTACATTGTTTGGTTTGGTTTGATTAAGTGATTAAGTAACGATGCGTGTGTAATATGATACAAGCATGGTGGATACGCCGCTGGTACTTCCTATATATAAGTGATTGTATGGTATTACATGGCGTAACGTTATTTGAATCATTTCAGTTTGATACATATAACATTTTATACAAATAACATACTTTTCACAAGACATTAATTTTACAAACAACTTATCTTATACATACCCATTTTACTATGGTTATTCATTTAACCATACATTATTCACTTATTTTATACATATCATCTGAGCTCATTGTTTTTCAAATGATTTAAAAAAACAAAGCAAATTACAAGGTTTATGACTAAACATTTTCTCAAACATAAGTCATGAATCTTATTTTTCACAAACCTATGTATCTCACAGGCATTTTTATGCTGACGTACCTATTTTCACATGTGTTTTCAGGTGCTTTTCCATAGGATGTTGATCACGATACTAGGGCGGACCTGTGCCTTAGAAACTTTAAAAGAAGATAGACTATGTTTAATTATGTTCTGAACTCTTTAAATTACCTGTTTGAAACAATGTAACACCTTTGTTTTTAAATAAAATACAACTTTGTTTGCCTTGGATTTGAAACAATTAATTCTGTCGCAACACGCCCCGATGTTTCCGCCGCGATTTGTTGTTTTACGCGGTCGGGGTGTGACACAAAAAGACTGCTTATGAAATTCTGTATAAAATCAAACCACTGATCTCATATTTCAAAGTGTTTGGCTGCCCATGCTTTATTTTGAACTTAAAAGATTCCATTTCAAAATTTGCAGCCAAAATTGATTGTGGTTATCATCTGGGATACTCAACCACTGCCAAGGCCTACAAAGTGTTCAATACACGGACCAAGGCAGTGGAGGAGACTTTGAATGTTAAGTTCAATGAACTTTCATCAATGAAAATCCCAGCAAATCCTGCAGATCTGTTTGATCTTGAAAAATTTACTTTTGAAAATACTGCTATCAAGACTAACAGTGCAGGTCCATCAGAGGATACAACACCAGACTATGGGTATGAAATCATCATCCCTCAAAGGTCTGCCACAAAGGGAAAAGCACCAGCTGTTCAAAACAGTTGTCAAAGCTCAACCACTGCTACCTCAACAGTTGTTGACCAAAGTAGCCCATCCACCACTGCTTCCACATCCTCAAACACTGCTGACAAAATTCCTCAAACAGTGGATGAAAGTCAGCAGTTGTCCACTTCATTACCTCCTATTCCACCACCTTTTGAAGCCACTGCTGGATCATCAAAGTCCCCAGCAGTGGTTAGCTCAGATGATACACATTTGTAACCTTCACCAACAAATGCCATCATACCATACCAAGGAGATTTAATCTTCTTGAGATCTCATCCACCTGATCAAATCATTGGCAACATAAATGAAGGGGTGCTCACAAGAAGCCAAACCCAAAACATTTGTCTTTTTGCTGGTTTTCTATCACTCCATCAGCCAGTCAAGTACCAAGAGGCACTAAAAGACAACAGCTGGGTAGAAGCCATGCAAGAGGAACTCCAACAGTTTAAAAGACAACAAGTATGGGAGCTTGTACCACTGCCAGAAGAGGTTAGTCCCATTGGCACAAAGTGGGTCTTCAAGAACAAAACTGATGAAAGGGGTATTGTTGTCAAGAATAAAGCCAGGCTTGTGGTTCAAGGTTACAGACAGGAAGAGGGGATTGATTATGATGAAACATTTGCCCCCGTTGCAAGATTGGAAGCCATTAGACTGTTCCTGGCCTTTGCTGTCAACCACAATATGAAGGTGTTTCAGATGGATATCAAAAGTGCTTTCCTCTATGGTACAATTCACGAAGAGGTGTATGTTTGTCAACCTCCAGGTTTTGAGGATCCATTTTATCCAGATCATGTCTACAGGCTAAACAAAGCCTTGTATGGCTTGAAACAAGCACCAAGGGCCTGGTATGAAACTCTTTCCAACTTCCTACTCTCAAATGGTTTCAAAAGAGGTACCATTGATAAAACACTGTTTTTAAAATGGAGAGGGAAGGATTTAATGATTGTCCAGATTTATGTGGATGACATTATTTTTGGAAGCACATGTAACTCAATGTGTGAAGAGTTTAGAGAACTCATGACAGCTGAGTTTGAAATGAGTGCAATGGGTGAGCTGCAATGCTTTCTTGGTCTCCAAGTTCAGCAAATGCAAAATGCAACTTTCATTCATCAAAGCAAATATGCTAAAGAACTTTTGACCAAATTTGATATGAATGATTGTAAACCATGCAGCACACCCATGGCAACAAATAAGCTGGTCATGTCTGATGAAAAAGATGAGCTGATTGACCAAACACTTTATAGAAGCATGATTGGGTCTTTATTGTACCTAACTGCATCTAGACCAGACATCATGTTTGCAACATGTGTCTGTGCAAGAAGTCAATCAGCTCCCAGGAAATCAAATCTCATTGCTGTAAAAAGGATCTTCAGATACATAAAAGGTGCTCCCACACTTGGTATCTGGTATCCAGCTAATGGGAACATCAAGCTTTCAGGGTTTTCAGACAGTGACTTTGCTGGATGTCACACCACAAGGAAGTCCACTTCAGGAGGGTTCCAGTTTCTAGGTGATTGCTTAGTTTCATGGCAAAGCAAAAAGCAAGCAGCTGTTTCAACATCCACTGCTGAAGCTGAATACATTGCTGCTGCAAGCTGTACAGCCCAACTCCTGTGGCTTCAAAATCAGTTGCTGGATTTTGGTACCACTGCCTTAAAGACACCACTCATGTTGGACAGCCAGGCAGCAGAAAATATCATCAAAAATCCAGTTTCCCATTCAACCACCAAACACATCGACATCAGACATCACTTTGTGAGGGATTGCTATGAAAAAGGTTTGATTTCTCTGCATCATGTCCCAACTAAAGACCAGCTGGCAGATGTGCTCACAAAAGCACTTGATACAGCCACTTTTGAAAGCTTGGTCTCTAGGATTGGGATGCTGAACATGGAATAACAAGCAACATCTTGTTTTTCTATGAATAAAAGCAACAAAATGTTTTCAGAAAATAAAAAATCCATCCTTAAAAATAGCTAACAATGAAATTTTCATTAAAATCCTTAAAAGTCTGCCATAACCACTGATTGTTCAAAAGTCTGCTCTACTTCAAAAGTCTGTCCACTGCTGAAAGTCAACCCCTGTTCTCTCATTCCTTTGATAAACTCTGTTGTTCAAAAGCAGTGTCTTATCCACTGATATGCTATCCACTGATAGTGCAAATCATCCACTGCTTTCATACCACTGCCTTCATCAGTCACTTTCATAAAAGTACTGTCCTTCACTTTCACCAGGGGTTGTCACGTGGGCAGTACATAGTGGTCAGACCTTTTGTAATGGCTGCCACGTCAGCATTCACTTCCTTCTCTATAAAATCCCCCACTCACCACCAAAACAAGGTTTTACTGTCGAATTGAATTCTTAAAAATTCTCTTCTCAAAGCAGTTTTTCATCTCATTTCTTCACAAATTTCTTCGATCATCATCTTCAAAATGACAAAATCGAAGTCATCTTCAAAACCCTCATCCAAATCTTCATCGAAAACAGCCTCTCAAAAGGCTATCTCCACTGAAATCCCATATAAACCATCTCACAATCTCCTGGGTCTTCTCATAAAACCAGGAACCACAAATGTTTTCGATTCCATCCTTGACACCATGGCAAAATCAAAGTACAAAACTTTGTTCACCGTCGATGCACCAATCTATTTGGAGACCCAAAGGGAGTTTTGGAAGAATGCAACCCTTGAAAAACAAGGAGACATTGCAACCACCATACACTCTTCTATAAAGGGTAAAGCTGTCCAAATCACGCCACAATCCATTTCAGAGGTCTTTCAACTCGATGATCAAGAAGGTAAAATTTCTTTCACTAAAAACGAGTTGCAAACTGACTTCATTGAAAGTGGGTATGAAGCCACAATGATGAAGAAACTTACCTTACAAAAAGGTTATTTTCCTTCTGCAACCAGATTTTTATTTCATACCCTCCTACTATGTGTTTCAAACAAAACCACTTCTTTTAATGAAATCCCTTTAAAGATTCAAAATCTAGGATATGCAATTCTTCAAGAAGAAAATTTTAACTATTCTCGGGAAATTTTTAAAGATTTGGTTAATAATGTTGAAACAAAATCATTCTTACTGTTTCCAAGGTTTTTAAGTTACTATTTTGCAAAGAAATTCAGTAAGGATGATTTAGCTGCAATAAACCAAGGTGATTCTACTCAAATAAACAGTTTAACAACTGAAACTTTTTCAAGAATGTTAGCACCTTTCAAAACACAAGCAGAGGTGGTGCCTGAGCAGATTTTAGCAGTTACAACAGCTCCTCAGGTATCTGCTGCTGAGCCCACTACTCAAGGTGATCAAAGCAGCAGACCAACTGTTTTGAAACCCACACCTACAATTCACAAAAAGCCACACAAAAAGAAAAATCAAAAACCCCCCAAACCAATCAAAAAGGCAACTCTGGAGGATGAGATACCAGAGCAAATGCCTGTGACAACACAAAAGTCACAAGAAACCACTGCTGCTTCTTCCTCACAGCAGTTGGTACAAATATCTCAACCCATAACCAAAACTCCTCCTGCTTCTTCACAAAAAGAACAGGTTGTACAAATAGGGACTCCACATCATGATGCTCTGGAAACACTTGTTTCTATCATCCACAGCTTAATACCCGGGGCAAATCCACTTTCTACACCACCCATCACATCCACAATTCCCCCACCAACTAAACTGCTGTTGGATGCAATTGATTTGAACCAGGCACTAACCAGTCCTTCTCAATCACCTATCAATGAGAATTCACCTCAACAACTGACTGGGTCTGATGAATCAATCTTTGCTAACCCACCAACACAACCTGAGGAGGTTACACCCCTTGAGTTACAAGTAACTCTTGGTGGTAGTCCAAGTGAAGCAGCCACTACAACTGTTGAACCCACTGGTTTACAGTTGGACAGTGGTTACATCAATAAGACTTCCTTGGAGGCAATTCCTTACATAGCACCTCTGCCAACCACCAGTGGATTTATTTATCCTACTGGCAACATCAAAAGGTTGTCAAGTGTTGAAGGAAGAAGACCCCAGTACCAAGAAAAAGGGGCATCAGTGGTTAATGTTTGGAGTATACTCCCTACATCTACCACTGATAAAACCACTGCTAGTGGGAAATCAGATGATCCCATTAAATTGGGTGATGGTTTAAAGTACCAGAAATTGACGGATCGTATTGAAAAGCTTGATAACTCTGTTGCAGAACTCAAAGATATGCTACAACAGTTGTTACAAGTACAAAAGGTACAATCAACTACTATTCCATCTCAAGCACCTGCTCCACAACATGCACCTGCTACAAATGAGCTCTGGAATTTGTTTCAACCTTTTCTCCATCAACAAGCAAAATTAGCAGATCAGCAACATGAAAAACATGTTCAACAGCTGAGAAATGCAATGGAGTCAAGGTTCAAGAACACTCAGGCTGATCTAAAGGCTCTCAAAACTCAGATCCTGCACACCACTGGCACTGCTCCTCCAAAAGTTCGCTTCATTTATCAACTTCCCCCAGATAATGCCAAAAAGGGGGAGAAAATTCAGGAGTGGAAAAAGAAGGGAATAGAGGATGGTCTCTACATTGAACCAGAAAATGCAAACATGACCAAACAGATCCCTTTGCCAGATGGAAGCAAGAAAATTGATGTGACTACAAATGCACTGGCAGAAGCAGTTGCAAGTGTAAAAAGGGATAGAGAGGCCAAAAAGAAAGCCAGGGTGGATTATCCGGATCAGGGTACTTCAGGATCAAAAGATGATGAAAATCTTGTTGATGAAAAGAAGAAGCCTACAAGAAGAGTAAGGCTACCCAAATCCATTCCAACCAGACGTTCAAAGTCTGCTCCAAAACCACCACCTAAAACAGCTGTTGTAACTCCTGTTGTATCAACAACTGTTGGTACTTCAGTGGTTTCAACATCTGCTCCCACTTCAACACACACCACTTCAACATACACCAAATCCACTGCTTTACCACCATTACCACCAAAAACAAAATCACCTCCTGCCAAAAAGCAGAAGACAGTAGTTGTTACAACATTTGCTGTAATGACAACAGTGGTTGGAACACCAGTTGTTTCAACAACTGTTAGTCAATCACAAACCACTGCCACTACATCCACCACCACTGTTCCATCCAAAACATCATCAGCCCCTCCTCAAACAAAGAGGAGAAGGCTAATTCTCAAAGATGATGACACTTCACCACCACAAACATCTTCAAAATCTTTGGCTCTTGTCACAATACCAAAACCAGTTCCTCTCTCTTCAGTTCCAATGTACAAGCCCTTACCTCCTGCGGGTGTTCAATTTCCTCTTGAACTAGCAGCTGTTAGAGAAGAAATAAAATCTTTTTACTATGAGGATGACCCTGCCAAAAGGAGTTTGCCATCAATAAAAGGATATCCCTGGCCTAAAAATGTTGATGAATATTTGGAAATCAAGGCCAAGCAAGCAGAGGATATCTCAAAAAGAAACACACAAGGAAAATCTGACAAAGAAATTTCAAGAAACTATCAATATCTGCTCACACAGGTCAGATCCCTAGAACAATTTGCAAAAAATGTCAGTCAGCAAATTTCAGAAAGAGCAGCTGAAACTTTGAAGAAAGACTACATTGAAAGCATCATGGCTCACAAGAAGTACAAAGGAGAGAAATACATGTACAAAGAGTGGACTGTTCCTGAGCTTGAAAATGAAGCTGCAAGAATTCAAGACATGATAAAAAGGAAAGTCACTCACACTCCTCCTGTCTGGGCAAAGTTTAGAAAGAATGTACCTGACAAATAGGTAGAACTGAAAAGAATGAAAGAAGAACTGGTTGCTGCTGAATATGGAAACAAAAGACAAGTTGCTAGATGGAAAGAAGATGTGGTCAGGATCACCTACAAAAGGTTGGAGGAACTAAGAAAGAAAGATCCAAATGTTCCTCAAAAGCCTGACTATCCTGAAGCAGAGGTTTCAAAAAGACCAACAAAGCTGCAGATCAGGAGAGCCACTGCTCCAACTGGTGCTGCCATCTATAAAAGAAGGGCACACAAACAGTTGAGAGGTGAAACCATCCAAGAGATGATAACAGGAGATGACATTGTAAAAGAAGGCATAAAGAAAATGATCATAGAAACTCTTGGTTTGGATCAAACTGCAAGTACTGCTCAGCCAGTTTTGAATAGGCCAGCCTCACCAAATACTTCTGCAAATAAACATCTCCCAAGAAACCCACCAGGCTCAAAAATACAAAAGTGGGAAACTGACAAACAGACCTGCGTATTGACTTTGCTCAGGTCTGGTGGAGAAGTGGAGAAAATATCAAGGGAACAAGCTCTTGGCCTGAGTCTTGAAGATTTGCAGGATCTCCTTGATCTTCCACTTAGCAGGGATGATGAAGATACATATGCCCTAGACTTTGAATTACAATTTAAAGGTCAGATAAGGTAACTGTTGATGAGGCAATACAGAATTCCACAATAATGAAGAGTTTTGGCATTATCTGTTCCAGGGGAGATTGTTGGGATTGAACCCTATCAGAGGAACAGATAATTAAAGCCAAAACTGGATCAGAGCAGTGGATCCAGAATAAGAAGATGTTTACATACAAATCTCTCCCCTTGAAAGTGATTTCATATCTGCTGACCTCCTATCTGCTGATCTTGCAAAATGCTGACCTGCAACTGCTGCTCAAAGTAAAGATCTGATGAAAGAACTAAAGCCCTGCTGATTCTTTCTACTGCCTTGAGTCAAGCACTGCTGATCCGGACAAGTACTGCTGGGTTCACAGCAGTGGAAAGTTGCAGCAACTGATCTATAGTTTGTTTTGTAATGTAATGTAATAGCAGTAGTTAACATAGCAGTGTTTGTATAGATCAAAGGTTAGAGTTTGTTAGGAGGTTAGATGTCACTTTCATGGTGACGTCAGCTAAGATGCTCAGTGGTTTGCAAGTGCCTATAAATAGTTCAGTACTTTGTACTGTTCTATTAGCTCTTTTGTATCATCGTCTTCTTTGCACGAACAAACTACTGAGCTCTGGCTGAGGGGGAGTTTGCATTCATTCATCAATCATTGTAATCGTTATTGAAATAAATTCAATCTTCCGATTCATTGTGAAAAGATGTTTGATCAAAGTATTACTCTCGTTTGATTGTATGCAAAGTTTGTTTTCATCATAATTCCGCTGCACACTCATCCATTCTCATCTTAATTACAAACACAAAATACAATCAGAAACAAACTCAGATCCAACAGATCCGACTCAAGATGGGTTCTCGAAAGGACCAAGTCAATGTGGCTCAGCTTTTCTTTCCTCTGCTAAACCCTATAGCATCTCTCTCAATATAACTCTTTTAACAGAACTAAATCTTCAATTGTCCATGATACACGCTTCCCAATCTCAACTGACCTATAAGCATACTTTCATCATCCTTTCCAATTCCATAATTAACTTCAAACGTTACTTATAATTCTCTTTGGTTCGTGTATAGACAAACATGTCGTCGATGACTGTTATCACGGACTTTTCTGATTAGGGTTTCCATACCCTATTCATGAGATTTATGAATTTAAATGGCACATTAATTAAATCAAAGGGCATGACTAATATCTCGTAATGGCCATATCACGTTTGAAAAGCAGTCCTCGTAATTTCTTTGTAACAATCTTCAACTGATAATATCCTAATTGTAGATCAATTCCTCGTAAAGCGGCTGAGTCCTGGTAGCCTGATTGAACAAATTGTCAAATCCTCGGTAATAAGGTACCGATTCTTGATAGTCAACTTGCTCGGCTTTCTGAAGTCCTCGCATATCCTGAAGAATTCATTCTTCTTTATTCCTTCAAAGTAGATGCATCATATGGCAAAAAGCTCAATCGAATGAAATCCTTGTCCAATGCTCTTAAAATTATCTCTTCATTTCTATCATTTCAGGCGGTGCTTAATCTGTAAGAAGATTGTGCAATAGGGCGCAACACCGTGAGTCAGATCGATACGAAGTTCGATCCATTTCGCAGAGAAGATCCGGGTAAGTCTTTTTAGGAAGACTTCCGGATAGTTGCGTTTGATAGAAATCTCTCTGACGTTCCTACACTCGGTTTCTGCATCCATCACAATACTAACCACTCTACTATTAACACTCAACACTTGTCTTAAACGATTCCCGCAAACAGCTTTCGCCTTTCCATTATCATCAGGATGAAATATTCCAACTAGCTTCTCCGAGCGATAGTCCCCACTTCTTCCTCTGATAGTGAATTCATTCTTGCATTTTCGTCAAAGTTTCTCAACTCCACTGATAAGAATCCAATCTCTAAAACTACAATCGCCTAGCTAAATACTATAACTGCGAACGATCTCGCTAGTTTCTATCAATTTACCAACTATTAGGTCTATCGGGCACTTTATACTTGGCTCACTAGTAGGTGAACTCAACAATGGTTCATAGTTTCTCGAACGAAACTCAAGTCAGCTTTAGTATTATAAGTATGAACATAGATTGGCTTTTGATTCGAAACATTCCGGTAACCGTAGCAGGACTCTCACTTGCCTTCCTGGCACTTGTCCCAACGGAATTACTCTTAACTTCCTGTCCTTTCGATTTCGGGCATTCTCTTTTGTAGTGTCCCTGTCCACCGCATGTAAAGCATCCTTCAAGCGCAGCTCCATCCAGGGTACTCTTAGCGTAAGACTGGGAAGTCACATGTCTGGTTCGGCTACATCTGGCGCACTTCTCTTGTCCATCGCCGTCCTTATCCTTTCCTGACTCTTGAGGGTTAGCTGCACTTGCTTTCTCCAATTTTCATTTCTTCCTACTTCCAACTTCGGGAGTCTTCTTGGAGCTCTCGGGTTTGCGCTTCTTCGAATCTCCAACTCCAGGTTCAGATCGCTGAAACACTCGGATAACCGACTCATTCTGACAGCCAGATATCACACATATCGAGGTTACATCATTGCATAGGACACCAGTAAATGATCTTGGGCTACAACCTTGGATTGTTTTGTGTATGCTCCGGTGCACTGTTCATATGGTTAATAGAAATCAGGAATACGTTCCAATGAGATCATAACAAATGAACAACCAAAACTTTCCGATCATTACTTTACCTGAAGGGTTTCCAATCTGTGTCCCACCAAGATCCTGTCCAGTGTCCGGTTTTGCTTTTCGCGGCATTTTCGTCGTTTCTATTATTTACAACAATAATAATCACATGAGACGATAACCAAAATAAAATAATTCAATCATTAAATATTAGTGGACCAAACATTGCGCATGTATAATATCCACATATTAATGAGAAAATTTTCTAAACCAAAAGTTAATTATCTGATATTATCACAGAAATTAACAACTAGTTTTTTCAGTACATCATGTATATCATTGGCATGTCTACATCGACACCCATAACAAGTTTCCACAGAATTTCTACCTAATATCACAAAATATATTTGGCACGCAGGCCCCCCAAAGAAATGCATCAAAAAGAGTATCCAGACACTACAATCAAAAACAACAACCACAAGCAAACAAAGGAAACATCATCTAATGCTTCATTCCTATGAAATCTAGTATCTTCCTAACCAGCTCCTCTAAATCCACTATCCTCCAATGCATCTGATCCATCGCGCTGTCAACTAATTCCTTCAACTCATTGTACCAGTCGATTTGCCCCTCGAGGTCCTTCAGTTTACCCTTAGTCATTTCCAGCTCTTGACGCATGGCAGCGAACTGTCGGTCACAATGGCAACATCGATCCACCCAAACTCCTTTCTGCTTCTTAGAAGCAGGCGCAGTCTCAACTTGTGACGTGGAAGCAACCTCTCCAGCAGGCCTAACTCTCTTCCTGCGGCGATAATACACTAATAGAGGCGTAGAAGATGCGCGTGACTCAATGACAGGTAAAGGTGACTCTGACAAAACAGGTGGAGGGACCTCAGCAACAGGCTCGATCACAGTAGCAGGTGGAGCAACAGACGGCTCTAATGGTCGAGCTGTAACAATAGTGGCATCTACTGCTGGTGCAATACTAAAAGGTCCTCCAAACACAGGGACATCTCTGATCACGTCATCGATAACTGGTACTGTGCCAGATGATTGCCCTGTCTCATGAATCGAGAGAGGAGCGTCATCGTTGTCATCAATCCACCCGTTGCTCGTGAAAGCATATCGGGGGTCTACCTGGCTAGCGAAAGCAGGGTCGACACGAAATGATGAAGCAAAATGGATCTGGGTGAAGTCTCAAAATCTGGCTCGCTACTTGAGTCGTTGATCTCGATGACCTCGTGCTCGTGCGACATCTGTGACACATATATAACCGTATAAGTAAGTGTGTGATCAACATGAATAGTAACACATAAGGCTTAAAATAAACAGAAAATCACGTATGCACATAAAACACATAATGGTTTTCACACATGATAAAATATTTTCTATGTTTATTTAAAAATCTTGGCTTCGAGAATTTTGGACTTTATATTTCAAAATTCTCCGGTTGAAGTCTAGTGTTTTCCGCGAAAACATCTAGTTCGCTAACAACTAATGGCTCTGATACCAACTTCTGTCACACCCCAAAAACGTCGCAGCGGAATATATAACGTAGTGGAGACGGAAGTTGGTGCCTATTTATATCTTGTCGAGCGATGCATTTTATTGTTGGACATATTGGTTTATTTTAAACATAAGTTATTAAACATTATGTTTTAAGAAACGACATAACTACATAGTTAAGATGTATTTGATCCTCGCGGATCTTATTACAAAAGTCCCAGAAAGTTTAAAAGTTGTCCAACATTTTCAAATAAACAACATGCATCATTCAAACACAAGATACGCCATGATTCCCGAAGCCGAATTCAAGTACCTGTAGAACACGTTAAAATCAAGTGTTAACACAAAGGAAGGTGAGTTCACTTATTCGTTTACTAACAAATTTTATTCCAAGGAAAACTTTCTGATTAGGTGTGTATTTGAAAACATCCATGTAATTTTAGAAAGTCCATTTTACTTCCTTAATAAAATCCATGGGCCTTTCGTCGGTTCATTACTCTGACAACAGTAATACTGCCCATGTTTTGTATATTAAATTATTGCGTCAACTTTCAGACTCGTATGTTAGCTAGACGATACGAACTATATATTAACCATGCAGGGATAATCAAAGCTAGACAATAAACATAATATTAATTCGCCGTTTGACATTGACACGGGGTGACCGGTCACGACGGGGTTGTCAACCTGATAGA
Source organism: Helianthus tuberosus (assembly GCA_030545235.1). NCBI lineage: Eukaryota > Viridiplantae > Streptophyta > Magnoliopsida > Asterales > Asteraceae > Helianthus > Helianthus tuberosus. Next base: position 80,101,443 of record CM060441.1, on the reverse strand, counting down.
TCTACCAACAATTCCTCGCGTACATTACTTAACTGATTAAACGACATCATGGGCGCAAGGTTCTCTCTTTGAGAACAATATGATGTCTGCCTCACGTACAATATATATATCCTACTAATATGACAATTTAATACACGATGTTGTACGAATCCCCTGAATCTCCATCATTCGAGACCCAGGCCGGCATCCGTCCCCAACCGTACGGTCTTGTATCACTTAAGAAATACCGTACATACAATATTCATTCATCAAAAACGTTTTACTTCGAAACGTCTAACTTATCAAATCTCATATATTTTCAGCGAAAATATATATATTTTATATTAAAAGGTATGTTTTATTTCGAAAACGTTATTAAACCCTTTTAATGACGTGTTCTACCCCCAAAATATATACAAAGCAGTAAAAATAGGGGTTTAGTGACACTCACCTTTAGGTGCGTATTTTAATACCGCAATCTCAGAGTTTGATTTTTATATACGTCCTAATATAGGAACAATTCTAAATCAATATATATATATATATATATATATAACACAAAAATCCTAAGTTTCTCCGTTTCTTAGAATTATCACATAACTTTGAGATTTTCTCGAAAAGTTGTCATTTTTTATTATGTTGGCACGTTAATATATATATATATATATATATATATGAGTCCATATACATATATATATCTTTATGATTTTCGCGACTTGAACAATTTTTTTGGTGACCATTATTGTGTAAATCCGTTAACTCTCCCGTTTATACGCAATATATCTACAATTTGCGCGTCATAATATATATATATATATATATATATATATATATATATATATATAACGTTCATATATTATAACACCGAAACATGTGAATTCTTGTTAACTTATCTATTTTGTCATTTTTAAAGCAAATATACATAAAACATCTTATATGTACCAAATTTCATGCTCGACAAACAAGTTACACATTTAACGGAATTTTTACCGTTTCTACCGCACACAACACACAAGTATACATGCATAGTCTAAATTTCCCACTATCAAGTTTACACTTAACATATTAACACATTTACATGTTAGATCACTTAACACATTTTATCACATATGGTTCACTCAAAATTTACCCATACTAGTGTTCATCGAAAAATGCGTATTTTAGCGATTCGGTAACGTTTTCGGGCGTCGGAAGTCACATATGACCGACCAAACACCAAGTAAACTTAAAAATAGTTAAAATACTTGTTTTTAAACTAAAAACATCAGTTTATTTACTGATCTAAATTAGTTTTATAAAAATCACCCGAAAAGCCGATTTTTGACCGTTTTAACGCATAGTTTTGCGTTAAACGTTACTATAATCATCCCAACTCGAAACGACTTGATATTTTAACACAATACACGTTATTTACTGATTAAAATAGTGTTAAAATCATATTAGTGCAGTTTTTGTGTAAGTCACATAAATCATGTGATTTCACGTATTTTACAAGTTTTAATGCACCAAGTACCACATGCAAAGCTAGCAAACATTATGACAAAGTTATATATCATTGAACACTTCAAAATAACTTTATTTTAAGGTTTATAATCTGATAAAAATTAATTTTTATCAAATCATGCTTAAATGATCATTTCATGCTTTCATATTAACATGCATGCTCACATATATACATCTAATGCACTCATACAACATCATCAACATTATTTATGATCTAATCATATATCAAGAACACATTAATATTATGTTCTTACAAAACACAATACGCACATCATCATGATCATTCAATCATTCATACATAAATGCTAATATCCTTTATATTTAAGAACATAGAACAAACTTTTATATGCATGCATACATACATACATACATACATATATGTATACGAAATATATACACACACATATACCACCAAAATTTCACTTTTCATCATGTCACTTTTCAAATCTTAAATCATCTTTAGAACCTTCTCATATGACACACTTAGATCTTACATGCATTCTACTTTTCATGAAATCATGTAACTCAAGAATCTTTCAACAAAAATAAAAAATACAATCACTTACATATACACACACAGCCGTACATACATATATATATATATATATATATATATATATATATATATATACACATTCATTTTATTTCATTCAAATAAAACCCATTTGTTTTATGTTTTAAGTTTATGATTAATCTCAAGATCAAGAGAAACTTTCATTACTATCAAGAATCATCAAGAATCAAGACAAAGTTTTTAAAGTAAATTTATACCTTCAAGTTCTTAGATGGGTTTTGTGAATAGATGAGAATATGAAGGTTGTTCTTGCTTGAAATCACTTCCAAACATCCTTTTTAGCTTGAAATCACTTTGAAAAGCCCTTGCATCTTCATGGAAAAGTTTGAAATTTTTGAATGTGTGTGTGTGTGATGTTTCGTCCGTGAGGTATCAAGAGCGAAGAGAGAGAGAGTGATTTGATCTTCTAAATTCTTGAAATGAAGTGTTTAAGGGGTTATGATGATTAGGTTGTATGACACAAGGGCCACTTGGCACAATTTCACAATTCCAAGAGAAGGTGGCACCTCCCTTGGCCGCCAACTCCCTCTCTCTTTCCTAACCACACACATTTTCTTATATATATACATATACATATGGAGTTTAATAGTTTAAACAGGTATTTTACTGGATACCGGGTATTTTATCTAGCGTTTTAAACCCGTTTTAGTGCGTTTTAAGTTATTTTTAACACTCTATAAAAATAAACCTGCCAAAATATTACTGGAAAATATTTTGTTTGCCTGGAATGGCTGCGTTGTCGGTATTTGGTAGTATGCGCGCTGTGCTGCGCGGTAAGCGCTTTAAATCGCAAAAATAGGAATTTAAGCGTTTTTATTTATTTTTGTCATTCTATAAGAATAAACTTATCAAATTATGGCTAAAATGATTTTCAGTTGCCTTGATGGGCTGTGTTGACAGTATTTTGTCGGTATACGCGCTGCATCGCGCGGTACGCGCTTAAACTCGAAAAATAGAGTTTCTTAGCGTTTTGATTTATTTTTCCTCACGAATATGATTAAAATTATTATTCTAATCATAACAGACTATTTTTAAGATTTTAACACTGTCCGGTTGGTCACCGACGTTCGTTTCACATTTTAACCGTTACGCGATAAACGCTTATCTTACTGTTGCCAACATAATTTTTATCAAAATTTAATTTTACCAACACATTAAATTTTACAAATAAACATCATAACCAGTAAAATATAGCCCTTTTACCTATTCACGACACGTGTTACAATTGTACGGTACGGCCTGAAAAGTCGGGTGTCACAGTTTCCCCCTGTTTAGGAAATTTCGTCCCCGAAATTTTTACTTTACAGGTTTTGTTTTCGCACAAATAAGAATAAACCAAACGAATCTATTGAATATAGTCTCATAGTTTCTGCGAGAAACTTGGATTCTTACGAAGAATCCTTGTAGATCTATATTACACACGTTCTCGATTCCTATACTCTCATCTCAATACTCCCCACCCTTTCCAGGGTCCAACAATCGTAACTCTAAATCAAAAAATTTGAGTCAAGATTCCATCAATTCGGGTATCCTCCGGTTACACGACTTATAAATCGTAGATACTACTGGAACGCTGAAATCGCCCTTCCGATTAGTAACCTAACTTTTCTGGCTATACGCACTGCTTCTTCGATGCTTCGATAAACCTCCGTTTATCTTACCAAATAATCTTTACTAAATGCAAAATTAGTGTATCACTCATTATACATTTCTTCAAATGCATCCGAATAGTACATCGCGTACACTACTTATTTCTGATGGTAACTTGAGCCCATATGCAACTGATCCGACTCAAGATGGGTTCTCGAAAGGACAAAGTCAATGTGGCTCAGCTTTTCTTTCCTCTGCTAAACCCTATAGCATCTCTCTCAATATAACTCTTTTAACAGAACTAAATCTTCAATTGTCCATGATACACGCTTCCCAATCATAACTGACCTATAAGCATACTTTCATCATCCTTTCCAATTCCATAATTAACTTCAAACGTTACTTATAATTCTCTTTGGTTCGTGTATAGACAAACATGTCGTCGATGACTGTTATCACGGACTTTTCTGTTTAGGGTTTCCATACCCTATTCATGAGATTTATGAATTTAAATGGCACATTAATTAAATCAAAGGGCATGACTAATATCTCGTAATAGCCATATCACGTTTGAAAAGCAGTCCTCGTAATTTCTTCGTAACAATCTTCAACTGATAATATCCTAATTGTAGATCAATTCCTCGTAAAGCGGCTGAGTCCTGGTAGCCTGATTGAACAAATTGTCAAATCCTCGGTAATAAGGTACCGATTCTTGATAGTCAACTTGCTCGGCTTTCTGAAGTCCTCACATATCCCGAAGAATTCATTCTTCTTTATTCCTTCAAAGTAGATGCATCATATGGCGAAAAGCTCAATTGAATGAAATCCTTGTCCAATGCTTTTAAAATTATCTCGTCATTTCTATCATTTCAGGCGGTGCTTAATCTGTAGGAAGATTGTGCAATAGGGCGCAGTACCGTGAGTCAGATCGATACGAAGTTCGATCCATTTCGCAGAGAAGATCTGGGTAAGTCTTTTTAGGAAGACTTCCGGATAGTTGCGTTTGATAGAAATCTCTCTAACGTTCCTACACTCGGTTTCTGCATCCATCACAATACTAACCACTCTACTATTAATACTCAACACTTGTCTTAAACGATTCCCGCAAACAGCTTTTGCCTTTCCATTATCATCAGGACGAAATATTCCAACTAGCTTCTCCGAGCGATAGTCCCCACTTCTTCCTCTGATAGTGAATTCATTCTTGCATTTTCGTCAAAGTTTCTCAACTCCACTGATAAGAATCCAATCTCTAAAACTACAATCGCCTAGCTAAATACTATAACTGCGAACGATCTCGCTAGTTTCTATCAATTTACCAACTATTAGGTCTATCGGGCACTTTATACTTGGCTCACTAGTAGGTGAACTCAACAATGGTTCATAGTTTCTTGAATGAAACTCAAGTCAGCTTTAGTATTATAAGTATGAACATAGATTGGCTTTTAATTCGAAACATACCGGTAACCGTAGCAGGACTCTCACTTGCCTTCCTTGCACTTGTCCCAACGGAATTACTCTTAACGTCCTGTCCTTTCGATTTCGGGCATTCTCTTTTGTAGTGTCCCTGTCCACCGCATGTAAAGCATCCTTCAAGCGCAGCTCCATCCAGGGTACTCTTAGCGTACACTGGGAAGTCACATGTCTGGTTCAGCTACATCTGGCGTACTTCTCTTGTCCATCGCCGTCCTTACCCTTTCCTGACTCTTGAGGGTTAGCTGCACTTGCTTTCTCCAATTAGCGTTTCTTCCTACTTCCAACTTCGGGAGTTTTCTTGGAGCTCTCGGGTTTGCGCTTCTTCGAATCTCCAACTCCAGGTTCAGATCGCTGAAACACTCGGATAACCGACTCATTCTGACAGCCTGATATCACACATACCAGTAAATAATCTTGGGCTACAACCCTGGATTGTTTTGTGTACACTCCGGTGCACTGTTGATATGGTTAATAGAAATCAGGAATACGTTCCAATGAGATCATAAAAAATGAACAACCAAAACTTTCCGATCATTACTTTACCTGAAGGGTTTCCAATCTGTGTCCCACCAAGATCCTGCCCAGGAGTACCGCATTCACGTTTCTGGCCATCATTTTGGTTGGCATCACGCTTTTCCAAGGTAGTATTAACGTGTTGGGTTATGAGTCGTGCCAACTCCTCTGGGGTGGCAGGTAGTTCAGTGTCCGGTTTTGCTTTTGGCGGCATTTTGGTCGTTTCTATTATTTACAACAATAATAATCACATGAGACGATAACCAAAATAAAATAATTCAATCATTAAATATTAGTGGACCAAACATTGCGCATGTATAATATCCACATATTAATGAGAAAAATTTATAAACCAAAAGTTAATTATCTGATATTATCATAGAAATTAACAACTTGTTTTTTCAGTAAATCATGTATATCATTGGCATGTCTACATCGACACCCATAACAAGTTTCCACAGAATTTCTACCTAATATCACAAAATATATTTCGCACACAGCCCCCCCTCCCCCAAAGAAATGCATCAAAAAGATTATCCAGACACTACAATAAAAAACAACAACCACAAGCAAACAAAGGAAACATCATCTAACGCTTCATTCCTATGAAATCTAGCATCTTCCTAACCAGCTCCTCCAAATCCACTATCCTCCAATGCATCTGATCCATCGCGCTGTCATCAAATTCCTTCAACTCATTGTACCAGTCGATTTGCCCCTCGAGGTCCTTTAGTTTACCCTTAGTCGTTTCCAGCTCTTCACGCATGGCAGCGAACTGTCGGTCACAATGGCAACATCGATCCACCCAAACTCCTTTCTGCTTCTTAGAAGAGGCGCAGTCTCAACTTGTGACGTGGAAGCAACCACTCCAGCAGGCCTAACTCTATTCCTGCGGCGATAATACACTAATAGAGGCGTAGAAGATGCGCATGACTCAATGACAGGTAAAGGTGACTCTGACAAAACAGGTGGAGGGACCTCAGCAATAGGCTCGATCATAGTAGCAGGTGGAGCAACAGACGGCTCTAATGGTCGAGCTGTAACAATAGTGGCATCTACTGCTGGTGCAATACTAAAAGGTCCTTCAAACACAGGGACATCTCTGATCACGTCATTGATAACTGGTACTGTGCCAGATGATTGCCCTTTCTCATGAATCGAGAGAGGAGCGTCATTGTTGTCATCAATCCACCCGTTGCTCGTGAAAGTATATTGGGGGTCTACCTGGCTAGCGAAAGCAGGGTTGACATGGAATGATGAAGCAAACTCATCCATACCAACCATCTGTGGGGTCGTGATAGGTGTCTCTGGTAAAATGGATCTGGGTGAAGTCTCAAAATCTGGCTCGCTACTTGAGTCGTTGATCTCGATGACCAACATGAATAGTAACACATAAGGCTCAAAATAAACAGAAAATCACGTATGCACATAAAACACATAATAGTTTTCACACACGATAAAATATTTTCTATGTTTATTTAAAAATCTTGGCTTCGAGAATTTTGGACTTTATATTTCAAAATTCTCCGGTTGAAGTCTAGTGTTTTCCGCGAAAACATCTAGTTCGCTAACAACCAATGGCTCTGATACCAACTTCTGTCACACCCCAAAAACGTCGCAGCGGAATATATAACGTAGTGGAGACGGAAGTTGGTGCCCATTTATATCTTGTCGAGCGATGCATTTTATTGTTGGACATATTGGTTTATTTTAAACATAAGTTATTAAACATTACGTTTTAAGACACGACACAACTACATAGTTAAGATGTCTTTGATCCTCGCGGATCTTATTACAAAAGTCCAAGAAAGTTTAAAAGTTGTCCAACATTTTCAAACAAACAACATGCATCATTCAAACACAAGATACGCCATGATTCCCGAAGCCGAATTCAAGTACCTGTAGAACACGTTAAAATCAAGTGTCAACACAAAGGAAGGTGAGTTCACTTATTCGTTTACTAACAAATTTTATTCCAAGGAAAACTTTCTGATTAGGTGTTTATTTGAAAACATCCATGTAATTTTAGAAAGTCCATTTTACTTCCTTAATAAAATCCATGGGCCTTTCGTCGGTTCATTACTCCGACAACAGTAATACTGCCCAGGTTTTGTATATTAAATTATTGCGTCAACTTTCAGACTCGTATGTTAGCTAGACGATACGAAGTATATATTAACCATGCAGGGATAATCAAAGCTAGACAATAAACAGAATATTAATTCGTCGTTTGACATTGACACGGGGCGACCGGTCACGACGGGGTTGTCAACCCGATAGATCTACCAACAATTCCTCGTGTACATTACTTAACTGATTAAACGACATCATGGGCACAGGGTTCTCTCTTTGAGAACAATATGATGTCTGCCTCACGTACAATATATATATCCTACTAATATGACAATTTAATACACGATGTTGTACGAATCCCCTGAATCTCCATCATTCGAGACCCAGGCCGGCATCCGTCCCCAACTGTACGGTCTTGTATCACTTAAGAAATACCGTACATACAATATTCATTCATCAAAAACGTTTTACTTTGAAACTTCTAACTTATCAAATCTCATATATTTTCAGCGAAAATATATATATTTTATATTAAAAGGTATGTTTTATTTCGAAAACATTATTAAACCTTTTTAATGACGTGTTCTACCCCCAAAATATATACAAAGCAGTAAAAAGAGGGGTTTAGTGACACTCATGTAACAACTGTGCTTGTAATCACTATGAGCAGTTCTGTTATCAATAAAACAATGTTATTTGATCACAATGTTTGTTTTGTTATGTTTTACATTTTTCATGTTTTGACTTTTATGTAATTTCAAACTCTACATCACTTTCTGGAGAGTTATACGCAAACTAGTGCGTAAACGTACTCAGTTTAATGCGAGAAATACTCCGGGAACATCAACATATACTCAACATACCTTAAATAACCTTTACCTAACTTAGAAATAAGTTTTGAAGGCTTTGGTATGGCAAAAACAAGTTAATTCGCTTACAGGGACTAAATATGACAAACTGCGAAAGTATGTCAATTTGAACTGTAACGAACATTCCGGAACATGACCATAAGTTAAACACACCTTAAATATCCTTTACATAGCTTAGAAATAGGCTTTGAGGGGTTTAGTGTGCTAAAATAAACTTTTGGAACATTCAGGGACTAAAAGTGTCAAAAAGTGCACAAGTTTGCATTTTCGCGCATAACTTACGTTCTGAATACATCTGGACATCCAAAAATTTATGTAAGCATGACTACATTATATTTTTAGTGTTCGCCATAAGAAAAATCCATTCGTCGCATCATTTGGATCGTTTTTCGCACTTGTGCGCATTCCGTCGTAATTAAGCGAACATCGCGACCGTACGGCCAAACGAACCGACATCCGAGATATTTTTGAGCATGTTTTAAGTTCCCTATACTTTAACTTCATTTTAGAACTTTGAAATGGGGTTAACGGGCCTTAAACATGTCAAAAATGGGCTGAATGCATGACAGGGACCAAAACTGTAAATCTGCCAAAGTTGTTACCTTACGGACCTCAACATTGGCAGCTTTACGGTCCGTAAAGCAAGTTCAGACCAGATGCAGAGTACTTAACAGCCTGTTTTCAGCAGATTTAACCACAACCACATGTTTTAAATTGCTTAATCACTAAGATAAGGAGCATATGTGGCTCCATAAACTTTGTGACAAGTGTACGCACGAGATTAAGGCACGATAATCGACAAACGATCCTAACGGCTCTACCTTTTCTATAAATACCCACCCCCCATTTGTTCAAAACCCACAAATCTGATTAAGAAAGCTCTAAGTTGGAACCTTCGTTTCATACCTGAGCTATTTCGATCTGGGTTAGCATTCGGGGACCCTTCGTAAGTATTCTTTCGTTCTTTTCCTTATTTTTACTGCTTTTCGAGTCAGAAAGTCAAACTTTGTTTGACTTTCAGCATTGACCAGTAATGGTCAATGCGAAGTTCGTTTGAACTTCGCAACGTGATTGTAATCACGATGGTTATAGTCCCTTGGGACTATGCCTACTGATTACCACGTTGTCTAGGGTCGTAGGGTAAGCGATCTAATAAATCGCTTATACCTCGAACCCGACCCAGTTTGGTCGATCATTAGGATCCGACCAAACACAGTAGGTGACCATAGTAGGTAGGGAATAACCTTCCGAGGTTATACCCTATGGTCACATCGTTTAAGTAGTTGTATGATAGGTAGTTTATATGCATTAGGTAAATTACCAGAATACCCTTTTTATGTATAATTGGTAATTTAGCATATGTAACCTAAACCTTTGTCATATAACTGATTATTTAACATGTTTAGGCATATAATACTTGTCATAGGACTAGTTAGGCGGTCCGAACGCGTTTCACGCGCACGACGCGTTAAAGTAGCATAAGCTTCCTAAACGGGTCGTAATGGGTCGTAAACAATTATGTTAAGTTTCATTTAGTATGTAGGCTTTGTTAAACCAAATGACACGAGTCTCTACACTCGTTTGGTTTACGAAACCTCATTCTATCCAATCTTCCGATTTAGGTCCGGTTTATTAACATAGTTACCTATATTAGGTGCCGTTTGATTCCGAGATCTATAGCATTACTTGGTGGTTATCTTTTGACAACTGAGCAATCTAAAGTGAGTACATAGACCCCTCTTTTACTGTTTTCCAAACTGTTTTGGGGTGGAACACATGTGCCTACTTGTTACTTTCCTGCTTTCCAGTTTTCACATCATATACTGCTATGTTCGTTAGTACATTATAGTACATGATTTCATTACATTTCATGCTAGGTGTGCCCATTGTGTGCATTACTTGGTACATTGTTTTACATTACACTTCATGCTAGGTATGCCCATTGTGTGCATTACTTAGTACATTGTTTTACATGACATTTCATGCTAGGTGTGCCCATTGTGTGCATTACTTAGTACATCGTTTTATATGACATTTCATGCTAGGTATGCCCATTCTGTGCATTACTTAGTACATCGTTTTACATGACATTTCATGCTAGGTATGCCCATTGTGTGCATTACTTAGTACATCGTTTTACATGACATTTCACGCTATGTATGTTCATTTGATTACATACTTAGTGCATTGTTTTCACATGCTCACATTTTGTTATGACATTTGGTTTGTTTACATGGGACAATATATCCATTAACATTAGCTACGCCGTTCGTTAGTAGGTAGTGGTACCATAGGAATTGACAACTCCCGTTCCGGACATCCCAGGGTAAGGGGACAGAAAGGAATGACCGAATTCGTTGACATTAAGACAGATAGACCTTTAATTTGTTTAAAGGGTTTTATCACCACAGTCGCCAGGCTTGGATGTATGCATTTTTACAATACCACATAAATGTTCATATTAAATAGTTGCATGCATTTACACAAAACATAGCTTTGATTTAAACCAAGTTTTACTTCAATACTTTGTTTTTGTGCATATGGTTTAGTTGAGACATTTCACTTGCCATACATGGACATTTTGACATAGACATTTGACATGGATAATTGACATAGACATTTGACATGGATATTTGACATAGACATTTGACATGGATATTTGACATAGACATTTTTGACATGATTTACATTTGACACAAACATTTTTTACATTGGTTTTACATACTACATGATATACATCTTGACATGAACACTTTGACATATTATTCAATACATTGACAATTGATTTAAACATAGACTTCTTACATTGTTTGGTTTGGTTTGATTAAGTGATTAAGTAACGATGCGTGTGTAATATGATACAAGCATGGTGGATACGCCGCTGGTACTTCCTATATATAAGTGTTTGTATAGTATTACATGGCGTAACGTTAGTTGAATCATTTCAGTTTGAGACATAGAACATTTTATACAAATAACATACTTTTCACAAGACATTGATTTACCAACAACTTATCTTATGCAAACACATTTTTACATGGTTATCTATTTAACCTGACAATTACTTATACATATCATCTGATCTTATTGTTTTCAAATGATTTACAAGACAAAGCAAATAACAAGGTTCATGACTAAACATTTTCTCAAACATAAGTCATGAATCTTATTTTCACAAAACCTATGTATCTCACAGGCATTTTTATGCTGACGTACCTATTTTCACATGTGTTTTCAGGTGCTTTTCCATAGGATGTTGATCACGATACTAGGGCGGACCTGTGCCTTAGAAACTTTAAAAGAAGATAGACTATGTTTAATTATGTTCTGAACTCTTAAATTACCTGTTTGAAACAATGAAACACCCTTGTTTAATAATTAAATAAAACTTTGTATGCCATGGTTATGAGACAATTAATTCTGTCGCGACACGCCCCGATGTTTCCGCCGCGATTTGTTGTTTTACGCGGTCGGGGTGTGACAGAAGAGTTGGTATCAGAGCCAATGGTTATAGGGAATTAGGTTATTAGTAATGCTTTGACCTAGACTATAACTTTTTTAGGAACCTAACACAAGTTATCTTGTGTTTAGATCTTAAAACATGTACATCACCTATCCTTAGGTGATTAACAAAACAAGGAACCAAAATTTTTCCGAAACGATTTTTTGAAAAACAATCATCTGTTTTTGAATGATTTATTACAAGGTTTTGAACCCTCAATTGCAAGGTTTTGAACCCTCAATTGTAAGGTTTTGAACCCTCTGTTATATGGTTTTGAACCCTTTTCAGTATTGGTTTTTGGCCTTGTGCCTTCTAATTTTCAAAATCCCGTCAAACGTTTTGGGTTTTAAATAATGTGAACATGTGCAAACTGGAAGGGTGAATGCCTGTATTCTGGGTTTTCTGTCTAGGCAAGCACTTCGTATACATCTCAACCAGACGCGAGACCAGTTGTGCTTACCTGGGAATTCTTGGAGTGAGTGTTCACTTATAGGCGAGCATGTCTTCATTATACATTATTTTTGACCCATTTACTTTGATTAGTCACTGTGAGTCGTTTGTTTGCTTTGTGATACGGACGAATGACCACCATCTATGCTGTTTGCAATTCTTGTTTTTATCATCTCATTCTTTTCATCCAATCATCTCACTCGTTCTTTTCATGTTTTCCTCTTTTAGAATGCCTCCTCGACGCGAGAATCAGATAGCTACTGCCGAGCTGGCAGAAATTATTGCGCAACAGATGGCTGCTCAATTTCCAAATCTCTTTGCTCAATGGAACCAGGCCAACAACAACAACAATGTTCCATGCAAATACAAGGATTTTAACCAGGCCAAACCACTCAAGTTTAGTGGTTCTGAGGGAGCGACTGGGCTTCTTCAGTGGTTCGAGAGTATAGAGAATACTTTTCGCCATGTGCAGTGTCCGGATAATCACAAGGTCGAGTTCTCCTCAAGCGTATTTCAGAAGAGGGCTTTGACATGGTGGAACGGGGTTATGAGAGACCGGGGTGCAGAAGTTGCTCTCGCACAGACATGGGCTGAACTTAGAGCCCTTATGATGAGGGAATTCTGTCCTCGCCATGAACAGCGAGCGTTGGAGAAAGAGTTTGATGTTTTGAAGCAAGATAGTGGTGAGCACAGGGCTTATACTGATCGGTTTGAAGAATTGAGTCTGCTTTGCCCAACAATGGTCACCCCACTTGACAAGGCTATCGAAAGATACATCGACGGCCTACCTGACTCGGTATAAGACATTCTTACTGGTAGTAACCCTGCCACACTTCGTCAGGCGATCGAGTTATCTGCAACATTGACTGAGTCGCAGATCCGGAAGAACAAGTTACACCGGAAGGGTGACAAGGGCAAGAAGCAGTCGGCTGACAAAGAAGATAACAAGAAAGGTCAAAACTTGAATGGAAAGAACTCTGGTTCTTCGAAGAGGTCAAAGAAGCGTAAGGCTTCTCAAAATTTTGCTATCACTGCCCAAGCTAATCAGGCAGCTCTCAACCAACCTGCACAGCCTCCAGCGAAGAAACCCTATTCAGGGAATGCACCTTTGTGCAGTAGATGCAACAGTCACCACCAGCCACAACTTCCATGCCGTTTCTGTACTAACTGTGGGAAATCAGGCCATCTCGCCAATGTTTGTCGATCTGCTCAGAATCCCGCGGTTCAGAACCCGGTTCAACAAGTTGCTCAGCCTCTTGCTCAGCAACAGGGTCAAGCTGCAAGACCACAATACCCACCTGGTGCTTGTTACAATTGTGGGGATCTGACCCACTACAGGAACCGGTGCCCAAGGCTAGCCAACCAGAACCAGAACCAGAATCCGGCTCCGGCTCGAGGCCGAGTTTTTAACATGAATGCCCAAGAGGCACAGGCTGACGATAATGTGGTAAACGGTACGTTCTTTATTAATAATCAGCCTGCATCTGTTCTTTTCGATTCCGGTGCCGATAAGAGTTTCGTGTCTTTGTCTTTTGAGCTTATGTTTCGCGTGTCTAGAACGAAACTAGGCAAATCTTTGACAGTAGAGGTTGCTAGTGGTGAACCCATTATTCTTGATTCTGTTCTTCACAACTGCCAGTTGAATCTTAACGACCATCTTTTTCCTATTGACCTCGCGCCTATGCAACTCGGAAGCTTTGACGTTATTGTGGGAATGGATTGGTTATCCAAGCATCACGCAGAGATAGTTTGTTCTGAGAAGATTGTTCGTGTGCCGCTTTCGACAGGCGAGATCCTGCAAGTTCAAGGTGAGAAGCCTACCGGTGGTCTCAGACTCATGTCTTGTTTTAAAGCTCGAAAGTATCTGCAGAAGAACTATGTGGCTTTCTTAGCACATGTTACAGAAGATAAAGGCAAGGGTAAATCTATTTCAGATATTCCTGTCGTTCGGGATTATTCTGAAGTATTCCCTGAAGATTTACCTGGTCTACCTCCAGCACGCCAAGTCGAGTTCCGCATTGATCTCGTACCTGGTGCAAATCCCATTGCCAGAGCTCTATATCGTCTTGCACCGTCTGAGATGCAAGAGTTGTCTAAGCAGCTTCAGGAGCTCTCTGACAAAGGTTTTATACGTCCTAGTTTTTCACCTTGGGGTGCTCCCGTTCTTTTTGTCAAGAAGAAGGATGGATCCTTTAGGATGTGTATCGATTATCGTGAGCTTAACAAGCTTACCATCAAGAATCGATATCCTCTACCTCGCATCGATGACCTCTTTGATCAGTTACAAGGTGCTTCTTATTTTTCGAAGATTGATCTGCGATCTGGATATCATCAACTTCGGGTGCAAGAAGAAGACATTCTGAAGACAGCGTTCCGTACTCGTTATGGACATTACGAGTTCACAGTCATGCCATTCGGTTTGACTAATGCTCCTGCTGTTTTCATGGACTTAATGAATAGGGTCTGCAAACCTTATTTGGATCAGTTCGTCATTGTTTTTATTGACGACATCTTGATATACTCTAAGACACGAGCTGATCACGAGCAGCATCTTCGTCTTACCCTAGAACTCCTGAAGAAAGAGCAACTTTTCGCCAAATTCTCCAAGTGCGAATTTTGGCTTAAAGAAGTTCAATTTTTGGGGCATGTTATCAACGAACAAGGTATTCATGTAGATCCCTCCAAGATCAGTGCGATTAAGGATTGGGATACACCTACTACTCCTACTGAAGTTCGTTCTTTTCTTGGTCTAGCGGGTTATTATCGCCGCTTCATTGAAAACTTCTCTAAGATTGCAGTTCCTCTAACTGCTCTAACTCAGAAGAAAATGCCCTTTTATTGGGGGTACAAACAAGAGGAAGCTTTCCAACACCTGAAGCAGAAGCTTTGCGATGCGCCTGTTCTATCATTGCCTGAGGGTGATGATGATTTTTGTCGTGTATTGTGATGCATCAAAATTAGGTCTTGGCTGTGTTCTTATGCAAAGGAACAAAGTCATAGCCTATGCATCGAGGCAGTTGAAGATTCATGAGAAGAACTACACCACTCATGATCTTGAGTTGGGTGCAGTTGTCTTTGCTCTCAAGATCTGGAGACACTATTTGTACGGTACAAAATGTGTGGTTTTCACGGATCACAAAAGTCTTCAGCATATCTTCAACCAGAAAGAACTCAACATGAGGCAACGACGTTGGGTTGAGCTTTTAAACGACTACGACTGCGAAATTCGCTACCATCCTGGTAAGGCGAATGTCGTGGCCGATGCATTGAGTCGTAAGGAACATACTAAGCTTCATTGTGTACGCGTTCAATCTGTTATTCAAGCTCGATCCGATATTCAAGCACGCATTTCTCAGGCCCAACAATCTTGTGTTTCACAAGGATTGATGGATAAGGAATTTCCTTACCACATAACGCCTGCTCTGGAACTGAAGGACAATGGATCATATTACTTCATGGACCGTTTGTGGGTCCCAAGCCAGGATGATCTTCGTACCTTGCTTATGGATGAAGCCCATAAGTCTCGCTATTCTATTCATCCGGGCTCAGATAAGATGTATAAGGATCTTCGTATTCACTATTGGTGGCCTGGTATGAAGAAAGACATTGCCTTATACGTATCCAAATGCCTTACTTGTCTTAAGGTTAAGGCTGAACATCAGCGTCCTTCGGGTTTATTGGAGCAACCAGAGATCCCAGTTTGGAAATGGGAAAACATTACTATGGATCTTGTTACCAAACTCCCGCGCACAAAGAAAGGTCATGATGCCATCTGGGTAGTCGTTGATCGTCTTACAAAGTCAGCACATTTCTTGCCAATCCGCGAGGATTTTCCTACTGACAAACTTGCTCAAATCTATGTAGATGAAATTGTGGCTCGACATGGTGTTCCGTTGAACATCATTTCTGACAGAGATGCTCGTTTCACTTCTCATTTTTGGAGAACCATGCAATCTGCTATGGGGACCCAACTTAATCTGAGCACAGCTTATCATCCGCAAACGGATGGTCAATCTGAGAGAACAATCCAGACTCTGGAGGATATGCTAAGAGCTTGTGTGATCGATTTTGGTGGTAGCTGGGATTCACATCTTAAATTGATTGAATTCTCCTACAACAACAGTTATCACACTAGCATCAAAATGGCTCCTTTCGAAGCTCTCTATGGTCGAAAATGTCGTTCACCAGTCTGCTGGAATGAGATTGGCGAGGCTCAACTTACTGGACCTGCCCTCATTTTAGAGACAACTGACAAGGTCAAGAAGGTTCGTGATAACCTTCAGGCAGCTAGAAGCCGTCAGAAGATTTACGCGGACCCAAAACGCAAAGCCTTTGAATTTCAAGTCGGTGATCGTGTATTACTTAAGGTCTCACCTTGGAAAGGTGTGATCAGATTTGGAAAGAAAGGAAAACTTGCACCTAGATACGTTGGACCATTCAAGATCGTCGAAAGAATCGGAAAGGTAGCCTACAGACTTGAGTTACCTCCTGAACTTGGAAATGTTCATCCAACTTTTCACATATCAAATCTCAAGAAGTGTACAGCTGATGAAAACTTCTCCATACCGCTTGACAAAATTCGTGTTGGCAAAACACTGAAATTTGTTGAGAAACCAGTGGAAATCATGGAACGTGAAGTCAAGTGGCTTAAACGCAAGCGCATTCCTTTGGTCAAAGTTCGCTGGGAAGCTAAACGTGGACCCGAGTTTACTTGGGAATGCGAAGACCAAATGAAGGCAAAATATCCACATCTTTTTCCACGAGTTTCCTCTAAATAAATTTCGGGACGAAATTTCCACAAGTAGGGGAGACTGTAACAACTGTGCTTGTAATCACTATGAGCAGTTCTGTTATCAATAAAACAATGTTATTTGATCACAATGTTTGTTTTGTTATGTTTTACATTTTTCATGTTTTGACTTTTATGTAATTTCAAACTCTACATCACTTTCTGGAGAGTTATACGCAAACTAGTGCGTAAACGTACTCAGTTTAATGCGAGAAATACTCCGGGAAAATCAACATATACTCAACATACCTTAAATAACCTTTACCTAACTTAGAAATAAGTTTTGAAGGCTTTGGTATGGCAAAAACAAGTTAATTCGCTTACAGGGACTAAATATGACAAACTGCGAAAGTATGTCAATTTGAACTGTAACGAACATTCCGGAACATGACCATAAGTTAAACACACCTTAAATATCCTTTACATAGCTTAGAAATAGGCTTTGAGGGGTTTAGTGTGCTAAAATAAACTTTTGGAACATTCAGGGACTAAAAGTGTCAAAAAGTGCACAAGTTTGCATTTTCGCGCATAACTTACGTTCTGAATACATCTGGACATCCAAAAATTTATGTAAGCATGACTACATTATATTTTTAGTGTTCGCCATAAGAAAAATCCATTCGTCGCATCATTTGGATCGTTTTTCGCACTTGTGCGCATTCCGTCGTAATTAAGCGAACATCGCGACCGTACGGCCAAACGAACCGACATCCGAGATATTTTTGAGCATGTTTTAAGTTCCCTATACTTTAACTTCATTTTAGAGCTTTGAAATGGGGTTAACGGGCCTTAAACATGTCAAAAATGGGCTGAATGCATGACAGGGACCAAAACTGTAAATCTGCCAAAGTTGTTACCTTACGGACCTCAACATTGGCAGCTTTACGGTCCGTAAAGCAAGTTCAGACCAGATGCAGAGTACTTAACAGCCTGTTTTCAGCAGATTTAACCACAACCACATGTTTTAAATTGCTTAATCACTAAGATAAGGAGCATATGTGGCTCCATAAACTTTGTGACAAGTGTACGCACGAGATTAAGGCACGATAATCGACAAACGATCCTAACGGCTCTACCTTTTCTATAAATACCCACCCCCCATTTGTTCAAAACCCACAAATCTGATTAAGAAAGCTCTAAGTTGGAACCTTCGTTTCATACCTGAGCTATTTCGATCTGGGTTAGCATTCGGGGACCCTTCATAAGTATTCTTTCGTTCTTTTCCTTATTTTTACTGCTTTTCGAGTCAGAAAGTCAAACTTTGTTTGACTTTCAGCATTGACCAGTAATGGTCAATGCGAAGTTCGTTTGAACTTCGCAACGTGATTGTAATCACGATGGTTATAGTCCCTTGGGACTATGCCTACTGATTACCACGTTGTCTAGGGTCGTAGGGTAAGCGATCTAATAAATCGCTTATACCTCGAACCCGACCCAGTTTGGTCGATCATTAGGATCCGACCAAACACAGTAGGTGACCATAGTAGGTAGGGAATAACCTTCCGAGGTTATACCCTATGGTCACATCGTTTAAGTAGTTGTATGATAGGTAGTTTATATGCATTAGGTAAATTACCAGAATACCCTTTTTATGTATAATTGGTAATTTAGCATATGTAACCTAAACCTTTGTCATATAACTGATTATTTAACATGTTTAGGCATATAATACTTGTCATAGGACTAGTTAGGCGGTCCGAACGCGTTTCACGCGCACGACGCGTTAAAGTAGCATAAGCTTCCTAGACGGGTCGTAATGGGTCGTAAACAATTATGTTAAGTTTCATTTAGTATGTAGGCTTTGTTAAACCAAATGACACGAGTCTCTACACTCGTTTGGTTTACGAAACCTCATTCTATCCAATCTTCCGATTTAGGTCCGGTTTATTAACATAGTTACCTATATTAGGTGCCGTTTGATTCCGAGATCTATAGCATTACTTGGTGGTTATCTTTTGACAACTGAGCAATCTCAAGTGAGTACATAGACCCCTCTTTTACTGTTTTCCAAACTGTTTTGGGGTGGAACACATGTGCCTACTTGTTACTTTCCTGCTTTCCAGTTTTCACATCATATACTGCTATGTTCGTTAGTACATTATAGTACATGATTTCATTACATTTCATGCTAGGTGTGCCCATTGTGTGCATTACTTGGTACATTGTTTTACATTACACTTCATGCTAGGTATGCCCATTGTGTGCATTACTTAGTACATTGTTTTACATGACATTTCATGCTAGGTGTGCCCATTGTGTGCATTACTTAGTACATTGTTTTATATGACATTTCATGCTAGGTATGCCCATTGTGTGCATTACTTAGTACATCGTTTTACATGACATTTCATGCTAGGTATGCCCATTGTGTGCATTACTTAGTACATCGTTTTACATGACATTTCACGCTATGTATGTTCATTTGATTACATACTTAGTGCATTGTTTTCACATGCTCACATTTTGTTATGACATTTGGTTTGTTTACATGGGACAATATATCCATTAACATTAGCTACGCCGTTCGTTAGTAGGTAGTGGTACCATAGGAATTGACAACTCCCGTTCCGGACATCCCAGGGTAAGGGGACAGAAAGGAATGACCGAATTCGTTGACATTAAGACAGATAGACCTTTAATTTGTTTAAAGGGTTTTATCACCACAGTCGCCAGGCTTGGATGTATGCATTTTTACAATACCACATAAATGTTCATATTAAATAGTTGCATGCATTTACACAAAACATAGCTTTGATTTAAACCAAGTTTTACTTCAATACTTTGTTTTTGTGCATATGGTTTAGTTGAGACATTTCACTTGCCATACATGGACATTTTGACATAGACATTTGACATGGATAATTGACATAGACATTTGACATGGATATTTGACATAGACATTTGACATGGATATTTGACATAGACATTTTTGACATGATTTACATTTGACACAAACATTTTTTACATTGGTTTTACATACTACATGATTTACATCTTGACATGAACACTTTGACATATTATTCAATACATTGACAATTGATTTAAACATAGACTTCTTACATTGTTTGGTTTGGTTTGATTAAGTGATTAAGTAACGATGCGTGTGTAATATGATACAAGCATGGTGGATACGCCGCTGGTACTTCCTATATATAAGTGTTTGTATAGTATTACATGGCGTAACGTTAGTTGAATCATTTCAGTTTGAGACATAGAACATTTTATACAAATAACATACTTTTCACAAGACATTGATTTACCAACAACTTATCTTATGCAAACACATTTTTACATGGTTATCTATTTAACCTGACAATTACTTATACATATCATCTGATCTTATTGTTTTCAAATGATTTACAAGACAAAGCAAATAACAAGGTTCATGACTAAACATTTTCTCAAACATAAGTCATGAATCTTATTTTCACAAAACCTATGTATCTCACAGGCATTTTTATGTTGACGTACCTATTTTCACATGTGTTTTCAGGTGCTTTTCCATAGGATGTTGATCACGATACTAGGGCGGACCTGTGCCTTAGAAACTTTAAAAGAAGATAGACTATGTTTAATTATGTTCTGAACTCTTAAATTACCTGTTTGAAACAATGAAACACCCTTGTTTAATAATTAAATAAAACTTTGTATGCCATGGTTATGAGACAATTAATTCTGTCGCGACACGCCCCGATGTTTCCGCCGCGATTTGTTGTTTTACGCGGTCGGGGTGTGACAACTCATATTTTGGTGCGTATTTTAATACCGCAATCCCAGAGTTTGATTTTTATATACGTCCTAATATAGGAACAATTCAAAATCAATATATATATATATATATATATAACACAAAAATCCTAAGTTTCTCTGTTTCTTAGAATTATCACATAACTTTGTGATTTTCTCGAAAAGTTGTCAATTTTTATTATGTTGGCACGTTAATATATATATATATATATATATGAGTCCATATACATATTTATATCTTTATGATTTTCGCGACTTGAATGATTTTATTGGTGACCATTGTTGTGTAAATCCGTTAACTCTCCCGTTTATACGCAATATATCTACAATTTGCGCGTCATAATATATATATATATATATATATATATATATGTAAACGTTCATATAATTTAACACCGAAACATGTGAATTCTTGTTAACTTATCTATTTTGTCATTTTTAAAGCAAATATACATAAAACATCTTATATGTACCAAATTTCATGCTCGACAAACAAGTTACACATTTAACGCAATTTTTACCGTTTCTACCGCACAAAACGCACAAGTATACATGCATAGTCTAAATTTCTCACTATCAAGTTAACACTTAAAATATTAACACATTTACATATTAGATCACTTAACACATTTTATCACATATGGTTCACTCAAAATTTACCCATACTAGTGTTCATCGAAAAATGCGTATTTTAGCGATTCGGTAACATTTTCGGACGTCGGAAGTCACATATGACCGACCAAACACCAAGCAAACTTAAAATTAGTTAAAATACTTGTTTTTAAACTAAAAACATCAGTTTATTTACTGATCAAATTATGGCTAAAATGATTTTAGTTGCCTTGTGTCACACCCCGACCACGTAGAACAACCAGACGTGGCGGAAACGTCGGGGAGTGTTGTAACAGAATCATTGTTTCGTAACCATGGAATAAATAATTTTTTTTATTGAATAAATGAACTCATTGTTTTAATGCAATCAAATAAGTACAACTATGATCTTCCAAGTTTTAAAGTTGCTAAGGCACGAGTCCATCCTAAATGTAGCATGAATCAACAAATCATTGCAATGCAGTACCTGAAACATGTGTAAAAATAGGTACGTCAGCATAAAAATGCCTGTGAGATACATAGGTTTTGTGAAAATAAGATTCATGACTTGTAAGTTTAAGAAAATGTTTAATAAAGTTTAGTCATGAACCTCGTAAATTGATTTGTTTTGTAAATCGTTTGAAAAACAATATGATCAGATTATATGTATAAATAAATGTAAGGTTAAATGAATAACCATGTAAAATGAGTTTGTATAAGATAAGTTGTTGTAAAACAATGTCTTATGAAAAGTATGTTATTTGCATAAAATGTTATATGACTTAAATTGAAATGATTCAAATAACGCTACGATATGTAATACCATACAAACACTTATATATAGGAAGTACCAGCGGCGTATCCACCATGCTTGTATCATATTACACACGCCTCGTTACTTAAGTCACTTACTCAAACCAAACCACCAATATAGAATGTTCATGTTTAAACCAATAGTCCAATGTTATTGTATAACTCAAGTTAAATGTAAACCATGTAATGTGTAAACAAAAGTTATGTATGGTAAGTAAAATGAGATTTCTTAAACCACAAGTAAAAATGTACAAAACAAAGTGTTTGAATAAATCAAAAGTTATGCTTTGTAAAATAATGTAAGGTTAAACGAATAACCTTATAGTAGCATATTAAAAGTATACTTTTGGATTTGTAAATAACATATTAAACTATGTTTTGGTTTTCATAAATAACATATCAAAATATGCTTTGGGTTTTATAAATAACATATAAAAATATGTTTTGGTTTGTTGATAAAATATATATGTTGGTTCTGTACAATACCACACATGAGAGTATATCAAACTACACTTTTGGGAGTATATCAAAATATACTTTAAATGTGTGATTTAAGAATTCATTCAGACCTAGTGCATCAAACTACACCTTTGAGACTATAAGGATACCACAAAGGCAATCCCTATTTGGATGGAGAAACAAATTGGTTTCAGACATTTCATGACAACAGGAATGGGGTGTCTAATCCTATAGCGCTATATCATACTACCAATCGGTCTGGTGAACATAAAATGTCACACCCTGGCTATGCGGAAGCGTGGTTAATTTTGGTGTGACTTCTTAATACCATAGCTTAATCATAACAAAGCTATATGAATTTAAAAACCATGCAAGTCATCATTAAGTTTAGAAATCAACATACAATACCATTGTTTTAAACGCACGACCATAATCCATGTTCAGTAAACATTACAACTTATAACAAACATAAACGAGGGTTAAGGATTGTGTCTTGTCCAGGTAAGAGAACACAACCCCTAATCCTTGATGACTTCATGAAGATTTCAGCGGAAAACGTTCATACCGTGCCAGAATCCGTTTAATTTCCTGAAATACATGTGAGTTGAAAAATCAACAATAATGTTGAGCGAGTTCATGTGCAAGTGAGTAAGTAAAACACTTGTAAGTATAAAAGTTTCCTGGTATGTAGCAGTGTAAGAGGACTTGTGATCACCAATGGTTTGCAAGGCCATTAGCATGTCGTGAAATGCAAGTAAGTAAGACACAACCTAGCCGATTTTTGCGTTGGGCAACCAAGTCACTCCAGGTCCGTTGTGGTTAGCCTCCCAGAGGTCCGTTTGGCCTGGAGCTGGGCTCGCTACACCCAGATAGATCTACCGCTCGAGTCCCTCGGTGTTCTAACTACCCATTCACATGATCTAAACCTCCTTACGTTAATCATACCGTGTATAAAGTACTTGTAAACAATGTAACATGTATTTCACCCCCGCAGTTAAGAAAACTGAAAACAGTTAGAGAAAAAGGGGGACATGAACTCACAGTGGATGCGTAACTCTATCAAGCGTCTCTGAAGCAGTAAGCTGTGCAACGACCTACAAGTGCTAATTCTATTAGACGGATGGCCGTGCTTTAGCTTTACAGTTTATGTTTGCGGGAAATAGTTAGACAACTATTTCGTGTTACATTTTGTATATGCTTGATAGTTATTTTCCTTCCCAAGGATGGGGGATTTAATACATGTGCGTAATATTTTCCATCATTAAGTCTCACTTAACCTTTAAATATATTCAACTCCAAAATATAAGTATTTATCCAAAATACGTTGTTAAAGTACGCGTTCATAATTATTTCCGTAATTGTGTAAGTTACGTTTTGACATGCGGGTGGTAATATAATTACCGGTGTAACTTATATATTTATGGCGAAAGCGTTCGTAATAATTTGGAGTTGTTATCGTTCGTAAACATCATTTTTACTCTAAAAATAATATTTATGCGTTTCACAAAATAATCATAAACAGTGTGTGAAAATATATATTTATCACGTTAATATTTTGTGAAAATCCCACCTCCGAATATTTAGTAAAATATAGTACTGGCGAAATTTTATGTTTCAAAAGTATGTCCAAAAATAGTTGTAACACTTGTTGTGTAAAAAGTCTAAGTGTTAGGTTTTTAGAAAATTTCGCCAGAGTTTCCTCTGTAACTGGAGGTGGCCACGCTTTCAAGCGTATCATTTTCTTTTAACAAATCAATCAACAATCTTCTTTATTCAATCAAACAATTTCCGATACATCAAACTAGTCAATAAATATGTGAATTTGCATAATCGCATGAACTTGTAGTTTTTCCGAATCTATATTATAAATCCCATTTATATACGTAGATCTTTATATAAAGTACTTTCAATCTTGTAAAAACCTCGTTTTTTGAGAAGTCCGACTTTACAACTTCTAGTTATTTTTCCCAAAAATAGTCATTTTGTCGAATATGCGTCACACAAGTGTTTACACACTTGTGTGTTCTAAATATCATTCTTAGCATTGTAAGATCCGTTTCTTTAAAAATACATGGTTCTCAAATGTGTGGTCCTTTGAAGATACCACTTGCGGATACGTAGATCCGCTAGTTTTAAACACCCTTTTACCGGTTAAAACACTTTTACACAAGTAAAATATTTCTTTACAAGTTCATGTCTCTAAAATGTGGTAGTGTTCACCTTTAACCCTTGTATCTTTCAAAAACAAGCTTATGTGAAGATACATGATTTTACAAAGTCGGGTTAAACGAAGATTCGAGCTACCACATTATAGATCGGGTCTAGATAAACACAAATTTCAAGTCCTACGACTTTTACACAAGACATGTGCTATTAACCTCCATTTTTGTAGTTTTAGTAGACTTTAAAGATTCAAAACGCGTGTTTACGACATTTAACCGACGAAAGTTCTTTTAACCACCTTAGATGAGTGTAAGAACAAGTTTTAAAGGTTATACCTCTAGCTCAAGGCTAGGGAAGAGTTGTGACGAAAACCGCGTGGATAAAAGCCAACGAGAGTGGTCCTTCGCGTTCCGCTTGCACCAAAGCTCCTTATACGTGTCTTGTGATGTTTGTATGATGTTGGAATGATGAAGACAAGAGCCGAAGGTATGATGGTGGTGAAGGTGGTGTTCGGCCGAGCTTAAGGTAGAGAGGAAGAGAGTAATGTTGTGGTGAAAGTTAAGTGATAATCTCATGTGATTAGGGTGTATATATAGGAAAGATTAGTGTTATTGTCCAATGGATAACATGTAGTAAAGATATTAGACATAGTAAGATCTTGGCAAGATTTCAAGTACTAGTGTGTCCCCTAGTTAGAGGGGCCGGTTACGAGAGCAAGGGGGGGGGGGGGTATCTAGTTCGATTTTAATTGGATAGTTAGTGATTAGTTTAGGTTAAATAAGTTAGGTTAAGTGTTAACCTCGTTAGTTACGTGTAACATGTTATGACGGGTGTTAGGGTAATCAGAGACCCTAACTGGTTCAGATAAAATATAAAAGTGAAAATAATAATATTTTCATGTTCCGGGTAAAGTCCGGGTGTCCGGTTGGATAGTAATCCGTTAAAGTGTTACAAAAGACTTTAAAGTGTCGTTATTACATTTTAGTGACACAATTTGTTTTCCCGACACTTTTAGAAAGTGTCTAGTAATATTTTCTCATTTCTGGCACTTTACTAGTCAGCTAGAAGCTGGTTAAATTATTTAAAGTGCTGTGTTTGGTACTTAAAGTACGTTCTTGGCACATCCGAATCAGTGTATCTTATCCCTAGAGACGCGGTAACACAACCCTTATATCCTACACTCACTACCAGTGTAGCCAAAATATATGAGGCTCTTAACAGGCCTTAGAGGCAGTATTTGCCTGATGCTGGTTATATCAGCATGTTCACTGTGTATCCGTTTAGTGCTACTGTGCTTTTTGTGCATCAAGTTTGTCACTAGGGTTCAGCATGTAAATAATGTAGTGACAGCAAGCAAGTATGATGCAAGTAAGTGCATGTATCAGTATGCAGGTAGCAGTTTATCAGCTAGTTTCAATCAAGCACAGTAATTAAACAGTAATCAATCATTAATTAAGTTGTACGGATACCTGGTTTTGTGCGGGTTGTCACATACTCCCCCCGTTAAATAAATTTCGTCCCGAAATTTTAAGTTCTGCTTGTAGATGCAGGGTTCTTGGGAAATAAGTGGGGGTACTTTTCTTTCATCCGGTCCTCACGCTCCCAGGTGTATTCAGGACCATGTCTGGCATTCCAGCGAACCTTGACGAGTTTGACACTGCTCCGGCGGGTCCTGTTAATTTTCCAATCTGTGACCTCGACGGGTTCTTCTACGAAGTGGAGCGTGTCGTCAACATGAATCTCGTCGATAGGAATGGCAACGTCAACTTGAGTTGGACTTTTCTTTAAATTGGATACATGAAATGTATCGTGAACACCATTTAGTTCAGCAGGTAGATCCAACTTGTATGCTACTGTTCCGATTCTTTCTAGAATTCTAAAGGGACCAATGTAGCGCGGATTTAGCTTCCCACGCTTCCCAAAGCGTGCTACCCCTTTCCAGGGTGATACCTTCAATAACACCATTTCTCCAACTTGAAAATCCACATGTTTACGGTTTGGATCCGCGTAGGCCTTATGTCTGTGGCGAGCGGCTTCGATGTTTTTAAGAATCTGCGCAATCTTATCCGTCGTCTCTTGGACGATTTCGGGACCGGCAAGTTGCCTATCACCTGCGTCAGCCCAACATAGTGGTGATCGGCACTTGCGTCCGTATAGGGCTTCAAAAGGCGCGACACCAATACTGGTGTGGTAGCTGTTGTTGTATGAAAATTCGACCAAAGGTAAGTGTTTATCCCAGCTACCGCCCAAATCCATAACACATGCTCTCAGCATGTCTTCCAAGGTTTGTATCGTTCGCTCGCTCTGGCCATCAGTTCGCGGATGAAATGCAGTGCTCAGATTCAATTGGGAGCCAAAAGCTTCTTGGAAGGATTGCCATATTCTTGACACAAACCTTCCGTCTCTATCAGAAATGATTGAGAGAGGCACTCCATGCCGTGCGACGATCTCTCTCATGTAAATTTCAGCCAACTTGCTTGTGTTATCCTTTTCTCTGATAGGTAAGAAGTGTGCTGTCTTTGTTAGGCGGTCAACTATTACCCAAATCATATCATGGCCTCTTGGCGTTTTTGGCAGTTTTGTAACAAAATCCATTGAGATTTGTTCCCACTTCCACTTGGGGATCTCAGGTTGCTGCAGCAGCCCCGAAGGCTTCTGGTATTCAGCTTTAACTTTAGCGCACGTTAAACATTTGCTCACGTAGACAGCAACGTCGCCTTTCATTCTAGGCCACCAATAGTAATCTTTAAGGTCTTGGTACATCTTATCCGCCCCCGGATGAATAGAGTACCGTGACTTGTGCGCTTCGTCGAAAATAACATTCCTTAGATCTCCAAACAAAGGAACCCAAATCCTTTTCTCGAAACATAACGTTCCTTCATTGTTTGGTACCAGTAACTTCTCCATCCCACGGAGATATTCTTCCTCAAGGTTTCCCTCCTTGAGAGCTTCCGTTTGTGCAGCACGAATGCGCGAGGGAAGATCGGTTCGTATGATCATTTCCAAAGCCCTAACCCTTATGGGCTTGATTCTTTCTTTACGACTTAGGGCATCGGCGACCACATTCGCCTTCCCTGGATGATACTTGATCTCGCAGTCGTAATCGTTTAGCAATTCAACCCATCGTCTCTGTCTCATATTCAGCTCTTTCTGGTTGAATATGTGTTGCAAGCTTTTATGATCTGTGAAGATTGTGCACTTCGTATCATACAGGTAGTGTCTCCAGATCTTTAAAGCGAAAACCACTGCGCCAAGCTCTAAATCGTGTGTGGTATAATTCTTTTCATGCACTTTCAGTTGGCGTGATGCGTAAGCAATGACCTTTTGGCGTTGCATCAACACACAACCCAATCCCTGACGCGATGCGTCGCAGTATACCACAAAATCGTCGGTACCTTCTGGTAGAGCTAAGATTGGCGCGTTGCAGAGCTTATCTTTCAATATCTGAAATGCTTCATCCTGTTTGATTCCCCAATCAAACGTCTTATCCTTCTGTGTCAGGAGCGTCAATGGCTGAGCGATCTTCGAGAAATCCTCGATGAACCTTCTATAGTAGCCAGCCAAACCCAAGAATTGTCGAATCTCGGTTGGCGTTGTAGGCGTTTCCCAATTCCTGATTGCCTCGATCTTTGTGGGATCAACATGAATTCCATCCCCATTAACCACATGTCCAAGAAACTGGACTTCGCGTAGCCAAAACTCGCACTTGGAGAATTTGGCGTACAGTTGTTCTTTCTTTAGCAGCTCCAATATGGTTCTAAGATGTTGTTCGTGTTCAGCCTTCGTCCTTGAGTAAATCAGGATGTCGTCGATGAATACAATCACGAACTTGTCCAGGTATGGCTTGCAGACTCTATTCATCAAATCCATAAAAACTGCAGGTGCGTTTGTCAAACCAAACGGCATAACCAGGAACTCATAGTGTCCATAACGAGTCCTGAAGGCTGTCTTTGGGATACTTTCTTCTTGAATCCTCAACTGGTGGTATCCGGATCGAAGATCGATCTTAGAGTAAACGCTTGAGCCTTGTAGTTGGTCGAACAGATCATCAATCCTTGGCAGAGGATATCTATTCTTGATTGTCAACTTGTTCAACTCTCTGTAGTCAATACACATTCGAAAACTACCGTCCTTCTTCTTAACAAACAGGACTGGAGCTCCCCAAGGCGAGAAGCTTGGTCGAATAAAGCCCTTGTCTAACAACTCTTGAAGTTGTGTCGACAGTTCCTGCATCTCAGATGGAGCAAGTCTGTAAGGTGCCTTAGCTACAGGCGCGGCGCCTGGAACTAAGTCGATGTGAAACTCCACTTGCCTCTGAGGTGGCAGTCCGGGTAAGTCTTCTGGAAAGACTTCTGGATACTCCCTTACGACAGGGATGTCTTCGATCCTTGGCTCGGCAGCCTTCTTATCCACGATGTGTGCCAGAAAAGCAACACATCCTTTCTGCAAACACTTTCTTGCTTTCAAGCAGTTGATAATTCTCAACGGCGTCTCACGCTTCTCTCCATGTACAACAATGGTCTCACCATCATCAGTTGGAATACGAATCACTTTTTCGTGACATACTATCTCCGCCTTGTTTCCGGATAACCAATCCATTCCTACCACCACGTCGAAGCTCCCCAATTGGACTGGTAGTAGATCCAGAGTAAACTCGCGTCCTCCCAATTCTATCACGCAACCTCTGATTACTTCGTCGGCTCCAACTAACTTTCCATTAGCTAATTCGATCGAGTAGGGTATGTCTAACTTATTAGCAGCTAACCCAAGCATATTCTTAAATTCTAGCGATACGAAGCTATAGTCGGCACCAGTATCAAATAAAACGGATGCATAGCGTTGATTGATAGGGAACGTACCCGTGACAACGTTGGGATCCTGGCGTGCTTCTCTAGCTTCAAGCTGGAACACTCTACCACGGGCTTGATTCAGTGTTGGGCAATTTTTCTTAAAATGCCCGATTTCCCCGCAGTTGTAACACCCGAGTCTCTGCACATTACCATCCCCATTTCCAGCTGGGGTGTTGTTCTGGTTGGCATTGCCAGCCTGGTTTACATTGTTGCTTCGGTTTCTGTTTCCTCCAAAATTTCCTGGTAGGCGGTTTCCATTTCCACCACGGTTATCATTCCTAATTCCATATCCTCCCTGGCCTCCACGGCCAGTACCAACCCAACAGGTGTCCTTCAAATGACCACGTTTCCCACATAATTCGCATACTTTTAGCTGACATTGACCCGCATGGTGGCGTTGACAGGTATTGCATCTGGGTTGGGTGCCCATGTATCCTCTTCCTTTCCTTCCACTGCCAGCTGCACCCTGAGCTGGCGTGCTTGGTGCTCCTCTCTTACCATCACCGCTAACACTTTGTTTGAAGTTTGAAAACTTTCTTTTGTTACTTCCGGACGACTCAACATGCGTCTCTTTCTCCTTTGCCTTTACATCACCAAACTTGTTTAAACGAATCCCCTCCTCGGTGAGAGCCATGCTCAAGTCGATGGCTTCAGTGATAGTTGCTGGTTTGGAGGAGGTTACCATGCTTATTATTTGGGGAGCCAAACCCCAAATGAAGCGCTCGATTCGTTTGTATTCTGGCGTAACCATGTAAGGAACCACCTGAGATAGGTCGTGAAACCTCTGGACGTATTCCGCAATCTTTGGCCCAACCATCTTTAAGTGCCAAAATTCAGTCTCCAACCTTTGAATTTCTGCGCGTGAACAGTACTTTCGGCGCATCAGTTCTTTCAATTCGGCCCAAGTCAGGGCGTAGGCGGCAGCTTCGCCTAAGGTTTGGACTTGTAAGTTCCACCAAGATAGGGCTCCGTCGAGAAATAGCCCTGAAATGTATGTGACTTGTTGATCCTCAGCACACTTGCTCATGCGTAAGACAGAGTCGGTTTTCTCAGCCCAGCGGGTGAAGGCAACTGCACCTCCTGTGCCATTGAAGTTAACTGGTTTGCAGTCTAAGAACTGCTTGTAGGTGCATCCTGCACGTATGTTAAAACATGTGTTTGGCATTAGCATCACCGCTAAAATCTCCAACTAGTTCATGGTAGGTTCGAATGGCGTGGTATTACCGTGAGGTGGGTTGTTATTGCCTTGATTAACACTTCCGCTCCCTCCTGGCTGAGAAGCTGCGTACTGCGCTATGGCAGCAGCAATGACTTGTTGTAGCTCTTCCTGAGTGGTAGGCATAGGCTGCTGTTGTCGTCTTGGTGGCATCTTTCTAAAAGATGTGTTCACGTTGGTCAGGACATAGTACAGTGTACGTATGCATTCAACAATACCAACACATAACATTTCATGCTATCAACAAGTCAATCACATAACCTCTTATGTTATAAGACATAAATAATTGATTGAACATCGCATGTGATGAGAATACTGCGATTGTATTGCTACAATTCGAGACCACAATGTAAAGCTCGCAAGTACACTACTATATCATACTACATCAATGACTTAGTAGGGGACGACCCTAGACAAGTCGTGCGATCGCTGGTCATGTTCAGGAGTCTCTGGTTCGTCCTTTCTCAATCTTCAGGACTCCACGTCAAGTTTCTGAATTTCTGTCCTAAAACAGCATTTCTTCTCAATCGTTTCCTTGAGCTCGTCCCAGCTCAGTGTATAAGCAGCGTCTGTGCCAAGGGTCTGAACCTGGAGGTTCCTTTAAGAGAGTGTGCCATCTAGAAATATCCCTGAGATGTAGGTAACACTCTGTTGGGGCGAACAGTTACTCGTTCTTAGAATGAACAAATGCAACGGTGCCTCCTCTTTTATCAAAGTTCAAAGGCTTGCAGTTCAGGAACTGTTTATAGGTGCAGCCAGTTGGATGGTTACTCTCAGTAATGCCATCGTTGTACTTAGAGTGGAGGGCTTCATGTCGTGCATTTATCGGTGAGATGCGTTCTTGCAGCTCGGCTTTTGTCCGTGGCAACGTACTGGTGTTTGTGTCACGTCTGGGTGACATTCCCTTTTGTCGAAAAAGTGTGAAGCGGGTTGGACAACGTTCCAATTGTCTATGAGGTATATATCAACATAAGCCCTCATGTAATCACCCGATTTCATACGCAAATATACTCAATGTAAGAGTGGGGAAATAAATTCCTGAGCCTTCACATAGGCTTGTCAATTTGGCTTGTTGCTTGTAATAGAATGAACTCGAGGCTACATCGCCTAGGTCATTTGTGTTTAGGTTATTTCCTGCTGCACTGGTTATCATTAGCTCGGCCTGCAGAGTCCACCAGGATTCCTGTGCACTACAAATCGTTATTACGTGGGCCCCCGTAATAATAAATTGTCTTGCACAGTTACCCCAAATTTTCTCTCATCCAAGCAGATGATCAATCAAGGAGCAACAGCCGGTGCATGGGCATGAACAAGGTCATACTCAAATGCGGGGTCAGGAGCAATGCCTGGCTCAGGGGCCACGGCTAGTTTTGAATCGAAAGCTCCATCTCAAAATCAGCTGGATCAACAATCACAGGGGTTACAGGATCCCCCAAGGGCTGGTCTAAGTGCATGAACTCAATGTCATGGTCTGGATCAACACCAGGCGGAAAAACAGGATTGTCCTCAATATCGCGACCATACTCAAAATTGTGTGCGGGATCCGGTGCAGCTAATGATGCCCTATCAGGGTCAGCGTCGTGTAAGTAGTGCTGCATTCCCTGTATGTGCGAAGATGCGGGTGTTAGAAACTCGAATGAGTCTAGGATAGGGGAATGGACATGAGTTTCCCCTACGGAGCGTCCGCATGCAGTAGTCTAATACCAGCAGCAATAGGGCCTTGCCCTCAAGTGGGTCCTCCTCTTAGTAGTTCGACATCTTCTTCAGAGACAACGTCGGGGCGTATCAACAACGAGATAAGCGGCAGGGGGCAAGTTCCCAACAAGGTAGCCATTAGTAGGCTCTGCTACGACTTTAGGCAGCGCACAGAGGGCTGAGAGTCGTCGTTGTCTGTGCCGGTAGTATCAGAAATGTACACCTCGTGCTTCGATGAAACTATGTCGTCTGATACTATGGTCATGGGATTTGTAGCGTCCGTCTTTCTAGTACTTGATGAAAGCATGACGTTTGTAACACATACACATATACGTATAATAATCAATCATATAGTCATATAAACATGTAGTCACCACGTAACATTCAAATTATCCTTCTAGTCCCACTAGCCAACACTTCTAGTCCCACTAGCCAACACTTCTAGTCCCACTAGCCAACACTTCTAGTCCCACTAGCCAACACTTCTAGTCCCACTAGTCAACACTTCTAGTCCCACTAGCCAATACTTCTAGTCCCACTAGTCAACACTTCTAGTCCCACTAGTCAACACTTCTAGTCCCACTAGTCAATACTTCTAGTCCCACTAGATCAACACTTCTAGTCCCACTAGACCAACACTCCTAGTCCCACTAGTCAACACTCCTAGTCCCACTAGACCAACACTCCTAGTCCCACTAGACCAACACTCCTAGTCCCACTAGACCAAGCCTCAGCCTCCCGACTGGGCCTAAAATAATGAATAAAATGTGCTCAACATTTGTTTGTAAAAAGTTTTGGATTCTGGACTTAAGTGGTATGCAGAAAATGTTTTCGTGAGAGCCCTAGTGATCATAGTCTAGACTCGAGGATGAATCCTAGTTCGCTATGATCAGAGCTCTGATACCAAGCTGTCACACCCTGGCTATGCGGAAGCGTGGTTAATTTTGGTGTGACTTCTTAATACCATAGCTTAATCATAACAAAGCTATATGAATTTAAAAACCATGCAAGTCATCATTAAGTTTAGAAATCAACATACAATACCATTGTTTTAAACGCACGACCATAATCCATGTTCAGTAAACATTACAACTTATAACAAACATAAACGAGGGTTAAGGATTGTGTCTTGTCCAGGTAAGAGAACACAACCCCTAATCCTTGATGACTTCATGAAGATTTCAGCGGAAAACGTTCATACCGTGCCAGAATCCGTTTAATTTCCTGAAATACATGTGAGTTGAAAAATCAACAATAATGTTGAGCGAGTTCATGTGCAAGTGAGTAAGTAAAACACTTGTAAGTATAAAAGTTTCCTGGTATGTAGCAGTGTAAGAGGACTTGTGATCACCAATGGTTTGCAAGGCCATTAGCATGTCGTGAAATGCAAGTAAGTAAGACACAACCTAGCCGATTTTTGCGTTGGGCAACCAAGTCACTCCAGGTCCGTTGTGGTTAGCCTCCCAGAGGTCCGTTTGGCCTGGAGCTGGGCTCGCTACACCCAGATAGATCTACCGCTCGAGTCCCTCGGTGTTCTAACTACCCATTCACATGATCTAAACCTCCTTACGTTAATCATACCGTGTATAAAGTACTTGTAAACAATGTAACATGTATTTCACCCCCGCAGTTAAGAAAACTGAAAACAGTTAGAGAAAAAGGGGGACATGAACTCACAGTGGATGCGTAACTCTATCAAGCGTCTCTGAAGCAGTAAGCTGTGCAACGACCTACAAGTGCTAATTCTATTAGACGGATGGCCGTGCTTTAGCTTTACAGTTTATGTTTGCGGGAAATAGTTAGACAACTATTTCGTGTTACATTTTGTATATGCTTGATAGTTATTTTCCTTCCCAAGGATGGGGGATTTAATACATGTGCGTAATATTTTCCATCATTAAGTCTCACTTAACCTTTAAATATATTCAACTCCAAAATATAAGTATTTATCCAAAATACGTTGTTAAAGTACGCGTTCATAATTATTTCCGTAATTGTGTAAGTTACGTTTTGACATGCGGGTGGTAATATAATTACCGGTGTAACTTATATATTTATGGCGAAAGCGTTCGTAATAATTTGGAGTTGTTATCGTTCGTAAACATCATTTTTACTCTAAAAATAATATTTATGCGTTTCACAAAATAATCATAAACAGTGTGTGAAAATATATATTTATCACGTTAATATTTTGTGAAAATCCCACCTCCGAATATTTAGTAAAATATAGTACTGGCGAAATTTTATGTTTCAAAAGTATGTCCAAAAATAGTTGTAACACTTGTTGTGTAAAAAGTCTAAGTGTTAGGTTTTTAGAAAATTTCGCCAGAGTTTCCTCTGTAACTGGAGGTGGCCACGCTTTCAAGCGTATCATTTTCTTTTAACAAATCAATCAACAATCTTCTTTATTCAATCAAACAATTTCCGATACATCAAACTAGTCAATAAATATGTGAATTTGCATAATCGCATGAACTTGTAGTTTTTCCGAATCTATATTAAAAATCCCATTTATATACGTAGATCTTTATATAAAGTACTTTCAATCTTGTAAAAACCTCGTTTTTTGAGAAGTCCGACTTTACAACTTCTAGTTATTTTTCCCAAAAATAGTCATTTTGTCGAATATGCGTCACACAAGTGTTTACACACTTGTGTGTTCTAAATATCATTCTTAGCATTGTAAGATCCGTTTCTTTAAAAATACATGGTTCTCAAATGTGTGGTCCTTTGAAGATACCACTTGCGGATACGTAGATCCGCTAGTTTTAAACACCCTTTTACCGGTTAAAACACTTTTACACAAGTAAAATATTTCTTTACAAGTTCATGTCTCTAAAATGTGGTAGTGTTCACCTTTAACCCTTGTATCTTTCAAAAACAAGCTTATGTGAAGATACATGATTTTACAAAGTCGGGTTAAACGAAGATTCGAGCTACCACATTATAGATCGGGTCTAGATAAACACAAATTTCAAGTCCTACGACTTTTACACAAGACATGTGCTATTAACCTCCATTTTTGTAGTTTTAGTAGACTTTAAAGATTCAAAACGCGTGTTTACGACATTTAACCGACGAAAGTTCTTTTAACCACCTTAGATGAGTGTAAGAACAAGTTTTAAAGGTTATACCTCTAGCTCAAGGCTAGGGAAGAGTTGTGACGAAAACCGCGTGGATAAAAGCCAACGAGAGTGGTCCTTCGCGTTCCGCTTGCACCAAAGCTCCTTATACGTGTCTTGTGATGTTTGTATGATGTTGGAATGATGAAGACAAGAGCCGAAGGTATGATGGTGGTGAAGGTGGTGTTCGGCCGAGCTTAAGGTAGAGAGGAAGAGAGTAATGTTGTGGTGAAAGTTAAGTGATAATCTCATGTGATTAGGGTGTATATATAGGAAAGATTAGTGTTATTGTCCAATGGATAACATGTAGTAAAGATATTAGACATAGTAAGATCTTGGCAAGATTTCAAGTACTAGTGTGTCCCCTAGTTAGAGGGGCCGGTTACGAGAGCAAGGGGGGGGGGGGTATCTAGTTCGATTTTAATTGGATAGTTAGTGATTAGTTTAGGTTAAATAAGTTAGGTTAAGTGTTAACCTCGTTAGTTACGTGTAACATGTTATGACGGGTGTTAGGGTAATCAGAGACCCTAACTGGTTCAGATAAAATATAAAAGTGAAAATAATAATATTTTCATGTTCCGGGTAAAGTCCGGGTGTCCGGTTGGATAGTAATCCGTTAAAGTGTTACAAAAGACTTTAAAGTGTCGTTATTACATTTTAGTGACACAATTTGTTTTCCCGACACTTTTAGAAAGTGTCTAGTAATATTTTCTCATTTCTGGCACTTTACTAGTCAGCTAGAAGCTGGTTAAATTATTTAAAGTGCTGTGTTTGGTACTTAAAGTACGTTCTTGGCACATCCGAATCAGTGTATCTTATCCCTAGAGACGCGGTAACACAACCCTTATATCCTACACTCACTACCAGTGTAGCCAAAATATATGAGGCTCTTAACAGGCCTTAGAGGCAGTATTTGCCTGATGCTGGTTATATCAGCATGTTCACTGTGTATCCGTTTAGTGCTACTGTGCTTTTTGTGCATCAAGTTTGTCACTAGGGTTCAGCATGTAAATAATGTAGTGACAGCAAGCAAGTATGATGCAAGTAAGTGGATGTATCAGTATGCAGGTAGCAGTTTATCAGCTAGTTTCAATCAAGCACAGTAATTAAACAGTAATCAATCATTAATTAAGTTGTACGGATACCTGGTTTTGTGCGGGTTGTCACATAAAATAAGTACAATTCAACATTTTATTTTATGTTCATTGAGAAATCAGTGTTTAAACCATAGATAGTCATTTAGTTTGTCAAATGATAAGTAATAACATGTATAATCAATTATACTTTGAAATCATGAAAATAACACATAGGTACACATGCTTCACCCCAAAACAGTTTGGAAAACAGTAAAATAGGGGAACTATGTACTCACTTGAGATTGCCCAGAAGTCCTAAGATAACCACCAAGCAATGCTAGAGATCACGGAATCAAACGGCACCTAATATAGGTAACTATGTTAATAAACCGGACCTAAGTCGGAGGATTTAGATAGAATGAGGGTTCGTAAACCAAACGAGTATGGAGACTCGTGTCATATGGTTTAATAAAGCACACATACTAAAATGAAACCTAACCTAAGTGCTTTCGACCCATCGCGACCCATTAAGGTAGCTTATGCTACTTTAACGCGTCGTGCGCCCAAAAGCGCACTCGAGACGTCTAACTAGCCCTATGACAAGTGTTATATGCCTAAACATGTTACATAATCAGTTATGTGGCAAATGTTTAGGTTACATATGCTTAATTACCAATTATACATGAAAAGGGTATTCTGGTAATTTACCTAAGGCATATAAACTACCTATCATACAACTACTTAAACGAAGCGACCATATGGTATAACCTCGGAAGGTTATTCCCTATATGCTATGGTCACCTAATGTGTTTGGTCGGATCCTAATGATCGACCAAATGGGTCGGGTTCGAAGGTATAAGCGATTTATTAGATCGCTTACCCTTACGACCCTAGACAACGTGGTAATCAGTAGGCATAGTCACAAAGGACTATAACTATCGTGATTACAATCACGTTGCGAAGTTCAAACGAACTTCGCATTGACCATAAACTGGTCAATGCAGAAAGTCAAACAAAGTTTGACTTTCGGACTCGAAAAGCAATAAATGAATGAAGGAACACTTACAAAGGGTCCCCGAATGCTAATCTAGATCAAAATAGCTCAGGTATGAAACAAAGGTTTCAACTTAGAGCACATTAGATCAGATTCTTGTGAGGAAAAGTGAAGGGTGGAGGTGGGTATTTATAGTTTTCGGTTCACCGTTAGGATCGTTTCTTGGAGAAGAGGGAATGATCACATCCCTACACTTGTTGGAATGTTGTGGTAACTGATTTTGGCCACCATAAGAGATTAACATGTGGCACTTGACCTTTGGAGAGTGTTTAAGTCTGAAAATCAGCAGCCAAAAACGATTTTCTGCATCTGACCTATGCTTGCGCATCGCAACACTGAGTGTGTTGAGGTGCGCAAGGCACCTGCAGACCAGAATGTTTCATAAATGGCAAAACAGGCCCCTGGAGCTCCAAACTTGCTATTTGATGCATTTTTGACACATTCAAGCCCCGTTAACCCCATTTCAAAGCTCTAAAATGAAGTTAAAGTATAGGGAACTTAAAATGTGCTTAAAAATATCTCGGATGTCAGTTCGTTTGGCCGTACGATCGCGATGTTCGGTTAATTACGACGGAATGCGCATAAGCGCGAAAAACGATCCAAATTGCGTGACGAATGGATTTTTCTTATGCCAAACACTAAAATAAAATATTTTAGTGCTTACATAAATTTTTGGATGTCCGGATGTATTCCGAACGTAAGTTATGCGCGAAAGTGCAAACTTATGCACTTTTTGACACTTTTAGTCCCTGAATGACCCAAAAGTTAATTTTAGCACACCGAACCCCTCAAAGCCTATTTCTAAGCTATATAAAGGATATTTAAGGTGTGTTTAACTTATGGTCATGTTCCGGAATGTCTGTTACAGTTCAAATTGGCATACTTTCGCAGTTTCTCAAGTTTAGTCCCTGTAAGCGATTTAACTTGTTTTTGCCATACCAAAGCCTTTAAAACTTATTTCTAAGTTATGTAAAGGTTATTTAAGGTATGTTAAGTATATTTCACTATTCCGGAGTGTTTGTTGGATTAAACTGGTTATATTTACGCATCAGAGCGCGTATAACCCTCCAGAAAGCGATTTAAAGCTTAAAATCGAACAAGAGTTGATATGTGCAAACGATACACATATTTTTACAAATCCCAAGTATGAAATACAATATTTCATTGGTTTGGAATTTGTTTGATGGTTGAAGTGACACAGGTGTCACAGTCTCCCCTACTTTAGGAAATTTCGTCCCGAAATTTAATTCTAGAGGAAACTTGTGAAGACAGCTGTGACGGTTTCGCCTTCTAATAGATCCCTTGAACCCTTAAGTAAAACTCTGGGCCATGTTAGGACTCTTAGCGAATTTGTTAACCCTCAAAGTGAATTCCTTCTAGTAGTAAAACATGGAATTTTTGGACTACGGAGAGAAGAACGTTTCTTATGAAGACTTATCATAGGAAACTTGTGTGTGCTTGAAATCAGAATTGGGGAGTGTGAGAATAAATGACATTGGTCGAGGTCCAAGACTTCTCCCGTATCATTATTCTTGTCACTATAGGTCTTAACACATGACAAAGCTTCCTGTGGTTTCTGTGCACTGAATTCCATAATTATGTAGGCCTCCATAATTACGTAATTCCTTGCACAGTCCGCACAGTTTATTTCATAATGCGTAGAAAAATCACTTGAATAAACATGAAGCGGCTCGACTAGACCACCAAAGGGTCCTTTTAATTAGATCAACGAACGAGCCTTTTAACTAGATCAACGCATGATCTTCTTAACTAGACCGTCGTACGATCTCCTTAAATAGACCACTTAAGGGATCTTTTTAATTATATCATCACATGATATTTCTAATCAGATTTTCAAAATCAATCTGTTTAACCAGACCATTTAAGAGGTCCAATTATAGAATAGTACTTTATAACCCAAAGGACTTAACTACAATGTTGAAGTCCATTAAGGATTTAAGATAGTATCTTTGGATATCCAATTATGAATCTCTCGTATGAGATATGGAAGATTCTATGAGGATTTGGATGGATCACATACAACCACAAAACATGTAAGAAAACACATAAGCACAAAATTTGTTAACTTGATTCTTTAATTTGTTATCTTTAGGTATGGATAAATAAAGCACACTAGGAATCCAATCCATGGATTTCATTTGGCACTTTAATGATTTTCAAGGATCTATCTATAAAGATAGAAGGATTCTCAATAAGAGTTTGGCCTTGTTTCTTAAAAGAAACGAGTGTTTAAGGTTCTTGGGGAGATCACAAGTGATTATAAAATGACAGAACCATACGAGTAGTTTGTCTTTGGGTTGACATCATAAGGTTGCATCAAACATTCACATAAACGCATAACTTTTATAGAAATAAAAACAACAAATCTTTATTTATGTAACAACCGAATTGTCTTGAAGTGTCAAAAGATAACAACCAAGGAATTACAAAACACTAATTGTTCACTGCTGCATCATTGTTCCCGTTTGCCTCATTGATGTTAAATGCTCGTCCTCGCGCTGGAGGTGCGTTAACAAGTCTTGGGCAATTGTTTCTGTAGTGAGTAAGGTCACCACAGTTATAACATGACCCCGGAGGGAACCGTGCTTGAACAGCAGCAGGGTTTGCAGCAGCTTGATTTGCATAACGACAAACATTGATCAAATGTCCCAACCGCCCACAGTGGGTACATTTGTGACACTGCTCTTGCTCCAGATGATGACGGTTGCACTTGTTGCACAAAGGTGCGGTACCAACATAGTTTTGCCTTTTGCGAGGTTGTGCTGGCTGGTTTGGTGCAACCTGTTTGTCTTGAGCAGTTACAGCGTAGTTTTGAGAGGCTTTGCGCTTCTTCTTCTTGGACACCTCAGCATTTTCTTCCTTTGGTTCCACTTGAGCAGTCTTGTCAGATGGTCTTGAGTCGCCCTTCCGAAGCAGCTTGCGCTTCCTGATATGGGATTCAGTCAGAGTGGCAGCCAATTCAATGGCTTGTCTGACAGTAGTAGGGTTGCTGCCAGTAACGATATCCTGAATTACGTCAGGAAGACCATCAATGTATTTCTCAATCGCCTTATCCAGAGGCGTAGCCATAGTAGGGCATAACAAGCTCAATTCCTCATAGCGGTCAGTGTAGGCTCGATGTTCCCCACTGTCTTGCTTCAAATCATCAAATTCCCTTTCTAGAGCCCTTAGCTCATGACGAGGATAGAATTCCTTCATTATAAGAGCCCTAAGCTCGGCCCAAGTCTATGCTAATGCAACCTCAGCACCGCGGTCTCTCATCACCCCATTCCACCACGTAAGAGCCCTCTTCTGAAACACACTCGAAGAAAACTCGACCTTGCGATTTTCAGGACACTGAACGTGACGGAAAGTATTCTCAATGCTCTCGAACCATTGAAGAAGCCCAGTTGCTCCCTCAGAACCACTAAACTTGAGCGGTTTAGCCGAGTTAAAATTCTTGAAATTGCATGGAGCATTGTTGTTGTTGATGGCTTGAATCATTTGAGCATAAAGATTTGGGAAGGCAGCAGCCATTTGCTGCGCAATGATTTCCGCCAGTTCGGCATTCGCCATTTGATTGTCGCGTCGAGGAGGCATTCTAAAAGAGGAAACATGAAAGGAAACGAGTGAGAGAATTAGACGAAAAGGATGAGATGAAACAAATCTGATGAAAGCAAGGATGGTGGTCATTTGTTTGTTACTACAAAGCAACAAACGACCCCGGTGATTAATCAAAGTAAATAGGTCAAAAATAATGTATCGCGAAGACATGCTCGCCTATAAGTGGACACTCACCCCAAGAGTTCCCAGGTAAGAGTGACTGGTCCGATTATGTGGATTTGTACGAACACTCTAGCCTTAGACAAAAAACACAGGGTACAGGCACCCACCCTTCCAGTTTGCACGTGTTCACATTATTTAGACCAACTTTGACGGGATTTGAAAACTTAGAGGGTTCAAAACCTTATAACAGAGGGTTCAAAACCTAGTAATCAATCATCCTAGAACAGATGATTAGTTTTCAAAGCGGCTTTGAAATTTATGTTCTTGTTGTGGTCGTCGCCTAAGGATAGGTGACGGTATTGTTTTAAAACTAAACACAAGAAAACTTGTGTTAGGGTCCTAGGAAGGTTATAGTCTAGGTCAAAGCATTACTAATAACCTAATTCCCTATAACCATTGGCTCGGATACCAACATTTCTGTCACACCCCGACCACGTAGAACAACCAGACGTGGCGGAAACGTCGGGGAGTGTTGTAACAGAATCATTGTTTCGTAACCATGGAATAAATAATTTTTTTTATTGAATAAATGAACTCATTGTTTTAATGCAATCAAATAAGTACAACTATGATCTTCCAAGTTTTAAAGTTGCTAAGGCACGAGTCCATCCTAAATGTAGCATGTATCAACAAATCATTGCAATGCAGTACCTGAAACATGTGTAAAAATAGGTACGTCAGCATAAAAATGCCTGTGAGATACATAGGTTTTGTGAAAATAAGATTCATGACTTGTAAGTTTAAGAAAATGTTTAATAAAGTTTAGTCATGAACCTCGTAAATTGATTTGTTTTGTAAATCGTTTGAAAAACAATATGATCAGATTATATGTATAAATAAATGTAAGGTTAAATGAATAACCATGTAAAATGAGTTTGTATAAGATAAGTTGTTGTAAAACAATGTCTTATGAAAAGTATGTTATTTGCATAAAATGTTATATGACTTAAATTGAAATGATTCAAATAACGCTACGATATGTAATACCATACAAACACTTATATATAGGAAGTACCAGCGGCGTATCCACCATGCTTGTATCATATTACACACGCCTCGTTACTTAAGTCACTTACTCAAACCAAACCACCAATATAGAATGTTCATGTTTAAACCAATAGTCCAATGTTATTGTATAACTCAAGTTAAATGTAAACCATGTAATGTGTAAACAAAAGTTATGTATGGTAAGTAAAATGAGATTTCTTAAACCACAAGTAAAAATGTACAAAACAAAGTGTTTGAATAAATCAAAAGTTATGCTTTGTAAAATAATGTAAGGTTAAACGAATAACCTTATAGTAGCATATTAAAAGTATACTTTTGGATTTGTAAATAACATATTAAACTATGTTTTGGTTTTCATAAATAACATATCAAAATATGCTTTGGGTTTTATAAATAACATATAAAAATATGTTTTGGTTTGTTGATAAAATATATATGTTGGTTCTGTACAATACCACACATGAGAGTATATCAAACTACACTTTTGGGAGTATATCAAAATATACTTTAAATGTGTGATTTAAGAATTCATTCAGACCTAGTGCATCAAACTACACCTTTGAGACTATAAGGATACCACAAAGGCAATCCCTATTTGGATGGAGAAACAAATTGGTTTCAGACATTTCATGACAACAGGAATGGGGTGTCT
Organism: Helianthus tuberosus; assembly: GCA_030545235.1. Classification (NCBI taxonomy): domain Eukaryota; kingdom Viridiplantae; phylum Streptophyta; class Magnoliopsida; order Asterales; family Asteraceae; genus Helianthus; species Helianthus tuberosus. Next base: position 80,057,893 of record CM060441.1, on the reverse strand, counting down.
AATCCTATAGCGCTATATCATACTACCAATCGGTCTGGTGAACATAAAATAAGTACAATTCAACATTTTATTTTATGTTCATTGAGAAATCAGTGTTTAAACCATAGATAGTCATTTAGTTTGTCAAATGATAAGTAATAACATGTATAATCAATTATACTTTGAAATCATGAAAATAACACATAGGTACACATGCTTCACCCCAAAACAGTTTGGAAAACAGTAAAATAGGGGAACTATGTACTCACTTGAGATTGCTCAGAAGTCCTAAGATAACCGCCAAGCAATGCTAGAGATCACGGAATCAAACGGCACCTAATATAGGTAACTATGTTAATAAACCGGACCTAAGTCGGAGGATTTAGATAGAACGAGGGTTCGTAAAGGACTATAATCAGTAGGCATAGTCACAAAGGACTATAACCATCGTGATTACAATCACGTTGCGAAGTTCAAACGAACTTCGCATTGACCATAAACTGGTCAATGCAGAAAGTCAAACAAAGTTTGACTTTCGGACTCGAAAAGCAATAAAAGAACGAAGGAACACTTACAAAGGGTCCCCGAATGCTAATCTAGATCAAAATAGCTCAGGTATGAAACAAAGGTTTCAACTTAGAGCACATTAGATCAGATTCTTGTGAGGAAAAGTGAAGGGTGGAGGTGGGTATTTATAGTTTTCGGTTCACCGTTAGGATCGTTTCTTGGAGAAGAGGGAATGATCACATCCCTACACTTGTTGGAATGTTGTGGTAACTGATTTTGGCCACCATAAGAGATTAACATGTGGCACTTGACCTTTGGAGAGTGTTTAAGTCTGAAAATCAGCAGCCAAAAACGATTTTCTGCATCTGACCTATGCTTGCGCACCTCAACACTGAGAGTGTTGAGGTGCGCAAGGCACCTGCAGATCAGAATGTTTCATAAATGGCCAAACAGGCCCCTCGAGCTCCAAACTTGCTATTTGATGCATTTTTGACACATTCAAGCCCCGTTAACCCCATTTTAAAGCTCTAAAATGAAGTTAAAGTATAGGGAACTTAAAATCTGCTTAAAAATATCTCGGATGTCGGTTCGTTTGGCCGTACGATCGCGATGTTCGGTTAATTACGATGGAATGCGCATAAGCGCGAAAAATGATCCAAATTGCGTGACGAATGGATTTTTCTTATGCCAAACACTAAAATAAAATATTTTAGTGCTTACATAAATTTTTGGATGTCCGGATGTTTTCAGAACGTAAGTTATGCGCGAAAGTGCAAACTTATGCACTTTTTGACACTTTTAGTCCCTGAATGACCCAAAAGTTAATTTTAGCACACCGAACCCCTCAAAGCCTATTTCTAAGCTATATAAAGGATATTTAAGGTGTGTTTAACTTATGGTCATGTTTCGGAATGTCTGTTACAGTTCAAATTGGCATACTTTCGCAGTTTGTCAAGTTTAGTCCCTGTAAACGATTTAACTTGTTTTTGCCATACCAAAGCCTTTAAAACTTATTTCTAAGTTATGTAAAGGTTATTTAAGGTATGTTAAGTATATTTCACTATTCCGTAGTGTTCGTTGGATTAAACTGGTTATATTTACGCATCAGAGCGCGTATAACCCTCCAGAAAGCGATTTAAAGCTTAAAATCGAACAAGAGTTGATATGTGCAAACGATACACATATTTTTACAAATCCCAAGTATGAAATACAATATTTCATTGGTTTAGAATTTGTTTGATGGTTGAAGTGACACAGGTGTCACACCTTGATGGGCTGTGTTGACAGTATTTTGTCGGTATACGCGCTGCATCGCGCGGTACGCGCTTAAACTCGAAAAATAGAGTTTCTTAGCATTTTGATTTATTTTTCCTCACGAATATGATTAAAATTATTATTCTAATCATAACAGATTTTTTTTAAGATTTTAACACTGTCCGGTTGGTCACCGACGTTCGTTTCGCATTTTAACCGTTACGCGATAAGCGCTTATCTTACCGTTACCAAAATAATTTTTATCAAAATTTAATTTTACCAACACATTAAATTTTACACATAAACATCATAACCAGTAAAATATAGCCCTGTTACCTATTCACGACACGTGTTACAATTGTACGGTACCGCCTGAAAAGCCGGGTGTCACAGTCTCCCCCTGTTTAGGAAATTTCGTCCCCGAAATTTTTACTTTACAGGTTTTTTTTTCGCACTAATAAGAATAAACCAAACGAATCTACTGAATATAGTCTCATAGTTTCTGCGAGAAACTTGGATTCTTACGAAGAATCCTTGTAGATCTATATTACACACGTTCTCAATTCCTATACTCTCATCTCAATACTCCCCACCCTTTCCAGGGTCCAACAATCGTAAATCTAAATAAAAAAGATTCGAGTCAAGGTTCCATCAATTCGGGTATCCTCCGGTTACACGACTTATAAATCATAGATACTACTGGAACACTGAAATCGCCCTTCCGATTTGCATGCTCATCTCAGTTCCTCCTAACTCATGTCAAATGGTTCCTCAAAATCGAATGTCAAATGAAAGTTATCAAACGACAAGATCACAAGAATCTAGGGACTACGACACACTCACAACGCATCATAATGTAAACAAGAAATTCATGTAATTATGCTATAGTGACGAGTATGTGCCCATATGCTACATCATAAACAAGTGTGTACTAGTCATGTAATGTATGCAGCAGGTGAAAAGACGAACCTTGCAATCTGGAGCTTAGTGTCTGTTGGTGCATATGTCTGTTGACTTCGTCTTGTACCGAGTCATGTACTAGAATTGATTGACCTAGATTTATAGAACGAAAGATTCGGGAAACGAAGCTGAACAAGCCAGTTCACACGAACTGATCAGTTCATGTGAAGTGGCTTATGGTCAGTTCATGTGAAGTGGCATATGGCCAGTTCATGTGAAGTGGCATATGGCCAGTTCATGTGAAGTGGCTCAGCTATATATACCCCAAGCTTGTGTTCATTTGTAACGGTTCGGTGATTCTTGTAACGAAGTGCTGCCAAATTTTCTCTGTGTATTCAAGTCTAATATCAATGGAAACCCAGTTTAAAGTGTATTTCTATGCTTCTACTCACATTCTAACACCGATTCTCAGTTACTAGTTTGTTTCCGCCACTCTAGTGACTTAGATTTGACTCAGACCGACTCATTCAGGTCGTTTATCGATCCTACAAGCGGTATCAGAGCTTAGGATGAGTCAAATCGGCTGAATCAGTGCTTAGAACTTTCTACTTCTACTCATTCTTGGATTTTTGAATGATTTCACAGACAAAATGGACTGATCTTTGATTATAACGTGTAAAACACCATTTTAATAAATCCTTGAAAGTTTCAGACCTAAATTCGGACTAAAATTGATCAAAATGTGCTTAAAATTTCATTTCATGTGAACGAGTAGCATTTCGTCTGAAAATTGAGTTCATTCCGTACGAAATGAACTATTTTGTGTGAAAGCTTACCATTTCGCTTGAAAACCTTGTTCATTTCGCACGAAATGGACCATTTAGTTTGAAAAATCATAATTTCTGATCATTTCGCACGAAAAGGCACCTTTTACTCATTTCGCATGAAATGACTTTTCAATTCGCTTGAAAGTGTCATTTCGTTTGAAAGTTCATTTTGCTTGAAACCTGATTTTGCTTGAAAGTCCATTTCGTTTGTGTGTCCATTCCGTTTGAAAGTCCATTCTATGTGGAAGTCATTTCGCTTGAAAAGTGATTTTTTTTTAAAAAACTTGGAAAATTTTTCAAAATTAAAAATGGATAATCAAGAATTTTATAACATGTTTTCCGGAGGGGGAATGACAGCATCTCAAACTCCAGCGAGTATTGTGTCACACCCTCAAAATCCACACGCGGAGTATTACCGCGAGGCGTGTGACGACCAGGATCTTAGCCACTAATGATTTTGAACAAATTAGTTATTGTTATAAACATTAGCATAATTAGTGACCTAATTTAAATTTTTCAAAACATAGTTTAAGTTCACAGCGGAAAGGGGAAGAAAACGCATCGTAATTTAAAACCACGAGTTTGTTATCATGTCACTTACGAACCACGCACTCCATCCGATTGCAACGTCCGTCCAGAGCTGTAACGAGCAACCTGCAAAGCATGCAGTAGAGTGTCAACATAACGTTGGCGAGTTCACGTGTTTGTAGTTTTCCAGTTTTAATTCCAAAAACTTGTTTCAACAGTTAATTTACTCATTTATACATGCCATGGGGAGCTACCCCGTAAGTAAGCCACTAAACTATTTTTACAATACCGAATACTAGTCATCCGTACGTTTCCGTAGTGCCCCGTTTGTCAATGTTCTATCATCATTGACGGTTTGCCAGAGTCTATTAGTTCACGCCCGATCCCATACGCGGGCACGGTGTGAGGCTGGTGAGACCTAAATAGCGCTATCAACTAATAACCCGTTCACCAGGCCCCGGCGATTAATCGGTATTAAGTAGTGAGGACTTGAGTGATAGAGTTTCGTTTAGTTTTGCTTGTTGCATCCAGTATAAATAGTAATTAACTAAGGGTCCCGCATAAGGGGAGAAAAGTAGGTTTGTATCCCTCACAGGGGATAGTGTTGTTACCCGTATCCCACACAAGGAGATAGAAATACCGTATCCCGCACAAGGAGATAGTAAGCAATCCCAAACCAGGAAAAGTTGTTTCGTTCCGTTTCCCAACCACCGGGAACGCATGCTTTAAGTAAAAAGTAGTGAACTCACCTTTGCTTTGCTCGGTTGACAATTTACTCGTGTTACGTTGGTCAACCATATCCTATTATGGTTATTAAATATTTATTAGGTTCGTATGCAAGTAGTGTCACGTATAATCCTACACGTATCTAACACATAGCATGCATGTCATACTAGCATATACGCTATTGGGCCTATCCTAGCATATAAACAGTTAACAGTTAACGGTAACACACAATCCAAAACATAATATCACATTGTGCGGCCCAATAAATAAGCAAGGAAGCCCAGTCGAAACCGGGTGGTCTCGACTCGAGACCAAGAGATCTCGAGTCACAACCATGAGATTCCGAGTCGCAATCTAAGCGGTCTCGAGTCGTGCACTTCTGAGTAGCAACCTTGAGGTCTCGAGTCTGGCTTGAGTCGAGATCAGAAGATCTCGAGTCGCAACCATGCCGGTCTCGAGTCCTTATGTGTGAAGTGCCTGGTTTCGAGTCGCCAACATAACGGTCTCGAGTCGCAACCATGAGTTTCGACTCACAACCTTTGCTGATGTTTCTAGAATCCTCACCCAAATTGTACGAACCAATCAGATTACCCTAACATGTTTTATCATGTCGTACAAGCACCAAATCAGATCAAAACAGTAAATTTCAAATATTCATAGTATCTTCAAGCAGTTTATCCTTAGGGTTTTCTAACATTTTAACCAAACATAACAATATTCATGGTTGTTTAATTTATCCAAATGAACACAACATAATATTACCAACTCCTAAATTCTATAGATTACGAGACAATCATTAAAATACTCTAGTACTACCCTTAGCATTAAACACCATGAATTAGTCATTATGCACCAAGCAATAATTTTAAGCTTCCTGTTAACAGTTTATATCCTAATCCACTAATCTCATCAAGAGGAATCATACTTTCATGTCTCATACATACACCCAAACAATTAACACATACCAATATTCAATCAGATCCATTGTAGACTCACACATAAATATAATCTCAACGTATGCATATAATTTCATTTCTCAAACATCAGTTGCAAAGAATCCAGAAACAAGCCACAGACCACACCATCATCAACCGTCTAAATTTTAACATCATGAATATCTAAGCAACCTAACATATTACACTCAAACAGTACAACAAGGACTCAGATTAAGCATCAACATTCAAAATATAACACATTACTAACCGAAGAATTGAAGGAACGAAAGGAATACACGAGCGGTTTCTGCTCCTACTTTGAACCAAGCCGAGACCAAAACACCCGAAGAGATCTGTTCTGAACCACTATGAACCAAAGTCTGACCCGAACATGTCTGCGATTGACCCGAGTAGAACCCGAACAGAAACCCAAAAACGGAACCGGGGAAACCTGTCTGAACAGAAACAACTATCGCCTCTGCTGCTGCAGACGGCGGCGCTGCTTCGTCATCGTTGCACATCTCTCTTTTCTCTCTAAATTTCTGGGTGGTTGTGGTTGTCGGGGTGCCGGTAGTCGCCAGAAAAGAAGAGAGGGCACGGGTGTGTGTGGGTGTTGTCGGGGTTTCGGCGTCAGACGCCAGGATTGGAGAGGGAGAACGAGAATGGGGGCTGGGGTGTTTATCGGCGATGAAACGACAGGAGTAGCTCCGGCTGTCGGAGTTGAAACGGGGACAACAGAGAGATGTGGTGTACGTGAATGTGATGGTTTGGTTTTCGCATTAATGGAGAAACAGGGCGAGAAGGGGGATGGGGAGGTGATCGGTGCGGGTGTAATGTGCGACTGCCAGAGGATGGTGCCGACCGGAGTTGCTCCGGTGACCGGAATTACAGGGAAGAGATGACAGGGGAGTTTGTGGCTGGATTGTGTAGAGATTAGGGTTTTGGTTTCTTGGAGAAAAGAGATAGGGAGAGGTTTAGGTGCTTAAATAGTTTATGTCTAGGGAGCAGGCTTGGGCCTAGCCCAAATGCGTGAACCTATATAAACGACTACGCGTCTAGTTCAAACCGATTGGCCCGATTATATTAACTCATACGCAAATAGTTGAAACTCTCGTCGTGGATTATTATTATTTTATAATGACGATAATAATACTAATAATAATAATTAATAATAGTTAATTCGAGCACTAATAAAATGCTCGTCTCTCGACGATCAGGATCAAGGGTTCGAGTTGTCACATTCTCCCCATTTTACAGGAATTTCGTCCTCGAAATTTAAGCTAAGACATACGATTCGCTCTAATTATAGACTCCCTGATAACCTAGTGTCATACGTACATACATGTAGTTCACGAAAGTTCACAAAATAAACATATAAGCCACGTAGCACATACGGTCACATAACGTGTAAAATCACATAGCATTAGATTCACAGAGTTGTACGTATCCCACGTAGTACGGATTTTCACAAAATTAATTATAACGTAACGATGAAATCACATAGGGAAGCCCGAAGCGTCACATTATCCCCAAGTTTTAAGAACTTTCGTCCCGAAAGTTAAAGCGTAGCCACTGACAAGCTAGTATGTGTGAGAATGTTTCAACGGGGTGTCACATCATCCCCTTGTTGGTTTGAATTCTCTTCCCGAAATTCAGTTGTAGCCTCAGTGCTGGAAGTAACATTTGTAAACAACTGGGGATACATGCACATCATCTGGTCTTCCCGTTCCTAGGTAAGCTCTGGGCCACGGCGTGAGTTTCCGACGAACTCGGTCTGTTGGTATTATACCACGCTTAAGGGTTTTGATTTCTTGATCCCTGATCTCAACTGGTTCCTCAACGAAGTATAGTTGGTTGTTGATCATGAGTTCCTAAGAGAACGACGAATGTTTCATCTGACAGACACTTCTTCAGATTAGGCACGTGAAAGACGTTGTGTACTGCATTAAGCTCTTCAGGCAGGTTTAGTCAGTATGCTACCTTACCGATCCTTTCGGTAACTTCGAATGGTCCAACGTATCGCGGATTAAGCTTGCCATGTGTGCCAAAATGTCCCACACCCTTCCAAGGTGAAACTTTAAGTAGGACCCAGTCTCCGACTAGGAATTCTAGAGGTTTCTTACATCTATCCGCGTAGCCTTTCTGACGGTCTGGAGCTGCCGCCATGCGTTGTCTATCTTGGGCAATCCTACCCGTTGTGTCATGTGCAAGTTCTGGGCCGGTAACTTGGCTTCCGCCCGACACAGAGGAGACCGGCATCTACGTCCGTGCAATGCCTCAAATGGTGTTGCCTGAATGCTAGTGCGGTAGCAGTTGTTGGAAGGGAATTCTACAAAAGAGAAGTGTCACTCGTATCCAAGGACAATAACACGTGTTCTCAGCATGCCTTTGAGTGTTCGGATGGTGCGTTCGGCCTGACCATCAGTTTCCGGGCGTTAAGTGGTGCTCATGCCTAACTGTGGGCCAAAAGTCTTTGTGCACAGCCCTGCGACGAATCGGATGCAAAACATGGGTTACGATCAGATATAAGAGAAGTTGGCATCCCGTGCCTAGTATCTACTTCTACCAAGTAGATGGTTGCAAGTTTGAAAACTTATCGGTTTCCTTGGTTGCGTGTCGTTACTAGCAGACATTTCATCAATGCCTCGGATAGGAATAAATTAGATGGAAGCATCTCCTAGATCATCTTCCAATTGCTGGAGTTCCGGACTATCGAGCATCTCCCTAAGGTCAGGTGATACTCTTTCGAGTTTAAATCATGAGGGGTTGCTTATACGGTCGAGAAATGCGGGCGTTGCGACGTTAAAAGGTCGTACCTTGAAAACTTAGCGCAAGGCGGTTTTGCGTCGTAGAAGTACCAGGGTAGAGCGTAGGAGTCGTCCTGATTCCCACTGGTTTTCGGAATAGGTTCGGGCATCGTCGAAAGAAACAAGTGTCGAATTTTGACAGGATGGAATAAATTCGAGTGTCGTAACTAGGTGTTAATCGTATCGAGTTCAAAGAACAGTGCTTGCGATACCCGTTACCCCCGGGGTATCCTTGGCTCGTTGCTCCAACGAGTAACATTCATAGGAAGTAATTCGTCCAAACGGAGTCTTGTGCAGAGTAGAGCATGATAAGGATCATGGCATCCGTGAAACATAATACGAGTAGCGAGATAATGCCAGAAGGGTAGTCAAAATTGATGCATTCAGCTTGAGACAAAACATAAAGGCTTTGGGATCAACAATAGAGATTTATCAGATGTCAATGAGGTAGCTGGTCGTACACAAGCTATGGGTGTTTAGAATCCAGAACGTTGCTTGCTGATAAGGGGTGTTACGTCGATGTGGTTAGCGCAAAATGAAGTAGCCAGAGAAGGATGGTCGTCATGTGGGTCTGTAGGTTTCAGGGTCTACTGAGACGTCTGGCAGGATGTGATTTCTCAGGTCGGTAGGAAATCAAGTTCGAGGGGGTTGTTCTAAGTCGTGCGAATGAGTTTGAAGTAGCGCTTGCGTCGTCGGGGGGGGGGGATGTGAAAATGCGAAAACAGGTTCTCGAAAAAGCAGGATTGAAGTAACACACTGCCACATTACAGGGGTCTATGAAGTTTGTCGGTTAAAGGTCGAGTCGACTAAATTCTCTGAACTGGAGAGAAAGTTGGTCAAGGTCCCTATACGAAGAGACGTGGGCGTCGTGATGAAGAAACGATAGAGGAGAGGATTACCACCTTAAGCAGTGAATGATGATTCGTACTAAAGCTAGCAAAAGGGTTCACAAAATCAGAATAGTCGTCAAAGGATATCGGCTCTGGCAATGAAGGGTAAGGCATGCATCTAGGTCACCGTACTCGTCGGTGGGTTGACTGGCTTGTGTCTTCGTCTTGCCACGCCTTCAAATACGCCGGTTTGTAAGAAAGATATCAATTTGCTGGGTTTTGGGGCATGCTAAGGTATGAGGTTGTACTTGAATAAGGGTTAACCATGTAACGAGAAATTTGGGGTAATAACTTCGTGGTTGATGTATAGGTGACATAATTACTGGCACTGCAATGAAAAGCATACACCACGCATGCTTTTCGTGTTCGAGACGTGCAAACAGAAACCCGAAAAGTGTAGACTTACTAGAATGCTTCAAGAATCCAGGTGATCAGTCGGGTGAGGGAACAAGTCTCACCACTTAAGTCGGAAAAGAAATACGCAGGTAAAAAGGGTGCGAATAGCGTCGTCGTTCCTTCTAATATCCCATGATATAGGGGTGGCTCCCATTCGTCGATTCGTTCTCGTAACTTCCCTATGTGGTTCGTAGCAGGCCTTTCCTGAGCATGTCTATCGAGTAAACGTCCTTCGCGTCGATTCGCAGTCCAGGGATGATACCAGGAAATACGTTGATGAGGGCTCGGAATAATTGGTTCCTTTCCCTTAGTGTATCGTGGTTTCGAACCAGGTTTAGGAGGACTCGCTCCTGTTTAACACGTAACACTAGCTCTAGCCTTCGTATGATCCACTGTGTTAAATACTAAATCTATGCATATATACTAACACATATATGCTAATTATATACATACACACATGCGTATTCACACACATAAGTTATGCACAAGTAAATGCCGTTAGTCTACCATTACCAGGTGAGCATCTGAGGTTGACGAACCTTGCAATCCGGAGTGTGGTGTAGTTGTGGTTTCCACTAAAGAACAGTTATAGTCTGGTTTTAATATAAAAATATTTTATGTCCAAAACATTTTATACTCCAAACCAAGTTCACTATAACCAATGGCTCTGATACCAATCTGTCACACCCTCAAAATCCACACGCGGAGTATTACCGCGAGGCGTGTGACGACCAGGATCTTAGCCACTAATTATTTTGAACAAATTAGTTATTGTTATAAACATTAGCATAATTAGTGACCTAATTTAAATTTTTCAAAACATAGTTTAAGTTCACAGCGGAAAGGGGAAGAAAACGCATCGTAATTTAAAACCACGAGTTTGTTATCATGTCACTTACGAACCACGCACTCCATCCGATTGCAACGTCCGTCCAGAGCTGTAACGAGCAACCTGCAAAGCATGCAGTAGAGTGTCAACATAACGTTGGCGAGTTCACGTGTTTGTAGTTTTCCAGTTTTAATTCCAAAAACTTGTTTCAACAGTTAATTTACTCATTTATACATGCCATGCCACTAAACTGTTTTTACAATACCGAATACTAGTCATCCGTACGTTTCCGTAGTGCCCCGTTTGTCAATGTTCTATCATCATTGACGGTTTACCAGAGTCTATTAGTTCACGCCCGATCTCATACGCGGGCACGGTGTGAGGCTGGTGAGACCTAAATAGCGCTATCAACTAATAACCCGTTCGCCAGGCCCCGGGGATTAATCGGTATTAAGTAGTGAGGACTTGAGTGATAGAGTTTCGTTTAGTTTTGCTTGTTGCATCCAGTATAAATAGTAATTAACTAAGGGTCCCGCATAAGGGGAGAAAAGTAGGTTTGTATCCCTCACATGGGATAGTGTTGTTACCCGTATCCCACACAAGGAGATAGAAATACCATATCCCGCACAAGGAGATAGTAAGCAATCCCAAACCAGGAAAAGTTGTTTCGTTCCGTTTCCCAACCACCGGGAACGCATGCTTTAAGTAAAAAGTAGTGAACTCACCTTTGCTTTGCTCGGTTGACAATTTACTCGTGTTACGTTGGTCAACCATATCCTATTATGGTTATTAAATATTTATTAGGTTCGTATGCAAGTAGTGTCACGTATAATCCTACACGTATCTAACACATAGCATGCATGTCATACTAGCATATACGCTATTGGGCCTATCCTAGCATATAAACAGTTAACAGTTAACGGTAACACACAATCCAAAACATAATATCACATTGTGCGGCCCAATAAATAAGCAAGGAAGCCCAGTCGAAACCGGGTGGTCTCGACTCGAGACCAAGAGATCTCGAGTCGCAACCATGAGATTCCGAGTCGCAATCTAAGCGGTCTCGAGTCGTGCACTTCTGAGTAGCAACCTTGAGGTCTCGAGTCTGGATTGAGTCGAGATCAGAAGATCTCGAGTCGCAACCATGCCGGTCTCGAGTCCTTATGTGTGAAGTGCCTGGTTTCGAGTCGCCAACATAACGGTCTCGAGTCGCAACCATGAGTTTCGACTCACAACCTTTGCTGATGTTTCTAGAATCCTCACCTAAATTGTACGAACCAATCAGATTACCCTAACATGTTTTATCATGTCGTACAAGCACCAAATCAGATCAAAACAGTAAATTTCAAATATTCATAGTATCTTCAAGCAGTTTATCCTTAGGGTTTTCTAACATTTTAACCAAACATAACAATATTCATGGTTGTTTAATTTATCCAAATGAACACAACATAATATTACCAACTCCTAAATTCTATAGATTACGAGACAATCATTAAAATACTCTAGTACTACCCTTAGCATTAAACACCATGAATTAGTCATTATGTACCAAGCAATAATTTTAAGCTTCCTGTTAACAGTTTATATCCTAATCCACTAATCTCATCCAGAGGAATCATACTTTCATGTCTCATACATACACCCAAACAATTAACACATACCAATATTCAATCAGATCCATAGTAGACTCACACATAAATATAATCTCAACGTATGCATATAATTTCATTTCTCAAACATCAGTTGCAAAGAATCCAGAAACAAGCCACAGACCACACCATCATCAACCGTCTAAATTTTAACATCATGAATATCTAAGCAACCTAACATATTACACTCAAACAGTACAACAAGGGCTCAGATTAAGCATCAACATTCAAAATATAACACATTACTAACCGAAGAATTGAAGGAACGGAAGGAATACACGAGCAGTTTCTGCTCCTACTTTGAACCAAGCCGAGACCAAAACACCCGAAGAGATCTGTTCTGAACCACTATGAACCAAAGTCTGACCCGAACATGTCTGCGATTGACCCGAGTAGAACCCGAACAGAAACCCAAAAATGAAACCGGGGAAACCTGTTTGAACAGAAACAACTATCGCCTCTGCTGCTGCAGACGGCGGCGCTGCTTCGTCATCGTTGCACATCTCTCTTTTCTCTCTAAATTTATGGGTGGTTGTGGTTGTCGGGGTGCTGGTAGTCGCCGGAGAAGAAGAGAGGGCACGGGTGTGTGTGGGTGTTGTCGGGGTTTCGGCGTCAGACGCCAGGATTGGAGAGGGAGAACAAGAATGGGGGCTGGGGTGTTTATCGGCGATGAAACGACCGGAGTAGCTCCGGCTGTCGAAGTTGAAACGGGGACAACAGAGAGATGTGGTGTACGTGAATGTGATGGTTTGGTTTTCGCATTAATGGAGAAACAGGGCGAGAAGGGGGATGGGGAGGTGATCGGTGCGGGTGTAATGTGCGACTGCCAGAGGATGGTGCCGACCGGAGTTGCTCCGGTGACCGGAATTGCAGGGAAGAGATGACAGGGGAGTTTGTGGCTGGATTGTGTAGAGATTAGGGTTTTGGTTTCTTGGAGAAAAGAGATAGGGAGAGGTTTAGGTGCTTAAATAGTGTAGGTTTAGGTCTAGGGAGCAGGCTTGGGCCTAGCCCAAATGCGTGAACCTATATAAACGACTACGCGTCTAGTTCAAACCGATTGGCCCGATTATATTAACTCATACGCAAATAGTTGAAACTATCGTCGTGGATTATTATTATTTTATAATGACGATAATAATACTAATAATAATAATTAATAATAGTTAATTCGAGCATTAATAAAATGCTCGTCTCTCGACGATCAGGATCAAGGGTTCGAGTTGTCACATATTGTGCAGAACGTAAACATGGAAAACGAGCTTGGTACAATGCAAAAGCCACCAAAGTTAATGAACATTGACGAGTATTCAGGGTGGTCAGATAGGTTTAAAACCTGGGTACAGGCAAATCATTTTGAGTGTTGGATGAAAATTGAGTCAGGGTATGTACCTCCGACAACTGGAACGGGTCTTGAGAAAGCACTTCATCAGTTAACTCCACTTGAACAAGATAGTTTTAAAGCTGAAAAGAAAATGATGAGTACCTTGCAGCAAGCGATCAAAGAAGATATTTTAGTTCTGTTACAACATCAGGATAACTCGCAGTCTGTCTGGAATGCACTAAAAGTAAAGTTTCTTGGAAGTGTTTCGATGATAAAGAGCAAAACAGCATTACTGAAAAAGGAATTTGATATTTTTACGGGCACCAAGGGTGAGTCTACAAAAGAGTTGATCGAGAGATATTGTCATTCGGTTGTAGAAATGAAGCGCTTGAGTATTACCAAAACAGATGAAGAGTGGGTTGACAAGCTGGCAGATGCATTACCGTATGATGAATGGGTCACATATTTGTTGGTTTTGAAAAATAAATTGGAGTATGTTGGGATGAATCTTAGCACGTTTATCGAGAAAATTGAATCGCATGAGCTTAAACTTAAAAAGATTAGAAAAATGAAAGCTTCTAGTGTACAACAAGATGTTTCATTGTACTACAAAGGAAGCTCATCAGCAACATCTAACCTAAGTCCAAAAATTCAGACAACATTTAGTGCTGAACCTACATCTGGAGTTTCTCAAAGCACACCAAGCAACAGTTATTCACCATTTGCAAGTTATGAACCAAATCCTAAGGTTCAAGAACAAGTGTCTCCTCAAAGTTCATCAAGTTCAAATAATCAAAGTCACGGTCTAGGAATTCTGTGCAATATAGTTGTGAACATCAAGAATGGTCAAGAGTTTACAGAATCAGCAGCAAAACAGCATATATCACTACTTGCTTCAGTACTTGAGTCCTATGAAAGTCTTGTTGCCGGGAAAATTGGAAATCCTGACATGACAAAAGAAGACTACGATCAGATCGATCCAGAGGAGCTGGAACCCATAGATATCAAGTGGGGTATGGCAAGCTTAGTAAGGAGAGCACAAAGATTTATGGAAATAACCGGTCGAAACAGTCTCTCAGGACCTGATCAAAAGCTTGGATTTGATAAAACGAAAGTTACATGTTTCAAATGCAAAGAAAAAGGACATTTCAAACGCGAGTGTCCAAACAGGGAAGTAAACAATCATCAGAATCCATTCACAAATGACTACTACCGACAAGCAATCTATCACAAAAATAGTCAGCAGCCATACAATCAAAGACCTCAAATTGAAAACAAGCCAGAAAAGGCTCTTTTGGTTAATCAGGATGATGAGAAGGTTGCAGAAGGGTTTAGTTGGGATAAATATATTCCTGGTGGTGAGGGTTTGGCTATAATGGCAGAGATTATTGATGAGTCAGAATGTGTTGTTGAAACTGAGGAAGTCAGTGAAGTGATGAGTGAAGAGAGTTTGGCAGAACTTGAAGAGGCAGCAGCAGAAGTTTATTATTATCAATCAGAACAGGAAATTATTGCTAGTTCTTTTAAATCCATAATGCCTCCTAACATGTTTGATTCTTTTGCAGGATTCTTCAGCGAGCCAACTACAGGTTTCTGTCCACAATATGACAAAGAAAAAGCTCCGGTTGAAGAAATCATAGATGTTTCTAAAGAAATGAATGAAGAAACTCTGAAGGAGATAGCTGACAAGGCGCTGATGGTCAAGCTGAAAGAGGTAGACAAAACTCAAGAGTCAGAGTCTGTCGAAACGGAGTCTGTCGAAACAGAGTCAATCGAAAAGGAGTCTGTCGAAACAGAGTCTATCAAAACAGAGTCAATCGAAAAGGAGTCCGAGTTCAAATCAGAAAATCTGGATATCAAATCAGGAGAAAAATCAGAGTCTGAGTCTGACGGGTTCGGTAAACCAGAAATTAAAACTGAAAAAGATGAAAAGGTTTTTGAAAAAGTTGATCAAATTTTTGAAACACCATGCGAAAATCTTTTAAAACCTTGCATGGATTGTCTTGAAAAAGACAAAAGGTTTCAAGAATTGAAAAAATATACTGACGAAGTAAAATATGATCTTAATGATGTGAAAGAAGCTTATGACACATTATCACGTTCAATCAAAATGATTCAAAAAGAAAGTATATAAAATGGTAAAGCTACTAATTTGTTCAAAGAAACTGTTATGGAAAAGCAGATGGAAATTAATATTCATCTGGACACAATCGCATCTTTGAAAACGGAACTTGAATTGATGCGTATTGAAAAAGAAAGAGTTGATAAGAAATTGATCAGTTATATTGCTTCATCTTATGTGATTGATCAAATTGTTCCACAACTACCTGATGCTAAACCAGTTTTCAACAATGTTCCATCCCCAATATGGAATCATTATACACAGAAATATCCAGATGGGGTGGAAGCAGCTTTGAATCTCAAGTTGAGAACTGTGGAAAATATCCAGATGGGGTGGAAGCAGCTTTGAATCTCAAGTTGAGAACTGTGGAAAATGAGTTACCTCAAGTTGAGCGATGTATTTGTTGCGGGAAAGAACACAGTTGCTGAAAAAGATTATATCTTTAGTCAGAAAGTTGTTGACGATTTCAATGCAGCGCAAAAGTTGAAAGATGAGACCAACAGATCCACTTTTGTCGAATATGACAAAAGAATCTGTTATCGCTGCAATGAAATTGGTCACATGGCCAAACAGTGTGTTAAAAAGATTGAAAAACCAGTTTTCCTGAAACCCAAACCTAAAACTTCAAATGATGTGAAAGGAAAAACACCGATGATTTCCCCCGTGCGTATTCTGAAATGCGGTGAATCTTTGAAGTTCGAGGACTAGCCAAAATCAACCTTTGAGATTGGCGAATCTTTAAAATCTCGAAAGACTTCAAAGGTTTATCCTAAAACGAAGATTTTTCAAAATCAATCATGGGTGGCGAAACCTAAACAATCGGTTGAAGAAAAGAAAATGGAGAAGGTTTTAAAATCTTAGCCAACAATTGTTGTCACTAACAATGAAAATCTTGACTTTGAATTGGACAAATTGATTGAAGAATTCCCACCAATCAAGGAGGGAGATCTAAAATCAAAATCTGTATCTGAAGTTCCAAATGTTATCTTCAACATTCCGAAAGTTGATGTGTCTCATGATCTTGTATTTGGTAGTGTTCCAAATGTGAAGAAATCTTGGGCATCATTGTTTGAGTGAATGTCTTTAATGTGTGCAGGGGCTTCCGAGGTCGATCATCTCCAAGTGGATCATGGATAGCGGGGCCTCGAGGCATATGACTGGTATGTTAGCTCTACTCTATGATGTCAAATCAATCAATGGAGGATATGTTGGATTTGCGGGAAATCAGGAGGAAGAATCGTTGGTGAAGGAATTCTTACCAATGGAGTTGTAACGTTTGATAAAGTGAACTACATCATTGAACTTGAAAACAATCTGTTGAGCATATCGCGGATTTGTGACAAGACGTTCACAGTACATTTTACAAAAAATGAATGTTTGATCATTAAACCTGGTTTTAAAATTCCAGAAGATATGGTGTTGATCCGAGCTCCACGTGAAAACGATCTGTATGTCCTAGACATGAGCGTCGCAACAACATCAGACAGAAAGCCAAAATGTTTTGTAACTAAAACAAAAGCAACTGAAAAAGAATCAATAATGTGGCATCGTAAGATGGGTCACATTCATAATGTAAGAAGGGTAAGCAAACGGAGAAGTCACACCCAAAGAAGCTCTTGAACTCCATCAAGCTACCGCTCGAAAGACTCCATATGGATCTGTTCGGACCGGTAAATGTGAAGAGCGTAAGTGGAGATCTGTATTGTCTAGTGGTGATTGACGACTTTACAAGATTTTCATGGGTGATGTGTCTCGAAAGTAAAGACCAAACATTTGATTCGTTGATGATTTTGTTCAAAAAGATGGAGACGCTGTACAAACTGCCGATCAGAAGAATTCGAAGCGACAACGGAACAAAGTTTAAAAACAATCGTATGCTTGAGTTTTGCAATGACAGAGGCATTCTTCATGAATTCAGCGCACCGTATACTCCGCAACAAAACGGTGTCGCAGAACGAAAGAATCGCACACTGATCGAAACAGCTCAAACTATGCTAGCTGATTCCAAATTGCTGATATTCTTTTGGAGTGAAGCGGTTGCTACAGTGTGTTATACGTTAAATCGTGTTCTGACAGTAAAAAAGTACAAGAAAACCTGCTTTGAATTACTTCATCGTTATAAACCAAATCTGAAATTCTTAGAACCTTTTGGATCACCTTGCACATTTATTGATCCAGATGGTAAATTTGGTGCAAAAGTTAACGAAGGTTTTTTTGTAAGATATGCAAGTCCACTGAAGAGAGTATTTGTTCCATGCTTGGGGAAGATTATACAAGTTCAGCATGTTGATTGTCAGAAGTTTACTACTCCGGCACAACTTCCCGGAAACAGATTGCTGTTTGACTACGAAAAACTCTGGGAGTCATTCCAATTGCCGACTGAGCCAAGTGAGGAGGAACTAGCATACTTATACCAACAACAACTATCTATGTCACAAGAATAAGTGCCAAGACCGTTGGTAGTTTCTCAGCCCACCGAGGGTGCAAATGATCACGAGGCCGGTCCAAGTGGAACGACACACGAACCCCCAGAAGAACCAGCTCCAACATTTGATCAATCTGATGACTCAGAATCGGAATCCGATCCGATTTTTGACGAGGAACCAAATGTTACAACTTCAAAAGCTGTGGATCACACGGGTGATCAGGATATCACAAACTTGCAATCGGAAGTGAGCGTACCTGACACAGTCATGCCGAGAACTTTGTCTTATCATCCATCAGAACAAATTATTGGTGATCTTCAAAGTGGAGTGAAAACACGCGATCAAATCAACAAAGGGCTTACATGTTTTTATTCTTCTGTAGCTCCTTTACAGGAAGAATTCTCATTAAAATGCTTTATTTCGCAGGTAGAGCCAAAGACATATAAAGAAGCATTAACTGAAGATAGCTGGGTGAATGCAATGCAGGAAGAGCTGCAACAGTTTGAGAAACTTGGAGTATGGAGATTGGTTGATCTTCCTAAAAATCAAAAGCTGATCAAGACCAAATGGGTCTTCAAGTGTAAACGAGATGATAGAGGAGTGATCGTGAGGAATAAAGCATGTTTGGTAGTCCAAGGGTTTAGTCAGCAAGAAGGCATCGATTTTACTGAAGTGTATGCGCCTGTTGCCAGACTCGAGGCAATTAGAATCTTCCTGGCATTCGCGTCTTGGAAAGGATTCAAGGTCTACCAATTAGATGTCAAATCTGCAATCCTTTACGGAAAGATCAAAGAAGAAGTGTATGTCGGACAACCACCGGGTTTCACCGATCCAGTGCACAAAGACAAGGTCTATCTACTCGACAAAGTGCTTTACGGGTTACACCAGGCCCCGAGAGCCTGGTACGAGACGCTTTCCCAACATCTGCTGGCCAACGGGTTCATCAGAGGGACGGTCGATAGTACTTTGTTTACAAAAGAGGTTGCAGGGCATTTACTCATCGTGCAGATTTACGTTTATGACATAATCTTTGGTTCAACAAACGACGAATTGTGCAAAGAGTTCGAGAAGGTGATGAAGAAAAAGTTTGAAATGAGTTCAATGGGGGAGATGAAGTTCTTCCTAGGGCTTCAGGTTGAGCAAATGCCTGAAGGAATCTTCATACACCAGACAAAATACATGAATGATGTGCTTGACAAGTTCAATATGTCTGAAGCATCTTCAATCTCAACCCCCTGGCTCAAAATCATGGGATTTGTCCGGACGAAAGGGTTGAAAAAGTGGATGAGACGTACTACCGGTCGATCATTGGATCCTTAATGTATCTGACTGCGTCCAGACCGGACATCATGTATCCAACTTGTCTATGCGCCAGATATCAGTCCAGCCCAAGACAGTCACACCTGACAATTGTGAAGAGAATTTTACGGTATCTTAAAGGCTGCCCAAGCACCGACTTGTGGTATCCTAAGTCTGGTGACTTTTCTCTTACTGGTTATGCTGATTCTGACTTCGGGAGCTGTAAGCAAAATGCAAAGTCCACAACTGTTGGCTGTCAGTTCTTTGGAACTCGACTTGTTACTTGGAAGTGCAAGAAACAAACCACA
Organism: Helianthus tuberosus; assembly: GCA_030545235.1. Taxonomy (NCBI): domain Eukaryota; kingdom Viridiplantae; phylum Streptophyta; class Magnoliopsida; order Asterales; family Asteraceae; genus Helianthus; species Helianthus tuberosus. Next base: position 80,038,184 of record CM060441.1, on the reverse strand, counting down.
GTCTCTCTCTCAACCTGTGAGGCTGAATACGTTTCGGCTTCCAGCTGTTGCTCTCAGATCCTCTGTATCCAGCAGCAGATGAGGGACTATGGTTTGCAGTTCTTAGATACGCCAATCTTTGTGGACAATGAGGCGACAATAAATATAACTAAAAATCCGGTTCATCACTCTAAAACGAAACATATTGAAATTCGACATCATTTCATCCGTGATTGCTACGAGAAGAAATTGATTCGAATTGATCATATACACACCGATGATCAGAGAACTGATTTTTACACAAAACCTTTTGATAAAAAGAGATTTAACTATCTTTTGAAATTAAATGGGTTGAAAAATTTGTTTTCTGGGAGGGTTGTTGAGTGTGAAGCCGAGGAGGACGGCGATCTGAAGTGATCCACGTCTTGTTGTCAAGTTTCTGTACAGTTTTATTTTCTGCTTGATAAAATCAAAAACATAAAAATATGTTTTTGATTTTAGGGGGAGAAAGTTTACAGAAAATACAAAAACATGGTAAAATTTCAAAATCCAAAAACAGTGAAAAAGTCAAAAAGAGTTTGTGTAAAAAGGGGAAATAATAGCACATCAGCTAGACAGTTTGTGACAACCCTCGTAATTACATGTATCCGTATGATTAATTAATATTAAATTGTGCTTAATGATTGTGCAGAAATTTGACTAAATGGTCCTGAATGTTTTCCTAAGTGTTGGGAATTAATAGTGTCACAAAAAGTTACATAAAAGACACTATACGGAATAACCTAGCACTTTAACGAAACGGTATCTAACCGAACAACCGGACATTACCCGGAACACCAAAATTTTACCAGAAACATTGTTGTATTATTTTTGGACTAGTTATGATCCCCGAACACCCTGACATACTACATATTGCGTGATATACATAAAACACTAGACTTTATAATTATCTTCCACCAATTGCCTACTTACCATCAAATTACACATGGACCCCCTCCCCCTTTTGAGGTTTACGATTTTGGGGATGGCCCCACCATAATATTTATAAGATCTTATAATAACTTACTTAGATTTCTTGGATTCCCCTTAGATTTGATAAGATCTTGAAATATCTTGCTTAGATTCTCTTTAGATTATAAGTAACCTACTTGTCATAAAAATTTACACATAACCCCCCCCCCCCATCAAAACTTACGGCCCATGTGGGGGACCCCACCAAGATTTTATGACAATATTTTATTTGATATGTTGCTTGTGTATCTTGCCAAGATATTGTAAGAAATCTTATAGGTATGATGGCCTAGATACTAAATCATTACATATCTTCATCATTTCATTCTCTCACTTCACAAGTTCACTCCACCTCCCTCACCATCTCTCTCCCTCTCTCGGCCCTCTCTACAACCGCCACCACCACCACCTTGTCACCACCATACAACCATTTACTTGCTTGTTTCAAGTACTAGAAGGTGATTAAAGGAACTTGTAGCTTGTGGATCATCAAGGAGCTTTCACTACTTGCATTCATCCACCATCTTCATCATCTCTTGTTCTTGAGTTCTTTCCTAGCTTTAAGCTAGTTGTAAGGCTTCCTTAAACTCTTGTTTAATTTTATTTTGACTAGTTGAAAGATTGTTGTTTAATGTTTAACACAAGAACACTAAAAGAAAATGAACAAGAATCATGAACATTAGATTACATAGAGATGATGAAATCCTATTAAAATCAATGTTGTTAAGTACATGCATGGCATTTGATTGTTGATTTCTTGATAAACACTTGTTTAGGATATTTGCTTGCATGTTTTAGTAACATTTAAATGACTAACAACATGCTGAGTAACATTTTCAGCCAACTTCAGTTGGCTGTAAACCGACCGTTATAAATCGAAAAATCGATTTTTATGAAGTCTAAATTATGTATTTTCGAAATGCGGTTCTAATGGCACTGGAATCATAATTTTGGGACTTCGTTTGCTATTTTTAAAGGGTCGTTTTTCACAGCAGCAAAAGCTGTGTTTTTACTGCAGAAAATGTGTGTTATTTTTTTCGTCATAACTTGAAATCTGTGAAGAATTAGCTAATAAAATTTGTACTGTAGATGACCACTGATGTCGTTGTAATTCTCCAACTGGAACTTCATCAATCGGACTTACGATATATTTTAAATGAATTTTTCCGTGGACTGCAGTCAGAAAGTGACGAATCTGATTTCAGTCCGGTAAATGATTTTTTATAAAATATTGGTAATGAATTGGATCCCGATATTTTTACACAGTAATATTTGGAATGTTTAAAACATTCTGTAAAAGTTTGGGAATTTTTGGCGTGAGTTAACTATTTTATTAAAATACCCGAAAACAGTCCAGTTTTGGATGTTCAAGCTGAAACAATATAACTAGTGATTTGCATGTCTAAATGTCGGTTATGTTATCCGATAATGATCTAACGTGTTATATGTCAATGAAAGTGTTATGTACAATATCGTATGCTTGCTCTTGAGTAGTTATAAGTGGAATGTTTATATGAGCGTGAACTATTGGAGTGAGTGCATGTTATGGCATGTTATGTAGTAGATACGTGTAGGAACTTTGTGTTCTATTTGAAACCACTAAATGACTAACTGGTAATCATATTAGGACGTGATTGACCGATCTTGATTGTTAGCTATTTTGAGAGTCAAACCGAGCAACCAAAGGTGAGTTCACACTCTTTCTAAGGCATGGGATTCCCGGTGGTTGGGAATGGGTTAAAGAACTAAAATGGAACCTGCATATCCTCCTTAGGTAGGATGTGTACCGCCATCCTCCATGGGTAGGATGCCAATATTAATCCTGCGTATTCTCCTTGGGTAGAATACGTACGTTCGTCCTCCTTGGGTAGGACAACAACCTTAAACTTACTAGACAAATCTCTATCATGAAGTCCCTCATTTTTATATCGACTTAATCGTCGGGCCAATGGCGAGCGGGTCATTAGTTAATAGCGCTATTAGGGTTGACAAACCTCACACCGTGCCGTTCGGACGGGCGTGTACTAATGGATCTGGGCAAACTGTCAATGATGATAGACATTGACGTAGGGCACAACTATTGTTCGTTAGTTGTCGATATGGTAACGGTCTAGTGGTTCACATGGGAAAGCCCCCACTGATTTAAGATATGGTTTGTGGAATAACAAAGATACTGGTTAACTCATGGTTTACGAAACAACTTATGGTTTTCAAAACAAACGACTAAAACTAAACAACCAACTGTGAACTCGCTCAACTTTGTTGTTGACTCCTTGTTACATGACTTGCAGGTCGTTAGATGCTTATGGAGTTTGCACGAGGAGGTGGTCGTTGTGGGATATGGACCGTTATGTCCCGTTCTAAACATTTAAACCTTATGAACTTATTGAACTTATGTTTTGGTTTTACGTCTTATGCTTCCGCTATTTAATTTGAACTTGGTTAACTAGTTTTTGAACACCAATTATATTGCGTGGTTGGATTTTATCTATTCTAAATACATTGTTCAATATGATTGGTGGCTGGATCCTGGTCATGTTACGCCTCCAAGCGGTGATACTCCGCGTGTGGATTTTGGGGGTGTGACAGATTGGTATCAGAGCCATTGGTTATAGTGAACTTGGTTTTAAAAAGGGAAAACTTTTTGACAAAACCAGACTATAACCTGTACAGTGCTCAACGATCCACAACGACGCTTCGCTCCACGTGCAAGACTCGACACAGTTGGTGGTATGATTTATGTTTATATTGTCTGTCTGATATTTCACATAGTGCATTAGTTAACGTGATAACTACTATTTGAACCTTGTGTGCTTACTCTCTTCTGTCATCCCACGCTTACGCACTTTCGCGACACTCTTCTCACTTACGTTGCTTCATTGTGAAGATCATGAGTGGATGTTTGAACTTGACTCAAGCCCAGCTGACGGCTCTAATCAACGATCGAGTGGCTGAGGCACTCGCAGCTGTCCCTGCAAGAGGTATAACCTGCCATATCAACCCATCTTAGGACGTTTAGATCCTACCCTCGCGAACCCACCCTTGTGCTTAACCTTGTCTTTTATTATCGCGCCACAGGTCAACATGCTCCGCCTCCCGTATGTACGTTCAAAACGTTCATGGATTGCCGACCTAGTACCTTCAGCGGCACAGAAGGAGCAGTAGGTCTTCTTCACTGCTTCGAGAAGATTGAGTCTGTTTTTGAGATGTGTGAATACCCTGAAGATCGTAGGGTGAAATTTGCTACTGGAACACTCGAAGGTGCTGCGTTAACCTGGTGGAAAGCACAGGTTCAACTACTAGGGCTGGCGGTTGCTAATGCCACCCCATGGAATGACTTCAAAGATTTGATCAAGGAAGAGTACTGTAGTTGTGACAACTCGTATTTTAGAGCTTTTCGTGGTGCGCTAATGTAATTTATATGTACAATGCTTGACTGGTGAATGTGGTAATTCTTAAACTGAATGCTTATGAGTTGTTTATGTACTTGCTTCCTTTGCATGTTATTATGTAATATAGTCTACGTGAATCATGTATGTAGTGACTAATGTGTTGATGTGTTAGAAACGATTGTGAATATTAGGGGGTTATGTGAATTCATGAGAATGAATATTTAACTCACATCAAGTATCAGGATCACACATCACCTTCCCGACCACACACTCCATGACCGAATGGATTTGTTATCGGCCCAAAACCCCCATCTCTTATACTTTGATTCGTGGCCCAAATGAAGCCCAACAGTGAGCCGAGGTGTTATTTTTGTGAGTATGCGTACGTGCTCTTATTTTGCAAACACAATCAAACCCTAAAACACTTCCTCTCATCCTTTCTCACAAACCGTCGGCTGCCCCCTTTTTGGATCGAAGCATTCTCCTTTCCCCTTGGCAAGCACTTCAACTCTAGTTCTAGTTCACCCTCTTCAATCTCTCGGTTAGTATTGACATGCTATTTTAATTCTTGACTTCTCGTTCTCATCTATGTGCAACTTGTGCGATGATTGGCAAAGTAATTAGAAATCATGTTCGAATCATATAAGATCAGTAAATGGATCTTTGATGTTTAATTAGAATTATATACGAATGAATCAGTGATTCAGAATTTTATATGTGCATGATCGTATGATGCTTAAGGCGCTCGACCAAGAGATGGTTATGAAGGGATTGAAATCTTATTGTATATGATTATATGATAAATGGTTGATTGATCCATCATACTGTTCGATTAGTGTAATACATGAATGATAATGTATGTTGTGATCTATGTTCGATAATATCGTTATTATAAATCCGATCATGTAAATGAATATAGCTTAGCAATGATTATGCGTGCGATTGATTATGATGGTGATGTTTTGATGATTTCTGTTAAGTGATAAATGAATGTTAGTAATCACATGATATCCTAGGGAATTGATGTAACAATTGTGTAATCGGTCCAATGTAATCGAGGTGTTATGGCCATGTGAAATTCATAAGTGTTGGAAATCATGCAAAGTCACTATCCTAGAGATAGAAAAGGGGACCCATGTGAGATCTGTTCAAGCCATGTGGTTGTTTTAATGAATTGTCAGAAAGCATTGCATGGGTACTAAACATTAAGATGATGCCTTGTGTGTAATTGAAATTGATGTAAATGGCGGCTCAACTTCATGGATAATATGCATATTATAATCTTAGTACACATGGAACAAAGATGATGATATGATCGGCTGTAGTGAACTAGGGTTTCTTTGTGTGGATAGTAAATGTTGTCAAAACGGTACACTCGACTATGAGTATTATTACATCTCCGTGGACTTTGGATATGCATGAGTAGGTGGACTGATACGTACCATTTGTTGATTGATTTCATGTACACACGTTATGATTACGAGTCATACGTAAACTTTATGTAAACTGGTTTTCACATACATGATTGAACGGTGCCGTGTATTATGCTGTATGAAACTACATGGTCAGTGTCCATACTTGCCACCTATGTATTACCCATGTCCACAGCGTATGCATTCAACCACTTGAACTATGCAACCTAGATGAACGAGTACTGTTAGTATAAACTATTACTTACGTGATACTTGTGTTATGTGCTGAATACGTGTATATGTGCCGCTATCTGAATACGAACCTAATGGACATGGTAACAATGTTAGGACTTAAGTGACTAAAGAGATTTAACAAGTAAATTACCAGCTGAGCAAACCGAGGTGAGTTCACTACATTCGAGCATGCGTCCCAGTGGTTGGGGACAGTCAATGGGTATTCCGTGGAGGGATGAGTCTTTTGGGTAAAAACGGGTATATTGGTTAATATTCTCACCTATCATTATTGTAAGTCCCTTATGTTGTTACCTGGAGGGTAACGGGTATTAGTTGGTAGTGCTACTTAGGTTTAGCACCCTCACACCGCTCCTGGATAGGACGTATGTGAACTAATGACCCAGTCGGGGCCCAGTACTGGATAGGAGTACGTGGGAAAAGGGCAGTCATGTACATCAGGAGCCGTCTTGTTCAAAATTGAGATATTAACAATATTACTTGCATTGGTTATTGAACTGTTTTACATTCAACTAGTAACAAACGTTTTCTTAAACTGTGGACTCGCCAGCTTTGTCTGATACACTTGTTACATGCTCGCAGGTCGTTAGGTACTTGGGAACAGGAACTTGTTGGCTGGAGGGCGTGAGTGGTCATGGTTGCATTGATGGGTTATTTATCAAACATTTATTTACTATAGTTGTTTAGAAAGTATTTACATTATGTTACGTTAACGCTTCCGCTGAACTTGAGGGTTTTTGAATTACTTATGTTTGGATTTTATTACTACTAAATGATGAAACTTTATTTTAAACTTACGAATTCAATGTAATTAGTGGCTCATTACTAGTGGTCACACGCCTAACAGGGACACTCCCTAAGTGGTGATTTGAGGGTGTGACAGTTTGGTATCAGAGCCACTGGTTATAGTGAACTTGGTTTTTAAACGTTTTTGTAAAACCATACTATAACCGATCAGTTCTGAATACGTGAATACGACCATGACACTCAGCTCCAGACTGCAAGGTTCGTTTCTCGTTTACTATTGCATAGTATATCTAGTGTTTGCTTATGAATAACATCACATGTGAATGCACACTTAGCACTGCAGTATGAACTTCTATGTTACCAACCCATGTTACGTGTTTTAAGAGTGCGACTCTTCTAGAACCTTCATGATCTATGTTGTGGCGTCATCTGTCTTATTGCTCGAATTCGGGGAACCTTTTAGCGCGAGTTAAGAGGCACTGAGATAAGCATGCAAATTGCCTAATTATTATGGGTGCACACATAATAATAATGTGGGGTGCATGCGAGTCCCAGTGAGGCTTAACAAGTGAAAAAGGGGTTCCGTCCCATTAATTGATCAATGTGAAACACAACAATCTGTAGGAGTCATAGCAGCGATTGTCTCCTACTCGAACGTGATCTTTTCACTCCTCTGTGAATCATTACGAATCTCGATGCTATCGAGTATCACCTGAACCCTCATCTGAAAGCCTAGCGAACTGAGTAGAATGTTAGGTGCTTGTACGAACGTCCCCGAGTTGGATGTTGCAGCATCAATGATTGGTCTGTACCCCTCTCACTCCTCTTTGTTTGTGGGAACTCAATGTACTGACGTCTTAGACCCCGAAGCGCGATCACATCTGCAACACTCTGGAAACATATCGTGCATTACCCAGTTAACTTGCAAGAACGATGGACAAGAGGATGAGCGTAGAGCCTCACCAACCTCATTATTAGAACGATCTTGATTACTGGTAGCGAACATCAGCAATTTGACTTCAATCGAATCCTAAACGACTTATGAGAGTCAACTCTTACGAATCAATTGGGACATCGGCGATGACAATCGACTGTAGTATGGAATGTGTGATTGTCAGCACAATGAGTAACGCTTTAGGACGTGGCACGGAAATGTGACAGGATGGACCTTGTTGGTGAAAGGTCGCAGGGCTCCGTTTTGAGCAACGACAATAGAGGAAACAGTCATGGCAACATCAAGGTACTCGTAATCGTAGCATGGAAACGAAGGTGACATTGGCAAGGAATAACTGCTGTTAAGTCAAGACGTCAACAACCCAGGGAACAATGATAGTTTTGGGAGTTCTAGTAGCAGTAGCAACAACACTTGATGTGGTACTCGTGAAGGGCATTTAGGATTGGCGTGGGCGACGCCAGGATTATAACAACATGGTGGCCTACACGTTCTTAGTAACGAATCGCTTCGTCACTGTTTTGCTCAACCCTGATACTTCTTGAAACCGAACCTGCTGTGGAATCGGCAGATGGCAAGCCCACTGAAACCTCATATGATTGTTGGAATGCAAACTCGCCCTTGTGGGACAAGTGTTCGACATCGACCTTCCTTCTGCCATTCCTGATAGTTTCGATGCAGTAGTCAGTGTGGATTGGGTATTCAGATATCGCACAGATTTATCCCGTGAGAAGAAAATTTCGCGTATCTCTCCCTAGTGGCGAATCGTCGTCTGTCCTAAAACATCAGTGTGGTGTAAAGGTTAGTATCATTTCGACAATGAAAGCCAGGAGAGTCTACGGAGGCACTACCCCGCTATGTTGGCAACCGTTACTAATGTTTGGGCTAAGGAAAGAGGATCGAGTATCCACCAATTGTTCGTGATTCCACTCAGCGTACTACCCGGGGAGCTTTCAGATTTACTCCCACCACCGTTAGGCAGAATCTTAGTTTGATCTCACGGCAGGGGCAGCCCTGATTACTCGTGCTACATACCGTCTTACACCAGGAGGGTTGCAAGGACTATCTACAGGAACTGTTGCACAGGAATTTTGTTGAACGTAGATTTTGTTCGCTTTGGGGAGCCCCAACTATATTCTGGAAGATAAAGCCTTTTCGTATGTGTACTGATTATCCAGAACTCAGCAAGGTGACAATCAAGAACTGTTTGCCTCGATCATGTATTGACGGAAGACCAAGAGGAGAATGTTCCTGAAACGGCATATCAAACGCAATACGGCCATTGCGACTTTGTACATCATGACCATTGAGTTAATCGACATACCAGCAGCTTTATGGACCACGTGAATCGACCGTATTTATGGGTGATGTTCTGGATCATTTCCAAGAGGAAGAAACATCATGGGAGGCATTTGTATTTTAGTTTAGAGCTCCTGAGGGAGGAGCCATTCCACGCGAAGTCTTGTTAAAGGTAACTTCTGGATTCGAAAGGTACATTTTGGGCATATAAACAACGAAGTGGGAATACGCGTGGATCTCGCCAAGATCCATTTTGTTAGGAACTGATCAACACCAAAGATCCCTTCGAGGATACAACAATCTCTTTAGCACAGCAGGGTGCAGTGCTCGTAGAAGACAAAACAGGAGGATATCTTTTCAGTTTTCGAATCCCAACTCTGCAATGCACTGATCATCGCCTTTACCCGAGGATGCGAATGATCTAGTAGTATACCATGACGATTCAAAGCAGAGACCCAGTTACATGCCAATGAAGCACGAGAAGGTGACGCTTTATGTAGTGGATTTGCAGGAAGAATTGCATGAATAATAACCTGCGGTTGAAGCCATGGACCTTGGAATTAAGATGGAGGCATCATTTGGACGGTACCGATTGCACCATTTAGACCGATCACAAGGGCATCTTGTGTACCCTTGTTTTGAGTGAGCTAATTATGCGATGGCATCGCTGGATGGAACTTTTGGATGATTACGACCGTGAAACCTGGACGTGCACGAGCTTTGCAGCTCGCTATCGACTTTAACATACCTGATCAGGCTCGCCTTTTTCAAGTTGAAGAACTAAAGGAAGAGAGTTCCCAAGATTGACCCATGCGGGGCATGGGGAAGCAACCTTTGGCAGGTCGGACGATATTTGCTACTTCATGGAACGAATATGGACCTCACTATACAGTAACCTTAGGGAACTGGTGCAGGCGAATCATACGGGCCTCGATATCCTATTCATCTGAGTTTTGATAGGATGTATTAAAACCTGAAGACCATATACGGGTGACCAGGCCTGAAGGCCCACATAGCCACGCGTGGGAATGATGTTTGACATGTAGGAAAGTCAAGGTGGGATATTAGCAACCAGAAACACATGTATGGAAATGAGAACAGATTGCCGTGGATTTTGTCACTAGTCTACTTACAACTCGAAACGAAAACATTATCACCTAGGTGATCATTGATGGACTCAAGTTACCAGCACACTTTCTTGCAATCGAGAAAACTGACGAGTCGTCACAGCTTATGAATATTCCTCTGAGAGAGGCGGCTTTTACGCACGAGGTGTCAACTCCTGTTACCTCTGATTTTGATCTATACCTGATTTATGACAAGCATTACGCAACACTCTCGGCACACGTCTAAACATGAGCATTACTTATCACCATAAGGCAATTGGTCAGAGTAAACGAACCCCCCCCCCCCTTGACACTCGAAGACATGCTGCAAGCATGTGTGGGATTGACTTAGTGAAAATTGGAATGACACATATCTTTGATTGGGCTCTACCTTAACAGTTACCATTCTAGTATTCAGACAGCTCGGTTTGAGACATTGCATGGATAGTAACGCTAATATCCTTGTTGGATTAAGGTGGGTGACAACCTAATCACAAGTCCAAGACTTGTGCTTGAAACTCTTGAAGATTGCTTAGATCGGAAATTGTTTGACGGCAACGCGTGACTATCAAGAAAGCTGATAAGCTTAGCAAACACTGGGAGTTCGCTGTAGGCGAACGTGTCATAATCGAAAGTCTCACCCTGGGAGGGTGCGGTGCACTGTAGAAAACGTGGCAAGCTTAGTTTACGATGCGTTGGGACATTCGGATTTCTGGAACGAATCGGTGACATGGCTCACAAACTTGGGTAAACTGACGAAATGGAATAACGTTCGCGGTGACATTTATACCCCGAGTTTAAGGCAGTGTTTGTCCGATGAAACACTTGTGATACCTTTACCAGAGTCTGGGGTTATCGGACCATTTGTATTTATCAGGGAATCTATCGGAAATCATGGACCAGGACGTTCCAATCGTGAAAGTTCGTAGGAACTCAAGGCGTGGACCGGAGTTCACGTGGGAACGCAATGATCGTAGTAAACTCTAGTATCCTCAGTTGTTCAAGCGGTTGTATCAATTTATGATGTCATTGACGAATTTCAGGACGAAATTCCCTTTCAAGTTGGGGATGATGTGGTAACCTCGGAAAATCCACAGTCATCCTGAGTTAACGTCTTGCTGCTTTGGATTGCTTACCTGTCAAATTTCGGGACAAAATTTCTTTCAAGTTGGGGATGATGTGACAACTCGTATTTTAGAGCTTTTCGTGGTGCGCTAATGTAATTTATATGTACAATGCTTGACTGGTGAATGTGGTAATTCTTAAACTGAATGCTTATGAGTTGTTTATGTACTTGCTTACTTTGCATGTTATTATGTAATATAGTCTACGTGAATCATGTATGTAGTGACTAATGTGTTGATGTGTTAGTAAACGATTGTGAATATTAGGGGGTTATGTGAATTCATGAGAATGAATATTTAACTCACATCAAGTATCAGGATCACACATCACCTTCCCGACCATACACTCCATGACCGAATTGATTTGTTATCGGCCCAAAACCCCCATCTCTTATACTTTGATTCGTGGCCCAAATGAAGCCCAACAGTGAGCCGAGGTGTTATTTTTGTGAGTATGCGTACGTGCTCATATTTTGCAAACACAATCAAACCCTAAAACACTTCCTCTCATCCTTTCTCACAAACCGTCGGCTGCCCCCTTTTTGGATCGAAGCATTCTCCTTTCCCCTTGGCAAGCACTTCAACTCTAGTTCTAGTTCACCCTCTTCAATCTCTCGGTTAGTGTTGACATGCTATTTTAATTCTTGACTTCTCGTTCTCATCTATGTGCAACTTGTGCGATGATTGGCAAAGTAATTAGAAATCATGTTCGAATCATATAATGGATCTTTGATGTTTAATTAGAATTGTATACGAATGAATCAGTGATTCGGAATTTTATATGTGCATGATCATATGATGCTTAAGGCGCTCGACCAAGAGATGGTTATGAAGGGATTGAAATCTTATTGTATATGATTATATGATAAATGGTTGATTGATCCATCATACTGTTCGATTAGTGTAATACATGAATGATAATGTATGTTGTGATCTATGTTCGATAATATCGTTATTATAAATCCGATCATGTAAATGAATATAGCTTAGCAATGATTATGCGTGCGATTGATTATGATGGTGATGTTTTGATGATTTCTGTTAAGTGATAAATGAATGTTAGTAATCACATGATATCCTAGGGAATTGATGTAACAATTGTGTAATCGGTCCAATGTAATCGAGGTGTTATGGCCATGTGAAATTCATAAGTGTTGGAAATCATGCAAAGTCACTAACCTAGAGATAGAAAAGGGGACCCATGTGAGATCTGTTCAAGCCATGTGGTTGTTTTAATGAATTGTCAGAAAGCATTGCATGGGTACTAAACATTAAGATGATGCCTTGTGTGTAATTGAAATTGATGTAAATGGCGGCTCAACTTCATGGATAATATGCATATTATAATCTTAGTACACATGGAACAAAGATGATGATATGATCGGCTGTAGTGAACTAGGGTTTGTTTGTGTGGATAGTAAATGTTGTCAAAACGGTACACTCGACTATGAGTATTATTACATCTCCGTGGACTTTGGATATGCATGAGTAGGTGGACTGATACGTACCATTTGTTGACTGATTTCATGTACACACGTTATGATTACGAGTCATACGTAAACTTTATGTAAACTGGTTTTCACATACATGATTGAACGGTGCCGTGTATTATGCTGTATGAAACTACATGGTCAGTGTCCATACTTGCCACCTATGTATTACCCATGTCCACAGCGTATGCATTCAACCACTTGAACTATGCAACCTAGATGAACGAGTACTGTTAGTATAAACTATTACTTACGTGATACTTGTGTTATATGCTGAATACGTGTATATGTGCCGCTATCTGAATACGAACCTAATGGACATGGTAACAATGTTAGGACTTAAGTGACTAAAGAGATTTAACAAGTAAATTACCAGCCGAGAAAACCGAGGTGAGTTCACTACATTCGAGCATGCGTCCCAGTGGTTGGGGACAGTCAGTGGGTATTCCGTGGAGGGATGAGTCTTTTGGGTAAAAACGGGTATATTGGTTAATATTCTCACCTATCATTCTTGTAAGTCCCTTATGTTGTTACCTGGAGGGTAACGGGTATTAGTTGGTAGCGCTACTTAGGTTTGGCACCCTCACACCGCTCCTGGATAGGACGGATGTGAACTAATGACCCTGTCGGGGCCCAGTACTGGATAGGAGTACGTGGGAAAAGGGCAGTCATGTTCATCAGGAGCCGTCTTGTTCGGAATTGAGATATTAACAATATTACTTGCATTGGTTATTGAAATGTTTTACATTCAACTGGTAACAAAAGTTTTCTTAAACTATGGACTCGCCAGCTTTGTCTGATACACTTGTTACATGCTCGCAGGTCGTTAGGTACTTGGGAACAGGAACTTGCTGGCTGGAGGGCGTGAGTGGTCATGGTTGCATTGATGGGTTATTTATCAAACATTTATTTACTATAGTTGTTTAGAAAGTATTTACATTATGTTACGTTAACGCTTCCGCTGAACTTGATGGTTTTTGAATTACTTATGTTTGGATTTTATTACTACTAAATGATGAAACTTTATTTTAAACTTACGGATTCAATGTAATTAGTGGCTCATTACTAGTGGTCACACGCCTAACAGGGACACTCCCTAAGTGGTGATTTGAGGGTGTGACAGTAGTCGTGACGACATCCACAAACTAGAGGTGGAATTTTTCAATCTGAAAATGACGGGGTCTGAAATTGAGGCGTATACGAAGAGGTCAAACGAGCTGGCCATCTTATGTCCTACTATGGTGGATCCTCCTATCAAGCGTATCGAGCTGTACCTTAAGGGTTTAGTGCCAGAAATTCAGAGCCACGTGACCTCAGCTAATCTTGGCACCATTCAGCAAATCATCCGTTTGGCTCATCGTCTCACTGATCAGGCAGTTGAGCAGAACAAGCTGCCCAAGCGTATTAGCGCTACTACTACTTCTGATTCTCCCAGTGATAACAAGCGTAAGTGGGATGGAGCCTCCAGCAAGGGTTCGACTTCAGCTCAGTCTCAGTCTTAGCAGCGAAGGACTGATGACTACAAGAGCCCTGGTCAGCAATCTTCGGGTAGTCAGGGGCAGGGTGGATACAAGGGAAACCACCCCAAGTGCAACCAATGCAACAAACATCATAGTGGGCAGTGCAACAAGGGTCGTTGTCTGAGGTGTAACAAGTTTGGTCATGAAGCCAAGGATTGCAGGGGTTCACGTCCTGTGAATCAGAATCGTCAACAGCAACCGCAAGCCCCACAGAATCAGCAGCAGCAACAGCAGGGTAACAGGGGATGTTATCAGTGTGGTGTTGAAGGTCACTTCAAGAGAAACTGCCCCCAGTTGAACCAGAAACAGAACAACAACAACAATCAGGGGAACGGAAACAATAATGGGGGAAACAATGATGGCAATGGAGCCAGGGGACGTGTTTTCGTGCTGGGTCAGGGTGATGCAAGGAACGATCCCAACGTGGTGATGGGTAAGTTTCTTCTTGATGATTTCTTTGTTACTGTTTTATTCGATTCGGGTGCCGATACTAGTTATGTGTCCTTAAAAGTTAGTCGAATGCTTAAGCGCACCCCAACACTTTTGACCACCAAACACATGGTAGAGCTAGCAAACGGTAAAAGTTTAGAGGCCACACACATAGTTAAGGGTTGTAATCTTGTTCTTGCTGAACAGACCTTTTCTATCGACCTCATTCCTATCGTTCTGGGTAGTTTCGACGTTGTTATTGGGATGGATTGGTTATCTCAACATCAAGCGGAAATTCTTTGCAACGAGAAGATTGTCCGCATCCCTCGTTCTGGTGAAGAACCCCTCGTAATTCGTGGCGACAAGAGTGGTGCTGTTGTGAGCATCATCTCTTTCCCTAAGGCCCAGAAGTGTTTGCGAAAGGGCCACACTGCCATTCTAGCTCTCGTTACTGACGCATCAATGGAGGAGAAGAGAATTGAGGACATTCCTATTGTACGCGATTTTCCTGAGGAATTCCTCGAGGAATTACCTGGTCTTCCGCCTCATCGTCAAGTCGAGTTTCAAATCGAGCTAACTCCTGGAGTAGCGCCCATAGCTCGCGCACCTTATCGTCTAGCTCCATCAGAACTTGAAGAACTGTCCTCGCAACTACAAGAGCTCTTGGACAAAGGTTTTATTCGTCCTAGCTCTTCGCCCTGGGGAGCTCCAGTCTTGTTTGTGAAGAAGAAAGACAGTACTTTCAGAATGTGTATTGACTATCATGAACTTAACAAGGTGACCGCGAAGAATCGTTATCCTCTCCCACGTATTGATGACCTATTCGACCAGCTGCAAGGGTCGAGCTTCTACTCTAAGATTGACTTAAGATTGGGCTATCATCAGCTGAGAGTCCGAGATGAGGACGTCTCTAAAACAGCATTCAGGACTCGTTATGGGCATTATGAATTTCTGGTTATGCCTTTCGGATTGACGAATGCACCCGCGGTCTTCATGGATCTCATGAACCGAGTGTGCAAACCCTACATGGATAAGTTCGTTATCGTTTTCATCGACGACATCCTGATCTATTCGAAGAGTCAGGAAGAGCACGAGCATCATCTACGACTTATTTTGGAACTTCTTCGAACAAAGCAGCTGTATGCCAAATTTTCGAAATGTGACTTCTGGCTTCGCGAAGTCCACTTTCTAGGCCACGTGGTAAAGCAGGATGGGATTCATGTGGATCCATCCAAGGTTGACTCAATCAAGAACTAGCCTGCACCCCGTACACCAACAGAGGTCCGCCAATTCTTGGGTTTGGAGGGCTACTACAGAAGATTCATCAAGGATTTCTCTAAGACTGCGCAACCTCTCACCTCGCTAACTCAGAAGGGTGTCACCTATCGATGGGGTGATGCACAGGAATCTGCTTTTCAGCACCTAAAAGATAGACTTTGTAGCGCACCTATCCTTTCATTGCCTGAGGGCACAGGTGATTTTGTGGTTTATTGTGATGCTTCAATCCAAGGACTTGGTTGCGTGTTGATGCAACGTGACAAGGTCATTGCCTACGCATCGCGCCAACTTAAAGTTCACGAAAGGAACTACACTACGCATGACTTGGAATTGGGACCAGTTGTTTTCGCACTTAAGATATGGAGACATTACCTATACGGTACCAAGTGCACCATTTACACCGATCACAGGAGTCTCGAGCATATCTTCAAGCAAAAGGAGTTAAACATGCGACAACATCGATGGGTCGAGCTCTTGAATGATTACGAATGTGCGATCAAATACCACCCGGGCAAAGCCAATGTTGTGGCCGACGCCCTCAGTCGAAAGGATACTATACCTAAATGTGTGCGAGCGTTACAACTTACCATCCAATCTAGTCTTCCTACTCAGATACGAGAGGCTCAGGTTGAAGCATTGAAAGCAGAAAACATCAGGGCGGAGTCCCTACGAGGATCAAGAAAACGGTTAGAACAAAAAGAAGACGGCGCCTACTATGTAAACGGGCGCATCTGGGTTCCACTCTATGGTAATCTACGTGAGCTTGTGATGGATGAGGCACACAAGTCTCGTTATTCGGTACATCCTGGTTCGGAAAAGATGTACCACGATCTCAAGACTACCTACTGGTGGCCTAGTATGAAAGCCAACATAGCAACCTACGTCAGTAAATGTTTGACTTGTGCGAGAGTCAAGATTGAATACCAGAAACCATCAGGCCTACTCCAACAACCAGAAATCCTGACATGGAAATGGGAGCAAATTTCCATGGATTTCGTTACTGGCCTGCCTAGGTCTCAACGCGGAAATGACACTATTTGGGTGATAGTGGATCGATTGACCAAGTCTGCACATTTTCTGGCTATCAAGGAAACGGACAAGTTTTCTACTCTAGCAGACGTCTACCTAAAGGAAGTAGTATCAAGGCATGGAGTGCCAACCTCCATCATTTCTGATCGTGACTCACGTTTTACATCTGAATTGTGGCAAGCTATGCACAAGTCCTTTGGCTCTCGATTAGACATGAGCACGACATATCATCCACAGACGGATGGGCAATCTGAATGCACCATCTAAACCCTTGAAGACATGCTTAGGGCATGTGTAATCGACTTTGGTAGTGGCTGGGAAAAATACCTCCCGTTAATGGAGTTTTCGTATAACAACAGTTACCACACCAGTACCCAGGCCACTCCGTTCGAGGCATTGTACGGACGGAAGTGCCGATCACCTCTTTGTTGGGCAGAGGTTGACGACATTCAAATCACTGGCCCAGAACTTGTAGTAGATACAACCAAGAGGATTGCTCAGATACGTCAATGAATGGCGGCAGCTCGTGACCGTCAGAAAAGCTACGCTGATAAGTCAGGAAACCACTCGAGTTCCAGGTTGGGGATCGAGTGCTACTCAAAGTCTCACCTTGGAAAGGTGTAGTTCGTTTTGGCAAACAAGGCAAACTCAATCCGCGTTATGTCGGACCATTCGAAATCATTGAGAAAATTGGCAAAGTCGCTTACAAGTTGAACCTACCTGAAGAACTCAGCAGAGTTCACAACGTATTCCACGTGTCAAATCTGAAAAAGTGTCTGTCAGATGAGACCCTCATAGTTCCCTTAAAGGAGCTCACAATCGACTACCAGTTGCGATTCGTCGAGGAACCAGTTGAAATCACAAACCGAGACGTTAAGATTCTCAAGCGTACCAGAATACCCCTTGTTCGAGTTCGTTGGAACTCCCGTTGTGGCCCAGAGTTTACCTGGGAACGAGAGGACCAGATGAAACACAAGTATCCCTAGTTGTTTGAGAAAAGTACAACCACTACTGAGGCTGAAGCTACTGCGGAATTTCGGGATGAAATTCCAAACCAACGGGGGGATGATGTGACACCCCAGGAAAACCAGGAAACCACGCAACTCAACTAGCTTCCTCAGTAACCACGTGCTAAATTTCAGGACGAAATTTTCTTAACAGGGGGAGAATGTGACAACCCTCATAATTACATGTATCCGTATGATTAATTAATATTAAATTGTGCTTAATGATTGTGCAGAAATTTGACTAAATGGTCCTGAATGTTTTCCTAAGTGTTGGGAATTAATAGTGTCACAAAAAGTTACATAAAAGACACTATACGTAATAACCTAGCACTTTAACGAAACGGTATCTAACCAAACGACCGGACATTACCCGGAACACCAAAATTTTACCAGAAACATTGTTGTATTATTTTTGGACTAGTTATGATCCCCGAACACCCTGACATACTGCATAATGTGTGATATACATAAAACACTAGACTTTATAATTATCTTCCACAAATTGCCTACTTACCATCAAATTACACATGGACCCCCTCCCCCTTTTGAGGTTTACGATTTTGGGGATGGCCCCACCATAATATTTATAAGATCTTATAATATCTTACTTAGATTTCTTGGATTCCCCTTAGATTTGATAAGATCTTGAAATATCTTGCTTAGATTCTCTTTAGGTTATAAGTAACCTACTTGTCATAAAAAATTACACATAACCCCCCCCCCCCCCATCAAAACCTACGGCCCATGTGGGGGACCCCACCAAGATTTTATGACAATATTTTATTTGATATGTTGCTTGTGTATCTTGCCAAGATATTGTAAGAAATCTTATAGGTATGATGGCCTAGATACTAAATCATTACATATCTTCATCATTTCATTCTCTCACTTCACAAGTTCACTCCACCTCCCTCACCATCTCTCTCCCTCTCTCGGCCCTCTCTACAACTGCCACCACCACCACCTTGTCACCACCATACAACCATTTACTTGCTTGTTTCAAGTACTAGAAGGTGATTAAAGGAACTTGTAGCTTGTGGATCATCAAGGAGCTTTCACTACTTGCATTCATCCACCATCTTCATCATCTCTTGTTCTTGAGTTCTTCCCTAGCTTTAAGCTAGTTGTAAGGCTTCCTTAAACTCTTGTTTACTTTTATTTTGACTAGTTGAAAGATTGTTGTTTAATGTTTAACACAAGAACACTAAAAGAAAATGAACAAGAATCATGAACATAAGATTACATAGAGATGATGAAATCCTATTAAAATCAATGTTGTTAAGTACATGCATGGCATTTGATTGTTGATTTCTTGATAAACACTTGTTTAGGATATTTGCTTGCATGTTTTAGTAACATTTAAACGACTAACAACATGCTGAGTAACATTTTCAACCAACTTTAGTTGGATGTAAACGGACCGTTATAAATTGAAAAATCGATTTTTCTGAAGTCCAAATTATATATTTTCGAAATGCGGTTCTAATGGCACTGGAATCATAATTTTTGGACTTCGTTTGCTATTTTTAAAGGGTCGTTTTTCACATCAGCAAAAGCTGCGTTTTTACTGCAGAAAATGTGTGTTATGTTTTACATCATAACTTGAAATCTGTGAAGAATTAGCTCATAAAATTTGTACTGTAGATGACCACTGATGTCTTTGTAATGCTCCAACTGGAACTTCATCAATCGGGCTTACGATAAATTTTAAATGAATTTTTCCGTGGACTGCAGTCAGAAAGTGATGAAACTGATTTCAGTCCGGTAAATGATTTTTTTATAAAATATTGGTAATGAATTGGATCCCGATATTTTTACACAGTAATATTTGGAATGTTTAAAACATTGTTTAAAAGTTTGGGAATTTTTGGAGTGAGTTAAATATTTTATTAAAATACCCGAAAACAGTCCAGTTTTGGATGTTCAAGCTGAAACAATATAACTAGTGATTTGCATGTCTAAATGTCGGTTATGTTATCCGATAATGATCTAACATGTTATATGTCAATGAAAGTGTTATGTTCAATATCGAATGCTTGCTCTTGAGTAGTTATAAGTGGAATGTTTATATGAGCGTGAACTATTGGAGTGAGTGCATGTTATGTAGTAGATACGTGTAGGAACTTTGTGTTCTATTTGAAACCACTAAATGACTAACTGGTAATCATATTAGGACATGATTGACCGACCTTGACTGTTAGCTATTTTGAGAGTCAAACCGAGCAACCAAAGGTGAGTTCACACTCTTTCTAAGGCATGGGATTTGATGTGTGTGAAGTGTTATATATATTAGGTGTATATTTTAAGCCCCTTTAACACTTATTTTTAGCCAAGTTTTAAATTTATAAAACACGATATTTTACTAACACTAAACACACATATGGGCAAGTGCACCCATCGTGAGCGTAGTATAGTGTTGGCAAGATACCGAGGTCGTCCAAGGACACAAGAGCTTTTAGTACCGGTTTATCCTCAACGTCTAATCAAAATAAAAAGTTTAGAAAAATGTTTTAAACTAAGAAAAATAAAAACTAACTAAAATGCTGAAAATAAAAAGAAAAAGAAAAACAGATAGACAAGATGAATCACTTGGTTCTGACTCGTATCTAGTGTAACCTTTGATTATTTCCGCACTTTTGCACTATTTTAAGAGATTATCTTAGTTATTGTAGTAGGCCCCTCTTTTGAAGGTGACGTTACCCTCACCCCAGTAGTTTGAGTCAGCAAGGATACAATCCTAAAAGGGTGGATTATTGGAAGATAATTAATTAAGTTATTAATGCAAATTATGGTAGGCCCCTCTTTTGGAGGTGACGTTACCCTCGACTAAGTAGTCTGAGTCAGCAGGGATACAGTCCTAAATAGCCGGGTTATAGTATTAATAGTAGTTAACTTATGAGGGGGTCAAAGAGTTTGGACCCCCGCCATCCAATACCGTTAAGTATTGAAGGAGGTCCTACTAAATTTGACCCAGGTCCATTGCAGGACCTCTAAACGCTGAACAATGGCAAGACCTTTACCAAACCGTTCCCTTAACCCCCGACCAGGTAGCCAACATACCTCCATATAGACCGTGGAGATATGAATGGTGAAAATCTTTTATTTTATATAGACAGTAAAATAATTTCAAGACACCACGGACAAACGATAAAGAAAGATCACCTTCAACATAAGCAACTAGTTATTAAAGTCATTAATACGAAACCAAATAAAAAGTGCGAAAAGATTACAAATAAAAAGTATTACACTAGACACTTTGTCTTCACCAAGTGATGTAAGAGACTTAGGCAAACATGGCCTTGATTGTCAAGAACTCTTACGATCAATCTTGGATCCCGAGACGACTCACACACTCTATGATGGACAATGGATGATGGTGGTGGATGATGGTGTTATGGTGGTGGTAGGTGGTGGGTGAAGTGTGAGAGAGGTGGTGTGCCAAGGGATGGTTTGAGCTTGAGCCAAGCACTTCTATTTATAGGCTGAACAGAAGCTCGGGCACGGCCCCGTGTCCAGTGGGCACGGCCCCGTGTCCACATTCTTCTCTTTCTTCATTTAATGCAGTTTTGTCGTTTTAGTTGACCACGCCCCCGTGTCCGCTGAGCACAACCCCGTGGTGCAGAAGAATCTTTGTACTATGTAGATTTGCTGGATTGTGTGAATCTTATAGTTGACCACGGCCCCGTGTCCGCTGAGCACGGCCCCGTGGTGGGCAATAGAAGCTTCTACCACTTTGTCTTTTCTGCTGACACTTGGGCACGCCCCCGTGCTGGCTGAGCACGGGGCGTGTTCAGTCTTCTGGTCTCTTGTTTTGCTTGGGAAGATGCTGTCGTGGGGTCGGGCATGTCACATCTTGTTCCTTTTCTTGTATTTATGTTAGATTTTGATGTCTTTTTGCTTCTTTTGTTAATTTGAGCTCATTTAATCCTGAAAATACAAAAGGAGGACAAAAGCACACTTTTTCCAACATTAGTACTAAAAAAGGGTTAGTTTTATGCCTCATTTGATGAAATTTATATGTTACATTTTTAACACATCAGGATTCCCGGTGGTTGGGAATGGGTTAAAGAACTAAAATGGAACCTGCATATCCTCCTTAGGTAGGATATGTACCGCCATCCTCCATGGGTAGGATGCCAATATTAATCCTGCGTATTCTCCTTGGGTAGAATACGTACGTTCGTCCTCCTTGGGTAGGACAACAACCTTAAACTTACTAGATAAAACTCTGTCATGAAGTCCCTCATTTTTATATCGACTTAATCGCCGGGCCAATGGCGAGCGGGTCATTAGTTAATAGCGCTATTAGGGTTGACAAGCCTCACACCGTGCCGTTCGGACGGGCGTGTACTAATGGATCTGGGCAAACTGTCAATGATGATAGACATTGACGTAGGGCACAACTATTGTTCGTCAGTTGTCGATATGGTAACGGTCTAGTGGTTCACATGGGGAAGCCCCTACTGATTTAGGATATGGTTTGGGGAATAACAAAGATACTGGTTAACTCGTGATTTACGAAACAACTTATGGTTTTCAAAACAAACAACTAAAACTAAACAACCAACTGTGAACTCGCTCAACTTTGTTGTTGACTCCTTGTTACATGCCTTGCAGGTCGTTAGATGCTTATGGAGTTTGCACGAGGAGGAGGTCGTTGTGGGATATGGACCGTTATGTCCCGTTCTAAACATTTAAACCTTATGAACTTATTGAACTTATGTTTTGGTTTTACGTCTTATGCTTCCGCTATTTAATTTGAACTTGGTTAACTAGTTTTTGAACACCAATTATATTGCGTGGTTGGATTTTATCTATTTTAAATACATTGTTCAATATGATTGGTGGCTGGATCCTGGTCATGTCACGTCTCCAAGCGGTGATACTCCGCATGTGGATTTTGCGGGTGTGACACAGTTGCAGTACGCTAAAGAAATGTATAGTTTAAAAAGTGTTAAGCAGTCTTGCAGATGATATGCCGATAGGTTTTTACACATTTAGTAAGTTTGTTCGGGATATAAACATAAATCATTTCTTGCTTTTACGTGGGGAACATCTCTCGGATATATGGGTAACCCCCGAAATCTTGTTTGAAAGACCCCTCTTTCTGAGATACTAAGTCTTTATGCTTAGTGATATCTGGGGTATTATCCCGGGACTTCTGATTTTGCGGAAGCAATGGCCTAGTCCCCGGATAATACTTTTCGCTTGCTTGAAATAAAAGCACCGCCCTCAGCATAAAAAATGATGAAACATTGAAAAATGCTAATCATGTGCTGTTGTAAAGAAGATCCCCAAGGGGGACCCACCTAAAGTCGAACCATCATCTCTCTGATTTTGCGGAAGCAATAGCCTGAGCTCTCATGGTCTCGCATTTAACCCTTTACAGATATCATCTAGGCATACTCACCTGTAAGACTGAATATTGGGATCTGGATACGGGAGTATATTCTGAGGTGGTACACACGTATAAGTTAAGCCTTAAAACAACTAATTCGTATCCTGAACAGATTGAAATTTGTGTGAGAATTTAAATTGGATCAGTATACCGGCAATCACTGTGAATTGTTTAATGCTTAGTATGAAATCAAAGCTTAACGGTATTTGTAGCTTGTCGGCAGCTGATATGATCCCCTAACACGCTCACCAAAAATATGTGTGTACAGTTTACTGTTTCTTATATCCAAAATCCAAAAAGATTTCCTGTTTGTTTAACAAAATGTTATAAAATCCAAAAAGATTTGATTTTTCGTCTTATTTTCGACAACGGACGTTGGGGATCTGATGATCAAAGTCTCAAAGTGCTAAACAAGTTGGAACATGTGGGTTGGATAAGAAAATGTTTGTGAAAAGGTGTTGGTAATTGCTCAAAAAGTTTAAAAGTTCATTAATTTGATCTTAATCTGTTTCAAAAATCAGCAAGTTCATAAATTGGTCAGCCAAGGTCATTAACTTGGACTTGGCAGGCTAAACAGTTGACCAGGGTCATTAACTTGGACTTGGTTAACTGGGTGTGATGGTAAAAAATTGAAAATTATCAAAAAGATAAAAATTTGAAAAATGTTGAAAAATTGAAATTTCATACGAAATGACCATTTCGCACGAAATGGTCATATCGTTTCAAATGTTGATTTCGCTTGAAAATGTCACACCGCCTCAAATGTTCATTTCGCACCAAATGAACAAGTCTATATAAAGGACTTGATTCCGCTTGAAACTGACATTTCCATCATTCCGCACCAAACACCCTGTCAAAGCGATTTCAAGTGAAATCACTGAATCCTTTGATTCAAGCCAGATTCTTGTTAGTTTGTTGTTCGTAATCATTGTATAAGTTGGTTGGCACATCTTATACAATGGGAAAGGTGAGATTGACTGTTTATTGAACCAGATCTGTTGATTTCGTATGATCGACGATGAACAGGGACTTTAATCTTAGATCTAGGTTGTGTTTGTGGACCATAATGGATAAAATTACATCAGTGTGATCGGAATGAGATGTAGATCACATCTATGTCTTCAATTTCATGATCAAAATATGTTTTTAAAATAGATCTGTTGAACTCTGATGAACAGGAACTTTGAACTCAGATCTAAGATGAGTTTGTGAATAAAAATAAAATTAAAACACACCCATGTACTCGGAATCTGTTATAGAATAATCCTAGGGTTTCAATTTCATCATCAGATCATGTGTAAAATCATTGTTCAGTTATGTCAGTTCAAACAAAATGGAGAAGTGGTTTCAAACGAAATGAGGGTCATTTCGTTTCAAAAGCCATTTCGTTTCAAAAAACATCATTTCGCTTGAACTAGCCATTTCGTTTGAGAGTCATTCTGTTTGAAACTGGCCATTCCACTTGAACATCATTTCGCTTGAAGTGCATTTTGCATGAAAGCCATTTCGTGTGAATGATGTGTTGTTTTGAAATTTGTGAAAAATGTTTAACATGTTTATCTTGTATGAATTTCAGGCTTCGAATGTGCAATTTGATCCGTTACACAACATCTGTTGTGTTTATGATGAAAAGCTTCCAAAGATGGCAGTATTCAAAGAGATTCTAGAATTTATGAAGCGTTTGCCTATCCAAAAGGCATTGACGGATCAGCATCTTGTTTTCAGATCTCATGTTGAGCGTTTCTGGAAAAATGCCAAGTATGATGCAGAAAACAAAGTGATTACTTCGATTGTCAGCTTGAATGGTGAAGAGAAAGAAATTGTCATCACAGAACAGCTTGTTCGTGAAGTCTTAAATTTTCCTGATGATGAAGATTCTCCGACGAAGTTTCCAGAAAGAATGGTTAAGGGTTGTATGTTAAGGATGGGGTATAATGGTACCTTGAACAGTGCAAACTACTTGAAATCATGTTTCTCAAAGCCTTACAAGTTTTTCATTCATTCAGTAGTTCACGCTCTCAGTCATAGAAAGGGTGGTTATGATGCGATGAGAGATTACCAGATGAACATGGTGACTGCACTTGTGTTGAACAAGAAGTATAATTTTTCGAAAATCATTTTTCATTACATGAAGGAAAACATTACTTCTGACAGCAAAACCTAGATTTATCCATGATTTGTACAGATTATACTTGATCATGCCTATCCAGATCTTGTGAAGGATGAAAACAATGATTTATTGCCGTTGTATCACATGGATAACGAGACATTGATAGTATTATCCAGGTATCACAAAAATCATCCAGAACCAACAACGAAGGCAGAATTCTTTGGATTCATAAAGAGTGCAAATTATGAAGATCCTGATCCAGTTAATCATCAGAAATGGAGAAACGATGAAGAAATGAAAGAAAAAAGTGCTGCAGATGAATTAGAAAAGCTAGCAGGATTCAAGGAAACTCGTAATTAATGGTTCTTAAAAGAAGAAAAGAAGAAAAGGAGTGGAAAGATAACTCCTAAAGCTCAAGCTGGTGAAGGTTCTTCCTCTCAACCGCAGAAAAAGAGAAAGAAGAAAGCGGTAGAAACAATGTTGATCGAAGAACCAGAGGATGTTGAAACTGAAGTTGATGAACGTTTAACATTTGACACAGAGCAGTTGTTAAAAACTCTTGATGATACTGCAGAAACTGAGAAAGTTGGTGATGATGAAGAGAAAAGTTCATCTAGTTCTGAAGAGGAGGTTGATGAAATTGAACGTTGGAATAGGGTAATGTCTGATAAAGAAAAACAGAAGAAAAGAAAGCAAGGGAGTATCTTGAAAAGATTTTGTCCTCGGGTACAATTGTTGATTCAGATAAAAGTTCTGATG
The DNA here is from genome assembly GCA_030545235.1 of Helianthus tuberosus. Classification (NCBI taxonomy): domain Eukaryota; kingdom Viridiplantae; phylum Streptophyta; class Magnoliopsida; order Asterales; family Asteraceae; genus Helianthus; species Helianthus tuberosus. Next base: position 80,011,890 of record CM060441.1, on the reverse strand, counting down.
AATCGCTTTACTCAACACAGTCAAGTAAAACGAATTCATCAGATACAAATCTGAGGACAAAAGAAAGGATAATGAAAGAAAATTTGACTAATCAAACGGATAAAAAATCAAAGAAAGTTAATTTTTCGGATAAAATCTTTATCAAAGTTTTTTAGTATAAAAGAAACTGTGAAAAATCATTCATATCACAGGTTGATGAATGTGGAAAACCTAAATCCTGCAAGTATTGGGTTCCAATAAAGGATGACGATGAATTTGTTTCTTTGAAAACAAAGGAGCCACCTTCTGGTGATAAATTTGTTTCTTCTGGTGATGAATCTGACTTGTCAAAGTCAGAGGAGCCACGTTCGGGCAATGAATCTGATTCGCCAAAGTCAGAGAAGCCACAAGTTGAGCTAAAAAATGATAATTCAGTACCGTCAATGGATGATGTCAACTTTCCACCATTGCGGGCTGCAAATTTGAAATCACCCAACGGTCGTCAGGCTTGGGTGAATCTTTGTAACTGAAAAAACCTTACTTGCCGGAGCTCCCAAGTTGGTAATCGTGGAGCATGAATCGGCATCTTTCTTGAGAAATTCAAAATTTGTTATACTTACAAGTGGTTGAAAAACAATGTGATGAAACCCCATGTTTGTGAAATGACAGATAAACTAATTTTCTGGAAAAACCATTTTGATTAAAACAAACTTAAGTGTTTTGAAATCATAATGGGAAAATAGTTTGTTGTCAGGGGGAGTTCTGATTGTTTATGCCAAGTGGATGGAGAATTGAACTGATTCTCATCAGTGTGTCAGTTTATTCTGTACAATTTGTTTTCAAATTTTCCCTGAAAATCAAAATTGAAGCATATTTTGATTTTAGGGGGAGTAGAAAATTTTAGAAATTTTGAAAATTTGAAAAATACAAAAACATGATAAAATCTAAAATCCAAAAACATCGAAAAATCAAAAAGAGTTTTGTGTAAAAAGAGGAAATGATAGTACATCAGTGGACTATCAGTGCACGCTAGAGAAATGTAAAGTTTTATAAAGTTTTAAACAGTCTCACTAGGGATGTGTCGATAGGCTCAGCTAAGACTAGTAGTTTTGCGAAAATGATACAAACATAAAGCAAAAAGCCTAAGTCTGGTGGGAAACACGGTCGAACGCATAGTACTTAGTTTTGTCCTTCTTGACTGTGTGCCTGCTTGGTAATTGCTGATTGTCGAAAGACATAAAACCAGTTAAATTTGTGAGCTTTCACAATTTTGCTGAAAAGTCACTGTGATTCTGTGTTTTCATTTTGCAAAGACTTAAACTTGTTTTATTTCTTTATTTTTGTTTAAGCATTGGACATCCTCTGCGTATACGTGAGTATCGAACTGGATGTTATTGCCTAAACGTTCTGCTTTATTTTCTTTGGTGTTTCGTTTAAGCTTTGGATCACCTCTGCGTATACGGGAGTATCGACCTGGTGGTTAAAGCCTAAACATCTTCAAATTGTTTTTTTGTTTCTTATTTTGTTTAAACATTGGACTTTCTCTGCGTATACGAAAGTATGGACCTGATTATTAATGTTTAAACATTCTGCGTTGTTTTTACACAAATCACAGTTGATAAAAGTTTAGAGGCATTACGTAAGTCAGTGTATTGCATGATGAGGGGATATGCTAAGATCGTGGGGCGCATAAGACTTTAGTGCTATCTAAATATACCTTAATCGTATCAGTAAGCATTACGAACATCTTAGAGGAGTTTAAGTGGATCAAAATATCGATGATCTAAGGTGAATTGTTTAAAAGCTTTAAATGGTAATGTTTAGATCAACGGTGTAGCTGATTTGTCTCATAAATATGATATAGTCCTCTTACACATACTCACAAAAATATGTTTTTATATAGTTTATTTCTGTAAATCCAAAAAGATTTTAAGTGTGTTTTAGCATAAAATTTTGAAAATCCAAAAGATTTTACTTCATCTTATTTTCGACAACTGATGTTGAAGAGTTGATTTTCAAAATTCCGAGTGCTAAACATGATGAACCACATTGGGTTGGGGAGTTTGTTTAAATGAGAAATGTGTTTAAGAATGATTCTATGATTAGTTAATCAAGGTCATTAATTTGAACTTGATGTAACTATTATGTTTGGTGAATGAATGCTCTCTATCAGTAAGTTTTTCAAAGTGATATAAATAAAAACTTATGTTTTGGGTAGAAAATGTGCAGGAAATGTTGAAAAAGCTAGGTTTCGATTCCTGAGGATTAATGCCAGGTTTTCGATCCTAAGCTACAAATTCCAGACTGCGATCCCAGCATGTTGATAGGGGGAGTCTGAAGAAGATAAAGCCAGGTTCCTGATCCTGTTGCTACGGAAAGCCAGGTGACGCTCCTGAAGCTGTGAAAGAGCCAAGAACCGTTCTGAACCTGTGAAAGCATAAGAGCCAGATTCTAATCCTGAAATAGCTCCTGGAAGTTCAAAGAGCCAAGTTACAATTCTGGAGAAGAATTTGGAAAGCCAGGTTGCAGTTATGGAAGAGAAAGAGAAGAAGAGAGAGATGGAAGGTTGCTTACAGTGTCAAATATTTTGGAGGGAGAGCAAAAAGACTGATCAAGATTGAAGACCAGTGTACCAAAGACTCGTCAACATCCAAGGGGGAGTTTGTTGGTGCATATGTCTGTTGACTTCGTCTTGTATTGAGTCATGTACTAGAATTGATAGACCTAGATGTATAGAACGAAAGATTCAGGAAACGAAGCTGAACAAGCCAGTTCATGTGAAGTGGCATATGTCCAGTTCATGTGAAGTGGCATATGGCCAGTTCATGTGAAGTGGCTTAGCTATATATACCCCAAGCTTGTGTTCATTTGTAACGGTTCGGTGATTCTTGTAACGAAGTGCTGCCAAATTTTCTCCGTGTATTCAAGTCTAATATTAATGGAAAACCAGTTTAAAGTGTATTTCTATGCTTCTACTCACATTCTAACACCGATTCTCAGTTACTAGTTTGTTTCCACCACTCTAGTGACTTAGATTTGACTCAGACCGACTCATTCAGGTCGTTTATCGATCCTACAGTGTCATGGTCGTATTCTCGTATTCAGAACTGTTCGGTTATAGTCCGGCTTTAAAAAAACGTTTTAAAACCAAGTTCACTATAACCAGTGGCTCTGATACCAATCTGTCACACCCCCAAAATACCACATGCAGAAACCCCCGCGAGGCGTGTGACATACAAGGATCTAGCCACTAATCACATTGAACTCATAACAAGATTTCAAATAAAACTTTCATTTATTAAAATAAGTCGTTACAAAACATCATTCATTGTTCAGCGGAAGCATAATGCAATAGTTAAGAATTTCATAACCCAAGTGTATAGAAACCATTAGACTTGTCTCATGATTCAATGTATTTCGACCCATGACCACTCCAACGTCCCAGATAGCAAGTGCCAAATGAATGTACCTATAGTCCTGCAAGCATGCAGAAAAGTGTATCAGCATAATGTTGGCGAGTTCACAGTTTTGTTTACTGAAATCGTGTTACAAGTTTAGCTGCCAATAGTTTAGTTCAGTTCAGTTCAAAATCAATTCCAAAAACAATGTTGATAATAACTCGATACCGCAAGATGGCTCCAGATTGTTTGCCCTTCCCCAATGCCCCTATCAAAGCATTGGTCGAGTGGTTAAGGTAATTAGTTCACGCCAGTCCTCCCTGGTATGGTGTGAGGGTGCCAAACCTAATAGCGCTATCAACTAAATACCCCGTTGCCTCCCCGGCAACTATTTCGGTAGAAGATGGGACTTAATGTGATAGGAGTGAGTGTATTATCCAACATTTTGGTTTAACATTCTAGTCAAACCCATTACCCAATATTCCTCCCCGGAATATTTACCAGATGTCCCTCCCCGGGACGCATGCTTGAAAAAGAGCAGTGAACTCACCTTAGATTGCTCGGTATGTTAAATTACCCGATCCAAGTTGATCAACCAAACCCTACCGTGGTTACCAAAGACAGTCAGTTTCATGAACACATAATTCACATACTCGCTGCACATATCACACCAGTGGTGTTCCAAGAATACACATAGCACTAATCATACAGTTAATCATGTACATAACAGTTCGTTGCTGTGACACCTGTGTCACTTCAACCATCAAACAAATGCCAAACCAATGAAATATTGTATTTCATACTTGGGATTTGTAAAAATATGTGTATCGTTTGCACATATCAACTCTTGTTCGATTTCAAGCTCTAAATCGCTTTCTGGAAGGTTATACGCGCACTAATGCGTAAATATAACCAGTTTAATGCAACAAACACTCCGGAATAGTGAAATAGGCTTAACATACCTTAAGTAACATTTACATAACTTAGAAATAAGTTTTGAAGGCTTTGGTATGGCAAAAATCTAGTTTAATCGCTTACAGGGACTAAAGTTGACAAACTGCGAAAGTATTCCAATTTGAACTGTAACAGACTTTCCGGAACATGACCATAAGTTAAACACACCTTAAATATCCTTCACATAGCTTAGAAATAGGCTTTGAGGGGTTCGGTGTGCTAAAATAAACTTTTGGGTCATTCAGGGACTAAAAGTGTCAAAAAGTGCACAAGTTTGCATTTTCGCGCGTAACTTACGTTCTGAATACATCCGGACATCCAAAAATTTATGTAAGCACTAAAATATTTTATTTTAGTGTTTGGCATAAGAAAAATCCATTCGTTGCGTCTTTTGGATCGTTTTTCGCGCTTATGCGCATTCCGTCGTAATTAAGCGAACATCGCGTTCGTACGACCAAACGAACCGACATCTGAGATATTTTTGAGCATGTTTCATGTCCACAATGTTTAGGCATCATTTTAGGGCCTTAAAGTTGGCTTTACGGGCCTTAGAAGTGTCGGAAATGGCCTTAAACACGTGCAGGGACTGAAACTGTCATTTTTGAAACTTATTTTCTGATCAGAAGCCCCATGCGGCCCGCATTAGCTTTGGTGTATCCTGAAGCGGGCCGCCTCAGCCTTCCAGAACAGATAAGATCGATTAGTCAGCTGATTCCAGCTGTTTAATCCACACCCACACATTCTAACTTGACCTTTCAGCTGATTAAGGGTCATTTTTAGTTACCATAACTTTCCAACAAGTGTACGCACAAGATTTAATCACGTTATTCAAGAAACGATCTTAACGGTTCGGGAAATACTATAAATACCCAACCCATTTCACTTCATTTCTCACAAGAATCTGATCATTTGTGCTCTAAGTTGAAACCTTTGTTTCATACCTGAGCTATTTTGATCTAGATTAGCATTCGGGGACCCTTCGTAAGTGTTCCTTCGTTCTTTTATTGCTTTTCGAGTCCGAAAGTCGGACTTTGTTTGACTTTCTGCATTGACCAGTTTATGGTCGATGCGAAGTTCATTTGAACTTCATAACGTGAGCGTAATCACGATGGTTATAGTCCCTAGTGACTATACCTACTGATTACCACGTTATCTAGGCTCAGTGACGAGCCGTAGTTTCGGTCAGAATACGTATTCTTGCGTATTTTGTAACCAAACTACTTATGGGTATCAAAACCGTTTGTTTTGATTCCAAACCTGTTTTCTAAACTTAGTTAAGCATGTTTTAACATGCTTAGCTCGTCACTTTTAGTTTAGTGCTTATATAGGGTCGTAAGGTAAGCGATCTAAACAATCGCTTATACTTTCTAACCCGACCCGTTTGGTCGATCATTAGGATCCGACCAAGCACTTTAGGTGACCATAGTATATAGGGAATAACCTTACGAGGTTATACCTTATGGTCGCTTTGTTTAAGTAGTTGTATGATAGGTAGTTTATATGCCTTAGGTAAATTACCAAAATACCCCTTTGATGCCAAAATTCATTTTAAACATATGTAACATAACTTTTGACATCTAAACTGATTTGACAACAATATTAGACATGTTAAGGCATATGTTACTTGTCATAGGACTAGTTAGGCGGTCCGAACGCGTTTTACGCGAACGACGCGTTAAAGTAGCATAAGCTTCCTAAACGGGTCGTAATGGGTCGTAAGCACTTATGTTAGGTTCCATTTAGTATGTAGGCTTTGTTAAACCATATTACACGAGTCTCCATACTCGTTCGGTTTACAAACCCTCATTCTATCCGATCTTCCGAATTAGGTCCGGTTTATTAACATAGTGACCTATATTAGGTGCCGTTTGATATCCGTGATCTCTAGCTTTGTTTGGTTGTTACTCAAGGACTACTGAGCAATCTCAAGTGAGTACATAGACCCCTCTTTTACTGTTTTCCAAACTGTTTTGGGGTGAAACACATGTGCCTACTTGTTACTTTCAAGCTTTCCTGTTTTCACATCATATACTTGCTATGTTTATTAGTACATTTATAGTACATGATTTCATTACAGTTTATGCTATGTACGCCCATTGAGTGCGTACTTAGTACATCGTTTTACATTACATTTCATACTATGTGTGCCCATTGTGTGCATTACTTAGTACATCGTTTTACATTACATTTCATGCTATGTGTGCCCATGGTGTGCATTACTTAGTACATTGTTTTACATTGCATATCTGTTGCATATGCTCATCCAACATATGAACACATTATACTACATTTTGAACCGTTGTAACCATTTGACTATGTGAACCGTCGTAACCCTTTGATTATACGAACCGTTTGTAATTATTGAACCGTGTGAACCGTTTGTAACTATTAAACCGTGTGAACCATTTGTATATGTTGACATGATTTACATTTAACAATAGACATTTGACTATACATAAACATTTCTACAACTGTTAAACATTACATCTTGGTGGTTTTGTTTGAGTAAGTGGTTCAAGTAACGAGGCGTGTGTAATATGATACAAGCATGGTGGATACGCCGCTGGTACTTCCTATATATAAATGTTTGTATGGTATTACATATCGTAGCGTTATTTGAATCATTTCAGTTTGAGACATATAACATTTTATACAAATATCATACTTTTCACAAGACATTGTTTTCAAACAACTTATCTTATACAAACTCATTTTACAATGGTTATTCATTTAACCATACATTATTCTCTTATTTATACATATCATCTGATCTTATCGTTTTTCAAATGATTTACAAAACAAAGCAAATTACAAGGTTCATGACTAAACATTTTCTCAAACATAAGTCATGAAACCTATTTTCACAAAACCTATGTATCTCACAGGCATTTTTATGCTGACGTACCTATTTTCACATGTGTTTTTCAAGAGCTGTTGCATAAGATGATCAAGATACACATAGGCAGACTTGGGCTTTAGTGACAATGAAAGATGCAAGACTAGTTAATTATGTTGTATTTCTTTGTTTGTTAAGACATCATAACACTTTTAATCGATAAAACGAAACTTCAATTACCATGGATTTGAAATAATTAATTCTGTTACAACACTCCCCGATGTTTCTGCCACGTTTTGTATGTTCTACGTGGTCGGGGTGTGACAGAAAAGTTGGTATCAGAGCCAATGGTTATAGGGAATTAGGTTATTAGTAATGCTTTGACCTAGTTTATAACCTTCTTAGGACCCTAACGCGAGTTTACTTGCGTTTAGTCATAAAACAATACCGTCACCTATCCTTAGGCGACGACCACAACAAGAACATAAATTTCAAAACCGCTTTGAAAACTAATCATCTGTTCTAGGATGATTGATTACAAGGTTTTGAACCCTTTATTGTAAGGTTTTGAACCCTCTGTTGTAAGGTTTTGAACCCTCTGTTATATGGTTTTGAACCCCTTTGAGTTTTCAAAATCTCGTCAAGGTTTTGGGTTTTAAATAATGTGAACACGTGCAAACTGGAAGGGTGAATGCCTGTATCCTGGGTTTTCTGTCTAGGCAAGCACTTCGTATACATCTCATCAGACGCGAGACCAGTTGTACTTACCTGGGAATTCATGGGATGAGTGTTCACTTATAGGCGAGCATGTCTTCGCGATACATTATTTTTGACCCATTTACTTTGATTAGTCACTGTGTGTCGTTTGTTTACCTTGTGGTAACAAACAAATGACCACTACCCTTGCTTTCATCAGATTTGTTTCATCTCATTCTTTTCGTCTAATTCTCTCACTCGTTTCCTTTCATGTTTCCTCTTTTAGAATGCCTCCTCGACGCGAAAGCCAGATAGAGACTGCCGAATTGGCAGAAATCATTGCGCAGCAAATGGCTGCTCAATTCCCAAACCTCTTTGCTCAATGGAATCAAGCCAACAACAACAAAAATGGTCCATGTAATTTCAAGAGTTTTAACTCGGCGAAACCACTCAAGTTTAGTGGTTCTGAGGGAGCGACTGGGCTTCTTCAATGGTTCGAGAGCATTGAGAATACTTTCCGCCACGTGCAGTGTCCTGACAATCGCAAGGTCGAGTTTGCTTCGAGTGTGTTCCAGAAGAGAGCCCTTACGTGGTGGAACGGGGTTATGAGAGATCGTGGTGCAGAAGTTGCTCTAGCACAGACATGGGCTGAACTTAGGGCCCTTATGATGAAGGAATTCTGTCCTCGTCACGAGATCAGGGCCTTGGAAAGGGAATTCGACAATCTTGAGCAAGACAGCGGTGAGCATCGAGCCTACACGGACTGTTATGAGGAGTTGAGTCTGTTATGCCCAAACATGGTCACGCCTTTGGATAAGGCAATCGAAAAGTACATTGATGGACTCCCTGACTCAATACAAGACATTGTGACTGGCAGCAACCCTACTACAGTTAGGCAGGCCATTGAGCTATCTGTAACCTTGACTGAATCAAAGATCAGGAAAGGTAAACTTTTCCGAAAAGGTGACAAGAAACCGGTCGAGGAATCGAACCCAATCGAGGAATCAAAGACCATGGATGAACAGACTGGATCCCCTAAGAAGTCAAAGAAGCGAAAGGCTTCTCAGAACTTCGCCATGGTTACTCACAATGATCAAGCCGTCCCCAACCAACCAGCTCAACCCCCTGCTAGGAAGCCATACAATGGAACTGCACCCTTGTGCAACCAATGTAGCCTCCATCATCATGCCAATGTAAAGTGCCGCAAATGCCAAACTTGTGGGCTTATAGGCCATACAGCAAAAGTCTGCCCAGCTGCAGCTGCACTAAACCAAGCTGGCAACAATACCGCTCAAGGTCGTTTTCTACCAGGTTCTTGCTTCAACTGTGGCGAGATGGGTCATTTCCGAAGAAATTGCCCAAAGCTTGCTAATGCAAATCCAGCACATGGATGAGCATCTGACCGACAACATCGTTTAGAAATAATCACGTCTTATGTATTATTTTCTTTTGTTGTCAAGGTCCATGAAACAGTTGTTAGCATTGTTTATAAATAAATCTTTTATTTACATTACAATGTATTTATGTGGTTGTATGTATAAACAACATATCTCTTACAATACCGACAATCAAGGAACCGTATTCCTTGAAGGACAGACTACCCCCAAACTTTCTTCCACTTTATGATCTCTTGCATTTTCCACGAAATTCCTAAGTACCCGTTTATTCTAAGGAAACGAAGTACAAGGCGCAAGTTACAACACTGGACGAATACCCAAAGTACCACTATAAATCCTTAATAGGGTACCTAAGGGTATTTCCGTAAATTCTAAAATTGTTGTGCTCCTTAATTCGAATATTACATTTCTTTGAAAACAAAATCGAATTTTTGGGAGATCTTCCTATCTTTTCAGATAGATCCCAGAGGACATTGAAGTCCATTGACTGGTTTCCATATCCGTTCTCTATCGATAACAAATTAATAACAAATTTATAACCAAGTTAAACAACTATGTGATTATGTGCTTATGAACATTACAAGACAAACTGTGCGGACTATGCAAGGAATTACGTAATTATGGATGCATACATAATTATGGAATTTAGTGCACAGAAACCACAGCGAGCTTTGTTATGTGCCTAGAAGTTAACTCTATTCATTTCCATTTCTGAGGAAGCACCCGTTGAAAATGACTCCGTTTGTTCACTTTCGTTTCTGAAGATTGTCCGTTGAGGAAATGAATATCCGTTTGTCTATCCTTTTCATTTCCATTTCTGAGGAAGCACCCGTTGAAAATGACTCCGTTTGTTCACTTTCGTTTCTGAAGATTGTCCGTTGAGGAAATGAATATCCGTTTGTCTATCCTTTTCATTTCCATTTCTGAGGAAGCACCCGTTGAAAATGACTCCGTTTGTTCACTTTTGTTTCTGAAGATTGTCCGTTGAGGAAATGAATATCCGTTTGTCTATCCTTTTCATTTCCATTTCTGAGGAAGCACCCGTTGAAAATGACTCCGTTTGTTCATTTTCGTTTCTGAAGATTTTTCCGTTGAGGAAATGAATATCCGTTTGTTTCCCCTTTTCATTTCCATTTCTGATGAAGCACCCGTTGAAAATGACTCCGTTTGTTCATTTTTGTTTCTGAAGATTTGTCCGTTGAGGAAATGAATATCCGTTTGTTTCTCCTTTTCATTTCCATTTCTGATGAAGCACCCGTTGAAAAATGACTCCGTTTGTTCATTTTTATTTCTAAAGATTTGTCCGTCAAGGAAATGAATATCCGTTTGTTTCTCCTTTTCATTTCCATTTCTGATGGAGCACCCGTTGAAAATGACTCCGTAAGTTCATTTTACGTTTCTGAAGATTGCCCGTTGAGGAAATGGATCCCCGTTGTTTATTCCTTCATTTCCGCTTCTGAACAATACTCGTTGAGGAAAATGACTCCGTCTATTCATTTTCATTCTGAAGGATGTCCGTTAAGGAAGTGACAGGATTATGCCTTACATATCTCTGGTGGTTATTTGACACAAAGTCACAAATAGACTCCTACGAATAAATTTCGGGACGAAATTTCCTAAAGTAGGGGAGACTGTGACACCTGTGTCACTTCAACCATCAAACAAATGCCAAACCAATGAAATATTGTATTTCATACTTGGGATTTGTAAAAATATGTGTATCGTTTGCACATATCAACTCTTGTTCGATTTCAAGCTCTAAATCGCATTCTGGAAGGTTATACGCGCACTAATGCGTAAATATAACCAGTTTAATGCAACAAACACTCCGGAATAGTGAAATAGGCTTAACATACCTTAAGTAACATTTACATAACTTAGAAATAAGTTTTGAAGGCTTTGGTATGGCAAAAATCTAGTTTAATCGCTTACAGGGACTAAAGTTGACAAACTGCGAAAGTATTCCAATTTGAACTGTAACAGACTTTCCGGAACATGACCATAAGTTAAACACACCTTAAATATCCTTCACATAGCTTAGAAATAGGCTTTGAGGGGTTCGGTGTGCTAAAATAAACTTTTGGGTCATTCAGGGACTAAAAGTGTCAAAAAGTGCACAAGTTTGCATTTTCGCGCATAACTTACGTTCTGAATACATCCGGACATCCAAAAATTGATGTAAGCACAAAAATGTTTTATTTTAGTGTTTGTCATAAGAAAAATCCATTCGTTGCGTCTTTTGGATCGTTTTTCGCGCTTATGCGCATTCCGTCGTAATTAAGCGAACATCGCGTTCGTACGACCAAACGAACCGACATCTGAGATATTTTTTAGCATGTTTCATGTCCACAATGTTTAGGCATCATTTTAGGGCCTTAAAGTTGGCTTTACGGGCCTTAGAAGTGTCGGAAATGGCCTTAAACACGTGCAGGGACTGAAACTGTCATTTTTGAAACTTATTTTCTGATCAGAAGCCCCATGCGGCCCGCATTAGCTTTGGTGTATCCTGAAGCGGGCCACCTCAGCCTTCCAGAACAGATAAGATCGATTAGTCAGCTGATTCCAGCTGTTTAATCCACACCCACACATTCTAACTTAACCTTTCAGCTGATTAAGGGTCATTTTTAGTTACCATAACTTTCCAACAAGTGTACGCACAAGATTTAATCACGTTATTCAAGAAACGATCTTAACGGTTCGGGAAATACTATAAATACCCAACCCATTTCACTTCATTTCTCACAAGAATCTGATCATTTGTGCTCTAAGTTGAAACCTTTGTTTCATACCTGAGCTATTTTGATCTAGATTAGCATTCGGGGACCCTTCGTAAGTGTTCCTTCGTTGTTTTATTGCTTTTCGAGTCCGAAAGTCGAACTTTGTTTGACTTTCTGCATTGACCAGTTTATGGTCGATGCGAAGTTCGTTTGAACTTCATAACGTGAGCGTAATCACGATGGTTATAGTCCCTAGTGACTATACCTACTGATTACCACGTTATCTAGGCTCAGTGACGAGCCGTAGTTTCGGTCAGAATACGTATTCTTGCGTATTTTGTAACCAAACTACTTATGGGTATCAAAACCGTTTGTTTTGATACCAAACCTGTTTTCTAAACTTAGTTAAGCATGTTTTAACATGCTTAGCTCGTCACTTTTAGTTTAGTGCTTATATAGGGTCGTAAGGTAAGCGATCTAAACAATCGCTTATACTTTCTAACCCGACCCGTTTGGTCGATCATTAGGATCCGACCAAGCACTTTAGGTGACCATAGTATATAGGGAATAACCTTACGAGGTTATACCTTATGGTCGCTTCGTTTAAGTAGTTGTATGATAGGTAGTTTATATGCCTTAGGTAAATTACCAAAATACCCCTTTGATGCCAAAATTCATTTTAAACATATGTAACATAACTTTTGACATCTAAACTGATTTGACAACAATATTAGACATGTTAAGGCATATGTTACTTGTCATAGGACTAGTTAGGCGGTCCGAACGCGTTTTACGCGAACGACGCGTTAAAGTAGCATAAGCTTCCTAAACGGGTCGTAATGGGTCGTAAGCACTTATGTTAGGTTCCATTTAGTATGTAGGCTTTGTTAAACCATATTACACGAGTCTCCATACTCGTTCGGTTTACAAACCCTCATTCTATCCGATCTTCCGAATTAGGTCCGGTTTATTAACATAGTGACCTATATTAGGTGCCGTTTGATATCCGTGATCTCTAGCTTTGTTTGGTTGTTGCTCAAGGACTACTGAGCAATCTCAAGTGAGTACATAGACCCCTCTTTTACTGTTTTCCAAACTGTTTTGGGGTGAAACACATGTGCCTACTTGTTACTTTCAAGCTTTCCTGTTTTCACATCATATACTTGCTATGTTTATTAGTACATTTATAGTACATGATTTCATTACAGTTTATGCTATGTACGCCCATTGAGTGCGTACTTAGTACATCGTTTTACATTACATTTCATACTATGTGTGCCCATTGTGTGCATTACTTAGTACATCGTTTTACATTACATTTCATGCTATGTGTGCCCATGGTGTGCATTACTTAGTACATTGTTTTACATTGCATATCTGTTGCATATGCTCATCCAACATATGAACACATTATACTACATTTTGAACCGTTGTAACCATTTGACTATGTGAACCGTCGTAACCCTTTGATTATACGAACCGTTTGTAATTATTGAACCGTGTGAACCGTTTGTAACTATTAAACCGTGTGAACCATTTGTATATGTTGACATGATTTACATTTGACAATAGACATTTGACTATACATAAACATTTCTACAACTGTTAAACATTACATCTTGGTGGTTTTGTTTGAGTAAGTGGTTCAAGTAACGAGGCGTGTGTAATATGATACAAGCATGGTGGATACGCCGCTGGTACTTCCTATATATAAATGTTTGTATGGTATTACATATCGTAGCGTTATTTGAATCATTTCAGTTTGAGACATATAACATTTTATACAAATATCATACTTTTCACAAGACATTGATTTCAAACAACTTATCTTATACAAACTCATATTACAATGGTTATTCATTTAACCATACATTATTCTCTTATTTATACATATCATCTGATCTTATCGTTTTTCAAATGATTTACAAAACAAAGCAAATTACAAGGTTCATGACTAAACATTTTCTCAAACATAAGTCATGAAACCTATTTTCACAAAACCTATGTATCTCACAGGCATTTTTATGCTGACGTACCTATTTTCACATGTGTTTTTCAGGAGCTGTTGCATAAGATGATCAAGATACACATAGGCAGACTTGGGCTTTAGTGACAATAAAAGATGCAAGACTAGTTAATTATGTTGTATTTCTTTGTTTGTTAAGACATTGTAACACTTTTAATCAATAAAACGAAACTTCAATTACCATGGATTTGAAATAATTAATTCTGTTACAACACTCCCCGATGTTTCCGCCACGTTTTGTATGTTCTACGTGGTCGGGGTGTGACAGTTGCCATTGTATAGCAGGTATTCAAGTCATACACATGTTCATGTTACCAACTCACAATTCACATAACCCTTTACTGTTCATTTATCGTTTACAAGGTGTGTGATTAAGCATAAACGCCTGGCCCAACAGTTTCTACGTAAATGCATTTAAAGGCTTGCGCGGCCCAGTTAACATGCAAGGCCCATTTAAGTGTGTGGTTCGGTTGACTTGTGTGATTACCCAATGTGTTCGGCCCAGAATGTACAAAAGCCCAAATGCTTGTGCGACTCACTAGTCTTGTGCGACTGGACTTCATTTGTGCGACCAGAAGTGTGTGTGCGAATTCAATCAGGTGTGATCAGTTATCAATCCCATTAATTTTGGTCAAGCAGTTACATAATCAAAACAACTTTCCATACATTCATGTAACTCTAATCATTTTACCAATAATCATTATCATCAATCATTCAATCAAATTAACTAGCACAAATGCAAACTTCATGTTTCCTTCATCATTCTAACATATTGTGAACAGGTTGTAACACAGGATCATCGAGCATCAATTCTCTAAAATCATCGAACACACCACAATAATCATTGATACATTCATGTTAATCACCACAATCTACATATATAGACAAACCTAGGTTATCGACATTAAGATCAATCCACAAGTTTAATTCAATGATTCATCGTTTCAACACTATCATTGATCATGCCACATACTTATAATAATCATCAGCCAACATCATGCAATGCCTAAGATTCAAAACTAATTCAGTAAGACCTTACTTCATGCTTTGATCTTCTATGCACTCATGCAACACACACATAACACACATGTTCAAGAACAATTAAGGTACAATCAGTTTAGTGATTGGCATACTCACCGAGTGCTAGGAGTGGGGATTATACAGTTCCGAGAAGAAGAGGATTCAGCTAGAGTTGGGTGGCTGCTAATCCGAAAGAGAGAGAGAGAGCTTCGATGGATGAGATTGTCGTCGCCAACAAGGAGGAGAATCAAAGGAGTTAGGGTTTGTAACCAATGTGTTTTAATAATAAGGAAACCACCACCATACTACTTACTAAAAGGGATCTGGCTTGGTCTGGGCTCAGACTCGGGCTCATGGCAATTGGGCCGAGAACAAAAGACATAAGTGTGCGATTGTGAGGGGTGTGTGATCTGAATTTTAAGGTCATTGTTCCAACGTACAATGACTTACACTAAACAATTAAACACAATATCATATGGTCCATCCATGATTAACACAATATACACTCGGTCATAATGTGCAATGAGACGTGAAATGTAAGTAACTATACAAGCTAGCGGTCAAGGAGTTAGGTAAGGCTAACCATGAAAGTTCGGGTTGTCACATCGGCGACTCAAAATCTCGAACTGTAACTGTAGTGACAAAAGTAACTCATCACGAGTGTAGCCGGCGTGATGCGAGGGATGGTAAGGGTCAGAAATAGGCATCGAGTAGGGTGGGAACCATCTAAGTGGCTCGTCGAGTGATGCTGGTGTAAACGGTGTGAAATGTGGGATCGGTGGAAAGTCAGCTGTCACAAACAGATCAAAACTAGGGGGCTGTCCCGAGGTGCCTTCCCCTGGTTGGGGAGCTGGGATCTCCTGCAGGAATACGATAGGAATATCAGCACGATGCTCATCAGACACAAAAGGAGGTGAGGGATCAACGTCAGAAGGTGGAGGCGGTGGAATAAATTGATCAACAGGTGGAAGATCAAGTGGTGTTGTAACAGGCTCAGGTATGAGTGGTGCAACATCGGGTAAACCAAATGGAATAAGGTCTGGATCAGGAATATGATCTGGGACGTGAGGGGGTGTGGGAGCTCGTACAGGGGATGATGGAGCAGCCGACATTACATCATCATCATCTAGATCGGTGGCGTAAAGCTGGAGTCTTGCCGCCTGCAAGGCTGATGAAGTTACAGACTCAAAGGAGTCTGCAACAGAATGCAAGCTAGAATCTGAAGAAATATCAATAACAGGTATAACAGGAGGAGGTATATCCAGCACAACAACATCGTCAACCTCCCCATCACCCTGAGCATCTACTGGGGGATCGCCCAAAAACAAATCAACATCATCATCAAAAAGATCGTCGAAGGGCCAATCCTCCGGGGGAATGACCACTAGAGGAACACCATCAAGGATGGGGGCAACAATGTGCTCACCATCAGGGTGACCGATGATGAGATGGTCCTGAATAGGAGCAGGGAATGCAAAAACATCATCAATGGGTGTAAGGACATGCAAAAATGTCCCAAATCGACCCGTAAGTGAAAATCGGACCCCTGAAACCCTAATGTGCATGAAAAATCAAGAAATCAAGAAAATTGGATTTCAGCAAACCCTACTGCCGCCTTTATGATGATGTTGATTTGTTTTTGGGCGTGTCAAGACCACCGATGACTCAGCAAACCCTACTGCCGCCGTTATGGCCCTCGCGGGCCGCGTAAGATTTTATTAAGGCTTACGCGGGCCGCGTAAACCCTAAAATGTTGCTATAAGTAGCCTGTGCATGGGACTTGCTTCTGTATTCGAAATTTCAGTTTCAAAACGTCCCATTTCTGCTAAAAACGAGTTTTACGGTGTCAAGACGCTGCTACAAATCCAGGGTATTAGCTCGATCACTGCTACGTTTCAAACTGTTCAATTCTTTTCTTTCCTTCAGCTTTTATTATAGTAAATAGTAGCTCGGGATTATACCTTCTAAATCCCGAAACTCTGCCCGTTATTAGGGTAATAACTTTAATCACTGGTATGATACTTTATCGGATCGATTAAAACCGATCCAATGGATGTTTAAGTGCTACCAATATCTGGCTATACTTTGTCATTCATTGTGAGGGTTTCGATCTCGTGATTATCGTTAAAGTTGAATTGAGTTAATACACTAATACGAGTTCTTGTGTCTAGAAATTAGAACTCATAATCAGGAAGCTGTTAAACTATTATATCAAACTTAGCTATTAAGATAGTTTAGCGGTTTAGAAAACTTAATAGCTACGGCAACTTAACAGGAAAGGAAACTTAGCAGTTAAGTAAGCTAAGTAAGTTAATTAATCAGCTAGTTACGTTATTTAATTAATCGGCTAAGTAAATTACTTGATTAAACCGTTAAAATTAATTAATCGGTTAAGTAAGATTAATTAATCAGTAAGCAAGATTAACTAAGCTAAGCAAGATTAATTAAGCTAAGCAAGATTAATTAAGCTAAGCAAGATTAATTAAGTAAATTAAACACCTAGATAGATATACATATATATGAAATAGATAATATCAAAGGAAGTTGCTAGGAAGGTGTAAGAGGATATATATGTGGGTAGGAAGCTTCCTAGAAATGTATAGGTAATTTCCTAGAAAAGGTATATGAAATTTCCTAGAAAGCATATAGGAAACTTCCTAGAAATTTCATATTTCCTACCTATAAATAGGAAGCTTAGGATTCATTTTTCTTTGCTCATTTCTTCTATTCTTCTCTCTATGCGTTGGTGTTCTAACCAATAATCACCGATGCAATATTTTGTCCGATCGATTCAGGAACCAACTAATGAATGCCAAAGTATTGTACTTTGTGAATTTCGTTAAACGGATGCCAAAGTGTTGTCTAAACAAGACTATACTTTGTGAATTTTGTTAAACGGATGCCAAAGTGCTGTCTAAACAAGACTATACTTTGTGAATTTCGTTAAGGTTCGGATCTCGTGACCATCGTTAGGTTTGATTAGGTTTAACACTAATACGTATTCCATTCTGTTAAACTAAATGTTTAACTACTCGAAACTCTACCCCATACACTTACAATCAAAATGGATGCTTAATCGTCAGAGGATTCAGAACTATAAAGTAGATGCTTAAAATCAAGATGCTTGTTTAATCAAGACTATATGCTAACAAGGTGAGTCCATTCTCTTTTTCTCACAGTTTGTGAGTCATTCTCTTTTTACCAAATTGTTTCCAAACCCCTATTTGTTTTTAAAGTTATAATTACAGGGATTAAGTCTTTGTAGTCTTCAATTACTGCCGGTATGTGGGGTTTTGTATACATTACTTGATACCCGTCACCATTGGACAACGGGTTAGCCAATGGGTGATCTGACCATAGTCACAGAAACGAGTCGAGTGACAAATACCGATTTGGGGTAATTGGTTGATATAAACATTGTAATCGCCCTTAATACTGTAATTTATAACTATGCGTCGTTTTGTACAAAAATGAATGAACTCACCAGTATTTCCTGCTGACCAAACCTTTTTAAAATGCGTTTCAGGTAATGACAGTAGATTAGAATAAGAGTGATGATATGGCACCGAAAGGCTTAAAGAAGTGGCTTATTTTATCAACGGAATTAAATTAAGAAAACATGGTTTCATATATTCGGGTTTATCCCTTATTAAAGCTACCTTTGTAAAACATGGGTTTTATCCCATCTATTTAATAAATAAAATCCGGTGTTTTCAAAACTCTGATATTTTTCCTAACTCACGGTCCTGATGAACATTTCCGCTGCAATACTTTTCAAAATAACCACCGGTACCACTTGACTGCTCGCGGCTCCCGTCCAGGGTGTGGTCAGGGGTCGTGACAGAAGGTGGTATCAGAGCCACTTGTTTAAGCAATTGGGTGTTGTAATAATACCTAGGCTTAAACGAAAGAGTTAGGAAATTGTTATTAACTGGTAGCAACAAGGATAGTATTTAGACTTGAACTTAAGAAAGATGCCTTAGTATAAGCTTCGAGATAAGCTAATTACCTGGGTAGATAAAATGTGACGGGTGTTAGTATGCCATGAGGATGATGACTAGAACGTTGCAAGTATGGTAAATAAGTGATAACACTTGGCCACTGTTATTTCTTGTTTATTGGTACTACTGGGTTCTAGAATATGATCCATCATGTGAATACTAATTACCTTGTTCTTTGATAAAAGCTCTAATAAAAGATTCATTTTTAATCATGAATTGAGAAGATTCTATTTATGGGAAATACAAATTACCTCTCTGGCGAGAACCGGGTAAGATGGGGTTACCTCTCCGGCAAGAACCTGGTAAGATGGGGTATATAATATGTCAAACAAGTGACAAAATTCCCGAAATAGTATCATGACCTGATGTCTGACTTGTCTTTGAAATTATGAATCTGTTAAATACATTGACCTTATGAATGGTATGTATATTACAGTATACGATTATATAGATATGTATCTCTATAAGGAAATCCAAAAACCATAAGGATTGATAATTTAAAATACATCACGAGCCTGTGTGTCAATAACAATTCTAGAATTTTTATCAGGAATCTTTCGTATACATCTATAATTCCGACATCGGAAACTATTCCATTTGATCACCCGTCTCATAACTCGTGCGACAAGATGAACGATGTGAACCCTTAAAGTTGGGATGCCATCGAAAGTATAAGAATTCCCTCTGCGTTACCTTAGATTATTAACGCATTAGGAAAAGTTGTGCTAGGTACAAAACGTCTCAAAACCTACGCTAATGAGAATAATTTTACTTTCCTTAAGGACTCTTGCGAAGATAAGAGTAACCGCGACTAGATGCACCTACAAAGACTCTCTTCACCTATAAAGATTTCCAGTAATAAAGAAGCTGTTACGAAATACATAGACTTCAAAGGACTAAAGTTGTCCAAACCATTAGTATATATTTTAAGGAAAATGAAGTAAGGTATGCTTCAAAATTTAGACATTTAGATAGTGAAACCCGATCTTCAAAACACAGGATCAAGACATATGCCATGAAATGGAAAGAATGAAAAGAACTGACAGAAAGGAAATCCTGTCTGCTTCATAAAAAGAAATAACATGGAAACGATGATTCCAGAGGTGATTGCTGACTTAGGTTTAGGTTTGCAAGCCAACCGGAGAAGTGACCACAAGGAGGCAAGACAGACCAGCCGACAAAGTTCGTCTCTATGAGGAAAGCTGCGAGTTATGCACGGAAGTAAGACATAGCGTATATGGTCTCGGATTTCATTAACACTAGAGGAATGGAACTGAAAGAAATTCCGAACGACGTTTCCCAGAGAATCTACTTATACTATCACACGATTGTGAGAAGAAACTTAGAATTCATCCGAGACTAGGAACAACACCGATTGTTATATCACAAAGTTAAAACTAATGTAGTAGTTAATGCTTTAAGTCATAAGTCTCATAGGAAGCCGAATCAAGTACGTGCTCTTAGATTAAATTGCGGATAGATTTAATGAAATTATTAAAGAGTACCCAAGAAACATCAATCAAGAATGATGCTGAAAGATTATAAAGAAATAATGAAGGAATCAGAAAAAGGAACTAATGGAAATTAGTGATTCCATAAAGAATTTGGGTACCTATTCAAGGAAACCTGCAAGAAAGGATTCTCGGAGAAGCTCATAAAACTAAGTAGTTGTTGCATCGTGTAAGTGATATGAGGTATCAAGAGTTTTATAAGAATTACTGATAGATTGCAAGTTATGCCTCTAAGTATTTAATCTGTTAGCAAGTTAAAGCTGAACGTTAGAAACCTTTAGGTTGACTTCAATGATTAGAAATGCCAGTATGGAAATAGGATTGATAACAAATGAGTGTTATTACAAATTCCCCAAAAACGATAAGTTGTAACAACACAATCTGGGTGGTTGTGGATCAACTAACCAAGTTAGCTCAATTACTACCAATGAAGAAAACCCTTTAGCATAAAATGCTTAGTTAAGTGGTGTGGGAGCAAAATAGTCTCATTACATATAATCCCATCATCTATTGTATTAAATCGAGATAGTCATTTCACTTCTCATTTTTGGGAAAATTTTAACCCAACCTATTTTGAGCAGTATAAAGGAACACTACAAACATAGAAAGACATGCTAAGTGCATGGGCGGTAATAGAACTATCATTTATCACTCATAAGAGTCTCCAATAATCGGTCTACAAGTACTAGTGTTAACCGTTTAAAACAATTTATGGATGATAGTATCATCCAGTATGTTAGACATACATATGAGGAAAGCAACTATCAGGCCATGAGATCGGAAAACCATTGAAATTTAAATCAGAGAAAGGATATCACTAAAAGTCTCTCTGTAATTGGAAAGGAAGGTTAAGTCCGAGGAATGTCAAACCATTAAAGTAACTAAGCAAAGTGGACCAGTAGCTTATCAGCTAAAATGGCAAGTATACATGATACATTTCATGAAATACTTAGAAATCTTTAGTTATACCTCCTCAAAATATAGAAGTAAATGCAAGACCGTATCAGTCAATCATGAGAATTCCAAAAACATGCAAGATTAGTTCTGGTCAGGGTGAAGTAGGACTTAAAGCGTGGACAAGAATATACTTGGGTATCGAAAATAAGAAGGAAGTATCCTTACTTGTTCCAGTAAATCTCAAGGACGAGATTTTAATTAAGGTGGGGAGGATGTAAGGACCTGCAAAAATGTCCCAAATCGACCCGTAAGTGAAAACTAGACCCTTGAAACCCTAATGTGCATGAAAAATCAAGAAATCAAGAAAATTGGATTTCACGCGGGCCGCGTAAGCCATAAGAGAAGGCTACGCGGGCCGCGACAACTTGAAAGTCTCCGGATAAGCTTAAGGGACACGTGTCGTCCACGTGTCAAGACCACTGATGACTCAGCAAACCCTACTGCCGCCTTTATGGCCCTCGCGGGCCGCGTAAGATCTTATTAAGGCTTACGCGGGCCGCGTAAAACCTAAAATGTTGCTATGAGTAGCCTGTGCATGGGACTTGCTTCTGTATTCAAAATTTCAGTTTCAAAACATCCCAATTCTGCTAAAAACGAGTTTTACGGTGTCAAGACGCTGCTACAAATCCAGGGTATTAGCTCGATCACTGCTACGTTTCAAACTGTTCAATTCTTTTCTTTCCTTCAGCTTTTATTATAGTAAATAGTAGCTCGGGATTATACCTTCTAAATCCCGAAACTCTGCCCGTTATTAGGGTAATAACTTTAATCACTGGTACGATACTTTATCCGATTATTAAAACCGATCCAGTGGATGTTTAAGTGCTACCAATATCTGGCTATACTTTGTCATTCATTGTGAGGGTTTCGATCTCGTGATTATCGTTAAAGTTGAATTGAGTTAATACACTAATACGAGTTCTTGTGTCTAGAAATTAGCACTCATAATCAGGAAGCTGTTAAACTAGTATATCAAACTTAGCTATTAAGATAGTTTAGCGGTTTAGAAAACTTAATAGCTACGGCAACTTAACAGGAAAGGAAACTTAGCAGTTAAGTAAGCTAAGTAAGTTAATTAATCAGCTAGTTACGTTATTTAATTAATCGGCTAAGTAAATTACTTGATTAAACCGTTAAAATTAATTAATCGGTTAAGTAAGATTAATTAATCAGTAAGCAAGATTAAGTAAGCTAAGCAAGATTAATTAAGCTAAGAAAGATTAATTAAGCTAAGCAAGATTAATTAAGCTAAGTAAGATTAATTAAGTAAATTAAACACCTAAATATACATATATATGAAATATATAATATCAAAGGAAGTTGCTAGGAAGGTGTAAGAGGATATATATGTGGGTAGGAAGCTTCCTAGAAAATGTATAGGTAACTTCCTAGAAAAGGTATATGAAATTTCCTAGAAAGCATAAAGGAAACTTCCTAGAAATTTCATATTTCCTACCTATAAATAGGAAGCTTAGGATTCATTTTTCTTTGCTCATTTCTTCTATTCTTCTCTCTATGCGTTGGTGTTCTAACCAATAATCACCGATGCGATATTCTGTCCGATCGATTCAGGAACCAACTAATGAATGCCAAAGTACTGTACTTTGTGAATTTCGTTAAACGGATGCCAAAGTGCTGTCTAAACAAGACTATACTTTGTGAATTTTGTTAAACGGATGCCAAAGTGTTGTCTAAACAAGACTATACTTTGTGAATTTCATTAAGGTTCGGATCTCGTGACCATCGTTAGGTTTGATTAGGTTTAACACTAATACGTATTCCATTCTGTTAAACTAAATGTTTAACTACTCGAAACTCTACCCCATACACTTACAATCAAAATGGATGCTTAATTGTCAGAGGATTCAGAACTATAAAGTAGATGCTTAGAATCAAGATGCTTGTTTAATCAAGACTATATGCTAACAAGGTGAGTCCATTCTCTTTTTCTCACAGTTTGTGAGTCATTCTCTTTTTACCAAATTATTTCCAAAACCCTATTTATTTTTAAAGTTATAATTACAGGGATTAAGTCTTTGTAGTCTTCAATTACTGCCGGTATGTGGGGTTTTGTATACATTACTTGATACCCGTCACCATTGGACAACGGGTTAGCCAATGGGTGATCTGACCATAGTCACAGAAACGAGTCGAGTGACAAATACCGATTTGGGGTAATTGGTTGATATAAACATTGTAATCTCCCTTAATACTGTAATTTATAACTATGCGTCGTTTTGTTCAAAAATGAATGAACTCACCAGTATTTCCTGCTGACCAAACCTTTTTAAAACGTGTTTCAGGTAATGACAGTAGATTGGAATAAGAGTGATGATACGGCACCGAAAGGCTTAAAGAAGTGGCTTATTTTATCAACGGAATTAAATTAAGAAAACATGGTTTCATATATTAGGGTTTATCCCTTATTAAAGCTACCTTTGTAAAACATGGGTTTTATCCCATCTATTTAATAAATAAAATCCGGTGTTTTCAAAACTCTGATATTTTTCCTAACTCACGGTCCTGATGAACATTTCCGCTGCAATACTTTTCAAAATAACCACCGGTACCACTTGACTGCTCGCGGCTCCCGTCCAGGGTGTGGTCGGGGGTCGTGACAATGGGAATGCCATCAGCAATAGGTGCATCATCTCCAAAGTCCGGTAAAGCAAAGGGCTAAAAATCATCCTCGTCGTCGGACAACATCTCCGGGTTACTCGCTGTATCTGAAGTGAAGACCTCCGGCTTTGGAGCTATCTCATCGTCGGAAACCACTGCCATAGGGTCGTGATCGTCTGACAATCCACTCTCAGACGACGACATAGGTACCTGTAACATATTAATCATGGCATGTGCACATATGTTAACCACTATCACTCGTTGTATGTAAACAAAGACATGCATCGCTTCAACACGTATTCACGTCATTCCTACGTGAGACTTTTCTAACTTAACAAGCCTACCCCATGCAAACAAAACCACCAACTATGACCTTGCTTGTGTTTCTTGTCTTTCCTTTGTAAAATGTTTGTTCCATGGATCATGGCGTTTTGTAAATGCAATGAAAAATATTTTGTGTAGGATCGTTGAATCGATCTAATGAGTCGATCAGAAGAGTTCTAGATCAAATCAAAGGCGGAATTCAATGATTCGATCTTCATTGCAGCTTGATTAACACTAGGAATCACTTTAACCGTCTCTTGTATTGATTTGATAGTGATTACAGTTCTGGAGACACTTCGGCAGAGCTTCGCTACCGGAATCACAACCACTACAAATGAAGACATGAGCTCTCATATTTATAGATGATCCAGTCCGCACGAACAAGAACATCCCAGGTCGTGCGACCTGGCAGTTCATACGAACTGGTTCTACCAGTTCGTGCGACCTGGTTCTACCAGTTCGTGCGACCTGGACTTTCTTCAGTAAAAACCTATTTTCTAGTCTACCGAGCTCTGGTCTATCCAATCTAGATACAAGACTCGATACAAGATGAAGTCGACAGACATATGCACCAACAAACTCCCCCTTGGATGTTGACGAGTCTTCAGTACGAGTCTTCAGTACGTCGAGTCTTCAGTCTTGATCAGTCTTCTCGCTCTTTCCAAAGTATCTGACACTGTAAGCGTCCTTCAATCTCTCTCTTTCACTCTTCAGACTCCCCTTTGCTGACAGACTCCCCCTTAAGTTGTTCCGGGATCGCAATCTGACATAGCTTTCATAGGTTCAGGAACGATTCCTGGCTCTTCGTAGCAACACGGGGATCTGCACAAACCTCTACCCAAAAGTAAATTTTTATTTATAACAATTTTAATCTCTGCTTAACCACTTGTAATCATAACACACAAATTTAGCCTTTGACAATTGTGAAATTTACTTTTGTATAAATCATTCAATATCAAAAATAGTTATATCAAGTTCAAATTAATGACCTTGATTAACTAACCGTAAAATCAGCTTCAAAACATTTCTCAAATTTTAACTTCATTTTTCATATCAAACAAACTCTCCCAACCCACTGTTGTTCATTATGTTTAGCACTCGGAATTTTGAAAATCAGCTTTTCAACATCAGTTGTCGAAAATAAGATGAAATAAAATCTTTTTGATTTTTCAAAATTGTATGCTAAAACACACTAATGAAAAGCAGTAACGAAATATTTACAGACAATATTTTTGTGAGTTTGTGTAAGAGGATCATATCAGTTTATGACAAATCACTAGCACCGTTGAGCTTTAAACACTTTAAGTTCTAAACGATTCACTTAGATTGTCAGTATACTGATCCACTTAAATTTTCAAACAAAGTTCAATTGATTCGAGATACGAGATAAGTGTTTTAATGACTTAAACTTATTCGCGTGTCCCACCTCAGAATATACTCCCGTATCCAGACTCCTATATTCAGTCTTACAGGTGAATGTACACTAATGATATCTGTAATGGGTAAATGTGAGGCCATGAGAGCTCAGGCTATTGCTTCCGCAAAATCAGAGAGATGATGGCTCAACTTTCGATGGGTCCCCCTTAGGGATCTTCTTTTCAACAGCACATGATTAGCATTTTACAATGTTTCATCATTTTTTATGCTGAGGGTGGGCTTTAAGATTAAAGCAGTGCAAAGTATTATACGAGGACTAGGCTATTGCTCCCGCAAAATCAGAAGTCCAGGTATAATACCCCAGATATCACCACGCACAAAGACCTAGTATGTCAGAAATAGAAAGCCCTTCAAACAAGATTTCAGGGGTTACCTATATATCCGAGAGATGTTCCCCACGAAATAAGTAAGTATTTGATATTTAGGTTTATATCTCGAACACAATCTACTAGGCGTGTAAAAATCTACTGGCATTTCATCAGTGAGACCGTTTATCACATTTTAACTTTGCAATTCTTTAGCGTACTGTGATAGTCTACTGATGTACTATCATTTCCTCTTTTTCACAACAAAACTCATTTTAGATTTTTCGATGTTTTTGGATTTTTCAAATTTTCAAAATTTCTAAATTTTTTACTCCCCCTAAAATCAAAATTATATTTCAAATTTTGATTTTCCGGGAAAATTTGAAAATAAAAGCAATAAACTGTACAAATAAGATAACAAACTGATGTGAATTGCTTCAATTCTCCATCCACTTGGCATAAACAATCAGAACTCCCCCTGACAACAAACCCATTATGATTTCAAAACACTTAAGTTTGTTTTAATCAAAATGGTTTTTTCGGAAAATTAATTTGTTTGTCATTGCACAAACATGGGGTTTAATTCATCACATTGTTTTCTCAGCCACTTGTATGACAGTTAAATCAACAAAACTAATTTTCAAGAATGATGCCGATTCATGCTCCACGATTACCAACCTGGGAGCTCCGGCAAGTCCGGTTTTTACTTCTTAAAAAATTTCACCCATGCCTGAGGAATCATGGGTGAACCATCCTCATTTGGTTTAACAATTTTCGATTCATAAAACTCTTTTACGCCCTTCACCTTCCCATCAGCCATCTTTCCAAAAATATGTAACACTTTTCCGTTAAAGGCTTTTTCAGCATCAAATTCTTTCTCACCATCAAAGAATTGATCTGAAATCTCAATCTTACCAACTTTTGATTTCAAATTTCCGTTTGACAATGGTGGAAAATTTTCATCATCCATTGTTGGAACGGAATTCTCATCTTTTAGCACAACATGTGGCTCCTCTGACTTTGCCGAGTCAGATTCAGTGCCAGAACTATCATCTGATTTTTTCACAACCCATTTTTGTTTGTTTAAATTTGCTCTTCTTTTGTAAAAATGTTTCGAACTTTCACCAACTTCGAAAGTCGAATTTTTGAACTCCTTGAATTTCTCTATTGGTTGTTCTTTTTTATCAACACATTTTTCTTTCATTTTGGAGTTAGAAGAAACTCCCTGTTTTGTATTGGTTGGCTTTGGGCAATTCCAAGCAATATGTCCAACCTCTTGACATTTGAAACAGGTTCTTCTTTCAACTCTTGGTTCAGATTCTTTCAACGTATTCTTTTTCCTTTCAGTGAGAAACTCCTTGTTTGACTATCTCCAGAACGGTTTCTCCTTCTCCTCTTCAGAACTTGTTCCTGAAACAAATTTAGTTTTTGATTTATAAATTTTCTCATTTTTATGATTTTCTGGTGGAATAAAACCTAATCCTTTCTTTTTGAAATTACTGTTATGGTTTGGTTTCTTTCGATAGCCCGAACCAGAACTGTAACATTTTTTCTTGTTCAATCTTTGTTGAACTCTTGAAGTGTACTTTTTAGGTTTTTCAGTAAGATTTACATCTTTTATTTCAGAAATATTAATTTCTGTTAATTTGAAAACCTTGTTGATCATTTCAGTTTTAACACTTCTTATTGGAAATTCCTCATCAGAAAATAATTTGTCGGAATCATTCAAAGTATATGCTACTTTGAATGTTTCGTCATTCAAATTATTTTTAGACATCAGAAAATCTTTATTGTAAACCCTTTTGACTGGTGAACTCGAGCTTTTCTCTGACGAACTCGAATTTTCAGATTTTGACTCTGACTTTGACTCTTCATCTTTTTCCAACACCTAATCGACCACTTTCTTAATTAACTCGGACTCATGATCAGTGTCAGACGCTATGAAGGTGACATCAATATTATCTGGTAATCCATTGATAGACTCGGATTTCAGATTCGGATTGAGTGCTTCAGCCACCTTTTCAAAGTCTCGGGGGGTATCGCCATCCCACATTGGATTTGGTACTCTGTTATACTTCAAACTAGTTTTCTTACCAGAATTTTCTTCTTCATCTGCAAACTTATGAGCAGCCACGGTAGGATAGATGCGATCAATAACATACTCCGAACTTTGATAACTTCGAAGTAAGTTGTTCACTCTTTCAGTTTCAATCTTCATTGCTGCCAATTCTTGTTTCAGCTCAGCATTCATCTCAATATATCCGTTGATTGCTCTTTGCTTTTGAAGAACTATTGCTTTCAGAAGATTTTTCATCTGAACATCCTCATCACAAGCTCCTTCATACACGTTCACTTTGCTACTTAGGAGATCATATGACTCTTTTATGCTCCTCACATTGTGCAGCAAGTTCTCTTTGAGCTTTTCCAATTCAGCCAACTTTGTATCTTTCTCAGCACAATCTTTGCAAGATACTAAACACTTTGCACAAGGTTTTTCAACCTCTACAATCTTTTCCACTTCAACAATTTTTTCAACTTCAACTATTTTTTCAACTTCGACGATTTTTTCAACTATTTTCTCCACTTCAACAATTTTTTCAACTTTAACTATTTTCTCCACCATCTTTTCAATCACAAACGGTTCTTTCTCAAATTCTACCTTCACTTCATTCTCTTCAACCACGACCTTCTGTGTCGGTTTTTCTTCAACTTTTACCTTTTCTTCAGCAATCCTTCTTGCTTCAATTTCTTCTTCAACAACCCTTCTTGCTTCCAATTCTCTCTTCAGTCTAGCAGCCCTTTTCTCTTTCAACATCTCGATTTTATCTGCAAAAAACAAATTAAAACTATAAGAATCCAATTGTATTCTAGCTTTATTAATATACTCTTTTTCATCATCAGTGTCTGCATCACTTCCTAATGACTTAAAAATCGGTTGTCTTCTAGGACGGTTCTTAGATTTGACTGATTCTTCTTCCGAGGATGAGTCTTCAAAGATTCGAGCAACAAATGCTTTAGAAACTGAAGGTCGGTTAGGATCATAATCATCCCAATTAAAGCCTTCTGGAATTCTCTCATCATCTTGGTCTATCCAACCATGACACGCTTTACCCTTTGATTCTTCAATAGTACGTGAGGGTGAAGATTGTTGTTGATATGGTTGTTGAGGAACTTCATGATAAATTGCTTTTCTATGATAATCGTTGTTCTTGAAAGGATCTTGTCTTCCAGTTGCTTCTCTGTTTGTACACTCTCGTTTAAAATGTCCTTTTTCTCGACAACAAAAACAAGTAACCTTCGATTTGTCAAAACCTAGCTGAGATGTTGCAGCTTCACGAAGATCATCTCTTCCTGTGATCTGTTTGAACTTTTCTGCTCTTCTTAAAACGGTTGCTAAACACCACTTGATGTCCATCAACTCAAGTTCCTCAGAATCAATCTGGTCATAATCCTCTTTAGTAAGCATCGGATTTCCGATTCGTCCAGCAACTAAGCTTTCATACGACTCTAACTCAGTAACAAGTGATGCCGTGTGTTGCTTCGCAATATCTGGAGAGAAATTTTGACCATTTTGAATATTCAATGTAACATTACATTGTAATACTTGACCGGTACCATTTGTTGAACTTTGTTGTTGAGAACTTGGTGTTGAGAAATTTGGTTCAAAATTTGAATAAGACGAAGTAAATCCACTGCTCTGATTTGTATTGCTTGCTTTTGTTCCAGAAGTACCATCAGCACTAATCGCAGTCTGAATCTTTGGACTCGGAGTAGTCTCAACTTTGCTTCCTCGATAGTATAGACTAACATCTTGTTGAGCACTCGAACTTCTCATGATAGCAGTTTTCTGAACATCCAATTCATGTTCTTCAAGCTTCTGAATAAACTTACACAAATTCATATCTTCAAATTGTCGGTTATGCTTTAAAATCAACAGATATGTTCCCCATTGATTCTGTGGTAACGCATCGGGTAGCTTATCAACCCATTCATCATCTTCTTTCTTGATGTCCAATCTTTTCATTTCCTGAACAAGATGACAATATCTCTCAATAATCGTTCTTGTTGTTTCACCTTCAAAAGCTGTAAACATATCAAACGATTTTTTTAAGTAATGCACGTTTATTTTTTATCATATCAGCACTTCCCTTAAACTTTTTAATCAATGCTAACCAAATTGATCTAGCAGTTCCCTCATGTTGAAGCAAAACGAAAATATCTTCTTTTACCGCTTGTTGGAGAAGGCTAATCATCATCTTTTCACTGGTGTATCTTAATTTTCCATTCGGTGTAAATTCACTTAATGGTTTTTCATTTTCAAGATCATCTTTCGGTCTAGTATAATCTTTCTCTAACGCAACCCATGCATCAAACTTATTAGCTTGCACCCAGATTTCAAAACGATCTTGCCATTCTTTAAAGTCCTCAATGTACATAAGCTTTGGAGGCTTCTGGAAAGTTCCTGTTTCATTTTCGATTCCAACAGTTTCGGCAACTATAACTAGAGCAACTGGAGCAGTAGCAAAGGCGTTGTAAAACTCGTTTTCCATGTTTCGGTAAAAAGTTTCGCAAAATCACAATGTTTAAACGAGCTGGTCAAAGTTTCAAACGACCTGGTAGCTTATAGTTCCCCCACACGACCTGGATCACAATTTCAAACAACCTGATATACTTTCAAATGATATGGATCAGATTCAAACGAACTGGATCAATTTCACACCACCTAGTTCACTTCGTGCGAACTGGATCACTTCGCACGAACTGGACCTAATTCTCAAACGATCAGGTTCAAACGATTTGAACTCAAACGACCTGGAACCTATTCACTTCGTGCGAACTGGTTCAAAGGTTCAAACACCTGACACCCCGTACAACCTGATTATATCTCACACGAACTGGACCTAATCTTAACTCGTGCGAACTGACTAACTTCACTCCGTGCGAACTGACAAACTTCAATCCGTGCGAATTGAACACTCCGTGCGAACTGGACTCACACCTCTGTAAGTGCAGTTCCTGCCGGGTAACTGTCGCTTATCAGTTCTGGTCAACCAAAACAGAAGTCCAAGTTAAAGTCATCGATAATGAAGAATTCAAGACCACATGAAGACCAAAGGGAGTTTGTTAGTGCACTTTGGGTGACAAGTGCATGCTTTCCAATTGTTAGGGTCTTTATTGTACAAGTCTTGAAAGTTAGTCCTAGTTTTATCCTAGGGAAAGTTGTCCCAACTTTATCCTAGGGAACTTTGTCCCAAGTTTATCCTAGGGAACTTTGTCCCAAGTTTATCCTAGGGAACTATTGTCTGAGGTTTATGCTAGGGACAAGAATTAGGGTTTTGTGGAGATTGTTTGTCCGTGTTTTGTCCTAGTCTATATATATATGTGTTGAATAGGATTAGGGCAGTCATTCCCCTCCATCCATGGAGGCGGGCAACTCTTGAAGCTTGGTGCTGCTCTCCCACTCGTTCATCCTCCTGGTGTGAATTCTAGAGAGAGAGAGACTATGTGTTAGTGAGAGAAAGCTAGGGTTTAGATCTTTGTGATCTAAACCAGCTTGTAGATGATGTATACTCCTTTGGTTTGTGTAATCTGTGATGACTGATTCATCAATAAAGAGATTCATCTTCTACATATTTCTATCTTGTTCATATTTTGTTCTTCATGTCTTGAATCAAGTGTAATGTTTGATGTTCGTCATCGATCCGGTGCTTTCACAGTGGTATCAGAGCATGGTTACCGATTTGGAATGGTCTAACCGCCTTCCGAATCACCATTGCTCTTGATTTGATGTTTGTTTCCGCCAAACATCTTGAAGACTTGAAGATTTTGTAGAAAAGTTGAAGAAAATGAAGCTGTTCGTGGTTGTTTTGTTCTCCAAGTTGTTGCAGATGTGAGGTTTGATCCAAAAATTGCTCTGTCCAAGTTTTTCTGAGTGTTAAACTTGTCTGAGTTTTTAAAACTCTGTGTTTGTTGTTTCCGGGGTTTTGGTGAACTAGTGTGAAGTCACACTAGGGAGAAAGTTCGGAGACTTGTTTCTGACCTTTATCCATGTCCGAGTTTTTATCGACATTTAACAAACTGTTCTTCTATTCCGAGTTCTACAGTTCATGTTCCGAAGTTTTAAACAATCAGATAGTTTGTTCCGAGTTTGTATTTGGGTCCGAGCTTTGATCATGAAACAGCTTATCCGAGTTTTTATACAGTGTCCGAGTTTTGCGGTTTTAATAAAAGGGTTCCGAGTTTTGGCATATTTATGATGGTCCGAGTTTTTTTCAAAGTGTATATGAACAAGATAGTATACACTTGTCCGACTTTTGAATCTAGTCCGACTTTTGAATCTAATCCGAGTTTTGAGAGTCTTGTATGTGGGTCCGAGTATTGAAGGATAATGTCAGAGTTTCAAACAGTTTTTAAGCTTTTAAACACTGTCCGAGTTTTGCAGTCAAAATCATAGATATTTCCGAGTTTTGATATGTATATGTGTTTCCAAGTTCCGAGTTTTGTCTCTTGAGTCTGGAATGTTCCCACTTTACACTTTAATTCTGAGTTTTGCAGTTTCTCATAAGTCCGAGTTTCAATCAGTCAACTGGTACGAGTTTCACAGCCTGTTTCAATTTCACAATCTGTTCCGAGTTTTATGTCCCTCATTAATTCCGAGCTTTAAAAGGTTCTGTTCCGAGGTTCTGTTAAACTGTTGCTCCGAGTTTATTCAGAGTTTTTACAAGTATTGATATAGCATAAAATTCCGAGTTTTCTAAAACAGAGTCCGAGTTTCTGAACTTCACAATGTCCGAACTCTATACTCTATTGTTGTCTGAGTACGGAAGCTTGACTGGTCCGAGTCTCACCATGATCCGTGTTTCAACACCATTTTGAATCTCTTGTGCATCCGGTTCGTTAACAATTGTCCGAGTTTTGTTTAAACAGATCAAAACTCGGAATCTCTGAAAGGTCAAATATGTAAATGTCTCCGATGATTATGTTGATAGTCGGATTTGTTGTTTCCGGGCAGTGGATAGTTTCTGGTGACGATCGATGATGGAGGTTAAGGTGGTTTCAGCGAAGTTAGCGAGGTGTCGGTGAGGTGTCTATTAGCCGGGGATTTTAAAAGGTGATCGGAATTCGTTTTTGTTCACCGGAGATGTTGTTTTCCTTTGGATGTTGTCGGCTAAGGTTTCATGGGGTCACCTTGGTGGATGGATCCTCGTAGTAGGCCACGATTGGCTAAATGGTGACTTGGGCCTACATTTTTGAGTTGGCAGATTATTATTTTCATGTGTGAGAATTATTATTGGGCCCACGTGGAGTAAAGATGACTTTTGATTATGAATTGATACTTGGCTCTAAAAGTCACAGTCCACGGTTGTTTAGAAGACTCTCGGTGTTGGGATGTGGCTCTTACTAGAGAGTTTTGTGACCAGCTGGGAATTAAAATTGTTGGTTTTCTAATCTGAGACGTACTCCGGGTTTCTATGTGTCTCCGGCACTGTTGCAGAAATCGGCCTAGGCGGCCGATTAATCGCCGCCTAGGCGCTAGGCGGTCACCAACTGATTAATTATAAGCTAGTCGGTCAATTAATCGGTAATCGGTCAAAGTCGGTCGTAGGCGGTCCTAGGCGGTCCTAGTCGGTCCTAGTCGGTCAATTAATCGAATTAATCGGACGACATTAATCGGACAAAATCGGTCCTAGGCGGTCCTAGTCGGTCAGAATTGGTCAAAATCGGTCAAAATCGAACCATACTATCTGAAACTTGAAGTATTTATGTGAATTTTGAAGTATTATTTTTATATTATTGGGTATATATATATAATTTTGAAAAAATACATATAAAAATCCCATTCCGATTAATCCCGATTAATCCCGGTTAATCCCGATTAATCCCTAGGCTGTACCTCACCGCCCGACTAGCGCCTAGCGCCTTCTACAACATTGGTCTCCGAAGGTTTGAAACAAGTAGTTCGATTGTTCCGAGATTAGTTCTTCAGAGTTTCCTTTATTTCCTTGCTTGTTTCGAATTCCTTTGTACTCTAAATACTGCTCAGATGATCTGATCCGAGGTTTCAAGAGCTTTCGGGCTTTACGAGTTCCGGATTTTCTAGATTTCCGGGTTACCTGGGGTACCGGATTTTTAGCTAAATTTAGAAGGTTGTGGTGTTCGGAAGTTTCGAGTTGTGCATGTTCCAAGTTTTTCTAGTTATTCCGGGTTACCTGGGGTACCGGATAACTAACTAAGAGTCAGAATTATGCGTAGTTTGAAGACTTGAAGTCAGTTTCGGATTATCGAAAGGTTTTATGGTACTTATGTTGTCCGGATCAAGTGAGGAGGTGAAGAGAAACCGAATTGCTTGGATTTTTGTATTGTTTACAAAGAAATAGGGGGAGTAAAAATTTTGTGAAATTCCTGTTTTCTTTGTAAATCAAAGGCTCGTGGTGCTGCATCGAAACAAGTTCATGTTTACTATCTTTGAGATTAACTTAGTGTTAATCTTACCGGTGGTGAAGTGCTGATAACATGAAGCAAGGGTATGATTGAGTTCTGTCAAGTTTGTTCGAGGTTTATTCAAGTGTTAACGTGATGAAGCAAATTGCTCGTTTGGCAAGTAGTTGAAGGTCAAGCCTTTATCGTATACCGGTTAGAGTAGAGATGATTAGTCTTCTTGTTCTCTTTTCCAAGTTGGTGACTGATCGGATTCTCGAAATAGGGGTTCTTACATTGAGGGGGAGATTGGAGACGAAAGTCATCGGGTAATTGGTGGATTCGTGAAGATACGAGATTGGATCTTGAAGATTCGAGATGAAATGATTTCAGACACTCGGTTGAAGACTCTGGTCAAGATGGTGGATGTACCTTTACAAAGTTCAGTTTGTTATTAACTTATCGAACTGAGCTTCATGTTTTTGGGATCTTGAAGTGTTTGGTGTTGGGCATTGGAAATCCGACGTTTCGTTCTTCTACCGGTTAAGTTTGAAGATTAATGTATCGAGCGATATTCTCACATGTTGTTGTAAGTTGTTTCGCGTTAACTTGATTCGGGAGTAGTTTGAGGGGGAGGATCTACAGTGTTTGATGTTGGATTCTTCGGGTTTCTCAAAGCGACATTAAGTGATCGTCAGCAAGTCTTTAATTAGAAGGGTTGAAGATCGCTGTGCTCTGCCGGAAAGATCAAGTCTCAGCCAAAGTTAAAAGCAACCATGATATCATCAGTCAAGGGGGTGTCTGTAAGTGCAGTATCCGGTGACTGAAGATTATCGATGCCACACAGAACTGATGCAACAGTTAAGGGGGAGACTGTAAGTGCAGTTCCTGCCGGGTAACTGTCGCTTATCAGTTCTGGTCAACCAAAACAGAAGTCCAAGTTAAAGTCATCGATAATGAAGAATTCAAGACCACATGAAGACCAAAGGGAGTTTGTTAGTGCACTTTGGGTGACAAGTGCATGCTTTCCAATTGTTAGGGTCTTTATTGTACAAGTCTTGAAAGTTAGTCCTAGTTTTATCCTAGGGAAAGTTGTCCCAACTTTATCCTAGGGAACTTTGTCCCAAGTTTATCCTAGGGAACTTTGTCCCAAGTTTATCCTAGGGAACTATTGTCTGAGGTTTATGCTAGGGACAAGAATTAGGGTTTTGTGGAGATTGTTTGTCCGTGTTTTGTCCTAGTTTATATATATATGTGTTGTATAGGATTAGGGCAGTCATTCCCCTCCATCCATGGAGGTGGGCAACTCTTGAAGCTTGGTGCTGCTCTCCCACTCGTTCATCCTCCTGGTGTGAATTCTAGAGAGAGAGAGACTATGTGTTAGTGAGAGAAAGCTAGGGTTTAGATCTTTGTGATCTAAACCAGCTTGTAGATGATGTATACTCCTTTGGTTTGTGTAATCTGTGATGACTGATTCATCAATAAAGAGATTCATCTTCTACATATTTCTATCTTGTTCATATTTTGTTCTTCATGTCTTGAATCAAGTGTAATGTTTGATGTTCGTCATCGATCCGGTGCTTTCACAACCTCAAACCATGCGAACTGGGAATATACTCAAACGACCTGACCTAATGTTCAAACGATCTGATCTGTTTTCACGCTGCCTGGAACACTTCGCACGAACTGAATCACTTCATGCGACCTGATATCGAACGACCTGGTTCAAAAGTTCATGATTTTGTCCAATTTTGATCGATTTTAGGTTGAATTAAGTTCTGATTTCTTCAAGGATTGTTTAAAACAGTGTTTCGCGTGTTATATCAAGAAATTAGATCATTTTAACCGTGAAAACTTGGTGAATTTGAAGAAAAATGTAGAAGAATGAGTAGAAATCAGATTTTCTTGATGAAATCAAGCTGAAATGGTAAGAACTCCTCCTCCTGAGCTCTGATACCACTTGTAGGATCGTTGAATCGATCTAATGAGTCGATCAGAAGAGTTCTAGACCAAATCAAAGGCAGAATTCAATGATTCGATCTTCATTGCAGCTTGATTAACACTAGGAATCACTTTAACCGTCTCTTGTATTGATTTGATAGTGATTACAGTTCTGGAGACACTTCGGCAGAGCTTCGCTACCGGAATCACAACCACTACAAATGAAGACATGAGCTCTCATATTTATAGATGATCCAGTCTGCACGAACAAGAACATCCCAGGTCGTGCGACCTGGCAGTTCGTACGAACTGGTTCTACTAGTTCGTGCGACCTGGACTTTCTTCACTAAAAACCTATTTTCTAGTCTACCGAGCTATGGTCTATCCAATCTAGATACAAGACTCAATATAAGACGAAGTCGACAGACATATTCCGGTGTGTATTTGTACGTACGAGAATACGTATTCCCTTGTATTTATTAAGTATTCTTATACTTAATTTTGTATTTAATTTTCCGGAATATTATTTTTAATAAAATAAAAAACACCAATTTATATTCTCAAAATGTATGTATTTTAAGAAAACTTTTATAGAAAATTATCTATAAATCTTTCTTGGCAAAAATAATTATATTTTCATATAAACCTCAAAAATAATATATTTTCAAGATTAACTTAGAAAATATTTATAATTCCATTTTTCACCCAAAATAGTATATTCTTAATTTGTTTAAGAAAATATATATTTTCTTCAAAAATAGTATATCTTCTAATTGTTCAAGAAAACATATATATTTTTCTCCACTAAAAAATAATATATTTTCTAATTGACAAAATATGATATATTTTGTAATACTTGTAAAAATCATACTTTTCGTTCTTTTGGGTTTCCAAAATACCGTTTAACATTCTTGTGTAAATATGAATTTAATTTCGGAATATATATATATATATATAGAGAGAGAGAGAGAGAGTAGGAGTTGGGTAGAAATTGTGTTTTTCCTAGAAAGTCTAGGAAGCAATAAGAACGCGACGTGTGGCATTGAAAGATTTTAACTAAAAGGGCAATTGTGTCATTTGAATATTATTTTAATTATGGATTATTTTATTAGGATAACAAACTAACCAGAAAATTATCGAAACTAAATATCCCATTTAATTCAAATTGACAGTTTCAATTTAAATCATACAATCCATACAACATATTCACAGGAATTCGTAAAAAAGGATTTTACAACATTGCTGGAGGATTCTTGACATTGTGTTTTAACAACAAGCATATTTCTTGATGCTGTGTTTTAACAGTAAGCAGATTTGCTGGAGGATTCTTGATATTGTGTTTTAACAGCAAGCAGATTTCTTGACATTGTGTTTTAACAGCAAACAGATTTCTTGACGCTGTGTTTTAACAGCAAGCAGATTGCTGGCCATTGTGTTTTAACAGCAAGCAGATTTCTTGACGCTGTGTTTTAACAGCAAGCAGATTTCTTGATGTTGTGCTTTAACAGCAAGCAGATTGCTAGAGGATTCTTGACATTGTGTTTTAACTGCAAGCAGATTTCTTGACATTGTGTTTTAACAACAAGCAGATTTCCTTGACGCTGTGTTTTAACAACAAGCAGATTGCTGGACATTGTGTTTTAACAGCAAGCAGATTTCTTGACGCTGTGTTTTAACAGCAAGCAGATTTCTTGCCATTGTGTTTTAACAGCAAGCAGATTGCTGGACACACTGTAAGTGTCTTCGTCTTCAACACAACCCAGTGTCTTTGTCTTCAACACACTGTCATCATCAACATTAAAATGGTAAAACACATAAACCTTAAAACACACTGTCATTATCAACATATTCAGATGTCATTTTAAAGTGAATTGGGTAACCTAAAGTTAAATGAGACTTACCTGGATTCGAAAAGGGCTCGCCGGAAACCTTGACTGATCGGCGGCGGCGGCGTCACCCCAGCCGATCCTCTCTGCCTACCCCCTTCTGGTCGCTGAGCACCACCACCACAGCGCCATCCTGCGCCGCCACCTAACCCCACAAAATCCCTCCTCCACTGTGTGTTGCGGCCATCACCGTTTTGAGGTTTTTGGAGGTGGGTTTAGAGAGGGAGAGAGTGAGTGAGAGAAAGAGGGGAAATCGCATGAATTTAGGGATTGGTTATTGATATGGCAGTTTCTTAACTGATTTAAAACACTTCCAATTACCAAAATACCCTCACTATATTAAAAGTCTCTAATTATATAACTCAGATATTACGAAAATGCCATCCATTTGATCTAAGCCATTAAACACACTCATCTAATGGCCCAAATCGCTTCCTACACTTTCTAGGAAAAACACACTTTCCGCAGGATCCCTACTCTCTCTCTCTCTCTCTCTCTCTATATATATATATATATATATAGGGGGCCGCTAGAATGAGAACCACCACGAGTTGTAAGAACCACGAGAACCGCACCCCGCGGGTGGCCGTCGGCGACGAAATTTTTTTTACACCTAGATCCGTATATTTTAGGGGGGGTGTAAAATTTTCGGTTCAAACGGCGCGCCCGAGGGGGTAGTTTTTTACGCCCAAAGTTTGGTAAAAAAAAAAAGAAAAATAAAAAAAATAAAAAAAACCCAAACTTTGGGCGTAAAAAACTACCCCCTCGGGCACGCCGTTTGAACCAAAAATTTTACACCCCCCCTAAAATATACGGATCTAGGTGTAAAAAAAATTTCGTCGCCGACGGCCACCCGCGGGGCGCGGTTCTCGTGGTTCTTACAACTCGTGGTGGTTCTCATTCTAGCGATCCCCTATATATATATATATAGGGAGAGGATCATGAGAAAACTACAAATAAATGAGAAAACTAGAAAACTAACTAAAAAAACCTAAAAAAAAGCTAAAAACATACCAATTTTTTTTTTACAATTTTTTATAAAAAAATCGCTAGTTTTTATATATAGAAAAAAAATTTCAAAAAAAAAATTGTTGTACTACACATGTGCATTATATGTGTACTACACATGTGCACTATATCCGTAATAGTGCACATGTGCAATACAACAAAAAACTTTTTTTTTTGAAAATTTTTTTTCATGCATAAAAAGCTGCGATTTTTTTATAAAAAAATTCTTGGTATGTTTTTTTGGCTTTTTTATTTAGTTTTTTGGTTTTCTCATTTAAACTAGTTTTCTCATTTATATATAGTTTTCTCATGATCCTCTCCCTATATATATATATATATTTATAGTCCATAGTCCTTGTCCAGTTTGTCCAATATTCGGGTGTAAGTTATATATTCATTTTCTTGGAATTTTTGGTAATATTTGTATTATAATTTTGGGTATCTTGCTAAGTTATATTATTTTCAAGTTCCTAAAATAATATAACTAATACACATAA
The DNA here is from genome assembly GCA_030545235.1 of Helianthus tuberosus. Lineage (NCBI taxonomy): Eukaryota > Viridiplantae > Streptophyta > Magnoliopsida > Asterales > Asteraceae > Helianthus > Helianthus tuberosus. The sequence goes on along the minus strand of CM060441.1, from coordinate 79,971,963 downwards.
TATACAACTAGCACACAAGTGTGATATCTAACTATATATTTCCCTAAATATATATACTTAGTCACTTTTATTTAAGTGTTATATGTTTATTAGATGTATTATATAACAACCCTCCAAAATGTTTCCAACACCCTTAATATATTTAAAGTTCCTCTATACGTCCTAAAATACACCCCGTATACGAAATACGGCCCTAAATACCTTTAATTTTACAAAAATAAAATAAAAACAAAACTTTAGAGGTGCTCGCGGGGCGCAACGCCCCAAGCTATCTCGGTCGCGGGCTGCGACGAGCTAGGCCACAGGACACCTCTGGTGCCGCCACGTGTCGCAACCGTGTCAAGTCTAGTGTCCGAGTCAGCCAAGCTAGGGCCTACCCTAGCTGGCCTCACGGGCCGTGAAGCCCTCCTATGTCTCCGTCGCGGAGCGCGGCGCCCTCTATGATCAGCCTTATAAATTGATGGCTTCGGCTGTCAGTTGAAATCGTTCAATTCTCAATATTCTCTCTCAATTTCTATATAGTAGGCACTATACTCGGGCATTATACCACCTAAATAACGAAGTTCTGCCTCGTTGTAAGTATTTAACCCCCAGTTACGTATTAGATACGCTGCCCGATTGATCTAGGGTTCCGTAACGGCTGTCGTGGTTCTGCCCGACGTAGTCGTTGGAATGTCGTCTCGGGGAGGGTATTACTAATGTAAATATTGGGTTATTATACTAACGCATGTGCATTTGTGTAATTAATATATAATCACCAGGAAATCCTAAAGGAAAACCCTAAGACAACAATGTGAGTAATCTCCTTTTTGTAAACCTTTTTGTAAACCTTTTTGCAAACCATTTTTACAAAACCTTAAATCATTTACAATGTGATTAGCAGTGATTGGGTCTTTGTAATTCTTCAATTACTGCCGGTATGTTGGGGTTTTGTATACAAAATGTGGAACATGTTACCATTGGACAACGAGATAGCCAATGTGTAATATGACCCACCAGTCAGGATTGACAATACTGAATGAGTAATTGTGTAGATATAAACATTGTGATTGCTCTCAATACTGTTAAAAGATAAATGCTTCTTGATTAAACTTGGATTCACTCACCAGTATTTTCCACTGACAAATATTTTTAAAACGCGTTTCAGGTAACAAAATGTGAAAGCCAATTAGAAGTCAGCTGGAGAGCATTGAAGGCTTGGAAAATGTGGCTATAAAAGTTACCTAATAAAGACGATGTTTTAAATTCAATAAATTAGGGTTTATCCCTATATATATGTTTGTAAAAGAAACTTGGGTTTTACCATGTATTTATTAATATGAAAATGTGGCATTTTACTCTGATAAAATATTTCCTAACTACGGTCCCGATGAAATTTCCGCTGCCAAATAATGATAAACCAATGATACCACCAAATCTGAGTTCGCGTCCGCCCGATCCCAGGAGATAGGGGCTGGGGGTTACGACAGAAGGTGTTATCAGAGCCACAGCCACTAATTTCAGCCAACAAAGTGTTCTGCTGACAATTAAATTATCAATTTTGTTAGGAAATAATCAATAAGACTATGTGCATACATGTAGATTATTATTTTGTGTTATTTGACAATTTGTTAGTTTACAGCATGAGTGACCAAGGACCTTCAGATGCTTACCGTCAGTTGTCCGGCTCACCAACGAACGAAGGCACCTCTTCACAGCCTACCCTCTCAGGGTATTCGGTAGATACTGAAGACGGGATATTCGTGTTCAAGACCCAATCTGAAGAGCCATTCCCTCCCAAGAAGAGAGGATGGTTCAGCAGAGGAGCGCATGAACGTAGGAAAAGGATGAAAAAGTTACCACAGCAGCGAGCTTTAGCATCCGCTAAGAGAGAAACGGATGATCACACTCTGGATATGCTCAATAGGAGTCTAGCAAATTTTCATATCTTAGTAACTACAGCTGCAGACCCTAATCTAGAGCAACTCATAGCACCCCAGCCATTACCATTGTTTCCCATACAACCAATGGAAATTGAAGCCAACCCAGAAAACCAAATCTCAGCACTAGCTTTTGACCCAGTAGAAATACCTAGAGTACCAGCACCCCAACCCTCCGACCCAGACTATGACCCATGGTTTGACGACCATAGGGATTACCAGCAACGCTACCCAATACCAGAGGAACCCATGCCAAACCTAGCTGCTTACCCAGACCTGGACCCTCTAGACCCCTATTATGATAATGACCAATACATTAGGGAAATTCTAGAGAATCCTTACCCTTATGAGGAACCCATGCCACAGTACCCAGATCCCATACCAGCACCTGCACCACCCATGAGCACTGAAAATGTGCAAGAACTCCGAACCTTTGGTGAGGAGATTTTAGAAGAAAGTGAGAGGATGAGGCAGATAGGGGAACGACTCGTCTGGAAATATGACGAGCGTAATATGGAGTTTTGGATGAACCCCTATCATTAATAATATATATATATATATATATGTGTGTGTGTGTGTGTGTGTGTGTATGTTGAAAAAAAATTAAATAAATAAAATAATATATAATATAATAATATATTGTAGTATAGACCATCTTGTGGTTAGTGATGCATACTAGTATTGTATTTTAATTCCAGTTATATTTGTAATAACTATATATGCCTAATATAAAATAGAGTAAGTCGCAATGTTTGACGATTTTGGATCAACATGCTTGTTGTGTGATTGTTGCATTGGATATTTTCATACGATATTAATACTTGGTAATTGTTTAAAATCCAGATGGCCGACGCAGCAAATCAGGAAAACCAGAATAATGAAAATCAAATAAATAACAGTGAAATTCGACACATTGTAACCCAAAGAATTAGAGATGCCATGCCAGCTATTATCCAAAATGTTAGGGATGCGGAAAATAATAATAAAAGTGGTAATGGAAGTAAGCGAACCCATATGGAACCTAGTCACAGCGTGCAGAATGGACCCATTTTTCAAATGCCAATTCCAAAAAGAAGAAGAACCATGTCTTATGGTTGTTCTTACAAAGAATTCTGGTCCTGTAAACCAATAGAATTCTCTGGCAATGAAGAGCCCATTGCAGCTTTACGCTGGATAGAAAAGACTGAGGCAGTCTTAAAAATAAGCAAGTGCGCAGAAGAAGATAAGATAATGTTTACTTCCAATCTATTTAAAAATGCAGCTTTAGAATGGTGGAACACTATCCTCCAATCTAAAGGAAGTGACAGGGTTTATGGTATGGAATGGAACGAGTTTAAGGATACGATAGAAAGGAAATTCTGTCCTCCCAATGAAAAGGAACAGATAGCAAATAAATTCTTAAACTTAAGAATGACTGGAGTAGATAGTAAGGGTTACACTACTACATTCTTTGAATATGCTAGAATAGTGCCAACCCTAGCATCACCTGAACCAGTGTTAATCTCCCGTTACATCTGGGGATTAATCAGTGAAATTAGGCATGTAGTCAAGGGAGCTAGACCACAAACCATAGAAGAAGCGGTAGAACTAGCTAATACCTTGACAGATGAACTGGTACGTACCCAAGAAGAAAACCAGAGGAAGAACCTAGCTCAAAAACTTACCCAAGAATTTCGCTATGGTAATTCCAACCATGGGAAAAATGTAGGTTCTACTTATGCACCTTACTGCAAGTATTGCAAGAGAAAGCATTCTGGAAGATGCTCCATATACTGTAATTTTTGCAAAATATCTTGACACAAGGAAGAAGACTGCAGGAAGAAACCCACCAATAAGATATGCTACAATTGTGGAAGCAAGGTCATATCAAGCCAAACTGTCCGAAATTAGCTCCAGCAACAAACACCAAGACTGCTAAGAATGCTAGAGCATTTGTTCTGACTGCAGAAGAAGCCAAAATGATTTCGGACGTGATTGCCGGTACATTTTTAGTTAATGATGTTTTTGCCAAAGTATTATTTGACTCTGGTGCGAACCAAAGTTTTATTAATACTTCATTTTGCAAACTCCTCAATCAACCATTAATTAAACTCCAACAAGAATGTTTGGTAGAAACAACCAATGGAGAGATCATTAAGATTACCGAAATCTTGCAGGGAGCAAGAATAGAATTTTTAAATCAAAAGTTTATTGCAAACCTTTACCCAATGAATCTGGCAGGATTTGATATTGTATTAGGAATGGATTGGTTAATAGCCAATAAAGCCAGTATTTTATGTGATCAAAAGTCAATACAAGTAAATTCACCAAAAGGTGAAAAGATCACAATTAAAGGAGATAAGCCAACTAGATCCACAAAATTCATCTCTGTGATGAAAACAGCAAATTATGCTAGAAAAGGATCATTAGTGTATATGATTTCCATAATCATTAACACTAAAGGAAAGGAATGAAAAGATATCCCTGTAGTATCTCAATTTTCAGATGTATTTCCAGAAGAATTACCAGGGCTACCGCCAGACACAGAAGTCGAGTTCAGAATTCATCTGTTACCAGGAACAACACCGATTGCCAAATCACCTTATCGTTTAGCACCCGCAGAAATGCAAGAGCTAAAGAAACAGTTAGACGAACTCTTGGAAAAGGGATTCATACATCCAAGTTCATCGCCTTGGGGAGCACCGCTCTTGTTCGTCAAAAAGAAAGACGGATCAATGCATATGTGCATTGATTACCGTGAATTGAACAAAGTCACGATTATAAATCGGTATCCATTACCAAGAATCGATGATTTGTTTGATCAGTTACAAGGAGCTCGATTCTTTTCAAAAATCGACTTACGCTTAGGATATCATCAATTAAAGGTACAGGAAGAGGACATTCCTAAGACCGCATTTAGAACCACGTATGGCCATTATGAATTTATTGTCATGCCCTTTGGTTTAACCAATGCCCAGCCGCATTTATGGACATGATGAACCGAATATGTAAGCCATATTTGGATAAATTCATAATTGTCTTTATAGATGATATTCTCATTTACTCTAAGAGCAAAGAGGAACATGCAAAGCATTTGCACGCACTTCTAAGTTTTTTAAGAAAAGAAAAGCTTTATGCAAAGTTTTTCGAAGTGTGAATTTTGGTTAGAAGAAGTACAGTTTCTTGGACATCTAGTCAACCATGAAGGAATTCATGTAGATCCCACAAAGATTGAAGCAATTACTAAATGGAAACCCCTAAATCACCAACGGAAATTAGAACTTTTCTAGGACTAGCCGGTTATTATAGAAGATTTATCCGAGATTTTTCTAGAATAGTCATTCCCTTAACAAAACTAACTTGTAAGTCTGTTAAGTTTGAATGGGGACCAAAACAAGAAGAAGCATTTAGAATCCTTAAGCAAAAATTAACCAATGCACCCATATTAGCATTACCAGAAGGAACTGAAGATTTTGTAATTTATTATGATGCTTCTAAATTAGGTTATGTATGTGTACTAATGCAACGTCAAAAGGTTATAGCCTACGCATCCAGACAACTTAAGAATCATGAAGAAAATTATACAACCCATGATTTAGAATTAGGAGCTATAATTTTTGCCCTGAAAATTTGGAGACATTATCTTTACGGCAGTAAGTTTACCATTTTCACCGATCATAAGAGTTTAAGATATGTTTTCGGGCAAAAAGAGTTAAATATGAGACAAAGACGCTGGATGGAGATATTAAGTGATTACGATTGCAACATCCAGTATCATGCAGGAAAAGCTAACGTAGTAGCTGATGCTTTATGTCAAAAATATCACGAAAAACCAAAAAGAATACGTTCTCTTAAAATTAAATCTGCAGATAGATTTAAACGAACAAATTAGAAAAGCACAAGAATCAGTAATCAAGGATGATATTGAGAAATTGAAAGGGAAGATTAAGGAATTAGAACAAGGAACTGATGGAATTTGGAGATTCCATAAGAAGAGGATGTGGATACCTAAACTAGGAAATCTACGCCATTGTATATTAGAAGAAGCCCATAAATCTAAGTATACGATGCATCCTGGAAGTGATAAGATGTATCAAGACCTAAGAAAGAATTTCCGGTGGATAGGAATGAAAAAGGATATAGCAGCTTATGTTGCCAAGTGTCTAACTTGTTCGCAGGTCAAAGCTGAACACCAGAAACCCTCAGGTTTGTTACAGCAGTTGGAAATGCCTATATGGAATTGGGAATTGATAACAATGGACTTTGTTACCAAATTACCCAAGACACAAAAAGGTAATGATACAATCTGGGTGATTGTAGATAGACTAACTAAATCTTCTCATTTCTTAGCAATGAAGGAAACTTTCAGTATGGAACAACTAGCCAAGTTGTATGTCAATGAAATAGTTTCATTACATGGAATTCCCTTATCAAGTGTTTCTGATAGAGATAGCCGTTTTACTTCTCATTTTTGGAAAAGTTTCCAAAAAGCAATGGGAACCAAGCTAACTCTAAGCACCGCTTATCATCCTCAAACGGATGGACAAAATTGTAGGATCGTGTCTCGACCCGAACGAGTCGTTCAGAGGAGTTTTCATCAATTACAGGTGCGGAAAATAAGTAATCAACGTAGAAACAGCTTTCAAATCACTTTAAACACCTTTTTGTATTGATTTATAACAGTTTACATCCAAATCTCGATCCGGCAGCACTTCGGTACGAGTTACAAGGTCTGGTCTATGTGGTTCGCTTATGTGCACCTATTTATAGGTATTGAGGTTCCCTTCAAGGGACATGTCCGAATAAGCGGACCTGACAAATAAGCGGACCTGACACATAAGCGGACCTACCAGGTTAAACCTATATGCTATCCTATTTTCTCATAAAACATGCCCTGATCTAACAATCTAAAACTAAGACTCGATACAAGACGAAGTCGACAGATGTAGTGCACCAACAGACTCCCCCTCAGATGTTGACGAGTCGACTATCGAGTCACAACAATGCTGTGTCTTCACATCTTCAGTCTTGATCAGTCTCTGGGCTTCTCTCTCTCAATCTTTTCTTGCATGACTTCAGACTCCCCCTTGCGATATGCTGGCATTTCTTCAGATCATCAGCATCATCACCTTTAGGATCGTTGTCTGACTTTCACAATTTTGACTTTTCAGGATCATCACTTCTCAATCTTTAAACCTGCATAAACTCTTCCTCACAATAAATTTTACAATTTACACGTTTCAAACATATAAACTTGCACTAACTCAGACTCTTCTCCAATAACCTAATCAAAATGATCTTTCAATCTGATGAACCACTTGAAGATTTGACAAAAATAATCAGTTTTAAACACAAACTTCCCCTCAAATCATACTCATCATGTTTAGCACTAAGAATTTTGAAAATCAGCTTTTCAATACCAGTTGTCAAAAATCTTTTTGAATTTTCTGAAACTTTTTGCTAAAACACACTAAAAATCTTTTGGATTTTGAAATAAAGAAACATGTAATGCAGTAAAGAAAATATTTACAAACAATATTTTTGTGAGATCGTGTAAGAGGATCATATCAGTTTTTGACAAGTCACAAGTACCGTTGAGCTTAGTTACACTTTAAGAATTAAACAATTCACTTAGATTGCCGATATACTGATCCACTTAAATTTTCACACAAATTTCAACTGATTCAGGATATGAGATAGGTGTTTTAAGAACTTAAACTCATTCATGTGTCCCACCTCTTGAATATACTCCCGTATCCAGATCCCAATATTCAGTCTTACAGGTGAGTATACCACAGATGATATCTGTAAGGGGTTAAATTGCAAGGGCCGTGAGAGCTCAGGTCGATCTTTCGATACGTAGAGAGATGACGGCTTCGACTTTTGGTGGGTCCCCTTTAGAGGATCTTTTGAATTACAACAGCAATGACTATCAATTTTATTGTTTCATCAATTTGCTGAGGGCTGCCTATATTTCAAGCATGCGAAAAGTATTCTCCGGGGACTAGGTCAGAAATTCCTTTCAGCAGAAGTCCCGGGATAATACCCCAGATATCACTGAGCATAAAGACCTAGTATCTCAGAAAGAGGGACCTTTCAAACGAGATTTTAGGGGTTACCTATATATCCAAGTAGTGTTCCCCATGAAATAAGCAAGTTTGAATTTAAGTTTATATCCCGAAAAAGTTTACTAAATGTGTAAAAACCTATCGGCATATCATCAGTGAGACTGTTTAACGCTATTTAAACAATACATTTTTTTTAGCATACTGTGACTGTCTACTGATGTACTATCATTTCCTCTTCTTTGACACTAAAACTCATTTTTGATTTTATCATGTTTTTGTCTTTTTCAAATTTTCAAATGTTTTTGGATTTTCTGAAAATTTCTACTCCCCCTAAAATGCAAACACATTTTAGGAAATTTGAAAACAAACTGTACAATAAACTTGACAACTGATATCAAATCACCTCAATTCGCCATCCACTTGGCATAAACAATCAGAGCTCCCCCTTACACAAAACTATTTTCTCATTATGATTTCAAAACACTTAAGTTTGTTTTAACCAAAATGATTTTTTCGGAAAATAAGTTTTGTTGATTTTACCACTTGTAAAATTAGGGGTTTGGTTCATCATATTGTCCATTCAATCTCTTGTATCAGAATTACATCAAGTTCAACCTAATGACCTTGAGTAATCACTTTGTCAGAATCAACCTCTTACCACTTGTAAGTATATCCAAAACATATAACCACATGTAGGAATAAACATCTACACAAATACATGTTACCAATCAAGATGCCGATTCCTGCTTCGCCCTTACCAACCTGGAAGCTCCGGCAAGTCATACTTATCCTGTAAAATTTAACTATTTTTAAGATTCAATCACACACTCAATTACTAAGAAAGATGCCGATTCCTGATCCGTAATTACAAACTTGGGATCTCCGGCAAGTCAGGTTTTTCAATCAAAGAAAATATCCACCCAAGCCTGACCAGCCTTGGGTGATTTCAACTCCGAAGCAGTTGGAGTGTAAGTTGCTTTCTTTTTAGCATAAATCTCCTTTACCCCTTTTACTTTCCCTTCAACCATTTTTCCAAAAAATTTCTTTACTTTTCCATTAAATGCTTTCTCAACATCAAAGTTATCCTTCTCAGAATAACCCTGATTTGAGATTTCAGACTTTCCAGTTTTCCTTTTAAAATTTTCAGTCCTCAATGGTGGAAAGTTCTCATCATCCATTGAAGGAACTGAGTTTTCATCACTCTCATCAAACTGTGGCTCCTCTGATTTTGTGGAATCAGATTCATCGCCAGATTTTACATCAGATTTCTTAACAACCCATTTTTGGTTGTCAAGTTTAACACTTCGCCTGTAAAATCTCTTCGAACATTCACCAACTTCAAATGTTGAATTTTTGAAAACTTTAAATTTTTCATTTGGTGGTTCGGTTTTATCAACAACAACTTCTTTTAGTTTTCCAGAAACTCCCTGTTTTGTATTTGTGTCTTTCGGACAGTTCCATGCAATGTGACCAGCTTCATTGCATCGGAAACAGATTCTTGTTTCTTTCCTTTGATAAGCTCAATTCTTCATCTTTTCAGCAAGAAACTCCTGGTTTGACTGTTTCCAGAATGAGCTCTTTTCTTCTTCTTCATGGCTAGTTCCTGCAACATATGTCATTTTTTATTTATAATCTCGAACATATTTTTCATTTTTATATTTTTCAGGTGGAATAAAACCAAGTCCTTTCTTTTTGTAGCTATGATTGTGGTTTGGTTTCTTTTGAAAACCAGAACCAGAATTGTAACCCTTTTTCTTGTTCAAACGTTGTTGTACTCTTGAGGTGTAAGGTTTAGGTTTTACATTAAGATTTTCATCTTTTATTTCAGAAATATTAATTTCTGTTAGTTTGAAAACCTTTTTTATCAAATCAGTTTTGACACCTCTTATTGGAAACTCTTTATCAAAATATAATTTGTCAGAATCATTCAAAGTATACACAACTTCAAATGTTTCATCATTCAAATTAGATTTTGACAACAAAAACTCTTTACTGTAAACCCGTTTTCCCAACGACTTTGAACTCTTTTCGGACGAACTCGAACTCCCGACTGACTGACACGAACTTTTGGATTCTGACTTTGACTCTGACTCCTCATCCTTATCCAACACCTGATCAACCACTCTTTTTATCAATTCGGACTCATGATCTGTGTCGGACGCTGTGAACGTGACATCAATATTGTCTGGTAAAACATCAGTTATCTCGGATTCTAACTTAATATTGACCGCCTGTTTTAGTTCTTCCTCGTTAGGTTTCCTAGATGAGTACCCTTCCCAAATCGGAGGCGGACACTTATTATAACAGACACCCTGTTTCTTACCAGTATCCTTTTTCTTCTTTGGCTTTGTTTCTTCACCTTTAAACGCTTCAAATCCTTCAACTGTTGGATAAATTCTATCAATTATGTAGTCACAACCTTTGTAACTTTGCAGCAATCTTCTGATTCTTTCGTTCTCAGTTGCTTCACTATCCAACTCTTTCTTCCACTTTGCACATTCTTCTATGTACAAGTTGATCTCTTTTTGCTTTGTCATCATAGTAGCATTCAACATCTTCAAAGCTTTCTCTCTTTCAGAGTTAGTCTTTTCTAGACTATTCACAGTTCTGTTCAATACATCATATGACTGTTTCAAATTTTTTACATCAAATAACAACTTTTCTTTCAACTTTTCTAACTCACTAAACCTCTCATCTTTCTCTATACATTGTTTACAAGACTCTAAACATGTAAGACAAGGTTTTGTGACTTCAACGATCTTCTCAACTTCAACTATCTTTTCAACTTCCGCAATCTTTTCAATCACTTTGACTTCTTTTAAATCTTTTGCAGCTTTCCTTTCTTTCAGTTTCTTCAATTTTTCTGCAAAATAAAATTCAAAAGTGTTAGAAGATAAATGAGTTTTTCCCAAATTTATCCGTCCCATCTCTTCATCACTATCACTGCTTTCAGAAGAAACAAATTTTCCATCTTGACTCTCCTCATCATCCGACATCACAGCCATCCATTCCTTTATCAACTCTGGCTTTTGAACAATCTGAGCAATAAAAGCTTTAACATTAGGATCAGCTGGAATGTACTTGTCCCAGCTAAAACCATCAGCTACTTTCTCGTCATCTTGATCCATGATGCCATAGTAAGCCTTCTTGTTTGCATCTTCAATCATTCTTCCATGTGCCGTTTGAGCTTCTTTTTGTTGATGCGGTTGATGAGTGATTTGCTGATAAATGGTTTTCCTATAATAATCATCTTTCCCAGATGACTCCTTTGCTCCTCTCGGCTCCTGATTCTTGCATTCTCTTTTAAAGTGGCCTTTCTCCCTGCAACGAAAACAGACAACTTTAGATTTATCAAATCCTAGATTAGAAAGGTTTGCATCCAAGAAATCATTTCTTCCTGTAACCAATCTAAATTTTTCTGCTCTCCTCAAAACACTAGCTAAGGCCCATTTAATATCCATCAGTTCTAGCTCCTCTGCATCAATTTGGTCATAATCTTCCTTTGTGAGCATCGGATTACCAATTCTTCCGGCAATCAACCCTTCATAAGACTCTAATGCAGTGACCAATAATCCCATATGATGCTTTACAACTTCTTCAGAATAATTTTGACCGTTTTGAAGATGTAGAGCTACATTGCACTGAATCAAATGCCCATTTCCAGCAGATGCACTTTGAACACTTTGAGGATTTACTGTTGAGAACCCACTAGTGTTGACTGATCCTTGACTGCTTGGTGTAGATTGATTTCCAGCACTAAATGCTGTAGGATCGAGAATCGATCTGAACGAGTCTTCAGAAGAGCTCTAAACTGATTCAAAGGCGGAATACGATGAATCAGAGTTTGTTTCAGCTTGATATTCACTAATAACTGTCTCTTGTATTGATTAGAACACGTTTACAAGGCTGGAGACACTTCGGCAGAGCTTCGCTACCGGAATCGAACGTTACAAATGAAAAACTCAAGTCACATATTTATACTATTTCCAGTTCGTTTGAACAGGCATTTCCAGTTCGTTTGAACAGTCCACTTCGTTTGAATTGTCCACTTCGTTTGAACAGTCCACTTCGTTTGAGCTGTCCACTTCGTTTGAACTGGCTTGTTCACCTTTGTTTCCTGATTAACTCGAACTGCGTGACTTGATCTTTCATTACTAATCTAAGACTCGAACGAAGATGAAGTCGACAGACAACTGCACTAACAGACTCCCCCTTGAATGTTGACGGAATCTTCAGTGAGAGTCTTCAACATGACGACTCTTCAATCTTGATCGATCTTTTTTTTTTCTTAGCATGGACCAGGATCTTCTCTTTGGCTCTAACCTCGTCAGACTCCCCCTCTCATCATGATTGGATCGCTGTCTGGAATTAGCTATCACCTAGAGATCACATCATGGCTTTAATTCTGTTCAGCTCAACTCCTGCACACATTTTCTCACCACCACATAAGTTTTTACTTAAAAACAATAAGAAAAAACTTACTGAAAAAGTTACATCAAGTTCAAATTAATGATCTCGATTAACTAATCAAACTTCTTTCTCAAAATAAATTTCTCAATTCAATACACACACTCCCAAACTAGTTCATCATGTTCAGCACTTGAAATTTTGAATATCAGCTTTTCAACATCAGTTGTCGAAAATCTTTTTGTATTTTATCAAAATTTTATGCTAAAACACACTAAAATCTTTTTGGATTTTTGAAAAGAATAAAATGCAGTAAAGAAATATTTACAGACAATATTTTTGTGAGTTTGTGTAAGAGGATCATATCAGTTTATGAGACAAATCACTAACACCGTTAAGCTTGATTTCATTTTATGCTCTAAACGATTCACATTGATTGACGATATTGTTGTCCACTTAAACTCAATCTAAAAACTTTCGAAATGCTTACCGATACGTTAAGATATATTTAGATAGCACTAAATTCTTATGGAGCCCACGATCTCAGCATATCCCCTCATCATGCAATACACTGACTCAAATAATGCCTTTAAACTTTTATCAACTGTGATTTGTGCAAAAATAAAGCAGAATGTTTAAACATTAACAATCAGGTCGATACTTCCGTATACGCAGAGAAAGTCCAATGTTTAAACAAAATAAGAAAAATAAAATAAGTTGAAGTTGTTTAGGCTTTAACCACCAGGTCGATACTCCCGTATACGCAGAGGTGATCCAAAGCTTAAACGAAACACCAAAGAAAATAAAGCAGAACGTTTAGGCAACAACATCCAGGTCGATACTCACGTATACACAGAGTATGTCCGATGCTTAAACAAAATAAAGAAATAAAACAAGTTTAAATCTTTGCAAAATAAAATGCACAATCACAGTGACTTTTTAGCAAAGTTGTGAAAGTTCACAAACTTAACCAGTTTTATGTCTTTCGACAATCAGCGATTACTGAGTAGGCACACAGTCAAGAAGGACAAAACTAAGTACTATGCTTTCAACCATGTTTCCCACTAGAACTAGGCTTTTTCATTTAGGTTTGTATCGTTATCGCAAATCTACTAGTCTAGCTGAGCCTATCGTCACATCTTTAGTGAGATCATTTATCACATTTTAACTTTCCATTTCTTTAGCATGCTGTGACAGTCCAACTGATCTACTATCATTTCCTCTTTTTGACAACAAAACTCATTTTTGCATTTTTCAATGTTTTTGGAATTTTCAAATTTTCTAATTTTTATAAAATTTTTACTCCCCCTAAAATCAAAATATGTCTCAATTTTGATTTTCTGGGAAAATTTGAAAACAAGTTGTACAAGAAATGTGACAACAAGATGAGAATTGCTTCAGTTCTCCATTCACTTGGCTTGAACAATCAGAACTCCCCCTGACAACAAAACATTTTCCCATAGTGATTTCAAAACACTTAAGTTTGTTTTAATCAAAATGGTTTTTCCGGAAAATTAGTTTTGTTTACCAATCATTTATAGATTCGGGGTCACTTCATCACCTTGTTCTTTATACACATGATAGATTTTACAATTACAGTTTTAGATCTCAAGCATCACTTGTAGAAAATCAAGTACAACTTAATGTCCCTGATTTACCACATGTAAGGCGAAAAATCATCAGAGTGAAATTTCTCAAGAAATGTGCCGATTCCTGCTTCACTCTTACCAACCTGGAAGCTCCGGCAAGTCAGGTTTTTCATTTAAATAGATTCACCCAAGCCTGACTGTCCTTGGGTGATTTTGAATTCTTGTTCAACAATCGTGGAAAATTTGCATCATCCATTGTTAGACCAGAATTCTCAACTTTTACCTCAACAAATGGCTCTTCTGGTTTTACCATACCAGAATCATTGCCTGAATGTGGCTTGTCTGGCTTTGATGGGCTAGATTCATCGCCGACATGTGGCTCCTTTGTTTCCACAGAAACAGATTCATTGCCACAAACTTTCTTCTTCTTCTTTTCCTCTTTCTTTACTCTCTCCTCTGTCCTCAGATTTGTATCTGATGAATTCGTTTTGCTTGATTTGTCAGTCTTTGGCGAGCAAGACGATTTATCAGAACTTTTATCTGTTTTACCAGTTGTATCCGAGGACAAAATCTTCTCTAGATACTCTCTAGCCTTCTTTCTCTTCTTTCTCAGTCTGTCCTTCTGCCCCTGAGAAAGCTTCACTTTCATTTCTTGAACTTTAGGTTCTTGAACCTTCTGTTCTTTGGGCTTGACATTGACTGATTTCTTTGCCATCTTCTGAGAATTAACCCTCAATCTTTCATTTGATCTCCTTGGGCAATCTCTGGCAATGTGACCTCTGATGTTACAATTAAAGCATCTCCTCCTCTCATAACTCCAACCTTGGCAGTTAACAGCAATGTGTCCTTGATAACCACATCGGTAACACACTCTGTTATCGTACCAATCACCATTTTCAGCCCAAATGCTCAAATCAAAGCACTGTTTGGCTTGGTGATAATCTTTGCTCCTCTTGTTTGCTGGATTTGACTTTTGAGCACTGTGGTCCGACCTGCACCACTTATTGCCAACAATTTTTGAGTTTTCATTTTTCAATTTTTGTAATTTTTCATTACGATTGGATGATTGATCTGATGAGCTGTTATTTTCTTTTTGAACAATTTTCTCCTTTTTAATCTTTTGTTTTTGTTCCACTTTCTTCTTCAAAGGTTTTTGCTTAGAGCATTCTCCCTTTTCATTTGATTGTGGAACAGTTTCTTGAAACTTTTCTTTTAATTTCAAAAATAAATTCTTTTTCTTCATTTTTTCATTTTCATCATCAGATTTCTCATCACAATCTTCAACTTTGACTTTGTCAAAGTTTGTGACATTGTCACTTATTGGAACATAATTAACTGGTTTTGGGCAAGGAATAGTTGAAGTATTCACAAAAACCTTCAACTTTTCTTCTCATTCATTGATTTTCTTTTGAGCACACTCTGCTTCATTTTCAAGTCGAATAATCTTTTCAAGATGAGAATTTATTGCAATTTGTTTTTCAAGATTGTTTTTACCAAATAAATCTCTCTCATCTTCTAAAATTTTTATTTGACTTTGAAAATCTTTCTCAATTTTTACTTTTTCATTTTCCAAATTGTGAATTTTATTTTTCAAAACATTTTCTGATTTTTTTAGATTTTTGTTTTCTAATGACAAACTCTCAACATCCTTCAAGAGTTTGTCATTTACAAATTTCAACATCTCACAATTTTTCAGCAACACAAGAATATGTTTATCATCAACTTTTGTCTCAACCTTTAAAGATGAGATATTTTCAACCTGTTTCTTTTTCTCATGAACACTTTCATCCTTACTCTCTTCTTCTGATGAATAATCAAAGATAGGTGCGTCTTCTGCAACCTCTTTCTTTAACACTGGTTCAGGTTTCACAGATACAGGTTTTTCAGATTCTACTTTCTCAACCTTGACCGATGACACTTGTTCAATCTGCTCAGCTCTGATCTCTTCTTTAACAATCACTGCCTTTTGATTCTTTCTTTTTGCATCTTGTTTTTCTTTCAATTTTTCAATTTTATCATGTTTTTGTCTTTTTCAAATTTTCAAATGTTTTTGGATTTTCTAAAAATTTTTCTAAAAATTCTTACTCCCCCTAAAATGCAAACACATTTTAGGAAATTTGAAAAGAAACTGTACAATAAAATGACAACCAATATCGAATCACCTCAATTCGCCAAAGTCAAGCAAGACAAATTCATCAGAACTCTTATTCTTACCAACGGATGAACCCTTCAAACGATCTGACCTCTCAAGCAAACTAGAAACCCTCAAACGAACTGAAATCTTCAAACGAACTGAGGTTCAGACGAACTGGACTCTTAAGCGATCTGGTTAAGTTTGCTTTTCCAAACGATCTGTCTCAAACGAACTGAGGTTCAAACGAACTGGGGTCACTTCATACGAACTGAACAACTTTTCAAACGAACTGAGCTTCTCTTCGTTTGAAAACTCAAACGAACTGACCTTCACTTCGTACGAACTGGAGGCTTTATTTCAAACGAACTGGATCTTTTCATACGAACTGAAATCCAATTTCAAACAAAGTGAAGCATTTTTGAACAATTTGATGAGTTTTAGTCAAAATTGATATCCTAGGCTTATACTACAACATATTCCGATCACAATGAGGTGAATTTCGTTCAATATCGTCCACTGAAAAGTTCTAGATCTGAGATCGAAGTTCCGGTTCGTGTGAAATGTATCAAGTTTCAAACGAACTGGTCAGTTTTTGACCAAATTGATTAAGTTTTACTTAGTTTTAAGGTCTAAAACTTTTACCAATTGTTTAAACTACTCTTACGCACAATATACTTCAATTTCAAACCATTTTAACCAGAAAATCTAGGTTAATTTTGAAAATACGTGACAGAAAGGTGTAGAAGTCAGAAATTCTTAATGAAATCGAGCTGAAATATCAAGAGCTCTTCCTCCTGAGCTCTGATACCACTTGTAGGATCGAGAATCGATCTGAACGAGTCTTCAGAAGAGCTCTAAACTGATTCAAAGGCGGAATACGATGAATCAGAGTTTGTTTCAGCTTGATATTCACTAATAACTGTCTCTTGTAATGATTAGAACACGTTTACAAGGCTGGAGACACTTCGGCAGAGCTTCGCTACCGGAATCGAACGTTACAAATGAAAAACTCAAGTCACATATTTATACTATTTCCAGTTCGTTTGAACAGGCATTTCCAGTTCGTTTGAACAGTCCACTTCGTTTGAATTGTCCACTTCGTTTGAACAGTCCACTTCGTTTGAGCTGTCCACTTCGTTTGAACTGGCTTGTTCACCTTTGTTTCCTGTTTAACTCGAACTGCGTGACTTGATCTTTCATTACTAATCTAAGACTCGAACGAAGATGAAGTCGACAAACAACTGCACTAACAAATGCAGTTTGTATCTTTGGACTTGCTTCAGCAGTTTGAACATTTCCTTTATAGTACAATTTAATATCTTGTTGATGAGTAGAACTGTTCATTCTAGCAATTTTCTGCTGCTCCAGATCCTGTGCCTCCAGCTTCTCTATAAACTGTGCAATCGATAATCTTCTAAACTGTTCGGAATTTTTCAATATCATCAGATATGTACCCCATTCCTGTTGTGGTAACGCATCAGCAAGCTTTTCAACCCATTCTGCTGGAGTTTTTGTAATCTTCAACTGTGACATGGTGCGTACAAGATGACAGTATCTTTCAATAAGACTCTTTGTTGTTTCACCAGGCATGCACGTAAATAGTTCAAATTCCTTTTTCAACAAAGCTTCTTTACTTTGTAGCATTTCAGTACTTCCCTCAAATTTCTTTCCAAGAGCTTCCCAAATAGAATAAGCGTTTTCATCATGTTGAAGTAACACAAATATATCTTCTTTAACAGCTTGTTGTAACAAATTGATCATCATCTTTTCTCCTTTGTAGCTCTCTCTTTCTTGCTCCGTGAATTCTGAAATGATTTTACCGACTCCCGCTGAATTCTTTGGCCTCTCATATTCAGTTTCGATGCTCTCCGAAGCTTTTAAATGATTCGCTTGAACCCAATTCTCAAACCGTTTCTTCCATCCGTGATAATCTTCAATTCCCATAAGTTTTGGGGGTTTTTGCATTGTTCCGGTTTCATTTTCCATTGTCATGGTCTTAGTAATGTCGGATGAATTAGTCGGAGTTGTAGCAAACGCATTGTAAAATTCAGAATCCATGTTTAATGCTTGTTTTTCAAAATCAGTGACTTATGAGCGAAATCAGATTCTTGGTGACCTTATGAGCGAAATCAGAAGTTAATGGATGTCCTTTTGAGCGAAATTAGGGTTTATGATGACCCTTGGAGCGAAATCAGAATTCTTAGGGTTGACACAAAAGCGAATCTAGGTGTCTAATGAGCGGACCATGATGTCAAATGAGCGAACCATTGGAGCGGACTTGATTATTCTTTGGAGCGGACCTGAAGTTCGAATAAGCGAATCTGCTGATGTTCGAATAAGCGAACCTACTGAACTTTGTCACTAAAAGCGGATCTACTGATAAAGTGTCTTTGGAGCGGATCTATCAAATTAAGTGACACTAGAGCGAACTTGATTGATCAGAAAAGCGGACCTACTGATCTAGTGTCTTTGGAGCGGACCTTAATGAAATTTGGAGCGGACCTGATGCAGTTTGGAGCGGACTTGATCAAAATATGTCCGAATAAGCGGACTTGAAGCTGTCAAATAAGCGGATCTACTCAAATGTCCGAATAAGCGGAACCAAGTCCGAAGATGATTTCACCCATTTTTAGTCAGTATTTCAGTCTGAAACTTTCAAGGGTTTATCAATGTCCAATAACACGCAATCTGTGCAATTTTGACCCAATTCTGACCAGTACAACTTTCTGAACTGAAAATAGAAGGTGTAGAAGTAAGAAATGATGATGAATTCCAGCTATTCTCTGCAGAACTCCTCCTCCTGAAGCTCTGATACCACTTGTAGGATCGTGTCTCGACCCGAACGAGTCGTTCAGAGGAGTTTTCGTCAATTACAGGTGCGGAAAACAAGTAATCAACGTAGAAACAGCTTTCAAATCACTTTAAACAGCTTTTTGTATTGATTTATAACAGTTTACATCCAAATCTCGATCCGGCAGCACTTCGGTACGAGTTACAAGGTCTGGTCTATGTGGTTCGCTTATGTGCACCTATTTATAGGTATTGAGTTTCCCTTCAAGGGACATGTCCGAATAAGCGGACCTGACAAATAAGCGGACCTGACACATAAGCGGACCTACCAGGTGACACATAAGCGGACCTACCAGGTTAAACCTATATGCTATCCTATTTTCTCATAAAACATGCCCTGATCTAACAATCTAAAACTAAGACTCGATACAAGACGAAGTCGACAGATGTAGTGCACCAACAAAAATGAAAGGATGATTCAGACAATGGAAGATATGCTTAGAGCTCGTGTAATTGATTTCGGAGGAAATTGGGACGATCACTTACCATTAATAGAATTTTCTTATAACAACAGCTATCATACCAGTATCAATGTTGCACCATTCGAAGCACTTTATGGACGAAAGTGCCGAACCCCAGTCTGTTGGGCAGAAATTGGAGAAAAAAAACTATATGGACCAGAGATAGTACAAGAGACAACAGACAAGATTATTCAAGTCAAGGAAAGACTAAAAGCAGCACGCGATCGTCAGAAAAGCTATGCTGATAACAGGCGAAAACCATTGGAATTTCAGGTAGGAGATAAAGTGTTAATGAAAGTTTCTCCTTGGAAAGGAGTGGCAAGATTCATCAAAAGAAGAAAACTAAGCCCCAGGTATGTTGGACCCTTTGAGATTATTAAAAGAATAGGACCAGTAGCTTATCAGCTACAACTGCCAGAGGAAATGGCAGGAATACATGACGTATTTCATGTATGTAATCTCAAAAAGTGTTTAGCCGATCAATCACTAGTAGTGCCTCTTAAGGATATAGAGGTAAACGAGAAGCTTACATTTGTCGAAAGGCCTCTACAAATTGAAGAGAGGAAAGTCAATAATCTCAAACACAAGAGATTGGTTTTAGTCAAAGTAAGATGGGATTCTAAGAGAGGACCAGAGTACACTTGGGAGCTTGAATCAGAGATGCAAAGGAAATACCCACACATATTCCAGTAGACCTCGAGGAAGAGTTCTAAAATAAAGTGGGGAGGATATAACAACCCTCCAAAATGTTTCCAACACCCTTAATATATTTAAAGTGCCTCTATACGTCCTAAAATACACCCCGTATACGAAATACGGCCCTAAATACCTTTGATTTTACAAAAATAAAATAAAAACAAAACTTTAGAGGTGCTCGCGGGGTGCGACGCCCCTAGCTATCCCGGTCACGGGCCGCGACGAGCTAGGCCACCAGGACACCTCTGGTGCCGCCACGTGTCGCAACCGTGTCAAGTCTAGTGTCCGAGTCAGCCAAGCCGGGGCCTACCCTAGCTGGCCTCGCGGACCGCGAAGCCCTCCTGTGTCTCCGTCGCGGGGCGCGACGCCCTCTATGATCAGCCCTATAAATTGATGGCTTTGGTTGTCAGTTGAAATCGTTCAATTCTCAATATTCTCTCTCAATTTCTATATAGTAGGCACTATACCCGGGCATTATACCCCCTAAATAACGAAGTTCTGCCTTGTTGTAAGTATTTAACCCTCGGTTACGTATTAGATACGCTACCCGATTGATCTAGGGTTCCGTAACGGCTGTCGTGGTTCTGCCCGACGTAGTCGTTGGAATGCCGTCTCGGGGAGGGTATTACTAATGTAAATATTGGGTTATTATACTAACGCGTGTGCATTTGTGTAATTAATAGATAATCACCAAGAAATCCTAAAGGAAAACCCTAAGATAGCAATGTGAGTAATCTCCTTTTTGTAAACCTTTTTGCAAACCATTTTTACAAAACCTTAAATCATTTACAATGTGATTAGCAGTGATTGAGTCTTTGTAATTCTTCAATTACTGCCGGTATGTTGGGGTTTTGTATACAAAATGTGGAACACGTTACCATTGGACAACGAGAGAGCCAATGTGTAACATGACCCACCAGTCAGGATTGACAATACTGAATGAGTAATTGTGTAGATATAAACATTGTGATTGCTCTCAATACTGTTAAAAGATAAATGCTTCTTGATTAAACTGGGATTCACTCACCAGTAATTTCCACTGACAAATGTTTTTAAAACGCATTTCAGGTAACAAAATGTGAAAGCTAATTAGAAGCCAGCTGGAGAGCACTGAAGGATTGGAAAATGTGGCTACAAAAATTACCTAATAAAGACGATGTTTTAAATTCAATAAATTAGGGTTTATCCTATAAATATGTTTGTAAAAGAAACTTTGGTTTTACCCATGTATTTATTAATATGAAAATGTGGTATTTTACTCTGATAAAATATTTCCTAACTACGGTCCTGGTGAAATTTCCGCTGCTAAATAATGATAAACCAATGATACCACGAAATCTGAGTTCGCGTCCGCCCGATCCCAGGAGATAGGGGCCGGGGGTTGCGACATATTATGATGTTCGGTGACCATAACTAGCTCAGAAATGTTAAAACATTGCTTCTAGTGAAAATTTGGTGTTTCGGGTAGTGTCTGGTTGTTCGGCTGGTTACCGGTTCGTTAAGGTGCTAAATTACGCAGTTTAGTGTGCTTTATGTTCCCTTTTGTGACAATTTTGATTCCCGAAACCTAGGAAGGTATTCTGGACCATTAAACCATAATTCTGCATTATCTTTTAGTGTTAGAATGCTGATTTTTGCTTAAATATGCAGAATTCTGCAGTTCTTGTGAGTTTTAGGCACTTTCCAGCACTTAAACTATCACTAGGAAGGCAGTTTTATGATCCTCACTTTCCTACACACTATACTAGTGTAACTCTTGGTTTCGGGCTCATTCTGTATCTTAACATCATGTCCGTCTGAGTACTGAACTCCTGTCAGTACTTCTAGTTTGTCTGATAACTGTGCTAACTTTGTTTCGTGCACTAATTGGATCATAATGTGTTGCATTGCAATAATGATAAATAATTATGCAACATGTAATGCACTTGTATGTATATGACACTAATCAGGAATCATTCATGTCATTAATTCAAATCAAGCACAGTCATTAAGCTACAAATTAATGTTTAACTATTGTACGGATACACGGAAAATTGACAGTTGTCACAGAACCTTCCCCTATGTGTGTGTGTGTGTATATATATATATATATATAGGGTTCTAGAGTGAACACTCGGTTGAGAGTGAACTATGTGAATTAGTGTGGGCCATTGGATTACATTATCTAGATATTTTAAACAATGGCATATATATATATATATATATATATATATATATATATATATATAGGTACGGGATCAGGAGAAAATGCCCTAAAGTGTGAGAAAGGTGAGAACGGATCCTGACCCGACACGTGGCAGGGGGCGCTAATTGATATGCAGGGGTACGATTGTCCTTTTATGTGTTCCCTCCTTATTCTCGTTATAAATCTGTTTCAAATTAAAACTCCAAAGATTTCGTGTTAGCTGTTACCTCCTTTCCAAGCTTTCTCATATCTATGGCGTCTAACGTGGATTATGTTCGACAAAGTAAAATTCGATGACGTTTCATATTTTTGTTCCAGCAAATCATGCAACAGATATGGCGTTTTGTTCTTTTTATGTTTTTTCATTGTTTTTTTTTAATTAATATTTTCATAATGTATTGTATGCTTTTCAATGGCGTTGTTCATGTGTCTAATTTATTCGCGTTTTAATTGGTAGTTAAACAATTAGTAAGAACTGATAATTGGAGTTTTCATTATTAATTTTAATTGTCGTTTCGGATCTAGTATTTTTCTTATGTTTTTACGATCATTGGCGTTTTACACCTGATTAGTTTTGAATATTATTAATAGTATTTGTAAACATCAGTTATTACTATTTGTTAATTTGTGTAAACATCAGGTCTGTTAATTAGGGCGTTTTCTTCCAACTGAACGTCCTCGAGTGAAAGGTTTTGCCCCAAAACTGGATTACAATTTATCATTCCTCACGTTAGTGAAGAAATAAAGCCCAGAATGGACATGATATTCACAAGCCTCGACGAGTGTTATTCAATGTATGTTACGTATGCCAAGGCTTGTGGTTTTTCAGTCAGGAAAGGGACTGAATAGATAAACTCCAAAGGTGTATTACATATTTCGTTTGACGCCACGTATCGTTCCAACAAGTAATATTTTTATAATTCAATTTTATTTTTTAATGTTCTTTTGGCGTTTTAACTGGTTACATGCATTGGCTTTTTTTAGAGTTTACATTCAATGGCGTTTTATTATGGTTTCATTTCTCATGGCGTTTTCATATGCAGATACGCTATGGTGTTTGTACCATTCACTGGTATAGACAATCACCACTGCAATGTTACATTTGGTGCTGCATTATTGGTTAAAAATATGCAGATACGCTATGGTGTTTGTATCATTCACTGGTATAGACAATCACCACTGCAATGTTACATTTGGTGCTGCATTATTGGTTAAAAACATGCAATGTTAGTAAGTGCTGCATTATTCAGAGTTTACATGCAATGTTTGTACCATTCACTCGTATAGACAATTCACTGGTATGCAGTTTTTCTAAAAGCTGTAGGTGCGATTTTATTATAATAATGTTAGTAATTAAGTTCCGCCGTTCCAGTTACTGTTTGTTCAGCTTTATCGGTTAAAAACAAAGTTTGGCGTTTTATATCAAATAGCATTTAGATTAGGATGACGTGTGCTATGTAGGTTAAGGCGGGAATTTAATGGCGTTTTATTCTTGAGTTTGGCGTTTTGTGTAGAGAAGTCAAAAGACTTTTTTACCCTTAATGAAACGCGTCCACTTAATAAAAGTGATGTTATTTACGAAAACGCCACCGCGCCATCTAGTCCATAGATTGTTTTGATCTGACGATCCATAACTGTTCTCACCTTTTCACCATTTTCTCTAAATCCTGACCCTATATATATATATATGGGGAGGTTCATTTGAGAAGAAAATTTAATTGAGAAGAAAAAGAACAAAGGGTACAATTATAAAATATTAAGTAGTTTTTCTTTAATCTAATTTATTACTATCTTTAAGTAATTAATTACTCCTAAACACTATTATTCTCCAAACTAATTTTTTTTGCCTACACACATAAAAAGTTATCCTACACATTTTGAAAATTATCCTACACATATTTAAATTTATCATACACAACTCGTAATTTATCCTACACACCTAGTAATTTGTCCTACACTCTAAATTGATTATTTTTTTTTTTTAAATAATCTTTTTTTGAAAATAAGTTGCAAATTTATTGTAGTTAGCTTTTAAAGAGGGAGATTAGAAATTAATGATTTATGTAAGTTTACAAATATACCCTTACATTAAAATTAAATGCAAATATTAAATAAAGTAAAATGAAGCATTCTTATTGGTTAAAACTTTTTGTTTTTTCTTCTTACAAAATATTTCTTCTCATATGAACTCTCCACTATATATATATATATATAGAGAGAGAGAGAGAGAGGAACGAGATCAGAAGAAAACGCTCGAAAGTGTGAGGACGGTGAGAACGCATCCTGGCCTAACACGTGGTGCGGGACATGATCAGTGTCCGAGGGGTTTTTTTGTCTTTTCAATCTTCTTTTATTTTGCTAACGCGGTATAATATTTTCTGGCGTGTAAGTTTTTTTTGGCGTTAATTGTATTTATTAAACTTTTTGGCGTTTAATTAATTGTTTTTGTGTCACATAGATAATTTTTTGGCTTTATAGCGTTTTCTGGTCAAATTTTTTGGCGTTTTGTATAATAATTCCCTACGAGTCATTAATATTTTCATAAGTTAACAATAAGACCAAATGTTTTTTTTGGCGTTTAGTGAATTTTTTGGCGTTTAATACATTTGACTAGTTGCTTTGCCAGCACCCGTTCTCACAGTTTTCACACTACTAGCATTTTGGTGTTTATAGTTTGTGGCGTTTTATATAATAATGTATTTTATTTGTAGAGAATTAGATAACAAAACAACAGATAACTTGATAACAAAACAATATAAAATGAAAAAGAAATGGTAATCTAATTTCTCTTCCGAATCTTCACTGTCATCGGTTCCTTCTTCTTGAATTTGTTTTGGCGTTTTGAACCTTTTGAATACCTTAGCTAGATGCCAACTTTCCTACATAAACCCCGTCTTTTTCAGACGAAGCTGCTTAGTGGCATCCTGTTTTTTGGTGTGATATTCTTGTTTGGTGGCATGTCATTAAAGATCAACTCTTGCTTGATGCTATTTGTAATAATGGAGTCCAAAATAGCATTTTACACTTGTGTTGATCCCTTTATTCCATGCCTATATTCATCAAGAACAAAGCTCACATGATGGCATATCACTGTCATCAGTCTCTTTTTCTTGAATATTTGTCCATCTCATTCAGCAAAATATTATTGAGATAACCCTCTCAGAAGAAGAATCCATTCAGTGAAAGCTTTGCCATCTGTGGTTTTTTTAACTAACATTATTTGGCGTTTTAAAGTGAGTGGTTTCTAGAGGATATGCGTTTGTTTTTTCTGTGCGTGATCAATTTCATTGTGTATAGACCCCTCTCTTATAGGAGTTTTTTGGCGCGTAGTTTAGGCGGGACTTTTTTATTGTAATAAATGATAGTAATAAAGTAACTGTCTTTTCAGTTACTGTTTTTGTATTTACTGTGTTGATCAGCTTTTATCAGTTTTATAGGTGATAGACGTCCCATCTTCTAAGTTTGGGCTTTTTTTTAAATGGCGTTATGCAGACCAAGATAACAAAATACAATAACGGAGAAAATTAAATATTAAGAAGGAAAAAAAATTTGTTATTTTTGGCGTTTTGTAAGGAATAACCATTTTTAGTATTTTTTGGCGTTTTGCTAATAAAGAGATAAATATATCATTTAATTATCTTTAAAAAAAGAAAATTACACAGAAGAAAAAAAGAGGAAAAAAAAATAAAAGTCTTCGTCAGAAGGTACTTTATCCGAAAAGTATCCATCACTTGCGTCATCTTCTTCCTCGGAGTCTTCATCTGGATCTTCATCCATGTCATCACCTTCACCTTCATCAGCTTCTTGATCCTGAAGATTCTGAAGCCTCCACTTGAACATGTCTTGCATTAATTTCAATTTTGAGTCTATTTCTGTGTTGGTACAAGTGGCGTTATGCAATTTTTCCATGAAACCAAGACCCTGCTTTGTCATGATGTTTTCTAGCCAGTAGACTTCCTGCTCTCCGTTGTCGTATGTAACGGTCACCATATCTGTTTCATCATCAAAACACCATGTTGTCATGACAGGGTCCGGCTTCACATCTGCTTTGATTGGTCCAAATTTCCTGGTTAATGCTTTCATAAGCATATGTGTTTCATGGCATTCGTTGTCTAGAGCGATGCTAAGGGATAAGATTCCCCTCTGTACCTCTTCTTCCATCTTTAGAATTGCCCTGACCGTCTTAACATACACCCTCCTTTTGTTGTCAAAACGGAAGACGAATCGCCTCATTGCCAGAGTGTATCTCCACGAAACGATTGTTGCCATTTTTGGCGTTTTGGTTAAGTTGGCGTTTTTGGTTAAAGATGTTTTTGCAGAAATGGATAGATTCAAGTGATTATGGAAGCTATGTTTTACCTCGTTTATATAATGATATTTGTGACACCCCAGGAAAAATCAGGAAAACAATGCAACTTAACTGGCTTCCTCAGTAACCACGCGCTAAATTTCGGGACGAAATTCTCTTAACAGGGGGAGAATGTGACAACCCTCATAATTCCATGTATTCCGTACAATTTATTAATAATAATTAATGTGCTTGACGACTGTGTGGAATTACTTAACTGCTTCCTGATATCTGTGTTATATTTACATGTGCATGTTGACACACTAGTAGTGTACAGAAAAGTCATTAAATAGTCTGTTATGACTTCCTGAGTGTTAAGAATTAAAAACGTTGCAAAAATATATAAGTAGGACGCTTTACGGATTAATTAAGCGCTTTAACGGAGCAGTGTCAAACCGAACAACCGGACTTTACCCGAAACATAAAAATATTGCCAATAACATTGTTTATCTTTTTCTGAGCCAGTTAGGGTCCCTGAATACCCTAACACCCGTCATAACACACTACCCACTAGTAACCGGGTTAACCCTCATAATTAACTAACTAATACTTGGTGTTTAGTTGGATTTGAACCAAACTACCCCCACCCCCTTTACGAATTCGGTCCCCAAGGGGACACCCCTTGTACCTTTGTGATTATAAAAATCATATGTGTCTAATATCTAGATGACACAAAACCCATTGGTTAATGATCAAGAAAATTGTCTATAAGTAACTAGCTCATATCCATCATTCTTTCACACAACACTTGAACAAAATCACTCTCCCCTCTCTCTCTAAGAGCTCTCGGCCGAACACCCCTATCCATCCATCAATTTTCGAGCTTTGATCTTGCCATTCCAAGTCCATACAAGCGTTAAGGATCGCGGATAAGAAGGCTTGGTGCATTCGGAAGGCGAAGGACCTCACTCCATTGCTTTTATCCACTCGATTTTCGACTAGAATCTTCCCTAGCCTCGAGCTAGTAGACGTGATTGACTGACCTTGACTGTTAGCTATATCTGAGAGTCTAACCGAGCAAACCGAGGTGAGTTCACACCCTTACTAAGGCATGGGCTTCCCGGTGGTTGGGAATGGGATTGAATAACTACTCGTACTATCACTCTATTTATATTACCAACACTACTAGACAACCTACTACTGTCCTCGGATTGAGAAGGGCACGTACATAAAACCTACGTACACTCACACCTACTACTGTCCTCGGATTGAGAAGGGCACGTACGTAAAACCTACGTACACACACACTTACTACTGTCCTCGGATGAGAAGGGCACGTACGTAAAACCTACGTACACTCACACTCACTACTGTCCTCGGATGAGAAGGGCACGTACGTAAAACCTACGTACACTTATACTTAACACCGTCCTCGGATTGGGAAGGACACTTATGGATACGCCTAGTCTAGTAACATACATAATGGGAAGCCCCCACTAAATATCGTAAAGGTTTGGGAATCAAGGATAATGGGTAATACTTGGTTATGAAACGAACTTCCGATTCCTGATACGAACTCATTAACTAAACAACCAAACGTGAACTCACTCAACTTTGTTGTTGACTAGTTGTTACATGCCTTGCAGGTCGTTAGATGCTGTGGAGCTTGCACATGGAGGTGGTCGTTGTGGAATGCGAACTAATATGTCCCGTACTTACTAAATAAACGTTATGAACTTATGAAACTTATGTTGGGGTCTTTAAACTTACGAAACTACAAACTTATGTTTTGGTTTAACGTCTTATGCTTCCGCTGTTTAATTTGAACTTGGTTAACTTCCTTTTGGTCACCAATTGTATTGTGGTTGATTTTATTTACTAAAATACGTTGTTCGATATGATTGGTGGCTCGATCCTGGTCACGTCACGCCTCCAAGCGGTGGTACTCCGCATGGTGGATTTTGGGGGTGTGACAGATTGGTATCAGAGCCATTGGTTATAGTGAACTTGGTTTTTAAAAAGGGGAAAGTTTTTGATAAAACAAGACTATAACCAGTACAGTGCTCAACGATCCACAACGACGCTTCGCTCCACGTGCAAGACTCGACACCATAAGTGGTATGATTTATGTTATATTGTCGGTTAGATAGTTCTCACTGTGCATTAGATAATGTGATAATTGCTATTTGAACCTTGTGTGCTTACTCTCTAATGTCGTCCCACACACTTACACACTTTCGCGACACTCTCCTCACTTACGTTGCTTCATTATGAAGATCATGAGCGGACGCGAAGGACGTATCAACCTCACTCAAGCCCAGTTGACGGCTTTGATCAACGAACGAGTTGCGGAGGCACTCACAGCTAACCCTGCAGGAGGTATAACCTGCCATACCAACTCACCTTAGGACGTTTAGATCCTACCTTCACAAACCAACCCTCGTGCTTAACCATGCCTATTATTCTCGCACTACAGGTCAACATGCTCAACCTCCGGTGTGCACGTTCAAGACGTTCATGGACTGCCGACCTACCACTTTCAGTGGCACCGAAGGAGCAGTGGGCCTTCTTCACTGGTTTGAAAAGCTTGAGACAGTTTTCGAGATGTGCGAATGCCCCGAAGACCGTAGGGTGAAATATGCTACCGGAACACTTGAAGGAGCTGCGTTAACCTGGTGGAAGGCACAGGTTCAACTAATAGGACTGGCAGTTGCTAATGCCACATCCTGGAATGGTTTCAAAGAGCTGATCAAGGAGGAGTACTGTAGTCGGGATGACATCCATAAGCTAGAGGTGGAATTTTACAATCTGAAGATGACGGGGTCTGAGATTGAGGCGTATACTAAGAGGTCAAACGAGCTGGCCATCTTGTGTCCAACCATGGTGAACCCTCCCTTCAAACGAATTGAGCTCTATCTCAAAGGCCTCGTACCAGAGATTCAAAGTCACGTGACTTCAGCCAACTTGGGTACCATCCAGCAAGTCGTCAAATTGGCTCATCGTCTCACCAACCAGGCGGTGGAACAAAACAGACTACCCAAGCATATTGGTGCTGCTACTTCTGATGCACCTACCGACAACAAGCGAAAATGGGATGGGAATTCCGGCAAAGGCTCTACCTCTGTTCAGTCTCAGTCTCAGCAACGAAGGACTGAGGACCATAGGAGCCCTGGTCAGCACTCTTCTGGTAGTCAAGGGCAGGGTGGATATCGAGGAAACCACCCAAAGTGCAACAAATGCAACAAACACCACAGTGGTCAGTGCAACAAGGGACGCTGTCAGATGTGTCTCAAGATGGGTCATGAAGCCAAGGATTGCAGGAGCCCACGGCCTACGAATCAGAATCATCAGCAGCAACAACAAGCACCGCAGAATCAGCAACAGCAACAGGGCAACAAGGGATGCTTTCAGTGTGGTGCTGAAGATCACTTCAAGAGACACTGCCCGCAGTTAAATCAGAATCAGAATCACAACCAAGGAAACGGGAACAATAATGGGGGCAACAATGGAGGAAACAATGATGGCAACGGTGCCAGGGGTCGTGCGTTCGTGATTGGTCAGGGAGAAGCAAGGAACGATCCCAATGTTGTGATGGGTAAGTTTATTTTGGATGACTTCTTTGTTACTGTTTTATTCGATTCGGGTGCCGATACTAGTTATGTGTCCTTAAAAGTTAGCCAAATGCTTAAGCGCACTCCAACACTCCTGAACACCAAACACGCAGTAGAGCTAGCAAATGGTAAAAGTCTTGAAGCCACACACGTAGTTAAAGGTTGTAACCTCGTTTTAGCTGGTCAGACTTTCCCTATCGATCTTGTTCCTATCACCCTTGGTAGTTTCGACGTCGTTATTGGGATGGATTGGCTATCTCATCATCAAGCGGAGATTGTTTGCAAGGAGAAAATCGTCCGCATTCCTCGTTCTGGTGAAGAACCTCTCATG
Organism: Helianthus tuberosus; assembly: GCA_030545235.1. NCBI lineage: Eukaryota > Viridiplantae > Streptophyta > Magnoliopsida > Asterales > Asteraceae > Helianthus > Helianthus tuberosus. The sequence continues at coordinate 79,941,445 of CM060441.1, read as the reverse complement.
ATTCGTGGCGACAAGAGTGGTGCTATCGAAGGCATCATCTCTTTCCTTAAGGCCCAGAAGTGTTTGCGAAAGGGCCACACTGCCATTCTAGCACTCGTTACTGACACATCCACGGAAGAGAAGAGAATTGAAGACATCCCTATTGTGCGTGATTTTCCTGAGGTATTTCCTGAGGAATTACCTGGTCTTCCGCCTCATCGCCAAGTTGAGTTTCAAATCGAGCTAGCTCCTGGAGCAGCGCCAGTAGCTCGAGCACCATATCGTCTAGCTCCATCAGAACTTGAAGAACTGTCCACACAGCTACAAGAACTCTTGGAAAAGGGTTTTATACGTCCAAGCTCTTCGCCCTGGGGAGCTCCAGTCTTGTTCGTAAAGAAGAAGGATGGTACTTTCAGAATGTGTATTGACTATCGCGAGCTCAACAAGGTGACTGTGAAGAATCGTTATCCTCTTCCACGTATTGACGACTTATTCAATCAGCTGCAAGGGTCGAGCTATTACTCCAAGATTGACCTGAGATCGGGATACCATCAGCTGAGGGTCCGAGATGAGGACATCTCCAAAACAGCATTCAGGACTCGTTACGGCCATTACGAGTTTCTGGTTATGCCATTCGGGCTAACGAATGCACCAACGGTCTTCATGGATCTCATGAACCGAGTGTGCAAGCCTTACCTGGATAAGTTCGTTATTGTGTTCATCGACGATATCCTGATCTATTCCAAGAGTCAGGAGGAACACGAGCAGCATCTACGTCTTATGTTGGAACTTCTCCGAAAAGAACCGTTGTATGCCAAGTTTTCGAAATGTGACTTCTGGCTTCGCGAAGTCCACTTTCTAGGCCATGTAGTAAACAAGGATGGGATTCATGTTGATCCATCCAAGGTTGACTCAATCAAGAACTGGCCTGCACCCCGCACACCAAAAGAAATCCGCCAATTCTTGGGTTTGGCCGGATATTACAGAAGGTTTATAAAAGATTTCTCCAAGATTGCGCAACCTCTCACTTCGCTGACTCAGCAGGGTGTCATCTATCGTTGGGGTGATGCACAGGAGTCCGCATTTCAACACCTAAAGGATAGACTTTGTAGCGCGCCTATCCTCTCATTGCCCGAAGGCACCGATGATTTTGTAGTTTATTGCGACGCTTCCATCCAAGGACTTGGTTGCGTATTGATGCAACGTGACAAGGTCATTGCCTACGCATCGCGCCAACTTAAAGTTCACGAAAGGAATTACACTACTCACGATCTGGAGCTGGGAGCAGTTGTTTTTGCGCTAAAGATATGGAGACATTACCTGTACGGTACAAAGTGCACCATTTACACCGACCACAGGAGTCTCGAGCATATCTTCAAGCAAAAGGAGTTAAACATGCGACAACGCCGATGGGTCGAACTCTTGAATGATTACGAATGCGCTATCAAGTATCATCCGGGCAAAGCCAATGTTGTGGCTGACGCCCTCAGTCGAAAGGATACTTTACCAAAGCGTGTACGTGCTTTACAGCTTACCATCCAATCCAACCTTCCCGCTCAAATTCGAGATGCCCAGGTCGAAGCATTGAAAGCAGAGAACATCAGGGCCGAATCCCTAAGAGGATCGAGGCAGCAGCTAGAACAAAAGGAAGACGGCGCTTACTATGTAACAGGGCGCATCTGGGTTCCATTTTATGGCAACTTACGCGAGCTTGTAATGGATGAAGCACATAAGTCTCGTTATTCTGTACACCCTGGTTCGGACAAGATGTACCACGACCTCAAGACTACGTATTGGTGGCCTGGCATGAAAGCCCACATAGCAACCTACGTCAGTAAGTGCTTGACTTGTGCAAGAGTCAAGTCTGAATATCAGAAACCATCAGGCCTACTTCAACAACCGGAGATCCCGAAATGGAAATGGGAGCAAATTTCCATGGATTTCGTTACCGGCCTGCCTAGATCTCAACGCAGAAATGATACCATTTGGGTGATCGTAGATCGACTGACCAAGTCTGCACATTTTCTGGCCATCAAAGAAACGGATAAGTTTTCTACTCTTGCAGACATTTACCTAAAGGAAGTGGTATCAAGGCACGGAGTGCCAATCTCCATTATATCTGATCGCGACGCACATTTTACTTCAGAACTGTGGCAAGCAATGCACAAGTCCTTTGGCTCACGTTTAGATATGAGCACCGCTTATCACCCACAGACGGATGGGCAATCTGAACGCACCATCCAAACCCTTGAAGACATGCTTAGGGCATGTGTGATCGATTTTGGTAATGGCTGGGAAAAGCACCTCCCGTTAGTGGAGTTTTCATACAACAACAGCTACCACACCAGCATCTTGGCTGCTCCGTTCGAGGCATTGTACGGACGCAAATGCCGATCACCTCTCTGTTGGGCAGAAGTTGGTGACAGTCAAATCACTGGCCCAGAACTTGTGGTAGATACCACCGAGAGAATTGCTCAGATACGACAGCGAATGGCGGCAGCTCGTGACCGTCAGAAAAGCTATGCTGATAAAGGAAGAAAACCACTCGAGCTCCAGGTTGGGGATCGAGTGCTACTCAAAGTCTCACCTTGGAAAGATGTAGTCCGCTTTGGCAAATGAGGCAAACTCAATCCGCGTTATGTCGGACCATTCGAAGTCACCGAGAAAATTGGCAAAGTCGCCTACAGGTTGAACCTACCAGAAGAACTCAGCGGAGTTCACAACGTTTTCCATGTGTCGAATCTGAAGAAGTGTCTGTCAGATGAGACCCTCATAGTTCCTCTCAAGGAACCCACAATCGACAACCAGCTGCGATTCGTCGAGGAACCAGTAGAGATTACGGATCGAGATGTTAAGACCCTCAAGCATACCAGGATACCTCTGGTCCGAGTTCGTTGGAATGCTCGTCGTGGCCCAGAGTATACCTGGGAATGAGAAGACCAAATGAAACTCAAGTATCCCCAACTGTTTAAGAAAAACGCAACCACTACTGAGGCTGAAGCTACTGCAGAATTTCGGGACGAAATTCCAAACCAACGGGGGGATGATGTGACACCCCAGGAAAAATCAGGAAAACAATGCAACTTAACTAGCTTCCTCAGTAACCACGCGCTAAATTTCGGGACGAAATTCTCTTAACAGGGGGAGAATGTGACAACCCTCATAATTCCATGTATTCCGTACAATTTATTAATAATAATTAATGTGCTTGACGACTGTGTGGAATTACTTAACTGCTTCCTGATATCTGTGTTATATTTACATGTGCATGTTGACACACTAGTAGTGTACAGAAAAGTCATTAAATAGTCTGTTATGACTTCCTGAGTGTTAAGAATTAAAAACGTTGCAAAAATATATAAGTAGGACGCTTTACGGATTAATTAAGCGCTTTAACGAAGCAGTGTCAAACCGAACAACCGGACTTTACCCGGAACATAAAAATATTGCCAATAACATTGTTTATCTTTTTCTGAGCCAGTTAGGGTCCCTGAATACCCTAACACCCGTCATAACACACTACCCACTAGTAACCGGGTTAACCCTCATAATTAACTAACTAATACTTGGTGTTTAGTTGGATTTGAACCAAACTACCCCCACCCCCTTTACGAATTCGGTCCCCAAGGGGACACCCCTTGTACCTTTGTGATTATAAAAATCATATGTGTCTAATATCTAGATGACACAAAACCCATTGGTTAATGATCAAGAAAATTGTCTATAAGTAACTAGCTCATATCCATCATTCTTTCACACAACACTTGAACAAAATCACTCTCCCCTCTCTCTCTAAGAGCTCTCGGCCGAACACCCCTATCCATCCATCAATTTTTCGAGCTTTGATCTTGCCATTCTAAGTCCATACAAGCGTTAAGGATCGCGGATAAGAAGGCTTGGTGCATTCGGAAGGCGAAGGACCTCACTCCATTGCTTTTATCCACTCGATTTTCGACTAGAATCTTCCCTAGCCTCGAGCTAGTAGACGTGATTGACCGACCTTGACTGTTAGCTATATCTGAGAGTCTAACCGAGCAAACCGAGGTGAGTTCACACCCTTACTAAGGCATGGGATTCCCGGTGGTTGGGAATGGGATTGAATAACTACTCGTACTATCACTCTATTTATATTACCAACACTACTAGACTACCTACTACTGTCCTCGGATTGAGAAGGGCACGTACGTAAAACCTACGTACACTCACACCTACTACTGTCCTCGGATTGAGAAGGGCACGTACGTAAAACCTACGTACACTCACACTTACTACTGTCCTCGGATGAGAAGGGCACGTACGTAAAACCTACGTACACTCACACTCACTACTGTCCTCGGATGAGAAGGGCACGTACGTAAAACCTACGTACACTCATACTTAACACCGTCCTCGGATTGGGAAGGACACTTATGGATACGCCTAGTCTAGTAACATACATAATGGGAAGCCCCCACTAAATATCGTAAAGGTTTGGGAATCAAGGATAATGGGTAATACTTGGTTATGAAACGAACTTCCGATTCCTGATACGAACTCATTAACTAAACAACCAAACGTGAACTCACTCAACTTTGTTGTTGACTAGTTGTTACATGCCTTGCAGGTCGTTAGATGCTGTGGAGCTTGCACATGGAGGTGGTCGTTGTGGAATGCGAACTAATATGTCCCGTACTTACTAAATAAACGTTATGAACTTATGAAACTTATGTTGGGGTCTTTAAACTTATGAAACTACAAACTTATGTTTTGGTTTAACGTCTTATGCTTCCGCTGTTTAATTTGAACTTGGTTAACTTCCTTTTGGTCACCAATTGTATTGTGATTGATTTTATTTACTAAAATACGTTGTTCGATATGATTGGTGGCTCGATCCTGGTCACGTCACGCCTCCAAGCGGTGGTACTCCGCATGGTGGATTTTGGGGGTGTGACAATATTTTTGGCGCGTAATTTAGGAGAGAATTTCTTCTAATAAATGTTAATTACTGAAATTCAGTTACTGTGTTGTCTCATCTTCCTTTAATATCCAATGTGTTTTATCACTAATTTTTGGCGTTAAGTGTTATAAATCTTTGACTAAGGTGAATGATTTAGTTTTAGCTTTAGGATTTGGCATTAGTATTTATGGTTTAGCATTAGAGTTTAGCTTTAAGGTTCTCATTAGTATTTAGGGTTTAGCATTAGGGTTTAGCTTTATGGTTTAGCTTTAGCTTTTGGGTTTAGGTTTAGTTTTAACTTTAGGGTTTAGCTTTTTTTTTTTTTTTTGCATTTTTTGCTTAGGGAAAATGTGTGGTACAGAATGTTTCTCAAGTTTCTCAAATAAGGTGGACTTCTCTTAGGAACCTTACCCTATATATATATATATAGGCTAATTATAATGAGAAAACTCACCCCAGTTAAGAAAACCCAGGAAACCTATATGTATGGTTAGTATTGAACACCTCATATGCACACCAAATGATAAAAAGGGTATATGAGTCTTTTTACATTTTCTAGGGAGAGTGAATGTGAAGTGTATCAAACTGCATGGCAGTCATCACATCCACTTTTGTTTTGACTAAGTGTGGACAGAATGGGGGCTATGTCATCTTCTTCCATCAGTTCATATGTACCCAAACATCATTTTACTCATTAATTGAAACCATCAGTTCATATGTACCCTCTTCTTCCAAACCGTCTGGTTTATTTTGTATTTATATACATTTTTACAAGGGCGCCTTCATTACAATCCATTTCTTCACACAAACCTGTTCATACTGTGTGTCGATGAGAGTGACACACCCCACACCACCCACTGCATTAAACATGCTTGACTTGAACACCCAACCACCTGTCGGTGATGTAGGCTGCGGAACCGCATTCAAGATTCAATGGTGGTATCAAGATCCGGTGTTTGTCAACAAATCTGATGTTGAAGACGATGTTTCAGATGTTTGAAGATGATCCAAAAGATGTTTTGAGTTGAACATGATGTTCCAGGTCTAAAAGATCCTCTAGATCCATAAGTATGTTTGTGTTTTTGTAGATCTTCATTTTTGTGTTTTGTAGATCTCCAACTTTTTTGTAATTTTCAGATTTGCAATTTTTTTCTGTTCCAGATCAAAAAGGTCCTCCATATTTGCAATTTTCAGATTTGCAACTTTTTTTTTATTTTTTTGTTTAAGAAGATGAATGTTATTAAGTTCTTGTTTTCTGGATATGTTGTTTTTTATTACTGATTTTATGATTGAATCTAAAAAATCTATTTGTTGTTGGATTCTTGTTAATGAAGTTATATTTTTATATACATTTTGTAACATTGCTAGTTACATTACTTATGTTGGATTATTGTTAATGAAGTTTATTTTTTGATGTAACAATTCGTTTGCATCTTAGTTACGAAATGTAACAATCAAAGAAAAAATGCATGTTACATTTTTTCGTGTTACACAAATTATGCACATTACTGAAAATAAAGTGCATTGTTACACTTTTTTAGATTATTGTAAAAATAAGGTGTGTTGTTACATTTTTTTTGTGTTAGAAATGTAACAATCAAAGCAAAAAATGTATGTTACATTTTTATGTGTTGCATTTTTTATGTAACACTATGCAACCGGTTGTTAGAAATGTAACAATCGAAGAAAAAATGCATGTTACATTTTTTCGTGTTACATAAACAGTGCCGTTACAGAAAATAAAGTGCATTGTTACACTTTTTTATATTATTGTAAAAATAAGGTGGGTTGTTACATTTTTTCAAGATTATTGTAAAAAAAAAAAAAGTGACAGTTACAGAAACAAAGTGTATTGTTACAAAAAAAATTGGTTGTTACATATGTGACGTAAAATTGATCATGTAAAAATTATATGTTACGTTTCTATGTAACATTTGATCATGTAAAAATTATATGTTACGTTTTTATGTAACAATTTTTTTGTGTCAAGGTTTGAATCGCTGGATGAAGGATTTTATTACTTTTTTCATGTGTTAGCTCACTTTTTTGTAGATGAGGGAAATGTGAACTAGATTTGATTTTTGTATTTTTGTGTGGTGTTTGAATGATGGGATGAAGAGAGAGAGAGAGAGAGAGAGAGAGATTGTTAAAAAAATGTAGATGTAATAATGCATACTAGTGATATGATGCATCTGATGCATCATACGAAGACAACACAACATACAACAGTTCCATTCTTCCAAGAAGAAAACTGTTACACTTTATTCCCATTTTACCCTTACGTGTAATATTACTGATTAGAATATTAAAAAGTAATATAGATTACACTAAAACTCATCACAACCATCCATCTTTTTTAATCAATGGTAGATCTAGAGTTTTCTAGGTTTTCTTAACTCAAGAGGGTTTTCGATTTATCCTGCCCCTATATATATATATATATATATATATATATATATATATATATATATATATATATATATATATATATATATATATATATAAGATAAATCAAAAACCCATGTGAGTTGAGAAAACCCAAATAAACCTTATGTAACATTTTTTTTTTTAAATAGGGAATATAATATAAATGTACACGGACCTATTTATGAAAAAAAATGAAAAAACGCTTACTAGTTTTTTTTTAAATTTTGAAAATTTGTATGTTACATTTTTTTGGACATATATATTATGTAACCTGAAATTTGTAACATTTTTTTAAAAAAAGCTACTCGGTGTTTTTTTGTGTTTCTTTTTTAAAAATGTTCAAATATATGTATATTACATTTCCTATATTTTTTAGAAAGGTTTCTTGAGTTTACATAGGTTTTTTACAAAGGTTTCTTGAGTTTACACAACTCAAGTGAGTTTTCTCTATAGGCTTCCCCTATATATATATATATATATATATATATGGATGGATCATGAGAAAACTAGTTTAAATGAGAAAACCAAAAAACTAACTAAAAAGCCTAAAAAACATACCAAATTTTTTTTTTTAATTTTTATAAAAATTCGCAGGTTTTTATGCATGGAAAAAATTTTCAAAAAAAAATTGTTGTGATGCACATGTGCACTATTACGGATATAGTGCACATGTGTAGTACACATAAAATGTACATATAATGCACATGTGCAGTACAACAATTTTTTTTTTTTTGAAAATTTTTTTGATTTTTTATAAAAAATTGTAAAAAAAAAATTGGTATGTTTTTTAGCTTTTTTTTAGGTTTTTTTAGTTAGTTTTCTAGTTTTCTCATTTATATGTAGTTTTCTCATTATCCTCTTGCTATATATATATATATATGGGAAGTTTCATTGGGGAACACTAAAAAAGTGGGGAACAGCGGGGAACCGACTCAAACGAACTCCGATTGGACTCATTCTAGCGGCGTTGGAACCGGCTCGTCAAACCCTAACTAAGATCTCCTAACCCTAAACAATAAACCCTAAAGCTAAAAAATAAGGCTAAAACCTAAGCTAAACCGTAAAATATAAACTATAAACCCTAAAACCTAAACCCTAAAGGCTAAACCTAAAGCTAAACCCTAAAGTTAAACCCTAAAGCTAAACAATAAAGCCAAACCCTAAAAACCAAACCCTAATATATTTAGGGTTTAGGGGTTATGATTTAGGGTTAAGAGATCCTAGTTAGGGTTCGACGAGCCGGTTCTAACGCAGCTGGAATGAGTCCAATCAGAGTTCGTTTGAGTCGGTTCCCCACTGTTCCCCACTTTTTAGTGTTCCCCACTGAACCTCACTATATATATATATATATATATATAGAAACGGGATCAGGAGAAAACGCTCAAAATTGTGAGAACGGTGAGAACGCTTCCTGGCCTAACACGTGTCACGCCGCTTAGAAAAGAGCGGATGGGCTTTTTTGTCCTTTCATCTTCTGCTTTTACAGTTCCGCTTTTCCCAATGTTGTTTTAATTTTTGGTTTTTAAGATTTTTGGCGTTAACCAAATTCAATAATTAATGGCGTTTTAATGGTTTCATTGTATCAACATTTTGGCGTTTATGGCATTTATTCACATCGTATGCCATTGGAACCCAGGGGGCAGGAAATCTATTTGAATGGCGTTTTCCAAGGGGTTTTTAAACAAGATGGCCTATTGTTCTATTATTTTTTATAAACATTTTGGCGTTTGTGGTATCTTGGCGTTTTACTATTGTTAAATTATATTTCAACCACAGGAAAAAAATACAAGGGAAGGAAATAAATTAAAAATCCTAATCGGGTCTCTTTTCCCTATCTTCACTGTCATCAGTCTCTCTCATCTTTAATAGTACAAGAACTGTCACCAAATATATGGCGTTTTATGTAACACTTAACAAACCCATCGGTTTGATTATTTTTTCATGCTCGTCTGTTGAACTGGCTTTTTTGTGGTTGTTTGGGGACGTAGATCTATGGCGTGTGAGTGGATTTTTCGCTTTTTCTTTATCTGGATCTTCATCTTTATAGTGAACCCACTCTTCAGTGTCATTGATCTTTTCTCCTCATCCAAACCTTCTTCAAGAACAAAAAATACAAAATGCCATATGACTGGCATCGGTATCTTTTTCTTGAAATTTTGTCCATCTCATGCAGCAAAATCTTTCTGAGTTTCTCCCCTCTGATAACAATTCATTCAGTTTATTTGTTGGCGTTTTACAGTGGGTGGTATTTAGTAGTATTGGCGTTTGTTTTTTTTGGTTTGATCAAATGGAAGTTGCTGAGACGTATCATTTTATAGGATGTCTTTTTGGCGCCTAAATTAGGCGGTGCATTATTATAATAAAGTATTCGTCTTTTCAGTTACTGTTTTTGTAATTATTGTTTTTTATAAGCTTTATCTCTGAAGTCTGTAACACGTCCCATCTTTCAAGTTTGGCGTTTTAGTTTCTTTGGTATTACTAATTTTGTATTTACTGTTTCTAGTTACATTTTCAAGTTTGCTTTTTATTTTTTATTATTTTTTTTGGTTTTTTATAATAATTTTTCAAAGTAATTTTATTATAGTTTGTGAGTTTTTTGGTGGCGTTTAACTGGATGATATCGTTTATCATTTTGGCTGTTTTGGCGTTTTTATTATATAACAATTAACTGAAAAGGAAAATTAAAAAAAAAGAATACATAAACAATTGATCTTCCAAATCTTCTCTGTCACAAGTCTCTTTCTTCTTTTTTGAATCATGTTAACTGGTTGGTTCGACTTTCGTATGATTCATTTTGTTTTTTGTTTTTCAAGTAGTTTTTTGTGTTGCTGTTTGGAAGCACACAGTCTGACATCAGCATCTTTTTCTTGAAGATTTGTCCATCTCATGCAGCAAAATGTTATTGAGTTTAGATCCTTCAGCCAACAATCTTGAATTTTTACAATCAACGATGTTTGATTTTTTAACGTTTTTGGCGTTTTACCGATAAAAAGAACGCCACGAAATAAGATCACCTTAAACCTCAAATTTTGATCATGCTAAAATCAATAATGTTTTGCTATATGAGATGGACAACATTGTTAATCCTCGGTTAAGAAAGATAACTGACAATGTTGTCCACCCCATACAGCTAAACTTTATTGACAACAAACCTCAATAATGTTTTTGTATGTTTTGGCGTTATAAATTGGATGGAAGTTTAGGATAAGTCAATAAGTTTTTACTCAATGAAATGGACAATATCCTCACTTAAGGATTTTGTCTATTTCATTGAGCGAAATCTTACTGACAGACAAACTGAATTTCAAAAAAAACGTTTTTGGTTAGAAGATATTTGATGCTTGGGTTTTTTGGCATTTCTAAGGCGAATGGGTTATATCAAATATGGCGTTTGGGTTTTTGTGTGTGTTTTTAATTGAAGGTCTGAGATGTTGTATAGATAGGAATTTTTTGGCGGTTTTTTTTAGGCGGAATTTTACTATAATTAAGTTTGGCGTTTTATATTTAATGGCGTTTTACTTAGAATGGTCTGTGATTTTTGTTCTTGGCGTTTTATTGCATGAGATGGCGTTTTGTGTGGAGTAGTCAAGAGACCCTTTTACCCTTAATGAAGCGCGTCCACGTAATAAAATTGATGTTATTTACGAAAACGCCACCGCGCCAATCTAGTCCATAGATTGTTTTGATCGGACGATCGTTAAGCGTTTTCACCGTTCTCACACTTTCTACCATTTTCTCTAAATCCCGACCCTATATATATATATATATATATATATATATATATATATATAGGGTAAGGTTCATGCGAGAACCACCCTTATTGCGAGAACCACCCTTATTGCGAGAACCGCGAGAACCAATGTGAACACAAAATAAAATCTAAAAAAAATAAAAAAGCACTCAAAAAAAAAATTTTATATTTTTTTAAAAAAAATCGCTATATTTAGTTAGCAAAAAAAAAGAATTTCGAGTAACAGTTATCCATTCACATGTGCATATTTATCATTACTTCAACAAATTCCGTAATACGTTATCAGTAATAGACAATTGCACTTTAATTTACAACACCATCCGTAATACACTACTTTTTACATTACCAATATTAAAAATGCACATGTGCATCATTAGGTATAACCCTTTGTTGGACCCAGTATGGCCTTAACAACTTCTTTTCACGTAATATGGCAAGTGATTTCAGTAGATGTGAAAAAGATGTGCGGAAATGGAAATAAGACTTTCAGATTCAAGACCTACAGAATTATCAAGTTTATATCACTTTGAAACAAAATGGTTTACAAGGTGATTGTAAGATTATTATCTAATACAAATGAATCTTGAATTTTGTGGGTGAGAGGGCAATGGAGTTTTGATGTATGTGTGAATGCTAAGCTTCAAACTCGATTGTCTTCTGCTGGTTGAGCCTTCTATTTATAGAAGGCTGGGTGCATGAATAAACAATAGTTTATTCATGCAATAAGTCCTGCAAAAAGTAGCCATTTGACATATTCATTGAATCCAACATTCAAGTTGCCTTTTTCATCATGATATCCAACAATGTCAACTTGCTTCGGTAAGTGTGGCAGGATAGAGCTGATTTAAGACAAGTGGGGTATTCATCAGAATTTCTAATAAACCACTTCATCAGAAATTCTGGTGAACAAATCATCAGAAAAATCTTATGATCAGAATCGTCAGAAACTGATGATATTTCATCAGAAATATCATCAGATCCATCAGAAATGACCTTCTCTGATAATCCAATTCAGCTCTTGATCAACTTATGATTCTTTAAGTAGATGTTGTGCATTTCAGTTGTCCTATCTGATCTTCTTCTTCTTGTTGTGAACTTCATGACTGTTATCTCTTCATAGATCCAGTTGATTGTGATTTTCTTCAATACTTACAAATAAAGTTTCCTAACAGTTTCCCCCTAAGTATTGTAAGAAAATGAACTATCTCTATATCTAACATAAACAACTTTCAACTGCTTCTTGAAAGAAAAATTCAAAACAACTAAGTTCAGTGTAACACCCCGATATTTCCACGTATTACCGGTGGGCCCGGTGGGGAGTATCATGACGTAGTTGATATCATCATAGTCAAACAACACAATTTTAAATGCACAGCGGAAGCAAAAGATGAATATATTACAAACCGATATAAAGTAATATCAAAGTATTACAAACAGAATGTAAAGGATCCACAGGCGGATCAAAAGAAGATAATTGTTCAACAGATCTTAACATCTAAGCTTGCGAGACTCTTTATTGATGCTAGGAGTAGCCAGCCTATTCCGATTAGTACCTGCACTTAGCCTTTTTGGAAAATACGTCAGTTTACACTGGTAAATACAATTTAACTGACTCATTTTGAAAATGTTTTAAGAAAATTGATTTGACTGCACGTGGCACAAAACTTTTTATAACTTGGGATAATTATTTATATATAAACTTGTAAAAGAATTACATGTTTGTTATGCGTTCAGTTGCCCGGTTCATGCCGGGTTAAAGATTAATAGACACACCACATGGTATAGTCCCGCGGCGCGTTATTCTCGTAACCGACGGTTATACCTTATTAATTTTAGAGTAAATTACAAGTTTTGTCCTTTATGTTTGTCCAAAATTGCAGGCGCTATCCTTTGTCTTTAAAATTGATGAGTTTTGTCCTTAATGTTTGCAAATCTTGCACGTTATGTCCTTTAGGCCAAACCCAGTTAGATTTTTTGGTTAAATTTGATTATCCAAGGGTATTTTAGTCTTTTTATCTATAAATTCAAAATTATTTTAATAAAAAACGAAAATAAATTTAGAAAACCTATATTATATTAATCTCACACCTCCCTCTCTCTCTACCCCTCTTTCACTCCTGTCTCTCTCTCTAGAATTCAGCCACCACCGCCCTCATAGCTACCACAACCCCAACCGCCCTCACAGCCACCAGGCCCACCACCACCCCCACCAAGAAAACTCTCTGGTTCTAGTCTTTCTTCACCCTCTCTCCAGTCTCAGTCTCTCTCACTCTCTCTCTTCGTTCTCTCCCTCTCTCTCTTCGAAGATCTGAACACGGTGGTGGCGCGTGCACGATAATGGCGGCGCTTCATCTACTCTCTCATTTCTGTGTGTTTCATTTATGTTGTTTAGTTCAATTGGTTTGTTGTACACCAACGTGATGTACAACGGGAATAACTACGAAAGCGGTTCAGCGGGTGTTGGTTGTCAACCAGACAGTGAAGGTTCGTGGGCTATCGGAGTTTTCTATGGTGATTCGTCGTTTTCGCTTAAACCGATTGAAGTTGTAAGTTGTTTGTTTGTGTTAAGGTTTTTATGTTTGGTTGGAATTAAAATTGGGATATTTTGGGGTTTTTTTTTTGTGTGTGTTTAATACTTTAATTAATTCCTTAAGTAAGTAAAAGTACTAGTAGAATTTGGAATTTGGAATTGACATGGGTTTTTGGTTTGAATGATTTGCAGATGAATGTTTGGGAGAATACGAGTGCCGCATGGCCTGTGGCTAACCCGATTGTGACGTGTGGGTCGGTTACGGGTTCTGGGTACCCCAGTAATTTTGTTGCTGACCCGTTTTTGTATCTTCAGGTAACTTTGTATGCAAGTTTGATCCTTGAAGTTGTGTTTTTTCTTATGTTTTGTTATTACATGATTGATGACTCTGGTTTTATAGATGAATTGGAGGTGGAGGTGGCGGTGGAGGGTGGTGGTGGTGGCGGTGGAGGGTGCTAGTGGTGGTGAAGGGTGGTGGTGATGGAGGTTATATATATATAGTTAAAATAATAATAATATTTTTAATTATTTTGTTTTATTTTTTAAATACTATTAAATAAATGAGGTAAAAAGACTAAAATGCCCTCATGTGCCTTGCACATGATCAGTTTTAACCAAAAAATCTAACTGGGTTAGGCCTAAAGGACATAACGTGCAAGATTTGTAAACATTAAGGACAAAACTCATCAATTTTAAAGACAAAGGACAGCGCCTGCAATTTTGGACAAACATAAAGGACAAAACTTGTAATTTACTCTTAATTTTAAATGCACTGACGGGTGTACGCCTACACCCGTGTGCTAAGGTCGTGGCCATTCCATGAATGATGCCAAGGATATCCGGGACATGGTCATTAACCCCCCCCCCAAAGGCGTTAAGCAAACAAAACCAAATATTTAAACGGGTCATCTTGATAATATTTAACTACCAAACGATTAAATTCGAATGCCCGACCAAGCGGTATTTTATATACCGTACCCCAAACCCGTATAAGGGAAAATAAGTTAAAAGTATTTACCTGAGCTAAATATAAATTCAATCCCAGCCGTATCTCAATTCAGCAAGTACAGATAGCTTTTACTAGGCTCCTAAATCCGGAACGAAGATTTTAATAACCTATTAGATTCCTAACGGGTCTTTAATTAAGCCTATGCTTAGACCGGTTAGTTTTAAAGGAGGATACGGTTCAAAACGCATGATTAAGCGAGAACCGGATTAGAATGTGGTTTAGACCCGACAAGCTTGTATACTTGTGTAATAAGGGTAAACTAAACATATTCTGGATTTTGAGATAAAAATGAAAAGGTTTGACCCGTTTCGGCTAATTTATGCAAACTAGTTACATAAGCCGATCCAAACGCGAAAGTGCATAACGGGTAACCACATGAGTCATGAACAGGTTTCCTAATTTAATATGCCTTAAATATGTTATGATATCAGTAGGATAACTTCCATTATGCCCAAAACGAATTTAAAACCAATTTATGCCCCGTAGGGGTATTTTGGTCATTTTAAAGGTTACAAGAGAGGTTAAATATTAATCTAAGGTATAGGTCTGATATAATCAGTAAAAATACTTAATTTAATAAGTTATATCAGTAGAGTATTACATATATGTGAAATTTATTAATTATAACCAAACTATGCACCGAATGGGCATTTTGGTAATTTCACTTAAGCTTTAAAGGTCAAAATTAGAATTCTGAGTTTAAAACTTTTGCCTACTGTTTAATTATGAAAATTTACTTAAAACATCAGTAGGTATTAAACCTTATATATTTAAAATAGTTTTAATACATACTATGCGCTTAAAACGCGTAAAAAGACGGTTTTAAGCGATTTCCGGGTTTTATATGAAAAGATGATATTTTTATTATTCCAGAAGGCTTAAAATATTTTATTTATCATATTAGATCAGTAGAAAAGGGTTTGGTGTCAAAAAGATTTGTAAAACTCATTTTATGGGCCAAAAGGGCAAAACTGGCAATTACCGAATCAAAGCTAGAACCCTATGTTATGCTCAGCCTAAAAATAAATAAAAATCTTCAAAAATCCCAAAATATTATTTTATATCAATAGGTAAAAATTTTGGTATCAAAAATTGGGTTTAGATAGGCTTTATGCTAATTATGCCGTTTAATTAATAAAAAGCTTTTCATTTACGCTAATGAGCATAACTCCTAATCTAGACTTCAAACTGATGTCAAATTTTAGGGACAAGTTTATAACTTAGTAATAAAGATTATTGTCCCCTCACATTTTCAAAATTCTCGTTTTTGGGTCAAAAGGGCATAATGGTCAACATTTAAACATATAACGGAAACATGCAATGAATAGGATAACTAAGGACCCAAGTTGTATAACCTCAGAGGGTTACACTAACCTATAACATGGTCCTAAAGGAATCCTAAGGCATATCTAAACTAAGCTAAATCAGGCCAGAACTGAAAGTCAAAGCACAAGTCAACTTTTGCGAGTTTCGGTTCCGAACCGAGCCTATACGCAGAATTGTCGGGTTGAATCATGCTTAGGCATGTTCAACTAATATTTACCAAGTTATTAAAGTGAGAAAACTGATTTTATGGCTTTTATATTAATAGTTATGAATTTTATTTAAAACTAACCCGTTTGACTTTCATTTGACCCGACAATTTAATTAAGTAAACGTGGTAATTAGGAGATGCCCTTTTGAGGGTTAAACACCTACCTGATTACGGTCACGTAGCCATGTTCGTTGCGAACAATGGCTCAACCGTTTAAAAGTCAAAGCGTTTATCGAAAACACTTGACTTTTCGGCTATAAACGCTAAACAATTTAAACTAAGCACGAAAGGAACACTTACAAGAGTCCAAAGGACAGAAGGAGGTTCTCAAGAAGCTCAAGATCCTCCAAGAATTAGAGAACAAGCAGATTTGAAATGAAGGTGCAAATGAAAGCTAAGAACAAAGGGGTATTTATAGGTTTTTGAGGACCGTTAAGATCGTTCCTCGATAACCGAGCCTTGATCTGGACAGTACACTTTATACCCACTGATTTTTAAAACTATGGGTGCCCAAAATTGCCCCTAGAAAGCTTAAAAACCACTTACAACACCTGGAAACAGCTGGAACAGCTGGGAAATCAGTTTTACAGCTTCTGACATACTCACACGGGCCGCGTAAGGTTCCAGGGAGGCTTACGCGGGCCGCCTGAGGTCCCTGGTTCAGCAATCAAGTTTTAAAAATGACAGTTTTGGTCCCTGTTTTCATATAAGGTCATTTTTGGCACCTTAAAGGCCCGTTAAGCCATTTTATAGGCTCTACAATAATGCCTAAACATAAGGGAAATGAAACATGCTCAAAAACATGTCGGATGTCGGTTCGTTTGGCCGTACGGTCACGTTGTTCGTCTAATTACGACGAAATACGAACGGACGCTAAAAACGATCCAAACTACGCGACGAATGGAATTTTATCATGCCGAACACTAAAATAAAATATTTTAATGCTTACATAAATTTTTGGATGTCCGGATATATCCAGAACGTAAGATATGCGCGAAAATGCAAACTTATGCACTTTTTGACACTTTTAGTCCCTGCATGACTTAAAAGTTTATTTTTGCGCACCAAACACATCTAAGCCTATATCTAAGCTATATAAAGGACAATTAGGGCATGTTTAACTCATGGTCATATTCCGGAAGGTCTGATATCCTACGAATAGGTATACTTTTGCAGTTTGACGCAATTAGTCCTTTAATTGCGCAAAGTAGCGCGAAATGTCAGTTAATGATATCCAAGCCTTCCTTGGCCCATATTAATCATTCCTAAGCATATAATTAAATATTACTATGCTCCCGTTCGCTTAAATGGTCACCGAAAGGCGTAGATTCAAAAGTTGACGCTTTAGGTCCCTCTATTGCGCAAACTTGCGCATCTCATCATTTAATAGCATTGAAGCCTCATCTAATCCATATTAGGCATTCTTGAAAGTATTATTAAACATCACGATGCTTCGGGTTTGCTAAAAGTTCATCCAGAGGTATAATTAAACATATTGACACTTTTAGTCCCTCTAACTTGCAAAGTTGGGTGTAACTTTACTTATAGGCATAAAAACCTTAGACGACCAATGTTTGGCATTCCTAAGAGTATAATCAAATATCATGAAGCTCCCGGTTTGTTAAAAGGTCACTCAGAGGCAAGAATTAACATGTTGACGCTTTTAACCCTTCATTGCGCAAACTTTCAATTAATTGCGCGAACGGCTACTCTCGAACAACAAGCGGCTCATTTGTGAATATAATCATCGTAAGAGGTTATTTAGAAACTTATTTTAGGTATACTAACACTTCCAGTCCTTTCATAATCAAAGTTTTCGATTTTTTGAAAAATTAGTCCCTAAATTTCAATGTTTGACTTCATTAGGGTTTATTACACGTGTCAATACATCATTAGTCATGATTTTACGAGGTGTTACATCCTCACTCCCTTAAAATAAATCTTGACCTCGAGATTTGCTAAAATGCTGGAAGTACTTTTTGTCGCATAATGGACTTAACTTCTATAGCATATCTGGAGTCTCTCCAAGCTCCCAAAGTGACCTTTATATTAGGTACATGTATCCTTTTGGAGCTTCTTAACCTGTCGATCCTTAATCGATACAGGTTACTCATCATATCATAAATCTGTATATCATTACGTGATAGTGCTTCTCGACTTATTGGTGAAACACATCCTTAGATCATTAGTGTGTAATGTATTGCCAAGCTCCTTAAATAGGTTTTAGTTTATGAGCTATCTGATCTTGATACATTCGATTCCCTCGAATGATTCTATATATATTCAGAGCTTAACTAGCCTGATAATTAACAAATTGGCACACCCTTCCAGGGTGATATCTTTTGTTGGACCTTATTCCTTAACAAGAACTTAGGAGGGTTGCTACTTTAATTAATCTTTGATTTTCTGCCGAATACTGGCAACTTACAGAAGATTATGGATTTGTATGATCTTATTCATTGTTTCCAATGCAACTTTCAGATCCTGATAATTAGACTTACTAATCCTCTGTCTAGCAATAGATGTTTAACATTCCATCTATACAAGGTCCCCAAAGGAGCAGCCTTGATACTTACATAACAACTATATAGAAAAGCTTATTTTAAGGTGAGATGGTTATTCCAACCACTGCTTAAAACTAATTTTAAGGAATAGCTAATCCTTACAGTTAGTCGAACAATCGACGATCCTGTGCAGCTGATGGCAATTCTTAATTGTTGCCTAATTAGGGTTGCGGTAATCAATGCATAAGCAAAATGAACCGTCTTTCTTAATTAACTATACCGAATTCTCAGAATATTGAGTTAGGCTATATGAATCCTTTATTTTAAAACTCACTTAATTAGGGTTTCGATCCTTTCAATGATCAATCATGGAGTCTTTACAGTACTGCAGCCCTAAGCAGGATGTTAATCTTAACTCTACTTGCCTCTCAGGAGGTCAACAGGGTATTCTTAGGAGAAGATAATCAAGATACAAGGAGGTTACAGAGATTTTCCAAATCTCAGGTTCCAGTTCATCCATCATTGCTTGTGTCAAATAAGTGACACGTTTATGTTACGAGTCCGCGAATTCCTTAATCGAAGACATTTACTTAGACAATTCCATTCTGGATATCTTCTTCGAATACCATTAGTTGACCTTTGTACCATATGACCATTGGAATATCCTTGTGGTTCCATGCATTAAACCTCCATACTGATCAGGCATGGAAGCAATCTATGGAACTTATTAAGATACATCAATCCTCATGTGGTGCTCTTGTCATACCGTCTGGTATTTGCAATTGATAGAGATCAAAGAGATGTCAACTATATATGCTGACGCACTTCCTCTTGAGAGAGGATACTTCTAGAATTCTACTACTGAAGGTTTCTGACAGAAACAGAAGAAATGGTTCTTATGATTTCGCCTGTAAGTTTTATCTTACACTTAATATCTGGGGTTCTTACGGGAAAATTTCTAAAAGTTTGCTAAGCTTATGATCTTATGAGAGACTTAGCAGCACCTGAACCCAAACGTAACTCTTAGCAATAAAATCACAATAAGGGATTTATCTGGTGTCATTATTAATGTGAACTGCCTCTAATCATTCATCAGGAGAGTTAAATGCTTCCATCTTTAATCCTTTTAAACTTAGCTGCAATATCTTTGACAAATTTTAGGGCAGTCTTAGCTTTGACTGGTTATTTCTTAATCTATATAACGTGAGTAGCTGAGGTAGATCCATAATGGATTTTTAATAAGCAGGCTTTGAGTCCTTAATGTGCCCTCCTATTGTCGTTACTAACCACCAATAATTATTTGCATTGAGCTTAGATTTTGGGTAAATGGAATAGGGTACTATCTAAACCAATGAATTAAAATTTGTATCATATTGTCGACAGTCTAGAACTTTTATGGTGAGAGTCATAAAATTCTTATTCCATCTTTTTCCATTTCGCGAAGCGGATAATAGGTTTTTTCGAATAAGGTCCTTAAAACTTGGACCATCTCATATTGTATAAAGGGATCTTTCTTGTAGACTTCATTAGTGTCCTCACTAATTAAGGGTATTGCCATCGAATGACTGTGATGCATACCTCACCGTGTCCTTTCCAGCATAACCGCTGATACACCTAATGGTTTCTACTTCATTCAACAATTCCCTGCAATCGATGGCCCCTTTTTACTATTGAAGTCTCTTGGCTTCCAAGAGACGAAGTACTTTTAAGTACATCCTAAAAAGAATGGGCTCCTTGCCATATACGATTTTGTTGAGTTTATTCTTCGCATTTGAAGTATGAATATAGCTCTTCTCATGAGCAGCGACATGTGTTTTAAAGCGAGCAGCATTTGACTTCTTGAACCTTTTCATGACTTGTCTCATAGCCTTTCTAACAGCTGCGTTAATTATAGTTTTGGAGATTAACTCCATTAACGTTGAGGTTCACATTTGATGCACCATTAACATTTGTCGCATCTCTAGCATCGCGACTATTGTTTGTCTCTTCTGAGTTTTCCATACTCGAATCTTTGGTATTAAATACCATATTCAACAGGTGCTTAGGCAATCCATACCCAGTGTCTCCTTGAATTGTCAAAGGCTCACCATAAGGAATCTTGATAACTACTTGCTTCTTATCTCCCACAATTTGGGCTTGATTTTTTTAAGGCGACCAATTCATTCCTATCACTATATCGAGTCCCTCTTATTTAATGGAAACAAGGACAGTGGAAAAGAATGATTCCTAATGGATATAAAACATCCATCTAATATTGCTGAAGCAGTCTCTGAGTTACTATCGGCCAATTCTACTTTATACTTAACGCTTAGAGTCTTAACAGGCTGATTTAATGATTTAAAAAAAATCGATTGTCCATGAAAGACTTATCTGAACCTGAATCAAATAATACTCTAGCATGAGCGTTATTGATAAAGAAAGTACCTGTTGTGACATTGTCATCCTAAATAGCCTCTTGAGCATCCATTTGAGAGCTTCCAGCTTTGGTCTTCTTAGCCTTCCCAGGCTTCTTGGTTTTATTTGGGCAATTAGTTTTGATGTGCCCTATTTCCTTACAACCATAGCAGGTTGCGTCTTCCAACTTCTTGCAATCCAAGGTCTTATGCTCCTTGGACTTGCAGACTCCACAGGGTAGAGGCTGAGATTCAAATCTGCATTTCCCGAGGTGGTATTTCCTACAGGTTTTGCATTTGGTCTTTTCACCTGACTGCTGGTTGTTCTTCAAGTCCTTGCATTCATGGGTCTTGTGATCCATCTCTTTACAGATGACATATCCCCTGGTTTGATCATAGAAACATTTTCCGAAGTGCTTATTCCCGCAGGTTTTACATTCGGGTTTTGCCTCCTTTGGCTTGGACTGGTTATAGCTTGAACCGATCTTACCCTTTTTGTAACCCTTATTTGGGGTATAATCGCACTTTCGCTTATGATCCTTTAATACTCGGTCCACAGCTTTGTTTACGACTGTATCTAACATAGCCTGTAACTCGGTGCTTGTTAAGTTCAGTCTTGCATCATCATTTTTATCAACCGGATGATTGTGAGCTTCAGAGGAGTTAGCGAAGGTGAAGCTTTGAAGGCTACAAACCAAGTAGTAATAATTTTCTTAATTATAGTGAATTGTCGAACTTGATGATTAAATAGCCATGGTGTAAATCAACCATATATGCCAATAGATAGTATTAAATTTATTTGATTATGTTTTGCCTGGGTTTTTTAAATAAACCATCTTTGGCGTTTAAACGGAATATAATCCTTCATATTTATTAGACAGGGGACATAAATCACGACTGTCAAGGTCGTACCGACATTTCATATACAGCACAAGGGCTTGTTCCAAAGGACTTTTCGATGGCACAGAGGCCTTGTCCCTAGGGAGATTTTAAAACATAATCAATGATCCTTTGGGTCGGATAAATTTCATAGTTCATTGCCTTGACAAGAAGTTATGAAATAAAACTATCTTTTTCATGTATACATCTTTGCCCGAAGGTATTCATCCCAATGGATGTTTTGATGTGTTCATCATGTTCGACATTTATTAGCCATGATTCCTCTTGATCATTTACGCTAAATAAGGGGTTTGGAAAAATCCTAACATAAAGATGACAAGTGTGATTTTATCGCATCACTGTTGTCAGGAGTGTTAACATGTTTTTAGATGTTAACAAGGATCTGAATTTCTTTTAAACAGGTCTTACCATCATAGCTAGGTCTTTAATGACATTCAAGCTAGGTTATACCTTTTAAGATTCTCTTTTAATATGTATACTGGCAGGAAAGGAATGATATTTATTTTATTCAAGATTTTCATTATAATTATCCTAGATTTAATTAAAATATAACTATGGCACAAAAGGCCAAATTACAAGGGCAACTTTAAATTAGAAACCATGATTTTGTAGAATCAAGGTATTTAGGCTTGAACGTTGTCCATGCCTTTTCTTGACAGGGAGTTGTAGGCTACGACTGTCTTTTGTCTTATATGACAATGAATATGGCCCGTAAGCATTATATCCCTGATGGATGCTTAATTCACAAAATAAGAAAGGATTTCGGGAGAAACCAGTATAAGGATGATTTATGCGATTCTGTCGAATCACATCTGCCAGAAATGTTAACATGTTTACAGATGTTAACAGGGATTTGAATCTTTTGAATAGGTTCTACCATCTTGGCCTTGTCTGAAATGACATATAGGCTAGGTTTACCTTTAAGATTCTTTTAATATTTAACGCAGAGAAATCCTAAATTAAGATGTTAATAGGGGTCTGAATCTAATTGAGGAACTACCATCTTGGCCCTGTCTTATAATGACACATGGGCTAGGTCTTGCCCTTTTTAGATTTCGCCATTTTATTATAATGGTAGATCTCATAAAAGGAATGTTATTATTATGTTCATATATAATGATATAAGTAAAATTTAGATAACACATTCCAATGATTCCAAAGGAGGTACAGAATTGCCCTAAACGGGACTTGAAAGAAAAGATCTTGTCCATGAAGGGACTGAAAGATAAGTATACCCTTATAAGGACTTACTAAGGAAACGATCTTCAGCAAAAGGAGTTTCTTCTTCATTTTCTTTCTGAATGTTTTCTCCTTGGTTGCACGTTCACCCTAGTCGCAGTACGAAGCTCGGCATTCCTAGGCTTCGAAAGGAAAGACTTTCCATTACAGCTCCTTTTCTTGGCGACATATTAAAAATATATAGAATTGAAAGCAATAATTCTCCGAATAGAGATGAGAGCATTCCTATGTTAAGTCTAGACTCAGAAGGTCAAGGAATGTGCTACTGTGTCATTGAGATTAAACACAAAAAGGCTAGTGTTTAATTCACTCAATGTTGGCTCTGATACAAACCTGTCACACCCCGATATTTCCACGTATTACCGGTGGGCCCGGTCGGGAGTATCGTGACGTAGTTGATATCATCATAGTCAAACAACACAATTTTAAATGCACAGCAGAAGCAAAAGATGAATATATTACAAACCGATATAAAGTAATATCAAAGTATTACAAACGGAATGTAAAGGATCCACAGGCGGATCAAAAGAAGATAATTGTTCAACAGATCTTAACATCTAAGCTTGCGAGACTCTTTATTGATGCTAGGAGTAGCCAGCCTATTCCGATTAGTACCTGCACTTAGCCTTTTTTGGAAAATACGTCAGTTTACACTGGTAAATACAATTTAACTGACTCATTTTGAAAATGTTTTAAGAAAATTGATTTGAATGCACGTGGCACAAAACTTTTTATAACTTGGGATAATTATTTATATATAAACTTGTAAAAGAATTACATGTTTGTTATGCGTTCAGTTGCCCGGTTCATGCCGGGTTAAAGATTAATAGACACACCAAATGGTATAGTCCCGCGGCGAGTTATTCTCGTAACCGACGGTTATACCTTATTAATTTTAAATGCACTGACGGGTGTACGCCTACACCCGTGTGCTAAGGTCGTGGCCATTCCATGAATGATGCCAAGGATATCCGGGACGTGGTCATTAACCCCCCAAAGGCGTTAAGCAAACAAAACCAAATTTTTAAACGGGTCATCTCGATAATATTTAACCACCAAACGATTAAAGTCGAATGCCCGACCAAGCGGTATTTTATATACCGTACCCCAAGCCCGTATAAGGGAAAATAAGTTAAAAGTATTTACCTGAGCTAAATATAAATTCAATCCCGGCCGTATCTCAATTCAGCAAGTACAGATAGCTTTTACTGGGCTCCTAAATTTGGAACGAAGGTTTTTAATAACCTATTAGATTCCTAACGGTTCTTTAATTAAGCCTATGCTTAGACCGGTTAGTTTTAAAGGAGGATACGGTTCAAAACGCATGATTAAGCGAGAACCGGATTAGAATGTGGTTTAGACCCGACAAGCTTGTATACTTGTGTAATTAGGGTAAACTAAACATATTCTGGATTTTGAGATAAAAATGATAAGGTTTGACCCGTTTCGGCTAATTTATGCAAACTAGTTACATAAGCCGATCCGAACGCGAAAGTGCGTAACGGGTAACCACATGAGTCATGAACAGGTTTCCTAAGTTAATATGCCTTAAATATGTTGTGATATCAGTAGGATACCTTCCATTATGCCCAAAACTAATTTAAAACCAATTTATGCCCCGTAGGGGTATTTTGGTCATTTTAAAGGTTACAAGAGAGGTTAAATAATAATCTAAGGTTTAGGTCTGATATAATCAGTAAAAATACTTAATTTAATAAGTTATATCAGTAGAGTATTACATATATGTGAAATTTATTAATTATAACCAAACTATGCACCGAAGGGGCATTTTGGTAATTTCACTTAAGCTTTAAAGGTCAAAATTAGAATTCTGAGTTTAAAATTTTTTTCCCAATGTTTAATTATGAAAATTTACTTAAAACATCAGTAGGTATTAAACCTTATATATTTAAAATAGTTTTAATACATACTATGCGCTTAAAACGCGTAAAAAGACGGTTTTAAGCTATTTCCGGGTTTTATATGAAAAGCTGATATTTTTATTATTCCAGAAGGCTTAAAATATTTTATTTATCATATTAGATCAGAAGAAAAAGGTTTGGTGTCAAAAAGATTTCTAAAACTCATTTTATGGGCCAAAAGGGCAAAACCGGCAATTACCGAATCAAAGCTAGAACCCTATGTTATGCTCAGCCTAAAAATAAATAAAAATCTTCAAAAATCCCAAAATATTATTTTATATCAGTAGGTAAAAAGTTTGGTATCAAAAATTGGGTTTAGATAGGCTTTATGCTAATTATGCCGTTTAATTAATAAAAAGCTTTTCATTTACGCTAATGAGCATAACTCCTAATCTAGACTTCAAACTGATGTCAAATTTTAGGGACAAGTTTATAATTCAGTAATAAAGATTATTGTCCTCTCACATTTTCAAAATTCTCGTTTTTGGGTCAAAAGGGCATAATGGTCAACATTTAAACATATAACAGAAACATGCAATGAATAGGATAACTAAGGACCCAAGTTGTATAACCTCAGAGGGTTACACTAACCTATAACATGGTCCTAAAGGAATCCTAAGGCATATCTAAACTAAGCTAAATCAGGCCAGAACTGAAAGTCAAAGCAAAAGTCAACTTTTGCGACTTTCGGTTCCGAACCGAGCCTATACGCAGAATTGTCGGGTTGAATCATGCTTAGGCATGTTCAACTAATATTTACCAAGTTATTAAAGTGAGAAAACAGATTTATGGCTTTTATATTAATAGTTATGAATTTTATTTAAAACTAACCCGTTTGACTTTCATTTGACCCGACAATTTAATTAAGTAAACGTAGTAATTAGGAGATGCCCTTTTGAGGGTTAAACACCTACCTGATTACGGTCACGTAGCCATGTTCGTTGCGAACAATGGCTCAACCGTTTAAAAGTCAAAGCGTTTATCGAAACCACTTGACTTTTCGGCTATAAACGCTAAGCAATTTAAACTAAGCACGAAAGGAACACTTACAAGAGTCCAAAGGACAGAAGGAGGTTCTCAAGAAGCTCAAGATCCTCCAAGAATTAGAGAACAAGCAGATTTGAAATGAAGGTGCAAATGAAAGCTAAGAACAAAGGGGTATTAATAGGTTTTTGAGGACCGTTAAGATCGTTCCTCGATAACCGAGCCTTGATCTGGACCGTACACTTTATACCCACTGATTTTTAAAACTATGGGTGCCCAAAATTGCCCCTAGAAAGCTTAAAAACCACTTACAACACCTGGAAACAGCTGGAACAGCTGGGAAATCAGTTTTAGAGCTTCTGACATACTCACACGGGCCACGTAAGGTTCCAGGGAGGCTTACGCGGGCCGCCTGAGGTCCCTGGTTCAGCAATCAAGTTTTAAAAATGACAGTTTTGGTCCCTGTTTGCATATAAGGTCATTTTTGGCACATTAAAGGCCCGTTAAGCCATTTTCTAGGCTCTACAATAATGCCTAAACATAAGAGAAATGAAACATGCTCAAAAACATGTCGAATGTCGGTTCGTTTGGCCATACGGTCACGTTGTTCGTCTAATTACGACGAAATACTAACGGACGCTAAAAACGATCCAAACTACGCGACGAATGGAATTTTATCATTCCGAACACTAAAATAAAATATTTTAATGCTTACATAAATTTTTGGATGTCCGGATATATCCAGAACGTAAGATATGCGCGAAAATGCAAACTTATGCACTTTTTGACACTTTTAGTCCCTGCATGACTTAAAAGTTTATTTTTGCGCACCAAACACCTCTAAGCCTATATCTAAGCTATATAAAGGACAATTAGAGCATGTTTAACTCATGGTCATATTTCGGAAGGTCCGATATCCTACGAATAGGTATACTTTTGCAGTTTGACGCAATTAGTCCTTTAATTGCGCAAAGTAGCGCGAAATGTCATTTAATGATATCCAAGCCTTCCTTGGCCCATATTGATCATTCCTAAGCATATACTTAAATATTACTATGCTCCCGTTCGCTTAAATGGTCACCGAAAGGCGTAGATTCAAAAGTTGACGCTTTAGGTCCCTCTATTGCGCAAACTTGCGCATCTCATCATTTAATAGCATTGAAGCCTCATCTAATCCATATTAGGCATTCTTGAAAGTATTATTAAACATCACGATGCTTCGGGTTTGCTAAAAGGTCATCCAGAGGTATAATTAAACATATTGACACTTTTAGTCCCTCTAACTTGCAAAGTTGGGTGTAACTTTACTTATAGGCATAAAAACCTTAGAAGACCAATGTTTGGCATTCCCGAGAGTATAATCAAATATCATGAAGCTCCCGGTTTGTTAAAAGGTCACTCAGAGGCAAGAATTAACATGTTGACGCTTTTAACCCTTCATTGCGCAAACTTTCAATTAATTATGCGAACGGCTACTCTCGAACAACAAGCGGCTCATTTGTGAATATAATCATCGTAAGAGGTTATTTAGAAACTTATTTTAGGTATACTAACCCTTCCAGTCCTTTCATAATCAAAGTTTTCGATTTTTCGAAAAATTAGTCCCTAAATTTCAATGTTTGACTTCATTAGGGTTTATTACACGTGTCAATACATCATTGGTCATGATTTTACGAGGTGTTACATTCAGAAACATAGAACATAGTCAAACCAACCATTGTTTAAATCAGACAAAAATAAAATATTGTTCAAAAACAAAAATTTAATCTCATCAATTCATTAATTGATCTTCACTCCACTTCTGTATTTGTCTCCTGGTTTCAGCCTCTTCTTGTGATCAATTGCCTTTTGAGTTTCCTTGTACATTTCTTTGTACCATCCTCTTGACTCCATCCAGTTTTCAATACATTCTTCAATTGTTTTTCTCAGTTGTTCATTGTTCTTTCCCTTCTTTTTGAGCTGATCTTGTTTCTCATTCATGGCGTTCCTTATATATTTAAGAGTTTGATTAGAATACCTGCATATTTCACTGATTCTGAACAGAGCTTTCTCATCATTTGCATCTTTGAAGACTACACACATTTCTGGTTTGTCAAAGATTGCTCCAGTTCTCACAAGTTTAGAAGGAATTTCAGCTGGAATTGAAGTGTTGGGAGGAGGTATTAGCACCTTGTTGCTGTACTCAAAATTGATACATAGATCAAAGTCTGCCAGTGCAGCCCTTTTGTATAACTTTGCTCCTGCACTTTTGAGACTGTCAAGGGCTCTTCTGACCACAACTGAATTACCTTTCTCTTCATCAATGATATTCTTCATTTTGACTATTCCCATTGGGTGAATATCATCAGCCAGATTTGCATCAGTAACCTTTTGTTCACTGTTATCTTTTCTAATCAGGGTATACTTTTTTTGTGCCTTATAACCTAAGATACCTCCTCCAGTGGTCAAAGTATCAATTCTTTCAATAGATACTATTGGATTGGTCATGTGTTTGTGCAGAATTACCCAGCCTCCATTGTTTCTGTTTTCAACAATACCTTTACTCGTGGTCTCTTTGGGTTGTCTTCTGGACCTTTCCAGTAGTAATGCTTTAGATGTTCTTCAGGGTACATAATAGTGTGTAAATCACCTTTCAGCACATCCATTTCTTTGATGTTCCCTTCTGAGTATTCTATCATTTCTTTTCTTGACCTTTTTGAGGAAGTCACTTCATGTTCCATTCTTCTCTTCTCTTTTGTATCCATCTTTATGCTGAACTCAGTTTCTCCTGTGATGGCTGTAGAAGATGACTGAACTGGAACATGTTCTTTCTGCTGGACCATTGATGTGTCTGGCTTTGGGACGTTTGGTGGAGGACCCATGAGTAACTTTTATTTATCTGGAGGTGGACCCATGGGTTGCTTCTATTTTTGAGCTGTTGAAGTTTCTGTTTGTTTGGTTTGATCTTGTTGAATGGTTTCTGATTGTTGTTGAAGAGTTTTTGATCCTCTTGCTTGTCTTCTTTGTGGAATTCGGGCTTTCAGTTCATGAAGATCAACTTTTGCTAATCTAGCAACATTATACTGCAATCTCTCTACTAACAAATGAACATTAGTGAGAATTTGAGTATTTGTTTCTTCTTGTTTCTTCATTTTCTGAAACTCCTGGTTTTCTTGATTTCTTTGTGCAGTCAATTCCATCAACAGTTTCTCAAAAGCCTCAGCTATGCTGCTGTTGTTGGCTCTGAGGAACTGTATTTCTTCAAGAATCTTTCCTGAACTTGAGCTTTCTCCTGCAGTTGCAACCTCAGCCATCTTTTTCTTGATATCACGCAGTTCCTTGAGAGCTTTCTCGAATTCTGATGAGCTCTCTCTGTTTTCTGATGACTTTTGCATTTTGTTGAGGGCTGCAGCATTGTCTTCTGTTTGCTTCTGCACAGCTTTGACAGTTTCTGATAAAACCTTGATATCTGACTTTTGATTTCTGATTTCTTCCAGTATCAGATCAAGTTTTCCTTCTGTGGTTGTTTTCATAGTAGCAGTTGTGTCTTCACGTTCCTTGTGAAGTTGTTTAGGGGACATAGATTGATGTCCTTGGGAAATAGGAGAAACAATAAATGTTCCCCTTCTAACACCAGCAGAAAACACATTCTCTGCTGTTCTGAGGTTAAGAGGATTGGAAGATTCCAAATTCTCTGTATCCTCACCAGAAAATTGAAACACATTCAAGTTCTGGTTTTCCTCATGTCCTTGAACCTTTTCAGGTTCTCCATGAGTTGTTGAGAAACTCTTAGTTTTCTCATCCAGGTTTCCTTGATCAGTAGACTGATCTCCACCTGTTGCCACCACATTTTCCTCCTCAGAATCTGATTTAGAAAATGGGTCATTGATTTTACTCACATTTTGTTTTGCAGAAATAGTGCCTCTATGTAAAATTTCATATTTTCCTTGAATTGATTCATCAGAATCACTCTCAGAGAAATGAAATAAGTTTAGTTTGGAGTGTTGTGCACCTGTTTCTCCCATATGTGAGATTTCAGCATGATGTTCTTCTGCCACAGGACTCATATTCACATCTTCATCAGCTGGATGAGGATCAGATTCACCCTGCTGTTCCATTCTTGGTGTGCTTAACTCTTGTGCATCATGCTCCATGGGGGACACACTTTCAAAAACTTCTTTGTTTTCTGGCCTTTTGTTCAACATCTTCAGATATTCTGCTCTGTATGGTGAATCTTCTGGTATCAGATTCATCATTCTTTCTGATAGAGCAGGCACATCATAATCTGACTTCCAAGATCCTACTGCAGTCCAAGGTCTCATAATTTCTGTACTCCACATATTTTCTGATGCAGGAATTTCTAGGTTCCTTTCAGAAAAAGCATCAGAAATTATGATCGACAGAAATCTGGGAAAGGGTAGATGTGAATCTATCCTTCCAGCGTTGGTCAGAATTGATCTTCTGATCAGAATAAATATTTCTGTTCCAAAATCAATGTTCAACCCACTAATGAGACTGAACATGATTGTTAGAATATTCATATTTATCTGATCCGTACCTCCAATCTTTGATGATAGACACTTGTTCAGAATTTCCATTAAAACTTGCCATAATGCAGGTAGCTTGTTTCTCTTGAATTCGTTGATTTTTGAAATCTTTGTCTTGTAACCCATTACAGCATCAAGTTGTGAGAACATATCTTCTTTTGCTGGTACTTCTTCATAGCTTTGGTTTAAGGGAAGTTCCAAACATTCCCTTATTTTCTCCGGTGAGATTGTAATAAAGATATTTCCCCACACATGTGCTGTTAGCTCGAGTTGATTTGAGACTTTGAGAGTTTTTACAACTTGTTGTATGAGTTCTTCTGGTACCTCTCTGGTCTTTGTGAGGGCTTGAGCTATAGGGCATCTGATCAGAAATTCAATGAGAATTTGACACTTCATATCATACTCTTCAATGCTATCATTCATTGCTTCATTGTTGCTTTTTAATGGAAGAAATTCAGCTTCAGTGATGAAGGGAACAGAATGTTCGATTGGTGGTATGTTGATGTTGATAGCTGCCATTGAGAATTTGGGTTTTTGTTTTGGAAAAGAGTTTTAGGGTTTTGAATTTGAAGGTTGAAGATGGAAGTCTCTGTTTTGAATGAGGTATTTCTAGTGTATACAGACAGAGATTTTTGAGTGTTTTTTTTTTTCGTGGGTTGTTTGTATTCAAGGTGGTTAATGACACCTTAATGATGTTTTAATCCTTTAAGGAAACAACCATTTTTGAAAAACCTTTGGTTTATCTCTAATTTAATGTAAATCCTTTAAAGAGACTTAGAGATTCCAATGATTTTGTGGATAAACACTAAAGTCCAACTTGCACCTTTTCTCTATGTGGGACCCTTTTTGTTTGAAAAAAGTCCAATAGAAACCTTTTCTGAGTTGGTGTATCTTCCCAGGTTTTCCTCTTGATGATATATATCAGAAGATCTTGAATAAAACTTTTGAGAGTTGTATTTTCTTCATATATCATCAGAATTCATTTGATTCATTTTCAGAGGATGAATCATCAGATTTTTTTTTTAAAGAGAAGAAAAAAAATGCCAATGTGCAGTTTATGAATTTGTTGTCAAGAGATATGAATAAGGATGATGACATGCAGGAATTTGTTTTAATGATCTATGATAATTCTGATTTTCAAAAAAAAAACTGATGATTCACCAGAATTTCTGATGATTTATCAGGTGTTCTGATGTTGTATCATATTTTCTGATGTTTACATCAGATTTTCTGATAACTTATCAGATTTTCTGGTGATTTATCAGATATATGATTTTTCTTTGATTATCACTAAAACAATTTATCAAGCATTTTTCTGGTGATAAGATTATCTGAGAGATTTTTATCATAGAACTGACCATATCTTAGCAGATTATACGTTAGGTCAAACATCCATACCTTATGCATCCATATCCCATGATCCTCCCTTTTACTCCATTTCCAAAATTTACCATTCTACCCAGCTTTGAAACAAAGCTGCTGAGTAAGCTCCTGTCCCCAGTCATGTGCTTGGAGCTTCCTGAATCGCAGTACCAGATCTGCTGCACATGATGGTCCTGAAATGGAATGATTAGAGGGTTTTTGGTACCCAGGCATGCTTGGGTACTTTTTCTGATGGGATTCTAATCAGATTATTTTTTCTTCTTGGTTTTTCATCAGAAATTCTGTTATATGCTGAGCCATAAACAGATTTTACATTTTTCTTTTGAAGATGGTGTTGAACAAGCTTCAGTATGTCAACACACATACAAGATTTATCAGAATTTTCTGATATTTTTTCTTGTGATGGAATGAGTGGATAATTTTGAAAAGATGAGTGAACTGCTTCTGGAGTCTTTACAGATTCTTGACTGCATTCACTTATGTTTGTTTTGAAGTTTGGTTTTTCAAAAGAGTATTCAGAACAGGTTGACTTGCAAGATTCAGAATCAGATTCTGATGATAATTTATCAGAAATCTGATGAGTTGCTTTTACAAAGACAGTGGGTTTATTTCCATTTGATCTTATATATCCTAAACCCCCTCCTTTGTTCTTTGGTGTGGACTCAATGAAATTTATAAATTCCTTGGCTTGTTGAAAACCTCTTACATTAATTTCTTTATCATTGATTTTCTTGTAAAGATCTTTTCTTTCATTTTCATAGAACTCAATTTTAGCTCTGTGATCTAAACTTTCTTCTATGAGTAATTGGTTTTCAAGAATGATTTTATTCATAGTCCTTTGCAACTCATCAGATTTTCTAATATCTGATTGATGTTTTTCTTGCAGATTTAGAAAATCTGACATGAGCTTGTTTAGCTTGTGTTCAAGATCAAGATTGTCTAAATTTACCTTTTGTTCTGATGTTTCTTGTAGACCTTCAGACAGTGCCATGAGGCAGAAATTTGCCAATTCTTCTTCTTCATCATCAGAAGAATCATCAGATAACCATGTATCTGTTCTTGCAATTAAGCTGACTTGTTGCTGCTTCTTTGCTTCTTCAAGCTTTTTCTCATAGTAAGCAACATCTTTGAGCTTCTTGGTCTTGCATTCTGATGCATAGTGACCTCTCTGCTTGCACTTGTAACACACAACTTCAGCCTTCCCTTTATCCTTAGATCTAATTTCCTCTTTAGATCTCCCATCCATCCTTCCTCTGTCACTTCTCTGGTATCTCTTGCTTCCTCCCCTCAACCTCTGCTCAAATGTTTTGGTGAGCAGTGCTATTGCTTCAGCAAAAGCTGAAAAATCTGATGAAGTATCAGAAATTTCACAACTTTGGCTGTTTGATGGTTGTGGATCATTGGTAGGTGTTGATCTTTGTGAGTTTGAGATAAGAGCTAAAGATCCCCCTCTTTGAATGGTTTCTTTAAATATTTCTTCCTCTCTAGGGATCAAGATGCTGTATAAGTCATGGAGACTCATGTTTCCTAGTTCTAAGGTTGAGGACAAAGTCATGGTTAGACTTCTCCATTCTCTAGGAAGGGCATCAAGAAATTTTATGTTTCTTTCATCATTTGACTTTGTTATTCCAAATTTCTTTAGCTCGTTTAAAAGTTTTGTTAATCTTAGATATGTATCATTTAATCTTTCATTTGGCAAACTTTTAAACCTCTCATAAGATGAGACATTGTTTGTTCTTTTGTTTCTTCTCATCCTTTCTCCTCCTTCACAAAGATTTTCCAACTGATCCCATATTTCCTTAGCTGATGCACATGCATCAACTTGTGAAAATATGTCATTGGGGATGGCCATTATTAAAAGTGACTTTGCCCTTTCATACCCAGCCACCTTTTCCTTGTCTTCCTCACTCCAAAGTATTTCACTTTTGGGAGCTCGAGAGGCAGGGATAGCAGGTGATTGGTCAGTTGCTGGAATAGCTGGTATTTCAGTCATTGGTATATGTGGACCCCTTTCAATGGATTGAAACAGAGCTCGGTCATGACCATTAAGGAAATTGACCATCCTGATTTTCCATTGGGGGTATTCCTCCCTGACCAGAGTCGGAGGTTTGGACATAGAACCAATGTTAAAAGCATTATTCCAGGATTGAAAGCTGGCCATATTTAGAGAAAAGAAGATTAGCGATTGATCGTTTGAAAATAATTTATTCAATCTGCTCTGATACCAATTGTTGGACCCAGTATGGCCTTAACAACTTCTTTTCACGTAATATGGCAAGTGATTTCAGTAGATGTGAAAAAGATGTGCGGAAATGAAAATCAGACTTTCAGAAACAAGACCTGCAGAATTATCAAGTTTATATCACTTTGAAACAAAATGGTTTACAAGGCGATTGTAAGATTATTATCTAATACAAATGAATCTTGAATTCTGTGGGTGAGAGGGCAATGGAGTTTTGATGTTTGTGTGAATGCTAAGCTTCAAACTCAATTATCTTCTGCTGGTTGAGCCTTCTATTTATAGAAGGCTGGGTGCATGAATAAACAATAGTTTATTCATGCAATAAGTCCTTCAAAAAGTAGCCATTTGACATATTCATTGAATCCAACATTCAAGTTGTCTTTTTCATCATGATATCCAATAATGTCAACTTGCTTCGGTAAGTGTGGCAGGATAGAGCTGATTTCAGACAAGTGGGGTATTCATCAGAATTTCTGATAAACCACTTCATCAGAAATTCTGGTGAACAAATCATCAGAAAAATCTGATGATCAGAATCGTCAGAAACTTATGATATTTCATTAGAAATATCATCAGATCCATCAGAAATGATCTTCTCTGATAATCCAATTCAGCTCTTGATCAACTTGTGATTCTTTGAAGTAGATGTTGTGCATTTCAGTTGTCTTATCCAATCTTCTTCTTCTTGTTGTGATCTTCATGACTGTTATCTCTTCATAGATCCAGTTGATTGTGATTTTCTTCAATACTTACAAATAAAGTTTCATAACAGTTTCCCCCTAAGTATTTTAAGAAAATGAACTATCTTATGAACAGAAAATTTCAAACAGTGGAAATATAATACTTGCAAATTTAAACCAGTTACTGATGTTTTTGAAAAACAAATTACATAAAAGATGAAAATTCAAATGAACAAGTTCTTCAATTCAGCTTCACTCTCTTGTGCACGTCTCCTTTCTTTAACTGCTTTTTGTAGGAGATATACTTGTTGCAGCTGACATACATGTCTTTGTACCATTCTCTTGCTTGGATCCATTCTTCAATCATTTGCTCAATTTCTTTCCTGTGTCCCTCCAAGTTCTTTTCTATCTTCTGAAGATGTTCTTGTCTTTTGTTCATGGTTTTCATGATATACTTCAGAGTTTGATTTGAGTACTTACAGATGTCAACACTTCTGAACAGAGCTTTGTTATTATCATGATCTCTGAAGATTACACCATAGTTAAGTTCTTCATTTTTACTTGTCAGCATAATGATGTCTCCCGATCTTGCATCTTCCAATATTTCTGAGGGAACTTTTGTCTTTGGTGATCTGACATACACCTTTTTGTTATGCACATGTTCATAGTTGATGCATAGATCAAAGTCTGAAAAAGCCATTCTTTCAAATAGCAATATTCCAGCCTTTGATATGCCATTTAATGCCCTTCTGACTTCTTGGTTATTTTTCTTTTCCTTTTCATAGTGATCCTTCATAAACAGAATGTCTAAAGGATGCAATTGGTCAGCTATTTCTTCATCAGTCACCTTTTGTTCTTCCCCATTTTCTCTCTGAAGTGTGTATCTGTTTTGCACATGAGTTCCTCCAACATCATCGGTTGCAACTTTCACTTCATCCACCTTTAAAACTCTCCTTACTGGATTCTCATTCTTGGAGTGAATGCTACCTGACCCTCTTTTTATCCTTTCTTCTCTTAAAGCCAGTCTGACAGGAGACAGTGATCTTGGTTGTTCATCTTCTTTTGTTAAATAATAACTCACCAGATTGTACTCGGGGAATATCATTACATCCCTGGCAATCTCTTTAACCATGACAGACTTAGTTTCAGAGATTTTTCTTTTAACGATCTTTGATTTTCTTGGTGAATCGCCTTCTTGTTCCCATTCATTCATTGTTTGCATGTTCATAAATTTACTTATGGCTGAGTCATCAGACAATGTAGGCTTTGGGACAGATGCTAGCAATTTCAAATTTGTAATAGCTTGAGGTTTTGCAGTTGCTAACCTTTTCAGCATTTCATCTCTTGGGACATTTGGAGGTGGACCCATCATTGTGGTTCCAGCTTTGGTGATTGGTGTGGTTGATGATTGTTGAGGAGTTGACTTTGGAGCTTCTTAATGTGAACTTTCAGCATGAATTTTTTTCATGAGTTCTTGGGGATCCACTTTGGCCAATCTTGCAATGTTGAATTGCATCTTCTCCATCAGTTGTTGCACCTCTCTTACCTATTTTGAGTTGCTGGTTATGTTTTTCTGAACTTTGGTGAATTTAGTTTGAGCTTTCGTCTGAATTATAACCCATTCTTTTGACAGCTTCTCAAGGGCATCTGTGATACTGTTATTGCTTGCCCTTAGTATGGTAACTTCCTCCAAAACTCTGTTTGAACTGCTTGACTGCCTTGATTCCACCGCATTTGCAACTTGTGCCTTGATCTTTTCTATTTCTGTGAGAATCATCTGGATTTCTGATGCAGAGATGTTGGATTCTGGTGCTTTTTATTTCATCATTTGAAGAGACTTTAGTGCTTTAGTGTTTTCTTCAGTTTGTTTCTTTATTGCCTCCACTGATTCTGACAAAGTCTTCATATCAGCCCTTTGACCTTGTATTTCTGACAGCAACATATCAAGTTTTTCTTCCACTAGATTTCATTTGGCAAACTTTTAAACCTCTCATAAGATGAGACATTGTTTGTTCTTTTGTTTCTTCTCATCCTTTCTCCTCATTCACAAAGATTTTCCAACTGATCCCATATTTCCTTAGCTGATGCACATGCATCAACTTGTGAAAATATGTCATTGGGGATGGCCATTATTAAAAGTGACTTTGCCCTTTCATCCCCAGCCACCTTTTCCTTGTCTTCCTCACTCCAAAGTATTTCACTTTTGGGAGCTCGGGAGGCAGGGATAGCAGGTGATTGGTCAGTTGCTGGAATAGCTGGTATTTCAGTCATTGGTATATGAGGACCCCTTTCAATGGATTGAAACACTTGTTGGTCCCCTTTGGCGCCCCTGTTCGAATGGTGCGTCTTTCTTCGCTCGTTGAGACGGGTGTTTGTGAAGTATATAAACATTCAAAAAAATAAAAATAGAGACAATAAGAATGATATATCTTCAATGGTTAATTCTTATTAAACAAAGAAGAAGGGGTCGATCCGAGAATAAACTCGAATCTAAATGTCACCCCCTGGGCCAAACCAGGGGGTAAACTCACAAGAAAAACTCTATTTGAAATATATTACTTTACAAAGCACACTTAACTCCTTCGTAGGAATTATGCATTTATAGAGATTTTTCATAGCCTATCTCAAATGTGATTGGTTGATAGGATATTGGTTTGTGTGCCCATCCATTTGCATGTGGCCTATCTTCTTTTATTACCAATATGTCCACTTCCTTTTCTGATGAATCCTTCAACATTTGAGATTATATATTTTCTGATGAATGCTTCTTTAAAAGGAAAAGATTCATTTTCACCTGAATTCCTTTTTACCTTTTTCTCATAGGAAAAGATTCCTTTTTATGGAAGAGGATTCCTTTTCACTTTTCTGGTGAATGTTTTTCCAAAAGGAAAATTCCTTTTCTCTTTTTTTTATTGAAGTCTTTTTCATAGAAAATATATTATGTGTTAATAAGATATATTATCTTATTAACACAATTCTTTGACTTTGTATCTTGTAAACTCCATAATGTCCCGCTAACACTGAAGTCTTGTAACCTTGTCGTGATCTTTAATCAAAGAATTTAGAAGCTTGATTTTTTCTTTCTCGGTCTTCATATTTAGTGCTTCTAGGACGGTTCGTCGGTCGGTTCGTGTTGACGGAATTATTTCTAAGTAACTTAAACTATTTTTAACAACAAATACAATAAAGTTGCCTAACAGTCACCCCCTATTTGTTGTTAAAAATACAAACAATGCATTTATACTTAGAAATAACAAATAAACTTTCTGAAGATGTATCTTTCTTTTCTTCTTGTCACGTTATAATGTAGGCATCTTTTTAGTGATATTCGTTAACTGTATCTTCATTGGCATGAAAGTTTATTTGGCAAATGTCCGACTATTTATGGATGATCATTTGATTATATTTCATTTGTTGTTATAATTCTTCACCTCGATTTATAATTCCACCTAAATGTAAGCATTATATCTTGTATCCCCACAACATAGGATATAAGTATCTTCTATCCAATATAGGATAAGTGTTTAGGCTGTCGATTGATGAGGCTTCAGAACATAACGAATCATGCAAGCTATAAAAAATGATCTTGAACCGTCGATTTTTTTTTCGGATTAGAATTTCTGATAAATCTTATGAAATTTCTGATAAAACCGAAAAAAAATTGTTTTTTTAACAGATTTTTCTGATGGAATCTGATGGATTCTGATGAAAATCTGATTAAAAAATCAGAAAATCTAAAAAAAAAAATTTAAGAAAATCTGATGACATGATCAGAAATTCTGAGAAACTCATCAGAAATCTTAGATTTTTACCAGAAAATCTGACGAATGCATCAGAAAATCTGATTTTTTTTTATGAGATGAGAGAGAATAAGTAAGGAAAAGAGATATTACTTACACATATTTTTCTGGTGGAAGTCTAAGTACATGTTCTTTTCTTCAAGGAATATTTTGTGAAAACTTTTTAAAAGATAATAATTATGAGTATGTTTTCTAAAGTTTCACGCAGTTTTTTTTTAAATCTCTTTTTATCATTATCATTCCCTTTTTTTTTGAAGATTAACTAACCAGAATTTGTAGTTATTTCATTAAATAAGATACGAACAAACTTTCTTTTATCAGAAACTCTCTTTTTAGATGTCAAAATTTTTCTTTTTGATAAACTAAAGTTCATTTATCTTTCTTTAACTCCCTTTTTTTTGTGTTTTAATATCCTTTTTCTAGACCTCTTTTTATACAAAAAAAATACTAATAGAGATAATAATAATAATAATAATAATAATAATAATAATAATAATAATAATAATCTAATAAAAGCAATAATAAAAGTAATGAAAATAACAGAAAAAAATAATAACTGTACTACATACTTTTTTTTTGGATCTGCAAAAAAAAAAGATTTTTCTTTTTACCTTTAACAGATCTTGAATATACGTCTCTCTTACAGGAGCAAGGGATCTTGAAAATAATTTATCCAATCTGCTCTTGTTAGTGCATTTATGTCTATCGTCTCCGTCATCTCAAATCGTAGCAGAAACAGTTTAATTCAAGTCTTTATATTGTAATATGTAGGAAAAGGCAAGGTGGCATTTATGTAATTAATGAGAATTAATGAGAAATCTCATTAAGCCCCTTGGCCTATAAATAGGACTCTTAGGGTTAGAGTTCAAGACTTTTGCTACTTTTGGCATTTGGAGCTTTGGAGATATAAAGCTAGAGAGAGAAAGCCTAGAGAGAGAAAGTTCCGTGTACGTGATTCAGGTGTTGTACGTTTTCAGATCTGATTAATAGAATCATGATTATATTAAGTCTCGTGTGTTCGGTCGCGTTCGTGTACGGATTCCGCACGTCATACGTTCGTTTCGCAATCGTTTCGGAGTCAAAATCGGTCCTACAAGTGGTATCAGAGCAGGTGCTCGGTTGCGAAGATCAAACGCACAGTTTCGTACAAGAAATTGATCAGATTCAGAGCCAAAAACATCCAGATTTGTCAAATTTCTCTTAACTTTCTTGTTCTTCACGTTTTTCTCTGAATTTTGCAAAATTAACAGGGTTTTTACGGTCCAAATTAGCTTATTTTTTGATATGTTATGCGAAATTAGCTGATCTATAACTCTACAAATTTTCAGGTCAAAATTCCATGCCGTTTGAGAGAAATCTGAGTTTTTGTAGTCGATTTTGCTGAACTGTTCGTCACCATCCGATCGGACCACATCTCATCCGATCGGGCCACCTCTCATCCGATCGGATCACATCTCATCCGATCGGGTCACCTCTCTCTCATCCAATCGGATCACATCTCATCCGATCGGGTCACCTCTCATCCGATCGGACCACATCTCATCCGATCGGACCATATCTCATCCGATCGGACCACCCCCATCCGATCGACCAGCATACCTCATCCGATCGGACCACCTTTCATCCGATCGGATATCATCAGGTCATCCGTTCGGACAACATCAGGTAATCCGAACAGATACAATCTCACCCGAACGGATAGATATCTCACCCGAATGGATAACAATCTCATCCGAACGGATACAATCTCACCCGAACGGATAGATATCTCACCCGAACGGATAGTAATCTCACCCGAACGGACAGCGTTGTCACGAGATTATCTTAACTGTTGACTTGTGTTGACTCACTCGATCGGATACCCGTCCGATTCATTTGTTTGATATTGTTTAAACTGATTGTGTTTGTTTGTTTGTGATTCAGGTGATTAGAAAGTGATTCAAGGTAATTCAAGAAGTTCAAACCATGGCTGAAGAATTTTTCAATACTTTCTACAACGCGTTTACCTCGGATACAGTGGATGCTTCAGATGCTAGACCCAAAGCGATAACAAAAACAATCAAAGACAACATTAAACATGACAAATTTTATGGAACCTATTCAAAACCACCGAAGCTGGATAATATTGAGGATTATGTTTGGTGGAAGGAGAGGTTTGTCAATTGGACGAAGGCATATGCACATGAGAGTTGGTTTTGTTTGAAGTTTGGATATGATAGCCCAGTAAATGACAAAGGAGAAGAAATTCTGATCAAAGATTTTTCAGTGGAAGACAAAAAGAAATTTTCATACAAACAGAAGATGATTGCTTTGATCCATCAATCAGTTCGAGATGACATTTTTTCATTGTTAATACATGATGGGTCATCGAAATCTGTGTGGAAAGCTTTGAAGGCGAAAGCTAAGGGGGGTAAACAAATTCAGAAAAACAAAATCGCGTTATTGAAAAAAGAATTTGATTTATTTGATAGTTTAAAAGGAGAGACAGTGAGGCAAATAATTGAGAGGTTTTGTCATTTAAAGATTGAACTAGAAAGATTTAAAATTGTGAAAACGAGAGAAGAAGTTGTTGATAAAGTAATTGAAGCGTTACCACGAGCTGATCAGTGGCAAACGTTTGTTTTTATCTTGAAAAATGATGCTTTATATGATACGATTTCTCTTGATGTGTTGTTAGAAAAGATTGAGAGTCATGATCTGGAGCTACAAAAGCAAAACAAGATGAGTGGTTCATCGCATCATCAGAATGTTGGTCTGTACTACAAAGGTAATGTACCTTCGGTGAAAGCTAATGGTTCACCAAAGACAGCATTTAGTGGTGAGAAGATGAAAGAACCACAAACAACCTCATCAAGTTATCATTCTGGATATCATTCATCTTCAAAATCAAGTTCTGATGAAGCAGAGGAGTTTCTGTGCAACATTGCTCTCAAACTGAAGAATTCTCCGTCGATGAGCATCAATGCAGCTAAACAACAAATGAGTTTTCTAGCATCTGTTCTGGAATCGTATGAAGGTCTTGTAGCTGGTAAAATTGGAAACTCAAAATTAACCAAAGAAGACTATAACCAGATTGATCCAGAAGAAATGGAGCTCATAGACATTCGCTGGTGTTTGGCAAGTTGCATTCGCAGAGCTCAAAGATATATGGAGATTACCGGGAAGCAATCGTTAGGTGGTCCTTCAACGAAGCTTGGATTCGACAAATCCAAAGTGACCTGCTTCAGATGCAAGCAAAAGAGTCATTTCAAAAGAGAATGTAGAAATTCTGAAGTTGCTGAATCTGAGAGACCTTTCAACAATGACTATTACCGAAAGGCGATTTATCATCGTAGTAAAGAAGAACCAAATATGATCGAAAATATTCCAAAAGAGATGTCCAAAGCTTATGCAGTAATTCATGACGATGAAGGTTTTGACTGGAGTCAGATTCTTCCAGATGAAGATCCTCCTGTAACAGCTCATGGCAGAAAAGCATCAAAAGCCCAACATCATGTTCTTGTTGCTGAAATTCGTGAAGAAATCAAAGTAAAAGACACAGTTGAGATAAAAGAGAAAACTCGAGAAGAGATTTTAAAAGAGAAAACTGAGAGAGAAAGATTCATTGTGGGGTGCAGAATGGAGAAAATGCAGGAAGAATATGAGAATATTGTTGCGAACAAAAGATGGGATAAGAAACAAGAATGTTATGTCAACAAACAAGGTGAACCGGTTGTTCCAAGAAGTGACATAGTTCATGATGATGTTCTCCTTGTTATTCCTCGATCCGGCGAATATTATTCCAATGTTGCAAAAGACAAGACATATGTGAAAAGGCTGGATAAAATCATCAGGGATGCTATGACAATAAAACTGAGGAAGAGGAATGAAGAAAGAATGAAGAAGAACATTGAGAATTTAGTTGATGATTTGAAGAAGGTTGCTGAGGAGGTCAAGGTTGAAGAAAAAATGAAAGATGGAGTTGAGAAAGTTGAAGAGAAGGTAGTTGAGAAAGAAAAGGTTGTTACTAAAGAACAGCAAGTTGAAGAAGCCAAGAAGAAGAAGGAAAGTTCAATAGAGGTGAAGATTGAGAGTTCAACAGTTGTTGTTGGTGATGCTGGTGCTAGTGAAGATAAGAAGAATGATGCTGACCAGAATCAGACTGAAGTTGAAGCAAACACCAAGGTGCCAATCACTAAGGTAAATTCTGATTCTAACATCTTGACTGAAACTGTTGAACAGTACAAGAAATGCATGGAAACGTGCAGTGCTTGTACTGAAAAAGACGAAAAGATCAGAACAATAGATCTTGATTTCACAAAACTTGAAGAAGTTTTCAAAAACAAGTGCAAAGAAATGTTTGAAAATGAAAAGGTTTTAAAAGAAAATAATGAAACGCTTTCAGAAAAATATAAAAAGTTAGAAAAAGAAAATGAAGTTTTGAAAGAGAATGTTTTGAAAAAGACAGAAGAATGTGATAAAAAAGAGAATGCTTTTCAGGAAATGAAAAAGGAGTATGATTCAATAAAATTGGCTTATCATATTACAAAAGAATCATATGAAAAAAGTAAAAAGTGAAATGAAACTTATTCAATCAAGATTGAAATATTGTTCTGAAACAACGGATACGTATAAGAGAAATTATGAAATAAAGCAACAAGTTGTTAATTCTTACATTGAAGATGTTGCAAAGCTAAAGCGTCAGATTGCTGATTTAGAACAGGATAATAACAAGTTAAAAAGTTATCACGCGTCGTCATATGTGCTTGAACGTATTTTCAATATAAAACCGAAGGATGGTGAGTCTGAATAAAACAAGAAAGGCATTGGCTCAGAGTTTCATCAAGTTCCACCACCGGAAAAGTTTGTATTTTATGATGATGAAAAGGTCGAAAAAGCTTTCAACATGGTAGATCAATTGCCAGATAACATTGACATAACCTATTCCAAATCTGATGATTCTAGTGATTCAGAGGTGGTAGGTAAGGTCGTTGAAAGTGTGTTGAAAGAAGAGTCGGTTGATACAGGTAAATCTGAATCACAGGATGAAAATGAAGGTAATTTTCATGATGGATATCTGAAAAACACAAAATCCGAGAAAAATTTGAGTGATGATTCAAAAGGATTGGTTTATACCATGATTGGATCGGACAAATTATTCTTATATGTTGTATTTCCGATTTAGAATGTGATTTCAGAAAAGGTTGATAAAGTTTTCAAAATGGTTTAAATTGAAAAGTCTGAGATTCCAAAGTTAGCTGGAAAAAGTCACAAAACTTTTTATAACAAACCTGGTTACAAAAGGAAAAACATGAAGGCTGGGTTGGGTTATAAGAAGAAACAAGGTTGGAAAAGAAATGAAAGTCCAAATTATCAGACAAAGATGAATTTTGTTCAAGGAAAAAGTTTTGAAGAAGAGGAAAAACTCAAATTTAGACAACAGTCTAATGAAGAGTTATGTGCTCAAAAGAAAAGACAACAACAACAGGTCAAGGATGTGTCCAAGAGAACATGTTTCAAATGTGATCAAACAGGACATCTTGCACGCAAGTTGTAACAACCCGCACTTTCGTGCGTTGTTACTACTCGATATACTCGTTACGCCTAGCA
Source organism: Helianthus tuberosus (assembly GCA_030545235.1). Lineage (NCBI taxonomy): Eukaryota > Viridiplantae > Streptophyta > Magnoliopsida > Asterales > Asteraceae > Helianthus > Helianthus tuberosus. The sequence continues at coordinate 79,897,117 of CM060441.1, read as the reverse complement.
CCAGAGATTCGGATCGTAATGTAACTATATCGCATACATCGCTATATCACAGTATATTCGAATAATTACGCATATTCTATCGCTATTGCAACGCTATTTTCACAAATACTAACACTCACGATGACATTGAGTGAGGACCTACTCTACCCTCCTCGATAGTCGTGAGGTATCGAACGTAAACAATTAACGCTAACAAAGACTTTCGGGTGAGAACCATGCCTCCAGTCGTCGTGACGATGATGACCATACGAGTTAGTGGTACCCCGACAGTCATTGTGGCACAACGTATACACTAACGCTCACGGTGACGTCGGGAGAGGACCTATTCTACCCTCTGCGATGGTCGTGATGTGTCTTGACGCAACACATACTTGAAACGAACACTTGGGGATATGAATACGTATATACGACCCTTTGGGTGATTAATTATAAAATATATAATAATATAAATATATGGAAATGTGGCCCAAACTATCGCAACGCACCAAAAACGAGGATCGAGAGGCCTCCGGACGGACGGGCCAGCCGAACGGCTGGGCCAACCGATCGGACAGGCCGGCCGAACGGCTGGGCCAACCGATCGGATAGGCCGTCCGATCCGGATGGGCCGGCCGATCGAACGGGCCCTCCGATCCAGGCCAACCTGCCCTCCTTTCCTTCCTCCTTGCCTATAAATACCCCTCACTCACCTCAAACACACTTGTTGTCACTGTTGCTGCTCGACCAGAAGTTCCAACCCCCTTCATCTCTCGATTTCTCGCGATTTTTGTAAGTTTCTAACCTAAATCTTGTACTTCTATGATCGATATGCAATTCTACACCTTTTAACTCTTCACTTTTAACCGTGAAATCTCTGGATTTTGGGCATTCTAAGGTGATGTCACCATGGAGTTCTCATGAACTTCAAGAGTGATATCACCCTATGAAAGAACAACTCGGATCTGGGCGATTTCCATACGTTTTTACATAAATCTCGGCTAAATCTATGTTTTCTAATCAAGAAGTTGGGTGATTCCTATGGATTTGAGGTGTTTCGAAGATGATGTCATCATAAGTTCACATGAACTTCAATGAGTGACCTCATTTTCACCATAAACAGCTCAGATCTAAGTAAATTCACCTGTTTTATAATAAATCTCACCTAGCTCTACATAACCTAGTCAAGGTGTGTGTATGAATTCGGGATAAACATGAGAAAAACCATCAAGAATGGCCAGATCTGATGGAACGGGGTGGTTCCCGGCCGTTAGAACGGGTCGGATTCGATGGGATTTCAGTAGTTTAACACGATGACACACCACCTCAGTCAAATCACCTGAAATCTTTCCGAAACCCATCAAGTGTGACATGATCAGGACAATGGAACGAATTGCCGTCCGATCGGACTGTTGTCCGATCGAACAGCAAACAGAGTTCAACCGTCCGATCGGACAATGTGTTAACCGATCGGACCACATGTTAACCGATCGGACAACATGTTAACCGATCGGCTAGCATGTTAACCGATCGAACAACATGCTAACCGATCGAACAGCATGTTGAACGATCGAACAACATGTTAACCGATCGGATAGCCTGGTAGCCGATCGGATCACATGTCCAGCCGACCAGACGAGCCCAAGCATCAATGTCCGAACCAATTTTGGTTCTCTCGCCACCATTTAACTCGCTATTCATCGCTTAATGATCTGTAACCAGGATAACTCAGGCGTACTCTCAATCGATCCAAATCAAGTTGTGTTTACCTGTCAATTACGCACTGTGAGTATACTTGAACCCCTTTTAATCACATTTTGGGTGTAACATACGTTTCTAACAAATCGAACTTATCAAACGAATTATTCAATCAATCGAATTATTACTTGCGAATAACTGTTATGCATAGATATACGTGATGCTAGTCGCATATGTGCTAGGGCTTATACTCGCGACATCCCACCAAGACTAGTATAGTACTATTGCGCCCGACGGGGTCTAGTTTGCCATCGCATATTCGAGCATCGAGGACTTAGTTGGTAGTATCAGCTTTGTGAGTATATATATGTCGTGTGTTACGTTTATGCATGTGGAAATTCGCTACACTTTTTTTATCTAATACGCTATACATATCAAACCTGTATACTCGCCAATACCTTTTGTATTGACAAATTTTTTAACGTATGTTGCAGGTTAGATCGCAGGCTATATCCAATCAAGCTAGGAAGTCTAGAAACTCAACTAAAATCTAGGTTGTCGGATTGTATTGTTCGAAAGGACAAGAAATCTGTGATAACTTATGTGGTTGTATTGTTTGTTAGTATGGGATAACGAATGTATTAATTATCGCAATATAGTTGTTATGGATTCTCTTGAGCAATCTGATTCGCCTAGTGCCGCGCCCCGATGATTCCGCCATCGGTTGGGGTGTGACACAAGTGTCCAAATTTGAAACCTGTTGATGTTGAGACGAAAAAGAAGCCATTTCAAAGTATATTCGCGGCTTGCCTGAGTGTGTGGGTGATTTTTTCGAAGCTGCAAGACCTCCTACTATCGAAGAAACCTACCGCTTAGCCGCAGAAATCAACAACAAACGACTCATGGAAGGGATTTTCTCCAAGAATCCTGTCAAGCAAGCTTATCAGGCGATCGACATTAATCCTTCAGAGGATCCTAGCAACGAGTCTTCTGACGATCCTTCGGACGAATCTGCTAATGCTTCCTCTGACGGATCTACCGACGATTCTTCTGATGACTCTGCCGACGGTTCTTCCAACGACTCGGTCAAGGATTCTGCAAGTGAGTCCTCCGACGAATCCTCCAACGACGACACCTCATCGTAAGACACCGACAAACCCAGCCGCAAGCGAAAGACTTCAAGCCCGAGCTCATCAACAACCGAACTGCTGCAACCGAAACCTCTTCGAACAGTTCCGGTATTTCCAAAACGAGCTTACACTAGAGCTCATCCCCAGTGTTACTCATGCACCTATCATCATCCAGTTGGGGCTGACTGTCGCTATTGCAGTAACTGCAACCGTTACAGTCACTTCACCCGCAACTGCCGCATCGAACCGTGAACCTGAGTATCAACAGCTCCAGCAAAAGTCTTCAGCATCAGACATCTAGCAAGCATAGGATAAGGTTGTAATGATACCATTTTCGACGTTAAATTTCTAAGTTTTGAACTTACTCTATTACTCGATGTTGCCACTATGCGTAAACCTTAACTCTCGTTTTCATTTCTCTTCCACTCTCTAATCATCACACTTAAACTAGGTTCACACGCATACTATATACTATATCACGAAATAATGTGTTTTACCCTCACTACACTCTTAGAACGAGGTACGATAAACGTGCAAGGAACGATTAATCACGGGTGCACACGGGATTATTTGGGTCAGTGCACGGAGATCGTAGTGAATTCTAAGGTGCCATAAGCGTTTTGACAAAAGGTAACACCAAATCACGGGATGAAAGTAGTAGGGGTCAAGCAAGGTGTGCTTTATCATACTACCGAAGTTCCGTGAAGAAAGCGCCACGTGGAGTTGAACGTTATTAGACCTATTATACTATTGTGATTATTTTCAACACACTACACTCAATCGCAAGGCGTAACAACTGAATCGCATCATCGCGAGACTTGACACGAGTCTGCAAATGCAGTGCAATCGCCTCATCGATGGACTCCGGGAGTCTACCTCGCAGGGCCATTGTATCGACGCAAGACTGGTCGTAAGTCTGTCGCAATCAATCTCATCGAGTACAGTAACGCTCACGATGTTGTTTGAGTGAGGACCTATTCTACCCTCCTCGATAACCGTGATGCGTCGCAACGTAACGAAAAGCTTATTCGAAACAAAACTCGGCTAATCGCAATCGCTTATCATGTGTATCTCGCAATCTCTATCGATTACTACGAGGATCACTACCGCTTATTATGGGAATCGCTATATCCCTTGCTGTGTATCAATCTATCGCTATCACCTACCGTTATCTGTGATATTTGTGTAAAGTTAGCACACATGACCTCGCTTCACGAGGTGAAGCTCATATGGTTAAAGCAAGGCGTTTTAGTTATATCAGCAGGCTTTCGTGGAAAAGGGCCATGTGGGGTCTGATGGTAGTTAAACTCTGTGGTGTTAATCAATCAAATTGAACCACACAAATCGCGTATACCTCCATCGCTTGCAACGCAACAACTGCCGATTATCGTAATTCGTTTATCGCCGCCGTCATTACTGGTATTGGGTTGTGTTATTCGCTTAATCATCAAATCACTTATCGCTTATCGTGTATAGTCTACCGCTTATTCGCGTATCGCGTACCGCTTATCGCTCGCTTGGTATTCACTGCAGTCTGTATGGTATTAGCACGCATGACATCGCTTCACGAGGCAAAACTAACCTGGTTAAACGTAGAGTTTCACCATGTTAGCGAACTCTCGTGGAAACATGCCATGCGGGTTCAAAGTGGAATCTAATCAAAAACGCGCTATTCACTTATCGATCGTCGCTCGACGCCTACCCAGACACGACACATAAATGTTTTGTGTCATCAGACTACTCGCGCACGCTGCTACAGCTACGCTCGCAATTCAACTCGCCGGTTTAACCTATTCGATTCCGTCCTATACTCGGTCTGACTTTCTATCGATTGGACCGAGTGAGCGCAATTCTATCCGTGTCGTATTGGCACACATGACACCGCCTCACGGAACGGAAGTAATATGGGAGAAACATGGTGGATACGCTGCTGGTACTTCCTATATATAAATGTTTTAATCATATTAACGAACTTCCGTGGGAAGGTGCCAAGTGGGGGCTCGATGCTAAATTGTCTTCTCAAACGGTTAAAACTGATTTTTATAAAACTTTTACTAAAACCATGGGACAAATGAAATCCCTCACAATGTGGAGGTAACATCGAACCAGCTTAACTCCATGTCCAAGGGGAGCTTTCATGAGTCCAATTTTTTCCTTAAAACCTTTTTCAATGACAAAAACAAGACTTTCTTGAGACGTTGGTTCAGCATCAAGTTCAGCTGAACCCGTGTCGTAGGAGAGTTTTCGTAACCTCAGTTTTCATCTTCGAATTCTTTAATGTGTGTAAAACCTAAACTTCCTTGCAACGTTGGTTAACATCGACTCAGTTGGCCATACGTAAAAGGAAACCTTTCGAGATTTTCGTCCAAAATTCCTTTTGTTTATCTAAAAACGAACGCTCCTTGTAACGTGGGTTAACGATCGACTCAGTTAATTCCACGTCATGAGGAACCTTTCAAGTTCTTTAAAAATTTCAATCGCATCGAACTAACAAATTCTTCACGACACAAGGCACCGTGGAACGCCAACTTGTGGAATATTACTTTTGTCTTTACGTCGCCATCTCGCTATCGCAATCGATCTCTCTCATTCGAAGCACTCTCGTTTGTCAACTCACGGTCAAATCACTCGCTGTATCGCTACTTATACAGGATCAACTCTCAAAAGTCTGCCTGTTGGATTAATTTCGGGACGAAATTTCCTAAAGCAGGGGAGACTGTAACAACCCGCACTTTCGTGCGTTGTTACTACTCGATATACTCGTTACGCCTAGCACCAGAGATTCGGATCGTAATGTAACTATATCGCATACATCGCTATATCACAGTATATTCGAATAATTACGCATATTCTATCGCTATTACAACGCTATTTTCACAAATACTAACACTCACGATGACATTGAGTGAGGACCTACTCTACCCTCCTCGATAGCCGTGAGGTATTGAACGTAAACAATTAACGCTAACAAAGACTTTCGGGTGAGTACCATGCCTCCAGTCGTCATGACGATGATGACCATACGAGTGAGTGGTACCCCGACAGTCATTGTGGCACAACGTATACACTAACGCTCACGGTGTTGTCGGGAGAGGACATATTCTACCCTCTGCGATGGCCGTGATGCGTCTTGACGCAACACATACTCGAAACGAACACTTGGGGATATGAATACGTATATACGACCCTTTGGGTGATTAATTATAAAATATATAATAATATAAATATATGGAAATGTGGCCCAAACTATCGCAACGCACCAAAAACGAGGATCGAAAGGCCTCCGGACGGACGGGCCAACCGAACGGCTGGGCCAACCGATCGGATGGGCCAACCAATCGGACAGGCCGGCCGAACGGCTGGGCCGAACGATCGGACAGGCCGTCCGATCCGGATGGGCCGACCGATCGAACGGGCCGTCCGATCCAGGCCAATCTGCCCTCCTTTCCTTCCTCCTTGCCTATAAATACCCCTCACTCACCTCAAACACACTTGTTGTCACTGTTGCTGCTCGACCAGAAGTTCCAACCCCCTTCATCTCTCGATTTCTCGCGATTTTTGTAAATTTCTAACCTAAATCTTGTACTTCTATGATCGATATGCAATTCTACACCTTTTAACTCTTCACTTTTAACCGTGAAATCTCTGGATTTTGGGCATTCTAAGGTGATGTCACCATGGAGTTCTCATGAACTTCAAGAGTGATATCACCCCATGAAAGAACAACTCGGATCTGGGCGATTTCCATACGTTTTTACATAAATCTCGGCTAAATCTATGTTTTTTAATCAAGAAGTTGGGTGATTCCTATGGATTTGAGGTGTTTCGAAGATGATGTCATCATAAGTTCACATGAACTTCAAAGAGTGACCTTGTTTTCACCATAAACAGCTCGGATCTAAGTAAATTCACCTGTTTTATAATAAATCTCACCTAGCTCTACATAACCTAGTCAAGGTGTGTATGAATTCGGGATAAACATGAGAAAAACCATCAAGAACGGCCAGATTTGATGGAACGGGGTGGTTCCCGGCCGTTAGAACGGGTCGGATTCGATGGGATTTTAGTAGTTTAACCCGATGACACACCACCTCAGTCAAATCACCTGAAATCTTTCCGAAACCCATCAAGTGTGACATGATCAGGACAATAGAACGAATTGTCGTCCGATCGGACTGCAATCCGATCGAACAGCAAACAGAGTTCAACCGTCCGATCGGACCACATGTTAACCGATCGGACAACATGTTAACCGATCGGCTAGCATGTTAACCGATCGAACAACATGCTAACCGATCGGACAGCATGTTGAACGATCGGACCACAAGTCCAGCCGACCGGACGAGCCCAAGCATCAATGTCCGAACCAATTTTGGTTCTCTCGCCACCATTTAACGCGCTATTCGTCGCTTAACGATCTGTAACCAGGATAACTCAGGCGTGCTCTCAATCGATCCAAATCAAGTTGTGTTTACTTGTCAATTACGCACTGTGAGTATACTTGAACCCCTTTTAATCGCATTTTGGGTGTAACATACGTTTCTAACAAATCGAACTTATCAAACGAATTATTCAATCAATCGAATTATTACTTGCGAATAACTGTTATGCATAGATATACGTGATGCTAGTCGCATATGTGCTAGGGCTTATACTCGCGACGTCCCACCAAGACTAGTATAGTACTATTGCGCCCGACGGGGTCTAGTTTGCCATCGCATATTCGAGCATCGAGGACTTAGTTGGTAGTATCAGCTTTGTGAGTATATATATGTCGTGTGTTACGTTTATGCATGTGAAAATTCGCTACACTTTTTTTATCTAATACGCTATACATATCAAACCTGTATACTCGCCAATACCTTTTGTATTGACAAATATTTTAACGTATGTTGCAGGTTAGATCGCAGGCTATATCCAATCAAGCTAGGAAGTCTAGAAACTCAACTAAAATCTAGGTTGTCGGATTGTATTGTTCGAGAGGACAAGAAATCTGTGATAACTTATGTGGTTGTATTGTTTGTTAGTATGGGATAACGAATGTATTAAATATTTATCGCAATATAGTTGTTATGGATTCTCTTGAGCAATCTGATTCGCCTAGTGCCGCGCCCCGATGATTCCGCCATCGGTTGGGGTGTGACACAAGTGTCCAAATTTGAAACCTGTTGATGTTGAGACGAAAAAGAAGCCATTTCGAAGTATATTCGCGGCTTGCCTGAGTGTGTGGGTGATTTTTTCGAAGCTGCAAGACCTCCTACTATCGAAGAAACCTACCGCTTAGCCGCATAAATCAACAACAAACGACTCATGGAAGGGATTTTCTCCAAGAATCCTGTCAAGCAAGCTTATCAGGCGATCGACATTAATCCTTCAGAGGATCCTAGCAACGAGTCTTCTGACGAATCTACTGACGATCCTTCGGACGAATCTGCTAATGCTTCCTCTGACGGATCTACCGACGATTCTTCTGATGACTCTGCCGACGGTTCTTCCAACGACTCGGTCAAGTGCCGCCTAGTGCCGCGCCCCGATGATTCCGCCATCGGTTGGGGTGTGACACAAGTGTCCAAATTTGAAACCTATTGATGTTGAGACGAAAAAGAAGTTTGTTTATGTTGAAAAACAGAAATCTGAAGTTGTGACTCAGAAGTCAACCAAGTTTGATTCTAAGCAAACTTGGAAGCCGAAAATGTCAAAGGCTGACTCACAACAAACATGGAAACCAGTGACGTCCAGACTTAGAACAAAACAAAGTTGGAAAACAACTGTTGATGCAACAAAACCAAACCAGTTTTGGAAACCAAAAACTGTTGTTCAAAATCAAAATGTTCACAAAGAGTCACATTTTTACAAACGAGGTACTCCTAAAGGTCAAACATGGAATGTTAAGAAACAAATGACTTCTGTAAAAGATGAGAAAATTGAAGTTAAAGATGAAAAAGTCTTTGTTCAGAATGACAAAGATTTTCCGAAATTAAATGATGCATATTGTGTTGAAATGCCTAAGGTTAAACAGACCTGGGCTAAATTGTTCAAGTAATCAAGTAGTTTGAATGTGCAGGTGCTCAACAAAACCAAAGATTGTGAGAATGGAAGTTGGAGCAGCCTGGCACAACGAGGAGAGGAGGCTGCTGATCCCTACGATGGTTAAACAGGGAGTTTGTTTGGTTTCTGTATATAAATAAACAATATTTCAAAACCCTAAAAATTGAAAATTTAAAAACCAAAAATATGTTTTATTTTTGTCAAAATCTTGAAAAATCAAAAATATGTTTGTTTTTAAATTTTGTCAAAAATTTGAAAAATTCAAAAATGTTGATTGAATACGCCGAAACCCTCACGGCTGAACAAACATAATTAATTTCACAAGATTGAAAAAACGGTTTTCAAACTGTAAAATATCAATGTGTTGTAAATCATGGGGGTAATTACTGCTTTACTTTATATTTTCTGCAAAACAGAGCACGAAAAGCAGAAAATGGATGGCGAGACAAAGCTATCTACATCGGTTTGTTAAATTTTCTTTAAATGGTTTTGCATTTTAGGGGGAGTAAAAATTTTGAAAATACAAAAACATTTGAAAATTTGAAAAGCCAAAAACATGATAAAATTCAAAATTGAGTTTTTGTGTGAAAAGAGAAAATGATAGTACATCAGTAGACAGTTATTGTACGCTAAAGAATTGGAAAGTCAAAATGTGTTAAACGATCTCACCGTGGATGTGTCGGTAGATTTTTATACATTTAGTAAACTTGTTCGGGATATAAACTTAAATTCAAACTTGCTTATTTCGTGGGGAACACTACTTGGATATATAGGTAACCCCTAAAATCTCGTTTGAAGGACCCCTCTTTCTGAGATACTAGGTCTTTATGCTTAGTGATATCTGGGGTATTATCCCGGGACTTCTGATTTTGCGGAAGCAATGGCCTAGTCCCCGTATAATACTTTACGCTTGCTTGAAATATAGCATCACCCTCAGCATAAAAATGATGAAACATTGAAAAAATATGTAAATAATATGTTGTTGAAGAAAAGATCCTCTAAAGGGGACACACCTAAAGTCAAACCTGAGTTCTCTGCTGAACGGAAGTTCTGACCTGAGCTCGTATGGTTTCATAATTTATTCCCCTTACAGATATCATCTAGGTATACTCACCAGTAAGACTGAATATTGGGATCTGGATACGGGAGTATATTCAAGAGGTGGGACACATGAATAGGTTTAAGTTCTTAAAACACCTAATTCGTATCCTGAATCAGTTGAAGTTTGTGTGAAAATTTAAGTGGATCAGTATATCGACAATCTAAGTGAATTGTTTAATTCTTAATGTGTAACTAAGCTCAACGGTACTTGTGACTTGTCAAAAACTGATATGATCCTCTGACGCAAACTCAAACAAAAATATTATCTGTAAATATGTTTGTAAATATTTCTTTACTGCTTTATGTTTCAGAAAAATACAAAAAAGATTTTGATTTCTGCTTTATTTTCGACAACCGATGTCTGAGAGCTGAGTTTCAAAATCTAAGTATGCTGATCGTGTTTCTGAAAATAAAAACAAGTTCATTAATTTGAAACTTGAAGTTTTTAAAATCAAAAATCAAAAACAGTTTGTGATATCTCCAAGGTCATTAATTTGGACTTGGATGATTAACTGTGAGGGATTTGGATGCTTATACTGTTAAAATATGTAAAAGAGCCAGTTTCCGATCCGGTTCGCTGAAACTGCCAAATCCTTAAAGATTGTTGATAGAAAAAGAGAGAATCAAGTTTTCCTGGATATATTCATACTATTATATTTTAGTGCCAGGATCTTGATTATAAGTTTGTAAGAGCCAGGTCACGATTCCTGGACAACAAAAAATTGCTTTTATTGTCGAAATATTTCAGCTTATGCTAAGAGAGCCAGGTAATCAATCCTGGAAGTTCAAAACATTTTCACTTATAAATGTTTGAGGATTGCAAATACTATACCAGACTACGATCCCGATAGCCGAGTCTAAGGGGGAGTCTGAAGACGAGCTCAACGCAAAGGGAAGCGTGCATTCAAGGACCCAGGAACTATTCTGGAGGAGCTTGTAACCGAAAAGCCAGGTGTCGATCCCAAAAGCACGGAAGCTTGACGAAAGGGGGAGCCTGAAGAGTCTACCGAAAGGAGAAGCTGAAGCTGAAGACAAATCCACGGGGATTCTGTTCAAGAAAGAGGGAGTCTGTGTTTGCTAAAGATGTCAAGCATAAAAAAGACTCAAAGAGAGAGAGAGATAGAGAGAGAGAAAGAAAAGACGCTACGAGTTTGACTCAATGATTGAGATTGACTGCGGCAATATCCAAGGGGGAGTCTGTTAGTGCATTTATGTCTATCGCCTCCGTCATCTCAAATCGTAGCAGAAACAGTTTAATTCAAGTCTTTATATTGTAATATGTAGGAAAAGGCAAGGTGGCATTTATGTAATTAATGAGAAATCTCATTAAGCCCCTTGGCCTATAAATAGGACTCTTAGGGTTAGAGTTCAAGACTTTTGCTACTTTTGGCATTTAGAGCTTTGGAGATCTAAAGCTAGAGAGAGAAAGCCTAGAGAGAGAAAGTTCCGTGTACGTGATTCAGGTGCTGTACGTTTTCAGATCTGATTAATAGAATCACGATTATATTACGTCTCGTGTGTTCGGTCGCGTTCGTGTACGGATTCCGCACGTCATACGTTCGTTTCGCAATCGTTTCGGAGTCAAAACCGGTCCTACAGCTCTGATACCACTTGTTGGACCCAGTATGGCCTTAACAACTTCTTTTCACGTAATATGGCAAACGATTTCAGTAGATGTGAAAAAGATGTGCGGAAATGGAAATCAGACTTTCAGAAACAAGACCTACAGAATAATCAAGTTTATATCACTTTGAAACAAAATGGTTTACAAGGTGATTGTAAGATTATTATCTAATACAAATGAATCTTGAATTCTGTGGGTGAGAGGGCAATGGAGTTTTGATGTATGTGTGAATGCTAAGCTTCAAACTCGATTGTCTTCTGCTGGTTGAGCCTTCTATTTATAGAAGGCTGGGTGCATGAATAAACAATAGTTTATTCATGCAATAAGTCCTGCAAAAAGTAGCCATTTGACATATTCATTGAATCCAACATTCAAGTTGCCTTTTTCATCATGATATCCAATAATGTCAACTTGCTTCGGTAAGTGTGGCAGGATAGAGCTGATTTCAGACAAGTGGGGTATTCATCAGAATTTCTGATAAACCACTTCATCAGAAATTCTGGTGAACAAATCATCAGAAAAAATCTGATGATCAGAATCGTCAGAAACTGATGATATTTCATCAGATCCATCAGAAATGACCTTCTCTGGTAATCCAATTCAGCTCTTGATCAACTTGTGATTCTTTGAAGTAGATGTTGTGCATTTCAGTTGTCCTATCCGATCTTCTTCTTCTTGTTGTGATCTTCATGACTGTTATCTCTTCATAGATCCAGTTGATTGTGATTTTCTTCAATACTTACAAATAAAGTTTCCTAACACCCTTAGCTATGGAAATTCTTACAATACCATACTTATTTACCCTAGTTATGGAAATTCTTACTCTACTGCTTCAGAAGGCGGTCTCATTGGATTCCTCCTTTCGGTTTCATAACAGGTGTGAGAAACAGCGTATCATTAACCTATGCTTTGCGGATGACTTATTTCTCTTTGCTAGAGGGGATATAGATTCAGTGAAGTGCATTATGACGTGTATTACTGATTTCACTAGAATGTCTGGATTGGTGCCAAGTATTCCAAAGAGCATAGTTTATTTTTGTAATCTGCAGGAGCATGCTAAAAGAGGTATTTTCGGCCTTATGCCTTTTATGGAGGGTAAGCTTCCGGTTCGGTATTTGGGTGTCCCGTTGATATATTCTCGGCTGCGGTACTCTGACTGTAGTGTTCTTGTGGAAAGCTTGGATAAAAGAATCTCGTCTTGGAAGAATCGGTTTCTCTCGTTTGCGGGGAGGCTTCAACTTGTAATATCTGTGTTATCGGCCATACATATATACTGGTGCTCAGTCTTTACTCTTCCAGCTAGAATTGTTACGGAGTTAGAGACCAAAATGTGGGCATTCTTATGGTGTTAAGGTCCGATGCAAAAAGGTAGGGCCAAAGTCTCATGGAAGAATGTGTGCTTGCCTAAATATGAAGATGGGCTTGGTATAAGGCGTATTAGTGAGATGAACACGGCGCTTATGGCCACTCATGCATGGAGTCTCATTATTAATCTTCAGTCGTTATGGGTGGCGTGGATACATTCTTATCGGCTGAAAAAGAGGAGTTTTGGAAATGTAGTATTCAAAATAATTGTTGCTGGAGCTGGAGGAAAATTTTGCAAATTAGACCGAAAATTCAACCATATATCTGGTGGAAACTTGGAAATGGCAGGTTATCTTCGGCTTGGTTTGACAAGTGGTGCAATGAGGGTCCGTTAAGTAACATCATTACACCTCGAATGATAGCTAATGGTGGATTTCATCTAGAGGATAAAGTTGCAAACATCTATAGTGAAGGGCGATGGCTATGGCCGGCACAATGGGTCACTCGATACCCTATACTTAATCATATAGATCCCCCTGATCTTGTGGATGATGTTCATGATAAAGTTGAATGGAAAGTAGACAACAAGTGTATGGAGTTTTCGTGTTCTACAATTTGGCAGACCATCCGAACGAGAGATATGGAGGTCTCATGGTCTGAAGTGGTTTGGTTCGCATAATGTATTCCTAAACATGCTTTCTTACTATGGCTTGTGATCAGGAAAAAACTTCTTACCCAAGACAAAATTAAGCGATGGGATCAAGCTAGGAGGAAAAATATGAATATGATGTGTTGTCTCCTATGTTATAATAACATTGACTCGCATGAACACTTGTTCTTCTCATGCAAGTACTCAGCTCAAGTGTGGCACAGTGTTCGTAATCATGCTGATATGAACAATACTCAACCTAATTGGAATGACATTTTAAGTGGCCTGACCCAAAGTGAAAATATTGGTAATGGTATTGTATTATGGATGGTAGGAGGTAATGGTATTGTATTATGGATGGTAGAAGGTAATGGTAGTGTATTATAAATGGTATGATAGATGAAAGGGAAAGTGTATTCAAAGTAGTGTACCAAAACACCTTATTTCATGTTGATACATATAGTTGCACATGTGCATTTCTAATATTGGTAATGTAAAAAGTAGTGTATTACATATGGTAGCGTAAATGAAAGTGCAATTGTGTAATATTTGTAATGAATTACGGAATTTGTCAAAGAAATGACAAAAATGCACATGTGCATATTTGTGTATTATGGATGGAATGATAGATGAAAGAGAAAGTAGTGTACCAACACATCTTATTTCATGTTGATACATATAGATGTACATGTGCATTTCTAATATTGTTAACGTAAAAAATAGTGTATTACACGTTGTAGTGTAAATGAAAGTGCAATTGTATAATATTTGTAATGAATTACGGAATTTGTCAAAGAAATGATACAAATGCACATGTGCATGGATAACTGTTACTCGAATTTTATTTTATTTTTTATTATAAAGGAAATATAGCGATTTTTCCAAAAAAAAAAATAGTAAAAAAAATTGAGTGTTTTTTAGATTTTTTTAGGTATTACTGTTTGTGTTCACACTAGTTCTTGCGGTTCTCGCAATAAAGGGTGGTTCCTAACGGATCCTTCTCCTATATATATATATATATATATATATATATATATAGGGGATCGCTAGAATGAGAACCACCACGAGTTGTAATAACCACGAGAACCGCGCCCCGCGGGTGGCCGTCGGCGACGAAATTTTTTTTACACCTAGATCCGTATATTTTAGCGGGGGGTTTAAATTTTCGGTTCAAACGGCGCGCCCGAGGGGGTAGTTTTTTACGCCCAAAGTTTGGGTTTTTTTAATTTTTTTAATTTTTCTTTTTTTTTTTTACCAAACTTTGGGCGTAAAAAACTACCCCCTCGGGCACGCCGTTTGAACCGAAAATTTAAACCCCCCGCTAAAATATATGGATCTAGGTGTAAAAAAAATTTCGTCGCCAACGGCCACCCGCGGGGCGCGGTTCTCGTGGTTCTTACAACTCGTGGTGGTTCTCATTCTAGCGGCTCCCTATATATATATATATATATATATATATATATATATATATATATATATATATAGGATTAGGTTCAAAAGTGAACACTAGTGTAGCTTGCGAACTGAGTGAACTAATCCTGACCATACACGTGTATAGATCAATGGCTATGATTTGATGTTGAAATACACTAGTGTATTTTACGATTTGATGATGAGATCCTGGCCATACACGTGTGTAGATCAATGGCCAGGATTTGTTCACTCAGTTCGCAAATACACTAATGTTCACTCTAAAACCCCACCCTATATATATATATATATATATATATATATATATATATATATATATATATATATATATAGGGGATCGCTAGAATGAGAACCACCACGAGTTGTAAGAACCACGAGAACCGCGCCCCGCGGGTGGCCGTCGGCGACGAATTTTTTTTTACACCTAGATCCGTATATTTTATGGGGGGTGTAAAATTTTCGGTTCAAACGGCGCGCCCGAGGGGGTAGTTTTTTACGCCCAAAGTTTGGGTTTTTTTAATTTTTTTAATTTTTCTTTTTTTTTTTTACCAAACTTTGGGCGTAAAAAACTACCCCCTCGGGCGCGCCGTTTGAACCGAAAATTTTACACCCCCCCTAAAATATACGGATCTAGGTGTAAAAAAAATTTCGTCGCCGACGGCCACCCGCGGGGCGCGGTTCTCGTGGTTCTTACAACTCGTGGTGGTTCTCATTCTAGCGATCCCCGGATCTAGGTGTAAAAAAAATTTCGTCGCCGACGGCCACCCGCGGGGCGCGGTTCTCGTGGTTCTTACAACTCGTGGTGGTTCTCATTCTAGCGGCCCCCTATATATATATATATATATATATATATATATATATATATATATATATAGTTAGCACAATAAATTTGTACCCTTTGAGGATTATCTGATTATAAAGGTTTTATAACTATTTAAAACAAATTATAATAACATAAGCTATTTTACTCAAAAGCATATGCCATGACATGAAAACATAAAAATAAAGAAAAAAAAACACTTCAATTCCAAACTTGTCAGATATAAGTAGAGCCAAAGGCTTGATTTATGGTGCAGGCAATTGCAACCAAAATCTCCATAGTTTTACAACTCATTTGATGTAACAATTTTCGGCCAAACATGAAAAGTAAATATGTTGACCTTCACACCCTTAAAAAACAGACATGAAGGACCACACTATCTACACTGCACCTCTGCATCTTCAAGAAACCACAACTTAATTCAAACAAATCCATCCCAAAAATCAAAATCACAAGAATCTGTAAACCACCACCTGCCAAAACAAACATTCAACATGACTTGAGTAGCCCGTTTGAGATTTATGTGGTTCAGTTCACACATCAATTTTGGCTGTTAAAAAAATTATCACGGGGAAGACAAAATTATCATTTTATCATGAATCATCTTTATCATAAGAGTGAGAAAAGAAATGGTTCAAACGACCAAAACAGGCTGGTTTGGTTTGTTGTTTTCCAAACTGTAGTTCGCAGTTTGGCCCATAATTTTTGTCAAAACTAGCTGAACGCAAACATGAACACCTTTAGACTTGATTATGTGCATGCATGTGGCATATATGTAAATTTACGAGAGTAAATTAATTTGAGATGATATGCGACTTGTACCTCACCTCAAGTTTTTTTACTCTATGAGCATCCTATCATGCATGGTATGGTAAGAATGCCCCGAATCTGGTCCAAATTGGTAAGAAAAAAAATGGATATGGCACAAATGGCATTGGAGTAATTATGTCATTTTAAGAGCCTGTTTAAGTTGGGCAAGTGCTGAAGGATGAATTTTAGCCATGGCAGTATTGAAGGCCTCTCCATGTAGGTTAGCACATGTTTGAAGATTCTCCCTCACCGAGTTCTCCAGTGACAACTGATTTATCGGGTCCGACATTTTCATCTGCTAACAAATAGAAATATGTGCATTTGTCAAGATACTGATACTTTGGAATTAATTAATATTTTTTTGAAAGTGTAGATAAATTATTTACCTGTCTCCTCCTGAACTCTTTACTTGGAAACTGAGGTCGGCTAGAGCTCATACTATCACTGCTGCTAAAACAGGAACTCAAGTTAGATTAAAAAAGAAAAAAGAAAATAACCTCTGAAACAATTATAGTCATGTAATTATTCATAGATCGATTCTAACCTAGATTCGTCTTCAGTTGCGTCTTCACTTCCACCCAATATTACACTTGTACATACACTGCAACAGACAACAAAGTACCAACATTTAGTTTCATGAAACATGATTCATATGATAATCAAGTGTTAGTTATGTATGTACCTCAGTATTTGATCTAACTTATCAAGTACTTGAGGCAACCTCAATGTCAGGATTATAGAGAGTGCAAATCCAAAAGTCTTCTTCTGAACATAATTTACATTGTCAGCCTGCAACCAATACAGTGCAAATGATTAGATAAAAGAAATTTATTTATAAACTGAAGTCAGCAGAACATGGTCGATCGGACAAATGAATTTTAGGCAAATTTGTTTCTATTAAGTCCAACATGGTTTAACCTTTGTAACCACATGTCTTTTAGTTTTAGATTTATGCAAGTGTTTGACTAATGGTCAAATATACTAACCTTGTCAAGCCATACATCAACGAGACAAAGAAGTATGTTCTCCCCGGCAGAGAAACCGGCATTCTGAAGGAGCATTGAAAGTGATTGCTCTGATGCTAACTGCGCCAAGAAATTGGTATTTGTTACCAAAATCCTTGCCAGAATGGCAGCTGCAGATGCTTTTACGGATGTACTCGTAGGAACACGGTCATCTCCAGTTAAGCATATAACCATCAGTTTCTACCAAATAGTTAAAACACAGTAAATCTATCAACCTCTCTCTTAAGTAGTAACGAAAAAAAAAGCGTTCATATATCAACTGTAGACATGTAACATACCTGAAGGGTGCTGCTAATTAACTGTGGCCCATCAGAAGGAGAACACTGTCAACAGCAAAGTAATGATGATAAGTAAAATATTAAATATTAGCAAATAAACAAAACACTTGGATACCTGAATCAGAACATCAATGACAGGTAGAATAGAAAGTAAGCCTCTATCATTGACGTTTCCCACAACAATATCAAACAGCTTAGCAACACTTGAAGCATGCAAACTTAGAAACTCCGTCCCTCCAAGAATTATATAACCTTCAATGATAGATGCAGCAACCTAATATAACCAAAATTATGTTATTATTTAAGTGGCTGGTCCGTAAAGGTAAAACTAAAGCAGATAATAGAACAAGCTCTCAGTTTTAACCTAACCTTCAAGTGATCAAAACTTCTTTCCAGTATATCCACTAGACTTGGGAAGTATCCAAGCAATTGCGGGACCATTGAAGGGGCATTAGAAATTGTGGCTTCCCATAGCTGCACACATTTAAGTCTCCAATTTCATTATCAACATAATGAACAGACAAACCAACCCATTCATATGTAAACGGATCGAAGTTTCCACACCTACTTATTCTTGAGTAAAGAGAAGATTCAAGTACCTGCATGCTGTCTTCAAGGAGTTCATCAGGACTACTAATATCAAGCCCACTTACTAAAATGGGCAACAGCACAGTGTAGCACATAGGGGACTTGTAACCCAGAGCAACTACAAAGTTCTTCAGTGCTGTCAAAAGCTGAATCTGCAGAAGGCTTTCACCAGAAGATTCCTCCCACGACTTCAAATACAAATAATTCTAAATTAGATTATGATATTTCTAGATAATAATTTAATACATGAAACAGGACCAATTTTGTGATGGGATTAATACACACCTTTTGAAAAAACTG
Source organism: Helianthus tuberosus (assembly GCA_030545235.1). NCBI lineage: Eukaryota > Viridiplantae > Streptophyta > Magnoliopsida > Asterales > Asteraceae > Helianthus > Helianthus tuberosus. The sequence goes on along the minus strand of CM060441.1, from coordinate 79,878,334 downwards.
AACCAATTCATTGGCGTATGGAATGATGTCACCAACATAGGCAATCAATACAGAAATTGTGTTTAGAACTTGAACCTTGGAATCGAATTCCTGAACATCCTCAACCAATTTAAAAGACAATTTCCAACAAACTGGGAGAAGATCAGAAAATTCTTGCTGTGAAAAAGCTGCATCTTCAATATGGAAATACAATGATCGAGATGCTGCCAACTGAATAATAAAGAGCAAAATGGAACTTTTAGATGACAACAAATAGAAAAGAAACTAAATACAAGAAGTTTGTAGACTGAACCACCATACCCTGACACACAAGTCTCTGTGTTGCAACAACTTAATCAGCGCACAATAGACTGGTCGTTTGGTATCATCTTTAATCTGCAGATTTAAAAAACAAACATCCGGTAAAATAAGTACCTTCACAACATTGTATTTCTTGTGAACACTAAAAAAAACTTTAATTTCTGATATATCACTAAAGCAAGTGTTAACAAGTAGAATAACAACAAACTCAAGATTCACAAGAAAAAGAAGACGCCAAAACACATAAAAAACATGATTTTATTAAAAAAGAGCAAGAACCCGACAATAACAAATACACATTCTTTACCTCAGAAACCCATTGACCAAGAATAAGTGCAACTTTCCTATGTATGATCCGCATGTTGGGATGATCGTTTGTGAGTTCTAATGATAAAGCATTGTTAAACCTGTAAGAAATCCAAGCATGTAAAAGTATAATTTCATATATAAAATAACTCAGGAGAGAACAAAATTTTAGGTCGGTAAACGAACCGAATGTCCATGAACTGTTCGTGAACTTGTTCGGCAGGAAGTTCGTTTATTTAATAAACGAACGAACATGAACAAAATTATTTGTTCATTTATGTTTGTGAACGTCCATTTATGTTCGTTCGTTTATGTTCATTCATGTTCATTGATATTTGTTTATATCTTAATAAATACATATAAACATAAAAGAGGCTTTCTAACTACTTATATACATATAACTCATTGATAATTGGGCGTTCCAGTAACAAAAAATGGGCTTTTCCAGTAATAAAAATGGGCTTTCCAATAGAACTTATCGTAATTAATCATTAATCAATAATTAATATATAAAAACTACTGTATGCCCGTTTATGTTCATGTGTGTTCGTTTATGTTTGTTCAGTTATGTTCATTTGTGTTGTTTTACGTTTGTTCAATTATGTTCGTTTAATTTTGTTTGTTTATGTTCGTTTGCGTTCGTGGACTGTTCGTTTAGATTTTAAACGAACACAAACATGCCCGTTCTCTTAATGAACGAGCACGAACTGAAAAAAAAAAATTGTTCGATTACATGTTTGTGTTCGTTCGGTTCGTTTACAGGCCTACAAAATTTGATATGTGACAGAAACTATGAATCAATTAGAATGGTAATGAAGGCACACCAATCCTTGAAGCTGAGATAATTTGATAGCTCATAATAGATATACGCAGCTGCACCATAAGCAGCATCTTTTAGAAGCATCCCTGAAGTAATATCAGTTACTGAAGGAGGACAACCATTCATTGCCTCTTGAAGAATAGAAACAACAACAGGGCCTAGCAGCTGCATAAGTACAAAATGAAATCAAACACCTTCCAAAAAATTTATAACAAATGATAAAATCGAAGTATCAACTAATCGTACTTGGCTATGATTGTGAAACAAAACAATATATAGTGCTTCGGCACACGGCCTTAGTTTTTCAGACCAAAGAACTGCATCCTGCTCATGATGAAAAGACTCGGGGTTTTGATACCACTCCTCCAAATCACTTGACGTTAGTACAAAGTACCTAATATAGCAGATTCTCAGTACAATTTAAAACACGTCTTTTAAGTAATAATAACTGAAGTAAATATGGTTACAAAAACAGCATTATCAATATATTACCAATAAGGCAATAACAATCTTGATATTTAGATAAAGTGATTTAAGGGATTGCATGCATTTAAAATACACTTACATTTAACTTTCAACCACACGTTTGGCCCATTAGATGCGTTCCCTTATTTATATTAGACCAATTTAATATTTAAAAAAAAACAAATCGACTTATATGTAAGCAAATGAGTCGAAATTGCAACTTCAACATATAGATGCAGATAAGAGAAATAAATTAACAGACTCGTGGTTCATTTTTCACAGCTGTAATTAGTATGGTACCCACATGTAAACTCTGAACTCTATACATACATTCATGTTGTTACATTACCATTCACACAATTAATAAATAAAATCTTTTGGAGGAATAATATTCACTTACCTCCTTATCAAGACATTACATAAGAGTACGACCCTTTCATTGGGCAAAAGAGATGTGAGTACGCCAGCTACAGCACCAGAAATATTTTTCTTTCTTTGCTCAAGGGTGACCAGATTCTCATCTACCACACGTCCAGTCATGATTGGCTTGTATTCCTTGCATTCCAAAACAATTTTAGCCATAGAGATACACTGAATAAGAAACTTGTCGAACGACATTATCTCCGGTTCAGGATCTATGATCTTATTCAAACAGAAGTCCATCACTAGTGGAAGAACACACTGATCCCCAAATGAATAAGGATGTCTTGTCTGAATTGCCACTAAGATCTTCATCACCTTAGTGCATGCCCTCCGTATAAATTCAAAAAGTTTCGGATAGCGTTCACCGAAAGATGAATCTACAATTCAAAATATTATTTATCTGGATTTTTATACATTAAAAATCATAATAACTTCTAAATCAAAACGAGGATCCTCACAATATGGAAGGAGAGATTGAATTGCTTTCAACATCAACGGACAGACCTCCTTGACGGGCGGAACCTCCTAAAAGATAATAACTAATAAGTTAATAACATAAGTTGTTGCTAAGAAAAATAACATTGCTAAAAAAGAATCGAAATACCTGTAAAGATTTTTCGTCACTGGGAAACCCTGAAACAATCAACTGACGTATTATCTTTGAACAGAGAAACCATCTTTCACAAGTTAAATAAAGATCATCATGAGAAGCATTTGAGTTTGTAATTTGAGAAAGAGAAGAGAAGCCGTTTAGTATAGTCTGCATATCACTCTGCCAGAGATGCCAACTGTAGTCGAAAAACTGGGATGTTATCTGCCAAAACATTAGTGAAAACCATATAGTAAGAATAATATACAATTACAAGATAATGCTGGAAAAACAAAATATGTTTTTAAAATATGTAAAAGAAAACACTAGTCCACCTCAGCAAAGTTTCGTTGGTCTGAAGCAAGACGTTTGGTAGATAATTCCTTCAATGTCCGAAAGAGAATCATAAAGATCCTGTGTGATGTTAAAACATCCGCTGATTGAAGTTGTTGAGCTAAAACAGAGAACAGCTCGGGCCTGATCAGGTAAGAACAGAAGTCATTACATACATTAAGCATAAACAAGAAAAACACGATTCATAAGACATTATCAACCTCTGTATGATACACTAAAAGAATTAGTTCATTTACACTTTAGCTTGATTTATTCGTTCACATGCTATATGTCACCAATTGAAAATTTAGCTATTGCAATAAGCAATGCCATGAAAAAAAATCATATGCCAAAACATGTGAAAATGATTTATAATATGTAAATTCTAGGATCAAACTAAGTCCAATAAAAGTAGGGTATAACGATCAGTCGGTCACAGAAGTAACAATTGTGGAGCACAATATACAAGACTTTATACAGAAGTTAATAGAGTTTGAAAGCATACCAATCTTTAGGATAATCGATGCGAGCTATTTTAGAGATTAGAACGGCCAGTGTCAAAGAAATCTGTTTTTGGGACAGAAAGTGCATTAAATGAATATTCCGTACATATTTTTGGGGTCAAAATCAAATAAAAGTACTAAAACAATAGGCGGCTACAAGTTAAAGACTCAAGAACATTATTTAACAACATAAATTGCTAAAATAGCTATGAAATTAATCCATTTGACAAGATAATGCGGGTCCCACCTGATAGTTCTCTTCTCTCAAGTGAGACAACAACTTTTGCCTCAAATGTGACTTCTCCTCAGTAGTAATACCCCTGCAACATTTTCCTCAACATCAGGATTTAATAGCAATTTTCAAAGGAAAACAAGTTAACCTAGTATATTAATACTGCAACTTAATTTAGTAAGATGGTAACAAAGTAAACACATAACAATTACCTGAAATATATACAGTACACATTTACGCGCATCAAAACCGATTATATTAATAAATTATATTATATTAAAAATTATTGAAATTGTTGTGGTTATTAGAATTAGAATTAGAAACTTGAAATTAGTAAAGGTTTGAATGTGTTAGAATTGTACTTGAGTATCTGATATTTCAAGTGGATTTTTTAGATAAGATTGAAGTCGGTTACAGGAGAAGGAACCCCAAGGGTAGTTTTTAACCATCTAAGGTCATAAATGATATGATGATGTCTAATAAAATATTGAATATACAAGTGGCAAAGTGTGCCTTATAATCAATGTTCTAAATAAGTATTAGTCAGAAGGTATCAAATGATGATCTAGCACTTGATCATTTAGGCAGATTGAAAAGATAGTAAAAAACTAAGAAGCAAAAAGAGTTCGGCTAAATACAGAAACTGTAATTAATTTTAGGTCATATAAACATATAAGAATATATTGATGCTACGTTATGCCGGTATAGTTACTTCTCAAAATGATTAATTTCAAACTTCCATTGGTAAAATAACTCTAAAAAGGGTTAGAAAAGTCCGTTCGGATCATCAATCCACTTCTGTTAACATAGAGCAAACCTTTCTAGCCCTTTTCAAAGTTATTTTACCTAAGAAGTGATAAGCAATAACGCACGGAAAAAAACAAAGCAAAAAGAAACTCCAATTTCCAGTTAGGTATATCTTTAGACGATAGTAAACTATTAAAAAGGTATGTTAGTAAAAGCAATAAGGTAAAACTCTTGAACTAGAATGAACATTTCATGCTTTCCTAATTGTTTATATCCTTGTTTGTCGGAGTTGCTTCAGATCATGACTTTCTATTTTCGCATCTATATAATACAAAAAAAATCCCATGACTATCTTTCGTTTTTGTTGCTAGCATTGCTTTTATCGCTAATGCACTGCCATGATAGGAATTATTTCTCTTATCACTCCAGATTCTTATCTAAATTTGTGGTCTTGTTCTTTATTAACTTTGCCTATTCCGTCCATTAAACCTACAAACTGTACTTTGCTTATTTGCTTGATTACTCATTGCGGTTTGTTCTTATCTACTTCCTTTTTTGGCTAAGAAGATCTCATAATCAATCTAAAGAATCAAAGACAAATCATGCAAAACAAGCTCCATAAAAAACATTAACAAAAAAACGCGTGCACTATAAGTATAACACATGCATAGTACAATAATCACAACCCCTCCCCCTTAGAATTAATATATGTTTATATTTCATTCCAAATTTGCAAATTACAAACAAGTGGCAGGTAAACGGGCAACAAGCTGCGCCGCAAATAAGCATTGCCCTCTAAAACAACTAACATGATTATAAAAAAGTTGCTATGGACATAAATAGATGACTTACGACGAGTCACGCTTGTTCCTCCAGTACCGATTAATACTGTTCTTGAAATACAATGATGCCATTAGACGAACATCCGCTTGAGATACCAAATCCTTTGCAGTTATCACTTCCTGCACCATAAACATCATAATGCAGGCCATATGTCAAGTTTTTTGTTATCGGTAAGAAATATTCCGTAAAAATGTACACAATGCATAAAATATCTTTCAACATTTCTATGACAAGTCCCCTCTTACATTATTCAAACCAAACACGACTTGTAACAAACCCTAACCCTAAGCAAATCCAACACCTAAAACCACAACACAACTCATGCTAAAATCTGAACTACATTTGGATTTAACATAAACAAAATAATGTAATGCTAATGAATCTTGGACAATGTAAACAATCAACATCTGAAACCCTAGAAAAGCATGAAAAAGCGCAATCGAAAGAAAGTCATACCATCAAACAAGAACAAAACCCTGGCAAATTCTCGGACTGAGCAAGCGTGGATTCAGCAGGCTTGCGAACAGCCTCATCTCCACTAAGTGAATTCGAAAGCAGCGTATACATCGCCGGTAAGTCGGAGACTGACAGTGCCGCCATCGGAGCAGATTCTGGAAGAAAAAAAGGAAACTGAAATGTTCAGATGAAGAATTAATAATCAGATGCGATGAAGATCAAAGATGTTTGTGCAAACCTATTTGAGAAACATGAATGAATGAATGAATGATTACCTGTATGTATCTAGGGTTTATGAATGGATTTTGTAGGGGGGATTGGGAATTGTTTAGAGTCAATAGTTGCTCCTGACAACTACGAGTAGCAAGCAAAATTTGGGATATCTTTCTTTCTTTCTTTGTGTTGTTGTTTATGTCATTCTCTTTCAATTTGTAGGCAGGTTTTACACTCTTTTTCATACTATGATATGATATCATTTTATTCTGTAATTATATATGGATTTTAATGTTTTTCTAATTTTCATTTTTTTGGTAAAGTATAATAGAGTAAAGTGAAATTTACGTTCTTGGGGTTTACATCCGTTTACATGTTCAGTCCCTAATTTTAAAAATTCAACACTTCAGTCGATGTGGTTGTCGATTGTTCGCAATCAGGTCCTTATCACTAACTTCTCATTTGTAAATCAATGAATTGACCAAAACTTTAACACTTTTGGTCTTTTATCTGTTGTCATCAATTGTGTTTTTAGTCTACTTTCCATAGCGTTTTTAGTTTGATACTCGTTATGTTTTACGTTATGTCCATTGTTTTCACACCCCAACCGATGGCGGAAAAATCAGAGTGAGACGCACGAGATTGCTCGAGACTTTATAACACTAAAGGTGACAAGTATTTAATAAATATTTTCATTTCATTGCTAACATCAAGTACATTGTTTGAAATAATACATCGAGTTTGAAACAAAATGAATTACAACAATTATCGAATGACTAAACTAATATACGTGAATTAAAGTTTGGTGCGTTTCTAGGCATTCTACTAGATTCCGTGCATCATCATCATCATCAAAATCCTACAATACGTTTTAAAGTATAGTTGAATACAAAAGTATTGGCGAGTATACAAATTTTGAGTACTAGCATGTATGTATAAGAGTTCGAACAATTCACATGACAAGGATAGTTAACGAGATTAATGTAAACATGGCATGCAATAATACAAGTCAATCCTCTGATCACCACAAGTATTAAAGACTTAACATGACCACAAGACTACGAGCGGTGCGTTACTCCTATAGCGCTATACATGTTAAGGGGAGGCTTGTACGAAGTTAATGACAAGTAAATCACACAAAAGAATCATCCAAGTATACAAATCAAGTATCACGTATTAAAGCATGTATGATTGGATTGTCTGTGTTTGTGATTTAAGCATAAAGTATGATTTCGTGTGTTTAAATAGTATAACGTATTGCACCCAAAAGTGTAAAAGGAAAAAGGGGTCATGTATACTCACAATTTTGAAAGAGCTTTCCAATTATCCGTGAGTGACGAGTTGTTTGAGAATAGGGAATCGAAGGTAAGGTCATACGGCATTTATGGAGTGGTTAGATTCGGGATTTAGAATTCAAGTACAAAAGTATGTATGCATAAAAGTATATCTAGTCTAAGTACTCGTTTTGACACTAAGGGTGTGTTTGGGATTGCTTTTTCAACCTGATTTTTTTATTATCGTGTTTTGAAATCGCAAAAAAAAAAATCTATTTTGAGTGTTTGGTAAAAAAAACTGATTTTTTACGTTTTGTAGAGATCAAAACGTGATAACCCAAAAGTGGGTCACCCCTTACTACAGGAAAACGTGATAATCCAAAAACTGATTTTTTACATTTTCACTTATTTATTTTTTAAAATATATATATTTTCCAAACACTCAAATAGTTGATTATCTGATTATTGTGATATCAAACAACATAATCAAATCCAAACACTATCTTTCTGCAACACGTTTTGTTGCAGCTAATTATCTGATTCTGATTATTCAAAACGCATAATCTATTTTCAAAACTAAACCCCAAAGACCCTCTAAGTTGTATGTGATTTCATGGGTCCTAGTTTGCCCATTAGAAACAACAACTGGAGATTTAGAATCATAGATAAAGTAGCCTAAGTTCATGACAAATAATCATAACCCGATTATCATCATGAGTTCGGCCATATATATATATATATATATATATATATATATATATATAACTATTTAATAATCCTAAAACTAAGTCCATTCAAGAGTATCATAGATTGTCATGTAAGTCAAGCATTGAGGATTAACCTCATTGTATGATTCACTAATACACAAATCATCACAAGGATGATTCGGATGGTCATGAATGAAAAAGAAACAAACAACTAACTAATAAGTCTTTAAGTAGCCAAGTAAGAGTAACCCGGGTGAGCTGTACCAACATGGAAAGAGATAACTAAGTGTTGGAGGCTAGACGAGGTTATGCTACTTTAAGACTAGCAAGCTACTTGGATTAGCAAAATAAATCATTAAGTGATGTGTGGAACAAGTTAGGATAGCCTAAGCTTCCAAGGTTCATACTTGCATCAAACATAAGTCTTGCCATATGAACTATGATATACTTATGTGACTTAAACACTTATGGGTTGTCTCAAACCATAATAAAACAGAAAGTTTAAAGGGTGTTTGCACCTCTAAACTTGCAAGAATCGAGCTCTAACAAGTTCCACAAGCATAGATGGGTCTAGGAAGATGTTAAGCTTGAGATTCAAGTGGAAAAGTTGAGTTTTATAAAAGTTATCACACATTCATCCAAAACAGAAAGTTTGGACCTCAAAATGGTGTTGTTCCACCTTGGTTTACCATGGTAAACCTGTGGAAACATTCCTAGAGGTGTTCCAAGCTTTGTAGAGGAAGAAATGGTGAAGAAAAGTGAGTTTGAACTCACTTTTAGCACTTGAAGAAATCTGCCTTGTTCTGGATTTCCAACAGATTTTGGGAGTGTTTTAATGATTTAGAAGTGTTTGGAAAGTGCAAATGAGGGTTATGGAGGTTGTTTATATAGCGGGTGAGTTAGGTTGGGTGTTAAATGAGGTTTAAAGGCAATTGGATGAGAAAATTAGGTGAAAACTAGCCAATCCCATAACAAAAACAAGTTGGATGCGGATCGGTATCTTAGGAGACACGCGAAAGAAGACCAGGATCCTCCCGCGTGTCGCCTGGGAGTCTTGTCAGTAAATTTCCATTTTTGGCCCTTAAACTTTGCTATTAGGTTATTTTATGTCGTAAACTTGCATTTTAACCCGTTTTTAGGTATTCAAAGTGTAATAAAGTATAATATGAGTGTATGCATGTAATGCCCTACGTCTCTGAACTTTTAGCTTTTTGTCAATTTTAGTCCTTATGCTACATGAGACTTGACACTTATGATACTTTGTGAAACTTGATTCTTGATACTTAATTCTAGAAACTTGATTCTGGATACTTGAATCTTGATAATTAATGCTAGACACTTGATTCTCGATACTTAATACTAGATGCTTGATACCTTGAAACTAGACTCTTGACTCTTGATGCTTGACTCTTGATACTTGACTTTTGACCCTTGAGACTCGTGAAACTTAAGACTTGGTTAAACGAGAAACTAGAGGCTTGTCACTTATGTAGACTTGGAAACTTGGAAACTTTTGGTGTTGGTTAAATAATCTTGTTATGTAATAGTACTACAATAATATGCAACGCAACGCTTAATCTAGCTCGCAAAACGAACCAAAGACGGAAAAGTTGCAAAATGGATTGGACTGTCCGAATGGACATCCGATCAGAGGGCCATTCGACCGAACAACCATCCGATCCAGCTTCTTGCACCGCCTTGCTTCTCCTCTGACACTATAAATAGGACCTGTCACATCATCCCTCACTGATGTGACAGAGCCCTCCGATCCAGACACACGCACTCTCATTCTCAGGCACTTTTCCTCGATTCTTGTAAGTGTTCTCTTAGATTCTTGTACAACCTTGAGCATTACACAATTCCTCATCTAAATCTCGGTCAAAACACTGATTTTAACCATGAAATCCTCAAGATCTGGACTCTTTGGAGGTGATGTCATCTCGGTTCAGTGAGTATGACGTCATCCCATCAAAGTTAGCCCAAATCCAAAGGATTTCACTAGATTTTTTACACGATTTTCTGCAATCTAATCATAAACTAAACACTTTTGATTAACTTTATGCGATTTCTTCAAGTTTTCTTAAATTTTTACTGAAAATCAGTGGAATCCGAACCCGAAACAGGCTTAGTACTGGTTCCTTAGTCTGGAGACGGTTCGATGACGGATTCCCACCGGAGAGGATGACCGGAGTTACGGGTCAAACATGAAACTTAGTCAAGAACAGCCGTCCGATCGAACGGGGTGATTCCTATCCGATCAGACAAGCTGAACCTTGGTGAGTTTCCGTTGTCTTGATGCGTTACCATGTCGTCTCGGTTAAACTCAAACTTAGAAATTTTGCAAACTTTTCACCAATGGACGAACGACCATCCGATCGGACGGCCGTCCGATCGAATGACCGTCCGACCAGGTGGATTATCTCAGTAAACTTCTAAACACTTAAACTATTTTTTAGCAGAACTTCAAACCTTGAAACTCACTCTCGAAGAGTCATTCGACTGAACGGTCATCCGATCGGATGACCATCCGATCGAATGACTTGGCATAAACTATAATGAAAACTTCAAAAGTTGAACATTTGGAAACACACCTTTTGGATCGAAAGGCCATTCGATCGAATAGCCATCCGTCCGGATGACCATCCGATCGGATGGTGATCCGTCTCATTTACATGTCATTCGACCAGATGACCATCCGTCCGGATGGCCATCCGATCAGGAGACTGATCTGATACTTTACTCAATTAACGTTATTCTGTCCGACGCTTATCTGTAAAACTATAATCAGGCTAGTTCAGAGCTCCCTTTGATCCAATCTATAGGTGCCGATACTTAGCACCCACTGTGAATATACTCGATCCCTTTTGTTTTTAACTTTTGGGATGCAACATGTATTATATGAAACTTGAAACTATTTGAAATCCAACTCTATCCTCGGTAAATGTGTGATGTGTGTAAATGCAACATATAAATTACATCAAATGAGGCATAAACTAACCCTTTTTAGTACTAATGTTGGAAAAAGTGTGCTTTTGTCTTCCTTTTGTATCAGGACTAAATCAGCGTAATTGAACAAAAGGAACAAATATGCAGCCAAATCTAACATAAATATAAGAAAAGGAATAAACGTGGCATGCCCGACCCCTCGACAGCATCTTCCCAAGCAAAAACAAAGGAACAGAAGGCTGACCACGGCCCCGTGCCCAGCGGACACGGGGGCGTGGCCAGACACTTGCAGAAAAGACAAACTCATAGAAGCTTCTATTCCCAGCATGGGGGCGTGCCCAGCTCAACACGGGTCGTGGTCAACGCTAAGATTCGCAAAATATTGCAATTCTTGATAGTACAAATTCGCTTCTACACACGGGCCCGTGCCCAGTAAACACGGGGGCGTGTGGAGCCTAATGAAGACAATTGCAATAAATGAAGAAAGAGAAAGAGGATGGACACGGGGTCGTGCCCAGCGAACACGGGGTCGTGTCCGAGCTTCTACACAGGCTATAAATAGGGGTGCTTGGCTCACTTCAAATGCATCCCTTGGCAAACCACCTCTCTACCACTTCACCCACACTCCACCACCATCACAACACCCACATCCACCCACATTGTCACACCCCAACCGATGGCGGAATCATCGGGGCGCGACACTAGGCGAATCAGATTGCTCAAGAGAATCCATAACAACTATGTTGCGATAATATTTAATACATTCGTTATCCCATACTAACAAATAATACAATCACATAAGTTATCACAGATTTCTTGTCCTCTCGAACAATACAAATCCGACAACCTATATTTTAGTTGAGTTTCTAGACTTCCTAGCTTGATTTGATATAGTCTGCGATCTAACCTGCAACATACGTTAAAAATATTTATCAATACAAAAGTATTGGCGAGTATACAGGTTTGATATGTATACCGTAATAGATAAAAGTGTAGCGAATTTCCACATGCATAAACGTAACGCTTGACATATACACTCACAAAGCTGATACTACCAACTAAGTCCTCGATACTCGAATATGCGATGGCAAACTAGACCCCGTCGGGCGCAATAGTACTATACTAGTCATGGTGGGACGTCGCGAGTATAAGCCCTAGCACATATGCAACTAGCATCACGTATATCTATGCATAACAGTCATTCGCAGTGATAATTCGATTGATTGAATAATTCGTTTGATAAGTTCGATTTGTTAGAAACGTATGTTACACCCAAAATGCGATTAAAAGGGGTTCAAGTATACTCACAGTGCGTATTTAGCGAGAATGCAACTTGATTGGGTCAGTTACGGGTATGTCTGCGTTAAATCATTGAAGGATATAGTAAACGATGCACGGTTAAGCGAGAATGGCGTCGAAAAGTTAGTTATTTGGTCAGATGGTGCTCATCCGTCCGGATGACAAGCGATCCGTCCGGATGGCATGCGATCCGTCCGGATGGCATGCGATCCGTCCGGATGGCATGCGATCCGTCCGGATGGCATGCGATCCGTCCGGATGGCATGCGATCCGTCCGGATGGCATGCGATCCGTCCGGATGGCATGCGATCCGTGCGGATGGCATGCGATCCGTGCGGATGGCATGCGATCCGTGCGGATGGCATGCGATCCGTGCGGATGACTCCGTCCGGATGGCATGCGATCCGTGCGGATGGCATGCGATCCGTGCGGATGGCATGCGATCCGTGCGGATGACACGTCTGTTTTGCATTCTGAACACTGTTTCTGAGTGTTTATCGGAAGGAATACGTGCGGAGTTACCGGGACAGTGTAATTTCGCACTAACACTTGAAATTCCATCAGTTCCGACCCGCTCTAACGGTCGGGAATCACCCCGCTCCATCAGAACTGGCCGTTCTTGACGGTTTCTCGTGGTTAACTCGAAATCGCACAGTTCCTTGGCTAGATACACAGATTTAGGCGAGATTTGTTATCAAAACATGTCGAAACCACCCAGATCTGAGTCGTTTATGGTGGGATAAGGTCACAACTTGAAGTTCATAAGAACTCTTGGTGACATCACCTCAAAACGCCTCAAATCAGCAGATTTCACGGTTAGAAATTGAGTTTTAAAAGATAGAATGATGTAGAATGGAGTGTAGATCATAGAAGTACAAGTTTCTAGGTTGAAATCTTACCGGAATCGCGAGGAATCGAGAGAAAAGGGTCTTGAAGCGTGTCTGGTCGAGTGGGAGCTGTCACATCACTTAAACAGTGGTGTGACAGGCTATTTATAGACAACAGAGAGCTGAAGTGGATTTTGGTCCGGATGGCTATCCGTCCGGATGGCTATCCGTCCGGATGGCCCATCCGTCCGGATGCCTATCTGTCCGGAGGCCCATCCGTCCGGAGGGCCATCCGTCCGGATGGCCACTCCGACGCGATGGATTTCTCCGTTTTTTAGCGTTGCGATCGACTTTGAAGTGCGTGCTTTTTATATTATTATTATATATTCATATATATATATATATCACTAGGGGTCGTATTTACGTATCCATATTCCAAAGTTTCGATAATTAACAATCGGTTTTCGATTCGAGTATGCGATTAGTAGCGACGTTTCACGGCCATCAAGGAGGGTAGTATAGGTCCTTTCTTGATGTCATCGTGAACGTTATTGTGTTTTGTGCCACAAAGACTGACGGGGTACCACTCACTCGTATTGTCATCATTGTCACGACGACTGGGCTACAGCACTCACCCGAGAGTCTTCGTTAGCGTTAGTTGTCTGCATTTCGACACATCACGGCCACCGAGGAGGGTAGAATAGGTCCTCACTTAGTTCCATCGTGAGTGTTAGTGTTTGTGATCGGTGTAGTATAGTGATAATGTATTGCAAAAATATGCGATTATCCTTCGAATATCGATGTATGCGATGTAGTTACATTATGATCCGAATATCTGGTGCTAGGCGTAACGAGTATATCGAGTAGTAACAACGCACAAAAGTGCGGGTTGTTACAGTCTCCCCTACTTTAGGAAATTTCGTCCCGAAATTAATCCAATAGGTAGACCTTTGAGAGTTGATCCTGGATAAGTAGCGATACAACGAGTTAATCGGGTGAGAGTTGACAAGCGGGAGTGCTTCGAATAAGAGGGATCGATTGCGATAGCGAGAAGGCGACGTAAAGACAAAAGTAATATTCCACAAGTTGGCATTCCAAAGTACTTCGGGTCACGGGGATTTGTTAGTTTGACGCGATTGGAATTTTAAAGTACTTGCGTAGGGTTAACTGAGTCGATCGTTAACCAACGTTACAAGAAAGTTTAAGTTTTAAACATTTTAAGGAGTTCAAGATGAAAACTGAGGCTACGAAAACTCTTCTATGGCATGGGTTCAAGCTGAACTCGATGTTGAACCAACGTCTCAAGAAAGTCTTGTTTGTTTGATATTGCAAAAGGTTTTAAGGAAAAAAAAAATTGGACTCATGAAAGCTCCCCTTGAACATGGAGTTAAGCTGATTCGATGTTACCTCCACATTGTGAGGAATTTCACTTGTTCCATGGTTTTAGTAAAAGTTTTATAAAAATCAGTTTTAACCGTTCGAAAAGGATAATTTAGCATCAAGCCCCACTTGGCACCTTCCCACGGAAGTTCGTTAATATGATTAGAACACTTATATATAGGAAGTACCAGCGGCGTATCCACCATGTTTTTCCCATATTACTTCCGTTTCGTGAGGCGGTGTCATGTGTGCCGATACGACTCGGATAGAATTGCGCTCACTCGGTCCAATCGACAGAAGGTCAGACCGAGTATAAGATAGAATCAAATAGGTTAAGCCGGCGAGTTAAGTTGCAAACATAGCTACAACAGCGTGCGCGAGTAGCCTGATGACACAAAACATTTATGTGTCGTGTCTGGGTAGGCGTCGAGCGATAAGCGATAAGCGAATAACGTGTTCTCGATTTGATTCCACGTTAAACCCACATGGCACGTTTCCACGAGAGTTTCCTAACATGGTGAAACACCACGTTTTACCAGGTTAGTTTTGCCTCGTGAAGCGATGTCATGTGTATTAATACCACACAGACTGCAATGAACACCAAGCGAGCGATAAGCGGTAGACTATACACGATAAGCGATAAGCGATTAAGCGAATAACACAACACAACACCAGTAATGACGGCGGTGATAACGAATTACGATAAGCGGCAGTTGTTGCGCTGCAAGCGATGGGGGGTATACGCGACTTATGCGGTTCGATTTGATTGATTAACACCACAGAATTTAGCTAACATCAGACCCCTCATGGCCTGTTTCCACGAAAGGCCGCTGATATGACTAAAACACCTTGCTTTAACCATATGAGCTTCCTCTCGTGAAGCGAGGTCATGTGTGCTAACTTAACACAAATATCACAGATAGCGGTAGGCGATAGCGATAGACTGACACACAGCAAGCGATATAGAGTCACATAATAAGCGATAGAGATTGCGAGATACACATGATGAGCGATTGCGATTAGTCGAGTTTTGTTTCGAATAAGCTTTCCGTTACGTTGCGACGCATCACGGTTATCGAGGAGGGTAGAATAGGTCCTCACCCGACAACATCGTGAGCGTTAATGTGCTTGATGAGATTGATTGCTATAGACTTACGACCAGTCTTGCGTTGATGCAATTGTCCTGTGAGGCAGACTCTCCAGAGTCCATCGATGAGGCGATTGCATTGCGTTTGCAGACTTACGACAAGTCTTGCGATGATGCAATTTCAGTTGTTACGCCTTGCGATTGAGTGTAGTGTGTTGAAAATAATCACAATAGTATAATATGTCTAATAACGTTCAACTCCACGTGGCACTTTCTTCACGGAACTTCGGTAGTATGATAAAGCACACCTTGCTTGACCCCTACTACTTAGATCCCGTGGATTGGTGTCATACTTCGTCGTAACGCTTATGGCACCTTAGAATTTACTACGATCTCCGTGCACTGACCCAAATAATCCCGTGTGCACCCACGATTAGTCGTTCCTTGCACGTGTATCGTACCTCGTTCTAAGAGTGTAGTGAGGGTAAAACACATTACTTCGTGATATAGTATATAGTATGTGTGTGATTCTAGTTTAAGTGCGACGATTAAAGTGTGAAAAAGAGAACGAAGACGAGAGTTAACGTTACACATAGTGGTAATATCGAGTAAGAAAGCAGGTTCAAAACTTAGAAACGACGTCGAAAATCATTTCATTACAACTTTATCCTACGCTTGCTAAATGTTTGATGCTGAAGACTTTTGCGGGAGCTATTGTTGTTGTACTCAAGTTCACGGTTCGATGCGGCAGTTGCGGGTGAAGTGACCGTAACGGTTGCAGTTACTGCAATAGCGACAGTCAGCCCTAACTGGATGATGATAGGTGCATGAGTAACACTGGGGATGAGCTCCAGTGTAGGCTCGTTTTGGAAACATCGGAACTGTTCGAAGAGGTTTCGGTTGCAGCAGTTCGGTTGTTGATGAGCTCGGGCTTGAAGTCTTTCGTTTGCGGCTGGGTTTGTCGGAGTCTTGCGAAGAGGTGTCGTCGTTGGAGGATTCGTCTCAGGACTCGCTTGCAGAATCTTTGGCCGAGTCGTTGGAAGAATCGTCGGCAGAGTCATTAGAAGAATCGCCGGTAGATCCGTCAGAGGAATCGTTAGCAGATCCGTCCGAAGGATCGTTAGTAGATTCATCGGAAGACTCGTTGTTAGGATCCTCTGAAGGATTAATGTCGATTGCCTGATAAGCTTGCTTGACAGGATTTTTGGAGAAAAATCCTTCCATGAGTCGTTTGTTGTTAATTTCTGCAGCTAAGCGGTAGGTTTCTTCGATGGTAGCTGGCCTTGCAGCTTCGACAAAATCACCCACACACTCAGGCAAGCCACGAATGTACTTCGCAATGGCCTTTTCTGAAGTGTTGATCTGACCCGGGCAGATTATGCTAAGCTGTTTGAACCTTGCGGTGTAGCCAGCATTGTCACCTTTGGTTTGCTTGATTTCCCAAAATTTGTTTTCTAGCTTCTGGATTTCGTGAGGGGGACAGTACTCTTTCTTCATGAGCTCTTTCAGCTCATCCCAAGAGAGAGCGTAAGCTGCGGAGATTCCACGTTTGTTACGTTCGGCGGTCCACCAGTCGAGTGCTCGTGATTGAAATACTCCGGTAGCGCAAGTAGTACGGAAACTATCGGGACACCCGCTTTGACGAAGGGTAACTTCGATAGAATCGAACCACTGGAGTAGTTGAGTCACACCTCCTTCGCCCGTGAATTCCATCGGGTCACAGGCTTTGAAGTGTTTGTAAAGAAAAGCAGATTGCGGCGCTTCCGTCTTGGAGTCTTCCGAGGCTCGAGAGTTGCTGAGAGAGTGCACTCGAGCGGCAATTTGAGGAATAAGCTTAACCACTTCCTTAGTCACAAGTGATGCAATCCTCTTATCGGCGCTTCGTTTGGCTCTTCTCCTAGCTAATCGTCTCGAGGTAGAGTTGTTGGAAGGCATCTAGACAGGAGGAGACTAGGAATGAGATTCGATCATAATGATTTTTGATTTTTGCGATGCGATTGAGCGCGTTCAAAACTTGATGCGATAGTATATTAGTATGCGAATCACATAGGAGCCACATAGGAAACACGAAATTCCTAAGTTCTCACACAATGACTTGTTTGTTTATACGTATATATATATATATATATATATATATATATATATTATATAGATGTAACTTGTAATCATACACATACAGGTTGATTTAGAATATGCGAGGACGCGTTGAGGTGAGAAAACGATAGCGAAGGCGATAGATTATGCATTAGTTTTGTTGCGAACATTCGGGTTTCGTTTTAGATTGCGATGGCTGTGCGAATTGTGCGTTTATAAAGTAGGGAGTGAAAATCGTTAAATCGAGAAATCGATAAAGCGTAAAGTTTCAAAATGTAAATAAGTTTCCAACCAGTTGTAAGATTGGCGGGTCGTATGATAGAGTGCCTTGGGTGTTTAGGCGTCGACTACCCAAGGTAACCCAACTATTTTTAACAAGTTCGTGCGCGCGCGTTGACCTAGAAGACTCCATGCTTCCACTGGGATGCAGCTCATGGCATTCGTCTTCCTAGTCATCATGTGGCTCGAGTTATCATGATAGTCGAGTCCTTGGTGAGAGCTTTTTGAAAACCAATTTAGAGAGTGGAACGGCTTATTAAGGTACGGGTTTCACCCCTGACTTAACAGCTTCGTTCCTAATTGTGGTTATGCTCTTCGAATAAATTCGTGAGTTCCACTAGATTTCGAAATGGAGACTTTCATCGAGATGTGGATGTCACTCCTAACTCGATGAAAGGTTCTCGTGCTAAAAAAATGCGCTGAGTGAGCAATCCTATCGAGAGTTCTTGGTTTTCACGCCTGATCTCGACTGGATCGCTCGATTTCCTTATGCGAGTATTTTCGAAAACATGTGTATTGTGTCGGCCTTAGGAAAGGCTAAGTAGTATTTCAGCCTTAGGAAAGGCTTCTTCATGTGAAGTTGTAGTACGCGGTGTTCACACAAAGTTGTAGCTTTTAGCGACTTCGATCGAGAGTATCAAGTAAGCCTGATACAAACCCCACTGGGTTCGTACGAGTCGGCCTGTTGGTACTTAGACTATAGACTAGGTCAATTTCTAAGACGTCGACCCGGACTAGGTCGAGTCTGGCCTAATTCCCTATAGTTATGGCTCTGATACCAATCTGTCACACCCCAACCGATGGCGAAATCATCGGGGCGCGGCACTAGGCGAATCAGATTGCTCAAGAGAATCCATAACAACTATGTTGCGATAATATTTAATACATTCGTTATCCCATACTAACAAATAATACAATCACATAAGTTATCACAGATTTCTTGTCCTCTCGAACAATACAAATCCGACAACCTAGATTTTAGTTGAGTTTCTAGACTTCCTAGCTTGATTTGATATAGTCTGCGATCTAACAAATAATACACTCATGCTAAGTTTTTAAAAGAGTTAAACACTAACACTAAAATTGACGAAATGGTAAGCGTTAAGTTAACAAATGATCAAACTAGGCTAATAAAAGATGATTCGTTTGAAATTAACATTACACCGGTTCCATGTTTCTTTCAAAATTCCTTTATTAGTAATATTACCATTGATAAAGATCTTTGTGTTAATATAATGCCAAACTACATTTTCGAAAAATTAAGTATTAGTGATTTTTCTCCACTTCAAATACCCATTTTTCTATCTAATCGGAAAACAGTAAAATCAATAGGGATAGTTGAAGATGTGTTAGTCCAAACCAATCAATTGGTAATCCCAACCGACTTCATCATCCTTGATGACGCTCCGTTAGTGTTAGGACGACCTTTTGTAAAAACTTATGAAGCTTTGAAAAATCGGAAGAAAAACAATCTACCCATTCAATTAGGGGCATTCAAAAGAAGTGTCGATCTTGAGCGTTCAATGAAGTATCTATTCGGCAATGATGACCCCCTAATTGAAGATGAAGATGAGCCACCCGATACAAGAAAAGAAATTGACCACTTTGTTGAAGAAGAGGTCGCCTTAGAACAAACCTTTTTGGTTCTTGATCAAAATGAGCAACCAAATAAGGAGTCTCCCAAAGACCCACCACTTGAGCTCAAAGAACTTCCAAAAGGTTTGGAATATGCTTTTCTCGACAAAGATGGTAAGTTACCTGTAATTATTTCATCAAAATTAACTAGTGTAGAAAAAGATAAACTAATCTCACTTTTGAAAAAACACAAAAACGCGATCGCTTGGAAACTTGTAGATATTAAAGGAATAAGCCCTTTCATGTGCACGCACAAAATTTTAATGAATGATGACTATAAATCGGTAATACAACCACAACGTAGAGTGAATCCAAATGTCCAAGAAGTGGTTAAAAATGAAGTCATCAAGTTACTTGATGCAGGACTCATTTACCCAATTTTCGATAGTCCTTGGGTAAGTCCCGTTCAAGTAGTTCCTAAAAAAGGAGGTATGACTGTGGTCACTAATGAGAAAATGAACTAATACCAACAAGAACCGTCACAGGATGGAGAGTTTGTATAGATTATCGTCGATTAAATGAGGCAACAAGGAAAGACCATTTCCCCTTTACCTTTTATTGATCAAATGTTAGAAAGATTATCCGTTCATAAATTTTATTCTTTCTTAGATGGTTTTTCAGGTTACTTTCAAATACCGATAGCACCCGAAGACCAAGAAAAGACAACATTCACATGTCCCTACGGAACTTTTGCTTATCGACGCATGCCCTTTGGTCTATGTAATGCCCCCGCAACATTTCAACGTTGCATGGTAGCCATTTTCCACGATATGATAGAAAAGACAATGGAAGTCTTCATGGAAGACTTTTCTATCTTTGGAGATTCATATGACCAATGCCTCGATAACCTTGAACGAATGCTATCCCGATGTGAGGAAACTAACCTCGCCCTTAATTGGGAAAAATGCCATTTCATGGTAACGGAGGGAATAGTACTTGGTCACAAAATCTCATGCGAAGGAATGGAGGTTGATCGAGCAAAAATAGACACTATTTCTCGATTACCACCCCCATCCTCCGTTCGAGCTATCAGAAGTTTCCTAGGACATGTCGGATTCTATAGACGATTTACTTGAAAAAGATGCTCCGTTTCATCTTTGACAAGGATTGCAACCAAACATTTCTCACACTAAAAGAAATGCTAGTCAATGCACCTATCATGATAGCGCCTGATTGGAAATTACCTTTCGAAATCATGTGTGATGCAAGTGACTTTGCAGTTGGAGCCGTCTTGGGACAAAGAAAAGATAAGCATTTTCACCCAATATATTACGCTAGTAAAACACTTAACGATGCACAAGAAAATTACACAACAACTAAAAAAGGGTTACTAGCTGTAGTATTTGCTTTTGATAAATTTCGTTCTTATCTTGTTCTTTCTAAAACGATAGTTTATACAGACCATGCAGCCATTCGTTATCTCTTTAAGAAACAGGGTGCTAAACCACGTTTAATCAGATGGATTCTACTCCTCCAAGAATTCGACATTGAAATAAAGGACAAAAGAGGAGCAGGAAAAACCGCTGCAGATCATCTCTCTCGCTTGGAAGATCCAGCTTTGGAGGCAACTAGGGACGAGCTAATCAATGAAAAATTCCTAGTGGAATCCCTAGAAATGGTGGAATACCGAGAAGAGCCATGGTACGCCGACTATGCTAACTACTTAGCTAGCGGAATAGTCGTGAAAGGATGGCCACATCATCAAAGAAAAAAATTCTTTGCCGATGTAAAGCATGATTTTTGGGAAGATCCTTATCTTTTCAAAATGTGTGCCGACCAACTCATCCGACGATGCGTACATGGTAGTGAAGCAAGAAGAATTCTCCGCCATTGTCATGAAGGTCCATATAGAGGACATCATGGTGTCGCTAGCACCGCGCGAAAGGTATTTGATTCAGGATTCTATTGGCCAGCCATTTACAAAGACGCCCAAAGTCTTGTCAAAACATGTGATGCATGCCAACGATCAGGTAATATTTCTTCCAAAAACGAAATGCCACAAAATGGCATTCTTGTTTGTGAAATTTTTGAGGTGTGGGGACTCGACTTTATGGGACCTTTCCCACCGTCAAAAGGAAACAAATATATACTTGTGGCAGTGGATTACTTGTCAAAATGGGCCAAGGTCGAAGCCCTTCCAACAAATGATGGAAGAGTCGTGGTAAGATTCCTGAAACGATTATTTTCTCGTGTCGGAACTCCAAAAGCATTAATAAGTGATAGAGGTACCCATTTTTGTAACCATCAACTTGAAAAAATCTTAACAAGGTATGTGGTCTATCACCGGGCTCAACAGCATATCACCCTCAAACAAACGGACAAGCCGGAGTGACTAATCGAGGTTTAAAAAGAATACTTGAAAAAACCGTAGGATTAAATAAAAAAGAATGGGCCGATAAATTAGAGGATGCTTTATGGGCTTTTCGAACTACTTATAAAACAACAATAGGTACCACCCCATATAAGCTTGTCTATGGAAAAAGTTGTCATTTGACAGTAGAAATCGCACACAAAGCCTACTGGGCAATTAAAAACGTAAACTTAGACATAAGAATTGCCGGTAAAAATCGATTTTGTCAATTAATTGAATTAGACGAATTGAGAAATCAGGCATACTCTAACTCCGAAATTTATAAGGAAAGAATGAAAAATTTGCATGATAAACACATTAAACCTAATGAATTTCGGGTAGGAGATCAAGTTCTATTGTTTAATTCAGGACTTCGATTATTTCCTAGTAAACTAAAGTCTAGGTGGACGAGACCTTTTTCTATCACCCATATTTTTCCTCACGGTGTAATTGAAATTAAATCTCGGAATGGAATCCCATTCAAAGTCAATGGCCAACGGCTAAAGCTTTATCAAGGATTTATTGAGGATGAAGAGGAGGAAATCTCGCTGCAAGCGGCCGAAGAATAAACGAAGGTTTGAGCATCAACATCATATCTTGTAAGTGGCGAACGTCGGAAAGGCTTCTAAATCGGTAAGGTTTCTAAAACCAAGTTTCGGGAAACAGCGCACTCACACGTGCACTTAATATTGTGACACCCCAGGAAAACCAGTAAACACCGCAACTTAACTAGCTTCCTCAGTAACCACGTGCTAAATTTCGGGACGAAATTTTCTTAACAGGGGGAGAATGTGACAACCCTCGTAATTACATGTATCCGTACAATTATTTAATGATAATTGAAGTGCTTAGTGACTGTGTTGAATTACTTAACTGTTTCCTGATTACTGTGTCATACTTACATGTGCTTGTTAACCTACTAGTCATGTGCAGAAAATTTTCTAAATGATCCTGTATGCTTTTCTATGTGTTGAGAATTAATTGTGTTACAAAAGATGCATAAAAGACACTATACGGTACAATTTAACACATTAACGGAACGGTACTTAACCGAACAACCGGACATTACCCGGGACACCAAAATTTTGTCAGAAACATTATTTTATTATTTTTAACTAATTATGGTCCCAAAAATCCCAACACACTATATAAATATGTCATACACTTACTACCTTAGATAATTCACTAAACCTTCCAAGTAATCACCTACTTATAATAAAAATTTACAAATACCCCCCCTCTCACTATTTTCGGCTCATATAAGGGCCCCACCATAATCATCACTAAATCCCCAATCAAATATTCCCTTTTATTGTGATTGGCCTTGCTCTTGTCAAGAAATCATAATGATGTTAAATAGGTTGGGCTAGAGATCATACACATCATTTCATCTTCACTACAAGTTCACTTCACCATCTTCTTCACTCTCTCCCTCCCCCCTCGGCTACACACATCCACCACCACCCTCACCACTCCAACATTCATCCATTGTTCCATTTTCAAGTCCAAAACAAGTGCTAGAAGAAGCCTTGTGAAGCTTGGAGCTTGGAGTCTTGAAGGAGCATCACACCTTGCATTCTCACACCATCTTCATCATCATTCTTTGTTCATAAGTTCATCCCTAGCCTTTGTGCTAGTTGTAAGTCTTCGATTTAACTCTTGGTCACTTCTACGTTGATTATTCAAAAGATTGTAATTGATGTGTAACACAAGAACATAAAAGAGAATGAACTGGGAAATGGACATAAACTTACATAAAATCTGGTTGGATTAAGTTGGGATAAGCATGCATGTTGTTTGATCATTAATTTATTGATAAACCCGTTGTTAGGACACTTGTTGATGCGTTTTTAGTAACATTTAAACTCTAAAGAAACATGCTGTATTACATTTTTCAGCAAACTTCAATTGGCTGTAACTGGATCATTATAAATCGAAAAACTGATTTTCTGAAGCCTAAATTATGTATTTTCGAAAAATTGATCAAATGGCACTGGAATCGTATTTTTTCGAGGTCGTTTACTATTTTAAAGGACTGTTTTTGGACAGCAGCTCAAGCTGCGTTTTTACTGCAGAAAATGTGTGTTGTATCTTTAGTCATAACTTGAAACCTGAATAGGACTAGCTCATGACATTTGTACAGTAGATGACCACTGATGTATTTGTAATTCTCTCACTGGAATTTCGTAAATCGGACTTACGATGAATTTTTAATGAATTATTCCATGGACTGCAGTCAGAAAGTAATGAATCTGATTGCAGTCCGGTAAACGAATTTTTATAAACTATTGGTAATGAATTGGATCCCGATATTTTTACACAATAATATTTGGGTCGTTTAAGACCTTTCTGTAAAAAGTTGGGAATTTTTGGAATAAGTTAACTATTTTATTAAAATCCCCGAAAACAGCCCAGTTTTGAAGATTAAAAGCTGAAACGACATAAGTAGTGAATTGCGTGTCTAAATGTCGGGTAGGTTATCTGAGAATAATCTAACATGTTATATGTCAATAAAAGTGTTATGTGAAATGTCGTATGGTTGCTTATGAATGGGAATAGATGGGAAGCTTATATGGGCATAAACCGTTAAAGTGATACATGTTATGTGATAGATACGTGTAGGAACTTTGTGCTCTATTTGAAAACCACTAAATGACTAACTGGTAATCATATTAGGACGTGATTGACCGACCTGGACTGTTAGCTATTTTTGAGAGTCAAACCGAGCAAACGAGGTGAGTTCACACTTTTCTACAAAGCATGGTAAATTCCCGGTGGGAATGGGTTAAGGAATAGGGATCCTTGTCCTTTGGGACGCGTTCAGGAATGTGAATTCCTCGTCCTTGGGACGTACTTAGACTTACTGGACTAGAACTCTATCAGCGAAGTCCCTCCCTTTTTATATCGACTTAATCGCCAAGGCTATGGCGAGCGGGTCATTAGTTAATAGCGCTATTAGGTTTAACAAACCTCACGCCGTGACGGGTGTGTACTAATGGACTATGGCACGTCGGTGATGATAGACACCGACGCTAGGGCACAAGTAATTTTTGGTTAGTAGTCGATATGATAAACGAGTCTGGTAGTTTAAATAATGGGGTAGAACCCACGGCCGGAGTGCCGGGCTGGATAGCCAGGGAAGGTGGACATGGGATGGTTAACTAATAAACGTTTTCGAACGATGGGGTAATCCCCACGGCTGGTTAGCTGATTAAGATTAAACTACGTTTTTAGAAACAACTTTAAAATGGACAACCAACCGTGAACTCACTCAACTTTGTTGTTGACTCGTTATTACATGCTTTGCAGGTCGTTAGATGCTACGGAGCTTGCACAAGGAGGAGGTCGTTGTGGGATGCGAACTGATATGTCCCGTACTTATTAAATAAACTTTATGAACTTATGAAACTTATGTTTTGGGTCTTTAAACTTATGAACTACAAACTTATGTTTTGATTTAACGTCTTATGCTTCCGCTGTTTAAATTAAACTTGGTTAACCTCCTTTTGGTCACCAATTGTATTGTGGTTGGTTATATTTACTTAATTACGTGGTTCAATATGATTGGTGGCTCGATCCTGGTCATGTCACGCCTCCAAGCGGTGATATTCCGCATGGTGGATTTTGGGGGTGTGACAGATTGGTATCAGAGCCATTGGTTATAGTGAACTTGGTTTTAAAAAAGGGGAAAAGCTTTTTGATAAAACCAGACTATAACCTGTACAGTGCTCAACGATCCACAACGACGCTTCACTCCACGTGCAAGACTCAACATCCTAGGTGATATGGTTTATGTTTATATTACCTACTTGTTAGTTACAGGGCCCGTTGTGCAACTATGCATTAGTTAGTGTGATAACTGCTATTTGAACCTTGTGTGCTTACTCTCTTCTGTCACTCCACACTTACGCACTTTTGCGACACCTTTCTTACGTATGTCCCTTCGATGTGAAGATCATGAGTGGACGTCTCAACTTAACCCAGGGACAACTGACGGATTTGATTAACGAGCGGATTGCTGAAGCCTTAGCAACCCAAACAGGGAGTCAACCCATGCACCCTCAAACACGCATGGGCACCTTCAAGGCGTTCCTAGAATGCAAACCTCCCACTTTCGACGGCACTGAAGGGGCAATCGGCCTTCTACACTGGATCCGGAGAATCGAATATACATTCGAGGAAAGTGAAAGCCCTGCCAGCAAACAAGTAGAGTACGCTATTGGCATGTTGCAAGGGAAAGCGTATTCTTGGTGGAGCGCACAAGTTCAGATGCTCGGGTTGGCAGACGCGAAAGCCATCCTCTGGAGCGACTTCAAGGATTGGATTAAGGAAGAGTTCTGCCACCTGGACGACATTCTGAAACTTGAGATAGAGTATTATGGTTTGAAGATGGAAGGATCAGAGATTGAGGCATACACAAAGAGGTCCAACGACTTGGCTGCCTTATGTCCTAACATGTCACAACCCATATCTAGGCGAATCAAGCTATACCTCAGAGGCTTAGTCCCGGAAATCCAAGGGTCTGTAAGTACGGCCAACCTTCCCACAATCTAGCAAGTCGTTCGTTTGGCACACCAGCTCACCGCTCAGGCGGTGGAAGAGGGCAAGCTGCCCAAGCGTGTTAACGCTACTACTACTGATGCTCCCAGTAATAACAAGCGCAAGTGGGATGGAAATTCAGGCAAGGGTTCTACTTCAGTCCAGTCTCAGTCCCAGCAGCGAAAGACAGATGAACACAAGAACCCCAGCCATCAGCCTTCTGGAAATCAAGGTCAGGGTGGATACAAGGGAAATCACCCTAAGTGCAATCGATGTAATTTGCACCACAGCGGGCGGTGCAACAAGGGTCGTTGTCAGAGATGTCACAAGCTGGGTCATGAAGCTAAGGATTGCAGGAGCCCGCGTCCTGCAAAACAGAATCGCCAACAGCATCAACAAGCTCCACAGAACCATCAGCAGCAGGGTAATAAGGGATGCTTCCAGTGCGGTGCTGAGGGTTACTTCAAGAGGCATTGTCCACAGCTGAATCAAAATCAGAATCAGAATAACAACCAAGGAAATGAGAACAACAATGGAGGCAAAAACAGGAGTAACATTAATGGCAATGGTGCCCGAGGTCGTGCGTTCGTGATTGGTCAGGGTGATGCAAGGAACGATCCCAACGTTGTGATGGGTAAGCTTCTTCTAGATGATTTCTTTGTTACTATTTATTTGATTCGGGTACCGATACTAGCAACGTGTCCTTAAAAGTTAGTCAGATGCTTAAGCGTACTCCAACACTTTTGAACACCAAGCACATCGTAGAGTTAGCAAATGGTAAAAGTTTAGAGGCTACACTGGTAGTTAAGGGTTGCAAGCTCGTCCTTACCGATCAGACCTTTTCTATCGACCTCATTCCTATCGTTCTGGGTAGTTTTGACGTTGTCATTGGGATGGATTGCTTATCTCAACACCAAGCGGAGATTATTTGCAAGGAGAAAATCGTCTGTATCCCTCGTTCTGGTGAAGAACCCCTCGTGATTTGTGGCGACAAGAGTGGTGCTGTCGTAGGCATCATCTCTTTCCTTAAGGACCAGAAGTGTTTGCGAAAGGGCCACACCGCTATTCTAGCCCTCGTTTCTGATCCATCCGCGGAAGAAAGGACGATAAAAGACATACCTATTGTACGCGACTTTCCTGAGGTATTTCCTGAGGAATTACCTGGTCTACCGCCTCATCGTCAAGTCGAGTTTCAAATCGAGCTAGCTCCTGGAGCAGCGCCCATAGCTCAAGCACCTTATCGTCTAGCTCCATCGGAAGTTGAAGAACTGTCCACGCAATTACAAGAACTCTTGGAAAAGGGTTTCATACGTCCTAGCTCTTCACCTTGGGGAGCTCCAGTCCTGTTTGTGAAGAAGAAAGACGGTACCTTCAGAATGTGTATTGACTATCGCGAACTTAACAAGGTGACCGTGAAGAATCGTTATCCTCTCCCACGTATAGACGACTTGTTCGACCAGTTGCAAGGGTCGAGTTATTACTCTAAGATTGATTTGAGATTGGGATACCATCAGCTGAGAGTCCGAGATGAGGACGTCTCCAAAACGGCATTCAGAACTCGTTACGGCCATTACGAGTTTCTAGTTATGTATTTCGGATTAACGAATGCACCTGCGGTCTTCATGGATCTCATGAATCGAGTGTGCAAGCCTTACCTGGATAAGATTGTCATAGTGTTCATCGACGACATCCTGATCTATTCTAAGAGTCAGGAGGAACACGAGCAACATCTGAGGCTTATTCTGGAACTTCTTCGAAAAAAGCAGTTGTATGCCAAGTTTTCGAAATGTGACTTCTGGCTTCGCGAAGTCCACTTTCTAGGCCATGTGGTAAACAAGGATGGGATTCATGTAGATCCATCCAAGGTTGACTCAATCAAGAACTGGCCTGCACCCCGCACACCAACAGAAATCCGCCAATTCTCGGGTTTGGCAGGATATTACAGAAGGTTTATCAAGGATTTCTCAAGGATTGCGCAACCTCTCACTTCACTGACTCAGAAGGGTGTCACCTATCGTTGGGGTGATGCACAGGAATCCGCTTTTCAGCACTTAAAAGATAGACTTTGTAGCGCGCCTATCCTCTCATTGCCTGAAGGCACAGATGATTTTGTGGTTTATTGCGACCCTTCCATCCAAGGACTTGGTTGCGTGTTGATGCAACGTGACAAGGTCATTGCCTACGCACCGCGCCAACTTAAAGTTCACAAGAGGAATTACACTACTCACGATCTGGAGCTGGGAGCAGTTGTTTTCGCCCTTAAGATATGGAGACATTACCTGTACGGTACCAAGTGCACCATTTACACCGATCACAGGAGTCTCGAGCAGATCTTCAAGCAAAAGGAATTAAACATGCGACAACGCCGATGGATCGAGCTCTTGAACGATTATGAATGCGCCATCAAGTATCATTCGGGCAAAGCCAATGTTGTGGCTGACGCCCTCAGTCGAAAGGATACTATACCTAAGCATGTACGTGCGTTACAGCTTACCATTCACTCTAGTCTTCCCGCCCAGATACGAGATACTCAGGTCGAAGCATTGAAAGCAGGGAACATTGGGGCTGAGTCCTTACGAGGATCGAGGCAGCGGCTAGAACAAAAGGAAAACAGCGCCTACTATGTTAACGGACGCATCTAGGTTCCATTTTATGGAGGCTTACGCAAGCATGTGATGGATGAAGCACATAAGTCTCATTATTCAGTACATCCTGGTTCGGATAAGATGTACCACGACCTAAAGACTACATACTGGTGGCCTGGTATGAAAGCCAGCATAGCAACCTACGTTAGCAAATGTTTGACTTGTGCGAGAGTCAAGACCGAATATCAGAAACCATCAGGCCTACTTCAACAACCAGAGATACCTAAATGGAAATGGGAGCAAATTTCCATGGATTTTGTTACTGGCCTGCCCAGATCTCAACGCGGAAACGATACCATTTGGGTGATCGTGGATTGACTGACCAAGTCTGCACACTTTCTGGCCATCAAGGAAACGGATAAGTTTTCTACCCTAGCAGACATCTACCTAAAGGAAGTAGTATCAAGGCACGGCAGTTGGGGTTTCATTTTCGGGGAAAACCGCCCCTACTGGACCAAAAATTTTCAAGTTTTCGAAACCGGGACGAAAAATCACATTTTTGGGGAACAGACGCCTGAGCACGGGGTCGTGCTCAGCGGACACGGGGGCGTGTCCAGCAAAATTCAGGCGAACATGGGACGTGTCCAGCGGACACGTGGACGTGTTCAGCTAGCTGTTTTTAGTTTTCTTCGAAAATTTACTGTTTCATGCTAATTGTTTTTTGTTTTCTTAGAATGAGTGGGCTGCTCAAGCCCGGTTTGAAGTTCTCAAGACAAGGCCCTAAGAAAACCCACGACAAGTCTGCCTTGAAACCTTAGAAGTAGTAGGACAACTCGACCGCTTCAACAACCTCGTCACTGGTCCACTACGGGCAGCCCTTTGTACTAGACTCCACTTGGTCCATGAATACAACATGGAGTTCTACAGTACATTGCCGTTCAAGGCAAGAGCTGAGTCGTTCGATAATGAGGGAGTGGAATTTCGTTGTGCTGGGAATGTGCTCTCAATTTCAATTGCGCAATTTAGGGCAATCATTGGGTTATATGCTGAAGAGGATACGGGAGATAAGGAGAACACGGTGGTCTCCGGGAGCTCCCACCGGACCAACGTCAAGCAGCATGGGCTCAGATAGGGGAAGGACACTACAATCCATGCCTGTCTCGAGTGTTTCACAAAAATACATATTCGACCGAGTGTTGAGTGATCTCCCGTGAGGTATGGGAACTTGTATATAAATGGAATTTTAAAGAGGTATGTTATGCCCAAATAAGTAATTTTTCTTATGAAATGTTCTAAATAAATCATAACGAATAGGATTGTAAATAGCATAAAAATAAAACCCAATAAAGATCTTGGATTCCCGACACTCAAGAGAAGCCCAAAACTTCTCTTCTACCCATTCCATTTGGGCGTGTAAGCCACATAATAAAGAGTTTTGCTTGAGGACAAGCAAAGATTCAAGTGTGGGGGTATTTGATGTGTGTAAAATGCAACATATAAATTATATCAAATGAGGCATAAAACTAACCCTTTTTTAGTACCAATGTTGGAAAAGTGTGCTTTTGTCTTCCTTTTGTATTTTCAGTACTAAATGAGCGTAATTGAACAAAAGGAACAAATATGCAGCCAAATCTAACATAAATACAAGAGAAGGAATAAACGTGGCATGCCCGACCCCTCGACAGCATCTTCCCAAGCAAAAACAAAGAAACAGAAGGTTGACCACGGCCCCGTGCCCAGCGGACACGGGGGCGTGGCCAGACACTTGCAGAAAAGACAAACTCTAGAAGCTTCTTATTCCCAGCGTGGGGGTGTGCCCAGCTCAACACGGGCCGTGGTCAACGCTAAGATTCGCAAAATCTTGCAAATCTTGATAGTACAGATTCGCTTCTGCACACGGGCCCGTGCCCAGTGAACACGAGGGCGTGTGGAGCCTAATGAAAACAATTGCAATTAATGAAGAAAGAGAAAGAGGATGGACACGGGGCCGTGCCCAGCGAACACGGGGCCGTGTGTCACACCCCTTTCTGCGGCGGAAACACGAGGTGTGATCATGAAAGGTTCTCATTGCATACGAAAGGTAAACATGCTATATGCTCGTAAAAACATCAAATACCATGATTTGAAAACATAAGTTTAGCGTTTACATCGCTAAGTCGCATAAAACATTGTCTTAAAAAGTTTACAACTTTATTTAAAGATAAACATAAGCGACATCCACAAGCATAAGCGAGACCGCGCGCACATCCATCCCAGTTACCTGAAATACATGTGAGTTTTGGAAAACGTCAACATAATGTTGGTGTGAATTCATGCAGTTTTTGTATTTCACGTTTGTATACTTTGTATGAAAACATAGTTTGAGTCATCTATAAATCAAGTTTTCATATATAAATCAAGTATTCATGTGTACTCCACGTACTTATGTATAATTCAGGTTTTTCTTGAGTACCCCACGTACTCAAGTATAATTCCCGCTTTCTTGAGTACCCCACGTACTTCAAGTTATAAATCAAGTTTTTCTTGAGTACCCCACGTACTTCAAGTTATATATCAAGTTTTTCTTGAGTACCCCACGTACTTCAAGTTTTAATCAAGTTTTAGTATGGTATGAATTTTATGTAAATACAGTATTCCTGTAAGTATCAGGGTTGTTAATGGGTTGCAAAGCCATTAACATGTGACACGACATAGGAAGTCACCAAACCTTAGGCATTTAATTGGTATATTCTGAGACACAAAAGCACTACTCGATTCTCGCCCTCACCGAGAGTGTGGCTGCCCGGCACCCGTTAGATCTAACCTTTTGTTCTACGGTCTAGGTATATTGTTGATTAATGGTGCTTCTGTACCCTATTCGTGACACGATTTCTCGCATCATTTCTCATAACGCCTCATACTTGGTTCTCGTTCTCACCAAGTGCGCTTCTCATATTCTTATATTTCGTCACACTTGGTTCTCGTTCTCACCAAGTGTACTTCTTGTGTTCTTATATTTCGTCACACTTGGTTCTCGTTCTCACCAAGTGTAACGACTCTCATCAAAATTCATAATTACTAAAGTAATTTGACCAATAGGAAACCCTAATTGAGACACCCAAGTGATTCTATACAAACCCTAAAATTTTCAGAATTTTCAGAATCAGGATTAGGGCCCCTAAAACTCAGGGGGGGGGGGTATTCCCTACTTAACGATTATCTTAATAACTTGCGGACGAAGTTGAATTTAATGATTTCGTCGACTCAGCTAGCCTAGTCCCACACGTGGTAACCCTATACATAAAACAAGTTCTCTCGCGGGCCGCCTAAGGTTAGCTTAAAACTCACGCGGGCCGCCTAAGGGACAAAATTCACCTATAAATACAGGAGTTTGGGACTTGAATTCTGACATTTGAGCGACGATCAAATTCAAAACGTACGCTGAGATATACTCGAAACAGCCTCAAAAACACTAATTAGTAGGGGGGTGCTGCTACGATACAGGGTATTAACTTAATCGCTATTACGATTCATTTTCCAACGATCAATATATCCAATGGATGTTTAAGTGCCGCCCACATTAGGGTTATACTTTATCGTTCGTCATTAATTTGACGGATCATCGTTAATTCGATGGATGAAGTATTATACTTTGTCGTTCGTCATTAATTTGACGGATCATCGTTAAATCGATGGATGAAGTATTGCACTTTGTCGTTCGTTGTGAAAATTTGATCTCGTGAGTTATCGTAATTGCTGTATTAAGTTATCTACCTAGTTCGTATGCACTAGGTTACAAGGCAAAATCAATAGGCTAAGCTCTGCCTGTATAAATCTGCAATATATTAAGGCTTATCTGTAAACTGAACTTTGCCCGTATGAATCTGCATGATTATAATGTGAGTCATTCTCCTTTTCTCATAGTTTGTGAGTCATTCTCTTTTTATCAACTATTTTACAATACCTCAAATTATTTTCAAGGTTATAATTACAGGGACTAAGTCGTGGATATCTTGAATTACTGGTTAGTGGGGTATTGTGCACATTACTAATTTTCTCCCAGTTAGGTTCATTGACCTACTCGGGATAATCACTGTTAGGTTCATTGACCTACAGGGATAATCATCACTATTTAGGTTCATTGATCTAAATAGTGGTATGACCATCGTCACCATTGTGACATGTCACCATTGTGACATAGAGCCAGATAAAGATAAGATAGAAGCCATTGTTATCGCTCTTATGCTGTAATTAATAACTATGCATCATTATGCAAAATAGAATGATTCACTCAGTATTTCCCGCTGACAAAACCTTTTTAAAACACTTTTCAGGTAATTACAGTAGATTGGAGCAAGAGATGGATACGGCACTAAAAGGCATCAAGAAGTGGCTTATTTTATTAATTAAATCAAATTAAGAAATATTGTTTTATATAATCAAATTTATCTTTATTTAAGCTACCATTGTAAAACATGGGTTTATCCCATCTATTTAATAAATAAAATCCGGTGTTTCTAAACTCTGATATTTTTCCTAACTCACGGTTCTGATGAAATTTCCGCTGCAACGTTTTCAAAATTAAATCACCGGTACCACGGGCTGTTCGCGACTTCCGATTCCGTCCACGGTAGGTCGGGGGTCGTGACAGAAGGTGGTATCAGAGCCACTGCTTTAAGCCAATAGGTGTTGTATTAAAATACCTAAACAAAGAGTTAGGAACTTGATATTTTATGGTAGCACACAGGATAGTATTTAGACTTGAACTTAAGAAAAGATGCCTTAGTATAAGCTTTGAGATAAGCTATTTACTTTTTGTAAATAAAGTATGATGGGTTTTGATATACCATGAGAATGGTAATTAGAATATTGCAAGATATGATAAATAAGCAAGAATTAATAGTAATTATTACTTATTGATATTAATTATGTTACGGGAAATACAATTTTCCTTGGTTATGGATAAAAGCCCTAATAAAAGAGGCACTTTTGAAAAGATACTATTTATGGGAAATAGAAAATTTTCTCTGGCAAGACTGGGTATGGTGTAGTAGACTCTCCAGTTTGTCCAGATATACTAACGTTACCGCTCCGGCGCGAATCGGATAAGACGGGATAAATAATATGTCAAACGAGTGACAAGATTTCCCTAAATAGTATCATGACCAGATATTTGACTGGTTTTTGGAAATATAAATCCGTTAAATACATTGACCTGATAAATGGTATGTTTATTTCAGTATATGAAATATATGATTATATAGATATATATATTTATAAGGAATTCCAAAAGCCAAATAGGAATAAAGCACAAGCATATGTGTCTAGATTTTTATCAGGAATCTCTTTTCCGATTTCGTTTGATCATCTGTCTCGTAGCTCGTGTGATAAAATAAACAATGGAAAACCTTTAAGTTAAAACGTCATAAAAATAATTTCTAACGCGTTACCATAAACTATTAACGCAAGTAAGAAGCATGTAAATATATAATAATGTAACACATGAAAATTTAATTATCAGTCCACAGAAGTTGAAGTATATCACACAAAACTTTCAAGGCAAGACCTTTGGAAAATATAAATTAAGCACGATAACACCAATAGAAGAACTAAAAATAGCACTTTGCCACATGATCCTACAAGCAACATGAAATTTCGCTGAGATATGTTTTAACGAGATTTCACAACCATCAGTGCACAGTCTAATCGGAGTCATAGGTATTAGCACTGAAAAATGAGTCATATACTTTTGCAAATTCCCTATTTCATTTTATTCGACATTTCCTGGTAATGTCACTTAATAACGATTATCACTCGAAATTCCAGATAGAAGTTCTTATATTTTTTTTTGTTGAAAATTCTGACTTCTGCATATAATAAGTTGACTTTCGCATTTCTACTTTTCCTAAACGGTCATCATACCAGGAGGATTTATTTCATAGTAACGAATATTGATTCATTTCATTTCTTGGTAAATCCACACGTTACACATGCACCGTTTGTTGCGCATGTGGTTCGTTTAATTTATGAAGACCACTGAAGGGTTTCATTCTAATTTGTTGTTTTATCCAAACTCAAATATCATTTCGCTATACTTGATTTTTGGCACTATATACCGCAGTAAGGCAAAACGATGACCCTTTTATATCAAGTCAATAAATTTCTTGAGAAACTCAATTTTCTTTGACATACATGATTTTGCTGTAACCATGTCCGAACTTTCTTATTAATACATGAACTCGTTGTGATTAAACCAAGTTCAATTGTTTGAACTTGCTCGCATTACATATTCATTTCAAATTCCCATATGATGGATTGAAGCTATCATATTCAACATAATCTCAACAAACACTTCAATTCTTTAGAACTATAAAATGTTTATTTGGTCTTCGACTTCACTAAATCATTTCTTTGATCACGATCACCTTGTACTAACGTTTTCATAAAAATTAAAACTTGCACTAATCTCATTTATATATATATATATATATATCATATACGGATATTTATAAAAGCTATCTTAACACAAATCATGTGTTAAGATAATGATACACAAATTCTTGTCATATTTTAATGTATCTCTTAAATGATTTTTACAACATCAATCTAGCCTTTCGTGATAAATTATTACTTTAACATCTTCAATCAAAAAACATTATATAAAATTTATTTTATATATGGAAACTTACATAAGTGATTACCTAATAGTATTACTATATTCTTATTAATCACCATAAGGAGGATAAGTAAATACTTAGTCAATATAAGTAGGTGACTTATAATAAGAAGTACAGAATTTATTGTACATGTGCTTATATTTAACCAAAATGGAAATTTCATAAACAAGGCACCTAGCTCGGTTGGTTAGATGCGCGAAAGGGTGTGGCCTAGACCCGGGTTCGATCCTGGGGACGGCCAGTTTCACCATTTTATTAGAAATTTTTTCCATTTAATTGTATGTTTAGTTATGTATTACTAATATCAGTTTTATTATTAGTAAGAAAATATTAATAATAATAGTGTTGGTATTATTTTTACTAGGATTATTATCAAGGGTAGGTATTGGATAGCCTAGCCTTAATTAGGCATGGACTGATCACCTATGCTTAAATAAGGGAGCACTAACCAATATCCACCATGATAATGACTAGTTAATATATATAAATTAAGTCGTCATACGTATTTAGTAAATTTTAATTATATATGAAAATATATATACATTGGAGAAAGATATATTTTCATAAAACAATATAAGAATAGTCTTCGTTTTCACTTATTTACAAACATTTGTAAATACATTCACAACATTATATGGTTTCAAAATGAAAATAAATAATCCTATAGAATCGACCCATTAAGTATAATATATGTACAAAAGTATTTGTACGAATATTTTGTATAATAAATATTTATTTACAACTCTCATTTAACATTATAAATAAATATGATTTCTTTTACAAAATAATATTTTGTAAACGTAATAACTTCATTAGGGTATTTTGTAATATATCTTACATAATTATTTTACATAGTATGGTAAAATACTAAAATAATATTTAAAAGTGGTGACCATTTACATATAGTAAAAATGCGTAACAAATAATATATATTATATAATATTTATATGTGATATCTAAGATACGGTTCAGATAAGGACACAAATAATAATATATTACAATTGCTTTGCAAAAGTATAATATAATGGTTGGTCAGGCCAAAATAACTTGTTTTTATTATATTTCAATTTCTAGGAGATAGTATGAAAAATATAGTCACTAATAGTGTGCTATTATATTATTTCAACAAATAAAACAACTTGAAACTCTAAAATGATACACTAACTCTATTGTTTTTTTGGTGTATCTTTGCAATTTACTCCTCTCAACACTTTGATTTCTCATATCATAATTATTTGACAAATCATTTTTCATGCTTTGATTTCATTTGGAAAACTGTCAAAGTCTTCCTCAGTTACCAATCAAAGTAAGCTTTCTTTTGACAAAGAATTTTATTGATTCTAAAAGTTCTTCAAATTCATTTTAAATATCTATTGATCATATATCTTTTGGCTTGAACCTAGTCACTTTGAAAATTATATCATTTCATCTCATTCGTTTATCATCGATTTCTCGAGCTAATTCAGTTGAATCATTGAATCCTACTTATGATACAACCCGTATTCACAAAATTCGATATTTTAAATTCTGTATCATCTACCTTAATATTATTTTTATTAACTAAAAGGTGACATAAGTCTAAAAGAAATATCATAACCCAAATACACTTAGAAGCTGGAATCTGAGATGAAGAAGAAGTATTCCTACTTATTCCAATAAATCTCGAGGACGAGATTTTTATTAAGGTGGGGAGAATGTAACGACTCTCATCAAAAGTCATAATTACTAAAGTAATTTGACCAATAGGAAACCCTAATTAAGACACCCAAGTGATTCTATACAAACCCTAAAATTTTCAGAATTTTCAGAATCAGGATTAGGGCCCCTAAAACTCAGGGGGGGTATTCCCTACTTAACGATTATCTTAATAACTTGCGGACGAAGTTGAATTTAATGATTTCGTCGACTCAGCTAGCCTAGTCCCACACGTGGCAACCCTATACATAAAATAAGTTCTCTCGCGGGCCGCCTAAGGTTAGCTTAAAACTCACGCGGGCCGCCTAAGGGACAAAATTCACCTATAAATACAGGAGTTTGGGACTTGAATTCTGACATTTGAGCGACGATCAAATTCAAAACGTACGCTGAGATATACTCGAAACAGCCTCAAAAACACTAATTAGTAGGGGGTGCTGCTACGATACAGGGTATTAACTTAATCGCTATTACGATTCATTTTCCAACGATCAATATATCCAATGGATGTTTAAGTGCCGCCCACATTAGGGTTATACTTTATCGTTCGTCATTAATTTGACGGATCATCGTTAATTCGATGGATGAAGTATTATACTTTGTCGTTCGTCATTAATTTGACGGATCATCGTTAAATCGATGGATGAAGTATTGCACTTTGTCGTTCGTTGTGAAAATTTGATCTCGTGAGTTATCGTAATTGCTGTATTAAGTTATCTACCTAGTTCGTATGCACTAGGTTACAAGGCAAAATCAATAGGCTAAGCTCTGCCTGTATAAATCTGCAATATATTAAGGCTTATCTGTAAACTGAACTTTGCCCGTATGAATCTGCATGATTATAATGTGAGTCATTCTCCTTTTCTCACAGTTTGTGAGTCATTCTCTTTTTATCAACTATTTTACAATACCTCAAATTATTTTCAAGGTTATAATTACAGGGACTAAGTCGTGGATATCTTGAATTACTGGTTAGTGGGGTATTGTGCACATTACTAATTTTCTCCCAGTTAGGTTCATTAACCTACTCGGGATAATCACTGTTAGGTTCATTGACCTACAGGGATAATCATCACTATTTAGGTTCATTGATCTAAATAGTGGTATGACCATCGTCACCATTGTGACATAGAGCCAGATAAAGATAAGATAGAAGCCATTGTAATCGCTCTTATGCTGTAATTAATAACTATGCATCATTATGCAAAATAGAATGATTCACTCAGTATTTCCCGCTGACAAAACCTTTTTAAAACACTTTTCAGGTAATTACAGTAGATTGGAGTAAGAGATGGATACGGCACTAAAAGGCATCAAGAAGTGGCTTATTTTATTAATTAAATCAAATTAAGAAATATTGTTTTATATAATCAAATTTATCTTTATTTAAGCTACCATTGTAAAACATGGGTTTATCCCATCTATTTAATAAATAAAATCCGGTGTTTCTAAACTCTGATATTTTTCCTAACTCACGGTTCTGATGAAATTTCCGCTGCAACGTTTTCAAAATTAAATCACCGGTACCACGGGCTGTTCGCGACTTCCGATTCCGTCCAGGGTAGGTCGGGGGTCGTGACACCAAGTGTGCTTCTTGTATTTATATCATACCAATTATAAATATTGTACATTTGTACAGTATTTCACCCCCGAAGTTATAAAAACTGAAAACAGTTAAAGAGAAAAGGGGGAGAATGAACTCACAACTTTGCGTTCCTGTGCGTCGTAAACTTCACCGGATTTGCTTAATTAACGTCGTAAGCTATACGCGTTTTGTTAACGTTAGTCACTAGACTTGTGTCGCACAAGTACAGTCACTCTCTTTGGTGTATATATTCTTGTGTTAAAAATATTTTATATTTTTAACTAAGTGTCTTACTTATATTATTTTCTCAAAAATAAATATAAGCTTTTTGTATTTTGCACTTTGCACCCGAATTATATATCTTGTATATTGTATGTGTATTTTTATGTTTATACTCCTCATGAGTATTTAGTGTATTTTTAAGTCTTAATACACTAGCATGTATAACACATACTATATACACTTAGCACACAAGTTGGTGATCAAATAATATATATATTTTTCTCAAAAATATACATACTTAATATCCATTTTTATTCTTGAAGAAATCACCATTTCTTATCACCAAAAATTAGGGAAACCTTGGTAATGTTTTTAGGTATATTTTTAGGGGATAAGTTTCTCAAAAACTTATATTTTCCTAAGTGTCAAAATTTATAAAAATTTTGACAGAGTTTCCCCTAAAAATGGAGGTTTCCCATGTTTTCAAAACATGTGTTTATTTTCTTTTAAATTGTCAACAATCATCAACAACAATTATCAACAATAATCATCAACAATATTTCATGAACTTGAATATTTACAAAAATGTGTAGTAACTTACTAGCACATTTAGTAAGTCTTGTTATCTTTAAAAATAAGTTTAATTTCTTAAAAACTTTATTTTTTAAAGAATATGAAGTTTTACAACTTCTAGTCGGTATTTACGAAAATATTTCTTGGTTAAATCCTTTCGTTACACAAGTGTCTACACACTTTTTGGTTCTCAAAAATGTCTTTATTTTGAGAAAGATCCGACTTTTTAAACATGATTTCATCATACACTTGGTTCTTCAAAAATACCACTTGTAGATCTTTAGATCCACTAGTTTTGGACTCTATTTTACAAGAAAAACTATTTTTACACAAGTTCATGTTTGTGAGTGAAAGGGTTCGTCATCTAGTTCTTTTTACACTAAACATAGCGCTAGTTCATGTTCCATGAACATGACCTAGCGTGGTTAGATGACGATCCGTTCCCCTACTAGCATCCAACAATAATAAATAACCATAACAAAACAAGTTCCATAAATTTTACACTAATATTTACTCATTAACCAACATGTTCATCATTTTTAGTAGACTTTTAGTTTTGATCTCATATGTTCATGATTTTTATCCGACAAATTTCTTATTAACCACTTTAGACAAGATCAAGGGAGTGTTTAGAATCACTTACAACTAGCACAAGGCTAGGGAAGAAACTAGACGAAAAATGGGTGGTTAATAGCGTCGTAGAGAGGTCCTTGCGATTCCGTATGCACCGAGCCTCTTCGTATAAGCTCTAACACCTTGGGTTTTATGTAAAATAGCAAGGTTGAAACTTGAAGGTGGTGAGGTGAGTATGGTTGTGTTCAGCCGAGAGTAGCCAAGGGGAAAGAAATCATTTTTTTTTTGTAAAGTGTTGAGGTAATGACTTTGTGAACTTGCATGCAATTATAAGATCCATCCT
Organism: Helianthus tuberosus; assembly: GCA_030545235.1. Taxonomy (NCBI): domain Eukaryota; kingdom Viridiplantae; phylum Streptophyta; class Magnoliopsida; order Asterales; family Asteraceae; genus Helianthus; species Helianthus tuberosus. The sequence goes on along the minus strand of CM060441.1, from coordinate 79,837,455 downwards.
CCACTATTATCCATTAGGTTTTATGTAGTTTAGATATTAAACAAAGTAAATAAAATAATCACCAATTGTAATGGTGTGTCCCCTACATGGGATCGATTGGCTGAATTGGGGGGGGGGGGTGGGTAATTGGTTTAATTTAAACCAATTAGTTAGCACTAGTTTATTTAATTTAGGAGGTTAAATAATTTACTAGTGTATTATTAAATATAACGGGTGTTGGGGTATTCGGGGACCCTAACTAGCTCAGAAAAAGAAAAACTATGTCAAAGACAATATATTTTTTTTTGTCCCGGGTTAAGTCCGGTTGTTCGGTTGGACACTACTCCGTTAAAGTGCTAAATTACACTTTTTAGTACCCTTTAAGTACCTTTTTGTATCCCTTTTAATTCCCAACACTTGGGGAAATATTCTGGATATCACAACGAAATTTCTGCATAATATTCATATGTTTAAATGCTGATTTATTGCTGAATTATATAAATTCTGCACTTAAAGTGCGTTTCGGGTGCTTTTTAGTGCTTATTTTTGCTTTCGTATTGCATATATATTATACCCTTGTATGTACTCTTGGGTTTTAATGTATTCTTGTCGTTGGACCTACACCTAGGCTCCACTTTTATTGTCTGACTGCTTTCTGCAGTTCTGTTGACACAGTGTGTCTTACCAGTGAGTTTACTAGTATTTCTGACGCAACGCTCTCGTTTATGCATAAAGCAATATTTTGTAGTATACAACGTGCATGAATTCACTTGTTTAGTATATGTTCAGACATTTCTGACAATTAAGCACATAATTGCAGTCATTAAATAACAATTAAAGTGTACGGAAATTACCGGTTTGGTGCCAGTTGTCACAGTCTCCCCCCGTTAAAAGAATTTCGTCCCGAAATTCAGGCTGAACTAACTCTCGCTGGAGTCTTCTTGAATAGGTGGGAATACTTTTCTTTAAACTGGTCTTCACGTTCCCATGTGTACTCGGGTCCGTGCTTAGAGCTCCAACGTACTTTGACAAGTTTCACACTGCTCCTCCTGGTCTTGTTGACTTTCCAGTCGGTAACCTCAACGGGTTGTTCTGTAAATCGGAGGGCTTCATCAATATGCACTTCATCCATCGGGATGATCACGTTTTCTTGTGTTGGACTCTTCTTGAGATTGGATACATGGAACGTATCATGTACGCCATTAAGTTCTTCCGGTAACTCCAACTTGTATGCCACGGTACCAATTCTTTTCAATATCCTGAATGGTCCGATGTATCGTGGATTCAGCTTTCCACGCTTTCCAAATCTGACTACGCCCTTCCAAGGTGAGACCTTTAACAACACTTTGTCTCCCACCTCGAATTCTACTGATTTTCTTTTCGGATCAGCGTAGCTCTTTTGTCGATCTCGAGCTGCCTTAATGCGCTCTCGGATCCGTGCAATCTTGTCGGTTGTCTCTTGTATAAGTTCAGGACCAACCATACGTTTATCTCCAGCGTCTGCCCAACATAAGGGCGATCGGCATTTGCGGCCATACAGAGCTTCGAACGGCGTGGCTTTTATGCTCGTATGATAACTGTTATTGTAGGAAAACTCAACTAAAGGTAGATGAGTATCCCAGCTGCCGCCTAGATCCATGACACATGCGCGAAGCATATCTTCTAACGTTTGTATAGTCCGTTCGCTCTGGCCATCTGTTTGCGGATGGAATGCCGTGCTCAGATCTAACTGAGATCCAAAGGCTTCCTGAAATGATTGCCAGATTCTTGAGACAAAGCGTCCATCTCTGTCTGAAATGATTGAGATTGGCACTCCATGTCGTGCCACAATTTCTCTTAAGTATATCTCAGCAAGCTTTCCAGTGCTGTCTTTTTCTCGGATCGGTAGGAAGTGCGCAGACTTTGTTAACCGATCAACTATTACCCATATCATATCGTGCCCTCTCGGGGTCCTGGGTAATTTTGTTATGAAGTCCATCAAGATTTGCTCCCACTTCCACACGGGAATCTCTGGTTGTTGTAGTAGGCCGGCCGGTTTCTGATATTCAGCCTTAACCTTGGCACAGGTTAAGCACTTTCCAACGTAAACAGCAACGTCGCTTTTGAGTCTCGGCCACCAATAGTACTCTTTCAAATCTTGATACATCTTGTCCGACCCTGGGTGGATCGAGTATCTCGATTTATGCGCTTCATCAAGGATGACTTCTCGTGTGCCACCATAGAGTGGAACCCAAATATGCTTCTTGAAGTATAAGGCTCCCTCTTCGTTTGGCACCATGTATTTCATCATACCCCGTAGGTATTCAGCTTTACGGTTCTCTCCTTTAAGAGCTTCTTGTTGTGCATCTCGAATGCGTGCAGTGAGGTTCGTTCGAATGGTCATTTCTAACGCTCGAACCCTTAGGGTCTTAACCCTTTCTTTTCGGCTCAACGCGTCCGCTACAACGTTTGCCTTTCCAGGATGGTACTTAATTTCATAGTCATAGTCATTCAGCAGCTCGACCCATCGTCGTTGGCGCATATTCAATTCCTTCGGATCAAATATGTGTTGTAAACTTTTGTGATATGTGAAGATTGTACATCGAGTACCATATAAATAGTGTCGCCAGATCTTCAAGGCGAATACCACTGCTCCCAGCTCCAGGTCGTGTGTGGTATAGTTTCTTTCATGTATCTTTAGTTGTCTTGAAGCGTAAGCGATGACTTTTTGGCGTTGCATGAGCACGCAACCCAAGCCTTGTCGTGAGGCGTCGCAGTATACCACGAAGTCTTCAGTGCCTTCGGGTAATGATAGTATTGGTGCATCGCAGAGCTTGTTTTTAAGTAACTGGAAGGCTTCTTCTTGTTTGTGACCCCAGTCGTATTTCTTGTCTTTCTGTGTAAGGGTCGTTAGCGGTTGAGCTATCTTTGAGAAGTTCTCGATGAAACGTCGGTAATAGCCCGCTAAGCCCAAAAATTGTCGAACTTCAGTTGGGGTCTTGGGAGCTTCCCAATTCTTTATTGCTTCTACCTTGGACGGGTCTACATGAATGCCCTTCTCATTCACAACGTGACCAAGAAATTGTACTTCGCGAATCCAGAATTCGCATTTCGAGAACTTTGCATAAAGCTTCTCTTTCTTCAGTAGTTCCAAGATAGTCCTGAGGTGTTGCTCGTGCTCTTCTTTCGTTCGCGAATAATTCAGGATATCATCGATAAATACAATCACGAATTTATCGAGATATGGTTTGCATACGCGGTTCATAAGATCCATAAAGACCGCTGGCGCGTTCGTCAATCCAAATGGCATCACAAGAAATTCGTAATGCCCATAGCGTGTTCTGAATGCAGTCTTTGGTACGCTTTCCTCTTGGATTCTCAGCTGATGGTATCCAGATCGAAGGTCGATCTTGGAATAGTAGCTTGATCCTTGCAATTGATCAAATAAGTCATCAATCCTCGGTAGTGGATACCGATTCTTGATCGTGAGCTTGTTCAGTTCCCTGTAATCGATACACATCCGCAGTGTTCCATCCTTCTTTTTCACGAACAATACTGGAGCTCCCCAGGGTGAGAAGCTTGGCCTTATAAATCCTTTATCCAACAACTCCTGAAGTTGTGTAGATAATTCTTGCATTTCGGATGGTGCAAGTCGATAGGGAGCCTTGGCTACAGGAGCGGCTCCTGGAACCAAGTCTATACGGAATTCGACTTGTCGTTGCGGAGGTAATCCTGGCAGATCTTCGGGAAAAACATCAGGGAATTCCTTCACCACGGGAATGTCTTCGAGTTTTGGCTCCACAGCCTTCTTGTCTATAACGTGTGCTAGGAAAGCGACACATCCTTTCCTCAAGCACTTCTGTGCCTTCATGCAACTGGTGATTCGAAGAGGCGCGTCTCGTTTTTCTCCATGTACGATGAGCGTTTCATCATTCGCCAAAGGGATGCGGATGATTTTCTCGTGACAGATAACCTCAGCTTTGTTCTTGGACAACCAGTCCATTCCGACTACTACATCGAAGCTACCCAATTGAATAGGCAGGAGGTCGATGCTAAATCTTCGTTCACTAAGTTCTAGTGTGCAGCCTCTAACAACTTCGCCCGATTCAACGAGTTTACCATTGGCTAGTTCTATGGAATAAGGAATTTCTAATCTACTAGGTTCTATTCCGAGTATGCGTTTAAATTCCACAGACATGAAGCTATAATCGGCTCCAGTGTCAAATAATATGGATGCAAAGTGATTGTTAATGAGAAACGTACCGGTGACCACGTTAGGGTCCTCGCGTGCGTTCTTTGCTCCAATTACAAATGCTCTAGCCTGAGCATTGTTTCCCTCTGGGCAGTCCTTCATGAAATGATCATTTCTTCCACACTTGAAGCATCCTTGGTTCCGCCCTTTCCCGTTACCATTCTTGTTACCAGCACCGTTCCCATTTCGGTTTTTTCCTTTTCCCCAACAGTCTTCCGTTTGATGACCCAATTTACCACATTTGTCGCACCTTGGAATGAGACAAGCTCCATCATGATGATGCTTACATTTTTTACATTTAGGCATGGAGCCTTGGTATGCTTTGGTTGCAAGGGCCTTCGTCTCCTGAGGCGGGTTAGCGTCACGCTTCTTGTTGTTGAAACCTTTGTTGTTGCGAGTTGCTTGGTTTTGGTTTGCATGTTTTCTTTTCTTGTCGCCGGACGACTCAGCATGCGTCTCGGTCTTCTCTGTTGGGTTCAACGATAACTTCTTCATACGAACACAATCTTCAGTCAGGCTGACAGCCAGAGTTACAGCCTCGGTGATTGTTTGTGGTTTAGCCGACGTTACCATGCCACGAAACTCTGGGGCCAGTCCCCAAATGTAGCGTTCAACGCGCTTGAATTCGGGAGTCACCATGTAGGGAAGCACTCTTGACAGATCGTGGAACCTTCGAGTATAACCATTAATGTCAGCACCTACCATGGTCAAGTGCCAGAACTCCGTTTCCAGCCTTTGGAGTTCAGCGCGAGAGCAATACTTCTCTCTCATTCTTTCCTTCAGTTCCTCCCAAGTTAAGCCATAAGCGGCATCATCACCCAAGGTTTGGGCTTGCAGGTTCCACCAAGTTAGGGCTTCATCGACAAACAATCCGGTAGCAAAAGTGACTTGCTGATCCGCGGTACACTTGCTCATGCGGATAGTAGCTTCAGTCTTCTCCGTCCAGCGTACAAATACTACTGCACCTCCTGTGCCGTCATAGTTCATCGGCTTGCAGTCGAGGAACTGCTTGAAAGTGCAGCCTGGAATTGATTCAATCAATTCACATGTGAGCAATCGAAGAAATAATGAAACAAAGACCGTTCATAAATTTCTCCATGCTTAGCAAATCGTCTTAAGGTTACCTTGAGCTGCGTTGCCTCCAGATGAATCTCCGTTCCCATTACGTCTAGCGTTGCTTGGGCCACCACTGTCTTGAGTACGGTTTGCCTCGTACTGGGCGATAGCAGCGGAGATCCTTTCTTCCAGTAGAGCGTTCAGCTCTTCAGCAGTTCTTGGCAGTGGGGGAGGAGGAGGTTGATCATCATTGCGAGCATTCACAGCTTTCCTGGGTGCCATGTTCTGACAGAACATAACACAACAGGGTTAATCATTTGTTTGATATTGTCATACTAGACAGTAGTAGTATATATATTCACAGGTATATACCACATAAGTGACATCAAACAATTATTACTCTAGCAGAGTACTTAGTAGGCTTGCACTGAGGGAATCTATACGTGACAAGACTTGTTGTGGTTTCTGTGCACTGAATTCCATAATTATGTATGCATCCATAATTACGAATCTCCTTGCACATTCCGCACAGTTCGTTTCATCCTCGTATTTCTTCCTTCAGATGGGTCATCGCTTTCAGATAAAGTCACGTACACTCGTGACATTCTACTTCTAGTACATGCTAATTATCACACATAATTGCAAGTAATTTCTAGTCAATGACAAGTGCTACTCAAGTGCACTCTAAGTCTCGTAGTGTCTTTTCTAGACTCATGTAGACAGTTTCAGGCAGTGGATGTCGCGGGACGTTTTATGCAATGAAAACTCTTTGAAAAATTGTTTTCGTGAAAGGATCCTAGAGATTGTAGACTAGACTCGAGAAGGAATCCTGGTTCACTACAATCGCAGCTCTGATACCAATCTGTCACACCCCTTTCTGCGACGGAAGCACGAGGTGTGATCATGAAAGGTTCTCATTGCATACGAAAGGTAAACATGCTATATGCTCGTAAAAACATCAAATACCATGATTTGAAAACATAAGTTTAGCGTTTACATCGCTAAGTCGCATAAAACATTGTCTTAAAAAGTTTACAACTTTATTTAAAGATAAACATAAGCGACATCCACAAGCATAAGCGAGACCGCGCGCACATCCATCCCAGTTACCTGAAATACATGTGAGTTTTGGAAAACGTCAACATAATGTTGGTGTGAATTCATGCAGTTTTTGTATTTCACGTTTGTATACTTTGTATGAAAACATAGTTTGAGTCGTCTATAAATCAAGTTTTCATATATAAATCAAGTATTCATGTGTACTCCACGTACTTATGTATAATTTAGGTTTTTCTTGAGTACCCCACGTACTCAAGTATAATTCCCGCTTTCTTGAGTACCCCACGTACTTCAAGTTATAAATCAAGTTTTTTCTTGAGTACCCCACGTACTTCAAGTTATATATCAAGTTTTTCTTGAGTACCCCACGTACTTCAAGTTTTAATCAAGTTTTAGTATGGTATGAATTTTATGTAAATACAGTATTCCTGTAAGTATCAGGGTTGTTAATGGGTTGCAAAGCCATTAACATGTGACACGACATAGGAAGTCACCAAACCTTAGGCATTTAATTGGTATATTCTGAGACACAAAAGCACTACTCGATTCTCGCCCTCACCGAGAGTGTAGCTGCCCGGCACCCGTTAGATCTAACCTTTTGTTCTGCGGTCTAGGTATATTGTTGATTAATGGTGCTTCTGTACCCTATTCGTGACACGATTTCTCGCATCATTTCTCATAACGCCTCATACTTGGTTCTCGTTCTCACCAAGTGCGCTTCTCATATTCTTATATTTCGTCACACTTGGTTCTCGTTCTCACCAAGTGTACTTCTTGTGTTCTTATATTTCGTCACACTTGGTTCTCGTTCTCACCAAGTGTGCTTCTTGTATTTATATCATACCACTTATAAATATTGTACATTTGTACATGTATTTCACCTCCGAAGTTATAAAAACTGAAAACAGTTAAAGAGAAAAGGGGGAGCATGAACTCACAACTTTGCGTTCCTGTGCGTCGTAAACTTCACCGGATTTGCTTAATTAACGTCGTAACCTATACGCGTTTTCTTAACGTTAGTCACTAGACTTGTGTCGCACAAGTACAGTCACTCTCTTTGGTGTATATATTCTTGTGTTAAAAATATTTTATATTTTTAACTAAGTGTCTTACTTATATTATTTTCTCAAAAATAAATATAAGCTTTTTGTATTTTGCACTTTGCACCCGAATTATGTATCTTGTATATTGTATGTGTATTTTTATGTTTATACTCCTCATGAGTATTTAGTGTATTTTTAAGTCTTAATACACTAGCACGTATAACACATACTATATACACTTAGCACACATGTTGGTGATCAAATAATATATATATTTTTCTCAAAAATATACATACTTAATATCCATTTTTATTCTTGAAGAAATCACCATTTCTTATCACAAAAAATTAGGGAAACCATGGTAATGTTTTTAGGTATATTTTTAGGGGATAAGTTTCTCAAAAACTTATATTTTCCTAAGTGTCAAAATTTATAAAAATTTTGACAGAGTTTCCCCTAAAAATGGAGGTTTCCCATGTTTTCAAAACATGTGTTTATTTTCTTTTAAATCGTCAACAATCATCAACAACAATTATCAACAATAATCATCAACAATATTTCATGAACTTGAATATTTACAAAAATGTGTAGTAACTTACTAGCACATTTAGTAAGTCTTGTTATCTTTAAAAATAAGTTTAATTTCTTAAAAACTTTATTTTTTTAAAGAATATGAAGTTTTACAACTTCTAGTCGGTATTTACGAAAATATTTCTTGGTTAAATCCTTTCGTTACACAAGTGTCTACACACTTTTTGGTTCTCAAAAATGTCTTTATTTTGAGAAAGATCCGGCTTTTTAAACATGATTTCATCATACACTTGGTTCATCAAAAATATCACTTGTAGATCTTTAGATCCACTAGTTTTGGACTCTATTTTACAAGAAAAACTATTTTTACACAAGTTCATGTTTGTGAGTGAAAGGGTTCGTCATCTAGTACTTTTTACACTAAACATAGCGCTAGTTCATGTTCCATGAACATGACCTAGCGTGGTTAGATGACGATCCGTTCCCCTACTAGCATCCAACAATAATAAATAACCATAACAAAACAAGTTCCATAAATTTTACACTAATATTTACTCATTAACCAACATGTTCATCATTTTTAGTAGACTTTTAGTTTTGATCTCATATGTTCATGATTTTTATCCGACAAATTTCTTATTAACCACTTTAGACAAGATCAAGGGAGTGTTTAGAATCACTTACAACTAGCACAAGGCTAGGGAAGAAACTAGATGAAAAATGGGTGGTTAATAGCGTCGTAGAGAGGTCCTTGCGATTCCGTATGCACCGAGCCTCTTCGTATAAGCTCTAACAAATTGGGTTTTATGTAAAATAGCAAGGTTGAAACTTGAAGGTGGTGAGGTGAGTATGGTTGTGTTCGGCCGAGAGTAGCCAAGGGGAAAGAAATCATTTTTTTTGTAAAGTGTTGAGGTAATGACTTTGTGAACTTGCATGCAATTATAAGATCCATCCTCCACTATTATCCATTAGGTTTTATGTAGTTTAGATATTAAACAAAGTAAATAAAATAATCACCAATTGTAATGGTGTGTCCCTACATGGGATCGATTGGCTGAATTGGGGGGGGGGGGTGGGTAATTGGTTTAATTTAAACCAATTAGTTAGCACTAGTTTATTTAATTTAGGAGGTTAAATAATTTACTAGTGTGTTATTAAATATAACGGGTGTTAGGGTATTCGGGGACCCTAACTAGCTCAGAAAAAGAAAAACTATGTCAAAGACAATATATTTTTTTTGTCCCGGGTTAAGTCCGGTTGTTCGGTTGGACACTACTCCGTTAAAGTGCTAAATTACACTTTTTAGTACCCTTTAAGTACCTTTTTGTATCCCTTTTAATTCCCAACACTTGGGGAAATATTCTGGATATCACAACGAAATTTCTGCATAATATTCATATGTTTAAATGCTGATTTATTACTGAATTATATAAATTCTGCACTTAAAGTGCGTTTCGGGTGCTTTTTAGTGCTTATTTTTGCTTTCGTATTGCATATATATTATACCCTTGTATGTACTCTTGGGTTTTAATGTATTCTTGTCGTTGGACCTACACCTAGGCTCCACTTTTATTGTCTGACTGCTTTCTGCAGTTCTGTTGACACAGTGTGTCTTACCAGTGAGTTTACTAGTATTTCTGACGCAACGCTCTCGTTTATGCATAAAGCAATATTTTGTAGTATACAACGTGCATGAATTCACTTGTTTAGTATATGTTCAGACATTTCTGACAATTAAGCACATAATTGCAGTCATTAAATAACAATTAAAGTGTACGGAAATTACCGGTTTGGTGCCAGTTGTCACACCGTGTCCGAGCTTCTGCACAGGCTATAAATAGGGGTGCTTGGCTCACTTCAAAAGCATCACTTGGCAAACCACCTCTCTACCACTTCACCCACACTCCACCACCATCACAACACCCACATCCACCACCATCATCCATCATCCATCATCCATCTAGAGTGTGTGTAGTAGTCTCAGGATCCAAGATTCATAGTTAGAGTTCTTGTCAATCAAAGGCCATGTTTGCCTAAGTCTCTTACATCACTTGGTGAAGGAAAGCATTTAGTGTAATACTTTTGATTTTAATCTTTTCACACTTTTTATTTGGTTTTGTATTAATGACTTTAATAACTAGTTTCTTATGTTGAAGGTGAAACTTCCTTGTCATTTGTCCGTGGTGTCTTGACATTATTTTACTGTCTATATAACATAAAAGATTTTCACCATTCATATCTCTATGGTCTATATAGAGATATGTTGGCTACCTGGTTGGGGGTTAAGGGAATGGTTTGGTAAGGTTCTTGTGTCACACCCCGACCGCGTAAAACAACAAACCGCGGCGGAAACGTCGGGGAGTCGTGTGGCAGAATTATTATTTCAAAACACATGATAATTAAAGTTAAGTTTTACAAGCTAAAATTATTACATTGTCTTAGTTCAAACAAAACACATAACATAAAAGATGATAACTTTCTTGATTTTAGATTTGCTAAGGCCCAAGTCGCCCTAAGTGTAGCTTGCTCACATCAAATATTCGCCCCTGAAACATATGTGAAAGTAAATACGTCAGCATAAAAGTGCCTGTGAGTAACATAGGTTTAGTGTTGAAGATTCATGACTTTGAATGTTAAAAGAAATGTTTAACGAAAAGTAGTCATGAACCTTATAAAATATTTTCTTTTATAAAATCATATGAAAATCAAATGATATAAAAGAATAATGTATGGTCAAGTGAATAACCAAATGAAAATAATATGTATAAAATATGTCATGCCTTGTCTTTGTTGAAGTGGTTTAGATAACGCCACGATATGCAGTACAATAAAAGCACTTATATATAGGAAGTACCAGCGGCGTATCCACCATGCTTTTATCATATTATACACGTCTCGTTACTTAAATCACTTATTAATAATCATGAAATAATGTCTTGTTTAAATGTCAATGTCCAATGTCAAATGTCCAGTATAAACCATGTCTTGTATGGCGAATAAATAGTATTTACTCAAGCCAAATGCATAATGTCATGTATAAACAAATGTCTTATGTAATCAAAATGTCATGTATAAAACAAAGTCTTTGAATAAACAGAAGTTTAAAACAAAATTTATGTTTTGAAAACCATTGCTTTTATCGATATGAACATTTATGTGGTTTGTCTATCGCATACACTCAAGCCTTGAGACTGTCAGATAAACCCTTATCAGGATCAAGGTTTATAAAAAAAAATGTATTCGGATTCTGTCATTCCCCTTCCAAAATACCTAGAAAGCGGGAACGGGATTTGTCAAGTCCTATAGCGCTACTACATACTACCGAGCGGCGTGATCAATGTTAATGAATGTACTACTCCGTTAAACATACCAAATGTCTTTTTCAATGTAAGCATGTCATGAAAATGTCTTTGTAAAACCATGTAATAGGCATACTAAGTCAATATGCCAATAAAATGTCTTTGAAACCAAATGTTAGGTATATTAAGTCAATATACCATAAAAATGTCCCTGAAATAATGTATTATATGTAATATGTAATAAAACATGTATAATGTCATGAAAACGAAAAGTAAAGTTATGCACATATGCTTCACCCCAAAACATTTGAAAACGTAAAATAGGGGAACTATGTACTCACCTTTGGGTGCGTTTTTATGTGTTAACACAATTCCTCAATTTGTTTATTCGTCCTAAATTAAGTAAGAACGATTTAATAATCAAAAACCCACAAAAATACATAAGTTTCTCCGATACTTAGAATTTTCACATAACTTTGAGATATACTCGAAAAGTTATTATTGTTGATTATGTTGGTGTATTTATATATATATATATATATATATATATATATATATATATATATTTTAAAAAGTTTACGACTTGAACGATTTTATTGGTGACCCTCATCATGTTATAAGCAATATATCTACGATTTGCGCGTCGTAATATATATACTTATTGTGACATAAAATAAATATCGTAATACACATAATCTTGTCAACTATAAACATGTCATCATACACATATTATAAATCACATAACATCTTGTAACACATAAAACTTACCCATGAACAACCCATTCTAGTGTATATTGAAAAACGCCTATTTTAGCGATTCGGTAACGTTTTTGGGCGTCGGAAGTCACGTATGACTAACCAAAAACCAAGTAAACTTAATATAAGTTAAAATACTTAGTTTTATATCAACAATATCAGTTTACTTACTGGTCTAAAACAGTTTTATAAAAATCCTCCGAAATGCCGATTTTTAACCGTTTTACCGCATAGTTTTGCATCAAACATTACCCTAACCATCCCAAGTCGTAACGACTTGATATTTTAACATAACCCATGTTATTTACTGAATAAAATAGTGGTTATACTCATGATAGTGCAGGTCTCACATAAAGCACATAAATCATGCAAATTTCACATATTTTACCACTTTCTAAGCTATATGTACAACATGCAAAGCTATCAAACCTATGAAAAAGTCTCATGCCATTATAATATACCAAATAATGTTATTTTTAGTGTTTATAATCTGTTATAAAACATTTTTGTCATACAATCATTTTTTTTTATCATTTCTTGAGCTTTAAATCAACATGTATTCTTATGTACAAGTGTCTAAAGCACACTATCATATCATCATCATTTCATATGAATTTAAATGCATCAAACATGTAATTTATTCATGTTTACTTACTGATTTAATTGAACATTCATCATATCTTGCACAAATCATCAAACACTTGCATTTTAACTATCATTCAAGAACAAGCAACAACTTAAAAATTCTCAAATATGTCTAATAAATTTTTGGCCATTTACATGTCAAAATACTAACATTATTTCAAATTATAACTCATGATTCAATCACTCCTTTATATCTCTAACATATTTGCACATAATCTTGTTCATGCAAGCAAACATCCTAAACAAGTATTTATCAAAAATCAAACTCAAATCTCATACACACACACACACACACACACACACACACACACACACATATATATATATATATATATATATATATAAGGCTGAAGTTGAAAAGCAATTAGATCGTCAGATTAAAGTTGTAAGATCAGATAGAGGCGGTGAATATTATGGAAGACATACTGATATGGGTCAAGCTCCTGGTCCATTTTATGAGTTTTGTAAGGGCCAGGGGATTGTGAACCAATACACCATGCCTGGTACACCTCAGCAGAATGGTGTCGCTGAAAGAAGAAACCGTACCCTTATGAATATGGTGCGCAGTATGTTAGCCAACACTAATTTACCATTATTCCTCTGGACTGAAGCGTTAAAAGCAGCTGTTCATATACTCAATAGAGTTCCTTCTAAGTCTGTCCCTAAAACTCCTTATGAACTTTGGACAGGAAGGAAACCGAGTCTTAAATATATGAAAGTATGGGGCTGCATTGCTGAAGCAAAACTTTACAATCCTTTCCTAAGGAAACTTGACCCTAAAACTGTTACCTGTTTCTTTATCGGGTATCCTGAGAACTCTAAGGGTTATCGTTTCTATTGTCCTTCCCATGTCACCCGTATTGTTGAAACCAAGCGTGCCAGAGGGGAAGGTTCATTGGGGAACACTAAAAAAGTGGGGAACAGCGGGGAACCGACTCAAACGAACTCCGATTGGACTCATTCCAGCGGCGTTGGAACCGGCTCGTCAAACCCTAACTAAGATCTCTTAACCCTAAACCCTAAATCCTAACTCCTAAACTCTAAACCCTAAAGCTAAAAAAATAAGGCTAAAACCTAAGCTAAACCGTAAAATCTAAACTATAAACCCTAAAAGCTAAACCCTAAAGGCTAAACCTAAAGCTAAACCCTAAAGCTAAACCCAAAATCTAAACCCTAAACCCCAAAGCTAAACCCTAAAGCTAAACCCTAAGGCTAAACCCTAAAAGCCAAACCCTAATATATTTAGGGTTTAGGGGTTATGATTTAGGGTTTAGGGTTAAGAGATCCTAGTTAGGGTTCGACGAGCCAGTTCCAACGCTGCTGGAATGAGTCCAATCGGAGTTCGTTTGAGCCGGTTCCCCAGTGTTCCCCACTTTTTTAGTGTTCCCCAATGAACCTCACACTATATATATATATATATATTCGGTTATATATACACACATATATACTACCATTTTTTATTTTGTATCAAGACCCATTTCTTTTTAGATTTCAAGTTTGTGAAAAATTCAAAGATTCAAGAGAAACTTCCAATCATCAAGAACAACCAAGTATCAAGTGTATGATTTAAACATAAACTTTATACCTTCAAGATTCAAGTAAGTTTTTGGTGAGATTATGATGATATGGAGCTTGAAATCACTTGAGAACACCTTGGAAACTCCTTTGGATCTTCACACCAACTTGAAACTAGCTTGGAATGGAGTTTGATCTTCAAAGAACAAGATTGAAAGATGAAAATGGTGATGGTGGTGGGGTGTTACGGTTTGGGAGAGAGAGAGAGAGAGGAAGATGGAGTGAAGTGTGAAGTATGATGATCTTATATAGTGCTTGCAAGATCTTTCATATCTCAAAGAATCCAAGAAAGATCATGTGAATCAAAGGAGATATAGAGAAGATCAAGTAGGATTTGGCAAGATCATATAAGATCAAGTAAGATCTTTGATGGGGGCCACCATGACGGTAAATCATGAGGGGGGGGTAAGTGTAATTTTTTTTAATGGTAAATTAGATAGTAGTTGGAGGTTAAGTGTAATGTCTAGTGTTTTAATCCCGTGTTGGTGCACTTATGTCTGCACTTTGTCTGTATTCGGTCACAATGTAAAACGATGTCTTTGTTAGTCTGTAAGTTTGACCAAGTCAACCATCCTCCTGGTTTGACTTGGCCAAACAGTCAACATTATGTGTGTAAGATGTTGGGTCGAAGGATGTGTCATCGAAGGATCACTTATATCCTTCGATGACCTGCTCGAAAGATGGACCTTCGATAGATGGACCACGAAAGATCCCATCTTTCGTGATTCATGTTGATCATTCGAGCTGCTTGTGGTCGAAAGATGATCTTTCGACCAGTCTGCATGATCCTTCGACCAGACCTGTTGTGTTCGGGTATAAATACCCGTGTGTTGTGTTCATTTCGATAGTCGGAAGGTTGGACACTCAGACAGATTAGGAACACACACACACACTAGAGAGAGTTTGCAGAGCTGATTTGTAAACATTGAGCTGTAACCGGACCTTTCATACGTTTAATACAAGTGGTGTTAATCGTTGAATATCGTGTGTCGTGTTATTGCGTGTTCTATCTCGGTTTGCTATTTCGGTTGGATTCCGCACAACCGGAGTGGTTCGTATACAAGGATTAGGCGACTAGATCCTCCCCTAGCCGGACCTACAAGTGGTATCAGAGCCTTGGCTCTTCTCCTTGTTAAAACCGAGGTGTTCTTGTGTTTTTCGGGATTTAAAGTTCATATTTTTCTGGAAAACGTGTTAAAAACGGCTGAAATCTTGGTGTTTTGCTGGAAGTTTTTATAAAAACCACTATACTTTTCATACTCACATATTAAAAGTTGGTTTTTAGTGAAGTTTCAAGCAAAATTCCGGTTTCGGAAAACCTTCGGTTCATCAGAAATCTCATATTTCTGGGTTGTGTTCTTGATAAAAATACACTTTGATCTTAAAATTTTGATTTACCAAGTGTTTGTGTGTTGGAAGTTGTACTTTGTTTAAAATATTGATCATTACCTGGTTGGTGAAAACCTGCATGCTCAGACCTGAAAGATATGGTCTGACCATACTTTCTGCAGAAAGTTTCTACCAACCCGTCAACTTTTCACCAAACTGTCCGATTTGTCAACTGTGTCAGAGCTAGTTCGAAAGATATCCTTCGAAGTCGAAAGATCATCTTTCGACCAAAGGAGGTTCGACAGATAGTTATCCTTCGAGCATCCTTCGAAGTGTGAGACTTATCTTTCGTTCCAAGGAATACATTCGAAACATATATCTTTCGGTACACTGCTCATTCTCGAAAGACAAGGATCCTTCGACTGGGGAGTCTTTCGAAGTCATTGTTCGACACTCAACAGTGTTCATCTTTCGGTCTACAGTAAGTTCTCGAAGGATAAGGATCCTTCGGTGGGGAATCTTTCGAAAACATTGATCCTTCGAACCCTGTTGATCTTTCGAACAGGTGTTGATCTTTCGACCCTTAATCTGTTTGTGCTTAACAGTTTGTATTTTTCAAGTGTCCTTCGACAGGTATCTTTCGGCTGATCAAAAATGAATTCGTTGTGGGGTGTTCCGGTAAATACAGAGATGTATTTTGGTACTCCAACTCCGGATTCGGGTTCGCAAGCCAATGCTACATCTACCGGTCAATGGGCATTCGTATCAAATCAAGCTCCAAGTGTTCAAAGCATTTTGCTAAGCGAAAGTGAAACAGGAAGTTTGACTAAGCCTCCAAAGTTGATGCACTTAAGTGAATATCCGGGATGGTTTGGTAGATTTCATACGTACGTTCTTGGTCAAAATACAGAGTTGTGGTTGCGGTTCATCACAGATTTTGATCAAACAATAGAGGTTGCTGCATCATCTGCTGCTACATTTGCAGATCTTAACGAAGATCAAAAGAAAGTCTATGATTTGGAGAAGAAAGCATATGCCATTCTTACTCAGGCCTTAAACAAAGATATTTATCATCAATTCGTCAGTTTCAAGACAACGAAGCAGTTGTGGGACGCATTGAAGATAAGGGGCATAGGAAATGAAGCAACCCGTCAATTAAGAAAAGATCTGCTAAAGAAAGAGTTTGATGGTTTTGTTTGTATGCAGAACGAATCTCTAGGAGATTTGACAAGTCGATTTACTCATTTGCTGACTGAATTGGCGAATACTGGGGTTGTAACAACTTCAGTAGAGATAGTGAAGAAGTTTGCAGATGCACTGCCACCTCAATGGAGTAATTTCATAGAAATCATGAAGTACAATGGCACTTTGGATACAACAAGCTTCGGTGATTTTGCTCAACTCCTGGAAAACAAGAATCAGGAAGAAACTCTAAAGGCAAAAAGAGTTGCAGTGCCACAAAATCCTGAAATTTATTATGGAACTTCTAGCACTTCTGCAAAACCATCTTCACACGCTCCACTTCAAACAGCATTTGTGTCTAGCACGAGCTTGTATGGCATTCCTCCTCCAACAACAGATATGTTTGGAAATCCGCTTAATCCAGCTCCTCAACCAGCACCACAACAGCAACAGCAAATCAGAACAACTGATATTTTTGGGAATCCACTTCCTCCTCAACAGCAAGCATGCTATGGAAGTACATCATCTGCTGGTCAGCAATCAAAGCCAAATACAGTACGGCTCGACACCTCAAGCTTTTCAAAAGTTAGTGTGGAAGTAGCAAAGGAACACATGGAGCTGCTAAACACTGTGGTGAGCGCATACTGTGGTTTAGTAGAAGGTCAGATTGGCAACATTAATCTGACTCAAGAAGACTATCAACAGATAGATAAAGAGGAGATGGAGATGATGGATATTAAGTGGGCCTTTGCCAGTGCTGTTAGGCGAGCAAAGGATTTCATGGAGAGAACGGGCCGAACCAGCTTGGAAAGCAAGAAAGACACCAAGTATGGGTTCGATAAACAAGCTGTTAAATGCTTCAACTGTGGTGAACGTGGCCATTTTAAGCGTGAATGTACAAGGCCATCTCAACATGGGAACCAGAATCCCTTCAGAGGTCAAGGCAACCAGCAGAACCAGAACAGGAACAATGTTCGCACAATGGTGCCTGTCAACAATCAGACTCAGGCAGGACCATCAAATGCCAATCAGGCACTTGTGGTTCAAGTAGATGAAGGTTGTGACTGGTCTCTACAGTTGGGAAATGATGCTCCGGATGGAACGGCGTGTTTTGCTGAGATTGTCAAGGATCTTAATCACACCAGTGGTGGAGAATCTTCCACCAATGGCAGTGAATCTTCTGAGGATGAAGACTCTTCCGGTTATAGTGGAAGTTCAGATGAAGAGTCCTCCGCTTCAGGCGATGATCATGTGGATGACACATCAAGTGCGTCAGTCGATGCAAATATTGATGAGCTGTTGGATGAAGTTGCAGCAGGAATTCAAAGAAGATCTATTTTGGTGGATCAAGCTGCTTATTCTTCGTCTTCTCTCCATTCAGCCTTTATGGCGAATGTCGACAGTTCATCAAGTCAGGTATGTGTCGATGAACCCACTTCTGTTAGATGTGATAATTGTGATAGATTGCATGCTAGATGTGTTGATTTGGAAGCAAACATGTCTGAGTTGCAAGGCAAACACGATGCTTTACAAGCTAGTTTGTTTGAATTGCAAGACAAACATGTTTCTGTGAATGATAGGTGGTGTGAATTGCAAAGCAAACACGAGGCTTTGCAAGAGAAATATGATGTGACATTTATTCACAATCAGAAATTGACCGTTGATCTCTCAAAATGCACTGAAGCCAATATGTTTTATGGAAACCATGAAAAGGAATTTAAGTCAATGATTGAAACGTTAAAGAAAGATAAAACAGAGTTGACAAAAATGGTTTCCCGAAAACAAACTGACATTAACCTGTATATAACTCGTCTTGAGGTTATGCAAAAAGAAATGGCTTGTGTTAAAACAGAAAGTGAGGCGATCCGACTCAAGTTAGACAGTTATTTGAGTTCTAGCTATGTGTTGGATCACATCATTGATGTTCAAAAGGAAAAACGGGATGTCACATGCATAGGCTATAAGAAATGTCCACCACCCGTGAGAAACAATTTTGATGCTTTGCCTGATGAGGAGTATAGGACTCACTTTGAGCCATCTGTTCCTTTGGATGTTGAGGAATTTGCAGCAGGGCTCGGATACAAGAAAGAAGTATCGTCAGACTCAGATGTGTCAGCAGATACATTTGTAACTGCTGAACAGAATCAGGATCCTCCAGTTGTGGTTGAGGATGTTGATTCTTCTGATGATGAGTCTGATGATACTGATTCGGAAAAGTCTGATGCAGTGATCAAAGAAGAGGACATACCTCTTGAGAATCATATCCTATGTGATCCTCCCACAAAACCTGCTAAGACTGTTCCAACCGAGTCCACATCGGCAAACGAGTCGGAGAGTGTGGATTTGCTGTACACTCTTGTTGGTGATGATAAAATTTACTCAGACAAAGATTTTCCTATTAAGAATGTTAATCAATCTTTAATAAGTAAAGTCTTTGAAAATTCGACAAGTAAGTTTTTGGGAAAGACCGGACCACATGTTACAGTCACACAGTGTCCTTCTATCCCAAAGGCTGAAGTCAGAAAACAATTTGGGAACAAGAAATCACCAACAGTGCAAACCCAGCAAAATCATACCAAACCCAAAGGTAAGGCACCGACTCAGAGTCAAAAGAAGCCGAATCAGAAGAAGAAGAAGAATGTAAACTTTGTGAAATCGAAGGGAACGGACAAAATTGAAAAGTTTGCAAATCAATCTAACCTAGATTTTGTCCAAAAGGCAACAGTGATGAAAAGGAATGAACCAAGTAGTTCAAAACCTAGTACCTCGGGTTCACAAAGTTCATCATCGGCAAGACGACCACATGATACTTCGGGGTTTGTTGAACGAAGATCATGTTTTGAATGTGGAACAATTGGGCATGTCATTCGCAATTGCCCGTATCTTCATAAACAAAAAGACATAGTTGATGTTCCCCGTGGCCCAACTGACCGCAAGCGATCTGTTCCTGTAAAACAAGATCCCCGACTCATAAGAGAAAGGGAAAAGAAACAGAAACGCCAACAGGTCAAGAAAATTGAAAAGGCGATTAAAACCGATGTGGTTCACATTCCATCTGTTTCAGTTAAACCAGATAATTCAAAGTTTTCAAAAACTTCAAACAAACAAACTGGTATAACTCAACAGACCTGGAAACCTAAAACGGTTACTGAATCAGGGGGACCATCAAAATTTCCGAATCATCAAAAGGTGGAAGTTATTGTTGTTGATAAAAATGGAAGACCCAAGACCACAATGGCTTGGGTCCCCATCTCCAACTAATCGATTGAGTTTATGTGCAGGGTGTTCCAGGAGGAACTATCAGTAGTCATTGGATTGTTGATAGTGGGGCATCCAGGCACATGACAGGTGACATGAAGCTTCTCTACGACGTCAAATCTATTAGAGGAGGTTATGTTGCTTTTGCTGGAGATAAGGGTGGATATATAACGGGTGAAGGAATGATTTCCAACGGGGTTGTTAGCTTTGACAAGATCAACTTTGTGCAACAACTTGATCACAATCTTCTTAGTGTTTCTCAAATTTGTGACAAGCAGTTCTCAGTACACTTTGATGCTAATGGATGTTATGTGCTGAAACCCGGCTTCAAAATTCCAAAAGAATGGATTCTCTTGTCGGCTCCAAGGATAAATGATCTGTATGTCCTTGATATGAGCCAAGCTATCACAACGTCTGCACAAGCAACATGTTTCGTTTCCAAAGCCACAGAAAAAGACACAATCTCTTGGCACAGACGAATGGGTCACATTCACCTACGCAAAATGAATCATTTGGTATCAAATGAATTGGTGAATGGTGTTCCTCTCAAAAATTTCCATCTTCAAGACGTCTGTGTTTCGTGCCAGAAAGGAAAGCAAACGAAGAAGCGACACCCTACAAAGAAAGTCAACACGGTGGCTGTTCCTCTTGAACGTTTGCACATGGATTTGTTCGGTCCTGTCAAACACAAAAGCATTAGGAATGATCAATATTGCCTCGTGATTACTGATGATTATTCAAGATTTTCGTGGGTGGCGTTCATGGCACACAAGAGTGAAACCTTCGGTATTATCAAAAACTTGATCTTTCAGATTGAGAATCTTTACAACTTGAAGGTTAGGCGGATACGTAGCGACAATGGTACTGAATTCAAAAATCAGGCCATGGCGGAGTTTTGCACTTCAAAAGGTATTCTTCACGAATTTAGTGCAGCTTATACTCCTCAACAGAATGGCGTTGCTGAACGTAAGAACCGCACATTGATCGAGACTGCTAGGACTATGTTGGCAGAGTCGCAGCTTCCCATTCCATTCTGGACTGAAGCTGTGTCCTCTGCATGCTATACGTTGAACCGAGTCCTTACAGTCAAAAGGCACAACAAGACCTGCTTTGAGCTTATCAACAAACGGAAACCAGACTTGTCTTATCTCGAACCGTTTGGAGCTCCATGCACAATTATCGATCCTCATGGAAAGTTTGGGACAAGATCTATTGAGGGATACTTTCTTGGGTATTCCACCCCAAACTTAAGAGTCTGGAATCTAGAGACTAAAAGGGTCGAGGAATGGTCTGAAGTCAGAGTACAAAGGCACACTTTACCAGTCAGAAATCCTGGTCAGCCTTGGATGTTTGAGTACGATGACTTTTTCAATTCGATCAATGTTGAAGCCGTTGAAGAAAGTGCTGCGGCAAGGATGTTTTTCGAGAGTGATAATGCAACAGATTCGCCGTTGGTTCGTCCCATTATTGTCAATCAAGAACCATCTTCGGTGAACAATAATGCTCTCGACAATGAGGATTTTCAAGATGCTACCGAATTGAACGAATCTTCAGAGGATGACGAATTTCTAGATGCAGATCAAGGACCAACAGCAGCAGTACATGGTACTTCAGAAGGTACACCTCCAGTGGATGTCCCTCGAACAGCTGAAACTTCTGCATCATCCTCTTCGTCAATTCCGGGCCTTGAATTGATTGCTGATCTCAATCTCAACAATCTGGGTACAAATATTCCAGTTCCAGATTATCCAGAAACAAGGATTCATAATACCCATCCTCAACAAAACATCATCGGGAATGTACAAAGTGGCGTTCAAACAAGAAACATGTTGCGGAACAACAACAATGCAGGCTTGTATGCAACTATCCGAGAATCTGGTCAACAGAATGATTGGTCTTTCGCGTGTTATGTCTCACAGGAAGAACCAAGAACTTGGAAAGATGCTTTGAAAGATAGCTCATGGGTTGAAGCGATGCAGGAAGAACTGCAACAATTCCAGAAGCTTGGTGTCTGGAAACTCGTAGAGAAACCTGCTGGTTACAAGAAGATTGGTACCCGTTGGGTGTTTAAATGCAAGAAGGATGACCGTGGGATTGTTATTCGAAACAAAGCACGATTAGTCGTTCAAGGTTTTCGTCAGATTGAAGGAATCGACTACAACGAAGTCTATGCGCCTGTTGCACGTCTAGAAGCAATTCGGATCTTTCTGGCTTATGCCTCATTCAAAGGTTTCAAGGTATACCAGATGGACGTGAAGAGTGCTTTCTTACATGGTGTGGTAGAAGAAGAGGTGTACGTCGAACAGCCTCCAGGTTTTGAAGATCCTATCCATCCCGATCGGGTTTGGTTGCTCAACAAAGCTCTCTATGGTCTTCATCAAGCACCGCGAGCTTGGTACGCAACCTTATCTAATTATCTGCTGGAGAATGGTTTTCGCAGAGGTCTTATCGATTGTACTCTCTTCATCAAAGAACAAGATGGAGATCTTCTACTGGTACAGGTATACGTTGACGATATTATATTTGGTTCTACTAATGATGTTTTGTGTAGGGATTTCGAGCGTGTTATGCAGGATAAATTCGAGATGAGTGCTATGGGGGAAATGACCTTCTTTTTGGGCCTACAAGTACAACAAACGGAGTCTGGGATATTCATCCATCAGACTAAATATGTTGGTGACATCTTGAGCCGGTTCCAGATGTCTGATGCAACGCCCATCGGTACCCCATTGCCACAAAATCACGGAATTACTCCAGACTTGAAGGGTCAAGATGTTAGCCCCTCACACTACCGCGCGATGATAGGATCCCTTATGTACCTCACAGCATCAAGACCAGATATAATGTACCCAACGTGCCTGCTTGCCAGATATCAAGTGAACCCGAAGGCCTCACATCTTGCAGCTGTAAAAAGGATTTTTCGTTATTTGAAGGGTTACCCTGACACCGGTCTGTGGTACCCTAGGGATAATAACTTTGACTTGATCGCATTCAGTGATTCTGATTTTGGCGGATGCAAAATCGACGGCAAATCCACAACGGCTGGATGTCAGTTTTTGGGAAATCGCCTAGTCACATGGCAGTGCAAGAAGCAGACGTGCGTCGCTACATCAACATGCGAAGCTGAATACATTGCTGCCTCAAGTTGTTGCTCCCAAGTCCTGTGGATACAACAACAAATGCGTGATTACGGTTTTGAATTCCTAACTACTCCTATTTACGTTGATAATTCTGCTGCATTACAGATCACTAGAAATCCTGTGCAGCATTCAAAGACTAAGCACATCGAAATTAAGTATCACTTCATACGTGATTGCTTTGAGAAAAGGCTAATCGATGTTGCTTACGTCCACACCGATGACCAACGTGCCGACCTTTTTACCAAAGCTTTTGACAAATCAAGATTTGACTATCTTTTATTGGTAAACGGCATTAAGGTCAAGCAAGAGTAATCCACATCGGAAAATCATTTTTTGTAAATACCTTTGTGTTTTAAATTTGTCTTAGTTTATTGATTTTAGGGGGAGTAAATCCAAATTTGAAAATCCAAAAACATCGAAAAATTTCAAAAACACAAAAACAATAGAAAATCAAAAATGAGTTTCCTGGCGAGCAAAAGAGAAAATGATAGTACATCAGTGGTCTGTCTTAACCTCTTTAAACCTTAAATGAAAAACGATAAGCAGCTCTATATAAGATGTATCGGTAGGCTCACAATCATTTTAAAGTGTGCAGGGTGATATAAACTTAAACCGACTGAAGACCTGGGTGGGAACCATTCATTGGCATATGGTCTTAGTACCGAAATTTCGTTTGAGAGATTGCCGAGGTTCTGAGATATTCGGTCTTTATGCTGCTTATCATCTGGGTATCATGGTTGAATCTTTTACCGAAAAATAACGGGGACGCAAGTCTAGATCTTCCATGATACTATACATACGTGTACATACTGCATACGACCTCAATAAGTGATCAACAATCACATGTCCCTCAAAATAAGTGATAATATATCACAGATTCTTTCCGGGTGTCAAGTTCGTCTCTCTGCTGTACGAAAGTACTGACCTGTTCACGGACTTGCTCCTGTGCCCTCATGCATCGAAAATCAAGTTCCTCATCAATAAGTGATTATATCACATAGGACTTGTTTTCAAATCAAAATAAGTGAGTTTCTCACATCATATACGGTCAAACAGATGATAATCGGTATACTCACCGGTAAGATGAACCCTCGTGCATACCTTGATACGGGAATGTGTCGTGATGTGGATGAACACCGGTCGGTAAGTATAAATCATACCTTAACGTATCCCCTCGCCATGATTACATCTGATAAGTTGAGCTTAAGTGGACAACAATACCGATAATTGTTATAGGATGCTTATCTTAATGTTAACTAATTGAACAAAGAGAGTGTTTTGACATGACCGTACACTGATATGATTCTCTTACCCTCGAAACTCACAAAAAGAATGTCTGTATATATTTATTTACTGCTTTCAGTCTTTACGTTTGAAATATTCAAAAATACCAAAAAGATTTTATGTGTGTTTTAATATAAACTTTATAAAAGCCAAAAAGATTTTATTTCTATTTTATTTTCGATCGTACGATGTTGGAACTCGAGTCTTCGTTACCTGAAACCTGAACGAAAACCGAAAATGACTAAATCTTCATAAACGGTCGAAATTTGCAAGTATTAAAAGTTGAAATTGAAATTGATAAAAATCTTTAAACTTTCATACTGTCGGACGGTGTTTGTGTAAACAATGGTCACATGTGTGTCGTTTGCTTATGATATTCCAGGCGGTTGTTCTCATTACGCGTTTAGATTTCTTGCATGTGCAGATTCTAAAGGCTAGGAGAACATGGTCGATGACAAGCTTCGGAATGAAGACACGACGTGAAGGCACTCAAATGACAAAGATGATCGAGTTGCCGCTGACCATCATCAACACCACAAGGATCTCACTTCATAAAGATAAAGACTTTCACGAGCATAACTCAAGGGAGAGCTTATGTTAAGGGGGAGTTTGTCATCACACTTCCTACCTGAAACGGGGAGTTTGTTGATACACTTTCTGCTTTCAAGACGTGAAGACCTTGAAGATCCTCCGACATTGAAGACTTGAATAGAAGTCAAAGACTTGAAGACACGAGAACTTACAAGAATGAAGATCGAGACAAAGCAACAGCTGATTGTTGATAAGCCAGACAAAGCTACAGCCAAGGGGGAGTTTGTTGGTGCACTTATGTCTGCACTTTGTCTGTATTCGGTCACAATGTAAAACGATGTCTTTGTTAGTCTGTAAGTTTGACCAAGTCAACCATCCTCCTGGTTTGACTTGGCCAAACAGTCAACATTATGTGTGTAAGATGTTGGGTCGAAGGATGTGTCATCGAAGGATCACTTATATCCTTCGATGACCTGCTCGAAAGATGGACCTTCGATAGATGGACCACGAAAGATCCCATCTTTCGTGATTCATGTTGATCATTCGAGCTGCTTGTGGTCGAAAGATGATCTTTCGACCAGTCTGCATGATCCTTCGACCAGACCTGTTGTGTTCGGGTATAAATACCCGTGTGTTGTGTTCATTTCGATAGTCGGAAGGTTGGACACTCAGACAGATTAGGAACACACACACACACTAGAGAGAGTTTGCAGAGCTGATTTGTAAACATTGAGCTGTAACCGGACCTTTCATACGTTTAATACAAGTGGTGTTAATCGTTGAATATCGTGTGTCGTGTTATTGCGTGTTCTATCTCGGTTTGCTATTTCGGTTGGATTCCGCACAACCGGAGTGGTTCGTATACAAGGATTAGGCGACTAGATCCTCCCCTAGCCGGACCTACATCCCGGTTTATGGCGTTTTATATTATTTTTATTATTCTATAAAAATAAACTCGCCAAAATATTACTGAAATAAATATCAGTTGCCGAGACTGGCTGCGTTGTCTGCGTTTTGCAGTAGAAGCACTGTGTTGCGCAGTAACACGCGGTACGCGCTTAAACTAGAAAAATAACGTTTTTAAGCGTTTTAATTTATTTTTCAACACGAACATGATTAAAAATAAAATTTTAATCATAATAGAATATTTTTGGAATTTAAATATTATCCGGGCGGTCACCAACGTTCGTTTCGCAGTTTTGTCGCAAATAGTTCTAAAGTTCGAATAAACATGTTTTTGCCATACTGAATCCTTCGAAACTTATTTCTAAGTTATGTAAAGGGTATTTAGGGTATGTTTGGATTATGTCACAGTTCCGGAGTGTACATCGCGTTAAACTGATTATGTTTACGTAACGGTTTATGATTTCACTTCCAGAACAGGTTTGAGAGTTCGGAATTGAACAATGATTGAAAATGTACTAATGTCACAAATAATTAAACAAATATTGAAATTAAAAACACCATATTTTATTAAATACAAATTTGTTCGGAAATGTACAGGGATTAAAATACACAGATGTCACAGTCTCCCCTACTTTAGGAAATTTCGTCCCGAAATTTATTTAGAGGAAACTTGTGGGAAAAGGTGTGGATATTTCGCCTTCATTTGATCCTCTAGTTCCCAAGTAAACTCTGGGCCATGTTTGGATTCCCAGCGAACTTTGACTATCCGTATGCGCTTGCGCTTGAGTTTCTTGACTTGATGGTCCAATATTTCCACAGGTTTCTCGACGAAGTGCATCGTGTTGTCGACACGAATTTCATCAAGGGGGATGTGGAGGTTTTCATCAGCCAAACACTTTTTTAGATTGGACACGTGGAAAGTTGGATGAACATTTCCAAGTTCAGGAGGCAGCTCAAGTCTGTAGGCTACTTTTCCGATTCTTTCAACGATCTTGAATGGTCCAACATATCGTGGTGCAAGTTTTCCTTTCTTCCCAAATCTGATTACACCTTTCCAAGGGGATACCTTGAGTAGGACGAGATCACCGACTTGGAATTCCAAAGGCTTGCGTCGTCTATCCGCGTAACTCTTTTGACGGCTTCTAGCTGTTAAGAGGTTGTCGCGATTTTTCTTGACTTTGTCTGTAGTCTCTAGAATGAGTTCAGGTCCAGTGAGCTGAGCTTCACCAATCTCATTCCAGCAGACCGGCGAACGACATTTTCGACCGTATAAAGCTTCGAAAGGAGCCATGTTGATGCTGGAGTGATAACTATTATTGTAGGAGAATTCGATCAATGGAAAATGTGAATCCCAACTACCACCAAAATCGATCACACAAGCTCTAAGCATATCCTCCAATGTCTGGATTGTTCTTTCTGATTGTCCATCCGTTTGAGGATGATAAGTTGTGCTTAAATTGAGTTGGGTTCCCATAGCAGATTGCATGATTCTCCAAAAGTGAGACGAGAATCGAGCATCTCTGTCAGAAATAATGTTCAAAGGAACACCATGTCTAGATACAATTTCATCCATATAAATTTTAGCAAGCTTTTCAGCAGATAGATCCTCACGGATCGGCAAGAAATGCGCTGACTTTGTAAGACGATCAACAACTACCCAGATGGCATCGTGACCTTTCTTAGTGCGCGGTAGTTTGGTAATGAGATCCAAGGCAATGTTTTCCCATTTCCAAACCGGTATCTCTGGTTGTTCCAATAATCCAGAGGGATGTTGATGTTCTGCCTTAACCTTCAGACAAGTAAGGCATTTTGATACGTATAAGGCAATGTCTTTCTTCATTCCCGGCCACCAATACTGGGTTCGAAGATCCTTATACATTTTGTCTGCACCAGGATGAATTGAATAACGAGACTTATGAGCTTCATCCATCAACAAGGTGCGGAGATTGTCTATACTTGGGACCCACAAACGACCCATGAAATAGAATATCCCAAAGTCTCTCAATTCAAGCTTAGGTTTAATGTGACACGGTAATTCTTTACCCATCAAGCCCTGTGTAACACAAGTAAGCTGAGCTTGAAAGATGCGGGTTTGAATATCAGATCGAACTCGAACACAATGAAGCTTGACTCTTTCTTTTTTTACTTAACGCATCGGCTACGACATTCGCCTTTCCAGGATGGTAGCGAATCTCGCAGTCGTAGTCGTTTAGAAGTTCTACCCAACGTCGTTGGCTCATGTTTAGTTCTTTTTGATTGAAGATGTGTTGGAGACTTTTGTGGTCAGTGAAAACCATACATTTTGTTCCGTAAAGGTAGTGTCTCCAAATCTTGAGAGCAAAAACCACAACGCCCAACTCAAGATCATGAGTTGTGTAGTTTTTCTCATGGATTTTCAATTGTCTTGGCGCGTAGGCTATGACTTTATTCCTTTGCATGAGAACACAACCAAGGCCTAGATTCGATGTGTCACAATATACGACAAAGTCGTCGTTTCCCTCAGGTAAAGACAACACAGGAGCGTCGCAGAGTTTATGTTTCAAGGTCTGAAAAGCTTCCTCTTGTTTGGGTCCCCACTTAAAAGGTTTATTCTTTTGAGTTAAGGCCGTGAGAGGAACCGCAATCTTGGAGAAGTTTGCAATAAAGCGGCGGTAATAACCCGCGAGACCCAGAAATGAACGAACCTCGGTAGGAGTAGTTGGTGTATTCCAATCCTTAATCGCACTGATTTTGGCGGGATCTACATGTATACCTTGTTCGTTAACAATATGTCCAAAAAATTGAACTTCCCTAAGCCAAAATTCACACTTGGAGAATTTAGCGAAAAGTTGTTCCTTCTTTAGGAGTTCCATTGTTAGACGAAGATGTTGTTCGTGGTCAGCTCGTGTCTTGGAATAAATCAAGATGTCATCAATGAAGACGATGATGAACTTATCTAAATAAGGCTTACAAACCCTATTCATTAAGTCCATGAAGACGGCAGGAGCATTCGTTAAACCGAAATGCATAACTGTAAACTCATAGTGGCCGTATCGTGTGC
The DNA here is from genome assembly GCA_030545235.1 of Helianthus tuberosus. NCBI lineage: Eukaryota > Viridiplantae > Streptophyta > Magnoliopsida > Asterales > Asteraceae > Helianthus > Helianthus tuberosus. Next base: position 79,808,611 of record CM060441.1, on the reverse strand, counting down.
GGAAAGCAGTCTTGGGAATATCTTCTTCGGATACGCGAAACTGATGATACCCAGAACGTAGATCAATCTTCAAAAAACAGGTAGCACCCTGAAGCTGATCAAAGAGATCATTAATGCGAGGTAAGGGATATCGATTTTTGATGGTGAGTTTGTTAAGCTTACGGTAATCGATACACATTCTGAATGATCCATCCTTCTTCTTTACAAATAGGACAGGTGCGCCCCAAGGGGAAAAGCTCGGACGAATAAATCCTTTGTCTGATAACTCCTACAGCTGCTTCGACAACTCTTGCATCTCAGACGGTGCAAGACGGTATTGAGATTTAGCAATCGGGTTAGCACAGGTACAAGGTCAATACGGAACTCGATTTGACGCGCTAGGGGTAAACCAGGTAAGTCTTCAGGAAAAACCTCAGGATAATCCCGAATGACAGGGATGTCTTGAACAGTTTTACCCTTGTCTTTCTCCTCTACGACACGTGCCAAGAAAGCCAGATAATTCTTTCTTAGGTATCTTTGGGCTTGGGTGCTTGTCATCAGTTTAAGGCTACTGGCGGGTTTCTCTCCACGAACCTCTAAGGTTTCACCAGACAAAAGAGGCACACGAACAATCTTGTCAAAACAAACCACCTCTACGCGGTATTGGGTCAACCAATCCATCCCTACTATAATGTCGAAACTCCCAAGTTGCATTGGCGTGAGATCAATGGGAAAAAGATGATCGTTGAGGTTCAACTGGCAATTTCGAATGACGGAATCGAGTACAAAGGATTCACCACTGGCTAACTCTAATGTCAAGGGTTTTCCTAGTTTTGTTCTAGGCTTTGCAAGCAATGGTTCAAAGGCTAGGGATACAAAACTCTTGTCGGCACCCGAATCAAAAAGAATAGAAGCAAGTTGGTTGTTAACATAGAACATACCGTTCACCACCTCATTGTCGGCACGCGCTTCATTGGCATTGATGTTGAATGTGTAGGACCGGTTTTGACTCCGAAACGATTGCGAAATGAACGTGTGACGTGCGGAAACCGTACACGAACTTAACCTAACACACGTGACGTAATATAAACGTGATTCTATATAAGATTTGATAAAGTACAGCACCTCGAATCACTTTCTCTCTCTAGATCTAGAAAGCTCCAAATGACAAATGAGCCAAAAGTCCTAAACTCAAGTCTAAAGCTCCTATTTATAGTCCTTGGCTTTTAATGAGATTTCTCATTATTACAATTATGCCACCTTGCCTTTTTGTCTAGCTATCACTAATATAACGACTCGTTTTCTTCTGTTTCTCGCTACGGCTCGGATTGACGAAGGCGATAGACATAAATGCATTAACAGACTCCCCCTTGGATATTGTCGCAGTCAATCTCGTAGCTTCTTGTCTTTCTCTCTATCTTTGAGTCTTTTTGAAGCTTTAACACGTTTTCATCAACGTAGATCCCTCTTGATTGAACAGAATTCCCTGTGGATCTGTCTTCAGCTTCAGCTTCCCCTTTTTGTAGACTCTTTTCTTCATCAGGCTCCCCTTTCGTCAAGCTTCCGTGCTTTGGGATCGACACCTTGCTTTCCGTATACAAGCTCTTCAGGGATAGTTACATGGCTCCTTGAATCCATGCTTCCTCTTGCGTTGAGCTCGTCTTCAGACTCCCCCTTAGACTCAGCTGTCGGGATCGCAGTCTGGAACAACATCTGCAATTCTCAAACGTTTATAAGTAACAATGTTTTGAACATTCGACTATCCAGGAATTGTAATCTGGCTCTATTAAACTTTCTAAATCAAGATCCTGGCTTTAAGATATAATAATATGAATATATCCAGGAATACTTGATTCACTCCCCCTATCAACAATCTTCATTGATCGTAAACTGACTTTTTTTTTTTTTACAAATTTTAAGAATATAAGCATCCAAATCCCTCACAGTTAATCATCCAAGTCCAACTTAATGACCTTGGAGATATCACAAACTGTTTTTGATTTTTGAATAAAAAAAACTCAAGTTTCAAATTAATGAACTTGTTTTATTTTCAGAAACACAATCAGCATACTTAGATTTTGAAACTCAGCATCCTAGACATCGGTTGTCGAAAATAAAGTGAAATTCAAAATCTTTTTGTATTTTTCTGAAACATAAAGCAGTAAAGAAATATTTACAAACAATATTTTTTGTTTAAGTTTGCGTTAGAGGATCATATCAGTTTCTGACAAGTCACAAGTACCGTTGAGCTTAGTTACACATTAAGAATTAAACAATTCACTTAGATTGTCGATATACTGATCCACTTAAAATTTCACACAAATTTCAACTGATTCAGGATACGAATTAGATGTATTAAGAACTTAAACTCATTCATGTGTCCCACCTCTTGAATATACTCCCGTATCCAGATCCCAATATTCAGTCTTACAGGTGAGTATACCTAGATGATATCTGTAAGGGGTTAAATTGCGAAAAACCGTGAGAGCTCAGGTCAGAACTTCCGTTCAGCAGAGAGATGACGGCTTCGACTTTTGGTGTGTCCCCTTTAGAAGATATTTTTTACAACATCACATGATTTACATATTTTTTCAATGTTTCATCATTTTTTATGCTGAGGGTAGACTATATTTCAAGCAAGCGCAAAGTATTCTCCGGGGACTAGGCCATTGCTTCCGCAAAATCAGAAGTCCTGGGATAATACCCCAGATATCACTAAGCATAAAGACCTAGTATCTCAGAAAGAGGGGTTTGTAAATAATACCCGAGATACTAGGACTTTCATTTCTTTTCCAATTTTGTTTCTTCTTATAACCCAACCCAGCCTTCATGTTTTTCTTCTTGTAACCAGGTTTGTTATAAAAAGTTTTGTGACACTTTCCAGCAAATTTTGAAATTTCAGATTTTTCAATCTCAACCATTTTGAAAACTTTGTCAATCTTTTCTGAAATCACATTCTGAATCGGGAATACAACATCTAAGAATAATTTGTCTGATCCAATCATGGTATAAACCAATCCTTTTGAATCATCATCCAAATTTTTCTCAGATTTTGAGTTTTTCAGATATCCATCATGAAAATTACCTTCATTTTCATCCTGTGATTCAGATTTACCTGTATCAACTGACTCTTCTTTCAACACACTTTCAACGACCTTACCTACCACCTCTGAATCACTAGAATCATCAGATTTGGAATAGGTTACGTCAATGTTATCTGGCAATTGATCTACCATGTTGAAAGATTTTTCGACCTTTTCATCATCATAAAATGCAAACTTTTCCGGTGGTGGAACTTGATGAAACTCTGAGCCAATGCCCATTTTGTTTTGCTCAGAATCTTTTCCATCCGGTTTTATATTGAAAATTCTTTCAAGCACATATGACGACGCATGATAACTTTTCAACTTGTTGTTATCCTGTTCTAAATCAGCAATCTGACGCTTAAGCTTAGCAACATCCTCAATATAAGAATTTACAATTTGTTGCTTTATTTCATACATTCGCTTAAGCTCATTAGTTGTTTCAGAACAGTAATTTAATCTTGATTGAGCAAATTTCATTTCACTTTTCACCTTTTCATATGACTCTTTTGTAATGTGATATGCCAATTTTATTGAATCATATTCATTTTTCATTTCTTGACAAACATTTTCTTTTTGATCACATTCTTCTGTCTTTTTCAAAACATTTTCTTTTAAAATTTCATTTTCTTTTTCTAACTTTTTACATTTTTTCAAAAGTTTTTCTTCATTATCTATCAACACTTTTTCATTTTCAAACATTTCTTTGTATTTATTTTTGAAAACATTTTCAATTTTTGAGAACTCAAGATCTCTTGTTTTGAACTTTTTGTCTTTTTCAGTACAAGCACTGCACGTTCCCATGCATTTCTTGCACTGTTCGACAATTTTATTTATGACTTCAGAATCAGAATTTACCTCAGTGATTGGCACCTCGGTGTTCTCTGCTGTATCTGTCTGTAACATCCCGAAAACGGGTTTGGTAATCAAACCCCGTTAATACTAAAAGACGGGTAAAGTACCATTAGTGGTGAGAGTAACCCGATAAATATTAGGATTTAAACAAATGATCTTAATATTAAATACAAAGTTAACGAAAGCTTTTGTAGAAATAAAGTTTATAGAAGGCCCGAGTAATGGGATTTAAAATAATCTTAGTCATAGATTCCCCGAGCCCACTAATTTAAATAGGAATTTTTAACCTAGTTAATAAGTGGGGAATATCGTTAGAAATAAGTAGGTCGTGGCCTACTTAATAACGAACCAAACACGAGGGGTTAAAATGGGATAACTTAACAAAGTTATTTAATAAAACACAACACACACACTAAGAGTGTGTGTGTGTGTGCGTACGACCAGGGGAAGCTCCCCATGGAGCCAAACCCTAACCTTCAACAAATCCATCAAATTGAAGGATCAAATGAAGCCCAAATTCACAACCGAGCATGAAGAAACGATCACCCGAACAAGGGGATCATAAGGTATGTAAAATCTTGATGTTTGGTGAAGTTGTAAAAATTGGGTAATCATCCTAATCGCGAATTAGGCATGGATTAGAGAAGCTATGGCAAGATTAGTGATGTATATTTGCTTAGGAACAAAACCCTAAGTGAAAATCATACATAACATGTTATGGATTGAATGATTTACCACACTAGGTTAAGTGGGTTTTAATCATATGATGAATTTGAGGATATGATTGTGATTAGGATCATCATGCATGTTAGTAATCGGGAAATACTTAAACAATTTGCAAGTTTGAGTATTTGATCATAAGTGATAGTGGTGAATTTTGATGTTAATCTTGGTAAAAATAACTAGTTATGAACTAGTTGCAAATGTGTAAAAATGTATGAACATTAGGTGTTTGTTAAAATGCCTAAATGAAAACTAAGGTGATGAAATTAGAGTGAAAATGTGTATTTGAATAATATGGCAAGTTATATGAAATATGAAACAAGAAGAGTTCTAATCATCATGTTGATTTGAACTAATGTGGTAAATCATGTGATCGAAAGAAGTTAACTTTAATAAGCTAAGTTAACTAATCATGAAGTCGAATAGTAGTTTCGACTTATGAAATAAGTGAGATGGAATAGTCGTGAATAATTATGACTAATCTAACCATCTTACAATTTACAATGATAGTTTGACGATTAACAAGCTAGGTGAAAGCTTGGGAACGAAGCGGGTCAAACGAAGCAAGAGTGACGGAAAAGCATAATTTGGAGGTAAGGTAAGTATAGCTTACACTAGTCTTATATTTTAGAATATTCTCTTATCGTATTAGTTACGAATAAGATAAATACATAATCGAGGTATGATGTTCCGGCGTGTAGACGTATGGAACAAGATAATCGAGCATAACAAGAAACCATGTTGATGGTTTAAAAGGAGTTAAATTGGTAATTCGATCATTTTATGACAAATGGAAAATGAACTTTTGGGATGGTTACCTTATAGGGTAAACCAAAACAAACAATAAGGGTAAAAGGGTAAATTGGTCATGCGTTGACCATAATTATTGGTTTTGAAAGACACTATATGACGTAAGCCACGATAGACTAAAAAGCGTTAAGAAACGATTAATAAGTGAAATGACCGCACGGTGTAAACCGGAGCGAGTCATGTAGATGAGATGGTAATAAATATCATCTCGCCAACAAAATCGGTCACTTAGACCAAATGGGTCAAAAGGTGAAGGTATCACCTTTTGACAATAATGACTAATGATTATTGTCGAGTTATATTATTTCAGGAGTAAATGTCAAATGGGTATTAGCAACGCTAAGAATTAGCGGTTATAACAGCAAGGTATTAAAACGGGTCAATATATTGATCTGCGCCAGGTACGTGATATAGGGTAACACTCATTTAGAACATGTGGTTCAATGAGTGTTAAAAGTAGTCAAAATAAACATTTGGTTACTTGATAAGTAAACCGAATGTTTTAAATAATGAATATTGCGTTTGGAAAGCTTAATGACTTTTCAAACAAAATCATATGTTAAAAGAGGGTTTATGGGTCAAATATACTTTCAACGGTCCTTCATCGTAAATGATTGGCTAAATGGACTAAAACGCCCTTATAAGCTAAATTCGACAAACGACCTTTAAGGGTAGTTTTGAAACGAGATTTATGATAAAATAAATAATTGGAATAAGTGTAAGAAGCGAAAGATGTAAACCTCCAGTCAAATGACTCTATATGAGTCTTCGTCGTAAATTAGCAATCAGGCGAGAAAAACTCGGGTTATATAGATCACCTCATTAAGTCCACCACAAATATAGTTGTGGTGGAAGATTACTTGATAAGAAATGTTGTATAATAACGCTAGAAATGAATGAAAGCGATTTTTTTTAGCTTTAAAGTGCTTAAATACCCTTAATGGGTCAAAATAAGCACTTGAGCGTAAACGGGTTCTAACTAAGTAAGAAACCCATGATTTATGATTAATTTGATAGGAAATATTGAAATTATGATTCTCATGAGTTTATAGGTCAAGTAAACATGTTTGTTTGATAAAATCGCGAACGGGTCAAAATTTGGTAAAAATGGTAATAAGCCGAAGACTTAAAAGTCTTAAATTTTGTTAATCCGGATGTTGGATTTTGACTCCATATGATGAAGGGTCAAATTACAATCATGTAGGAAGAAACGGTAGGTCAAACGGATAAGCGGATTGAAAGATACGAAAGTTTTCGTGTCAATAAACGGCAAAATGGAAAGGGTGAATGCAGGGGCCACCGTAACTTACGGTGCTACCGTAAGTTACGGTGGAGCTGAAGGCTTTACGGCAGCTCCCTACTGATTTACGGTAGGGGCATGTCACACCAGGGGCCACCGTAACTTACGGTGCCACCGTAAGTTACGGTGGAGGCCAGTTGGAAATCTTTGTTTTGAGATCAAGAGTTTAACATTGGGATTCTTTTTCCTTCCATTATTATTACCGGATTTGTTTAGACACATTTTAATCCCCGTATGACTAAAGCATTTCATGTTTATGAAATGTAGGTACATTTTGGGATGCCGAAAGACGATCAAGCTCAACGAAGAACCGAACACGAAAAAGAAACATGCTTCCGCACTTTGCCTCGTCATAAATTTTAAATGACGAATCTGATCATGTTATGCCAAACAACTTATGATTTGTAAAAGTTTTAATAAATCCATATTTTTATAGTATGTGTAGTCTAAACTACACATCTAATTGTTGGTAATTACATGTAAAACCGTTAAATAGAAACAGGGTGTTACAAGTTGGTATCAGAGCCTTGGTTTAAGAGATTCAAGTATGGTGGGAAAACTATGCTTGGACTTAAACCTTATGCTCTTAATAAATATTGGTGTTCGGTTCGAGGCTTGATCGCAAATCCGGTAAGTACAAGTATGTTAATAGTTTAGTATGCTAAAGTGTTGTAAACAACACAAAGGGCTATCGTGTGATACACGTTACCCCAATTAAAAGGATTGATAGGGTTGACGAAAATACGCGCGTTGACGCGTATAGTAGAAAAAGCCTTGTATTATAATACGAGCGATTATTGAAGTTGACATTACTAACTCTTGTGAATGTTTTAATTGAAGGACACTCGCGTCTGAAGATGACGAGAGTTGAACGAATTGTGGATATGATGATGGAACGGTCCGAGATATGACAAGAAGAGCATACTCATCAAGGACCTAAATCGCTTAACGATCTCAAATAAGTAATGGCAAGAAAGCCTGTTAGGGCAAGCATTTACCAGGTGCACATTTAAATTATTTCATGAATAGAAATATGCAACAAATACGTAGAAACTGATAGTTGCATATGTAGATCAAAAACTTGGAAAAATCTGAATAGAATACCTATCCAGAATATTGTTTCCAAGAGAAATAAATAGAGGTGTTACTTACATGGGGTGTGATGTGAAAGTTATAAAAGGGTCATGTATGTCATGTGTTGATCGCCTACTCTGGCCAAGTAGGTAGTGAACACATGATACCATGAACTTTTTATGATGGACACGCTTACACCCGATGTAGTAAGGACGGGGTGAGTGGAACAAATTAAAAGTACCCAAATGAATCAGATAAGCAAAATATCTGATCATAATGTAAACGCACAGCCGAGTGACGGAAGCGTATTATATTAGGATAATGAGCCCGAGAGAAGGGACAAAGAAACATGTAAAATGATTAGGATATGCTTTGGGAGGGAGTGTACTTGCACTCGAACCCGGAAAATGCAAATATGCCTCTTAACAGCCGTTTTTGTAAAACGTCAAACTTGAGGACAAGGTCGGAATATAAAAATAAAAGCGATGGGATTCGCTAATACGATCAAATAAATTAAAACGAAGTCTTAATACATACCGGGATGGTTACTTTGATAGTGACTTCGGTAAGATACCCGATAGATGGGTAGGATTTTGAAAGTATGCGTAAACCAAGAGACGGGAACGCGAAATAGAAAGTCAAAAGACTCGGATTAGGAGTCATGACTAAAAGAAGATGAGAAATTGCAAACATAAATTTTGATAACTACGTTCAACTATTTTAAAGTTGAGCGGGTCGCATAAAGAATGAAGTTTGACGTATATAAGTGATGAAACCTCACGCGAATAAGTCAAATGAGATAAAAAAAAACTCTCGGTAGTGCAAGTAAGCGCAAACCGAATAATGGAAGCGCGAAGTATAAAGAACCGGGTAACGGGTCATAAAGAAGTGTAGGGAAGAACCGGGTAACGGTAAGCGTAAGACAAACCGACGTGTAAACGACGTTAGAAATCATAAAGTCGGAAAAATAATTTGAAAGAAAACAAATGTAGCCTTAGACTACGGTCGAGGTCAAATGAAATCCAAAAATGCAAAAGTAAATAATTCTAAACATAAAAAGGGGTGCTTCGACGCCATGTACATATACAAACATATATATTCATTTGAATAGAAACTCGAATAAAGTATGATCTACGGGATCATCATAACCTACGGGTTAATAATGTAAAACAAGAAAACTGGTTATAACTCCCCGCGTAAAATGATAACGGGAGGTAAGGTTAGTATTTAAGTGATGGGTTTCGCTAAGTTAATTGAATGGGTTAAAGCGAAGAGATTATGAAAGGTCTACGAGACTAAAACGACCCACGGGTCATGATTAGAAATAAATTATAAGGACTTCGCCCTAAAGAGGTGGAAGTCTAATCAAAATAGCCCATAAGGCTAAGTGATAAAACCTACGGGTTAAATTAGATAAAGCGAGGGAATCAGTTAAGAATCCCCGCATAAAACTAAGACTGTAAAAGAATAAATTATGGACTGTCAATATCCTGGTATGGATAATTGACAAAAGTTAGAGAAAAGATCCTAAAACTAAAACTTCGGTTTTAGTAAGAAATAACGTTTTTACAAATATAAATTCTGATAGGAATTTGAATAGTAAGCATGAAAGATTCAAGTCTTGACACTGATAGGCGCAAGACGATATGTTCGAAAAGTGATATTTTCGAAAATGAAAGGTTGATATAAATTAAACATGATGTGACACGATCATGGTCAAGAAATACAATGTGAAGTAGAATCACATTATAACCAAGTGAGCGGTAAAAAGTAAATGGACTAATAAGTCTAGTTAGTGAGATCGGTTAAGGTCAGCAATTCAAATCAAGAAATTTGGTTCGCTTGTAAGCGGTGGATTCGGTATAACTGAACCGAATAAATAAATTTGAAAATAAAAGAATTTGTTGCTAAAAGTGAAAGATTTCACTAAAAACCTTTAAATGGGTCAAAATAACGGATTCATAAAGAATTCGATAGTATATGAAAGCGATGGATATCGCTAAGTTAACTAAACTAGAGGAAATAACGAGATTACGTTATTTCAAGTTGCACTATGTCGTAAGAGATATGTAGACAATTAGTAACCAAAAAGATGTTACCATACTTTTATCGTAATACTAATGAATGGTTAAAAGTATAAGTAATGTTTAAAAGATTTCTCGGATAGAATACATTGAGTTTAAACTCAATAAATTATGTAAGAAAAGGTTTCGAGGACGAAACCTCTTTAAGGGGGGTAGACTTGTAACATCCCGAAAACGGGTTTGGTAATCAAACCCCGTTAATACTAAAAGACGGGTAAAGTACCATTAGTGGTGAGAGTAACCCGATAAATATTAGGATTTAAACAAATGATCTTAATATTAAATACAAAGTTAACGAAAGCTTTTGTAGAAATAAAGTTTATAGAAGGCCCGAGTAACGGGATTTAAAATAATCTTAGTCATAGATTCCCCGAGCCCACTAATTTAAATAGGAATGTTTAACCTAGTTAATAAGTGGGGAATATCGTTAGAAATAAGTAGGTCGTGGCCTACTTAATAACGAACCAAACACGAGGGGTTAAAATGGGATAACTTAACAAAGTTATTTAATAAAACACAACACACACACTAAGAGTGTGTGTGTGTGTGTGCGTACGACCAGGGGAAGCTCCCCATGGAGCCAAACCCTAACCTTCAACAAATCCATCAAATTGAAGGATCAAATGAAGCCCAAATTCACAACCGAGCATGAAGAAACGATCACCCGAACAAGGGGATCATAAGGTATGTAAAATCTTGATGTTTGGTGAAGTTGTAAAAATTGGGTAATCATCCTAATCGCGAATTAGGCATGGATTAGAGAAGCTATGGCTAGATCAGTGATGTATATTTGCTTAGGAACAAAACCCTAAGTGAAAATCATACATAACATGTTATGGATTGAATGATTGAATGATTTACCACACTAGGTTAAGTGGGTTTTAATCATATGATGAATTTGAGGATATGATTGTGATTAGGATCATCATGCATGTTAGTAATCGGGAAATACTTAAACAATTTGCAAGTTTGAGTATTTGATCATAAGTGATAGTGGTGAATTTTGATGTTAATCTTGGTAAAAATAACTAGTTATGAACTAGTTGTAAATGTGTAAAAATGTATGAACATTAGGTGTTTGTTAAAATGCCTAAATGAAAACTAAGGTGATGAAATTAGAGTGAAAATGTGTATTTGAATAATATGGCAAGTTATATGAAATATGAAACAAGAAGAGTTCTAATCATCATGTTGATTTGAACTAATGTGGTAAATCATGTGATCGAAAGTAGTTAACTTTAATAAGCTAAGTTAACTAATCATGAAGTCGAATAGTAGTTTCGACTTATGAAATAAGTGAGATGGAATAGTCGTGAATAATTATGACTAATCTAACCATCTTACAATTTACAATGATAGTTTGACGATTAACAAGCTAGGTGAAAGCTTGGGAACGAAGCGGGTCAAACGAAGCAAGAGTGACGGAAAAGCATAATTTGGAGGTAAGGTAAGTATAGCTTACACTAGTCTTATATTTTAGAATATTCTCTTATTGTATTAGTTACGAATAAGATAAATACATAATCGAGGTATGATGTTCCGGCGTGTAGACGTACGGAACAAGATAATCGAGCATAACAAGAAACCATGTTGATGGTTTAAAAGGAGTTAAATTGGTAATTCGATCATTTTATGACAAATGGAAAATGAACTTTTGGGATGGTTACCTTATAGGGTAAACCAAAACAAAGAATAAGGGTAAAAGGGTAAATTGGTCATGCGTTGACCATAATTATTGGTTTTGAAAGACACTATATGACGTAAGCCACGATAGACTAAAAAGCGTTAAGAAACGATTAATAAGTGAAATGACCGCACGGTGTAAACCGGAGCGAGTCATGTAGATGAGATGGTAATAAATATCATCTCGCCAACAAAATCGGTCACTTAGACCAAATGGGTCAAAAGGTGAAGGTATCACCTTTTGACAATAATGACTAATGATTATTGTCGAGTTATATTATTTCAGGAGTAAATGTCAAATGGGTATTAGCAACGCTAATAATTAGCGGTTATAACAGCAAGGTATTAAAACGGGTCAATATATTGATCTGCGCCAGGTACGTGATATAGGGTAACACTCATTTAGAACATGTGGTTCAATGAGTGTTAAAAGTAGTCAAAATAAACATTTGGTTACTTGATAAGTAAACCGAATGTTTTAAATAATGAATATTGCGTTTGGAAAGCTTAATGACTTTTCAAACAAAATCATATGTTAAAAGAGGGTTTATGGGTCAAATATACTTTCAACGGTCCTTCATCGTAAATGATTGGCTAAATGGACTAAAACGCCCTTATAAGCTAAATTCGACAAACGACCTTTAAGGGTAGTTTTGAAACGAGATTTATGATAAAATAAATAATTGGAATAAGTGTAAGAAGCGAAAGATGTAAACCTCCAGTCAAATGACTCTATATGAGTCTTCGTCGTAAATTAGCAATCAGACGAGAAAAACTCGGGTTATATAGATCACCTCATTAAGTCCACCACAAATATAGTTGTGGTGGAAGATTACTTGATAAGAAATGTTGTATAATAACGCTAGAAATGAATGAAAGCGATTTTTTTAAGCTTTAAAGTGCTTAAATACCCTTAATGGGTCAAAATAAGCACTTGAGCGTAAACGGGTTCTAACTAAGTAAGAAACCCTTGATTTATGATTAATTTGATAGGAAATATTGAAATTATGATTCTCATGAGTTTATAGGTCAAGTAAACATGTTTGTTTGATAAAATCGCGAACGGGTCAAAATTTGGTAAAAATGGTAATAAGCCGAAGACTTAAAAGTCTTAAATTTTGTTAATCCGGATGTTGGATTTTGACTCCATATGATGAAGGGTCAAATTACAATCATGTAGGAAGAAACGGTAGGTCAAACGGATAAGCGGATTGAAAGATACGAAAGTTTTCGTGTCAATAAACGGCAAAATGGAAAGGGTGAATGCAGGGGCCACCGTAACTTACGGTGCTACCGTAAGTTACGGTGGAGCTGAAGGCTTTACGGCAGCTCCCTACTGATTTACGGTAGGGGCATGTCACACCAGGGGCCACCGTAACTTACGGTGCCACCGTAAGTTACGGTGGAGGCCAGTTGGAAATCTTTGTTTTGAGATCAAGAGTTTAACATTGGGATTCTTTTTCCTTCCATTATTATTACCGGATTTGTTTAGACACATTTTAATCCCCGTATGACTAAAGCATTTCATGTTTATGAAATGTAGGTACATTTTGGGATGCCGAAAGACGATCAAGCTCAACGAAGAACCGAACACGAAAAAGAAACATGCTTCCGCACTTTGCCTCGTCATAAATTTTAAATGACGAATCTGATCATGTTATGCCAAACAACTTATGATTTGTAAAAGTTTTAATAAATCCATATTTTTATAGTATGTGTAGTCTTAACTACACATCTAATTGTTGGTAATTACATGTAAAACCGTTAAATAGAAACAGGGTGTTACACTGTCTGATCAGCATCTTTCTTTTCCTCATCACTAGCATCAATATCAACATCAGCAGCAACTTCCAAAATCTCATCCTTCACTTCAATCAAACTTTCAACCTTCTTCTCAGCTTCTACAACCTGCTGTTCTTCAGTGACAACTTTCTCAACCTCTTTATTCACCTCAACTTTTTCTTCAATCTTCACATTCTCTACTTTCACATCTTCAACTTTTACTTCCTCGGCAACTTTTTTCAATTCTTCAACCATACACTCAACATTCTTCTTCATTTTTTCTTCATCCCTCTTCCTCAAGCTTGAAGTCATAACATCTCTTAAGATTTTTCCAAGCTTTTTCTCATAATTTTTGTCTTTTACAACATTTGAATAATATTCGCCGACTCGAGGAATTACTAAAAGAACATCATCATAAACTATGTCCTTCTTGGAAACAACAGGTTCACCATTTCTGTTGACATAGCACTCTCGCTTCTTATCCCATCTTTTATAACTAACAGCATCTTCATACTCTTCTTGCATTTCATTAATCCTGTTTCCAGCCATGCTTCTTTCTCTGTATGTTTTCTCACTCAAAATCTCTTCTCGAGTTTTCTCTTTTATTTCAGCCATGATTTTATCTTCTTGAATTTCCTGAAACGAAACAAACAACAGTGATTAGATTTAAAAATTATCAAACTGCTGAATAGGACGGGTATCCGATCGAGTAATTCAACAAAAGTCAACAATGACAATAATCGGATGAGGATCCGCTCGGGCGAGTATCCGACGCTTTGACCTGAATCACAACAACAAATGAAATGATTAGGGTCGGGTGGTAATCCGTTTGGATTGCCACTCGATTCTTTGCACTTTAAACCTTTGATCAATATAAAATTCCTTAAATCAAATTGTGACCCTATCGGATGACTCACAATGTAAACAAATCACATGCAAATATCTCATGAATTGCTACATAAACTCAAAGCATCACGTGGCAGATCAACTTACATGCAATCAAATTGTAAATGGCCGACAATCAATGAGATATCGGTTTTGTTGTTATTCAAGATCACATGCAAATATATTTATATCAAAGTAATCAAGTGGTCATTTGATTAATTTCATTAAAGATGTCCGACAATTTTTATGATGACTAACTTCTCATTGGGCCGCAAGTTTTGGACAGTAAACTCAATCACATGGGCTGCAACAGATTATTCAGAAATACAAATTCATTTGATTGGGCCGAGATATATTGATTCACGTGGACCTTAAAACTTATATCGAATGGGCCGACAACTTTAATTGTTTACTTAATTCTGATTGGGCCGATGTATTATTTGACAAATAAGTCTCTTAAATCTGTCTGTACCACAAATACCCTTTATCACATGAAATCTGATCACATGAATATCTCAATTGATTAATGGACCGATGGACTGAACATGCAATCAATAATCAATAAACCCAAGGTAATCACGTGATATAGTATAAGAAATGTTGACAAACAATCTGAATATGCTTTCACACCGTACAACCTGAACAGAGTTTCAAACGATCTGGTATCAAACAATCAAATTCACTTCGTATAACCTTTCAAACGAACTAGGTCATTTCGTTTCAATTGAACTTTTCAAACGAACTATGTCACTTAAACGAACTGAATTGTCCAAACGAACTAAGTTCAATTCAAACGAACTGATGTACACACGAACTGCGATTCAGACGAACTGAGAGAGTCCAAACGACCTAAGGTTCACACGAGGTAAGTTCAGACGGACTGGGGTTCTGATTCAAACGGACTGATGCTTGCTGATCCCTTCGTATGACCTTTCAGACGAACTGGATGATACAAACGACTGTTTCAGACGACCTGAAGGAAGAACAAACGAACTGAACCAGAATCCATTCAAACTTCGATATCTGATGAAATTGAAACTGTAGGAATGTTCTTCGTCAAATTCCGATTGCAATGAAGTGATTTCTGTTCAATAACGTCCACTGAATTGCTGTAGATCTGAGTTTGAAATTCTGTTCGTATGATATGAAACAAACTACAAACGAACTGGTCAAATTTTTATCAAATTGAATGATTTTTAATCTGTTTTAAGATCTAATACTTTCACAGATTATTTAAAACGTTGTTACACATGATATACTTCAAAATCAAACCATTTTAACTAGAAAATCTCGTTCAATTTAAAAGAAACGTGAAGAAGAATGAGAAAGATGAAAAATATATCAAATCTGGATGAATTCGAATCTGAATCTGATGATTTTCTGTGCGTAATCGTGCGATAGATCCGTGCAATCGAGCTCCTGCTCTGATACCACTTGTAGGACCGGTTTTGACTCCGAAACAATTGCGAAACGAACATGTGACGTGCGGAAACCGTACACGAACTTAACCTAACACACGTGACGTAATATAAACGTGATTCTATATAAGATTTGATAAAGTACAGCACCTCGAATCACTTTCTCTCTCTAGATTCTCTCTCTAGATCTAGAAAGCTCCAAATGACAAATGAGCCAAAAGTCCTAAACTCAAGTCTAAAGCTCCTATTTATAGTCCTTGGCTTTTAATGAGATTTCTCATTATTACAATTATGCCACCTTGCCTTTTTATCTAGCTATCACTAATATAACGACTCGTTTTGAACTGTTTCTCGCTACGGCTCGGATTGACGAAGGCGATAGACATAAATGCATTAACAGAATGCTCGTCCCCGAGCCGGGTTCGCGTTAGCCAACTTCGGGCACTTGTTCCTGTAGTTAGTCAAATCTCCACAATTGTAGCAAGACCCAGGCTGAAAAGGAGGTCGTGCAGGATTTGCTGGCTGTTGGGCAGGGTTTTGTGCAGCTTGATTCAGAGCAGGAGGAGAGCGACATGTGTTAGCCAAATGGCCATATCTTCCACAGTTGTTGCAAAGACGACACTGAAGATGTGGTTGATGATGACAATTGCACTTGTTACAAAGAGGTGCAGTACCAACATACTGTTTCTTGGCAGGTGGTTGTGCTGGCTGGGTATGAGCAGCTTGATTGGTCTGTGCAACAACAACAAAGTTCTTGGAAGCATGACGCTTCCTAGATTTCTTCGAGGTTTCAGCTTTCTTTCCCTTCTTCTTCTCTGTCTTGTCAGATGGTTTCTTGTCACCCTTGCGGTGGAGTTTACCCTTCTTGACTTGAGACTCAGTCAAGGTTGCAGCTAGCTCAATGGCTTGTCTCACCGTGGTAGGGTTGCTGCCGGTGACAATATCCTGAACGGGATCAGGAAGACCATCTATGTACTTCTCAATCGCCTTGTCCAAAGGCGTGACCATGGTGGGACACAGCAGGCTCAGTTCTTCGTATCGGTCTGTGTAGGCACGGTTCTCTCCACTATCTTGCTTGAGATCGTGGAATTCGTTTTCCGGTGCCCTCTGTTCATGACGAGGACAAAACTCCTTCATCATAAGTGCACGAAGCTCTTCCCATGTTTGAGCCATTGCCACATCAGCACCCCTGTCTCTCATCACACCATTCCACCATGTAAGCGCCCTTTTCTGAAACACACTTGACGCGAACTCAACATTTCGCTCATTCGGGCATTGAACGTGACGAAACGTACTCTCGAGACTCTCGAACCACTGTAGGAGCCCAGTTGCTCCTTCTGACCCAGAAAACTGAAGCGGTTTAGCCGAATTGAAAGTCTTGAAGTTGCACGGAACAAGTGCGTTGTTATTGTTGTTTGCTTGGTTTAACTGAGTTACTAGGTTCGGGAGTACAGCACCAATTTGCTGAGCGATCAAGGCTGCCATTTCGGCGTCTTGGGTTTGATCACGTCGAGGAGGCATCTAAAAGAAAAGGAACACAAGGAAATGTGTGAGATTGACATAAGACAATCAAAAGGAGTATTGGAAAAATCGACAACACAAGGGATGTGACAACCCTCAAAATTACAGGTATCCGTACAATTAAGTAATTATTAATTTGTGCTTAATGACTGTGCTTGATTACAACTGATGATTAAACTACTTTCTGATTTCTGTTACATACATACATATGCATCACATTTCATACTGTCACTCCATTTATTACACACAAACTATAGTGACAAACTTGATGCACAAAGCACAGTTAGCACAGTGAGCGGATAACTCAGAAACATGCTGACAATGCCAGCACATAGACAGACAATATATTGAGGCCCAGTATGAGCCAGAGTTAAGGTACTACACTAGTAGGGAGTGCAGGGAAGTAAGGACCATAAAACTGCGTCACTAGGTGATAGTTTAGGTGCCGGAAAGTGCCTAAAACCCATTCAATGTGCAGGATTCTGCATTTAATAACAAAATTCAGCATTTAAACATGCTAGTCACTTGCAAAAATATGGCAAAATGGTCCTGTATGCTTTCCTAAGTGTTGGGAATTAAAAGTGTCACAAAAAGTAACATAAAGGACACTATACGGAGTAACTTAGCACTTTAACGGAACGGTATCCAACCGAACAACCGGACATTACCTGGAACACAAAAATATTGTTAAAAACATTGTTTTTATTTTTCTGAGCTAGTATTGGTTCCCGAACACCTAAACACCCTACATAAAACATCCTACACATTAAACACTAGCTCTTACACTTAACACCCCATTAATCACCTACTTGTCATCAAACTTTACACTTAACCCCCCCCCCCCCTTATGTTGTAACCGTCCCCATGGGACCCCACTCACCAAAGACTTCATCAAATCTTCTAGAATCCTTTCTTGGAACTTGCAAGATCTTGAACTAGATATGCAAGTACTTAGTGGGACATATAATCCATTGGGTATTAGCATTAAGATTATAAATAAACACTTATCCCTTACACTTAAATCACCAAAAATTCTTCCTTTCTCCTCCCTTGAACTTTCGGCCGATCCTATCCCCCACCACCACCAATTTTTGTGTTGCAATCCCAAGTATTCCAAGGTTATTACAAGGTGCAAGGAGCCAATTTAGAAGGTGTGGAACACTCGGATCGTGAAGGACCTCTACCACAAGCTTTTATCCACTCATTTTCCCCCATTGATCTTCCCTAGCTTTAAGCTAGTTGTAAGCTTCTTTGATCCTTATTTACTTCATAATTATGGTGGTTAAAAGGTTATAGTATGATGAAGATATATGAACACTAAAAGAGCATGAACTTAAAACTTGAACTTAAAGCTTGAACATAATAATGAAATAAGATGAAATCTTGATGAAATAAAGTTGTTTTGATTATGTTGTTGATTACTTGATGATTGCTTGTTAATATGATGTTGATCATCATAATTGAACTTGTTAAAGGAAGATTAAAAACTTAAGTTAACAAGTTAGGAGGTGATTAGGGGTTTACATGAAGGAATCACCTACATATTTAGACATAAACTTGGTAACAAGATGATTTCTTGAAAAATATGTAAACAAAGTGAGTTGATGATCGTATGGATCCGAGGTTTACAAATGGTTTTTCCTAAATGAACCAAGTTAAAAAGACGACTTTTGAAAGATCATGATTCTTACACTATTTTTGGAAAGAAATAAGTATATGGATACTAGTACAACAAGAAGATATGGTAAATAAATATTTTTGTAAAAAGTATTCACAAGTTGTGAACATCTAAAAATCCCGAGAATGAGATTTTAACAAAAGTAACACACTTTGGAGGGTAACTAAACCCACTAAACACCCTACTAAGTTACTACGCGATTTTATGAAAAACCAAGTTCATGTTATTATATAAAACGCATTGTTTTTGCACTTGAAAGATGTAATATTGTTTAGTGACTTGTTGATGATAGTTTGGATGAGTTTTTGGAAAAGAAAATGATATGCTTATTAGCATGGACACCTCCGTTTACAAAGGAAACTTTGGCGAAATTTTCTAAAATTCCAACACTTAGAAAATATTTTCCAAACAAGTATTACAAGCATACTTTTAACTTTGTTTTTCAAAATAAAATTCGCCATAGGTTTTGTTACAAAAATACAATGTATCGGAGGTTGGTTTTTGTAAATAAAAATGGGTAAATATATATTTAGAATATATATTTTATACTAAGACACTTGTGTGAATAATTGTATATTTTGTGAACTAGTTATATTATTTTAGGGTAAAATAATATAACTTAACAAAATACCTTGGCATTTACAACTCCAAAATAATACCAAAAACATCAAGGAATAAAATATTTAAGTTACACACTTGGTATTGTGAAACCGAACGCGGAAACGTAACTTGTGAAATATTCCAGAAAATACTCTTACACATATATTTTTGGTAAAATATTAGTTTGGAAACTAAAGAAGTAAAAATATATTATTTTTAGGAAAAATATATATATTTTAGGAATACGTTATTTTTGGACAAATAAGTTAAATATATCTTTTTAAGTGGGACTTAAAAATATATTTTTCGAAACTACAAATATACATGTATAAATACCCCCATCATTGGGAAGGAAATACGAAGTTAAAATACTTGAGAAGTAGAAATACGAAATATTGTTTAACAACTATTCCAAACATTAACTATAATTTAAAGTTAAAATAATTATTTTAACTAATAATTATAACTTGGAATAATTCTGGGAACACAAGTAACGTAACTCAAAAACCTTCATACTAAGCAAAGGCACGGCCCGTTCGTCTAATAGACGTTAGAACACTGTAGGTAGTCGTGTTTGCTGAGGAGACTTGGGTTACACATTCGGAAGACGCAATACTGTGAGTTCATGTCCCCCTTTTCTTTAAACTGTTTTGTTTACTTACTTTGGGGGTGAAATACATGTTACAAAGGGATACTTACAATACTATTGGTATGATTAGCCTAGGAAAGAACCATAGATCATGTGATAGGGTAGGCGGATACTTAGGACCATTAATCCTCGTATCAGGACCGAGGGGCATGAGTGATAGATCTATTTGGGTGTAGCGAGCCCACACCCATGAGGCCGGGGAGGCCCATAGAGGTGAACTATGTCTTCCAGCCGGGAGCCCGGTACAACTTTGCTAGGTTTGAGTCTTCCTACACCGTCACACATATCAGTGGCCTTGCAAACCATTGGTGATCTTTTCCTTGTTTGCAATCATATCGGGACATACATACATACACAGTTTACGAAGGTTTATACATACTCACTTACACATGAACTCGCTCAACTTTTGTTGATTTTTCAAACTACATGTATTTCAGGGAATTAATCGGATATGGCAAGTGATGCATGTTAGACAAGCTGCGTACTAAATAAAGATGTCATCCAGGGTTGTAGGGTTTGGGAGGTGTAACCTCTTCCTGGACGGGTTACATGTCTCTAAACCTCGTTTTATTGAAAGTCTTTTGTTGAGTCTTATGAACTCGTTTTAAACAAGTCATGGTTTGTAACTTATTTTGGGGTTGATGTTTCAAGACAAGTATGTTATGGTATTTTCTAAACTATATTAATGGATGAACATCTCATGTTTTTTATCATATAGCATTGTTATGATTGTTGCTATGGTATTAAGAGGTCACACCAAATTAACCACGCTTCCGCAAAAGTCAGGGTGTGACAGCTTGGTATCAGAGCCTCGATCATAGCGAACTAGGATTCTTTCTCGAGTCTAGACTATGATCATCAGGGCTCTCACGAAAATGTTTTCAAACATTTTTGCATTGCACTAAACGTCCAGATCCAGGGAACAAACATTTTTTTACAAACAAAAAGGCACAAATACACATTTCAAAATTTATATTTCAGTCTTAGAGACTGAGGGAGTTCAGTCTTAGAGACTGAGGGAGGATCAGTCTTAGAGACTGAGGGAGTTCAGTCTTAGAGACTGAGGGAGGATCAGTCTTAGAGACTGAGGGAGGATCAGTCTTAGATACTGAGGGAGGATCAGTCTTAGAGACTGAGGGAGTTCAGTCTTAGAGACTGTAACAACCCGCACTTTTGTGCGTTGTTACTACTCGATATACTCGTTACGCCTAGCACCAGAGATTCGGATCATAATGTAACTATATCGCATACATCGATATTCGAAGGATAATCGCATATTTTCGCAATACATTATCACTATACTACACTGATCACAAACACTAACACTCATGAAGACACTGAGTGAGGACCTATTCTACCCTCCTCGGTGGCCGTGATGTGTCGAAATGCAGACAACTAACGCTAACGAAGACTCTCGGGTGAGTGCTGTAGCCCAGTCGTCGTGACGATGATGACAATACGAGTGAGTGGTACCCCGTCAGTCTTTGTGGCACAAAACACAATAACGTTCACGATGACATCAAGAAAGGACCTATACTACCCTCCTTGATGGCCGTGAAACGTCGCTACTAATCGCATACACGAATCGAAAACCGATTGTTAATTATCGAAACTTTGGAATATGGATACGTAAATACGACCCCTAGTGATATATATATGAATATATAATAATAATATAAAAAGCACACACTTCAAGGTCGATCGCAACGCTAAAAAACGGAGAAATCCATCGCGTCGGAGTGGCCATCCGGACGGATAGCCGTCCGGACGGATGGGCCATCCGGACGGATAGGCATCCGGACGGATGGGCCATCCGGACGGATAGCCATCCGACCCAAAATCCACTTCAGCTCTCTGTTGTCTATAAATAGCCTGTCACACCACTGTTTAAGTGATGTGACAGCTCCCACTCGACCAGACATGCTTCAAGACCCTTTCGTCTCGATTCCTCGCGATTCCGATAAGATTTCAACCTAGAAACTTGTACTTCTATGATCTACACTCCATTCTACATCATTCTATCTTTTAAAACTCAATTTCTAACCGTGAAATCTGCTGATTTGAGGCGTTTTGAGGTGATGTCACCAAGAGTTCTTATGAACTTCAAGTTGTGACCTCATCCCACCATAAACGACTCAGATCTGGGTGGTTTCCACATGTTTTGATAATAAATCTCACCTAAATCTGTGTATCTAGCCAAGGAACTGTGCGATTTCGAGTTAACCACGAGAAACCGTCAAGAACGGCCAGTTCTGATGGAGCGGGGTGATTCCCGGCCGTTAGAGCGGGTCGGAACTGATGGAATTTCAAGTGTTAGTGCGAAATTACACTGTCCCGGTAACTCCGCACGTATTCCTTCCGATAAACACTCAGAAACAGTGTTCAGAATGCAAAACAGACGTGTCATCCGCACAGATCACATGTCATGCGCACGGATCACATGCCATCCACACGGATCACATGCCATCCCTACGGATCACATGCCATCCGCACGGATCCCATGCCATCCGCACGGATCCCATGCCATCCGGATGGATCGCATGTCATCCGGACGGATCGCATGTCATCCGGACGGATCGCATGTCATCCGGACGGATCACATGTCATCCGGACGGATGAGCACTATCCGACCAAATAACTAACTTTTCGACGCCATTCTCGCTTAACCGTGCATCGTTTACTATATCCTTCAATGATTTAACGCAGACATACGGATCACATGTCATCCGGACGGATCACATGCCATCCGCACGGATCACATGCCATCCGGACGGATCGCATGTCATCCGGACGGATCACATGTCATCCGGACGGATGAGCACCATCCGACCAAATAACTAACTTTTCGACGCCATTCTCGCTTAACCGTGCATCGTTTACTATATCCTTCAATGATTTAACGCAGACATACCCGTAACCAACCCAATCAAGTTGCATTCTCGCTAAATACGCACTGTGAGTATACTTGAACCCCTTTTAATCGCATTTTGGGTGTAACATACGTTTCTAACAAATCGAACTTATCAAACGAATTATTTAATCAAGTGAATTATCACTGCGAATGACTGTTATGCATAGATATACGTGATGCTAGTTGCATATGTGCTAGGGCTTATACTCGCGATGTCCCACCATGACTAGTATAGTACTATTGCGCCCGACGGGGTCTAGTTTGCCATCGCATATTCGAGCATCGAGGACTTAGTTGGTAGTATCAGCTTTGTGAGTGTATATGTCAAGCGTTACGTTTATGCATGTGGAAATTCGCTACACTTTTATCTATTACGCTATACATATCAAACCTGTATACTCGCCAATACTTTTGTATTGATAAATATTTTTAACGTATGTTGCAGGTTAG
Source organism: Helianthus tuberosus (assembly GCA_030545235.1). NCBI lineage: Eukaryota > Viridiplantae > Streptophyta > Magnoliopsida > Asterales > Asteraceae > Helianthus > Helianthus tuberosus. The sequence goes on along the minus strand of CM060441.1, from coordinate 79,785,126 downwards.
ATCGCAGACTATATCAAATCAAGCTAGGAAGTCTAGAAACTCAACTAAAATCTAGGTTGTCGGATTTGTATTGTTCGAGAGGACAAGAAATCTGTGATAACTTATGTGATTGTATTATTTGTTAGTATGGGATAACGAATGTATTAAATATTATCGCAACATAGTTGTTATGGATTCTCTTGAGCAATCTGATTCGCCTAGTGCCGCGCCCCGATGATTCCGCCATCGGTTGGGGTGTGACAGAGACTGAGGGAGGATCAGTCTTAGAGACTGAGGGAGTTCAGTCTTAGAGACTGAGGGAGGATCAGTCTTAGAGACTGAGGGAGGATCAGTCTTAGAGACTGAGGGAGTTCAGTCTTAGAGACTGAGGGAGGATCAGTCTTAGAGGCTGAGGGAGGATCAGTCTTAGAGGCTGAGGGAGGACCAGTCTTAGATGCTGAGGGAGGACCAGTCTTAGAGACTGGGGGAAATTTAGTCTTAGAGACTGGGAGGTTGGTCTTAGAGACCAGGGATTTAGTCTTAGAGACTGGGAAAGTTGGTCCTAGAGACCAGGGAGTTGGTCTTAGAGACCAGGGAGTTGGTCTTAGAGACCAGGGAGTTAGTCTGAGAGACTGGGTGGGATAGTCTGGGGAAGACTAGGATGATTACTTGCTTACATTGTTGTGACTTACATGCTTACTTGATTACATGTTGATATATGTGCATATGTGTGGTTGTGTTACAGACACCATGTCATATTCTTCTGATACTGGAGTGTCAGACACACTGGACCCTATAGCGATAGTATCAGATGACGAGATTATCCCTGAGGATGAGGTTTATACATCTGACACCACGAGCACCGACGAGGATGATTTCCAGCCATTTGCCCTACCGGACTTTGGAGACGACATGCCTTTAGCTGATGGTCTTTTTGACGGGGATCTCCCTCTTGTTCAGATCCCTGCTCCTCTTCCTCTCGCGGCAGTTCCTGTTGAGGATCTGCCACTTGATGCGTTATCTGATGACGACATCGATCTATTCATCGAGGGTCCCCTGGAGGGTGACCAGGATGGCGGGGCCCCGATGGATGACGATATTCCACTTGCTGGTATTCCCATTGATGACCCTGTTGTTCCTGTGGTTGAAGTTCCTGCTGTTGATGTTGTTGTTTTGCCACCTGTCAAGGCTCCTGTTGAGGAGGCCTTATCCAATCCGTCTAGTCCCGACTCGTTTGAGTATGTATCATCCGCTACTCTTCACGCCCAGGGCGTGCAGCACTACTCCACCGACACTGATTCAGACATGGCGATGTCTGCTGCACCCGTTGTTCCCCATGACTTTGACCCGGATCCTGAGGTTAAGTTTGTATCTGCTGATCATGAGCTTGCTCCCATTGATCCAGAGCCTGTCATTGCTCATGACCCATTACCTGTGCACGACCCTATTCCTGTCGATGTTCCAGTAGTTGCACCACCGGTTGTTGATGCACCAGTTGATACACCACCAGTTGTTGATGCCCCAGTTGTTGCGCCCCTGCCTGATCCTATGCCTATGTTTGTTGACCATGCACCTTTTGCCACACACATTGATCCTAGGTACGCTGACACCCGTAACGGGTGGATTGAGTATGACGATGATTATCCTCTTTTTGTTCGGTCAGTCACTCCCCCTTCTGCACCTGTTTTTGCACCCTCTGACGTCCCACAGTTTCACCCTCACATATCAGACGTCCACCGCACAGATTTACCCATCACTTTTCTCCAGGACATACCTCCTCCCCGTCCAGGGGAAGGACCTTCTTCTCAGCACCATGACCACGTACCACCTATGACAGCAGCCTTTCCGTTTATACCACCATTTGCACCTACTGCACACACTGCATCTCCCTTTGCACCCACGGGCGAGCCATTTATGTGGTCTTCGCCCAATGTCATGCCTTTGACAGATCCATACCATCCTTTTCATGTTGGGTATACGACGGATGATATACTACTATCCTTGCAGTTACAGCAGGATATGTTGAGCCGGAGAGTCGCTGAGCTGGAGAGGATCCCGCGCCCTCCACATTTTGTTGATCCATCACAGTCTGCTTTTCCACCTGCTCCATTATTTCCTTATCCAGATTATCACATCCGATTCCTGACGATGGAGCAGCAGATCACTTGTTTGTTGCGTTTTATGCATGCACTCGAGGAGGATTTGGTGCATCTGTGCCGTTTGCTTTTCATTCCTCCACCACCTCCTCCTCCCCCATCAGCTTGAGGATTTTTGGTTTGTTGCAGGTAGCACTACTTTTGATGAGAATTCAGATATTGAGCCTGACTGCACAGCATTTTGAAGACCACATGATGACTTATGACTTTTGACAATTGATTTTTGGTTGTTGTATATGGTTAGACGATTCAGACAAGGGCGATGTGACCCTTAGTCTTTTTTTATGTACAATACATTTGTGAAACTTGTAAACACTGTATTTGTGGTCTTGATTATATGATAGCTCAATCGCAGTATTCTCATTATATGCGTTGTTGAATTATTTGTTTTGTGTTATAACATGGGATGTTATGTGTTATGAGGTTGATGGATGTTATTACATATGCATATCACTTACTTGCTATACCTACTATAACCTGACCGATATGGTCTTCTTTTAGAAGATGCCTCCATAACGAGACACACGTTTGCCTACTACTGAGGCAGAATTGCAAGCAAGGATCTCCCAAGCAATAGCGGATTGCGAGGCCTCACGCGCCGAAACCAGCGGAGGTACCTCAAGAAACAACAACCCACCACATGGCTGTACCTACAAACAATTTCTGAATTGTAAGCCCTTAAATTTCGATGGCACTGGGGGTGCTGTTGCTTTCGTCAGATGGACGGAAAAGACGGATTCTGTTTTGAGGATGAGTAAGTGTGCTCCTGAACAACAAGTTACTTACTTTTCAGGGCTTTTTCTTGATGGTGCTTTATCCTGGTGGAATCTTCAAGTACAAACCCTGGGGGAGGCGGCGACGTATGCATTGACATGGACTGAGCTGAAAGAGCTCATGCGGAAGAAATACTGTTCACGGGCCGAAATACAGAAGCTGGAAACTGAATTTTGGAATCTCAAAATGGACGGCCCAAAAATTGCTGAATATGTACAAAGATTCCATGATTTATCCCATGTGGTACCCTACATGGTTAGTCCAGAGTTCAAGCATGTTGAACGTTTCATCTGGGGGTTGGCACCTCAGATTATGAGCATGGTGACAACATCGAAGCCTGCGACAATTACCGAAGCCATTGATCTCAGCATGGCACTGACTGAAGAGGCGATCAGACTAAACAAGTTTTCAAATTCTGATCAGAAAAAGAAGGAGACTCATGTGGAGTCGTTCGAAGAGAACAAACAAAAGTTCTCTAACTTTAAAAAGGGTACCAGCAGCACAAGCGCACCGGCCAAGGCCAAGGGAAAGGGGTATATGGGCACTTTGCCCAAGTGTAACGTGTGTCAGTTGCATCACGAGGGACGATGCAGATCTGGAAAATGTGAATCATGTGGAAGAGCCGGTCACTCGAAAGAAACATGCTGGGTTGGTTCAGGCCGTGTTGGCCAAAGGGGTTTTGGAAACAACAACCATGGAGGTAATGGAAATGGGAACCGTCCGTAAGGAAATAGTGGAGGAAATGGAAACCGTGGTAATTTTCCGAATCAAGCTGGAAGTGGGAATCGCAACCAGAACAATGCTCAAGGCGGTAATGGTAATGGTCGAGGACCAGGATGTTTTAACTGCGAAGACATCGGGCACTTCAAGCGTGAATGCCCAAAACTCAACCAAGCACAAGGCAGAGTCTTCAACATAGGTGCAAGGGAAGCACGCCAAGATCCCAATGTAGTTACTGGTACGTTCCCTATAAATCAACGCTTTGCATCTGTGCTATTTGATACTGGTGCCGACTATAGTTTTGTATCGCTAGAATTTAAGAAAATGCTTGGGTTAACTGCTAGTAAGTTAGACATTCCGTACTCAATTGAACTGGCTAATGGAAAGCTAGTTGAAACGAATGAAGTCATCAGAGGATGCGTAATAGAGCTGGGAGAACACGAGTTTACACTGGATCTACTGCCAGTCGAGTTGGGAAGCTTCGATGTGGTAGTAGGGATGGATTGGTTGTCAAGTAACAGAGCCGAAATTGTATGTCACGAGAAGACCATTCGCATCCCAATGGCGGATGGAGAAACGATTGTGGTACACGGAGAGAAGCGCGATTCGCCCTTAAGGATCATTAGCTGTTTGAAGGCTAGGAAATGTTTGAAGAATGGATGTGTTGCCTTCTTGGCACACATCGTTGATAAAGAAGCCGCTGAGCCAAAACTAGAAGACATTCCAGTCGTGAAGGAGTATCCTGAAGTCTTTCCAGAAGACTTGCCAGGGTTGCCGCCGCAAAGACAAGTCGAGTTTCATATTGACTTAGTTCCAGGCGTCGCGCCTGTAGCTAAGGCACCTTATCGACTTGCACCTTCAGAAATGCAAGAGCTGTCAACACAACTCCAGGAGCTATTGGATAAGGGATTTATCAGACCAAGCTTCTCGCCTTGGGGAGCTCCAGTTTTGTTCATTAAAAAGAAGGATGGTAGTTTCCGCATGTGTATCGACTACCGGGAGCTGAATAAGTTGACAATCAAGAATAGATATCCTTTGCCAAGGATTGATGACCTATTCGATCAGTTACAAGGTTCAAGTTTTTACTCAAAGATCGACCTTCGATCAGGATATCATCAGTTGATAATACAAGAGGAAAGTATCCCAAAGACTGCTTTCAGGACTCGCTATGGACATTACGAGTTCCTGGTTATGCCATTTGGTTTGACAAACGCGCCAGCTGTATTCATGGACCTGATGAACAGAGTTTGCAAGCCGTACCTCGATAAGTTTGTGATTGTGTTTATTGATGACATTTTGATCTACTCGAAGATGAAAGAAGAACATGAGCAACACTTGAGAGCTATTTTAGAACTGCTCAAGAAAGAGAAGTTGTACGCTAAGTTCTCGAAGTGCGAGTTCTGGTTATGCGAAGTCCAGTTTCTCGGTCATGTAGTTAACGGAAATGGAATCCATGTGGATCCTACAAAGATTGAAGCAATAAAGAATTGGGAGACTCCAAAGACGCCAACCGAGATTCGACAGTTCCTAGCTTTGGCTGGTTATTATCGAAGGTTTATTGAGGATTTCTCGAAAATCGCTCAACCGTTGACCTCCCTTACGCAGAAAGATAAGAAGTTTGATTGGGGAGACAAGCAAGAAGAAGCATTCCAGTTGTTGAAAAACAAGCTTTGTGACGCGCCAATCTTATCTCTACCCGAAGGCACAGACGACTTCGTGGTATATTGCGATGCATCGCGTCAAGGTTTAGGCTGCGTGCTGATGCAGCGACAAAAAGTTATAGCCTATGCTTCTCGCCAGTTGAAGGTCCACGAGAAAAACTATACCACGCATGATTTGGAATTGGATGCGGTGGTATTTGCATTGAAGATCTGGCGACATTACTTATATGGCACGCGATGTACAATCTATACTGACCACAAGAGCCTGCAACATATTTTTGATCAGAAAGAGCTTAACATGAGGCAAAGACGCTGGGTACAGCTGTTGAATGATTATGACTGTGAAATTAAGTATCACCCAGGGAAGGCAAATGTGGTCGCCGATGCCCTGAGTCGAAAGGAAAGAATCAAGCCCATAAGGGTTCGAGCTTTGGAAATGATTGTGCAGACAGACCTCTCGTTGCGCATTCGTGCTGCGCAGAGAGAAGCTCTCAAAAAGGATAATCTTGTGAATGAATATCTCCGTGGAATGGAGAAGCAGTTGGTACCAAACAGGGAAGGAACGTTGTGCTTCATGAAACGAATTTGGGTCCCCTTGTTTGGTGGTTTGAGAAACGTTATTTTTAATGAAGCTCACAAATCTCGGTACTCGGTCCATCCAGGATCGGACAAAATGTACCAAGATTTAAAGGACTTCTATTGGTGGCCGAGAATGAAAGGCGATGTTGCGGTTTATGTTGGCAAATGTTTAACTTGCGCCAAGGTAAAAGCCGAATACCAGAAGCCTTCAGGTCTCTTGCAACAACCTGAAATACCCAAATGGAAATGGGAACAGATTTCCATGGACTTTATAACGAAATTACCAAGGACGCCCAAGGGCCATGATACGATTTGGGTAATTGTAGACCATTTAACGAAATCGGCACACTTTTTGGCAATCAAGGAGAAGGATAACACGAGTAAACTAGCTGAGCTATACATGAGAGAGATTGTTGCACGACATGGAGTACCTCTCTCAATTATCTATGATAGAGATGGAAGATTCGTGTCAAGGATTTGGCAATCCTTCCAAGAAGCTTTTGGCTCTCAGTTGAATCTAAGTACTGCATTTCATCCGCAAACAGACGGACAGAGCGAACGAATGATTCAAACGTTGGAAGACATGTTGCGAGCTTGCGTAATGGATTTAGGTGGAAGTTGGGACACTCACCTACCATTGGTTGAATTTTCATACAATAACAGTTATCATGCAAGCATCCAAGCCGCACCGTTCGAAGCTCTCTATGGACGTAAGTGTCGATCACCGCTATGCTGGGCAGACGTGGGTGATAGACAGCTTGTTGGTCCGGAATTGGTCCAGGAAACGACAGACAAGATTGCACAGATCCGAGAGCGCATCAAAGCGGCTCGAGATTGACAAAAGAGTTATGCGGACCTGAGAAGGAAACCTCTGGAATTTGAGGTGGGAGATATGGTGTTATTAAAGGTTTCACCCTGGAAGGGTGTGGCAAGCTTTGGGAAGCGTGGGAAGTTGAACCCCAGATACATTGGTCCATTCAAAATCCTGAAAAGGATTGGTTTGGTGGCTTACAAGTTGGATTTACCTGCCGACCTTAATGGCGTTCATGATACATTTCATGTATCCAATCTGACAAAGAGTCCAACCCAAGAGATAGTGGTCATTCCTGCCGACGAAGTTCATATTTATGACACACTCCACTTTACTGAAGAACCCGTTGAGGCTACTGATTGGAAGGTTAACAAGACACGCCGGAGCAGTGTCAAACTCGTCAAGGTTTGATGGAATGCACGACATGGCCCAGAATTCACGTGGGAGCATGAGGATCGCATGAAGGAAAAGTACCCACATTTATTCCCCAAGACCCCTGCATCTAGTAGCAAAACGAAAATTTCGGGACAAAATTTTCTTAACGGGGGGAGAATGTGACAACCCTCAAAATTACAGGTATCCGTACAATTAATTAATTATTAATTTGTGCTTAATGACTGTGCTTGATTACAACTGATGATTAAACTGCTTTCTGATTTCTGTTACATACATACATATGCATCACATTTCATACTGTCACTCTATTTATTACACACAAACTATAGTGACAAACTTGATGCAAAAAGCACAGTTAGCACAGTGAGCGGATAACTCAGAAACATGCTGACAATGCCAGCACATAGACAGACAATATATTGAGGCCCAGTATGAGCCAGAGTCAAGGTACTACACTAGTAGGGAGTGCAGGGAAGTAAGGACCATAAAACTGCGTCACTAGGTGATAGTTTAGGTGCCGGAAAGTGCCTAAAACCCATTCAATGTGCAGGATTCTGCATTTAATAACAAAATTCAGCATTTAAACATGCTAGTCACTTGCAAAAATATGGCAAAATGGTCCTGTATGCTTTCCTAAGTGTCGGGAATTAAAAGTGTCACAAAAAGTAACATAAAGGACACTATACGGAGTAACTTAGCACTTTAACGGAACGGTATCCAACCGAACAACCGGACATTACCCGGAACACAAAAATATTGTTAAAAACATTGTTTTTATTTTTCTGAGCTAGTATTGGTTCCCGAACACCTAAACACCCTACATAAAACATCCTACACATTAAACACTAGCTCTTACACTTAACACCCCATTAATCACCTATTTGTCATCAAACTTTACACTTAACCCCCCCCCCCCCTTATGTTGTAACCGTCCCCATGGGACCCCACTCACCAAAGACTTCATCAAATCTTCTAGAATCCTTTCTTGGAACTTGCAAGATCTTGAACTAGATATGCAAGTACTTAGTGGGACATATAATCCATTGGGTATTAGCATTAAGATTATAAATAAACACTTATCCCTTACACTTAAATCACCAAAAATTCTTTCTTTCTCCTCCCTTGAACTTTCGGCCGATCCTATCCCCCACCACCACCAATTTTTATGTTGCAATCCCAAGTATTCTAAGGTTATTACAAGGTGCAAGGAGCCAATTTAGAAGGTGTGGAACACTCGGATCGTGAAGGACCTCTACCACAAGCTTTTATCCACTCATTTTCCCCCATTGATCTTCCCTAGCTTTAAGCTAGTTGTAAGCTTCTTTGATCCTTATTTACTTCATAATTATGGTGGTTAAAAGGTTATAGTATGATGAAAATATGGTAAATAAATATTTTTGTAAAAAGTATTCACAAGTTGTAAACATCTAAAAATCCCGAGAATGAGATTTTAACAAAAGTAAACACACTTTGGAGGGTAACTAAACCCACTAAACACCCCACTAAGTTACTACGCGATTTTATGAAAAACCAAGTTCATGTTATTATATAAAACGCATTGTTTTTGCAATTGAAAGATGTAATATTGTTTAGTGACTTGTTGATGATTGTTTTGATGAGTTTTTGGAAAAGAAAATGATATGCTTATTAGCATGGACACCTCCGTTTACAAAGGAAACTCTGGCGAAATTTTCTAAAATTCCAACACTTAGAAAATATTTTCCAAACAAGTATTACAAGCATACTTTTAACTTTGTTTTTCAAAATAAACTTTGCCATAGGTTTTGTTACAAAAATACAAAGTATCGGAGGTTGGTTTTTGTAAATAAAAATGGGTAAATATATATTTAGAATATATATTTTGTACTAAGGCACTTGTGTGAATAATTGTATATTTTGTGAACTAGTTATATTATTTTAGGATAAAATAATATAACTTAACAAAATACCTTGGCATTTACAACTCCAAAATAATACCAAAAACATCAAGGAATAAAATATTTAAGTTACACACTTGGTATTGTGAAACCGAACGCGGAAACGTAACTTGTGAAATATTCCAGAAAATACTCTTACACATATATTTTTGGTAAAATATTAATATTATTTTGGGGAAAAATACATATATTTTGGGAATACGTTATTTTTGGACAAATAAGTTAAATATATCTTTCTAAGAGGGACTTAAAAATATATTTTTCGAAACTACAAATATACATGTATAAATACCCCCATCATTGGGAAGGAAATACGAAGTTAAAATACTTGAGAAGTAGGAATACGAAATATTGTTTAACAATTATTCCAAACATTAACTATAATTTAAAGTTAAAATAATTATTTTAACTAATAATTATAACTTGGAATAATTTTGGGAACACAAGTAACATAACTCAAAAACCTTCATACTAAGCAAAGGCACGACCCATTCGTCTAATAGACGTTAGAACACTGTAGGTAGTCGTGTTTGCTGAGGAGACTTGGGTTACACATTCGGAAGACGCAATACTGTGAGTTCATGTCCCCCTTTTCTTTAAACTGTTTTGTTTACTTACTTCGGGGGTGAAATACATGTTACAAAGGGATACTTACAATACTATTGGTATGATTAGCCTAGGAAAGAACCATAGATCATGTGATAGGGTAGGCGGATACTTAGGACCATTAATCCTCGTATCAGGACCGAGGGGCATGAGTGATAGATCTATTTGGGTGTAGTGAGCCCACACCCATGAGGCCGGGGAGGCCCATAGAGGTGAACTATGTCTTCCAGCCGGGAGCCCGGTACAACTTTGCTAGGTTTGAGTCTTCCTACACCGTCACACATATCAGTGGCCTTGCAAACCATTGGTGATCTTTTCCTTGTTTGCAATCATACCGGGACATACATACATACACTGTTTACGAAGGTTTATACATACTCACTTACACCTGAACTCGCTCAACTTTTGTTGATTTTTCAAACTACATGTATTTCAGGGAATTAATCGGATCTGGCAAGTGATGCATGTTAGACAAGCTGCGTACTAAATAAAGATGTCATCCAGGGTTGTAGGGTTTGGGAGGTGTAACCTCTTCCTGGACGGGTTACATGTCTCTAAACCTCGTTTTATTGAAAGTCTTTTGTTGAGTCTTATGAACTCGTTTTAAACAAGTCATGGTTTGTAACTTATTTTGGGGTTGATGTTTCAAGACAAGTATGTTATGGTATTTTCTAAACTATATTAATGGATGAACATCTCATGTTTTTTATCATATAGCATTGTTATGATTGTTGCTATGGTATTAAGAGGTCACACCAAATTAACCACGCTTCCGCAAAAGTCAGGGTGTGACAAGGGAAGGTGGTCATTTGTCCATTACTTAAAACAAACAAACAACACAGTGACTAATCAAAGTAAATAGGTCTACATAATGCATAATGAAGACATGCTTTAGCCTATAAGTGGACACTCACCCCAAGAGTTCCCAGGTAAGAGTGACTGGTCCGATTATGTGGATTTGTACGAACACTCTAACCTTAGACAGAAAACTCAGGGTATAGGCACCCACACTTCCGGATTGCACGTGTTCACATTATTAAGACCGAAACTTTGACGAGATTTGAAAACTTTAAAGGCATGAAGCCTAAAAACAAATCACTTAAGGATAGATGATTGATTTTCAAATGGAATTGAGATTTATGTACTTGTTTTGGTAATCACCTAAGGATAGGTGACAGTATTGTTTTAAGATCTAAACATAAGGTAACTCGTGTTAGGGTCCTAGAAAGGTTATAGTCTAGGTCAAAATTTTACTAATAACCTAATTTCCTATAACCATGAGCTCTGATACCAACTCTTCTGTCACACCCCGACCGCGTAAAACAACAAACCGCGGCGGAAGCGTCGGGGAGTCGTGTGGCAGAATTATTGTTTCAAAACACATGATAATTAAAGTTAAGTTTTACAAGCTAAAATTATTACATTGTCTTAGTTCAAACAAAACACATAACATAAAAGATGATAACTTTCTTGATTTTAGATTTGCTAAGGCCCAAGTCGCCCTAAGTGTAGCTTGCTAACGTCAAATATTCGCTCCTGAAACATATGTGAAAGTAAATACGTCAGCATAAAAATGCCTGTGAGTAACATAGGTTTAGTGTTGAAGATTCATGACTTTGAATGTTTAAAGAAATGTTTAACGAAAAGTAGTCATGAACCTTATAAAATATTTTCTTTTATAAAATCATATGAAAATCAAATGATATAAAAGAATAATGTATGGTCAAGTGAATAACCAAATGAAAATAATATGTATAAAATATGTCATGCCTTGTCTTTGTTGAAGTGGTTTAGATAACGCCACGATATGCAGTACAATAAAAGCACTTATATATAGGAAGTACCAGCGGCGTATCCACCATGCTTTTATCATATTATACACGTCTCGTTACTTAAATCACTTATTAATAATCATGAAATAATGTCTTGTTTAAATGTCAATGTCCAATGTCAAATGTCAAATGTCCAGTATAAACCATGTCTTGTACGGCGAATAAATAGTATTTACTCAAGCCAAATGCATAATGTCATGTATAAACAAATGTCTTATGTAATCAAAATGTCATGTACAAAACAAAGTCTTTGAATAAACAGAAGTTTAAAACAAAATTTATGTTTTGAAAACCATTGCTTTTATCGATATGAACATTTATGTGGTTTGTCTATCGCATACACTCAAGCCTTGAGACTGTCGGATAAACCCTTATCAGGATCAAGGTTTATCAAAAAAATGTATTCGGATTCTGTCATTCCCCTTCCGAAATACCTAGAAAGCGGGAACGGGATTTGTCAAGTCCTATAGCGCTACTACATACTACCGAGCGGCGTGATCAATGTTAATGAATGTACTACTCCGTTAAACATACCAAATGTCTTTTTCAATGTAAGCATGTCATGAAAATGTCTTTGTAAAACCATGTAATAGGCATACTAAGTCAATATGCCAATAAAATGTCTTTGAAACCAAATGTTAGGTATATTAAGTCAATACACCATAAAAATGTCCCTGAAATAATGTATTATATGTAATATGTAATAAAACATGTATAATGTCATGAAAACGAAAAGTAAAGTTATGCACATATGCTTCACCCCAAAACATTTGAAAACGTAAAATAGGGGAACTATGTACTCACCTTTGGGTGCGTTTTTATGTGTTAACACAATTCCTCAATTTGTTTATTCGTCCTAAATTAAGTAAGAATGATTTAATAATCAAAAACCCACAAAAATACATAAGTTTCTCCGATACTTAGAATTTTCACATAACTTTGAGATATACTCGAAAAGTTATCATTGTTGATTATGTTGGTGTATTTATATATATATATATATATATATATATATATATATATATATATATATATATTTTTTAAAGTTTACGACTTGAACGATTTTATTGGTGACCCTCATCATGTTATAAGCAATATATCTACGATTTGCGCGTCGTAATATATATACTTATTGTGACATAAAATAAATATCGTAATACACATAATCTTGTCAACTATAAACATGTCATCATACACATATTATAAATCACATAACATCTTGTAACACATAAAACTTACCCATGAACAACCCATTCTAGTGTATATTGAAAAACGCCTATTTTAGCGATTCGGTAACGTTTTTGGGCGTCGGAAGTCACGTATGACTAACCAAAAACCAAGTAAACTTAATATAAGTTAAAATACTTAGTTTTATATCAACAATATCAGTTTACTTACTGGTCTAAAACAGTTTTATAAAAATCCTCCGAAATGCCGATTTTTAACCGTTTTACCGCATAGTTTTGCATCAAACATTACCCTAACCATCCCAAGTCGTAACGACTTGATATTTTAACATAACCCATGTTATTTACTGAATAAAATAGTGGTTATACTCATGATAGTGCAGGTCTCACATAAAGCACATAAATCATGCAAATTTCACATATTTTACCACTTTCTAAGCTATATGTACAACATGCAAAGCTATCAAACCTATGACAAAGTCTCATGCCATTATAATATACCAAATAATGTTATTTTTAGTGTTTATAATCTGTTCTAAAACATTTTTGTCATACAATCATTTTTTTTTTATCATTTCTTGAGCTTTAAATCAACATGTATTCTTATGTACAAGTGTCTAAAGCACACTATCACATCATCATCATTTCATATGAATTTAAATGCATCAAACATGTAATTTATTCATGTTTACTTACTGATTTAATTGAACATTCATCATATCTTGCACAAATCATCAAACACTTGCATTTTAACTATCATTCAAGAACAAGCAACAACTTAAAAATTATCAAATATGTCTAATAAATTTTTGGCCATTGACATGTCAAAATACTAACATTATTTCAAATTATAACTCGTGATTCAATCACTCCTTTATATCTCTAACATATTTGCACATAATCTTGTTCATGCAAGCAAACATCCTAAACAAGTATTTATCAAAAATCAAACTCAAATCTCATACATATATATATATATATTCGGTTATATATACACACATATATACTACCATTTTTTATTTTGTATCAAGACCCGTTTCTTTTTAGATTTCAAGTTTGTGAAAAATTCCAAGATTCAAGAGAAACTTCCAATCATTAAGAACAACCACGAATCAAGTGTATGATTTAAACATAAACTTTATACCTTCAAGATTCAAGTAAGTTTTTGGTGAGATTATGATTATATGGAGCTTAAAATCACTTGAGAACACCTTGGAAACTCCTTTGGATCTTCACACCAACTTGAAACTAGCTTGGAATGGAGTTTGATCTTCAAGAACAAGATTGAAAGATGAAAATGGTGATGGTGGTGGGGTGTTACGGTTTGGGAGAGAGAGAGAGAGGAAGATGGAGTGAAGTGTGAAGTATGATGATCTTATATAGTGCTTGCAAGATCTTTCATATCTCAAAGAATCCAAGAAAGATCATGTGAATCAAAGGAGATATAGAGAAGATCAAGTAGGATTTGGCAAGATCATATAAGATCAAGTAAGATCTTTGATGGGGGCCACCATGACCGTAAATCATGAGGGGGGGGGGGGGGGGGGTAAGTGTAATATTTTTTTGAATGGTAAATTAGATAATAGTTGGAGGTTATGTGTAATGTCTAGTGTTTTAATCCCGGTTTATGGCGTTTTATATTATTTTTATTGTTCTATAAAAATAAACTCGCCAAAATATTACTGAAATAAATATCAGTTGCCGAGACTGGCTGCGTTGTCTGCGTTTTGCAGTAGAAGCACTGTGTTGCGCAGTAACACGCGGTACGCGCTTAAACTTGAAAAATAACGTTTTTAAGCGTTTTAATTTATTTTTCAACACGAACATGATTAAAAATAAAATTTTAATCATAATAGAATATTTTTGGAATTTAAATATTATCCGGGCGGTCACCAACGTTCGTTTCACAGTTTTGTCGCAAATAGTTCTAAAGTTCGAATAAACATGTTTTTGCCATACCGAATCCTTCGAAACTTATTTCTAAGTTATGTAAAGGGTATTTAGGGTATGTTTGGCTTATGTCACAGTTCCGGAGTGTACGTCGTTTTAAACTTATTATGTTTACGTAACGGTTTATGATTTCACTTCCAGAACAGGTTTGAGAGTTCGGAATTGAACAATGATTGAAAACGTACTAATGTCACAAATAATTAAACAAATATTGAAATTAAAAACACCATATTTTATTAAATACAAAGTTATTCGGAAATGTACAGGGATTAAAATACACAGATGTCACATCTTGCCTTGTTCAGTGTATAGATCCTGTAAGGACCTGGGTCAAGCTTACTAGGACCTCTTTCAATACCCACTGGTATTGGATGGCAGGGATGCGAATAGCTTGATCCCCTCATATGTAAACTACTATTAATACATTAACCCGGCTACTTGGGATTGCATCCCTGCTGACTCAAACCATTTAGCCGAGGGTAACGTCAACTTCAAAAGAGAGGCCTACCACATTACGAATTAATAACATAATTAATTATCTTCCAATATTCCAACCCTTTAGGATTGTATCCTTGCTGACTCAAACTACTGGGTTGAGGGTAACGTCACCTTCAAAAGAGGGGCCTACTACTATAACTAAGATAATCTCTTAAAAAGTGCAAAAGTGCGGAAATCATTAAAGGTTACACGAAAGGCGAGTCGGATCCAAGTGATTCATCTTGTCTATCTGTTTTTATTTTTTTTATTTTTCAGCATTTTTAGTTTTTATTTTTATGTTTAAAACCTTTTCTAAAACTTTTGATTTGATTAGACGTTGAGGATAAACCGGTATTAAAAGCTCTTGTGTCCTTGGACGACCTCGGTATCTTACTAACGCTATACTACGCTCACGATGGGTGCACTTGCCCATGTGTGTGTTTAGTGTTAGTAGAATATCGTGTTTTATAAATTTAAAACTTGACTAACATGTTAAGAAGGGCTTAAAATATAAAGAAAAGAATATAATACACCCGACATACACCAATGTGAAACTTGATACTTTTGGATTCTTGATTCTTGATTCTTTATGCTATGTGAACATTTAATCCTTGTGTGTAGTTCCGCCTTAACAATAGTAGCGCTATAGGAGAATGCACCTCCCCATTATTCTTGGGGGTATTGTTAGGAGGATTCTATTTGCTTTCCTTGAGACTTGGGAAAGTGGTAAATGCATTGGGATACTTGGGCTATCACTCGGACTGCGTAAACTAGCATGACTGAAACTATTTTATACATTTACATGACGGATTTGAGTCTTTTTAAACTATTATTCTATATACTCAAACTTGTATACTCGCCAGTACATTATTGTATTGACTCTATTTTAATACATGTTGCAGGTTAATAGGATGCTGAATCAAGAACTTGCTAGGATGCTGCTAGAAACTCACCCTAGTAAATCTTAGAAACTTTTGAAATAATTTTGATGATTGTAATTTGATATCTCGTGGTAGAGGCTTTAGACAATTATTATGAATTGGATTAATCTATATTGGAATATCTAGTGTTATGGAAACTTTTGAACAATCTGAACGCTTAGTGCCGCGCCCCGATGTTTCCGCCATCGGTTGGGGTGTGACAGATTGGTATCAGAGCCATAATTATAGGGAATTAGGAAAAGTAGGAATGCTTTGCCTAGTCTATAGTTCTAGGAATCTTGATTCTTATCTGTTGTTTAAGACTTACGCATTCTATCGTACTTGCTTCCTAGCAACACATATTCCTGTTAAACCTATATGCCTTTCCTAAGGCTGATACAATATACACTTGGTTACTCTGAAAACGCTGCTATGCAGTGTTTTGTGATTTTGCACAAGATTTACCTTCAAGCCAGGAGTGACATCCAAACCTTGAAGGAGATTTCCATACTATATTCTAGTTGGTCTTATCTATTGGTAAGTACCGACGCTATCAGGGCACGAAGTTGTCAAGTTAGAGGTGAAACTCAGACCTTGATAACTAGTCCCACTCTTTGATTTTTTTATATCTCGCCAAGTCTCGAAATTCCCAATCAATTAGGAACGTGGAATGACCAAAAGGACGAATGTCGTAGGCCTAACATCGATGACGTATTTGTCTAAGTAAGTCAAGACACGTTGCCTCAATTCGAAAGGGGATTCGAATCACTTTGGTTAGTCAACGTTCCTCTACCCGGAACAATCCTATGTTTTATGAGCCTATCTTTTTATGTTATCTCGATTTTATATGTGGTTTTAAACTTGATTCTTCATTCATTTCGAGACTTTTTACACAAATCGCACGTCATCCGCAATCTAAAACAATAATCATAATCGCTCAAGATCAAACCAAATTTACGAAGCTTTATTCATCGTGTTAATCTATGTGGGAATCTTGATTAAACTATGTGAAACATGATTTAACGTGATACTATGTGAAACTACTTGGTGAATCTATGTGTTGTTATGGTAGTAATTGTGACACCCCAGGAAAAGCCAGTAAAACCGCAACTTAACTAGCTTCCTCAGTAACCACGCACTAAATTTCGGGACGAAATTTTCTTAACAGGGGGAGAATGTGACAACCCTCGTAATTACATGTATCCGTACGATTACTTAATGATAATTAGAGTGCTTGGTGACTGTGTTGAATTACTTAACTGTTTCCTGATTACTGTGTCATACTTACATGTGTTTGTTAACATACTTGTCGTGCATAGAAAATTGACTAAATGGTCCTGAATATTATCCTATGTGTTAGGAATTAAAAGTGTTACAAAAATATATATAATAGACACTTTACGGAATAATTAAACACTTTAACGAAACGGTATTTAACCGAACAACCGGACATTACCCGGGACACTAAATTTTTGTCAAGAACATTGTTTAATTATTCTTGGCTAGTCGTGATCCCCGTTTACCATAACACCCGCTAAAAATCAACTAACTTACATATAAAAGTTTATACTTGAAACTTAACTATCCTTTACCTCTTAGTTGCAAAAAATTTCATTCAACCCCCCCCCCCCCCATAACCAAAATCGGTCACCATGGACCCACAAGATCACCAACATATCTTCAAGGATTCATCATATATTTTATTTGGATTATTGCTTGTAAGAATGAACAAAATATTTGGATCGTTTAAGACCTTCTGTAAAACGTTGGGAATTTTTGAAACATGTTAACCATTTTATTAAAATCCCCGAAAACAGCCCGGTTTTGAAGATTAAAGCTGAAACGACATAAGTAGTGATTTGCGTGTCTAAATGTCGGGTAGGTTATCTGAGAATGATCTAACATGTTATATGTGTTATGTGCAATATCGTATGTTTGTTTATGAGTGGGGAATGGATGGGAAGTTTATATGGGCATGAACCGTTAAAGTGATGCATGTTATGTGAAAGATACGTGTAGGAACTTTGTGCTCTATTTGAAGTCACTAATAAACTAAGTGGTAATCATACTAGGACGTGATTGACCGACCTTGACTGTTAGCTATTTTTGAGAGTCAAACCGAGCAACCGAGGTGAGTTCACACCCTTACTAAGGCATGGGGTTCCCGGTGGTTGGGAATGGGATTAAATAGCAAAGACGGAACTTGTACTTTCACCACTACTAGACTACTTACCTCCGTCCTCGGATTGGGAAGGACGCCAGCGCTAAACCTACGTATTCTTATACGTACCTCCGTTCTCGGATTGGGAAGGACACCAGCGCTAAACCTACGTACTCACTACGTACCACTGTCCTCGGATTGGGAAGGGCACCAGCGCTAAACCTACGTACTCACTACGTACCACTGTCCTCGGATTGGGAAGGACACCAGCGCTAAACCTACATATTTAATATGTACCTCTGTCCTCGGATTGGGAAGGACACATATAAATATATACATCTAGTCTAGTGGTTTACAACATGGGGTAGCCCCCGCCGTTT
Source organism: Helianthus tuberosus (assembly GCA_030545235.1). Taxonomy (NCBI): domain Eukaryota; kingdom Viridiplantae; phylum Streptophyta; class Magnoliopsida; order Asterales; family Asteraceae; genus Helianthus; species Helianthus tuberosus. The sequence continues at coordinate 79,766,600 of CM060441.1, read as the reverse complement.
ATGGTTTGGGAAAAATAAGGAAAGTTGATTTAACCTGCAATTGCAAACAAACTCATAGTTCTTAAAAACTACTTTATAACGAACACCTACTGTGAACTCGCTCAACTTTGTTGTTGATTTGTTGTTACATGCCTTGCAGGTCGTTAGGTACTTATGGAGCTTGCGCGAGGAGGAGGTCGTTGTGGGATATGGACTATTATGTCCCGTGCCTAATAAATAAACTTTATGAACTTATGGAACTTATGATTGGTTGTTAAACTTATGAACTATAAACTTATGTTTTGAACTTACGTTTTACGCTTCCGCTGTTAACTTAAAATCGGTTACTCTCTTTTGATCACCAATTGTATTGTGGTTGGTTCTATTTACTTAGTTATGTTGTTCAATATGATTGGTGGCTCGATCCTGGTCATGACACGCCTCCAAGCGGTGATACCCCGCATGGTGGATTTTGGGGGTGTGACAGATTGGTATCAGAGCCATTGGTTATAGCGAACTTGGTTTTAAAAAGGGGAAAAGCTTTTTGATAAAACCAGATTATAACCTGTACAGTGCTCAACGATCCACAACGACGCTTCGCTCCACGTGCAAGACTCAACACCATAGGTGAAATGGTTGCCTGTCTATTAGTTTACATAGTACATTGCATGCTTAGTTAGCGTAACAACTATTGCTTGAAACTCTGTGTGTTTGCTCTCTTCTGTCACTCCGCACTTTCGTGACACCACTTCTTACTTGTGTTTCCTTCGATGTGAAGATCATGAGTGGACGACTGAACCTGACTCAAGCCCAGTTGACGGCTCTAATCAATGAACGAGTGGCTGAGGCACTCGCAGCTGTCCCTGCAGGAGGTATAACCTGCTATTTCGATATATCCTAGGATGTTTAGATCCTACTCTCGCGAACCAACTCTCGTGCTTAACCTTGTCTTTTATTCTCGCGCAACAGGACAACATGCTCAACCTCCTGTGTGCACGTTCAAAACATTCATGGAATGCCGACCTAGTACTTTCAGCGGCACAGAAGGAGCTGTTGGCCTTCTTCACTGGTTCGAGAAGCTCGAGTCTGTTTTTGAGATGTGTGAATGCCCTGAAGATCGTAGGGTGAAATTTGCTACTGGAACGCTTGAAGGTGCTGCGTTAACCTGGTGGAAAGCACATGTTCAACTGCTAGGGCTGGCGGTTGCTAATGCCACCCCATGGAATGACTTCAAAGATTTGATCAAAGAAGAGTACTGTAGTCGTGATGACATCCACAAGCTAGAGGTGGAATTTTTCAATTTGAAGATGACGGGGTCTGAAATCGAGGCATATACGAAGAGGTCAAACGAGCTGGCCATCTTGTGTCCTACTACGGTGGACCCTCCCATCAAACGTATTGAGCTATACCTCAAGGGTTTGATGCCAGAAATTCAAAGCCACGTGACCTCAGTTAATCTTGGCACCATACAGCAAATCATCAAGTTGGCTCATCATCTCACTGATCAGGCAGTTGAGCAGAACAAGCTGCCCAAGCGTATTAGCGCTACTACTACTGATGCTCCCAGTGATAACAAGCGCAAGTGGGATAGAAATTCGGGCAAGGGTTCTACTTCAGTTCAGTCTCAACAGCGAAAGACTGATGAATACAGGAGCCCCAGTCAGCATTCTTCTGGGAATCAAGGTCAGGGTGGATACAGGGGAAATCACCCTAAGTGCAATCGATGTAATTTGCACCATAGCGGGTCATGCAACAAGGGTCGTTGTCAGAGATATAACAAGCCTGGACATGAAGCCAAAGATTCCAGGAGCTCACGTCCGGCAAATCAGAATCGTCAACAGCAGCCACAAGCTCCACAGAACCAACAGCAACACCAGCAGGGTAATAAGGGATGTTTCCAGTGTGGTGCTGAGGGTCACTTCAAGAGGCACTGTCCACAGCTGAATCAGAATCAAAATCAGAACAACAACCAAGGAAACGGGAACAACAATGGAGGCAACAATGGAGGAAACAACGGGGGTAACAATGATGGCAATGGCGCCCGAGGACGTGTTTTCGTGCTAGGTCAGGGTGATGCAAGGAACGATCCCAATGTGGTGATGGGTAAGTTTCTTCTGGATGATTTCTTTGTTACTGTTTTATTCGATTCGGGTGCCGATACTAGCTACGTGTCCTTAAAAGTTAGTCAGATGCTTAAGCGTACTCCAACACTCTTGAACACCAAGCACATCGTAGAGTTAGCAAATGGTAAAAGTTTAGAGGCTACACATGTAGATAAGGGTTGCAAGCTTGTCCTTGCCGATCAGACCTTTTCTATCGACCTCATTCCTATCGTTCTGTGTAGTTTTGACGTTGTCATTGGGATGGATTGGCTATCTCATCATCAAGCAGAGATTATTTGCAAGGAGAAAATCGTCCGCATTCCTCGTTCTGGTGAAGAACCCCTTGTAATTCATGGCGACAAGAGTGGTGCTGTTGTAGGCATCATCTCTTTCCTTAAGTCCCAGAAGTGTTTGCGAAAGGGCCACACCGCTATCCTAGCCCTCGTTTCTGATTCATCCGCGGAAGAAAGAACGATAGAAGACATACCTATTGTACGCGACTTTCCTGAGGTATTTCCTGAGGAATTAACTGGTCTTCCGCCTCATCGCCAAGTTGAATTTCAAATCGAGCTAGCTCCTGGAGCAGCACCAGTAGCTCAAGCACCATATCGTCTAGCTCCATCAGAACTCGAAGAATTGTCTACGCAACTACAAGAACTCCTGGAAAAGGGTTTCATACGCCCTAGCTCTTCGCCATGGGGAGCTCCAGTGTTATTCGTAAAGAAGAAAGATGGTACCTTCAGAATGTGTATTGACTACCGCGAACTCAACAAGGTGACCGTGAAGAATCGTTATCCTCTTCCACGCATTGATGACTTATTCGACCAGTTGCAAGGGTCGAGCTATTACTCTAAGATTGATTTGAGATTGGGATACCATCAGCTGAGAGTCTGAGATGAGGACGTCTCCAAAACAGCATTCAGAACTCGTTACGGCCATTACGAGTTTCTGGTTATGCCTTTCGGATTGACGAATGCACCAGCGGTCTTCATGGATCTCATAAACCGAGTATGCAAACCTTACCTGGATAAGTTCATTATTGTTTTCATCGACGACATCCTGATCTACTCTAAGAGTCAGGAGGAACACGAGCAGCATCTACGACTTATGCTGGAACTTCTTCGAACAGAGCAACTGTATGCTAAATTTTCGAAATGTGACTTCTGGCTTCGCGAAGTCCACTTTCTAGGCCACGTTGTAAACAAGGATGGGATTCATGTTGATCCATCCAAGGTTGACTCGATCAAGAACTGGCCTGCACCCCGTACACCAACAGAGATCCGCCAATTCTTGGGTTTGGCAGAATACTACAGAAGATTCATCAAGGATTTCTCTAAGATTGCGCAACCTCTCACTTCACTGACTCAGAAGGGTGTCACCTATCGTTGGGGTGATGCACAGGAATCTGCTTTTCAGCACTTGAAAGATAGACTTTGTAGCGCGCCTATCCTCTCATTGCCTGAAGGCACAGATGATTTTGTGGTTTATTGCGACGCTTCCATCCAAGGACTTGGTTGCGTGTTGATGCAACGTGACAAGGTCATTGCCTACGCATCGTGCCAACTTAAAGTTCACAAAAGGAACTACACTGCGCACGACTTATAATTGGGAGCAGTTGTCTTCGCACTTAAGATATGGAGACATTACCTGTACGGTACCAAGTGCACCATTTACACCGATCACAGGAGTCTCGAGCATATCTTCAAGCAAAAGGAGTTAAACATGCGACAACGTCGATGGGTCGAGCTCTTGAATGACTAAGAATGCGCGATCAAGTACCATCCGGGCAAAGCCAATGTTGTGGCTGACGCCCTCAGTCGAAAGATACCATACCTAAGCGTGTACGCGCGTTACAGCTTACCATCCAATCTAACCTTCCCGCTCAAATTCGCGATGCTCATGTTGAAGCATTGAAAGAAGAGAACATCAGGGCTGAGTCCTTACGAGGATCAAGGCAGCAGCTAGAACGAAAGGAAAACGGCGCCTACTATGTTAACGGACGCATCTGGGTTCCACTTTATGGAAACTTACGCGAGCTTGTGATGGACGAAGCGCACAAGTCTCGTTATTCAGTATATCCTGGTTCGGATAAGATGTACCATGATCTCAAGACTACATACTGGTGGCCTGGTATGAAAGCCAGCATAGCAACCTACGTCAGTAAATGCTTGACTTGTGCGAGAGTCAAGACCGAATATCAGAAACCATCAGGCCTACTTCAACAACCAGAGATCCCGAAATGGAAATGGGAGCAAATTTCCATGGATTTCGTTACTGGCCTGCCCAGATCTCAACGCGGAAACGATACCATTTGGGTTATCGTGGATCGACTGACCAAGTCTGCACATTTTCTGGCTATCAAGGAAACGGATAAGTTTTCTACTCTAGCAGACATCTACCTAAAGGAAGTAGTATCAAGGCACGGAGTGCCAACCTCCATCATTTCTGATCGTGACGCGCGTTTTACTTCTGAACTGTGGCAAGCCATGCATAAGTCTTTCGGCTCACGTTTAGATATGAGCACCGCTTATCACCCACAGACGGATGGGTAATCTGAACGCACCATCCAGACCCTTGAAGACATGCTTAGGGCATGTGTAATCGATTTTGGTAATGGCTGGGAAAAGCACCTCCCGCTAGTGGAGTTTTCGTATAACAACAGCCACCACACCAGTATCCAGGCCGCTCCGTTCAAGGCATTGTACGGACGGAAGTGCAGATCACCTCTTTTCTAGGCAGAAGTTGGTGACAGCCAAATCACTGGCCCAGAACTGGTAGTAGATACGACCGAGAGAATTGCTCAGATACGACAGCAAATGGCGGAAGCTCGTGACCGTTAGAAAAGCTACGCTAATAAGCGCAAGAAACCACTCGAGTTCCAGGTTGGGGATCGGGTGCTACTTAAAGTCTCACCGTGGAAAGGTGTAGTTCGTTTTGGCAAACGAGGCAAACTCAATCCGCGTTATGTCGGACCATTCGAAATCATTGAGAAAATTGGCAAAGTCGCCTACAAGCTGAACCTACCGGCCGAACTCAACGGAGTTCACAATGTGTTCCATGTATCGAATCTGAAGAAGTGTATGTCAGATGAGACCCTCATAGTTCCCTTAAAGGAGCTCATAATCGACGACCAGCTTTTATTCGTCGAGGAACCAGTAGAGATTACGGATCGAGATGTTAAGGTTCTCAAGCGTACCAGGATACCTCTTGTTCGAGTTCGTTGGGATTCCCGTCGTGGCCCAGAGTATACCTGGGAACGAGAAGACCAAATGAAACTCAAGTATCCCCAGTTGTTTAAGAAAAGTGCAACCACTACTGAGACTGAAGCTACTGCAGAATTTCGGGATGAAATTCCAAATCAACGGGGGGGATGATGTGACACCCCAGGAAAAGCCAGTAAACACCGCAACTTAAATAGCTTCCTCAGTAACCATGCACTAAATTTCGGGATGAAATTTTCTTAACAGGGGGAGAATGTGACAACCCTCGTAATTACATGTATCCGTACGATTACTTAATGATAATTAGAGTGCTTGGTGACTGTGTTGAATTACTTAACTGTTTCCTGATTACTGTGTCATACTTACATGTGTTTGTTAACATACTTGTCGTGCACAGAAAATTGACTAAATGGTCCTGAATATTATCCTATGTGTTAGGAATTAAAAGTGTTACAAAAATATATATAATAGACACTTTACGGAATAATTAAACACTTTAACGAAACGGTATTTAACCGAACAACCGGACATTACCCGGGACACTAAATTTTTGTCAAGAACATTGTTTAATTATTCTTGGCTAGTCGTGATCCCCGTTTACCATAACACCCGCTAAAAATCAACTAACTTACATATAAAAGTTTATACTTGAAACTTAACTATCCTTTACCTCTTAGTTGCAAAAAAAAGTTTCATTCAAGCCCCCCCCCCCCCCCATAACCAAAATCGGTCACCATGGACCCACAAGATCACCAACGTATCTTCAAGGATTCATCATATATTTTATTTGGATTATTGCTTGTAAGAATGAACAAAATATGTGATCATATCTATAAAAGCATGGCATGAAGATCATCCTCATTATTTCTCATCATCACACTCTCACTCCTCACTCTCTCTCCCTCTCTTGGCTCCTCCCACATCCGCCAACATCACCACCACTAAACCACCACCATCTTCCATTTTACAAGTCTCATTCAAGTGTAGAAGAAGGGTTATAGGAGCTTGCATCTTGTGGAGCTTCAAAGGAGCCTTGTTCTTGCTCTTTCCATCATCTTTTCTCATCATCTTTTTACTAGATTCTACCCTAGCCTTGTGCTAGTAGTAAGTTCTTTGTTACACCCTTGTTCATCTTGTATCATGGTTAAAAGTTGTAGTAAAATGCTTATGTTAAACACTAAAGTAACAAGAACCAAGAAGATGAACATAAAGCTTTATTAAAGATGAAACATGATGTAATAATGATAGTATGAAGTTGTTTTGATATGTTGCTGATTATTTGCTGATTACTTGTTAATGTTAAATGTCGTTATTGATCGCTAAACATGTTAACGGAACCAATATAACACACTTTAGAATGTTAAAAAGCTGAAACAGGATGGCTGTTTAGTGATTACAGCCAACTTCAGTTGGCTGTAACTGGACCTTAATAAAGCAGAAAATGTATTTTCTGAAGTCTAGAATTATGTATTATGAAATACGGTTCTAATGGCACTGGAATCATAATTTTTGGACTTCGTTTACTATTTTTAAAGACCCTTTTTGTAACAGCAACTAAAGCTAAGTTTTTACTGCAGTAAATTGGCGAAATGTTTTTAGTCATAACTTGAGTTCTGTGTAGAATTAACTCATGAAATTTGTACTGTAGATGACCACTGATGTATTTGTAATTATCCCACTGGAATTTCGTAAATCGAACTTACGATGAATTACAGTCCGGAAAATGAATTTTTATAAAATATTGGTGATGAATTGGATCCCGAGATTTTTACACAATAATATTTGGATCGTTTAAGACCTTCTGTAAAACGTTGGGAATTTTTGAAACATGTTAACCATTTTATTAAAATCCCCGAAAACAGCCCGGTTTTGAAGAGTAAAGCTGAAACGACATAAGTAGTGATTTGCGTGTCTAAATGTCGGGTAGGTTATCTGAGAATGATCTAACATGTTATATGTGTTATGTGCAATATCGTATGTTTGTTTATGAGTGGGGAATGGATGGGAAGTTTATATGGGCATGAACCGTTAAAGTGATGCATGTTATGTGATAGATACGTGTAGGAACTTTGTGCTCTATTTGAAGTCACAAATAAACTAAGTGGTAATCATACTAGGACGTGATTGACCGACCTTGACTGTTAGCTATTTTTGAGAGTCAAACCGAGCAACCGAGGTGAGTTCACACCCTTACTAAGGCATGGGATTCCCGGTGGTTGGGAATGGGATTAAATAGCAAAGACGGAACTTGTACTTTCACCACTACTAGACTACTTACCTCCGTCCTCGGATTGGGAAGAACGCCAGCGCTAAACCTATGTATTCTTATACGTACCTCCGTCCTCGGATTGGGAAGGACGCCAGCGCTAAACCTACGTACTCACTACGTACCACTGTCCTCGGATTGGGAAGGGCACCAGCGCTAAACCTACGTACTCACTACGTACCACTGTCCTCGGATTGGGAAGGACACCAGCGCTAAACCTACATATTTAATATGTACCTCTGTCCTCGGATTGGGAAGGACACATATAAATATATACATCTAGTCTAGTGGTTTACAACATGGGGTAGCCCCCGCCGTTTATGGTTTGGGAAAAATAAGGAAAGTTGATTTAACCTGCAATTGCAAACAAACTCATAGTTCTTGAAAACTACTTTATAACGAATACCTAGTGTGAACTCGCTCAACTTTGTTGTTGATTTGTTGTTACATGCCTTGCAGGTCGTTAGGTACTTATGGAGCTTGCGCGAGGAGGAGGTCGTTGTGGGATATGGACTATTATGTCCCGTGCCTAATAAATAAACTTTATGAACTTATGGAACTTATGATTGGTTGTTAAACTTATGAACTATAAACTTATGTTTTGAACTTACGTTTTACGCTTCCGCTGTTAACTTAAAATCGGTTACTCTCTTTTGGTCACCAATTGTATTGTGGTTGGTTCTATTTACTTAGTTATGTTGTTCAATATGATTGGTGGCTCGATCCTGGTCATGACACGCCTCCAAGCGGTGATACCCCGCATGGTGGATTTTGGGGGTGTGACAGTAATACACTAAACGTAACATGCACCGAAAGACGAAACATAAGTAACATGGACGAAACATGGTTGATACGACACTGGTACTTCCTATATATAAGTGTTTCTGACATGTTACCAACTTTCGTACCACGTGCCATGCGAAATCTAGTGTTTGTAGACCGGTGTTGAGAATGTGAACACTAAGCTATGAGAAACTACTTGTGTAATCTATGTGTACTCTAGTGCGTATGTGTTGTATTGAGCAGCAAAATACGAAACGTAGCCTAGCACCGAGGACGAGGCGGACGTGACATTGTCACACCCCAACCGATGACAGAAACATCGGGGCGCGGCACTGAGCGAAACAGATTATCAAGAGAAATTCCATAACAACTAAATTACCGGATAGTTAATATTATGTCCCATACCATAACCCATCAAGTAACAAATTATTACAGACATAGATATCTCAAAACAAAAACATGTTCCGACAACTCATATTTAAATAAATAAATTGTCTTTGTTTGTTTCTAGACTCTCATTCCTACTAAATTCCACAAAGCAGGTAAGCACAGCTTCCTATGCAATCAAACACCTGTCAAATACGTTAAAAATAGAGGTCAATACACATAGTGTAAAGGTGAGCATACCAGTTTAATAGATATAATAGAGTTCGAAAGCGTTTACGCATAACCAGCATGTAACATGTATAGTGCGAAGCTAGTAGGTTATCGACAATGAACTATGCACAGACTAGACTGCGAGTTGTAGAATGCGCAACACATATTTCCACTATGACACGTGAAGATGTAACCTTAACAACCCCTATCCACGACAGGTGCTGAGTCCAAACAAATAGTACTATCGTTGCTAAGGCGTCAGGCAACAATCACTGTGTTAACATAACATACAAGCATTCATCGAGTAACACGTATCATGCAATAACGGTCAGAGTATAAATAGTGTTTGCGTTGTGTGTCGATGTGATTTAGATTAAGTAACGTATGTAACACCCAAAAGTGCGTAAAGCAAAAAGGGATCGAGTATACTCACAGCGATGGAAATGGATTGAAGGGAGCGCTAGAGTGATTAGCCTGAATAGTTAATCATAGCATAAGCGAATAGCGGTGCGTAAATCGGTGAAAAGTCCAAGTGTCGAACGGTAATCCGATCGGATGGCCATTCGGTCAGATTGACATTCATTTGGTAAGGATGTGTTTGTGTATGATGGCTTTGAAGTTTTCGTTGTAGCATTTTGAAAATAGAGAAGTATCTCTACTCTTCAGGTCGATCGATCGAACGGTCGTTCGATCGGATGGTGATCCGATTGCGAAACTTCTCAGTTGAGAACAAGTTCACAGCAGGACGGTCACTCGATCGGATAGCAATCCGATCGGATGACAATCCGTTAGAACAGATTTTCCTTGAAAATTATGAAAGTGATTAAGTGTTGAGGCTCAAGTGCAATCCGATCGGATTGTAGTTCGATCGGATAGCAATCCGATCGGACGGCAATCCGTCCCAACGAACCCGATCGTCTTGAACTTGATTATTTGCTAAGTTTGAAAAGTTTTGCGGTTTGCTCGAGATGATATGACAACGTGTTAAACAACGGAAAACTCCATCAGACTCAGACTATCCGATCGAACAGGAATCACCCCAATCCGATCAGTTAACTGTTCGTGACGGGTGGTTTCATGTTCAACCAGAAATCAGTTGTCTCGTTGATAGGATTCGGATCTCAAACCTGCACATCACTAGAGAAGAGTAGAAGGCATGAATGAGCTCCGATTCTATCGGTTTTGAGTGCATTGAGTGTAAAAGAGTTGAAAGAAAGTTAGAAACCATCTTTCAATCCTTTTAACTTTAAAATGTTTAGACCTATGCGAAATCGTTGTGAAATCATGTGGAAATCCTTTAGATCTGAGTTGTTCTTGATGGAATGAAGCCAAATATTGAAGTTCATAAGAACTTCATTATGACATCATCCTAAAACACCTCAAAACCATTGATTTCACGGTTAAAAGTTAAGATTCAAAGATGAAAATGATGAAGGAGTGCGTCTAGATCATAGAAGTACAAGATTTGAGATGAAAACTTACAAGAATCGCGAGAAATGGAGAGAAAAGAGGGCTTGAGTGAGCTGGTCGAGTGAGAGAGCTGTCACATCACTTGTGATGTGACATGAGGGGTATTTATAGGTTGCAAAAAATAGAAAGGGGGAGAAAAGGTCGGATGGTGCACCGATCGGATGGCGCCTTGATCGGATGGCCGTTCGATCGGTTGGCCATTCGATCCAAGTGTCCGTCGAGTTGAGTTTTGGCGTTTCGTTTTGCGTGTTGAGCGTTGCGATGCGATTCGAGTGAGCGATGCGATAGTACTAACCATTAGTTACACAAATAACCTAACCACTATATCTAACATACAATCACTATAAATAACTTGCGTTTAGCGTTTGCGATTAGATTGCTATTGCGATAGAATTGCGAATGCGATAGCGATTAATACCTTAACATAAACATTACATGCACAAGTAACACATAATGGCACACACACGTAAAACAATATCCAGAACACATAATTCGAGTTGCGATGCGATAGCGATGCGATTAGCGAAAAGTCGATTAAAGGTAAACATCGTTTAAACCTCGATTATTGCTAGATACTCCACATAATACAACTAAAGCACTTAAATAAAAGAATTCGATTACAAGTCGTTAACGTACAATCAATAGTTAAGCAAGGAGTGACAGATCGCAATTAGCAATATTTTCTTCCTTTGACTTTGACTTGTACTTTGACTTTCCAAAAAGCGGGTTGTTACAACCTCCCCTACTTTAGGAAATTTCGTACTGAAATTTAAGAAGTAGGCGTAACAAACAGTTGCGGGTACTTCGCCTTCATGTCACTTTCGAGTTCCCAGGTGAACACAGCGCCGCGTTTGCCTTCCCAGCGAACCTTCACAATGGGAATGCGTGAGCGTCTGAGCACCTTGGTTTCTCGTCCCATGATCTCGACAGGCTTTTCCACGAAGTGTAATGTTTCATCCACTTGTAAATCTTCGAGAGGGACATGTAATTCTTGATCGGCCAAGCACTTTCTGAGGTTCAAAACGTGGAAAGTCGGGTAGACATTACTAAGTTCCTCTGGTAGTTCAAGTTTGTAGGCCACTTTTCCAATCCTTTCCAGAATTTTAAAGGGTCCAACATATCGAGGCGCGAGCTTTCCTTTCTTGCCGAATTTGATCACCCCCTTCCAAGGTGCAACCTTTAGGAGTACGTGATCGCCAACGTCAAATTCAAGGGGCTTGCGGCGTCTATCGGCGTAACTTTTCTGACGACTCCGAGCTTTCAGCATATTGTCTCGAATTTGGAGGATTTTGTCAGTCGTTTCTTGTAACAGCTCAGGCCCGGTAATTTGCGAGTCTCCGATCTCGTGCCATACAATAGGCCATCGACATTTTCTTCCGTATAATGCCTCAAATGGTGCCATTTGGATGCTAGAATGATAATTGTTATTGTACAAGAATTCAACCAAAGGTAAGTGCACGTCCCAATTTCCACCGAAATCTATGACACACGAGCGAAGCATATCTTCAAGGGTGTGAATCGTTCTTTCAGTCTGACCGTCGGTTTGGGGATGGAAAGCGGTACTTAGATTAAGAGTAGTACCGAGAGCAGATTGAAACATTTCCCAAAGACGTGAGGTAAACCGACCATCGCGGTTAGAGATGATGTCACGAGGCGTCCCGTGTCGACAGATGATCTCGTCGGTGTAGATTCGGGCTAATTTTTCTACCTTAAAGTCTTCTCGTATCGGTAAAAAATGAGCTGATTTAGTCAAACGGTCAACGACAACCCAAATGCTGTCGTGACCTGACATCGTGCGCGTAAGTTTAGTTATAAAGTCCATAGCTATACTCTCCCATTTCCACATCGGGATCTCGGGTTGTACGAGTAAGCCAGAGGGTCTTTGCTACTCAGCCTTAACCTTGGAACAAGTCAGGCACTTCGAAACATAGATAGCGATATCCTTCTTCATGCCCGGCCACCAGTACTTGTAGCGCATGTCCTGGTACATCTTGTCAGCACCGGGATGAATAGAATACCGAGATTTGTGGGCTTCGTCCATCAGAAGTTGTGGAAAATTCGTACGCTTGAGAATCCAAATTCGGTCCAAATAATGAAAGATACCATTCGATTTATTCTCGAGTTGGGCGCCATCGTTTAGAATCCTTTCCTTCTTCAAAGTACGTTCGGTAAAACAAGCATGCTGAGCGTCGCGGATGAGAGCTTCGAGATTAAACTGGGCTTGAACATTACGAGCGCTATGCAAATAGCTTCGTCGACTGAGAGCATCGGCAACGACGTTTGCTTTGCCTGGATGGTAACGGATCTCACAGTCGTAATCATTGAGGAGTTCTACCCACCGGCGTTGACGCATATTCAGCTCCTTTTGGTCAAAGATGTGTTGTAGGCTCCTATGATCGGTGAAGATCATACACTTGGTACCGTATAGGTAGTGTCGCCAAATCTTTAACGCAAAAATAATTGCGCCAAGCTCGAGGTCGTGTGTGGTATAGTTCTTCTCATGGATCTTGAGTTGTCGAGAGGCGTACATGATAACCTTATCCCGTTGCATGAGAACACAACCAAGACCAGGGTTTGAGGCATCGCAGTAAACTACGAAATCGTCATTTCCGTCGAGCAGTGAGAGCACGGGAGCATTGCAAAGCATAGCCTTGAGAGTTTGAAAGGCTTCCTCCTGTTTAGTTCCCCAAACAAAAGGTTTGTCCTTATGCGTAAGAGAGGTAAGCGGCACAACGATTTTAGAGAAACCTTCGATAAATCGGCGATAATAGCCCGCTAGTCCAAGAAAAGAGCGGACTTCAGATGGGTTCTTGGGTGTAACCCAACTCTTAATGGCTTTGATCTTCGTGGGGTCGACGTGAATACCTTGACTATTAACAATATGACCCAGGAATTGGACCTCCTCCAGCAAAAATTCACACTTGGAGAACTTGGCATAGAGACGGTTTCCCTGGAGTAGTTCAAGAACCAAACGTAGATGCTGCGAGTGTTCGGCTTTTGACTTGGAATAGATCAGGATATCATTGATGAACACGATGACGAAGCGGTCAAGAAAGGGTTTGCACACTCGATTCATTAGGTCCATGAAAACTACGGGAGTGTTAGTCAAACCAAAAGGCATGACAACAAACTCGTAATGACCATAGCGGGTTAGAAAAGCAGTTTTTGGTATATCCTCCTCTTGAATGCGTAATTGGTGATAGCCTGAGAGTAGATCGATCTTTGAAAAACATGTAGCACCTTGTAACTGATCAAACAAATCATTGATTCGAGGCAAGGGATAGCGATTCTTGATCGTCAGCTTATTCAACTCCCCATAGTCGATGCACATCCGGAACGATCCATCCTTCTTTTTTATGAAAAGGACAGGCGCGCCCCATGGAGAGGTGCTAGGGCGAATAAATACTTTATCAAGGAGCTCCTGGAGCTGACTCGAGAGTTCGCGCATTTCGGAAGGGGTGAGACGATAAGGCGCTTTAGCAACAGGGTTTGCTCCAGGAATGAGGTCAATTCGGAAGTCGATATCACGAGCGGGAGGTAAACCAGGTAAATCATCTGGGAAAACGTTGGGGAATTCACAAACAACGGGAACGTCTTTCACTCCTGTGTTTCCTTTCTTTTCCTTCTCTGCTACTACAATGTTAGCCAAGAAAGCCATGTATTCCTTGCGGAGATACTTGCTAGCTTGGACACATGACATGAGTTTGAGACCTTTCGAAGGAGTTTCGCCATAAACACAAAGTTGATCACCATTAGCGAGCGAGATTCGAATCATCTTTTTGAAGCAAACAACTTCAGCACGATTTTCGCGAAGAAAATCCATGCCTACTATGATGTCAAAACTACCGAGCTGCATCGGAATAAGGTCGATAAGGAAGACGTGATTGTTGAGTTCAAGCGTACAATCACGTAGAACAGAATTGACAGCGACGGTTCTTCCGGTGGCAACTTCAACATCGAACGTCGAGGGGAGATGGGCGCGCTTACGATCAAGAAGCTTTTCGAATTCAAACGATACAAATCAGTTATCTGCTCCAGTATCAAACAAACACGAAGCATATATACCATTCACAAGGAACATACCATTGACCACATTGTTGTCTGCTTGAGCCTGGCGGGCATTGATGTTGAAAGCACATCCGCGGGCTGCTGGCTGTTGCTACTGAGGCTGCTGCTGGGGCTGCTACTGTTGTGGCTCTTGCTTCACCACTCGATTGGGGCACATGTTTGCGAAGTGGTTGGGATCACCACACACAAAGCAAGCTCTAGCATGGATCGCGGGCGCAGGAGCCGCTTGTTGGCCTTGAGGAGCAGGAAGTAGAGCTTGTTAAGCAGGAGCTTGACCTTGAGTTGGAGCTGGAGCTTGACGTGGACCTGTACGGCAGTTTGTGGTGAAGTGGCCGTACATATTGCAATGAACACAGAACCGTCATGCGATACCCACCGGGTGATGATAAGTACAAGTAGGGCAAAGCGGGTGTGGCCCAGTGTATTCACGCTTGGCGGGCGGTGCATTGACCACAGGTGCCGCTACTTGGCGGTGTTGAGATTGCGGTTGGGCAGGTATTGTTTGGAGCAGGGCAGCGGTAACTGCACAGTTCTTGTTGCTGGAACTACTGTTGTTCTTCCTCTTGCGGGGTGAGAGCTTTGAAGATTGCGGTGCGGCGGTGGTTTCAGCGGTTGAAGCAGCGGTAACTTGGTGCAGGTTCTTGGAGGCCTTGTCGAAATAACTAGCCCTGACTCGCTTATCGTTGATCTAAGCTGCGAGCAGGTAGGTTTCCTCAATTGTTGTCGTCTTTGCATCCTGAATAAAGTCTGCAACGCAATCTGGAAGAGCACGGATATACTTCTTGATTGTAATATCAGGGGTAGTGACTTGACTAGGGCAGATAATACTCAACTGCTTAAAGCGAGTAGTTAAACTAGCGTTATCTCCGCCATCCTGCTTAATGTGCCAGAATTCATCCTCAAGCTTTTGGAGTTCATGGGGAGGGCAGAACTCTTGCATCATGATGTTCTTCAACTCGTCCCACGACAATCCGAAAGCTGCATCGTTTCCTCTTTTGTTCCTCTCGGTCGTCCACCAATCAAGAGCGCGGGATTGGAAGAGGCCGGTAGCATTGACAGTGCGTAGATTTTCTGGACAGCCACTCTGGCGCAGGGTGACTTCGATAGAATCAAACCATTGAAACATGGCCGTAGGACCATCCTCGCTGGTAAATTCCTTTGGACCGCAGGCTTTGAACTGCTTGAAGCTAAAAGCGGCCTTAGGAGTATCGGTCCTGGACTCCTCTGAAGATTTGCTAGCATTCTTATTCAGCTCACTGACGATTTGTGGGATGACTTTCGCCATTTTCTTAGAGACGAGAGCGGCGATGCGTTTGTCATCATGGTTTCGGCGAGCTGCTCGTCAATGGAATGATCCAAACGACGACATTGTCTGTAACAGACATCGCCATAGGACTCAAACACAATTTCGATTAATCCTAGTATAGACTAGTGATTCACCATAAAGCTCAGGAACACATCCATTCACAAAATCACTTAGGCACGTAAACACAGAATCACATAAGCACATAAGCACGTATTCCACGTAAGCACAGTATCACATAGGCACATAATCTAACCTAAACACATATTTTGCACGTATTCACCTATCTTTCACAGCAGCGTATAGCGGTTAAGTATAGCGATTGCGATTAGTGAGCAGCGATTGCGAATAAAGACCAACGTTTTGTTGGTGTGGTGTGGATTGTGTGTGGTTTGGCGGAGCGAGAAACGTGGAATCGAAACCATTAGTACCACCGTACTGTTTATCTCAAAACGCCAACAAATAAACACATAAAACACATAGATGTCACATAAAATCAATCATAAAAGCGATAAATTATAGAGCTAGCGGCTGCGAAATCCAGAATCAAACACATAAAATCGAAGAGAGATTGTCTTGGTTAGATATACGTAGACTACCCAAAGTAATTCGACTATTCACAAGGACCTTAAGTGCGCACTTTAGCCTTATGGACTGTGCTCTCGCTTCAATTTGAGCGATTGGCACTCATCCTTCTAGTTACAGCGTGACCCAAGTCGTTGGAGTTGGTCGAGACTTTGGTGAGAGTTCTGCAAAAACCAAAAGTATAGAGCGGAACGAGTCATCAAGGTTCGGGTTTCACCCCTGTTTTAATGACCACTTCCCTGTTGGCACGATAAAATCACGAGATAGATATGGAGATTTGCGTCGAAGTATGGATTTCACTCCTAATTCACCCGTTCTCGATCAAATCACCCGTTCTTTCTGTTTCCACACCTAGTCTCGATCAAATCACCCGTTCTTTCTGTAAATAGTGTGCGGTGCTAGCCTTAGGAAAGGCTATGTGATCCTGCGCGAAACTGTAGTATGCGATGTTCATGCAAGGGCGTAGTGTACAACGAGTTCGAGCGAGAAATAGCGAGTAAGCTCGTGCAAAACCCACACTGGTTATGCACAAGTCGGTCTGTTGGTACTTAGACTATAGACTAGGTCGTTTCTAAGACATCGACCCGGACTAGGTCGAGTCTTGCCTAATTCCCTATAGTTATGGCTCTGATACCAATCTGTCACACCCCAACCGATGACGGAAACATCGGGGCGCGGCACTGGGAGAAACAGATTGTCAAGAGAAATTCCATAACAACTAAATTACCAGATATTTAATATTATGTCCCATACCATAACCCATCAAGTAACTAATTGTTACAGACATAGATATCTCAAAACAAAAACATGTTCCGACAACTCAGATTTAAATAAATAAATTGTCATTGTTTGTTTCTAGACTCTCATTCCTACTAGATTCCACAAAGCAGGTAAGCACAACTTCCTACGCAATCAAACACCTGTCACATACGTTAAAAATAGAGGTCAATACACATAGTGTAAAGGTGAGCATACAAGTTTAATAGATATAATAGAGTTCGAAAGCGTTTACGCATAACCAGTGGTTAAGGATGAGCAAAATGAACCCGGACCCGGTACCGAACCGGGTACCTTTTCGGTACCGATTCGGTACCGACTTTTGACATTTTCGGTACCGGTTTGGTACCGGTCCGGTACGGTACCGGTTCGGTACCGGTATTTACCGATTTCTACCCTCAAATACCGGTACCGTACCGGTACCGAACCATACCATACCGGGTATATTCGGTACCGGTACCCACTTTTGTGGATTTTCGGTACCGGTACTTTCGGTTCCGGTACCGGTCGGTACCGAGCTCATCCCTAATAACCAGCATGTAACATGTATAGTGCGAAGCTAGTAGGTTATCGACAATGAAATATGCACAGACTAGACTGCGAGTTGTAGAATGCGCAACACATATCACCACTGTGACACGTGAAGATGTAACCTTAACAACCCATGTCCACGACAGGTGCTGAGTCCAAACAAATAGTATTATCATTGCTAAGGCGTCAGACAACAATCACTGTGTTAACATAACATACAAGCATTCATCGAGTAACACGTATCATGCAATAACGGTCAGCGTATAAATAGTGTTTGCGTTGTGTGTCGTTGTGATTTAGATTAAGTAACGTAAGTGCGTAAAGCAAAAAGGGATCGAGTATACTCACAGCGATGGAAATGGATTGAAGGGAGTGCTAGACTGATTAGCCTGACAGTTAATGATAGCATAAGCGAATAGCGGTGCGTAAATCGGTGAAAAATCCAAGTGTCGAACGGTAATCCGATCGGATGGTCATTCGATCGGATGTCAATCCGTTCCGATGGTCATCCGATCAGATGGCCATTCGGTCGGATTGACATTCGTTTGGTAAGGATGTGTTTGTGTATGATGGCTTTGAAGTTTTCGTTGTAGCATTTTGAAAATAGAGAAGTATCTCTACCCTTCAGGTCGATCGATCGAATGGTCGTTCGATCGGATGGTGATCCGATTGGCGAGGCTTCTCAGTTGAGAACAAGTTCACAGCAGGACGGTCACTCGATCGGATAGCAATCCGATCGGATGGCAATCCGTTAGAACTAATGTTCCTTGAAAATTATGAAAGTGATTAAGTGTTGGGGCTCAAGTGCAATCCGATCGGATTGTAGTTCGATCGGATGGCAATCCGATTGGACGGAAATCTATCCCAACGAACCCGATCATCTTGAACTTGATTATTTGCTAAGTTTGAAAAGTTTTGCGGTTTGCTCGAGATGGTATGACAACGTGTTAAACAACGGAAAACTCCATCAGATTCAGACTATCTGATCGAACGGGAATCACCCCAATCCGGTCAGTTAACTGTTCGTGATGGGTGGTTTCATGTTCAACCAGAAATCATTTGTCTCGTTGATAGGATTCGGATCTCAAACTGGCACATCACTAGAGAAGAGTAGAAGGCATGAATGAGCTCCAATTCTATCGGTTTTGAGTGCATTGAGTGTAAAAGAGTTGAGAGAAAGTTAGAAACCATCTTTCAATCCTTTTAACTTGAAAATGTTTAGACCTATGCGAAATCGTTGTGAAATCATGTGGAAATCCTTCAGATCTGAGTTGTTCTTGGTGGAATGAAGCCAAATCTTGAAGTTATAAGAACTTCATGATGACATCATCCTAAATGTGACAACCCGTGATTTACGGCTCTTAATTACGTAATTAACAGATGATTAACGCGACAATAAATAATGTTTACGGCGCAAATTAACTTAATTAGGCCCTTAGAGAGCCCAGGAACGTTTATTTGATTATACAGTGCGCGTGTGGTGATTTACCGAAGATCTGCTGAATATTACGCGACAACGGACTGATACCGTACAAAATACTGACGACACTGACAAATATGGATGTTACACGAATATTTTATGCTATTGGAGCATGGGTTGCGATATCGGGTCTCGTAGATATTACGGCCCGCTTGCACATAAGACGGGCTTGTGGGCCCTGGGCCCAAGCCCAAAGCACACAAGCCTAAACCTGCATTTAATAAATTAAATCTTATAAAATCTTTGTGAAATCTCTTCTAGCTTTAGAGAATCCTACAAGATCTGCAAATCACAAAATCTCTACAAAAATTTCAATAAGATCTTTACAAAAGATCTTAACTCTAAGGTTGGAATGAATGACCTGAAGGTAAAACAAATAACCAAAAGAAATTTTAGTCCTCAAATCTCTATAAAGGGTCCCCTTTGTCTAATTGTCTGCGTATCAACCTACACACAACTAAAGTTCATCTCTCTCTTTTCTATTATATGCATATACACACAAACAATACAAATGTGCAGACCCCATCTTCAACACCACCTCTCGATCCCCTCCATTCCCTCTCCGATGAAACAACCGGCAAGGAGCAAGTGGCTCCGACCACAGACGACAGCCCCCCCTCTTCTTCGATCAGCAACGGACCACCACCAATGTCGGGTGGTGGTGAACGGCGGCCAGACGGCAGAGAGAGAGAGAGAGAGAGAGATAGCCCGGGATGAGGAGAGAGGGAGACCGAGAAGGGAGAGAGAGAGAAAGGAACGGTGCGATGCCGTTTTCCGGCGACAAACCCGTCGTCGGCAGTGGAGCACAACAGCAGCAGCAGCGGCGGCAGCGGTGGTAGACATCTCGGACCGGCAGTCGACATCTCAGTCCGACGGTTTGTCTCACGGACTGGTGGTTCGTGTCTCGGTCCGACGGTCTGTAACTTGGACCGGCGGTTCTTATCATTACCCGACAGATTTTCGGTAAATACCCCCCCCCCATTCCTTTTCTCCGTTGTTTTACTTCCGAATAATGATGGAATATTGCTGTTTGTTATGATGATGATGGTGGCGGCGGAATGAAGGTGGTCCGACAGGTGGCTCGGTTCCATTTCAGACTTGGGGTCGGGTCATGGCTCGAGGCTTGACTCTGATTTGATTTATGGTTTAAGCTTTTCGGGTCAGATTATGGTGCGGGTTCGAGTTTTGGTTCAGCTCATCCGGCTCAGTCAACAGGAAGGTCCGGGTCAGTTTTGTATACGATTCAGTCAACTCAGCGAGTCAACTCAGTTGACTCGGTTAACTCAGCAAGTTGACTCGGTCAACTCAACCGAGTCAACTCGGGCAACAGCAGCGAGTCAGCTCAGATGGTTCGGTTCGGGTCAAGCGGTTCGTTCAGACGGCTCAGTTCGGTTTCAGTTGACTCGGTCAAACCGAGTCAACTCAGTCAACTCAGCAAGTTGACTCGGTCAGCTCGACTTTCGACTTGAAGAAGTGGTAAAGATTTTACGGCACAATACCTTTCATTATTTTTATAATCTTATTTATTTCGTGAACGAGCTCGAACCGAACGATTAAAGTATAGCTTACATTGCGATATATTTGACAAATACATATCTTATGAATGCATATTGATTGAAATTTTGAAAAATAACGACACTTTAGTTGTCGGGGCCGTCCAAAAACAGAGGAAACTCTGCCCGTTTTTCGAGAAAAACCCTTAAACACGACACGTATTATATTTCAAAAACGACGCTTAAAGGAATTCGATTTTATAATACTTCAAACCTTGATAATCCCAAACGCTTTTACAAATAAATATAATGTTATATTTATTTCGAACGTCGTCAACTCGTATACTTTTGCAAAATAAATATAGTTATATATTTATTTTAGATGTCGTACAACGCGAAATCTTCTACAAAAATAAATATGGTTTATATTTATTTTCAAACATAACAACTCGACGATTTCTTTATAAAATAAATATAACTCTTCATATTTATTTTATACGCCTAAACGGCACATACGTATATTTTGTCAAAGATCATACGAAACGCGATATATAATACGAGTTGGTTATATGATATTTTCATACAAATAATCTTTTTGTACACGTACGACTACTCGAGACGGCTAACACACTTACGACGATATATTTATATTTTTATAAATATTTATTCATTTTAAGTCTCTCGGAAACTAAGTCTCTTTTTCAAGACTTATTATATTGCTAATGACACTAAACGAGACTTAACTCATATAACTTAATCGTTTCTATTAAGTTAGCAACTTATCGTTGAATCGTTCGATTAACGATTCGGTAGAGCTCGATGACACGTAGTTTAGATACTGCGTTTATTTAGAAACTTATTAGATATTCCGTGTTAGGAATATTGTAGAATGCACGCTAGCGAGTCTCATCTTGGAAACGACATCACGAAGTCGTAATTAGCTCGCTTGGCACAAGAATGTTCAGGTGAGTTCATAACCCCACTTTTACGGCTTTACATTTTTATAAATGTTTTCGGGGTGGAAAGACATGCACGTTTTGCAAAAGCAAACAAAGTTTAGAACAAATGCAAAACTCGTATTTCTAAATCATATTACGAAGGGATTTCGAGGAACTCAAATGATTTACGAAAGGTTTATACTAAACATACCGGTTTTTACAAAACAAATGAGTATTATCAAAATGTGAATGATTTTCATGACTAAGGACGGATCAATTGGTGATAATATATATAGAATGAGGAGCCAGCCTTTGTGGCTGGGGAGGATCAGCCTTAGTGGCTGGGGAGGATCAGTCATAGAGACTGGGGTAAAGTACATGTACAATGATTACAGACTTTTTTATACACGGTATGGTTAGCGTAAGGAGGTGTATTATTCCGATCATGTGAGTGGGTAGGCGGAAACTTGAGGCCATTAATCCTCAGGGTAGGACCGAGGGACAGGAGCGGTAGATCTATCTGGGTGTAGCGAGCCCAGCCCCTAGGCCAAACAGAACGGACCTCGGGGTGACTTTGTGCCCGACGCATAAATCTGCTAGGTTTGAGTCTTCCTACTTGCACTTCACACATGCCATTGGCCTTGCAAACCATTGGTGATCACAAGTCCCCTTATTTGCTACATACCAGGAACTTTATACTTACGAAACATACTTGTTCATACAAATTAAATACCATGTTTTATACAAAATTTAAGGCATAGGATTATGCGGGTCAAAGTCAGGGTGGGCACTGATGATTATACGAACATTACAAAAACATGGTTTTATGAACATAACGTGTTACAAACACAACGTTTCCATATAACTTTGCAAGAAAATGGTTTTTAAATTCATTTTCTCAATACTACTTCAAAAACCGGTTATTCCAAAGATTTATTCCAAAGATTTATTTCAAATCTTTCACAACTCAAAGGATTTATCTCAGACCTTTCACAACTCAAAAGATTTATTTCAAATCTTTTACAAACAAACTATGAACTCGCTCAACTTTATGTTGATTTTTCTCGCATGTTCTTTCTCAGGTTGCATTTCTAAGACAAGGCACGGTTGGAATAGGAGAACCATTGGAGACTCGAGTACTTAGCGGGCGTTCAGTTTCTAGAAGCCTTTGCTTATTTGCTTCCGCTGTGCAATGAAGATACCAGTCCAGTCACGCCAAGCTCTGATAATTTCGGGGTGTGACAGATTGGTATCAGAGCTATAGGTTACAGCGAATTAGGTTCCTGTTGTGATACCTAGGCTCTAACCTCATTTTCCTCTGGGAACTTAGGCTATTAAGATGTTGAATACATACAGAACGCCCAGTACTCAAATATGGTCTCCAACCGTTGCCGACAAGCAAACAGTCAAAATTTTGTTTCCAAACAAATGTTGAGCACGTTTTACTAATTATAGGCTCGGTCTGGAGGATCGAGGCTCGGTCTAGGTGACCGAGGTAGTTGAGCACGTTGATTTATTATAGGCTCAGCCTGGAGGGCTGAGGCTCGGTCTGGAGGATCGAGGCTCGGTCTAGGTGACCGAGGTAGTTGGCTAGTGAGGCTAGGAAGAGTAGGCTCAGTCATGAAGGCTGAGGCTCGGTCAAGGGGACCGAGGCTCGATCTAAGAGGTCGAGGTGGAGGATAGGGCAGTCTTAAAGACTGGGAGAAATTGGCTAGTGAAACTAGGAGAATTACTTGATTGCTTATTGGTGACTAACATGCGCATTCGGTTATATGATTGATTATTTGTGCATGTGTTTATTAACGGTCATCACGTAGGAACCGCGAATATTAACTCGGGCACACGCTATTATCCATATTGTCTATGATATTTAACTTCCCGAGCAGGCAGCCTACGCATAACAAAACGCTAGCGCATGAGAATACATGGCACTCAAACTTTACGTCAACGGATGTCGGAGTACATCACATTCTACGCAGAACGTAACGCTAGTGCACAGGTATACGTGAACACATAAGCTATACATCAACGGAGGTTGAAATACGACACGTACGACTATCGAGGCGAGGCCTTTGAAAAGACACGATGGCGCAATTCAATGACGACGCTAGATTCCTGTCAGCAGGAGAACTAACAATCAGGAAACGACAACTTGTCACACGATCCTGCAACGACACGAATCACGCCAGGGAGAAGACGATTGTCTCCACATTTCCCCCCCCCCCCCCTATCTAACTAACGACGAATACGCTATGTTCGACATTCCATGGTAATGTCACCTAACAACCGTATATCACACGAAACCCCAGGTAAAGTCCTCAAATTTCTTTTATTGAAATTTCGAATTTCACATTTCGCAATTTACTGAGTAGATTTTCGTACCCCTACTCCTCTTAAGGGTCATGGTATCACGATCATTTCTTTACAAGTCACATACATGGTTGTTCGTTGTGACCATACCGAAAGTTTTCTTGTCGATACACATATCTATTGTCGGATTGCGCTAAAACCAAGTTCAATTGTTTGAACTTGCCCGTTACACTTATTCGATTCGAGACACCATATGATGTATTGGGAGCATCATATTCAAATCAATTTTTAACGAACACTTCATTTGTTCCGAGTCGTGGTAAACTTGTTTGGTATTCGACTCCATTAAATTGTTGATTTCGACACCTTGTGGTGGTGTTTTCACTTATTTGAACCTTGCGTTAAACTCGTTTACGTACCTTATGCACGGATTTAATTATTCATGTATTGATTCAGATTAAATCCGCTCTGAATTATCACATTACAACAGTCTTAACACAATTGTGTGTTAAGACAATGGTACACAAATTCATTTCATATTCCGGTGTACCTTATAACGGTTCTTTCAACATCGATCGAATGCTTTGCGACATCCATTGTTTCTTCACCTTCGATCGAAAACATTGTTTCATTGATGCTCCATTTTCAATTGAAAATCCTGTGATGTCATTTAAAACAAACTTTCAAGATTCACTTTATTGCGCTTTCATTTGACTTCAAACACGGTGAATTTGTTTGATCACCGCTATTATTGAATCCTTTGAATCATTACGACACCTTGCGGTGTCAGTACAAACTTGTAGCTTGTGCTAATTATGATTGAGCGTTTTATGCAAAACACAGGTGATACTTGTTCGATCACCTCTATTATTAAATGGTTTCATTCATTGCGACACCTTGTGGCGTCGGTATGACTTGCAGCTTGCGCTGATCACGATCGAACGTTTCATGCAAATTATTACATTTGAGATTGTTGATTCTAAGTTCATCCAGTGGATGTTATTGCTTCTAGAACTCATTTACACATTGTAAACGTTCATATGGAATTCGATTGGTCGAAGTTCCTGTTGGATCCCTGTTAACTTAGTCACATTAGTGACGATACCTATACGTCTCGTTTCCTTTGACATCAATTACTGAGACACATTTCTTTTAAACTGTTGGGATTCCTATTGTGAAGGAATGCCCTTGAATTCACATGATTCGAATAAGTCTTTTTCGGTTACGCGGTCATTCACTTGGTTATTATTCGGACTTACCTGCGAATAACACAATTCTGAGGGGATAACATAGACTAAATTTCGAGGACGAAATTTCTGTAACAGGGGGAGAATGTGACAACCCGTGATTTACGGCTCTTAATTACGTAATTAACAGACGATTAACGCGACAATAAATAATGTTTACGGCGCAAATTAACTTAATTAGGCCCTTAGAGAGCCCAGGAACGTTTATTTGATTATACAGTGCGCGTGTGGTGATTTACCGAAGATCTGCTGAATATTACGCGACAACGGACTGATACCGTACAAAATACTGACGACACTGACAAATATGGATGTTACACGAATATTTTATGCTATTGGAGCATGGGTTGCGATATCGGGTCTCGTAGATATTACGGCCCGCTTGCACATAAGACGGGCTTGTGGGCCCTGGGCCCAAGCCCAAAGCACACAAGCCTAAACCTGCATTTAATAAATTAAATCTTATAAAATCTTTGTGAAATCTCTTCTAGCTTTAGAGAATCCTACAAGATCTGCAAATCACAAAATCTCTACAAAAATTTCAATAAGATCTTTACAAAAGATCTTAACTCTAAGGTTGGAATGAATGACCTGAAGGTAAAACAAATAACCAAAAGAAATTTTAGTCCTCAAATCTCTATAAAGGGTCCCCTTTGTCTAATTGTCTGCGTATCAACCTACACACACCTAAAGTTCATCTCTCTCTTTTCTATTATATGCATATACACACAAACAATACAAATGTGAAGACCCCATCTTCAACACCACCTCTCGATCCCCTCCATTCCCTCTCCGATGAAACAACCGGCAAGGAGCAAGTGGCTCCGACCACAGACGACAGCCCCCCCTCTTCTTCGATCAGCAACGGACCACCACCAATGTCGGGTGGTGGTGAACGGCGGCCAGACGGCAGAGAGAGAGAGAGAGAGAGAGCCCGGGATGAGGAGAGAGGGAGACCGAGAAGGGAGAGAGAGAGAAAGGAACGGTGCGATGCCGTTTTCCGGCGACAAACCCGTCGTCGGCAGTGGAGCACAACAGCAGCAGCAGCAGCGGCGGCAGCGGTGGTAGACATCTCGGACCGGCAGTCGACATCTCAGTCCGACGGTTTGTCTCACGGACTGGTGGTTCGTGTCTCGGTCCGACGGTCTGTAACTTGGACCGGCGGTTCTTATCATTACCCGACAGATTTTCGGTAAATACCCCCCCCCCCCATTCCTTTTCTCCGTTGTTTTACTTCCGGATAATGATGGAATATTGCTGTTTGTTATGATGATGATGGTGGCGGCGGAATGAAGGTGGTCCGACAGGTGGCTCGGTTCCATTTCAGACTTGGGGTCGGGTCATGGCTCGAGGCTTGACTCTGATTTGATTTATGGTTTAAGCTTTTCGGGTCAGATTATGGTGCGGGTTCGAGTTTTGGTTCAGCTCATCCGGCTCAGTCAACAGGAAGGTCCGGGTCAGTTTTGTATACGATTCAGTCAACTCAGCGAGTCAACTCAGTTGACTCGGTTAACTCAGCAAGTTGACTCGGTCAACTCAACCGAGTCAACTCGGGCAACAGCAGCGAGTCAGCTCAGATGGTTCGGTTCGGGTCAAGCGGTTCGTTCAGACGGCTCAGTTCGGTTTCAGTTGACTCGGTCAAACCGAGTCAACTCAGTCAACTCAGCAAGTTGACTCGGTCAGCTCGACTTTCGACTTGAAGAAGTGGTAAAGATTTTACGGCACAATACCTTTCATTATTTTTATAATCTTATTTATTTCGTGAACGAGCTCGAACCGAACGATTAAAGTATAGCTTACATTGCGATATATTTGACAAATACATATCTTATGAATGCATATTGATTGAAATTTTGAAAAATAACGACACTTTAGTTGTCGGGGCCGTCCAAAAACAGAGGAAACTCTGCCCGTTTTTCGAGAAAAACCCTTAAACACGACACGTATTATATTTCAAAAACGACGCTTAAAGGAATTCGATTTTATAATACTTCAAACCTTGATAATCCCAAACGCTTTTACAAATAAATATAATGTTATATTTATTTCGAACGTCGTCAACTCGTATACTTTTGCAAAATAAATATAGTTATATATTTATTTTAGATGTCGTACAACGCGAAATCTTCTACAAAAATAAATATGGTTTATATTTATTTTCAAACATAACAACTCGACGATTTCTTTATAAAATAAATATAACTCTTCATATTTATTTTATACGCCTAAACGGCACATACGTATATTTTGTCAAAGATCATACGAAACGCGATATATAATACGAGTTGGTTATATGATATTTTCATACAAATAATCTTTTTGTACACGTACGACTACTCGAGACGGCTAACACACTTACGACGATATATTTATATTTTTATAAATATTTATTCATTTTAAGTCTCTCGGAAACTAAGTCTCTTTTTCAAGACTTATTATATTGCTAATGACACTAAACGAGACTTAACTCATATAACTTAATCGTTTCTATTAAGTTAGCAACTTATCGTTGAATCGTTCGATTAACGATTCGGTAGAGCTCGATGACACGTAGTTTAGATACTGCGTTTATTTAGAAACTTATTAGATATTCCGTGTTAGGAATATTGTAGAATGCACGCTAGCGAGTCTCATCTTGGAAACGACATCACGAAGTCGTAATTAGCTCGCTTGGCACAAGAATGTTCAGGTGAGTTCATAACCCCACTTTTACGGCTTTACATTTTTATAAATGTTTTCGGGGTGGAAAGACATGCACGTTTTGCAAAAGCAAACAAAGTTTAGAACAAATGCAAAACTCGTATTTCTAAATCATATTACGAAGGGATTTCGAGGAACTCAAATGATTTACGAAAGGTTTATACTAAACATACCGGTTTTTACAAAACAAATGAGTATTATCAAAATGTGAATGATTTTCATGACTAAGGACGGATCAATTGGTGATAATATATATAGAATGAGGAGCCAGCCTTTGTGGCTGGGGAGGATCAGCCTTAGTGGCTGGGGAGGATCAGTCATAGAGACTGGGGTAAAGTACATGTACAATGATTACAAACTTTTTTATACACGGTATGGTTAGCGTAAGGAGGTGTATTATTCCGATCATGTGAGTGGGTAGGCGGAAACTTGAGGCCATTAATCCTCAGGGTAGGACCGAGGGACAGGAGCGGTAGATCTATCTGGGTGTAGCGAGCCCAGCCCCTAGGCCAAACAGAACGGACCTCGGGGTGACTTTGTGCCCGACGCATAAATCTGCTAGGTTTGAGTCTTCCTACTTGCACTTCACACATGCCATTGGCCTTGCAAACCATTGGTGATCACAAGTCCCCTTATTTGCTACATACCAGGAACTTTATACTTACGAAACATACTTGTTCATACAAATTAAATACCATGTTTTATACAAAATTTAAGGCATAGGATTATGCGGGTCAAAGTCAGGGCGGGCATTGATGATTATACGAACATTACAAAAACATGGTTTTATGAACATAACGTGTTACAAACACAACGTTTCCATATAACTTTGCAAGAAAATGGTTTTTAAATTCATTTTCTCAATACTACTTCAAAAACCGGTTATTCCAAAGATTTATTTCAAATCTTTCACAACTCAAAGGATTTATCTCAGACCTTTCACAACTCAAAAGATTTATTTCAAATCTTTTACAAACAAACTATGAACTCGCTCAACTTTATGTTGATTTTTCTCGCATGTTCTTTCTCAGGTTGCATTTCTAAGACAAGGCACGGTTGGAATAGGAGAACCATTGGAGACTCGAGTACTTAGCGGGCGTTCAGTTTCTAGAAGCCTTTGCTTATTTGCTTCCGCTGTGCAATGAAGATACCAGTCCAGTCACGCCAAGCTCTGATAATTTCGGGGTGTGACACTAAAACACCTCAAATCCATTGTTTTCATGATTAAAAGTTAAGATTCAAAGATGAAAATGATGAAGGAGTGCGTGTAGATCATAGAACTACAAGATTTGAGTTGAAAACTTACAAGAATCGCGAGAAATCGAGAGAAAAGAGGGCTTGAGCGAGCTGGTCGAGTGAGAGAGCTGTCACATGTGATGTGACAGGAGGGATATTTATAGGTTGCCAAAAATAGAAAGGGGGAGCAAAGGTCGGATGGTGCACCGATTGGATGGCGCCTCGATCGGATGGCAATCCGATCGGATGGCCGTTCGATCGGTTGGCCATTCGATCCAAGTGTCTGTCGAGTTGAGTTTTGGCGTTTCGTTTTGTGTGTTGAGCGTTGCGTTGCGTTGCGTTGCGATGCGATTCGAGTGAGCGATGCGATAGTACTAACCATTAGTTACACAAATAACCTAACCACTATATCTAACACACAGTCACTATAAATAACTTGCGTTTAGCGTTTGCAATTAGATTGCGATAGAATTGCGATAGCGATTAATACCTTAACATAAACATAACATGCACAATTAACACATAATAGCACACACACGTAAAACAATATCCAGAACACATAATTTGAGTTGCGATGCGATTAGCGATAAGTCGATTAACGATAAACATCGATTAAACCTCGATTATGACTAGATACTCCACTTAATACAACTAAAGCAATTAAATAAAAGAATTCGATTACAAGTCGTTAACGTACAATCAATAGTTAAGCAAGGAGTGACAGATCGCAATTAGCAATCTTTTCTTCCTTTGACTTTGACTTTGACTTGTACTTTGACTTTCCAAAAAGCGGGTTGTTACAGACATGTCCGAAACGTGGTGAATACGCCGCTGGTACTTACTATATATAAGTGTTTCTGGCATGTTACCGAACTTTCGTACCAGTGCTAAGTGAAATTCGTAGTTTTACTGGCTCGTGGTGGAGTTGTTGAAACTACTTGTTTAAGTTATGTGAGAATTTTGTGAGAACGATGGAATCTAATGTTATGATTGGCGAAACATGACACCAATAACGGGACGGACGTGGCATGATTGAAGCATGGTGGATACGCCGCTGGTACTTCCTATATATAAGTGCTTCCATCATGTTGCCAAACTTGCGTAGCACGTGCCATGTGTGAATTTGTTGTTTTGTGGACTATGGTGAGGATGTTGAACGCTAATCTATATGAGACTATGTGTTAATCTACGTGTGTGTGATAATGATGAAGTATCTGCTATGGTTGGCAAATGCGACACGAAACATGACACCTAATACGAGGCGGACGTGATGTGCCCGAAACGTGGTTGATACGCGGTTGGTACTTCCTATATATAAGCGTTTCTGACATGTCGCCGAACCTTCATACAACGTGCCATGCGAAGGTCCTGGGTTGCGGCCGAGAATCTTTTGGAATCTACGTGAAACTTATTGAAACTTGAGTCTTTATACAATCATGAGTGAATCTATATATTGTGAGACTTGTTGTCACACCCCGACCACGTGAGACAACGAAACGTGGCGGAAACATCGGGGAGTGTTGTAACAGAATTAATTGTTTCAAATCCATGGCAATTGAAGTTTTGTTTTATTAATCAAACATGAAAGTTTACATTGTTTTAAACAAGAACCAAAGAGTACATAACATAAATTAACTAGTTCTTGTCTCGTTTTAAGTCACTAAGGCACAGGTCCGCCTAAGTATGTCTTGATAAGTCCTATGCATCATCTCCTGAAAACACATGTGAAAATAGGTACGTCAGCATAAAAATGCCTGTGAGATACATAGGTTTTGAGAAAATAGGATTCATGACTTATGTTTGAGAAAATGTTTAGTCATGAACCTTGTAATTTGCTTTGTCTTGTAAATCATTTGAAAAACGATAAGATCAGATGATATGTATAAATAAGAGAATAATGTATGGTTAAATGGATAACCATGTAAAATGAGTTTGTATAAGATAAGTTGTTTGTAAAACAATGTCTTGTGAAAAGTATGTTATTTGTATAAAATGTTATATGTCTCAAATTGAAATGATTCAAATAACGCTACGATATGTAATACCATACAAACACTTATATATAGGAAGTACCAGCGGCGTATCCACCATGCTTATATCATATTACACACGCCTCGTTACTTAATCACTTACTCAAACCAAACTACCAAAGTAAAATGTTCATGTCTAATGTAAATCATGTAATGTGTATCCAAAATGTAAGCATGTGATGAATAACAAATGTACTAAGTATGCAACAAAAGACATACATAGCATAAAGTGTAATGTATAACAATGTACTAAGTACGCACACAATGGGCATACATAGCATAAAATGTAATGTAAAACAATGTACTAAGTACGCACACAATGGGCATACATAGCATGTAATGTAAGGCAATGTACTAAGTACGCACACAATGGGCATACATAGCATGTAATGTAAGGCAATGTACTAAGTACGCACACAATGGGCATACATAGCATGTAATGTAAGGCAATGTAGTAAGTACGCACACAATGGGCATACATAGCATAAAATGTAATGAAATCATGTACTATAAATGTACTAATGAACATAGCAGGTATATGATGTGAAAGCATGAAAGCATGAAAGTAACAAGTAGGCACATGTGTTTCACCCCAAAACGTTTGGAAAACAGTAAAAGAGGGGTCTATGTACTCACTTGAGATTGCTCAGAAGTCCTAAGATAACCACCAAGCAATGCTAGAGATCACGGAATCAAACGGCACCTAATATAGGTAACCATGTTAATAAACCGGACCTATATCGGAGGATCGGATAGAATGAGGGCTCGTAAACCAAATGAGTATGGGAACTCATGTAGTATGGTTTAACAAAGCCTATATACTAAATGAAACCTAGCCTAAGTGCTTCTGACCCATTACGACCCGTTTAGGTAGCTTATGTTACTTTAACGCGTCGTTTGCGTAAAACGCGTTCGGAATGCCTAACTAGTCCTATGACAAGTAAAATATGCCTTAACATATCTAATATTGTTACCAAATCAGTTTAGATACCAAAAGTTATGTTACATATGCTTAAAATGAATTTTGGCGTAAAAAGGGCATTTTGGTAATTTACCTAAGGCATATAAACTACCTATCATACAACTACTTAAACGAAGCGACCATAAGGTATAACCTCGGAAGGTTATTCCCTATATACTATGGTCACCTAATGTGTTTGGTCGGATCCTAATGATCTACCAAATGGGTCGGGTTCGAAGGTATAAGCGATTTATTAGATCGCTTACCCTTACGACCCTAGACAACGTGGTAATCAGTAGGCATAGTCACAAGGGACTATAACCATCGTGATTACGCTCACGTTGCGAAGTTCAAACGAACTTCGCATTGACCATAAACTGGTCAATGCAGAAAGTCAAACAAAGTTTGACTTTCGGACTCGAAAAGCAATAAAAGAACGAAGGAACACTTACAAAGGGTCCCCGAATGCTAATCTTGATTCAAGTAGCTCATGTATGAAACAAAGGTTTCAACTTCGAGCTTCTCAAATCAGATTCTTGTGAGGAATGAGTGAAAATGTGGTGGGTATTTATAGGAAATGGACCACCGTTAGGATCGTTTCTTGAATATCGTGCCTTGATCTCACCCGTACACTTGTCGGAATGTTATGGTAGCTCATTTTGCACCCACCACAAGTTATTGACAAGTGGCCTTGGCCTTTGGGGTGATTAAGGGCTAGAAACAGGCTGTTAAAAACAAGTTGCTGCATCTGACCCCTGCTTGCGCACCGTAACGTGTTTTGTGTTGAGGTGCGCAAGCACCTTGCAGACCAGAAAGTTTGATTTTTGGCAGTTTTGGTCCCTGTTGTGTAATAAGGCCATTTCCGACACGTTTAAGGCCCGTTAACCCCATTTCAAAGCTCTAAAATGAAGTTAAAGTATAGGGAACTTAAAATGTGCTCAAAAATATCTCGGATGTTGGTTCGTTTGGCCGTACAATCGCGATGTTCGCTTAATTACGACGGAATGCGCATAAGCGCGAAAAACGATCCAAATGACGCGACGAATGGATTTTTCTTATGCCAAACACTAAAATAAAATGTTTTAGTGCTTACATAAATTTTTGGATGTCCGGATGTATTCAGAACGTAAGTTATGCGCGAAAATGCAAACTTGTGCACTTTTTGACGCTTTTAGTCCCTGAATGACCCAAAAGTTTATTTTAGCACACCGAACACCTCAAAGCCTATTTCTAAGCTATGTAAAGGATATTTATGGTATGTTTAACTTATGGTCATGTTCCGGAATGTCTATTACAGTTCAAATTGGCATACTTTCGCAGTTTGTTAACTTTAGTCCCTGTAAGCGATTTAACTCGATTTTGCCATACCAAAGCCTTCAAAACTTATTTCTAAGTTATGTAAAGGTTATTTAAGGTATGTTAAGCCTATTTCACTATTCCGGAGTGTTCGTTGCATTAAACTGGTTATATCTACGCATCAGAGCGCGTATAACTCTCCAGAAAGCGATTTAAAGCTTGAAATCGAACAAGAGTTGATATGTGCAAACATTACACATATTTTTTACAAATCCCAAGTATGAAATACAATATTTCATTGGTTTGGCATTTGTTTGATGGTTGAAGTGACACAGGTGTCACAGTCTCCCCTACTTTATAAAATTTCGTCCCGAAATTTAGTTTTAGAGGAAACTTGTGAAGACAGCTGTGACGGTTTCGCTTTCAGACAAATCCATTGAACCCTTAAGTAAAACTCTGGGCCATGTTAGGATTCTTAGCGAAAATGTCAACCCTCAAAGTGAAGTCCTTGTAGTAACAAAACATGGAGTTTCGAACTATGGGCTGAAAAAAAATGTTTCTTATGAAGACTCGTCATAGGAAACTTGGTATGTGATTGAGATCAGAATTGGGGAGTGTAAGGATAAATGACATTGGTCAAAGTCCAAGACTTCTCCCGTATCATTACTCTTGTCACTGTAGGTCTTAACACATGACAAAACTTCCTGTGGTTTCTGTGCACTGAATTCCATAATTATGTAGGCCTCCATAATTACGTATTTCCTTGCACAATCCGCACAGTTCATTTCATAATGCGCATGGAAAAAAAATCAAACGAATAATCCTGTGGTGATTTATCTTGACTGCAATAGAGTCTTTTTAACTAGGTCACCAAAGGATTAGATCAACGAATAATCTCTTGAACTAGACCACCCGAGGGCCTATTTAACTACATAACCACATGATATCTTTAACTAGATTGCCGAACCAATCTATTTACCTAGGTCAACGAAGGATCTCTTTAACTAGACCACCAGAGGGCCTCTTTAACTATATCAACGCATGATATATTTAATTAGATTGTCGAACCAATCTCTTTAACTTAGATCGACGAAGGATCTCTTTAACTAGACCACCAGAGGGCCTCTTTAACTATATCAACACATGATATATTTAACTAGATTGTCGAACCAATCTCTTTAACTTAGATCGACGAAGGATCTCTTTAACTAGACCACCAGAGGGCCTATTTAACTATATCAACGCATGATATATTTAACTACATCGACGAAGGATGTCTTTAAACTTTGGAATGGTACTTTATAATCTAAGGGACTTAACTACAACGTAGAAGTCCATTAAGGATTTAAGATAGTACCTTTTTGAATATCCTACTACGAATCCTTCATATGAAGATAAGAAAGATTCTATGAGGATTTGGATAACGAATATCCAGAGTATACCAAAAACACAAAAATGCATAAAAGAAAACGCAAAATGCATAAACACATAGTCACACAACCACAAAATTGTTTATCTAGATCTTTAATTTGTTGATTGGTTTTGTTGATTGCGTACAGGTATTTGAAGCACACTAGGAATCCATTCCGTGGATTTTATTTGGTACTTTAAACATTAGCAAGAATCTATCTATAAAGATAGAATGATCTACCAAAAGTTCGATTTCGTTTTCAAGAAAACGCAATATTCGAATTAAGGTACAATAAATTTTAGGATATACGGAAATACCCTTAGGTACCCTATTAAGAATTTATAGTGGTACTTTGGGTATTCGTACAGAGTTGTAACTTACGCCTTGTACTTCGTTTCTTTGGAAGAAACGGGTACTTAGGATTTTTGTGGGAAATCGCAAGAGATTATAAAATGGGAAGATTTTGGGGGGAAATCTGTTCTTCAAGGGATACGGCTCCTTGATTGTCGGTATTGTAGGGGATACGTTGTTTATACATGCCATCACATTTGTACATTGCAATGTAAAATAAAAAGATTTATTTATAAACAACAACAACTGTTTCATGGACCTTGACAACAAAAGAAAATAATACATAAGGCTTGATTATTTCTAAACAACATTGTCTTCTAGTTGATCCGATGCTCATCCCTGCGCTGGATTCGCATTAGCAATCTTTGGGCAATTTCTTCGGAAATGGCCCATCTCGCCACAGTTGAAGCAAGGACCTGGTGGACAACGAGCTTGAGCAGGATTTACTTGAGGTTGGTTTGGACCACCTTGGTTTGGGGTAAATCGACAAGCATTTTCCAGGTGACCGAGTCGCCCACATGATGCACATAAACGACACTGTAGGTGAGCTAAGTGGTGTGCATTACATTTATTGCATATCGGTGCAGTACCGGCATAAGGTTTCCTTGCAGGAGGTTGAGTTGGTTGGTTGCGGGTTTTTTGGTTGGGTTGAGCAGCAATCGCAAAATTCTACGAAGCCTTACGCTTCTTAGAAGGTTCTGTTTTGCTTTCCTTGGTTTCCTCCTGAACATTTGCTGCTTGTTTCTTGTCGCCTTTCCGAAAAAGTTTGTTCTTTCTGATCTGAGATTCAGTCAAGGTTGCAGCTAGCTCAATGGCCTGCCTAACCGTAGTGGGGTTACTACCAGTAACAATGTCCTGAACTGAGTCAGGGAGACCATCAATGTATTTTTCGATCGCCTTATCCAAAGGCGTAACCATAGTAGGACACAACAGGCTCAGCTCCTCATATCGATCAGTGTAGGCTCGATGTTCACCGTTGTCTTGCTTAAGATCATCGAATTCCCTTTCCAAGGCCCTGATCTCGTGACTAGGACAAAATTCCTTCATCATCAGTGCTCTAAGTTCTTCCCACGTTTGAGCCAGTGCCACTTCGGCACCCCTATCTCTCACCACGCCGTTCCACCACGTCAAAGCTCGTTTCTTAAAGACACTATATGCGAAATCTACCTTTCGCTCGTTTGGACATAAAAACATGCCTGAAGGTGTTCTCTAGACTCTTGAACCATTGCAGAAGTGCAGTCGCTCCTTGAGACCCAGAAAACTTTGATGGCTTAGCCGAGTTGAACGTCTTGAAGTTGCATAGGGCATTATTGTTGTTGAGAGCTTGGTGACATTGAGCAACGATGTTCGGGATTGCAGCAGTCATTTGCTGTGTAATGACAGCTGCCAGCTCTTCAATAGATACCGGATTTTCACATCGTGGAGGCATTCTAAAAGGGGAAACAAGAGAGAAAACAAATGAAATGGCATTGGGTAAGAATAGGATGTTACAATTACCGACCAAAACCATGGGTGATGGTCATTTGTTTGAACCACGAAGCAAACAAACAACACAAAGGCTGAGTCAAAGCAAATAGATCCTCATAATGTATCACGAAGACATGCTCGCCTATAAGTGGACACTCACCCCAAGAGTTCCCAGGTAAGAGTGACTGGTCCGATTATGTGGATTTGTACGAACACTCTAGCCTTAGACAGAAAACCCAGGGTACAGGCATCCACTCTTCCAATTTGCACGTGTTCACACTATTTAGGACCCAAAACTTTGACGAGAGTTTTGAAAACTCAAAGGGGTTCAAAACCTTGTAACATAGGGTTCAAAACCTTACAATAGAGGGTTCAAAACCTAGCAATCAATCATCCAAGAACAGATGATTAATTTTCAAAGCGGTTTTGAAATTTATGTTCTTGTTGTGGTCGTCGCCTAAGGATAGGTGACGGTATTGTTTTATGACTAAACGCAAGAAAACTCACGTTAGGGTCCTAGGAAGGTTATAGACTAGGTCAAAGTATTACTAATAACCTAATTCCCTATAACCATGGGCTCTGATACCAACTTTTCTGTCACACCCCGACCACGTGAGACAACGAAACGTGGCGGAAACATCGGGGAGTGTTGTAACATAATTAATTGTTTCAAATCCATGGCAATTGAAGTTTCGTTTTATTAATCAAACATGAAAGTTTACATTGTTTTAAACAAGAACCAAAGAGTACATAACATAAATTAACTAGTTCTTGTCTCGTTTTAAGTCACTAAGGCACAGGTCCGCCTAAGTATGTCTTGATAAGTCCTATGCATCATCTCCTGAAAACACATGTGAAAATAGGTACGTCAGCATAAAAATGCCTGTGAGATACATAGGTTTTGAGAAAATAGGATTCATGACTTATGTTTGAGAAAATGTTTAGTCATGAACCTTGTAATTTGCTTTGTCTTGTAAATCATTTGAAAAACGATAAGATCAGATGATATGTATAAATAAGAGAATAATGTATGGTTAAATGGATAACCATGTAAAATGAGTTTGTAAAAGATAAGTTGTTTGTAAAACAATGTCTTGTGAAAAGTATGTTATTTGTATAAAATGTTATATGTCTCAAATTGAAATGATTCAAATAACGCTACGATATGTAATACCATACAAACACTTATATATAGGAAGTACCAGTGGCGTATCCACCATGCTTGTATCATATTACGCACGCCTCGTTACTTAATCACTTACTCAAACCAAACTACCAAAGTAAAATGTTCATGTCTAATGTAAATCATGTAATGTGTATCCAAAATGTAAGCATGTGATGAATAACAAATGTACTAAGTATGCAACAAAAGACATACATAGCATAAAGTGTAATGTATAACAATGTACTAAGTACGCACACAATGGGCATACATAGCATAAAATGTAATGTAAAACAATGTACTAAGTACGCACACAATGGGCATACATAGCATGTAATGTAAGGCAATGTACTAAGTACGCACACAATGGGCATACATAGCATGTAATGTAAGGCAATGTACTAAGTACGCACACAATGGGCATACATAGCATGTAATGTAAGGCAATGTAGTAAGTACGCACACAATGGGCATACATAGCATAAAATGTAATGAAATCATGTACTATAAATGTACTAATGAACATAGCAGGTATATGATGTGAAAGCATGAAAGTAACAAGTAGGCACATGTGTTTCACCCCAAAACGTTTGGAAAACAGTAAAAGAGGGGTCTATGTACTCACTTGAGATTGCTCAGAAGTCCTAAGATAACCACCAAGCCATGCTAGAGATCACGGAATCAAACGGCACCTAATATAGGTAACCATGTTAATAAACCGGACCTATATTGGAGGATCGGATAGAATGAGGGCTCGTAAACCAAATGAGTATGGGAAATCATGTAGTATGGTTTAACAAAGCCTACATACTAACTGAAACCTAGCCTAAGTGCTTCTGACCCATTACGACCCGTTTAGGTAGCTTATGCTACTTTAACGCGTCGTTTGCGTAAAACGCGTTCGGAACGCCTAACTAGTCCTATGACAAGTAAAATATGCCTTAACATATCTAATATTGTTACCAAATCAGTTAAGATACCAAAAGTTATGTTACATATGCTTAAAATGAATTTTGGCGTAAAAAGGGCATTTTGGTAATTTACCTAAGGCATATAAACTACCTATCATACAACTACTTAAACGAAGCGACCATAAGGTATAACCTCGGAAGGTTATTCCCTATATACTATGGTCACCTAATGTGTTTGGTCGGATCCTAATGATCGACCAAATGGGTCGGGTTCGAAGGTATAAGCGATTTATTAGATCGCTTACCCTTACGACCCTAGACAACGTGGTAATCAGTAGGCATAGTCACAAGGGACTATAACCATCGTGATTACGCTCACGTTGCGAAGTTCAAACGAACTTCACATTGACCATAAACTGGTCAATGCAGAAAGTCAAACAAAGTCTGACTTTCGGACTCGAAAAGCAATAAAAGAACGAAGGAACACTTACAAAGGGTCCCCGAATGCTAATCTTGATTCAAGTAGCTCAGGTATGAAACAAAGGTTTCAACTTAGAGCTTCTCAAATCAGATTCTTGTGAGGAATGAGTGAAAATGTGGTGGGTATTTATAGGAAATGGACCACCGTTAGGATCATTTCTTGAATATCGTGCCTTGATCTCACCCGTACACTTGTCGAAATGTTATGGTAGCTCATTTTGCACCCACCACAAGTTATTGACAAGTGGCCTTGGCCTTTGGGTGATTAAGGGCTGGAAACAGGCTGTTAAAAACAAGTTGCTGCATCTGACCCCTGCTTGCGCACCGTAACGTGTTTTGTGTTGAGGTGCGCAAGCACCTTGCAGACCAGAAAGTTTGATTTTTGGCAGTTTTGGTCCCTGTTGTGTAATAAGGCCATTTCCGACACGTTTAAGGCACGTTAACCCCATTTCAAAGCTCTAAAATGAAGTTAAAGTATAGGGAACTTAAAATGTGCTCAAAAATATCTCGGATTTCGGTTCGTTTGGCCGTACAATCGCGATGTTCGCTTAATTACGACGGAATGCGCATAAGCGCGAAAAACGATCCAAATGACGCGACGAATGGATTTTTCTTATGCCAAACACTAACATAAAATGTTTTAGTGCTTACATAAATTTTTGGATGTCCGGATGTATTCAGAACGTAAGTTATGCGCGAAAATGCAAACTTGTGCACTTTTTGACGCTTTTTGTCCCTGAATGACCCAAAAGTTTATTTTAGCACACCGAACACCTCAAAGCCTATTTCTAAGCTATGTAAAGGATATTTATGGTATGTTTAACTTATGGTCATGTTCCAGAATGTCTGTTACAGTTCAAATTGGCATACTTTCGTAGTTTGTCAACTTTAGTCCCTGTAAGCGATTTAACTCGATTTTGCCATACCAAAGCCTTCAAAACTTATTTCTAAGTTATGTAAAGGTTATTTAAGGTATGTTAAGCCTATTTCACTATTCCGTAGTGTTCGTTGCATTAAGCTGGTTATATCTACGCATCAGAGCGCGTATAACCCTCCAGAAAGCGATTTAAAGCTTGAAATCGAACAAGAGTTGATATGTGCAAACGATACACATATTTTTTACAAATCCCAAGTATGAAATACAATATTTCATTGGTTTGGCATTTGTTTGATGGTTGAAGTGACACAGGTGTCACACTTGTGATCTAGACTTATACGATCCTTTTCTTGGATCTTTAGAAGTCTTCCCGTAAGATGTCTGACATTCTCAAGAAAGCCAGAACCAAATCTCAGAAGAAGATGATGTCCTTCATGGCCGATCAGATCGCCCGCATAGTGCCAAATATTGATACTGAGATCCAGGGTTCAAACACTCCTCCCTCCTCTGCTGACTCTAAGACATAGAAGGTGAAGCCTACTAAGTTCAACTACAAACACTTTGTCTCTTGCAACCCTAAGCCTTTCACGGGCAGTGATGGGGTGACCACTATGCTTGAGTGGTTCGATAGCATCGAGGTTACCTTCATTAACAGCGAATGCCCAGAACATCTAAAGAATAGGAGTGCAACGGGAATGTTTCAAGGCAGAGCTTTGGAGTGGTGGTCAAATGAGAGAAACATCCGCTCGAACGAAGAAGCGTATGCTCTTCCATGGCCTAAGGTGCGAGAATTGATGATGCTCGAATTCTGCGCTCCCCATGAATAGCTAAAGCTCGAAGAAGAGTTCTGGCATCTTAAGCAGATTGGTGATGACAATCTGGCTTATACTACCCATTTCAAGCAACTGAGTTTAATCGTTCCTCACTTGGTTTCTACTCCTAAGCGCATGATAACCAAGTACATCAATGGGTTACCTCCTGAAATGCGTGATTCGATCGAAGCTGCTCAACTGGAGACTATTGAAGAGGTTTATCGTCTAGCCGCAAGCTTAAACAACAACCGTGTCCGTGACAAACAGTTTGCTACTCCTGTTCCCTCTAAATCAACAAACCAAATTACCCAGCAGCCCAGTGGCAGCAGAAACAAGAAGAGAAAGTCTCAGGGTTCAGGGTGCAATGCGATTGTCCCTACTACGAACCCTACTGCTAAGACTGCTCCAGTTGCTGCTGTTCCAAACCCTCCTGCTTCTGAAATCAAAAAGCAGTACACTGGGCCTCATCCTAAGTGTGCAACTTGCAACTTTCATCACCCTACTGCATCTGCTTGTCGTTTGTGTACCAACTACAATCGCTATGGTCACACGACTCACACCAATGTGAAACTTGATACTTTTGGATTCTTGATTCTTTATGCTATGTGAACGTTTAATCCTTGTGTGTAGTTCCGCCTTAACAATAGTAGTGCTATAGGAGAATGCACCTCCCCATTATTCTCGGGGGTATTGTTAGGAGGATTCTATTTGCTTTCTTTGAGACTTGGGAAAGTGGTAAATGCATTGGGATACTTGGGCTATCACTCGGACTGCGTAAACTAGCATGGCTGAAACTATTTTATACATTTACATGACGGATATGAGTCTTTTTAAACTATTATTCTATATACTCAAACTTGTACACTCGTCAGTACATTATTGTATTGACTCTATTTTAATACATGTTGCAGGTTGATAGGATGCTGAATCAAAAACTTGCTAGGATGCTGCTAGAAACTCACCTTAGTAAATCTTAGAAACTTTTGAAACAATTTTGATGATTGTAATTTGATATCTCGTGGTTGATGCTTTAGACAATTATTATGAATTTGATTAATCTATATTGGAATATCTAGTGTTATGGAAACTTTTGAACAATCTGAACGCTTAGTGTCACGCCCCGATGTTTCCGCCATCGGTTGGGGTGTGACAATGCAAGTATAATTTGAGTGTCGTGAATGTATGTATGAGTATTAGTACGTATAACAAGTGTCGATTTGCATGTAAACACGTATTTAAACGATCGATTGAACGAATAACTAGTATGTATAAAATATGAATTTCTTTACGATTAAGGTCTCGAATTACGAAGCTGGAAATGG
The DNA here is from genome assembly GCA_030545235.1 of Helianthus tuberosus. Taxonomy (NCBI): domain Eukaryota; kingdom Viridiplantae; phylum Streptophyta; class Magnoliopsida; order Asterales; family Asteraceae; genus Helianthus; species Helianthus tuberosus. Next base: position 79,724,434 of record CM060441.1, on the reverse strand, counting down.
AATATGAATACGACACGGATATAATTTACCAAAAATAAGAATATAAATAAACTTTCTAAACAAGGAAAGTTCCGAAAAGGGAGGCGTTACAGTCTCTCCTCCTTTAGGAAACTTCGTCCCGAAATTTATCCAAGAGGAAGACTTTGGAAAGGCAATTTGGTTAAGACGGTTGGCTAAAATCGAAATTTTGAGGTGAATATATGTGGAGTTCATGTGTAGGCGTGTTAAAATGCATGGAAATTTTGAAGGACGTAAAGGGTAGGTTTGTAAAAGTAGTTCGCTTGACTAAGGTGATTTGAGGCACCCATCGTACGTATGAGTAAAACATGCATGTGTGTGTATAGGCAAAGTGAGTTTGAGCAAGTTTGAATAAATAGATGGGAGAAGTATTTTAAAAGTATGCTACCTAAGAAGAAAAGTTTGCATATAGAATAGAGTGTATTATGATGAAAAGTGCGGCTCACACCATAGGTTGTAAGAAAACCTTGTCAGTTCTAAGGCGTATTAGTAAATTACATGTTTCTATAAAATTGCTTATTGGTGAGAAATTAGAATGATATGTATTTATGAAAAAAGGTTTTGGTGGTAATGGGCCGACTAAGTAAAGTTCGTGTGTAATAAAGAATGGAAGGTAGTTTTAAAAAGTAAAGAGGTATTTGACAGAACTGAACCGACGAGGATATTTGTTTAAGGGATTGAACGTTTAGGCCGAGTAATTGTAAATAAGGTTTGGATAAAATGTCTAAAGAATAATTGGGAATAATCATGGTATGAGAGTGAACGAACGATTCAGTAGATGAATGCAAGGGTAGGAATGGTATTATTTTTTGATATAATGCGAATATGAAGCATTAAGGATGAGGTTTCATCATGGATAATCGGATATCGCGTGTTTAGCAGTGCGTTTATGAGTCACTAAAGTTTGTGTAATCTCGTTTAAATAAGGTCTGGGAAAACACCGAATTTCTCATAGCCCGTTTTTCGAAAGTTTGGTAATATGGTAAAAACACTTATATTTAGGATGTACCAGCGGCGTATCCTCCATGTTCTAACCATGTTACGTCCGTTTCGTTATTCAGTGTCATGTTACGTTACGTGTCTTATGATACACAGTAGAACACCCTATGGTTTTCATGCGCCAACCACTATAATCCCGTGTGAACCCGCGATTATATTGGTCGTTGCATGATCTGCATAGTTTGTACTAGTAGTGTATGAGTCAAGGTATGCAGTAACATTAAAAGTTAGAATGTGTGCATCTGATAGCGTATGAAAATTTAGCATGTAAGCATGATTATGTTTAAATATGTATGTGACCAACGTAAGATAACCACTCGGGTTATGCTCACGTATAGGTGCGAATGTATGAGTATGAGTATGATTGATGACAATTGCGTATATAATATAAATTGAAACATAACGAATTTAAGCATATAAAATGATCAAGAAATTTTGAGTGTGTAAAAACGAGGTGTAATGATAATATGTGTGAGATTGTCGAGACATATTGACTAAAACGTGTATGAGGATGTGCATGTATAGTTGTTTGAGCAAATCGTTGAGTTTATTGAATCAAAATATATTGAGTTTGTCGGGAGTGGGGAATCAAGTTTGTGATTGTCAAGAGAATATATAGTATCCATTTGTTATGCGAGATGTGTTTTGTAAGAAGAAAATGCTACTTTTGTCTCAAAAAAAGAATGAGATTTACTTATGTCGTAGATTGTTTGCCCTCATGAAGTCTCCTTGACCACGTATTTGCATTTAGAATTGTGTATTAGCGGTGTTTGACAAGATATTTGAAAATAGTGAGCCTGCTTTATTTAAAGTATCTTGTATAAAAAAAAATAAGAAAAACTATATTTCGAAAATTCTCATGAAAACTTTGGTTGTGAATAGAATTTTAACAAAATGAACTTATAGATAATCGAACTTCATTGATATAGTCATGTAGGTGTAGGGTTACTATGCCTAGCGTATGTATTGGGAGTTCGTTTGGGCGACGATTATGGTAAGTTGATTGAATGGTAGTTTGATGATAAGGTGTTAAGTTTCGACTAAGAGTTTTTAGGTTTGGTTCCTTGGTGCTCGCGGCATGGTGTATGAGTAAGTTACTAGTCGTGGGTATCGGAAGTTTCTCTAGGTATGGTTCGTATCAAGTTTCTTGGGTTGTGAGTATAGACGAGGGTTGTAAGAGTTTCATCCTTGTTCTAAGGTATTGATGGATTTTATGGTAGGCGAGCTAGTTCTAAATTATGTGTATTTGGGACTTGATTGTTATTTTGTTTACTTTGCCTAAACACGTTGATTTGAATCATCTCTTTTCGGTTCAAGTTTCTTAATTTAGTTCTCTGAGTTTGTATTGGGTGTGTTGATATTATTATTACGACTGCTTTCTCATCAGGTATGATCATTGGGATTTTTAAAACCATCTTACTCTTTTCTCTCTCCCATTACGTACATCTTAATACGAGTCAAAATGTTAGTACATAATACGTGTCTGCTTCCCCCGTTTTTCTCTACCACGCACCCCTCTTATAAGTTTATAGATGATTCGGTTTAGCGTGCCGCAACGTGCGCGGGATAAAATCCTAGTAATAATAATAATATTGCAAAATATACAATCACCCTTCGAATTCTCCTATATATTAAAAAACTAATTTTTTAAACAATATTTTAAACAGTAAAAAAAGTTATAATAGTATATATAGTTTTTTTTAATAATTTTTATTATCTTCTTTACTTTTTAGGTTAGATAAGCTTGTGTCAACCGGTATTGGTATCGAAAATACAAGTACGGTTATCGGTACATGAAGGTAAAAACCGACACCAGCCTAGTACAGAAAACACCAAAAGTCGGTATCGAATTCTCCTATATATTAAAAAACCAATGTTTTAAACAGTATTTTAAACAGTAAAAAAAGTTATAATAGTATATATAGTTTTTTTTTAATAATTTTTATTATCTTCTTTAATTTTTAAGTTAGATAAGCTTGTGTCAACTGGTATTGGTATCGAAAATACCAGTACGGTTATCGGTACTTGAAGGTAAAAACCGACACCAGCCTAGTACAGAAAACACCAAAAGTTGGTATCGAATAGATTTTGAAAATCTTTTAGTTCGGGAAATTCGGTACTGCTACCCGATACCATTTGCTCATCCCTGATCACGGGTGTTGTACGAACAACAATGGTGTCGGCAACTTTTTTTGTTGATTTTCTTCAACTTTTAATGATTTCTTTTTTTAGTTTCAGGGGTAGGGATGAGTTCGGTGCCAACCAATACCGAATTGGTACTGGTACCGAAAATACCAGTTACGGTACCGGTATATGAAGGTAAAAAACGGTAGCGAACCGGTACCGGGAACGCCAAAAGTCGTACCGAATTGGTACTTAAGATCTTTCGGTTCGGGAAATTTGGTACCGGTACCCAATATCATTTGCTCATCTCTGACCACAGGTTTCATACGAACAACATTATTACCATACAACTTTTTTTGTTGATTTTCTTTTGGTTATCTTTTAGTGTTTTTTTCTATATTTTCTTTTTATTCTTGTCAGTGGTTTCCGTACGCAACGCGCTTGTAGTGATTTCAAAACACATGTAAACACAGACTAAACAACAAAAGACGTCCGCGCAACGCGACGATTGTAAAAAACTAGTTTAATTTAAAAAGACAATTTACTCTGGTCAACTAGCAGTTGATCAATCAATTGGGTTAACAGGGATTCAAATGATAAAAGTAACCAATCACAGGACTTGATTCTTGAAAATAAAAAATAGGGTTAGCGGTGTTACTTATTTTAGTGTCAAACAAATAAAGTTAATTTGTAGTTTACTCTTGTTAATATGATATATTTAGGCAAAATATCAAATACAAATAATTTTAACGTATAAAACGTACGAACTGAAGGTTTTGCTGAAAAAAAACATGGTGACATTTTTGTAATTATTAGTAATTATTAGAATTACTCTAGAAATGATAATGTAGAGTAATTTTGTAAAATGTTATTGTAGAGTAATTTTAATCTTGTAGGATAATTATCAAAATTACTCTATAGGTGTTTCAAAATTATCTTGCATCAAAATTACTCTACAGGTGTGTCAAAATTACCTTGCACCAAAATTACTCTATAACTATACCAAAATTACTCTGTAAGTTTATCAAACAACATACGATTCAAAATTACTCTACAAAATCATTTGTAGAGTAATTATGATACTCTACAAAATCAAAATTACTCTATAAGTAATTTTACAAAATTACTATACCGGCAAATAATTACGACAATACGATCACGTTTTTTTTTAGCTTTTTCATACTTTTCGTATATATATCGCGTCCATAACAAAAACAAAATAAACAAAAAACAGAGATGAAAATCACGTCACTGGGATCAAATCCTGAATTCCCATTGGTCAATCTTCGTGGGACAACCTACAAAAGCCACGTGTCCTCTTCTTAAACGCCTTGGAACCCTCTCGAGCCTTCCTTCTTAATCACGAAGCTACATATATAATCTTGATGCAAAACAGTCACTAATTCCAACAACAAATAATACATTCATTCCTAGGGGATTTAGCGACCACAATATCTGTCGTTACACACTCGTTCGGATTCGTATTCGATTATCTTGAAAAACAATGAGCAATCGCATCAAATTGTCAATATTCGTCGTATGTTCTTTGTTGTTTTATGCCTCTGTAACATCAAAATCACTCGATCCTTATAAGGTACATAAAAAAAAAACCCTAATTTACTCTCAATTGTCATGATTTATCATATGTTATTTGCATATTGGAATTGAAAAGTGAATGCAAGTGATGTTTATGGTTTAGGTTCTATGATGAGATGTCAAGTTGGGGTTTATTTGTGAGGCTGTAAATTGATTGTAACATTTAGGGTTTCTATGGGGATTTTGATCTGGGTTTAGTTACTGATCAAAGTTTGATGAACCTTGAAATTTTGGATTGCTTCATTGTGGTTGGAAAGGCAGTATTTTTATGCGTAGTTTTAAAAAAAGAATGATTTAGGTTAAGATGACAAAATGTCATAATTTCATTTTGTATGCTTAAAGAAATTGTGATTGTGCACAGCAGATTCTCGATTTTGTTTTCGGTAGAATTGGATTTGCTATTCAAAGGGGTTGCGGCGCAACTTGTTGCCTGTTTACCTGCCATTCTTATGTAATTTTCTTTATATTAATGAAACGCGTAAATAAAACGTGTTACAATTTTTTTATTTTTTTTATTTTTTTTTTTTGGTTTAGACTAAATTGGTTTGGATTCTAGGAGATACTGGATAATTCCTTTGATGTCTGGAGTTTTAAGGAAAATAATATGTCGAGTTTCGTAGCTCATAGGAATTTCGTTGATTTCAGTTTTCAACTAGTGTTGTTGGTCATGTTGAAGTTAGTGATTGATAATGGTTGCTTATTCTGATTTGTTGCCATATTTGCTTATTTCTAGTATTGGATGTTGACAACAATTATGGACCTTTCAAATTGGACTAGTAACTAATTAATGATAGAATAGGAAGATGCATATCGTGAAAACTCACCGACCCACCGATACCCTGCTAGCTAGTTGGAACTAGGTAAAGCAGTTTACGCAGGGGAGGTGGCCTTCTCAAGGTTAAGGCATATCATATATGTGAATCTTTATTTTTTAAAGACGCATTTGAGCGATTCTGCTCGGATATGTCACATTGTTTGTCCAAACTTGTTGGGTATGTTGATTTGGGCTATTGTGCTTGACAATGCCACATTTTTCGTTTGAAACTTCTTAATATGCTAAAAATGTAATCGGCGGGGAAGTAGAAAAGGAGATTGAGATGATAGAGTTATTAGCTCTCTTATAGTCAACATTGAGTTATTATGTGTCTGATTCTATCTGTTTGTTGCATCATGTATAATAATGAAGGCTTGAATGTTTACTGATTTTAACATGCTTCTTCAATGAAATAACCAGATACTAGGAGTCGAAAAGGATGCAACTCAGAGGCAAATTCAGAAAGCTTTCCACAAGTATGTTCTTTTCTTGATTTCAGATAACACTGCCCCTATTGTTCTTTAGCTACATTTTAGTGGCTGTTTATTTTTCACAAAATGATGCTTTTCTGCATAAATATCGTTGTGGAGAAAGACATTTTCAGAATGCTATATCAATCTCTACCAATTTTAGCAATTTTAACGTTCTCTCGTTATGATTTTGTAGGCTCTCTCTTCAATATCATCCTGATAAGAACAAAAACAAGGGGGCTCAGGAGAAGTTTGCTGAAATAAATAATGGTACGGTAAATGCTTCCTTCATTGCACAACAACAGAGAATGAAAGGAAAAAAAATCTTCTTGCACAAATATATTTTAGTATAAATGTAATGAAATTTACTAGAATAGATTTAAAACAAGACTATTCATCTTAAATACCCTGATGTTATTTTACTGGAAATAATTTGAATACAAGTAAAAGACAAATATAGTTTAACGCCATATATGAGTCTTAACAAAATATTTCATGATTTTACTTTTTTGCCAGCATACGAAATTCTATCGGATGAAGAAAAAAGAAAGAATTATGATATGTTTGGGGATGCAAGGGGAAGTCCAGGATTCGATAGCGGGGATGGTGGAAGCCGCGGCGGGCATACCTTCTTCAGAAGCGGTGGGCCAGGACAAAGCGGGTTTACATTCTCGCCTGATGATTGGCAAACAATGGGTGGTCAACAGGGTGGTTCAAAATCATTTTCATTCTCCTTTGGTGGAAATAGCGGCGGGAGTTCATTTGGTTTTGACATAGGTGATGTTTTTTCAAACTTTTTCGGTGGTGGTGGCGGCATGAGTGGTGGTTTTGGTGGTGGTGGTGGTGGAAGTCAGTTTGGTAATTCAGGAGGATCGCGTACAGGTTCTCGGAGTTCTCCGAAGAGCAGCGTAACCTCCGTTAATTCTCAGATTTATAAGAAACAAGTAATTGATAAAGGAGTCACTTGGCTTTTATTATCTTACACTCCGTTAATGAAAGGGATGCAGCACTATGAATCCATCATAGAAGAAGTTGCTAGCTCACTAAAAGGCGCTTTAGACGTTGGAAGTGTGAATTGTCAAGTAGAATCGTCTTTGTGTAAGGAACTTGGTATTCACCCTCGGAATAGACCGCGAGTCTACGTTTATTCATACAAAGCAAGTGAAAGTGGTTCATTGCTCGAGTACACCGGTGATATAACCGTTAGAGATTTGAAGTCATTTGTTCAAGATCATCTGCCAAGGTTCTCAAAACGTGTCACGTGGGCCCAGTTTGAGGCAGAATCCGGGACTATAGGATCTTTACCTAAAGTCATGCTTCTTTCTACTAAGAAAGATACCCCTGTTGTATGGCGTGCACTTAGTGGCTTGTACCGCAAACGTTTTGTCTTCTATGATACACAGGTAATCAACCAACCTGGACCATCAATCTTCTTATCAATTTATTGGATAAATTGATTCAAAAGTTATCTTCTTGTAGGTACAAGATGCTTCTGATCCTGTGGCAAAAAAACTAGGTGTCAATGAAGTTCCAGCGGTAGTTGGTTGGCTATCGAACGGAGAGAAGCAGGTTCTGAAAACAGGGATCCATGTGAAAGATATGAAATCGACAATAAAGGAATTTAGTAACATACTAGAAGAGTTTGAGAAAAAGAACAAGAAGATAGCAGCAGCTTCATCTCAGGGCAAGAAACCAAATGCTGACTCGGCAACAGAGAAAGAACCGGTGGTTCCTTTGTTGACAGGCACAAATTTTGATGCAATATGTGGGGAAAAAACACCCGTTTGCATAATTGGCGTCTTCAGATCATCTAAAGGAAGGGAAAAACTTCATACAATACTCTCATCCGTAAGTAAACTTACCGTCCTCTAATCTTTACCAGTCTTATTGTTACAACAATAATCAGATTTTTTTTTCAATGTCAACAACTTTGGAGAGTGCATCGGTAGGGGTGCTAAATGGTCGTGTTGGTGAGCTGAACCAGACATGAACCTGAAAAGACACGAATATTCACAGGCTACCACAAATACGACCCGTTTAACCGGAAAAAAGTTCCATCTTTTTATTTTCACATATTAATACTCAAAAATCACAAATTTACAACCAAAGATAAAAAATGTGCATAAAATAGCTACATGTAAAACTATAAAACCCATTGCTAATTTCTCTTTTTACCTTTTAAATTTTGGACCCAGATAGTTTAAGTTAGAACATAAAGCATATTTTAGAGAAATTTATATTTAAACAGGTCAAACCAGCTAACCCACCCCGTTGACCCGAACCCGGAACGCTTAGCTAAACATGTTCACGGGTTCGATCCAAATCATCCAATGCGTCAACTGTGTCAATATCGAAAGTGATAATAGCATATTTTATACAAACTCCTTAGATGGTCAAATGCATAAATGTTTCTATACATTTCAAAGAATTTTGGATTACTTAGTCTAATGAATAAAGATATCTTTTTCATGTATATTTGAATACAGGTATCACAGAAGTCGCTAGTAAGGAACCCGAGGGATTCGGTTTCGTATGGTCTTTTGGATGCTTCAAATCAATCGTCATTCCTATACGCGTTCGACAAATCAGGGTTCAAATCATCAGACCGGCTCTTGATCGCCTACAAACCCCGTAAGGCGAAGTTTTCAGCGTTTACAGGAGATATAACATCCGAGGAAGTCGAAAAGTTCATCGGTTCGGTTCTTAATGGTGATGTACAGTTTAGTAAGACAAGGCAAAAACCCACATTTAAGTGAACATTTTTTTAGTTTTGTTTTGAAATGTGGATGGATGTAGATGACAAGAGTAAAACCCTTTTGTGACATAGCCAAGAAATACAAATATAATGCTTAAAGTTTGGTCCTGAGCTCACAACTAAAAGAAGACCCGATTTTGATGGGTCGTTTCAAGTGGATCCTAGCTTGGATGTGATTCCAAATAGGTACAAAATGGATGGCAACATTTTATTTACTAGAAAACCAAGTTAAAAACTTGTATATTATACGGGTTAAACTAAGTATATGTTAAATAATATCATACGGGTTAAACAAAGTATATGCTTAATAGGTAGCAATGAAGATTTAGGAGTTATAAAACAATGTTTGTTTTCAACAAAATATTTGAAATCTTGTTGGATAATAGTTTTAACAAATGAAGTGAATTCAAGTTTGTTTTCAACAAAATATTTGAAATCTTGTTGGATAATAGTTTTAACAAATGAAGTGAATTCAAGAATTGTTTTAAGTTTTAGAAACGAATTTAATTAACTTTTAACAAATAAACAAAACTTTGTGAAATAATGAATCGAAATAAAGCAAATTATTTATAATAATAATTTTGTCAAATAAAATGTGTTTATTTAAAACTGTCACAGAAATTATCTGAAACTGAAAACCCATATAATGTCTCATTCATTTATTTTAAAAGATAACCATGATTATAATTGGAGTTTCAGTAGGTTTGAAAAATTAAGAATTGTCTTGCAAAAATGTTACAGAAGGATAAAATACAAACATTAAGAAAATACAAAGGATTTTAGTGCATGAAAAAACTTGCTAAAGTTGTGTGAAGACCGATCTCCTTTTTCTCTTTTTTCTTCCTCTTTATAGACCTCCATTATGATAAGCTCATTTTTCTTTAAGTTGTTCACGTGTCTTCTTCTGCATTTATATCATCATTGGTGTACTTAGGTTAGAGAGTGTGGGATGGAGCCCCCTAGGGCTTTATCAAGACACGTAAGCAACATGTAGGATCTATGTCAGTCAGGGAGCTTCCATCATCATTACCTAATTATTTTTTTATTTATATATTTATTTTTTTAAATTAAATGGTAATTTTAATAACTACAAAATTAAAAAAAACATAATTTCATTAAAAAAATATAAAAACATTACAAAGTCATTAAAAAAACACAAGGTACTAGAAAAAAAAAACTACATATATTTTGCCCGAATTTGTGTCTTACAAGCCTCCAAAATGACTCGGTCCTCCTCCGGTAGATTTGACAAATCTCTCGCGAGAAAATCCATATCTTTTTTTATTTGTTTCTCCATTCTCATTTGTTGGTTTTTTCCCTAATGGAGATTATTTTGTTGAGACTTGCCTCAAATTCGCTCAACTTTGACAGGTCATCCGATGGCGTTGAAGAAGACTTTCCTCGTGCCGCTGCCTTACTTTTATCCCTACCAGTCGGTCGAAGCAGCTCTTCTCGTTCTTCAAATTCGTCAACATCGTTGTTTAGATCTATTATTGTACGAGCATCGGACCCTGATGGTTCGGAGGTGGATGTCGATTTGGACCATTTAGACCTAGGGCGGGTTGGGTCGAACGGTGGTACAAGATGCCACTTGGGAGATTTGCGAAGAAGCTCCCATGTTGTTACCAACGTAAAAACATGCCCATGGTACAATCTATAGTCGTTGTGGGCTTGGGTCATGGCGTCGACGTCGCTCGAACCACTTTTCCTTCGACTACTGTTGACGAGATTAGTATATATGTTGTTGAAATTGGTAACCTTCGTCCTCATAGCACCCCACTTTCCCGAAAAAGAGTCGGAAGTTCGATATTCGCCACGACCTATTGCGGCGAAAAACTTCTCACGTATACGACCCCAAAATATCTTTATGTCTTGGTCGTCTCCTATAAAAAAGTGTATTTGCAAAACAATATGTTTGATTTAAAAAATAAATTTACAAAGCTATATGTTTATAAAAGTATGTAAAAAATATGGAGATAAAATTTACCAACAATCTCGTCCTTCGATACGTCGAGCCATGCTTTTGCCAACTCGAACTCTTCCTTAGGCGACCAAAATTCAACCTTCTTAGTAACACGTTTTTCGGACTCATTCTTCTTCCGATGACTTCGCTTTTTTCTAGAAGAGGGTTCGACTTGGGTTTCGGGAACGGATTCGGTTTGGGTTTCGGGTATGTTTTGGGTTTCGGGTATGTTTGGGGTATGTTTTAAGGTATGTTTTGGGGAAAAATGGGGGTTGAGAATAATACCCGTAAAAACCGGGCATCGGTGTAGTGGTGGGATGAGGAGAAGTTGGGGTTCTTGGTGGCATCGGATAATATCCAACCTCACCCGTACGCGGGTCTCGCCGATACCTGTCCTCTTGCTCGTTGTTTTGCAAACTTTGCCAAAACGAATTGTTCGTGTCCTATGGGTTTGGGTTGTTGGGAAACATTGTAGAGATTAATAAAAGAAAAGTGTAGATAATAGTATTAAAAAGGGTAGAGAAAGTGAAAGGAATTGTATAAAAATGTAGAGAATGTTGAGTATTTATAGGATTAATTTATAAAAAAGGAAATTAATTTTTTTTTAAATGTTACCGTTCAACGGTAACAAAATCATAAATTCTTCTCGCTCCACGCGACAATGGCTCGTTACCACCATGAAGCTCAACTATAGCGCCCCCTCTTGATTTGCTCGATGTGGAGGTATAGCGCCTAGGGGCGCTAAAGATGATGACATGACCTGGGTGACACCCCAGCCTTATATCTTGCCTTTTAAGTGTCCAACTTCTTTTCCAATGTTGTGTTGGGAATTTGTAATTTTTTTGTGTTAAAAGGTTGTTCTTCCACTTTATTTATGTGGTTTTATCTTTTACCTTTTCCTAATTTATTGTTTAAAATATTGTTAAATCTTTTAACATAAAAATGAATAAAAATAAGGGGGACAGTTCATTGGAAAACACTAAAAAAGTGGGGAATAGCGGGGAACCGACTCAAACGAACTTCGATTGGACTCATTCCAGCGGCATTGGAACCGGCTCGTCGAACCCTAACTAGGATCTCTTAACCCTAAACCCTAAATCCTAACTCCTAAACTCTAAACCTTAAAGCTAAAAAATAAGGCTAAAACCTAAGCTAAACCGTAAAATCTAAACTATAAACCCTAAAAGCTAAACCCTAAACCCTAAAGCTAATCCCTAAAGTTAAACCCTAAATCTAAACCCTAAAAGCCAAACCCTAATATATTTAGGGTTTAGGGGTTATGATTTAGGGTTTAGGGTTAAGAGATCCTAGTTAGGGTTCGACGAGCCGGTTCCAACGCCGCTGGAATAAGTCCAATCGGAGTTCGTTTGAGTCGGTTCCCCACTATTCCCCACTTTTTTAGTGTTCCCCAAATGAACCTCACACTAAAAACAAGATATAATATATTTGATGGATAACTTTTGCGATTTAATTATATATGTATATTCTTTATTTATTTGGTGAAACATAAAAATCTACTGAATTGTTTAAAGTGTTCTTTAAGATTCGTTAGCGCCATCACCACGGTTGTGCTAATAGTTTCACGTTCAATACGCTCGATCAAAAACATGGTCGTCCAATTTCAACTTGATTCGGTTCGTAAACGAGCTAAGCACGAGCAAAGGTACACCCGCTCGTAAATAACCCTTCCATCACCATCGTCACCTATCACCATTGAAGCCTTCCTGAACAAAGAAAACATATAAATACAACATAAACAAGCCGCCATAACACCACACCATCCACCACCCTCGGTGAAGAAACGCAACCTAACTAACTCATTGATTAAGACGCGCAAATGCACAAAGACCACTAAACACATACACAAACATACCCACATCCATCAGCAATCATAAATTATCTTTAACACTTGTTCGTGGATGCGTTCGGACGACAAGCTGGCTGACGCCGGCGTTGGAGGTTTTGTCCTGGGTGTTTGGCAATGGCAGCGTACGGATTTCCAGTGGACACGCGTATGGGTGTTATTGGTGTTTGGACATCCTATTTCAAAGATCAAGACTAGCTGACAAGCAAAAATATCAAACAACAATACTGTTTCCTTAAAACTATATCAACTTTTTTTTAATGTTTTTTTTTTTTCTAAAATTAACCTCTTTTCATATATAAAACGCTGATATTCAAATAAAAAGTGACAACAGTTTCAGGTGTGGAACTTGGTGCAGGAGATTCAGGCTTATCTAAGCATTAGATCAGGTCAACAATCAAGCATTGTCAGACTAGGCTCGAGCGGGTCCTAAGACCAACTTTGACCACAGAACCAAATGTGCATATCTAGACTGTCAATACACCTAAAACTACGATGAACATGCATACCAATCTGAAGATAACAATCCCACACCTTACTCCAATATCCCACCAAAAAAGTGCCATCAGACTTTATAAAAGTCTATAACATACAACTGATTACACTACACAATATCATCTTTGTTTGGTGCATTCTGCAGTAACCGGTCATTTTGCAGCAAATTGGCAGGAAAGGGTGATTTGCAAATGGCGATATGTGACTTGAGCCTAGGAATGTTTGGATGTGCGCTTCTGCAACGGTTGCATCTCAACTCCATTGACATGAATTTCTGATCGTCATTTAGTGTCGGTCTCCCCTCTTCACTGACTTGTTGAATTACGTCTACGGAGTCTCTGAAGAATGGAGAATTGAATGAGTTCCAGTGCTTCTTGTTCTTGAGATGTTTCGAGTCAAAATCCTGGCTTATCACATGAAGGTGTAGTTGTCTCATTGAAGGTGACTGGCAAAAAAGAAAACCACAATTCAGTTTTTACGATCAAACAAACAGTAAAATAAATCATCCATTTTGGCATTTTGCCACCTCTATTGACAGGTAATAGATTTGACCACAAAAGTCAACTTATTTGCAAGTTTTTTTCCCTTTTGCAAATGATGTTGGTTGAGTACAAGCAATAAAGCAACACGTACCGAATGGTATCCAAGGCGGAATACCAATGACTGATTTTCCTTTAAAAAAGTTCGAGCCCACTTGACACCCACGTCGTGCATTGTCCTTAGTATAGGAAGGTGTTTCCGACTTACATCTGCAAGACGATCAACACCTTCAGCTCTTGCAATCACCAAAATGTGTCTTTGCGCCTGAAACTCAAAAGTATTTCACAATTAAAAAAAATATACACACAACCAACACATAGTGTGTGTGTGTGTAGGGGGGTGTAAAGTGTTAAAAGTGATAACCTTGGGGTAAACATCGTTCAAAACGACAACGTCATCCAAAATCTCAACGACACCATTCCTATGTTTCTCGGGATGCATGGCAATCTTGTAAAGCGCTTGACCCCATGTTCCCCAATCCTTTTTCGAGTTATTAGATTCATTAACTTCAATAAAACCTTTTAATTTCTTGGTTTTCTCATCGTCACAGTTTGAAGCCTCACAATCAGATGATTTCTCTTGAGTTCTCACAATAGATGCAAAGTTTTCAAAAAGAGACGAGTAAGCCTCGCGAAGAATTTTGCATCCAGTGGTATAGTCATCGTTGAGGCAATTTGGTCTTTTTGGATTCATATTCGGGCCAAGCACATGTATGACGTGTGTTACACCTTGTTTAGAAAACAAGGGAGAAGTTGAAGGAAGGGGAACTGTAACTGCTTTTCCGGGAGAAAGTGATCCAGCCCGTTTCTTAGTTGCGGTCTCCAAGTCTGGACCAGCGGCATCAAATATAGCAGCATTTACACCTCCACCACCGGGCTTCAGTCTCCTGCACACATTACATATTGTTTTACTTTTTCAGCAGTAGATCTGCAAATGAGTGGAGCCCGCCTCAATAGCTTGACAAGCCTTCATAATCATAGTTGTCAATAGCGATCGCTACACTTGCTATAGCGAATAGTGTAGCGTATAGGTCTAGTCTCGCTCCTCTGCAGCGATACATAGCAATGGTAGCGACCTTTATTTCATTTTTTTTTGTTTTGTTTTTTTAATATAAACAGCAATTAAATATAGCAATAAAATAGCTGGATTTTAGGTTTTTGTTAAATATACATGTAAAATAGCGTATATACCAGGGTATTTTGATATAATATACATATAATTTTTTTTTTCTAGTGTATCGCTATTTATAAAATAGCCGCCCGCTATTTATTGTTGTTCGCTATGTAGCATATAGGTTAAAACAGATAAGGATGGTCCCTGTGGTTAAAACTAACCTATGTAGCATATAGGTTAAAACTAGCCGCCCGCTAGTTATCGCTATTCGCCATTAACAACCAAAGTTCATAATACTTTCCAAAAGTAAACGTATGGTCCCTGTGGTTTACCAAGAATTTTCATTTGGTCCCTAGCTTTCCAAAAGTACACGGATGATCCCGGTGGTTTGCACTTTGTAACGCATTTAGTCCCCAGCTTTGCCAAAAGTCACATGGATGGTCCCTGTGGTTTGCACTTTGTAACGCATTTAGTCCCTAACTTGGACCTGCAAAAACCTTTTAATTTGTTGGCTGGGGACTAAATGCGTTACAAGTTGCAAAACACAGGGACCATATGTGTACTTTTGGAAAGCTAGGGACCGAATCCAAAATTTTGGTAAACCGCACCGCAGGGACCATCCTTGTACTTTACTCAATTAACTATATATAAGGCCAATTTGGTTTATGGTTTATCCCTAACGGGTCAAATCAAAATACCAACTAGAACGGAAAATATTCAAAATGGGTCCACTGAGTCGTCAACCAAACCCGACCCAGCGTGTTTGATACGTACTAAAAACTATACGATGATATGTTACCTAACCCACCTCTAATAAGCAGTAAAACATGAAAATACAACAGAAGTTTGCCTACTTATATGATTTTAACAAGATGAAGCAAAAATTTACCAGTTAGCAGCATTGGCTATCACATTACAGTGCAAGCCGCCTCCTGACCGAAGCTTTGTGATATCCCCCACAAACGTAAAAAATTTAGTCGGGTCAATGTTCTTTACAGCAGCCTTACTCTTCACCAAAGACAATATCTTTGACCCATGAGATATGTCAACTAAAACAAGCCTTCCGTTCCCAATCTTGTGTACGAATTCCTCAACTGTCTCAACTATAATATCAGATGCCTTTTCAGTATTAAATTGAAAATCTGCAGTAGATATAGAAGGGAATGCTAAAGTTGGAACACCGTCTAAAGGCTGGGTCCCACTTTGCTCTTGCCGTTCATCAACCTGATGATTTGAGGGCTCAGAGATAGTTTTATCAGATGTTACTTTACTTGGAGCATCGACTCGTTTTAAAAACTTCATAATTCCAAGTTGGACTTTAGTATCCGTCTTTTTCTCTCCAAACACGCCGGATGGAAGGATATCTGAAGAAGAAAGTGCCCCATACGTATTAACGGCTTCCTGAACATCGTTTTCAGTTTGGCAAAACGTTATTCGCGTAAACCCTTCATTTAACTTGGGCAGTTCTTTCTTACGCAGCATTTGATTCACAACAGCAGCTGCTTTTCCACCTTGTAGATTTCCTTCATGCCCGGTTCGTTTTACAGATCGAGATATGCAAAGCTTTGCGGGAAGATCAAGAACTACAGCATGGATGTCTACTTGGTAAGATTCTTTGAGTTTAATGAAATCTGCGCGTTGTTCTATAGTAAGATTGCATCTGTCAATAAATATGCTTTTTCCATCTTTTAATGAGGTGGAAGATAAAGCTAAACATTGTGCTTTTGTTCCGGATTTGCCGTTCCCAATCGTGTCCTGCATAAAACTACGTTCAGTATAGTATCGGGGACTAAAAATCCTGATACATTTCACACGCGCAAAATTATACAATCATCCATTAACTGCAGCTATAACAATGTTAGCTCGATCTAGGTTTTAAAAAGCGTGTGGTGCTCCAATGCATTTTGATTCCTAAAGCCGAAGCACGGTACGCACACATCACGTATATGAGGCGCTTGTTATTAAGAAAATATTTAACTTGTTAGCTTTTAAACACTAAAATAAAAGATATTCTTATCATCCCTGGTCACAATTGTTCAATCAATGCCCAAATTTGTTCAGATACTTAAACTCATTGCTCAATCAATGGTCAGGTTTGCTCAACTAAATTCGGAAAAAAAACCAAGACCCATTGCAACCGACGGTCTAATTAGTTGAAAAACTTATTAACTACATATGGTGCCACGTCATGTGATTGTAAAACCAAGAGCTTGAGTAGCATTATCGTCTATGGAACCAACCCAGGGTACCACTTAATAAGCATTTCATCAAACACTTGGAGTGCACAGCAGAGAAAGAAAAATACCTGACAAACCCGAACCCAGGGTCGGGTAGAAACCCGCATAACATGATCACAGAAGGTTGATTTACCACTGCCAGGAGCACCCATTAGTATAACCACTATGGGTTTTCTGTTATCTTCTTCATTCTCTGTAAATACAAAATTCAGAAGTTGAGTAATGAGAATCAAATACAGAATGTTTCCCTATATTTTATAAATAAACATACCTTTAGGTTTGATTATTTCATCATCGACTTCCATTTGTCAATCGTCCAACAGGTTTTCCTTTCCGGTTTGCTGAAGTAGGTCAAGAGTTCCTCCTGAATTAAGGTGTTTTGATTTTTTTTTCCTGAAAATCTTAACCGAATGAATCTAAATTCTAAAATGGTTAAAATAAAATCGAACCGAACCGAACCGAAACTGTAGTAGAATTCTCGGCTCTATTTTGAAAATGATTATTTTAAATAGGTTCGGGTTTTGGGGTTTTTTCAGTTTTTTTCTCGGTTGTGATTACTATATGGGGCGAATCTAAAATGATAAAAGTCAAGCTGAATATTGAATTTGAACTCGGCTTGGTTTCTAACCAAAAAGAACCAAATAAGATGGGTATTCATCGGTGCGGGTTTCGAGTTCTTCGGTTTTGTGGTGATTTAAGTTTAGCGTTGATGGGGTAATTGTTAATGGTGTACTTATAGGAAAATTCATAGCTCAATATATATGAATTTGGTTTCATCGCTTTAACCGAACTCGATTTCTTAAAACCAAACCAAATGTCGATATGTACTTTCGTTCGGCTTTAAACGGTCTTGATTCGGTTTGGTTTTTGGTTTAATCGGTTTTGTAACTAAATGTTTAACAACCCTAAACTGAATCATGTGACAAGACAATTTAGATTGAATTGTACATTGGATTTTGGATTTTTCCTTAGATTTATCATGCAATATTCATTTTTATCTTTGATCGGTTTTGATTAATATTATAACTTTTATTTTAGATCGTTTTCTATTACTAAAGACCTAAGAAACATACTAAGACAACCGTATACACTCTCCAAAAATTCCACAACCTTTATCCGACGAATCCATGATCTCATATCCCAATCATGTCCTCAAATCTCAACTAATTTGCTTACTACATGTCAATTTGGGTCTGCCTCTCATCCTTTCTATTGTGATAGTTTTCACGGTTCTTATTGACTCCATCATCTATATCATCTTTACATGCCCAAACCATATCAATACTATTTGCAGTAGGCTACATCATTGTCCATGTCCTTGTCACTCTGTAGAAACAGTCTAAAACACTTAGAACCTTTATCCACATAACAAGTTGCCCTTCAATGGTGATGAGTGCCCTCGTCGATAACAACACCAAAGTCACAGTAGAGGAACTTGATTTTAAAGCACCTCATATTTAACCCTTTGCGCTCTAAGGCCGCTCACTACTCTAGCCTCTCATTCAGACTTGGTTTGCTCTCCGCAACTAGCATAACTTCATCTGCGAAAAATCATGCACCGAGGGAATGTTTAATAACTAAGGTGAGTCAGAGTGGGAGCCGAGGAGGGCTTGGTGAGACCCGGCCCCTTCTGGGCACACCACCCCCAATTCCGTGGGTTTTTGTTTCACAAAAAAAATAAGGATTAGTCACTGATCTATGAGGAAGAAGGTCAACGCTTGGTGATTGGCCAAACACTCATATGATCATCACACTTAAAAAAAAGGGAAAATTACAAGTTTTGTCCTTTATCTTTAGGGCACTTTACAGGCGGTGTCCTTTTTTTCAAAACTTTACAGGCGGTGTCCTTTATAGGGAATTTTGTTGCAAGTTTTGTCCTTTGAGCCTAACTCAGTTAGATTTTTTTGTTAAATCTGATTACCCAAGGGTATTTTAGTCTTTTTACTTATTTAAAGGACAAAACTTGTAATTTATTTTTTAAAAAATATTTCAAAAAATTATATATATGTATAATAAACAATACAGATATTTATCTCTCCCCTCTCCCTCTCCCTCTCCCTCTCCCTCTCCCTCCCCCTCCCTTCACCTATCACCACCACTGTCTTCACCACCACCATGTATTGCCGCCAGCACCGTCATCACCATCCAACCACCGCCTACTTGCAATAATGTAAAACCCACTTTTCCCCGTCACCAGTTATCCCAAATCCCAAAACCCCTCTCCTCTCCATCGCCGATCACCACCAATCCCCATCATAACCACCACCAATCATCTCCGTATTATCCCCACACACCCCCGTACCCCCACCGTTGTTAACCCTGCCATCATCGTCTTCATCCCTGTCCCACCTCGACCCACTTACATCGCCACCTATTCCACCGCCATCATCCACCCTCAACCTCCATTACACCACCACCACCACAACCACAACCACAACCACTCCGTCGCCGCCCACCCCAACCCTAACCAAACACCCACAAACAACTCCGAATCTGTTGACTTGTTGACCGACCGAACCTGACCTAAAGCCATCTATGACCCGGAATCCCGAAATGTGAACCGAACATCATCAGCATAATCATCTTCAAGTTTTTGCAAGAATTAATGAGAAACGGGGGTGTTTTACCGGAAAAACCTGTCATCGAAGCTCCGCAACCGTCTCCTCCGTCGCCGCCGCCGCCGCGAGCGGCGGATCGTTGCCGGAACGGTCATCCCGCTGTTTCTCTCTCTCGATCTTTATCTCTCTGTCTCTTCTCTCTCTCTCTCAACGTCTCTCTCTCTCTTGCTTGAAGTACCGACCAGCACCACCCACCACAGCGCCGCCGTCTGTGGTGGTGCTGCTGCTGCTGCTGAAGTCCGCCACCACCAAAAGATGGTGGTGGTTGGCCGATGAACAGAAGGGGGGGGGGGGTAAAACAGATGGGTGTCACCGAGAAGGGGGGTGGGGGTGTTTGGCTTTGTGTTGAGTGAGATCAATAGTCTGCTCATGTATTCGAGAGAGAGAGAGAGAGGTAAAGATTGGGTAATCAGATTTAATAATAATAATAATAATAATAATAATAATAATAATAAATCTTAAAAATGTTTTGTTTTAGGAAAAATTACAAGTTTTGTCCTTTAAATAAGTAAAAAGACTAAAATACCCTTGGGTAATCAGATTTAACAAAAAAATCTAACTGAGTTAGGCTCAAAGGACAAAACTTGCAACAAAATTCCCTATAAAGGACACCGCATGTAAAGTTTTGAAAAAAAGAACACCGCCTGTAAAGTACCCTAAAGATAAAGGACAAAACTTGTAATTTTCCCTAAAAAAAACAAACCATATAAATACAACTCAACACTAACTCATTTTTTTCACACAAACTTTTATATTTTTCTCACTTATTCTCCCCCACCAATATTTTTCATACTCATCTCAAAATGAATTAATTTGAAATTCCATCATTTTCATACAATTCGTTAAGCTCTGGAGAAAAAGATATTGAGACAACGAAATGCAATTTTGATTTTTTACTACCTTGGTCGCCTTGTCTTTAAACAAAGTTCAAAACACTGCTTCATCGTCAAGAAGATATTCATTTTTTTAAGATTTTAAAAAAATGTTTTTTTTTAAGATAAATAATTAATTATATATATGAACTGGCCAAGTTACATCAATATCGCAGGTAAGCGAGCAACAAGCTGCGCCGCTACCCCTTTCTAAAATAAAATGTTGTATTCTATTTTATTTTAGCATTTTGTTATTTTTCTAATTTTATTTTTATTAAATAATTTTTAAATTCAATATGACTATTTGGGTGTTATGGAATTTCTAATATTAACTAAGTATATTCATGGAGACGACTATGAGGAGTCTCATAAACGTCTGCTTAGACACTGCATCAACGAACGATGATAATCAAACATTCACCCGTGAGATGTTTCGAAGACAGTTTCAAATGGATAAAGATGTGTGTTTTTCAAATCGTCGATGATGTAGAG
The DNA here is from genome assembly GCA_030545235.1 of Helianthus tuberosus. Classification (NCBI taxonomy): domain Eukaryota; kingdom Viridiplantae; phylum Streptophyta; class Magnoliopsida; order Asterales; family Asteraceae; genus Helianthus; species Helianthus tuberosus. The sequence goes on along the minus strand of CM060441.1, from coordinate 79,703,464 downwards.
AGAAATTATGAGTGTTTCATTAAACGACTTTCGATGCAAAACACGTGTCACATATCCTATTAAGCATATCTCTCCCATGCCGGTACAGTACCAATCCTAACGAAATAACATGTTTGCTATAGCATGTGCCGATATTGTAATGAACCGATACTGACTGGATTATTGTCACATCGCGCAGGGGATTACAAATAAATCGCCGCCCGCCGCGAAGCGCATACTTGCCTTTAAACCCAGTATTACATTAATCATGTGAAAGCTGCTAGATGCCATTATTTTATTCTTCTTTTTGGCTTCTAGTTTAGACTTTTGACTTTTTGATGTCAAAACTATACTTTTTTAGTTGCAATGCATGTTTCACATTTACTATTAACATTTTTCCACAACAAAGCTGTAAGAATTTAAGCAACGTGTACATAATTCATTTCCAAATTTGAATCATATGTATCAAATACATAATAATAGAAATCGCGTTCGTTAGAACTTGAATGTAAGAAAAGAATTCATACGTTTAAAAAAACTATGAAAAAAGGTCTTAAAAATCATAATCAGGCGATAAGTGGTATTGATTATTGAGATTCTAATTCCCATGGAACAAAAACATCTTTAAGTTGAAAAGGGTCTTGATGTAGCCTATGGACGCTTAAATTATGTGTCATGCCCAATGCTTGATTTTTTATCTCAAAATTGGTTACTTTCCTAACTATTCACTTTTGTAAATCAAAAACCCAATTCGATGTGAGCATTATCGTACCTAGACATCACTTTAATGACAAATGTCACACCTCTGGTTTCTTGGTGACAGAAATCTAATTAACTTACAAATTGACGTCATCTACACTTTTCAACTTAAAATATATATCACGTACTGCAATTGACGTCATTTACACTTTTCAACTTAAAGTAGATGTCATGTACTCTAACGAAAGTCTAATTTACGTCTTCCATATAAAAATGCAACCATCAACCTAAATATTTCTTAAATGTTCATAAACAAAACGCAAGCCTCTTCTTGTACTAGTTGTGACCATGAAAACATTGATAAAAACACAAATAATTGGTTTTCTTATTTCTCGTTAAGTAGTTGTTTGCTAAAACCAAATGAGAATAATAATTGTTTTAAATAAAAATACAGAGTAAATTGTCATTTTAGTCCCTGAGTTTTGTCCAAAATTGCCACTTTAGTCCAAATAGTTTTTTTTTTTTGCATCTGGGTCCCTGACTTTTACATTTTGTTGTCATTTTGATCACAATGCCTAACTCCATCCATAAACCCCATCATTAACCAGGGGTATTTTAGGGATTAACTAAAAAGGTTTTAGACATTGCCGTTTTGATCCATTTTTTACCCCAGTATATAAACACAATCGCAGACTTTTTAAAACCCTAATTCCCCATATTTCATCTTCTTCCACAATTCACCCTAATCCACAGACGTATTCAAGCATAATCCCAGTGACGATTGAAGTAAGAACAATGTGGAATGCTCGGCCTCCTGGTTCAACCTTTAATCCCGACGTGGATTATGGTATGTGTTAAAACCCTTAAAATTTAGTGAAACGATCCCCTGTTTTGTTCGATTATTGTTGTTTAATGGTGTATTTTGATTTTGATTTTCAGCTGACGACCCAGAATTGTTCACATTTGAGATACATCATGGAGGGGAATGGATGGACTTTCCAGAATTTGGGTATGAGGGTAAAGTATCGTACATTGACAAGGTTAACCCTGACTACTTCTCTTTGATCATATTCAATGATATGATGTGTGAGCTAGGTTACCCAGAAGATGGAGTAGGGGGATTAAGATACAACTTTAGGATTCCAGAAGAATGTTTACTCTTTGGGATAAGATCCTTAATGGGTGATAGTGATGTTATTAGGATGATTAAGTATACTCAAACACATAAGGTAATTGAGGTGTATGTTGAGCATATTTGGGGTAATAAAAAACAAGCTGATGCTACAAACTTAGGTGATGAATCATAGGCTGATCCTGCAAACTTAGGTGATTTAACACAAGCTGACGTTCAGGATAATGAAAAGGATGTTGGGGATAATGAGAAAGAGGTTAGTGCAGTGGATGTTAGCTCTGACTCTAATTCAGATTCAGATTTAAGTGATGAAAGTGATGATGTAGTAGATGATGAACAGAGCAAAGAAACAGAGGTAACAAATGCAAAGTTTATTGATCCTGATGGTGGTGATGATCCTGATTACAGTGGTAATGAGGATGAGGGTAATGATGAAAGTGAAGAGGGCAGTGAGAAGGGTGAGGATAGTGATCAGGGTGAGGATAGTGAGGATCCTGATTACATAGTAGATGAGGAATACCAAGAAGATGATGTTGATATAGATCAGGTTGACTTTAGAGCTGCTGTTGATAAAGATATCAGTGAAGCCGAAGGGGATGAGCAGGATGAGCAGGAAGTTGATGAATTTGACTTAGACAATTTTGATAGTCTCAGTGATGAAGAACATGGCAGTGTTAGAGATAGGGTGGTTAAGGGTATAAGGAAGAAGAAGAATAAAAAGGCAATGGCAACTGATGATTGCCAATTCTATGTTGGTCAGTGTTTTAAGGATAAACAGGCTATTAGGCAGATGGTGAAAGAATATGCAATCCGGTCTAGAAGGCAATTGTTTATCTATAGGAATGATAAGGTTAGATTGAGGGTTCTTTGTCATGGTATTAATCCGAAATTAGGTAGTGGTGGACAAGCTGGTAGTAAGGGCAAAAAAGTAAAATCGGCTGAAGGGGTGTCACATGGGGCTATAGGTAGTTCAAGTGGAGTTAATACAGCCAAGAAAAGTAAAGGTGGTGGGCCCCAAACAAGACAAATGGCTAAAAAGAATCGGATTCCCTCTTGTCCTTGGACTTTGCATGTTTCAAAAGTAAAAAGGGAAGGCACATGGATGGTGAAGACATTTATCAAAGACCATCTTTGTCTACATACCTGAGATGTTGGTCTGTGCACAGTTAGTTGGCTAGCAAAGGAAATTGAACCTATCATTCAAGTCAATCCAGAAATACCATTAAAGGCACTTGTAGATACAATACAAAAGAAGCATCAAGTTGAGGTGACTTTGAATCAGATGTTTAGGGCAAAGGCAAGGGCAACCAAGAAGGTTCAAGGTGACTACTCTGTTCAGTATACACACCTGAGGGATTACTGTGAGGAACTAGTTAGGGCAAATCCTGGTACAAGTGTGAAAATTGCAGTTGAACCTGAATGTAACCCAAGCAGTCCTACAAGGCAATTCAAAAGGGTTTATATATGTTTGGGGCCATTAAAGGCAGGGTTTAAGAAGGCTGGAAGGGATCTACTTGGTCTTGATGGGTGTTTCTTGAAAGGACCTTGGCCTGGACAGATTTTAACTGCAGTAGGTGTTGATGCAAACAATGGGATTTACCTATTTGCTTATGTTGTGGTGGAGTCTGAAACAACAGCCAGCTGGAGTTGGTTTTTGAGGTGTTTGGGAGATGACTTGGAGCTGCCTCAAAATGGCAATTTCACCTTTATAACTGATAGACAAAAGGTATGTTCTTTGTTGATTTACATAAACCATTTCGATCATCAAATTCAAATGTATAATTGGTTTTTACAACTGTTGCAGGGTTTAATACCTGCCATTCAGCAAGTCTTTCCAAATGCTGAGCATAGATTCTGTCTGCGGCATATTCATGAAAACATGAAACCAAGGTGGAAAGGTGCAGTTTTTAAGAACCTGTTGTGGGCTGCTGCTACTTCAACAACACCTCAGAAGTTTGAGAAGAATATGCAAGCAATCTTGACAGAGGATAAGGACTTGTACAACTGGCTGAAGGAGATTCCTTGTAAACATTGGTCAAGAGCATTTTTCAATGGTATATTTTCTTGTTTTAATGCTACTGTTATTATCAGTTAACTTATTGACGTGTTCTTGTTTTCTTGATGTTGACACAATGCAGAAAGGCCCAAGTGTGATGTCTTGTTGAACAACCTATGTGAGGTGTTCAACAGACGTATACTAATTGGTAGGGACAGACCAATCATTACCTGTCTTGATTTCATTAGGGAATACTTGATGAAAAGGATAGTAGTAGTTCATAAGATGATTGGCAAGTCCCCAGGACCATTAACTCCCAAGGCCACTGTGATTTTTGAGAAGATAAAGACTGACGCTGCAAACTACACAGCTATTTGGTGTGGCAATGGAAAGTATGAGGTATGGTGTTCTTCACTCAATTAAACAGGCTTCAATCATCCCTTGCATATGTGTAAACTTGGTTATTTTGACATTATATGTTAGTGGTCCTGAGCTTGAAAAAAGGGCTGTGAATCTTGTTGAAAGGACTTGTGGATGCAGAAGGTTCCAGTTAACTGGCATGCCATGCAGGCATGCAGTGGCTTGTATCTGGAACAGGGCATTGAATGGGGAAGGTAATGGTGTACCAGAAGAGTGGGTAGATAAGGCCTACTGGCTAGAGACATGGAGAGATGTCTATAATCACACCCTAGGGCCAATCAATGGAATGGATTTATGGCCTAAAAGCCGATGCCCAACCACTTTAACAGCCCCCAAGTATCATAAGCCTGCTGGGAGACCCAAGAAGAAAAGAAGAAAATCTGCTGTCGAGTTGGAGGAGGTAAACGAGATAATTGAAAAAAGTGGAAAACTGCCCAAAAAAGGGTATACAGTGACGTGTCTTACCTGTGGGGAGAAAGGACATAACAGGAGGACCTGCACTAAAGGAAAGGGTGGGGAGGCTGCTGGTGTTGCTGGACAGGAGGGTGACGCTGCTGGTGTTGCTGGACAGGAGGGTGAGGCTGCTGGTGTTAATGCAGCAGGTGGTGATGTTTAGGGTCAGTTTGTTGAATATTAACTCATTTTGGTACAGGCCTTTTGTTTAGGTAATTCACGTCTGTAATGGTTGTGCAACAGGTGTCTTATGGTTTGTAATGGAACAAGTATGTAATGGTTTAGTCTTGTCTTTTGGTTTGTAATGGAACAAGTATGTAATGGTTTAGTCTTGTCTTTTGTAATTCATGTCTGCTTGTAATGAATTAGTATTGTCTTGTGGTTTGTGACCCATTTTCAATTGTTCGCCAAACGGCAGAAACCTGAATTTGGACTGACCATAAGCCAAACAACTGTGACCATACATGTCTAATTACAATAACCACTTTCATTATCTTAGATCAACATAAATATTCAACAAAACACTGACCATTTCATTCCATTAAAACTTCATACATTTCATACATTTCACAAATCTTAATCAACTACTCAATTTGCTAAGTAGAACATCAGTACAGAGAACAAAATGACCCCTAAAACAATCTTCAAACTTTTGTTTTCTGAAATGACTCGTTGAAGCTTTTCTTGCAGGTCCCTGTTGTCAACTCCCAACTCGCTATGATTTTCTTCATGATTCAGGGCTACAGAAGACACGTACAAAGGGGGCTCAGCCCAACACACGAACCCACAACTGTTACCTGGACGAGTGCAGCAATGGAAGCGTCGGCCTGGATTTTGTGAAGTCCTCGAGGTACGGATCTTAGTTTCGAACCCACATACACAGTAAACCATGATGATTTCCAACTTAGGGTTTGTACATGAACGATTTTAGACAGGGGACGTCTGTGGATTTGGGTGAATTGTGGAAGAAGATGAGTTGTGGTGAATTAGGGTTTTAAAAAGTCTGCAATTGTGTTTATATACTGGGGTAAAAAATGGATCAAAACGGCAATGTCTAAAACCTTTTTAGTTAATCCCTAAAATACCCCTGGTTAATGATGGGGTTAATGGATGGAGTTAGGCATTGTGATCAAAATGGCAACAAAATGTAAAAGTCAGGGACCCAGATGCAAAAAAAAAAACTATTTGGACTAAAGTGACAATTTTGGACAAAACTCAGGGACTAAAATGGCAATTTACTCTAAAAATACATGTTACAAAACAAACGTTAGAGCACTAATGAGCTCCTGGTCAGATTGAATATTTTTCATATACTCAGGCATAAGGCAAAGTTCTACGTCCATGCTACCGCCTCCCTCTCGCCCCGGTTGTACTGTTATCTTACCGTCAAATTTGTTGGTGCACCCGCTTCTAACCGCGACCGCTTTACCCAACCCAAATTCACACCCGTACATGTCAAATCTTGGTGAGCTCCCAACGTGCACCAGGTTTGGATCATTCAGCTGACTCATTTTATATATCACTGGGCTTCTTATCCATGACTCAACCTCTTCCTTGATTGCTTTATCATCGTGGTTTATCACTGCTTCGTGTAGCTGGAAAGCCGCCCAACCGAGACCATGAGCCAACAAATCCCCCACACTTGCTTTTCCTCCCACAAACTGAATTGGGTTACCAAAATAATCATCAGACAAAGGTGGGTTCAACCTAGGCCGGGTAGAAAGCATCAACGAACAAGTGGTTTCATGGTCGTGTGGTAGACATCGCGCACGGGTGATGCATCTCCATAAAAGCGCAATAACAGCTTGTAAACTTGAAATCTTATGCGTATTGCATTCAGAATTTGCTGTTGCTTTGAGTTTGGAGATGGCCATTGATGAGAACTTGAAGAATCGCTCTTTAAAGGTTTGGATTTCTAATCGTTCAATAAACTGATCTTGATGGTTGTAGGGGATATTGATAATAGGATCATATCCATCCAGCACCCATCGCTTGAATACCGGAGGATGAGAAATTGATTTCCCTTTGGATCTGAATATTTCACTCCAGGTAGCCATGAAATGCCATAAAGAGGTCCCGTCGGCCACCATGTGGTTGACGGAGCAACCGATGAATATTCCATCCACAAGTTCGGTCACCTGTATTAGACACATTGTAATTAGTCATCGTAGAGGGTAGAGCACTACATTATCATTCATAATTACCAAACATTCCTTTTGTCATTTCTTAGTTACCTGAACGGATAACAACGGCAGCGTGTGACCGTCATAAGAAATGGCGGTATTAAGATCAAACAACGAATGGACAAGTAAAGGTACGTCAGGTGGGTCACTAACGTCGGATACTGTGGCGCCCGTCTTGGCATAAATAAACTTGGCGCCAGGAGTGTTTTCTGGATCCAAGTAGATGACGCATGAAGGTGGGTTTTCTTGTTTTCGAGTGGTGAAACGGGCAGCGAGCGGGTAGAAATGTGTGAGGGTGACGGAGAGAGAGTGTTGGAGGTGATTCAAGAATGTGGTTATTGAGAAATAATCGGGTGAAGGTGGTTTTCTGAAAAGGAGACCTCTTTGGCCGTATTTGACGTTGAGCCAGGCCAGCTCAAAAGGTGTGAAATGGATAGGCTGCTTTGCCTCCGGTGACTGTGAGAGGTCGTCTAGTGGTTTGATGAAGCATTCTGAAATGAGTTTCACCGGTGTAGAACTCATAGGAACTGAAAGCTAGATCTTCCTAAAACAAACGGAACCACAACTTCCTAACCCACCCAAGAAGATAAGCCAAAAGAGTAAAGACACATAACCATTTGCTGAACCGAGCCCACCAAAGAAAACGATTTTGCTAAGCAAAACGATCAAAGGTCAGAATCGTGACACAGGTATATCTACTTTTGTTTTTTCTACTTATTGTAATTGTGTTTCAAACTAGTATGCGTAAACCACCGTTGCAGCAGCTCGTTCTTGGATAAGATTTATATAGAAACACATAAAAATCAACATGTTGCAACGCTATGTTCGCTATCCTAATGCCCAAAAGAATAAAGTTATGCTTGGGAATGTCCACCTGATCCAATAGGCAAGAGATCAAAATTCAGAAGTTAGTTTATGATTTGAATTTTCTGTTGCAGATAGTAATGAAACTTTGCAATCAGGGTTTGGTTAATATTACTTTTTACATACTCATTTTAATAACTACCTATGCACTTATCTTTTCACATTTTTATAAAACTAATGTTAGCCTATATAAAAAAAAACTGCCAAATTTCATCTTACCATTCAATGTGATTTGAACAAAATGGGAATTTAGTTTTCCGTTTTCATGTCAAATTTGCGAAAAAACGAATTTATAAATCTGAATTTTCACGCACGAATCTGGATACCTTGCAGAATTACAGTTGACAATGTTGGTAGAGTTTTGACCCGTTTCAACTTAGTTTTTCTTATGTGTGGTTTGATTCATCTTTCTTTGTATATTATTTTCTTGAAATTGTGTCTGATAAATGTATACAAAACAAAGGAGTTGAAAGCTAATTGTTGTAACTACCTACTCAATCAATTTAATTATCCTATGGATTCAAAAATGTTGAGAACAATTTCATTAATCTAACCAACTAATCAGACCCTTTAACAAAAATTACAAACCCAAGAAATAATGGCAAGTTGACTTTTTTTTTGTTAAGCTTATTACCTTCTGTTTGACTTTGATACCTTAGTAATCACAAATTTACAAACTTGAATTACATCTACACACCTAAAGTAATAAAATAATATGTTATGTCAAACACCAATTCATCATCACCACTAGAATGAATGGAAGAACATCAACTGTGAGCACTAACCAGCAAAGAAGTAAGAACTAAAACTACAAAGGGAAAAAAAACTAATATTACCTGCACATAATCTGCTACATCCGATCAACTCGTTGAGAAAATCCAAGTGAAGAAAGGAAAAAGGGTGAAGATATCTATGCCTAGGGGATATTAGCCCTTCTTGGTTTATGATCAGACTGCATCTGTTGATGATTTCTTTGTTTTTTTAAGGGTGCTAATAATAACATATGGAAAAAACTTATTTTCATACGGTGTATATATGACACGTATAGAAATAAATAAACTGACAAAGTCTGCTGGCATAGCTTTTGTCAGTTTATTTAATTCTATACGGGCCGTATAACCTTATACGGCCCGTATACACCATGTGAAGATAAGTTACATGGTCGTATACAATGTATACGATTATTGTATATGGGCCGTATAATTTTATACGGCCCGTATTCCTCAAAAATGCGATTTGTTTCAAAGTAAAAAAAATCAACTAAATGACGGAAGCTATCAACGCAGGGATGGGCACAGAAAAGGTAAAAGATGAGATTTGTTTCAAAGTAAAAAGATTGCTTACTTCGGTATGTCAAAGGGGCAAGTTTACTTTAGATTCAGATTCAGGAAGCAGATGTATTGATAACTTACTGTTTGTGTGTTTCAAGTTTTGATAATTTGTAATGATGTATTAATATGATTGATTGAATTAAATGCATGAATGGACTCAAGATAAAGCAGTTTATGATGTATTGATATGATTGATTGAATTAAATGCATGAATGGACTCGAGATAAAGCAGTTTGAATGTGTTCATATTAGCGTTGTTTATCACCTTGTGTGAGCATTGGAAGCCCGACAAACAGTCTTGCAATTACTTCTTAGGGTAAAAAACGATTATATCTTGGACGTGGTTTAATCTCTTTGATCTATTAGAACGATCCTTGTTTTGTCACGTACATGTGTTTAATTCCCAAACATCATTACAAATTCCACGTTTACATTGTGTAGTTATTCGGAATGTTCCGGATCATCTTTAGTAGTGTTTGTTTCAGAACCTGATTCAGATTTAAACAATGCATGCCTCATTTCATTTTTTTTTACTATTTTCTTTGATTTCAACAAATCTTTTCAATAATCAGTAAGCAAATACACAACGGTTCTCCAATTCTAGATCAGTAATGTAAGGAGAAGCGTTGAGATAACGGACATCCATCAAGCTCAAAAAGTAAACTTGTGTTTCCCACAGTCACAAACGATTGCGGTTTGTATTTCCCATAGCCACCGTTTCCGTAGTAAAAAACGGTTGCGATTTTCACATTCAATCTTCATTGCTTCATTAAAATTAACAATGCGGTCTCGATTGCATATGATTGTCTAAAGAAGCGTTTTTATCATGTGTCATATGATTGTCTAAAGAAGCGCTTTTATCATGTGTCATCTGATTGTCATTCCGAATAACTAGCAGAAGAACCCGACACGTCTTCTATGATGATCCGAAACATTCCGAATAGATTAAAGAGATTAAACAGTCATGTGTCGTATGACCTCTGCTTTTATCATGTGTCATATGATTGTCTAAAGAAGCGCTTTTATCATGTGTCATCTGATTGTCATTCCAAATAACTAGCAGAAGACGTGTCAGGTTCTTTTGCTAGTTATTCGGAATGGTTCGAATCACCATAGAAGACGTGTCGGGTTCTTCTACTAGTTATTCGGAATGTTTCGAACACGTTGGTATTTAAATACAAAGGGCTTAGTTAGAAGAATGATTGATGTTGAAACCGGTTTTACCTCATGAAAAGGAAAGAAACAAATATTTTTAGAGAAGCATTGGGATTCAAGGGTTTAGTTAGAAAATAATCCTAGATTGTCTAAAGAAGCACTTTTATCATGTGTCATATGACTATAATAAAACGGAAGCTATCAACGCGGGGATGGGTACAGAACCCGACATGTCTTCCATATCAGCGTTGTTTATCACCCCCTGTTTGCATTGGAAGCCCGACTAACAGTCTTGCAATTACTTCTTAATTAAATTGCTATAACCTTCCTTTTCCTTCAATTTCCAGAACATTCTCCCTTGATGTTGAAACTTAATTTCTCCACTTAACCCAAAAGATAATAACTTAATTTCACCAAAAAGTTTATAAAAAAAGTTCAACTATTCTAAACCCTAGCTGGAAACAAACCAACAAAATCCGAATACTTAAATTACTTCTTAATTAAATTGCTACAACCTTCCTTTTCCTTCAATTTCCAGAACATTCTCCCTAACATGATAAAAGCGCTTCTTTTGCTAGTGGGTTTTATGAGTCAAAGTTAACTTTCAGATTCAGATTCAGGAAGCAGATGATTTGTTGTTTCAGTTTCTCAAATTCCGCGTCTACATCGTTGTCGTTGATCACATATTTGCTTCAATATTTACGTCTGATGTCCAAGTTTGATCACATTTGACTTCATCTGCGGCAGTCCAATGACTTTCTTCACATGTGTCTGCACCGTGATCTTCATATTCTTGGTTCAATACCAACTCATCTTTAGTAGTGTTTGTTTGAGAACCTGATTCAGATACACACCGGTTCTCCAATTCCAGATCAGTAAGCAAATACACAACGGTTCTCCAATTCCAGATCAGTAATGAAGACGGTTAGATTAGTCATCATTTATCATGACTATTCCACCTTACGGATTTTATATCAAAATTATCATTCTATCTTATTATAGATCATATTGACTTTTAAAAAGTCAACTGCCTATTTACACATACAACCCACAAATAAGTTCAACAACGCTTTTAGGCATTTCATTAATTACCCGGTGGATAGTGACATCTAATATTCCTAACAGAAAAGATTCCTCAGATGTTAGCAAACATCTGCGGAAATCTATCATATGTTCTATTACATAAAACATTTGTTCTAAGCTAACACTAATACATTAACTAAATCGTTGTTCTTCAAACCGATGTTGACTTATATCAAACATTTGTTTGGTCATAACATATGTTTGGTCATAACATATGTTTGGTCTTCATGATTAGTGTTTGTATTAAACATGGCTTTGGCCATCAAACAAAGGTTTCTTCTTCTTCAACAGATGTTCCATACCTTCAAACAGATCTGTGACGTCTTCAACAGATGTTCTGATTAGTGTTCAAGATTCACTATCTTTGGGAGAAGAATATATCATTATCTATTTATTTCTTGATCAGGAAGTCATGTTTTGTCTTTTAAAATCATCTATTTTTTTAGGTCCACCAATAATCTTTATTTCCTTCAATGATCATACAATTTCTAGGCTTTGTCGGTTACAAAGCAAGGGAAAAAGGATTAAAACTATTCAGTAACCTTAATTTCAAGTAATACTAAATGAATGTTATCATGGCGTATTTTAAAAACCAATTCCTTATTCAATTTGATATTCATGTAGAAAAATAAACTAGGTTAGAACCCCGTGTACTACACGGGATTAAGTCAATAAAATATTAAATTATTAAATAAGCAAAAAAATAATAAAAACATTGAAAAGGAAAAACTAAAGAAAAGAAATATTCATAAATTAAATATTATAAAGAAAAATGATAAATAGTTAAGAAACTTTCTCGTCAACTGACTCGGCGAGGAATTCGTTCTCTTACTCATTGCCAACCAGTTACTCCCCTGCCTAGGCATAAACAGGCTAAAGGGTTGTTTATTTAGCTCTTAATGGGCTCTTAATGGTTCAGACCTCTTACCTCTTACTGGTTCATAACTTAATGGTTCAGACTGTTTGTTTTGTGAACATATGTCTGAATGGTTAAGCATTATACATAGTCTGAATGGTTAAGACCACTAATTTGAATTGGTCTGATATTTGCCTATGAATGGTTAAACATTATACTGACTCTTAATGGTTCAGACCTCTTACTGATTCAGCACTTAACCATTCAGAAGTTGCCAAATAACCCCTAATTTTCCTTAAGACAGCTTCTGGAACATTTCTATCCTTCTATGGATACTGTCGACATTACTTGTTATGAGGCGATGATTGCCACCAGATGACTTTACTTGTTATGAGGCGAGGATTGCCACCAGATGACTTTACTTGAGACATAACTTCTTCCGATAACTAAACTTCAAGTCTTAGCTACCCAAAATAAAATAAAATAGAATAAGGTATAAAATTTTATTTAGTTACTATCAACATTTCTTATTTTAGAATAGTTACCTTAATTTTCGACCTGTAAATATATATGTTAAACTAACCTATATTTTTTTTTTGTTAGATTAGGTATCCTAAACCTTACTACAAAATCAACTTTTACCTTAAACATTTTAATTTATAAGTTATAATGATATTTTTTTATTTAAACCTTACCAAAGATAGATTTTACGAAAGTGTTATATTAGATTTGTAATGATGATTATATCTTTAAATTACTTTACAATTTAAACATGATTATCTGCTGTTTTAACAAAAAACGTAAATAAACAGTTTTTTATTACTGATTTCGTCCGTACAATACACAAGATTATAACCTATTATTTAAGAAAATGGAAAAAAAAACTAAGAACCTAATTATGTATACAGTTTCTTAAATTAAACTAACAAACAATAAATAAAAATCTAAAATTAATTATGTCATGTGTCTTATGAAATCTTTTAATATTAATTAAATTTAATATTTTATATTAAAAAAAAGAAACGTTAGAGATTTTGTTGAAAAAAAGTATATAGGCAACTTTAATATATTGAATTGAATATTTTATACTCAATGTGAAGGATAAGGTTTACGATTTGAAGTTAAGTTTATGCCAATAATTTAGGGTTTATAAGATTTATATTAATTTAATTGGTATTTAATAATTTAAATTAAATAATAATTATTTACAATTAAGGATGATGATTATATCTTTAAATTACTTTACAATTTAAACATGATAATCTTTTGTTTTAAAAAAAACGTAAATAAACAGTTTTTTATTACTGATTTCGTCCGTACAATACACAAGATTATAGCCTATTATTTAAGAAAATGGAAAAAAAAACTAAGAACCTAATTATGTATACAGTGTCTTAAATTAACCTAACAAACAATAAATAAAAATCTAAAATTAATTATGTCATGTGTCTTATGAAATCTTTTAATATTAATTAAATTTAATATTTTATATTAAAAAAAGAAACGTTAGAGATTTTGTTGAAAAAAAGTATATAGGCGACTTTAATATATTGAATTGAATATTTTATACTCAATGTGAAGGATAAGGTTTACGATTTGAAGTTAAGTTTATGCCAATAATTTAGGGTTTATAAGATTTATATTAATTTAATTGGTATTTAATAATTTAAATTAAATAATAATTATTTACAATTAAGGATGATGATTATATCTTTAAATTACGTTAGAATTTAAACATGATTATCTGTTGTTTTAAAAAAACGTAAATAAACAGTTTTTTTTATTACTGATTTCATCCGTACAATACACAAGATTATAGCCTATTATTTAAGAAAATGGAAAAAAAACTAAGAACCTAATTATGTATACAGTTTCTTAAATTTAACTAACAAACAATAAATAAAAATCTAAAATTAATTATGTCATGTGTCTTATGAAATCTTTTAATATTAATAAAATTTAATATTTTATATTAAAAAAAACGTTAGAGATTTTGTTGAAAAAAAGTATATAGGCGACTTTAATATATTGAATTGAATATTTTATACTCAATGTGAAGGATAAGATTTAGGATTAGAAGTTAAGTTTATGCCAATAATTTAGGGTTTATAAGATTTATATTAATTTAATTGGTATTTAATAATTTAAATCAAATAATAATTATTTACAATTAAGGATGGTCTAAAATAATGACAAGTGTCCCAAAGTTGGTTTCTTTTATTATAGAGTACTAGCGGTAAGACCCGTGTGCAAACACGGGTCGTTTCTTAGAAAACCATGCATAGCCCATATTGACAGAGAGTACAAAAATAATTCGTGCAGACTTATAAAATTGATATACACTAATGGTCAATAGGTTTATTCAACAGCAATTCCATTATGTTGATAGCAAACTATTGTTGTCTATTAACTGTTAAAAAGTTCTGTTGCTTTCCAACAGACTTTAATAAGAACTGTCATCCATTATCTCCAACAGAGCTTGCCAGATGGATAGATAGTAACTATCAGATGTTAGTCAACCCATGTTAAAAAGGTCAGTCAACAGAAACTACAAAGGTTAGTAAACAGATATTAAGAGAATAATGTTATTAACAACATGTGTTAGAAAACCATGCATAACACATATTGATAGAACATATACATATGTGTATAGATATTGTACCAAAACGTGTTATCTATTATAGCTAAAAGACAACTATAGACATGCATCATCAGTTAATATATAAGATACATATGAGTATTTTCATTGTGCTATCAACAAAAAAAGTAGCACCCACCCGTTGACAATGAAACTTGTTTATAGACATAACTACATATAGAACATGTCTAAGAAGCAAAATTAGTACCAGCAACGAACCAAATGTATAACCACAAACAATCATGACATGAAACTAAGAGGACTTTATCTTTGTCACGATATGCACAACTTTTTTTAACTTCAGCAATTGAGTAGACTTGTGAAACTCTAACGAAAGTTCATCACCAAAAGCAATATTGCAAGATCTCAGATAAGAAGACCATCCAACAACAGCATAGTTGAATCCAGTATTGGTTTTTTGAGATGTTGTAAACAGTTCCTGGACTTCACATTTGAGATTCTGGATCTTGATAGGCTTAGGATTATCAGTATGCAGATCCAACGCAGAAGATACATCTGATGGCAGTTGCTAAAAAACAGAAAATTGAATAGTGAATTTTATAAAATATTGATATATAACTGAAATTGTTGAAATAACGAAACAAAGAAACGACTGCAAAAGCTTACAAGTCTGTCTTCAGCATGTGTGGTGAAGTGTAAGACTGATTCTGAAGTGGATGATACTAAATGAACCTTTCGAACTTTACATGGTCTATCAACAACTTTATTATCCTCTACAATTGTCTTGCCACGAAGTTTGCGCATCTTTTCCACCTAAGTAAATTAATTTAGAATATAACAACTCTAAATTCTTGAAATTTTATAACTTTCTTTATCAAAACAAACTATCTTCTTAACTCAGCTTTGAAGTTTAAGACTCAATCATAGAGAAGAATATCAATATATTGAGACAATAATAAAACAGACAGTATAAAACTAATAAACACTTACATTAGATACAATACTTGAAGAGGCAGAAATGTCACGAACAGGAAAATCTTTAGACTGTAGTTGACGATCGTTAACATCATCAGCTATTTTTACAGAATGATCTTCAGGCTACAACAGAATTTAAAAAAACCTTCTTATACTTATAATACAATAAAATATATGGGTAGAAAATTATAAATTTACAGCATTTTTAACATCTGACTCATCAACCAGACATGCAATTTTTGAATCAAATAGCCCATCATCAGCAAACTATATTTATAAGAAGGATCATATATAAGAAACCATATTTTAAATCATAATGATATATAAATATTACATGTGTATATATACATTAAAAATATCCTCAAAACTCGTAATCGGCTTAGAATTACCAACCGAAGCTCCAGCATCCTCATCATCCAAAGCAACTTCCCCGGAATTCAGAAGTTGTTTGTGTTTAGCCTACAAAATGAGATTTCAAAAGTTATTAGCATAATATAATAAAAGTTACTTATCACCGTCATGTTATCAAACAATGTATTATATCATCAAAATTTTATACCGCAACCAATAAATCAAACCCATCATCTCCATAAACTGAATCATCCAAAACAACTACATCAGCTTTCTTGAAAGAAACCTCAGTTCCAGTCTCGGAATGGAAAACGGAAAGCTCAAACGTTTTAGATGCAATCATGGTGAAAACCAACCAAGATTCAACTGGTATGGGAACTTCTTCAATCAACTTTGACCATCCATCAGTAAATCCGCATCCATCAGTCCATCCTTTCATCATCACATTCCAAAACCTTTCGCCAACATAGATAGTTTCCATCCCATACTCGTAATTTTTACCATAGAATTGTTTCCAAAATTTGTCAGTAATTAGCTATAGAAGAAACAAAGGAATATTTAGCGCAGACTTACAAATTTGATATGAGCTAATGAGCAACTGAAGTTACAAAGGATTAGTCAACAAATGTTAAAATGAGAATTACTCAACATGGTTAATCAACAGTAGTTACAGTATTTACACACAACCTAACCACTGTTTGGCTATCAACTATTACATACCTCTGTTGCTATCCAACAGAGGTTTCATAACAACTGTCATCCATTATGTCCAGTAGAGGTTGCAACGTGGACAGATCTTAAATATCATATGTTAGTCAACCGAGGTTAAAATACTTAGTCAACAGAAGTTAAAAAGGTTAGTCAACAGATG
This sequence comes from Helianthus tuberosus, assembly GCA_030545235.1. Classification (NCBI taxonomy): domain Eukaryota; kingdom Viridiplantae; phylum Streptophyta; class Magnoliopsida; order Asterales; family Asteraceae; genus Helianthus; species Helianthus tuberosus. The sequence goes on along the minus strand of CM060441.1, from coordinate 79,686,517 downwards.
TTAAGATTATAAGGAAACAGACGTTAAAAGGGCAAAATAGATGTTAGCAAGCTGTTGAGATAGCATAAAATATTTAGAGTAAGTAACGAAATAATATATCGTTACTTATAGTCATGCCAACTTCAGGGCTAATATTTGCTGAAATGTAAGAGTTCTCGTACACTTTTTCTTTAAAACATGAGACAACGAACGACAAACGTCCAATAGCTTTCACCAATACAGCATCTTTCATTTTCAAACAACAATCTCTAACAAACTTTGTCCATCCATCCGTAAATATACAATGATCATATCTCTTCCTTACTCGTACTAACCATGATTTGTCACCATCAAGTAACTCTATAATTCGCCCATACGGGACCTCCTTGCCCCACAACAGAGTCTGAAAATCAAGTGGTATATTCTGCAACAGTAGTTAACAAACATCTTACATCAAAAATTAATGTAGAAACCTAATAGTAGCAAGAAAGTTAAAAAACATACCAAAAATATAAAATCATCTTCATTAAGGAATTGTAAAAAGGATGGTGTTTGATTGGATAGATTCATATCTGCAATAAACAATTTAAACTTACAAGTTATTATAAAAATCAAGTGGTATACTCACACACTTAAGGTATTATAAAAATAAAGCACAAAACGAAAATCATCATCTCTCACAACAATTAAGCAAATGAGCATCAACCAAAAATTATATGGTTGATTTATCAATCGTAATGTAGAAGACAACATCACGAAGATGCATGCACAAATTGTGCCAGAGAATGCTATCAGTAACTTCATTTAAGTTAATGCAGTACTTAATCAATAAAAATACACCGGATTACAGCAACTATTATTTGCTTCAAGAGAGAATATGAAACGCCGTCAGTGACAAACACATACTCATAACATCAAATAACGATTAATCTAACATATATAACACAAACAATAAATTCAAAGAAACAATACTTGATTTTATAGCATGTAATCTATATTATGCAATAGAACCTTACCGATTTTGATAAGAAAGTTATTTGAGAAAACTTCCGAATATCTTTTCTGGAGCTTATATTCTATAATGGAGATGAAAAGTATATTAAATGGAGTTAATATAGATGTTACATTTACACTGGTTGGTTGAAATTAAATTTTGTAAAATTATACTTTACCCCCTTTTACATTAAAACATCGCAATTTTTGCACAACAATAACCACTGTTTGAATATAAATTTAAAATGTTAAATACGAAAAACTTATCTATTAATTTAATATATTTATATTTATATAATTAAAAATAGTTTTTAAATCCCGATATTAAAGATTATTATAAGTTAAATAAATAAACAATTACAAGTTAATAGATAAATATCTTATTTTCAACAATCCCAATACAATCTCAACTCTTCTTCTCCGGCGAAAAAACTCTACAGTTTCTTCTTCCTCAGCCTTGACGATCAGAAGTTTAAAGTTTTAGATCAGGTATTTTTTTTGTTCTCTTGTGTATTTTATAGGTATGCTTTGACATGTTCCTTTCAGTTTCCTCATTTCAAATTATATAAACATTAAAATCATAATCTACTGATGTTAAAATAGATAAAATTATATGAACTTATTTTCTTTATTTTATAATAAGATTTATATCAACCTATTTAGTTATATTTTGATTCATTCCATTTAAATATCAATCTGAAATATTATTGTTTCATAAATATTTGGTTGTAAATTTTACGAATGGTTTTAGAATTATTGTATGAACTGCCATGTAGTGTTGATACATTTGTTCTATCAATATTAATTTTCATAAAATATTCTGCAATCAGTTTATAGTACTCATATGTCTGATTTGTAAGTGAATATAGCCTTGTCTGCTAAAAAAAAACTGAAGTTTGAAGTTGACACAAACATGGATATTTGAAAACTTTATTGCCATATAATACTTTTTTATTATACAAGAATAAAAATTTGATCTTACACAATGTTAGATTCATATTGTTGGTTGTAGGGACCATATTGAAGTACACAACATATAAGTTTGGTCCTACAGAGTGTTGGATATATTTTTATACCTTAAATAGAATGCTTTTCAGTTACAATTGATTTTATATTTTAGTATTTAACTGTTATTGTATTTTTTACTTTCAGATGGAGTTTATGATAATTATCAACGTCTCTCAATTGGCAAACCTAAATGAGGGATTGGTAAGCTATATTCTTAGAAAAATTAGCTCAAATCACAATTGTATGCTAAAAACTGTATTTATAAAATTAAAGATATATTAAATGTTGTATATTTTATATACATAGGTACTTCCAAAGATAATGGCTAACCAATTACCAAGAAAGTGTGAAGTGATAAAGTTGGTTGATTATACGGGTTTTAAGTATAAGATTGCAGTACAGAGCATCGGTAATAAAAGTAAGAGGATAAACGACCTAGAATGGACCCGGTTTGTTGAAACTTATAGAAATAACAAAATAGACAAGTTGTGTTTAAAAAAATTGAAGGAAGCAAAATTTGAGATAAATGTTTTGAACAATGAGGGATTGGAGATTAGAAAAGATGGCTCGAACAGAGATTATGTTCATGGATGCTTGATACAGGCTGAAGAAGAAACATACTGCAAGCAGGTTAAAAACTGCTACTTATTTTTATATATTACCAGTGTATCTTTTGGACTGTTAGAAAAACTTCTAATTTATATTTTGTATCCTATATAAAATCTAATATGACATTTCTAAAATATATGAAAATTATAGCATTTACCACACGATTTGCTGAAGCTGTTGTCGCAAAGGAGATTAAAAATTGATAACTTGGTTACCAAAGTACATGGACCAAAGCAGAGTAGTAAAGTTGATGTGCATTATGTTTTCTCTCCTGAAAACAAAAAGGGATTAGCTGCTGGTTTTATGGGACCAGGATGGACAACTTTTTGCTTCGAAAATGACATTGAGGAAAGCTGCCAACTGTTGTTTCAATGGATGGGAAGTACTCCTGAAGACGACTTTAACTTCACTATGAAGGTTTTTAACAAAGACGGGATTGCACTTCACGGGGAGACAAAACATCACTACAGCCGTACCAATCACCAACACCGCAAAAGGCGTCCACATTATAAAAAACAGTTTGAATACCATGTTTTAGAGACACACAGCTTGGTATTTACATATCTACTTTTAATATGGTTGATTTTACTTATAATATTGGATCTATCTGTTATTACTTAAAGTATATGCTGTTTTGAATGAATAACTAAAGAAAGAATTTTCCTTTACAGGCAATACCGAGGAACTTTGTTCGAGAACACCAGCTAAATGATTACCGTAGAGCTGTGCTGTCATTTGGTCATGTGAAGTTTTTGGTACAGCTGGTTGTTAGGAGAGATCCTAGAAGACCTGACGACAACAACCATCTAGTGATGCATACAGACTGGCAGCGTATCATGGATGAAACGGAATATCTGTGGGGAAAAAGCTGAGGTTTGAGATAGTCGAAGAAAAAAGTGTAAGAGGAGAAAAAAAATACACTTTGAAGTTTGTTGACATGATCTTTGAACACCTTTTCAGCCTTGTATAATTTATGCTTTAGTTGACATGTTTGATGGACAAATTTCTTGTTTGGAAACTAACTTAAGAATGAAGTTATGTAGTCTTAGTATATACTTTGAAAAGTTTGTGGTTTTACCTCTGCTGATGAAGCAAAATGTATGATGAACCTAAGTTCTGCTGTGCACCAACAGATATTACACAATTCAACAGAAGATCCATAATATAAGATCTTTAACAGCTCATAACGTCCGTTGAAGCACGCGTTAACAGTGCTTAGCCTTTAACAGATCTTTAAAAGTGCTTAGGGGTTAACAGATGTTAGCACGCTATAACAGTGCTTAGCCTCTAACAGATGTTAATGTATCTCAGACCCCAACAGTTTTCCGACTAACCAATTGACTAAATTTTCATTCATCAATCTAACAATAATATACAACCCTACTACTTATCCAGTTCATCAATAGCAAAACAAACTCTGCTGATGAACCAAAAGGTCTGTTAAGACAAAGACTGCTGAAGCAAAGGTCTGTTAAAGAGAACCTCTGCTGATGAAGTAAAATGTATGATGAACCTAAGTTCTGCTGTTCACCAACAGATATTACACAATTCAACAGAAGATCTATAATATAAGATCTTTAACAGATGATGATCAACAGCTCATAAGGTCTGTTGAAGCACGATATAACAGTGCTTAGCCTTTAACATATCTTTTAACAGTCCTTAGGGGTTAACAGATGTTTGCACGCTATAACAGTGCTTAGCCTCTAACAGATGTTAATGTATCTCAGACCCCAACAGTTTTCCGACTAACCAATTGATTAAATTTTCATTCATCAATCTAACAATAATATACAACCTTACTACTTATCCAGTACATCAATAGCCAAACAAACTCTGCTGATGAATCAAAAGGTCTGTTAAGACAAAGACTGCTGAAGCAAAGGTCTGCTAAAGAGAACCTCTGCTGATGAAGTAAAATGTATGATGAACCTAAGTCCTGCTGTTTACCAATAGATATTACACAATTCAACAGAAGATCTATAATATAAGATCTTTAACAGATGATGATCAACAGCTCATAAGGTCTGTTGAAGCACGCTATAACAGTGCTTAGCCTTTAACAGTGCTTAGGGGTTAACAGATGTTAGCACGCTATAATAGTGCTTAGCCTCTAACAGATGTTAATGTATCTCAGACCCCAACAGTTTTCCGACTAACCAATTGATTAAATTTGCATTAATCAATCTAACAATAATATACAACCTTACTACTTATCCAGTCCATCAATAGCCAAACAAACTCTGCTAATGAACCAAAAGGCCTGTTAAGACAAAGACCGCTGAAGCAAAGGTCTGCTAAAGAGAACCTCTGTTGATGAAGTAAAATGTATGATGAACCTAAGTCCTGCTGTTCACCAACATATATTACACAATTCAACAGAAGATCTATAATATAAGATCTTTAACAGATGATGATCAACAGCTCATAAGGTCTGTTGAAGCACGATATAACAGTGCTTAGCCTTTAACAGGTCTTTTAACAGTGCTTAGGGGTTAACAGATGTTTGCACGCTATAACAGTGCTTAGCTTCTTACAGATGTTAATGTATCTCAGACCCCAACAGTTTTCCGACTAACCAATTGATTAAATTTTCATTCATCAATCTAACAATAATATACAACCCTACTACTTATTCAGTCCATCAATATCACCAAAAATGTATATAATGTATAATAACAATATTATATTATACAACAAACAAAAGGTTAACCTTACTTGATATTCAAACCATAGACATTACATATCATTTTCATCATCGTAGCCCTTACAAACCAAACTTTTAACCACAGTTTGTTAAAACAACAGTTAACAGACATAAATAAAAACCACAAGGATTCTTAAAAAATAAGTGGTTTCTACTTATCTCTCATAAGAATTGTTTTTTCATAAGCATCTAATTGTTAACCTTAGTCAGCTTCTTCCGGGTTCTTCTCACATTAGTGGATAGCTCACCAACGTTGACAACATCAGCATCTCGAGCCATCCGCTTTCCATTGAGACTTGATCCAGAATCCTTTTCAACTTCAACGGCTGAAGAGTCGGCCGTAACAGAGACAACATCCTTGCAACAGATCACAAAACAACTATTGATCTCATTTAATAAAATAATGAACTCTTTTTAAATGTACTAAACATACTTTAAAAACAAATACTCACCTTTGAAGTTCATTCAGCAGACACCTTAGAAGAGTCTGAAAGGTTAACGTCTTTAACGTCAGCTACCTCTTGAGTAACCTAAAGGATCATAATATATGATATCATATAAAAAAGTACAGAATCCAGTGTTTAAAACTCAAAAGAAAAATAAATAGAATGAAAGAGTAATTTTATATGCTACCTCATCAGTATTTTCATCACCATTACCATCTCCACCAACCAACTCAGCAATTATTACTAGATCATCACATGTTTTTTGCACAGTATAAACACGATAGTCATTTTTAAGATTGAACTCTGAAACATCAATCTTAAAAGCAGCCTTCTTATCAACCATTCGAAATATCTCATGAGGGAATCCAGTATCATTGGCCTTAACCTGCCTCTCTCTTATGTCACTCGCCGTTAATCCAAGAAGCTTCTGAACATCTCTATCAAACATAACAAAAGAAACACTACCACTCTCATCCTGCACCCTCACTTGCACCTTGAACCTTAAATATACAAAACTAACTAAGTAAACTGCAAACCTATATTCAAATATCAGTCTTAGAATGTTACTTATATAAATATAACACTAAATAATTATCATTGCTTACTTTGTGGTGATCGATGTACATTCAGTATGACATCTGATACAAACCAAAGAAGTCGCAGGCAATCGAAGAATATCATCTGAAACATTTTCAACATTCTGCAAGTATTCACTTTTACGCATCACCTTCTTGAAACACTTACGACAGCCAGCATAAAACCAACCATACTCTTCTTGCACAATCTTAATTGTCGCAACCACAACACAAGACATTTCCTGTAAAAACACAAGACACTTCCTGTAAAAACACGCAGGTGACAAACCAAACTATATACAAAGATGTGAAACCTTTTCTATCTCGCTAATCTCATCAACATGTTTCTTCACACCTTCAGTTACAAATTCTTTATGTAATGGAAAAACACTCTGAGACGATAGTATCGTTTGAGAAGTAAAACCACTCCCTTGTCCAAACTTCAGTATATGCCTTTTGAATACCCCAAATGATTAGAATTAGTATACAAATGAGATGAAACCAAGTATTTGACTTGAACATCTATATACGATAGAAATTACATTGAGAAATTACCTCCTCCTTAGCTCATCAACTTCATCAATTCTTCATTCAGAAAAAATCGTGTTGCAAACTTATCACTTTGAACAGTATATTCACCTACATGGAAAAATATATAGATATTTAATGTATACCTGTCTTTATATTGCCAGAAATAAACAGTATAGTTATGATTTGCAGAAAATTTTTACCAAAATACCTTTCCATTCCTTACACTTTCCATGCTGTATAACAGCCATCGCATGCTCATTCCACACAGTACACCGCAAAACCTTACCCCTACATGAAAAGAATATTCATATCAAAACAACATTGAATAAATAAAAACAGAAAATCAATCAGGAAAGCTATAACATTTATTAAAGTAGCAAATGAGCCATAAATTAACTACCATATTCACTAAGAATAAACTGTAGACCTCATTTATTACCATGATTCAGCATTACATACAAACACTATAAATCTCATTTATTACCATTACCATGATCCCACATTAAATACAAACATTCTTCATCTTATTTATTAACATCATTAAATACATTTAATGATCAGTACATGACTGAACATATAAACAACAACTTACTCCAAATCTTCAATCTCGAAATTCATCTTCTTAGTCTCATTTGGAGGTCGATCAAAGATTTCAAGATCTCCATAACAAATCACAGATCCAGCAACATCTATATGATCACATTATACCAGAATATAAGTAAAACTCTCTAATATTATACAAGCAAGACATGATTACAAAAATATACACTACCAACACTCAAAGCGTTTAACGCCTCTCCTTAAAGAATATCTTCATAAGCTCTGAAATTGAAACCATACTCAACACCTTGCCAATCTCTCACAGGAGTAACAGTCGTGCATCTATAAAAGTTGATTTTATAAGGCCGCACTACTACTTTATATAAATCTTTATTCTCACCAACACCAAATTTCGACAGAATCACAACAGCATCTTCTTACAGCTGTCCATCAAAAACAGGTATCAGATGACTCTTAATACCTGCTTGAATCTTAGCACCCTGAAGAACATTTAAAGAAAGTATCTTCTTAGCATACAACACTACATTTTCTAAAATAATAATAAAACGGAAAAGCAGAGATACACATTACCTTCTCATCAATGAAGATGATCTCCATCTTGTAACCCTGATTCCATTTTCAAAGAATTCTCGCCTTCATGTTCCACATATCCTTCCCAGGATTCAAATCGTTAACAAAACTAAGATTATTACTGTCAACTGATATTGACATGCTTCTAATTCGGAATTCGGATTGTGATTAAATTTCAAATTTCAAAATCAGAGAAGATGAAAGCGTGATGAAATGTGAAGAGAGAAATGAGAAGAAAAGCCTTATATAAGAAGGATGATGCGACAGGAGTTTCTGAGTTAAATGCATTAATTGCTAATTACTTATTCCCATCCATATTTGAATTTGAATTTCCCGGTACTTAGCGTTAAACATCTGCTGATCTAAAAGCATTACGGAAGATAACAACAACTGCTGCTGCTAAGCATACGTTTGCCAAAGGAACCAGCTGCTACTTTCTCGTTGATGGGCAGTGGTTTGCCCTTTGGAATGTGGGCCAGACCTTTAACATTTGAAAATACACAAGGCAGTGGTTTGATAGAACATTAAATGTATTTTAAAGTGATTTATATATTAGACTTTATGATGTAATAATGACATAAGAAAAGAATTGTTGGACAGCCTCTCCTGCTGACACATCAGCTTTTCTTATGTCATTCGGATTTCTCCTTTTATAGAAAGTATAGATAGATGATTGTAATTGATTAAATTTTGTTAGAATTGTTGGTACACTTTATGTGGACGCGACTCGACTCGGTTCGATTCGGTTCGGGTCGACTCGGTTACGTCCGGCTCAAGCCTGACGTCACGACATTCCTCCGTTGTGCGCCCCAGAGTTCGACACGCGAGGCACGGAACGCCGCAAGCAAATTCCCATAAACACATCACCATGACATCACCTTAGTGATGTCATGATGATGTCACTATCTTTGTCCTATGTTGAATCTAAATGCAAAGTTGTAAACTGGAACAAAGATGTGGGCCGTAACCTCACCATTTGGGCCGAAATCTGAAGTTGGACTTTGTCTCCTACTTGGGCTTCAACAACACATCGACGAAACAGAAAGAATGGATTAAAGGTTTGTGACGAAACACTTTTGTTTTGTCACTTTGAATTGTGTTTCGTCGAGTGCTGTTTAGTTTCGTCATGTCTGTGTCTGTGTCTGTGTCTTAGTATAAATACCCCAATCAGTTTCTGTGTGAAACTGATGAGCTGTGAGACTTTGAGAGAGAGTCTTTAAACATTGTTTGTATGTGTTTGTTCTCGGTTTTCATCCCGTTTAATCAATAGAGTGTGTATCATTGATTATACGCGTGTGTTTTACACTTTGTTTGGTTTGCACCGTCACGGGGATTCCGCACCCGTTACCGTGTTCGTGATAAACAAGGATAGGTGTTCGTTATCGATCCTCACCGGAAAAACGGGACCTACAATTGGTATCAGAGCCTTGGCTCTTTTCCTTGTTTAAAACCAAACATTGTCGTGTTTGAAACAAGTTGTTTTAAGTATTTTTTTTCAGATTGTTGTTCTTAAAAAAATTTCATATTTTTCTGGAAAAATTCTTCTAAAATCAGTGTTTATGTTGTTGGTTTGCTAAAAGTTTGTTCAAAAACCTTGTTTGTTTGAGTGTTTACATATTAACATTTGGTTTTTGTTGAAAGTTTTAAGCAAAATCTTGTGTTCGGAAATTCTTCGGTCACCGGAATCTTCAAATATTCATCGTGTTCTTCAGAAATATTCAAAGTGTTCTTCATTTGTTGTTGTTTGATCTGAATTGTTGTGTTAAATTAAAAGTGTTAATTGGTTAAAATATAATTGTTTGAAAATTGTGTTTAGTGATGATGTTATTTGTTTGAAAAGGTGTGCTGAAGTTTGAAAATAGAGACTAGTGTGTCAGAAGCAAGATAAGGTCAAGTTGAAATATCTCACCACTCCCAAACCTTATCCATCAAGTTGTTTCGTCGACACACAATACAATTCTGTTTCGTCGCCTAGCTTCATTTCTGTTTCGTCGAAGTGGGCTTAAACACCATTGGGCTTATTCTGTTTCGTCGGACCAAACAACATTTTGTTTCGTCGCACTTTAATCACAAAACAGTTTCGTCGCCAATCATTTAATCAGCAGTTTCGTCGCATTTGGATTCATTGTCAGCCTTTTTCAATTGCATGTGAAATACTAAAAGTATTGTCAGACTTTTTCAGTTTGCATGTGATTACATTAGAGGTCCAATAACAATTCATTATTGTGAGTGGAAATCAAAATTGGTGCCCATCTACATATTAAGGAATCTGCTAAGTCATAAAGTCTTCGTGGACTATCAAGTTGGTTAAACAAAAGGTTTTGTTTCTTTGGGCCGAAATATATAAGCATCACGTGGACATTTATGGGCTGCATAGTGGACGAATTCAAGACAAGAGACACAAGGACTAGGGGCAGCCTTCTTTTCACGTGAATAGAGGGGTTGTTGTCTTGGGCCAAAGTTGGATCAAAAGCTCCTTATGGGCTCACGTGATTTTTCTAACTCTTGAAGTTAGATTTTATTTGGGCCATAGTTGTTTCTTTTAGGCTTTGTAGGATTTAATAAATTCTAAGTTGTTGGGTTATTATTTTCTTTAAAGCCCACCTGAGTGCATCAAAAGAATTAGAAGGTGGGGCTTCGTGAACATTGGTCTAGATCAACAAAATTTGTTAGTGGGGGTCGGGTATTTGCGGAGTTGGCTTGTAAAAGTGATTTAACAGTGGGTTATTAAGTGTGTGATCAGGAACTTTATTTCATACATCAAACATGAGTAACAAAGGCCTTTGGGATTGGAGTACGGATTCACAACCAGCTCAAAATCAGCCTTCGCTTGCCGATTTAATGAACCAATTGCCTCAAAAACAACAATCAATAAGTACGAGTCCATGGGATTGGAGTTCGGACTCAAGACCAAGTGAAAATCAGCCTTCGCTTGCCGATTTAATGAACCAATTGCCTCAAAAACAATAATCAATAAGTACGAGTCCATGGGATTGGAGTTCGGACTCAAGACCAAGTGAAAATCAGCCTTCGCTTGCCGATTTAATGAACCAATTGCCTCAAAAACAACAATCAATAAGAAAAGATGATAGTTTGTCGAATGGTGACAAGGAGATGAAATGTCAAAATTCTGACTTGATCAAGAAAGCTGATGCTACATCAAAAGAAATGGAGAAGATTCTCACTGAAGATGGATCTTTCTCTTCTCAGACTGCCTTTATGGCAAATGTTTCAGCCTCTTCGAGTCAGGTAACATCTGAAACTCCTAGAATATGTAGTGATTGTGCTTATATGAAACAGGAATGTGATAGAGTGAAACTTGAATGTGACACAATTCATGGTCACAATCAAAGTTTGGTTGTTGAGATGTCAAAGTGCAAAGAAGCAAATATGGCTTTAACAAGAAACGAAAAGGACTTTAAATCTTTAATTGAAAATTTAAAGAAAAGTGTTTCCGAAACTACCAAAGTTGTTTATCATAAACAAATTAGTATTAACGATTACATTAATATCGTTGAGGAAACCAAAAAGGAACTAGCCATTGCCAAATGCGAGCATGATGCAATCAAGCAAAAGTTGGAGAGTTATTCTAACTCCCGATTTGTGCTAGATCACATTATTGACGTTCAACAACTGAAGGGAAACGTGGGTGGTGTTGGGTATAAGAAATGTCCGCCCCCTTTGAGACACAATTATGCTCCACCGCCCGATGAAGAGGATATGCCTCGGTATGAACCCAGTGTGCCTCTTGATTATGAGGAAGTTACTGCTGGCCTAGGGTTCAAACCGGACAATTCATCGGAGGGCTCATCTGATAACAAAGAAAAGTCATCATGTGCTTTAAATCAAAGTCCTCCCACAGTTGAGGACTATGATTCGTCAGATGATGAACCAGATGTGAGTGATGAGGATAAATCTCTTGAGAAGAACAAAGGAGTAGAATTGCCTTTTGAGAATCACATTCTGTGTGATCCTCCTACTCCTGTTGTGCAATCAACTGGTGCTAAACAAGAGATAGATCCTATCACTAAGACAGAGTCTACCATTAAAAGTGATAACGTGTTGTACACTTTAGTTGGTGATGACAAAATTTATTCAAACACAGCTTTTCCAATTAAAAATGTCAATCAATCTTTGATTGATAAAGTGTTTGAAGATACTACCAGTAAGTTTTTGGAAAAGGGGATCCCGAGAGTTTCAGTAACTCAGTGTGATCCGATTCCAAAAGCTGAAGTTAGAAGAAAATTTGGAAATCAAAAATCACCAACGAAGCAACAACCTGTCGCTTTTAAGGGTAAACAACAACAGCAGCGAGCTCAAAATTCTAAAGGTTCACAACCGAAGGTTGAGACCAAAGGAGCTCGTTTCAAGAAGAAAAACAATGATGTTAAATTTGTAGCATCAAAGGGTACTGATAAAATTGAGACTTTTGAAAACAAATCAAACACCGATTTTGTCCAACAAGTCAAGATTTTAAAATGTAACGCTCAAAACAATTACACCCAACACACAAACGGGTGTAAAGCTAGTACCTCAGGGTCTACAACTTCAACGTCAGGCCGTCGATCAGATTCTCCTAAATTTGTTGAAAGGAGAAAATGTTTTAAGTGTGGGAAGTTTGGGCACATCATTAAAGACTGTACAAACTCGCCCAAACCAAATTTTGTGGAAAGACCCCCTTCTGAACAAGGTCACCAACAACGTCGTCCTGTGTCACCAAAAACTGACAAACGCACTGTTAAAGAACAGGAAACAAAACAACGACGTCAAAATGTGAAGGTGATCGAAAAAGCTTTAAAACCAGAAACTGTTAAAAGGAAACCAATTTTGTCACAACCGTTAAAACCGGAGATTTCTAAATCTGTAAATAATACACAATCCGGTAAACAAAAACAAACTTGGAAACCGAAAACAGGTGAGGATTCAGGAGGAGGCTTGCAATTTAAGGACCTTCAAGAAATTGAAATTACATTTCTTGATGCTCAGGGACAACCCAAGTCTATGAAGGCTTGGGTCCCCCTCTCCAACTAATCTCTGAGTGAGTGTGTAGGATGTTCCAGGAGGAACTATCGATAGTCAACGGATTGTTGATAGTGGAGTGTCCATGCACAAGATAGGCGACTCAAAGCTCCAAGATATTGTTATTTCTAGGAGTGGTTGCCTTTGATGGGGAGAAGAAAAAGAAAAAGGAGACAGAATTGTCTGTCGAAAGAAATTGAAAGCTTCGACAAATTGAAAATCATTCCAAAGTTTGATTGTTCAAGGCTTTGATCGGGTCACCAGGATAGATTCAATCAAAATGTACGCACCTGCAGCACGTCTAATGTTCAAAATTCACAAGATAAACGTGCAGTGTACATTTCTTCGCGGTGAAATAGAAGAAAATGTGTTTGTTGAACAAACCAACCAGGTGTGCGGATGCCTTGGCGTGGATTGAACAACCGCACACTACTTCTCAAGAGAAAGACAAAGACCTTCGCTGGTGCAATGTGGAAGACCAGTCGGATCCAAAGGTTTCTGATCTTGTTGCTGTGAAGAGATTTCTTAGTAGCTACAAAATCGACTTTGAAATCCACACCGAGTGGATATCCAGTTTGGGAGAACACTCAGATTCCTTGCAATGCACGAAGCAGTTGCAGGATACGGTTTTAAATTTCTAATCTCTCCTATACTTGTCGATATTTAAGCTGCTTTATGAATTGTTATCCTCTTGTAGCACTCTTTGGCCAGACAATGTTGTCATGGTCCGCACCGATTACCGATATGCCAACTGATTTTTCCAAAATTCGATAAATCTTTTCTGATTAAAACTTAATTTTGGTAAACGGCATTGAGGTAAAACATGAGTTAACCAACATCGGGAAATCGTTTCTGTAAATACCTTTGTGTCTTTTAAATTTATCTTAGTTTGTTGATTTTAGGGGGAGTAAATCCAAATTTGAAAATTCAAAAACAGTGAAAAATTTCAAAACTCAAAAACATTGGAAAAACAAAAATGAGTTTCCTGGCAAGCAAAAGAGAAAATGATAGTATATCAGTGGTCTGTCTAAACCTCTTTAAACTGAAATGCAAAATGAAAAATGTTAAGCAGCTCTATATAAGATGTATCGGTAGGCTCACAATCATTTTAAAGTGTGCAGGGTGATATAAACCTTAAATCGACTGAAGACCAGGTGGGAACCACACATTGGCATATGGTCTTAGTACCGAAATTTCGTTTGAGAGATTGCCGAGGTTCTGAGATATTCGGTCTTTATGTTGTTTTATCATCTGGGTATCATGGTTGTATCAAACCGTAAAAATAATGGAGACGAAGTCTAAGATCTTCCATGATACTATACATACGTGTACATATTGCATACGACCTCAATAAGTGATCAACCATCACATGTCCAAACAAAATAAGTGATATTATATCACAGATTCTTTGCGGGAGTCAAGTTCGTCTCTCTGCTGTACGGAAGTACTGACCTGTTCACGGACTTGCTCCTGTGCCCTCATGCATCTGAAAATCAAGTTCCTCATCAATAAGTGATTCTATCACATAGGGCTTGTTTTCAATCAAAATAAGTGAGATTCTCACATTTTTTATACGGTCAAACAGATGATAAACGGTATACTCACCGGTAAGATGAACTCTCGTGCATACCTTGATACGGGAATGTGTCGTGTGTGGATGAACACCGGTCGGTAAGTATAAATCATACCTTAACGTATCCCCTAAACATGATTACATCTGATAAGTTGAGCTTATGTGGACAACAATACCGATAATTGTTATAGGATGCTTATCTAAATGTTAACTAATTGAACAACAAGAGCGTTTTTGCATGACCGTACACTGATATGATTCTCTTACCCTCGAAACTCGCAAAAAGAATGTCTGTAAATATTTATTTACTGCTTACAGTTTCTGCATCTTTGTATATATTTATTTATTGCTTTCCGTCCTTACTTTTGAAAAATGAAAAATTCCAAAAAGATTTTAGGTGTGTTTTAATATAAACTTTATAAAATTCAAAAAGATTTTGCTTCTAGTTTATTTTTGATTGACCGATGTTGGAACTCGAGTCTATCCTACCCAAAATCCTGATCGTAAGCCGGAAAACAATTGCATCTTCATAAACAGTCGAAGTTAACAAGTTTTGAAAGTTAAAGAATTAAAATTGATCATTTTCTAAACTTTCAAACTGTTGTCGGTTGGTAGTTGATTGAGATTTGATCTCATATGTGTCATTTGTTTAAATGTTAACTATATTCCAAGCGGTTGTTCTTATTATGCGTTTAGCTTTCTTGCATGTGCAGATGCTAAAGGCGAGGAGAACATGTTCGATGACAAGCTTTGGAATGAAGACACGAAGTGGAGGCACTCAAAGGATAAAATGATCGAGTTGCCGCTGACCCTTCATCAACACCACAAGGATCTGAAGATTTGACAAGTCAAAAGATTCACGAGCATAACTCAATGGAGATTTCAATCTAAGGGGGAGTTTGTTAACACACTTTCTAAATGAAAAGGGAGTTTGTTGATACACTTTCTTCTTACGACGCGTGAAGACTTTGAAGATCCTCCGACATGAAAGACACAGAAGACGAACCATCACAGAAGACGAACCTCACGAGTAGCGTCCAAGGGGGAGATTGTTGGTACACTTTATGTGGACGCGACTCGACTCAGTTCGATTCGGTTCGGGTCGACTCGGTTAGGTCCAGCTCAAGCCTGACGTCACGACATTCCTCCGTTGTGCGTCCCAGAGTTCGACACGCGAGGCACGGAACGCCGTAAGCAAATTCCCATAAACACATCACCATGACATCACCTTAGTGATGTCATGATGATGTCACTATCTTTGTCCTATGTTGAATCTAAATGCAAAGTTGTAAACTGGAACAAAGATGTGGGCCGTAACCTCACCATTTGGGCCGAAATCTGAAGTTGGACTTTGTCTCCTACTTGGGCTTCAACAACACATCGACGAAACAGAAAGAATGGATTAAAGGTTTGTGACGAAACACTTTTGTTTCGTCACTTTGAATTGTGTTTCGTCGAGTGCTGTTTAGTTTCGTCATGTCTGTGTCTTAGTATAAATACCCCAATCAGTTTCTGTGTGAAACTGATGAGCTGTGAGACTTTGAGAGAGAGTCTTTAAACATTGTTTGTATGTGTTTGTTCTCGGTTTTCATCCCGTTTAATCAATAGAGTGTGTATCATTGATTATACGCGTGTGTTTTACACTTTGTTTGGTTTGCACCGTCACGGGGATTCCGCACCCGTTACCGTGTTCGTGATAAACAAGGATAGGTGTTCGTTATCGATCCTCACCGGAAAAACGGGACCTACAATTGGTGTTGGTACACTTTATGTGGACGCGTGTTGGTACACTTTATGTGGACGCGACTCGACTCGGTTCGATTCGGTTCGGGTCGACTCGGTTAGGTCCGGTTCAAGCCTGACGTCACGACATTCCTCCGTTGTGCGCCCCAGAGTTCGACACGCGAGGCACGGAACGCCGCAAGCAAATTCCCATAAACACATCACCATGACATCACCTTAGTGATGTCATGATGATGTCACTATCTTTGTCCTATGTTGAATCTAAATGCAAAGTTGTAAACTGGAACAAAGATGTGGGCCGTAACCTCACCATTTGGGCCGAAATCTGAAGTTGGACTTTGTCTCCTACTTGGGCTTCAACAACACATCGACGAAACAGAAAGAATGGATTAAAGGTTTGTGACGAAACACTTTTGTTTCGTCACTTTGAATTGTGTTTCGTCGAGTGCTGTTTAGTTTCGTCATGTCTGTGTCTGTGTCTTAGTATAAATACCCCAATCAGTTTCTGTGTGAAACTGATGAGCTGTGAGACTTTGAGAGAGAGTCTTTAAACATTGTTTGTATGTGTTTGTTCTCGGTTTTCATCCCGTTTAATCAATAGAGTGTGTATCATTGATTATACGCGTGTGTTTTACACTTTGTTTGGTTTGCACCGTCACGGGGATTCCGCACCCGTTACCGTGTTCGTGATAAACAAGGATAGGTGTTCGTTATCGATCCTCACCGGAAAAACGGGACCTACAAGAATTCTTGTATTAGAATATAGGATAGATATAAAAAATAACAATATGTTAAATGTTAAAAATATTCATATTCGATTTTAAACTATTATCTTTTTTTTTGAACGCCAAGGAACGACGTGTCAACTACTGTAACACGGGACACTGTGGCCAAGGTCGACTATTCGATCGCCGCTAGCCCCTTGGCTCTCCTAGATGCGCGGAAACCGACCTTCATTCGCCCGAAGGCACGACAGTGGAATAATCGGTAAAATCTCGTCTCCCAACTAAGACGAACCGGCGTCACTCGTATTCGCCCTTCACCTGGATGACGCATAAAATAATGGGAAGGGTGGGAGTCACACCTGGGTCACAAGAAATACCAAATTTTTCACCAACCACTCCACCACTACCTCATTGTTATTATCTTTTAAAAGGGACGCCACATTAACGATTTTATTTAGTTATTCGAAAATATGTGTCTCTATACCATTGGGCCATCTATAACCCTCACGAGACCTACTCGTCCTCCCGAGCTATCAGGAGGTTTAAAAGGGCTTGTTGCATAAGCTAAATGCAACCGTGATTCCTACGAAAGTGAGTTAGGTTTGTTGTTATTATAAATTATTTTTCCACATAAATCAAGGTGAATTAACGTATGACTTGGTAATATTTTCATAAAAGTGGTAGAACTAGGTAGCTAATAAGTTTTAATGGTTGTGAGAAGCATGCTTCTACACAAGGGTTAAGATTTGTAGGTACATTATGTTCGTGGGACGACCGCTTTCTTGAAGAGAAGAAGAGCACACGAGGAATGAGCTTAAAAATCAGGTGCATACGTTTCTTTTTACTTTTGATTTTTAGTTAGCAAATAAGTGGATTGTAAATTGTATTTTATTTTCCGGGGTGAAATTTTGGGGAGGTTAGCCGTGTCACATCCCTTATGCATTTTAAAAACTCTAGTTCTTACACATTGAGGACAATGTTTACCTCAAGTGTGGGGATGGGGGAGTAAAAGTTTTCGATTTTTGACCCGTTCATTTAAACACTACACATTGAGGACAATGTTTACCTCAAGTGTGGGGATGTCGGGAAAAATTTCAAAAAAATTTCAAAAATGTCTTTATTTGAAGCGATCTAAAAAGCACAAGTAACTAAGTTAACGAGGGATGACACAAACCATTTGGTCTTTTGTCATGGTCAAGTTCAAGTTAATAGCATAACGGGTATTTAGCGGGTGGTTATTTGGGAGTAATTCGCCTAAGAAACTAGCACATCATGCATGTCACATACCATACCCTTTATATATGTAAGGTTTTGAGCCACTTTTACATCATAGAATTACATATTTATGTTTCTTTGTTTGAGTGGACCATTAGTCATGTATTGTAGAACTTGCAACTTTTGATACGTTTGAGACCATAGACCGAATACAAGCACTAGAATGATTAAGGCATTAGGTGAACCTTTTCCTTTAAAACCAATTATTTATCCTTACCCAAACAAATCCCCTAGTCACCCACTTTGAGCCTAAACCTTTCGTTTGACAACCCGTTTAGCCCATAACCGTTAAAACTTTTCTTTTAAACCCGTGTGATGAAAATTCGATTGTAGGATTATTTGTTTGTAAAGTTGTGTTTGCAAAAAAAAAAAATCAATCAGAAAATGTTGCGAAAAAAAAGAGAATAGAAAATCGTTGAGAAAATACAAAAATATGAATTATTAGTTTGTTGAATAAAAAGCGAAAACCGTTGCCTCGTAGTTGATGTTTATAGTTAGTTTTATTTAGCATAGTCGTTTGTAATAAAAATCGAATTTTTCATCACCTTCGCCACTTAAAAACATCATATTCCATACCCTTAACCTAGCCCCGTTACAACCCTTCAAAGCCCTTTTGACTTGTGCTTAGTATTCATGTTCGGTGGTGGAGAATGATTGAGTTGCAAGCCTATGCGGGTACGTGTTCTAATCGGTTTTGAGTGATTACCTAGAAAGTGCTAATTCATTAACTAATTAGCCAAATTTTATAAACCGAGTGGAGAGAACATTGTGAGGGATGTGCATGACTTGTTAGTTTTACGGGTGGGTTAATCTTAGATAACTACTTTTTACATAATTAATCAATTATTGCTAAATATGTTGAAAATTGTAAAAAGTTTGAACCGGGTATGACAATAGACCTTAACCTTAGTCTCAGGAATGGGGAGTGTGTTTTTCGTTCGACCCACGTGAAAGTGAAAAACAGATTTGCTTGAGGGCAAGCAAAAGACAAGTGTGGGGATGTGATGGGTTGGTAAAATTCCATAGCTTAATGGTTTTAATTTCGGTTAATTACACGAAGTTACTTTCTAGAATACACTACTTTGATATGGTTTGTGTTTTGCAGGCATTGACGGGTTTAAGGTGCATTTTGGAGATTTACTGAAGCTTTGGGTGGATACTAGAGAGAACATAATTGAAGAAAATGCAAAAAGAGGCAAAACTGAGCTGAACTATGCGCCAGAAACAGTCCAAACTTCATTTTGGCTTATCTTGAGCTAGAAAATGAGTTTCGGGGCTTATAATTATGCATTTGGGGTAGCTCGACGAGACGAATCAAAATATAAGGTTTTGAAAGGCCATAAATTGACGCATTATCTGCTGCACACCAGCTGATTAGTAAAAACGGGATTTTTTTAGAGAAAAGTCAATTTTGGAAAAAGGGGAGTTACACTTTATTATTTCTTCAAATCCCATTTTTTTGAAAAGAAAAGGCTATCTAACACATCTCTTTCATCTCTAACCACACCTAACATCATCATCATTCAAACCCTAACTTCCACCATTCCTCAAGACTCAAGGTCATGGCTCCGTGCTCGTGTTCATTGCCCGGTGATCGCGTCCATCCAACCATGAGCGGCTAGTCTCTTCGGTTTCACCCCGGTGTAGATGTTGTAAGATTTCTAGGGTTTATACATTTGTATTTTAATTTGGTTTTGTGACAAATTATTTAGTATTTGAAACTTATGATAATTGTCATGCATTTGAATTGAATTTGTGAATTGTCGAACGATGATAAAGTTATGACTTTGCGAAATGAATTTGTGCACTTATGCCTTATCGTAGGTTAGGATTTACATGTCCGAGGCAACGAAGTGCATTACGGTCCGTTGTTTATGACGTTGATAGCAATTGGCACCTAAGCTTCGTGATAGTAATCCGTTAATCACTATATGCAATTGAATCAAGTTAAAACATGTAGGAACCCTAGGTCTTGCAATTATCGAACCGGGTGTGATCTGTATTCTCATTTCTTGTTTCAACTTTCTAGTTAGTATTTTAGTTGCAATTTTAGTTAATAAAAAGTGTTTTAGATAATACCCATTGTCGGTTCATTCCGATTTATTTTCAAATCAATTGAACAAATAAAATTAGCAAACTTCATAATCACGTTGTACATTGTTTGTAAATAGTCTAACTAATCGAACGAGTCGTGCGATACCGACCACCTGCTCTTCGTGGATTCGATACCCGACTTACCCTAGCTACCTAGGTTTAATTGGGTTTTTGACTGATCGGGACGACACGGTCACGTCATTATCCCAATCCGGTCTTTTAATTTTCGCCCGATTACTTAACCATAAGAACGAGTCCTCTTTAATAAGATCCACCATCTTCTTAATTGGAATGAAGCATCCTTCAAAAACTTTAATGTTTCTCGCACTCTAAATTCTCCACACCGAGGCAATCACGATGGAGTAGAAGATTTTTTTCCAAATCCTGCTGCCCGGACAATGCATAACATAATCGAAAAACTCACGAAACGAAACAATATCTCCTGGGAAGCTCACCCGAACCCAAGCTAAAACATTCCACCATATACACCTAGCCCAAAGACAGTTGAGAAAAATGTGATCAGTCGTCTCTAGCTCAAGACCGCAACGGGGACAGCTCTCGTCCACCATCATAATACCTCTTTTGATCAACCCCTCCCGAGAAGCGATTTTATCCAGAAGAGCCCTCCAAAGCAGCAGATTAGCTTTGGGGGAGGCCCAGTAGTTCCAAACAAACGGCAAAGCAGCAACGGAATCGGGCATCTTAGCCATTTCGAAATCAAGCCGGACATGTTTAACTGAAAATGGCTCATCTCCATCATTACGCCACACCCAAAAACCATTTTTTCAATCAGATTCAGCTGCAAACTGATGCCATTCTTCTCTGAAACCGACTTCATGTTACCAATACCTTTCCATATTCCAGGAATCGAATATTTAACTGGAATGAGTTGATTCGGAGCATTGTTTTTATGGATGGCAGCGACAACCTTGGCCCAGAATTGATCCGGGTTCGACTTAAACCTCCACCACCATTTTATAAGCATAGCATGATTGAAATCCGCAATCGAACCAATCCCCATTCCGCCTTTTATCTTAGATCTCAGAAGCAAATCCCACCGAACCCATCTAACTTTTTTTATTCTATCCGAAATGCCCCAAATAAAATCTCTACGGATCCTTTCAAGCTTGTTAATCACACATTTAGGAGCCGCGAATAAAGAAAGATAATACGCCGGAAGACTTCCCAGAACTGATTTCGCTAACGCCATCCTCCCTGCCATCGACAAGTAGGCACCTTTCCATTTCGATAATTTTGCTTTAAGTCTATCCACCACCGGTTGCCAATTCTTCGCTTGTTTCATATTTGCTCCAATGGGAACCCCAAGGTAAACAAAAGGGAACCGGCCCACATCACACTTAAGATCTGAAGCCAACCGGGTCACCTCCCTATCTTCGACTCCCAAACCGAACAGTTTGCATTTACTATAATTAACTTTTAGGCCCGTAACCAGGTTAATCCACCTAAGAAGCCGACTGAGGGTGAGCACGTTTTGATCAGACCACGAGCCAATGAACAGCACATCATCGGCGTAGCAAAGGTGAGAGAGCGTCGGACCTCCATTAGGAAGAGCAAAGCCTTTGAAAAGCCCAAGATTCACAGCCCTGATCATGAATAAGTTTATCACCTCCATAGCAATAATAAAAAGAAAAGGAGAAAGGGGATCCCCCTGCCTTAGACCCCTTCTATATTTGAACTCGGCCGTTGGCGATCCGTTAACCAAAATCGACCCCATACCTGATTCTAAACACCCTTTTATCCAGCAAATCCATTTCTCCGGGAAACCCATCAAATCCATCATGCGAAGCAAAAACTTCCAATTTAAAGAGTCGTACGCCTTCTCGAAATCGACTGAGCTGAACTATGCGCCAGAAACAGTCCAAACTTCATTTTGGCTTATCTTGAGCTAGAAAATGAGTTTCGGGGCTTATAATATATGCATTTGTGGTAGCTCGACGAGACGAATCAAAATATAAGGTTTTTGAAAGGCCAGAAATTGACGCATTATCTGCTGCACACCAGCTGATTAGTAAAAACGGGATTTTTTTTAGAGAAAAGTCAATTTTGTAAAAAGGGGAGTTACACTTTATTATTTCTTCAAATCCCATTTTTTTGAAAAGAAAAGGCTATCTAACACATCTCTTTCATCTCTAACCACACCTAACATCATCATCATTCAAACCCTAACTTCCACCATTCCTCAAGACTCAAGGTCATGGCTCCGTGCTCGTGTTCATTGCCCGGTGATCGCGTCCATCCAACCATGAGCGGCTAGTCTCTTCGGTTTCACCCCGGTGTAGATGTTGTAAGATTTCTAGGGTTTATACATTTGTATTTTAATTTGGTTTTGTGACAAATTGTTTAGTATTTGAAACTTATGATAATTGTCGTGCATTTGAATTGAATTTGTGAATTGTCGAACGATGATAAAGTTATGACTTTGCGAAATGAATTTGTGCACTTATGCCTTATCGTAGGTTAGGATTTACATGTCCGAGGCAACGAAGTGCATTACGGTCCGTTGTCTATGACGTTGATAGCAATTGGCACCTAAGCTTCGTGATAGTAATCCGTTAATCACTATATGCAATTGAATCAAGTTAAAACATGTAGGAACCCTAGGTCTTGCAATTATCGAACCGGGTGTGATCCGTATTCTCTTTTCTTGTTTCAACTTTCTAGTTAGTATTTTAGTTGCAATTTTAGTTAATAAAAAGTGTTTTAGATAATACCCATTGTCGGTTCATTCCGATTTATTTTCAAATCAATTGAACAAATAAAATTAGCAAACTTCATAATCACGTTGTACATTGTTTGTAAATAGTCTAACTAATCGAACGAGTCGTGCGATACCGACCACCTGCTCTTCGTGGATTCGATTGTCACACCCTGGCTTTGCGGAAGCGTGGGTTTATTATGGTGTGACTTCTTAATACCATAGCTTAATCACATCAAAGCTATATGAATTTAAAACCACGATGATCATCCATTACTTCATGTTTTTTTTTTTAAAAACAAAATACCACAACATCGTTTTCAAATGTCGACACATGCAACGAAAATGCAACATAACAAACTAAAAACATTGTTCAAAAGACAAAACCACAGACATGAAACAAACACAGCTCAAGACTTGTGACTCGTCCAGGTAAAAGCCACAACTCCCAAACTTGGATGACATCGCACTTCTTACGCAGCTTGAAAACATAACATACCTCGCCAGATCCCTAATTCCATGAAATACATGTAAGTTGGAAAAATCAACAAAAATGTTGAGCGAGTTCATGTATAGTGAGTATGTAAAACCTTTGTAATATGAAAATCCCTGGTATGTAGCAAATAAGGAAATAAAGAGATCACCAATGGTTTGCAAGGCCATTGATATGTGTGAAGTGCAGTAGGAAGACTCAAACCTAGCAGATTTTTGCGCCGGGTACCAAGTCACCCCGAGGTCCGTTCTGTTGGGCCTGGGGCTGGGCTCGCTACACCCAGATAGATCTACCGCTAAAGACCCTCGGTCCTACAATGAGGATTAATGGCCTCCAGTTCCCGCCTACCCACTCACATGATCTAAGTAGTAACCCTCCTTACGCTAACCATACCATGTAAAAAGTATTCGTAATCATAGTAACATGTATTTCAACCCCAAAGTATAAAAACTGAAAACGGTTAAGAGAAAAAGGGGGACATGAACTCACTGAAGTGCGTCTCGAAATAGTCAATCCCAAATCAACCTGCTGCGTGACGACCTACACGTACTAACTTCTATTAGACGGACGGCCGTGCCTTGGCTTAAGGTTTAACGTTCTTGGGAAATAGTTAGACAACTATTTCGTGTTAACACTTCTTAATTATTTAATGTATATATTCCTTCCCAAGGATGGGGGTTTTAATACATGTGCGTTTTGTAAATCCAAAAATACATTATTAAGTCTCACTTAATAAAATATATTTTTTATTCATTTGTCAACAATATTCTATCTCCAAAATATACATATTTTTCTCAAAAATATTATATTTTATACCTTACAATTTCCAAAATAACACTTTTATCAAAATACGCATTCAAGAGTATTTTTTCGAAAATACATAAGTTACATTTAAAGTTCGGGTGGTAATAATAATACCGGTGTAACTTAGATATTTATTTGTGAAGGAGTTGATATTAATTTGGAGTCGTTACTTTTTTGTGTATACGAGTTATATTATTTTTACCCTAAAAATAATATATGTGTAGTTCACAAAATAATCATAAAATCACACAAGTGTTTTACTATGAAATATATATTCTCAATATATATTTAACAAGTTTCATTTATGAAAATCCACCTCCGACACTTGGTAATTTTGTAATAAAAATCATGGCGAAGTTTGTTTGGAAAACAAGTCAAAAATATATTTATAAACACTTGTCACCAAAATATTCTAAGTGTTACTTTCTGGAAAAATTTTGCCAAAGTTTCCTCTGTAACTGGAGGTGGCCACGCTTACATGCGTATCATTTTCTTTTAAAATTTCAACCAACAATTTTCCAATCATCAACATACAATGCTCAATCATCAAACTAGTCAAAATAAGCATAAATCGCAAACACATGAACTTGTAAGTTGTGTAAAATTATGTAGTAACCTTCCAACGTTCTTAATAGATCTTGTTTTCTTTAAAAACATGTTTAACTTCTTAAAAACTTTGTTTTCAAAGAACATGTTGTTTTACAACTTCTAGCCAAAAATTACGGAAATATTTCCTTGTTAAATCCTTTTGTCCACAAGTGTTTACACACTTGTTTGTTCAAAAATGCTTTTAGTTCACGAAAGATCCGGCTTTTAAACATGATTTGCATCTTACACTTGGTTCTTCGAAAATACCACTTGTAGATCTCTAGATCTACTAGTTTAAAACTCTATTTTACAAGAAAAATTATTTTTACACAAGTTCATGTTTATGTGTGGAAAGGTTCATCATCTTGTATCTTCTACACTTAACATATTGTTAGTTCATGTTCCATGAACATGATCTAGCGTGGTTAGATGACGATCCGTTCCACTACTAGCAACCAACAACATAAAATAACCATAACTAAACAAGATTCACAAGTTTTACACCATTATTTACCCTTTAACCACCATGTTCATCATTCTTACAAGACTTTTAGTTTTGTTCTCGAGTGTTCATGATTTTTATCCGTTAAATCTCTTATTAACCACCTTAGACAAGATCAAGAGGGTGTTTAGAATCACTTACAACTAGCTCAAGGCTAGGGAAGAATCAAAGCGAAAACTAGGTGGATAAAAGCGATGTAGTGAGGTCCTTGAGATTCCGTAAGCAACGAGCCTCCTTGTATGTGACCTTTCACCTTTGTGTGTATGTGAAATTGCAAGAACAAGACTTGATGGTGGGGCTATGGTTGTTGGTGGTTTCGGCCGAACACAAGCCAAGAGAGAAAGAGGAGAGCAAGTTTTGCTAAGTGTGTTGATGTGAGAGAATTGTGATCTTTAGGATACATTTATAATCCATATTAGTGTTTTAACCTCTAGGTAATGTGTCCATAATATCTAAATAAAATAATCAAAAATTGGTGGGGTGTCCCACATGGGGAAAACCGAGCGGTTCATGGGGGGGGGGGGTTATTTAGTTTGATTTTGATGAAATAGTTACAAGCTAGTTAGTTTAGTTAGAGATTTAAAGAAGTTATTAGTGTGTAGTGTTTTGTAACGGGTGTTAGGGTATTCGGGGACCTTAACTGGCTCAGAAAAGGAAAAACAATGTCATTGACAATATTTTTATGTTCCGGGTAAAGTTCGGTTGTTTGGTTGGATACTGATCCGTTAAGGTGCTTAATAAGCATTTAAAGTGTCGTTAATATTAGTTTTAGTGACACAATGAATTCCCGATACTTTGGAAAGTGTCTAGTATTATTTTCCCATGTTTTTGCACTTTACTAGTTAACTTAAATGCTGAATTTTTGCATAAGGTGCAGAATTTTGTAATTAAAGCATGTTTTAGGCACATCCGGTCACTATAACTATCACCTAGTGACGCAGTTCTACAATCCTCACCTCCCTACACTCTTTACTAGTGTAGTAATCTATTCCCGGCTCATACTGGCCTTAGAGACAATGTCTGTCTAGTGCTGGCAATGTCAGCATGTTTACTGGGTTATCCGTATAGTGTGCTCACTGTGATTTTGTGCATCAAAGTTGTCACTGATGTTTGTGTGTAAATAATAGAGTGACAGTAGTAAAGTATGATGCATGAATATGTATATATCAGAAATCAAGAAGCAGTTTAACCACAGTTGTAAGCAAGCACTGTAATTAAGCATTAATTAAATATTAATTAATTCGTACGGATACCTGGTTTGGTGAGGGTTGTCACATTCTCCCCCCGTTAAAGAAATTTCGTCCCGAAATTTAAGCTCTGCTTCTAGTTGCAAGGGTCTTAGGAAATAAATGGGGGTATTTTTCTTTCATACGATCCTCACGTTCCCACGTGAATTCAGGCCCATGTCTGGCATTCCATCGAACTTTGACGAGTTTGACACTACTCCTTCGTGTTTTGTTAATTTTCCAATCCGTAACCTCGACAGGTTCTTCGGTAAAGTGGAGCGTGTCGTCGATATGAACTTCGTCAGCAGGAATGATCACTGTTTCTTGTGTTGGACTCTTTCTCAAATTTGATACATGGAATGTATCATGAACACCATTGAGTTCAGCAGGTAGGTCCAACTTGTAGGCTACAAGCCCAATCCTTTGCAGTATCTTGAACGGGCCAATGTAACGCGGATTCAACTTCCCACGCTTTCCGAAGCGTGCCACACCCTTCCAGGGTGAAACTTTCAATAAAACCATGTCCCCAACTTGAAATTCCAAAGGCTTCCTCTTTGGATCTGCATAGGCTTTCTGCCTGTCGCGAGCCGCCTCGATGCGCTTTCGAATCTGCGCAATCTTGTCTGTCGTCTCTTGGACTATTTCGGGGCCAACAAGCTGCCTATCACCTGCATCAGCCCAGCATAGTGGTGATCGACACTTGCGTCCGTAAAGAGCTTCAAATGGCGCGGCTCCAATACTGGTGTGGTAGCTATTGTTTTATGAAAACTCGACCAATGGTAAATGATTATCCCAGCTACCACCAAGATCCATTACACATGCTCTCAGCATATCCTCCAATGTCTGAATAGTTCGTTCACTTTGTCCATCAGTTTGCGGATGAAATGCAGTGCTCAGATTTAACTGTGAGCCAAAAGCTTCTTGGAAGGATTGCCAAATCCTTGATGTGAAACATCCATCTCTATCAGAGATGATCGAGAGAGGCACTCCATGACGTGCAACAATCTCTCGCATGTATATTTCTGCCAGTTTACTAGTGTTATCCTTCTCTTTGATTGGCAGGAAGTGTGCGGACTTTGTTAGGCGGTCAACTATTACCCAAATAGTGTCATGACCTCTGGGCGTCTTTGGCAACTTAGTTATGAAGTCCATTGAAATCTGTTCCCATTTCCACTTGGGAATCTCAGGTTGCTGCAGAAGTCCTGAAGGCTTCTGGTATTCAGCTTTCACCTTGGCGCACGTTAAACATTTGCTAACATAAACAACAACATCGCCTTTCATCCTAGGCCACCAATAATAATCCTTAAGGTCCTGGTACATCTTATCCGCACCGGGATGAATTGAGTACCGAGACTTGTGAGCTTCATCAAAAATAATCTTTCTCAAACCACCAAACAGAGGAACCCAAATCCTTTTCATGAAGCATAGCGTTCCTTCCTCGTTTGGCACTAATTGCTTCTCCATCCCATGGAGATATTCCTCTTCAATGTTCCTTTCTTTCAGAGCCTCTTTCTGAGCGGCACGAATGCGCAATGAGAGATACGTCTGGACGATCATTTCCAAAGCCCTAACCCTTATGGGCTTGATCCTCTCTTTTCGACTCAGGGCATCAGCGACCACATTCGCTTTCCCTAGATGATACTTGATCTCGCAGTCGTAATTGTTCAATAATTCGACCCAACGTCTTTGTCTCATATTCAACTCTTTCTGGTCGAATATGTGCTGCAGACTCTTATGATCCGTAAAGATTGTACACTTTGTACCATACAAATAATGTCTCCATATTTTTAGCGCAAATACCACTGCGCCTAGCTCCAAATCATGCGTGGTATAGTTCTTTTCATGAACTTTCAATTGGCGTGAAGCGTAAGCTATAACTTTCTGGCTTTGCATCAACACGCAACCCAATCCTTGACGCGAGGCGTCACAGTGTACCACGAAATCATCAGTTCCTTCTGGTAGCGCTAAGATCGGCGCATTGCAAAGCTTATCTTTCAATAACTGGAATGCTTCTTCCTGTTTGATTCCCCAATCAAACTTCTTATCCTTCTATGTGAGGAAGGTCAATGGTTGAGCCATCTTTGAAAAATCCTCAATAAATCTCCGATAATAGCCAGCCAAACCTAAGAATTGTCGAATCTCGGTTGGCGTCTTTGGGGTCTCCCAATTCTTGATCGCTTCGATCTTTGTGGGATCAACATGGATTCCATTTCCATTAACCACGTGTCCAAGAAACTGGACTTCGCGTAGCCAAAACTCGCACTTTGAGAATTTGGCATACAACTTTTCCTTTTTCAGCAACTCCAAAATAGCTCTTAGATGCTGTTCGTGTTCATTCTTCGTCTTTGAATAAATCAAGATATCATCTATGAACACAATCACAAACTTTTCCAAGTACGGCTTACAAACTCTGTTCATCAAGTCCATAAAAACAGCTGGCGCGTTTGTCAACCCAAACGGCATCACCAGAAACTCGTAGTGTCCATAGCGAGTTCTAAAAGCGGTTTTAGGAATACTTTCCTCTTGTATTCTCAGCTGATGGTAACCAGATCGCAAATCGATCTTCGAGTAGTAGCTTGAACCTTGCAGTTGGTCGAAAAGATCATCGATTCTCGACAAAGGGTATCTGTTCTTGATAGTCAACTCATTAAGCTCGCGGTAGTCTATGCACATACGAAAACTACCGTCCTTCTTCTTAACGAACAGTACTGGAGCTCCCCAAGGTGAGAAGTTTGGCCTGATGAATCCTTTATCCAACAGCTCCTGGAGTTGTGCCGACAACTCCTGCATCTCTGAAGGCGCAAGTCTGTAGGGTGCCTTGGCTACAGGCGCGGCACCTGGAACCAAGTCAATGTGGAACTCGACTTGCCTTTGAGGCGGTAATCCTGGCAAGTCTTCGGGAAAGACTTCTGGATATTCCTTGACGATTGGAATGTCTTCAATCTTTGGTTCAGCAACTTCCTTGTCCACGATGTGTGCTAAGAATGCAACACATCCCTTCCATAAACACTTCCTAGCTTTCAGGCAGCTAATAATTCTCAGCGGCGTATCATGCTTCTCTCCGTGCACTGTGATCGTTTCTTCATCCGACAGTGGGATGCGGATGGTCTTCTCATGGCAAATGATCTCGGCTTTGTTACTCGATAGCCAATCCATTCCCACTACCACATCAAAGCTTCCCAACTCGACAGGTAGTAAGTCTAGCGTAAACTCGTGTCCTCCTAGTTCAATCACACATCCTCGGACAACTTCACTGGTCTCAACTAGTTTCCCATTTGCTAATTCGATGGAGTACGGAACGTCTAACTTACTAGGTGTCAACCCAAGTATTTTCTTAAATTCTAATGACACGAAACTATAATCCGCACCAGTATCAAACAAAATGGATGCAAAGCGTTGGTTTATAGGGAACGTACCAGTAACTACATTGGGATCCTGGCGCGCTTCCCTCGCCTCAATGTTAAACACTCTTCCGTGGGCTTGATTCAATCCTGGGCAGTCCCTCTTAAAGTGCCCAATGTCAACACAGTTAAAACAACCCAATTTTTGACCATTACCTCCTCCGTTCCCCGCTTGATTGTTGTTTTGATTTCGATTCGCGTCCCCAGCTTGATTTGCATTGTTCCCTCGATTTCCTTTACCTCCATTATTCCCTTGTACACGATTTCCATTGCCACCTCGATTATTTTTCCGATTACCAAGACCTCCTTGGCCTCCCCGGCCTGCACTAGCCCAGCAGTTATCCTTCAGGTGGCCAACTTTTCCACAAGCTTCACATACTTTTGGCCCACATCGGCCAGAATGATGATGTTGGCAGGAGTTACACTTGGGATGCGTACCCATAATCCTTTCCCCTTCTTTCCAACACCGGTTGCAGCTTGGACCGGTGTGCTTGATTCTCCTTTCTTGCCAACATTGCTAGTTCCCTGCTTGAAGTTCGAGAATTTCCTCTTATTCTCACCAGACGACTCTACGTGAGTCTCTCTCTTCTTTGGCTCAACATTCGAAAACTTGTTCAGGCGGATGGCTTCCTCAGTAAGAGACACGCTCAGATCGATAGCCTCTGTGATTGTTGCAGGTTTGGAAGTAGTGACCATACTCATGATCTGTGGAGCTAAACCCCAGATAAATCTCTCGATTCGCTTGATTTCCGGTGTGACCATGTACGACACAACGTGGGATAAATCATGAAATCTTTGGACGTACTCTGCGATCTTGGGACCATCCATCCTTAAATGCCAGAACTCAGTCTCCAACCTTTGTATCTCAGCACGAGAACAATACTTCTTTCGCATTAACTCTTTTAACTCAGCCCAGGTCAACGCGTAAGCAGCGTCTTCACCAAGAGTTTGCACTTGTAAGTTCCACCAGGACAGGGCTCCGTCCAAAAATAGCCCAGAAATGTAAGTCACTTGTTGGTCTGGAGCGCACTTGCTCATTCGGAGAACAGACTCCGTCTTTTCGGCCCATCTTACAAAAGCAACAGCACCTCCGGTGCCGTCAAAGTTCACAGGCTTGCAGTCTAGGAACTGCTTGTAAGTGCACCCTACACATACATTTGAATATACAAATGGTATTAGCGGACGTGCTATAAATATCCAAATGTATTGTAATACTTCCCAAACGACTTAACATTACCATGTGGTGGATTGGTATTGCCGTTATTGTTCGAATTGCGTCCGCTGGTTCCTCCTTGTGAGGCTGCATACTGCGCAATGGCGGCAGCAATGATTCCTTGAAGTTCTGCCTCGTTGGCAGGCATACGCGTCTCGCGTCTTGGTGGCATCTTCTAAAAGATGGTTCACGTTGGTCAGGTCATAGTAAGTAAAGTGTACGTATGTATTCAACAATATCAACACATAACATCTCATGTTATAAATAAATCAACCACATAACATCTCATGTTATAGAACATAAACAATCAATCAACATCACATATAATGAGAATACTGGGATTGCGTTGTCATAAATCAAGACCACAATGTAAGGTTTACAAGTTCATAACTGTATCGTACATCATCAGTGACTAAGGGCCACATCGCCCTAGTCCAAACTTTCTAATCAGTGACAACAGCAACAAATATACAAATCATCAAAAGTTACAATCACCAAAATGTGGTCTCCAAAAGCTGTGTAGTCTGCACAATCGCGGTCGTCTCACCAAAAGTCTACCCATGTCATACAAAAAGGCCTAAGCTGATGGCGGTGGAGGAGGGGGAAAACGAGAAAAGAGTAAACGTCGCATACATAGCGCGATGAGAGCGCAATAAGTATGATATCTGCTGCTCGGGAGTCCAAAAACGAGCGGCAGAATCAGGTGAAAGTGGTCGAGGAGGGTGTGATACTGCAGGTGGGGTCTGGCAATGGCACGGTGGTCGCTGAGCTCTCTCTAGCTCCTGTACGCGACGGGTCAGCGCCTCCTGCTGTATCATGAAAGATGTGAGAACATCCTCCGTAGAATACCCCACGTGGTATGGGTGATACGGATCCGTCGGTGGCATAATGGGGGGCGTAGTCCAGAGGAATGGCTCACTAGATGGAGCGAAGGATGGCACAGTAAATGGTGCAGCAGTGGGAACAACAGTGGGATGAACAATCTGAGGTACAAACTGGCCTCCTCCTGACACAAAAGGTGTGTGACCAAACGGATGACGAGATGAACCCTCCCCAGGACGTGGTAGAGGAATGTCCTGGAGATAAGTGATCGGGAGATCTGTGCGGTGAGTATCTGTGGTGTGTGGGGGAATCAAAGGAACATCAACATGAGCATCGATATGAACATCAACAGCATGATCATCCACCAACTGTGGAACAACAACAGGATGATCATCAACAGGTATATCATCAACCAAAGGAGCAACAGCAGGTGCATCGGCATGAACAGGGTCATGCTCCAATGCGGGTCAAGAGCAACGCCTGGCTCAGGGGCCACAGCCGGCTCCGGATCAACAAACTCCATCTCAAAATCAGCTGGATCAGCAAACATAGGGTCGACAGGGGCTACAGGATCCTCCAAGTGTTGGTCTAAGTGTACGAACTCAATGTCCTGGTCTGGATCAAAGCCAGGTGGAAAAACAGGATCATCCTCAATATCGTGATCAAACTCAAAGCTGTGTGCGGGAACTGGTGCAGCTGATGACGCCATATCAGGGTCGGCGTCGTGTGAGTGGTGCTGCACTCCCTGTGTATGCAAAGATGCGGACGCCACAGACTCAAATGAGTCTGGGACAGGTGAATGAGCATGAGCCTCCTCTGCAGGAGCGTCAGCAAGTAGTAGGATATCACCGGCAGCAATATGGGCCTCGCCCTCAAGTGGGTCCTCCTCAAATAAATCGACGTCGTCGTCGGAAACATCATCAAGTGGCATATCAACAACGGGATAAGCAGCAAGGGGCACAGGAGCAGGGATCACCGCGAGTGGCAAATCCCCAACAAGATGGCCATCAGCAGGCTCTGCTACGACATCAGGCAGTGCAAAGGGCTGAAATTCGTCATCGTCTGTGCTGGTAGTATCGGAAGTGTACACCTCGTGCTCCGATGAAACTATGTCGTCTGATACTATGGCCATGGGATCTGTAGTGTCCGACTCCCCAGTACCTGATGAAGGCATGATGTCCGTAACACAAACACACACATGCACAAATAATCAATCATATAATCAAATAAACATGTTAGTCACCAATAAGCAATCAAGTAATTCTCCTAGTCCCACTAGTCTAACCTCCCAGCATCTCAGACTGTACCTCCTAGTCCCACTAGATTAACCTCCCAGCCTCTCAGACTGAACCTCCTAGTCCCACTAGATTAACCTCCCAGCCTCCCAGACTGAACCCTCTATTCCCACTAGACTAACCTCCCAGCCTCTCAGACTGAACCCTCTAGTCCCACTAGACTACTCCCTCAGTCTCTCAGACTGAGCCTCCTAGTCCCACTAGACTACTCCCTCAGCCTCTCAGACTGAGCCATAACTTTTAAAAATATTTTGCACTCTGGATCTGGACGTAGTGTATGCAATGTAAAAATGTTTTCGTGAGAGCCCTAGTGATCATAGTCTAGACTCGAGAAGGAATCCTAGTTCGCTATGATCAGAGCTCTGATACCAAGCTGTCACACCCTGGCTTTGGGGAAGCGTGGGTTTATTATGGTGTGACTTCTTAATACCATAGGTTAATCACATCAAAGCTATATGAATTTAAAACCACGATGATCATCCATTACTTCATGTTTTTTTAAAACAAAATACCACAAAATCGTTTTCAAATGTCGACACATGCAACGAAAATGCAACATAACAAACTAAAAACATTGTTCAAAAGACAAAACCACAGACATGAAACAAACACAGCTCAAGACTTGTGACTCGTCCAGGTAAAAGCCACAACTCCCAAACTTGGATGACATCGCACTTCTTACGCAGCTTGAAAACATAACATACCTTGCCAGATCCCTAATTCCCTGAAATACATGTAAGTTGGAAAAATCAGCAAAAATGTTGAGCGAGTTCATGTATAGTGAGTATGTAAAACCTTTGTAATATGAAAATCCCTGGTATGTAGCAAATAAGGAAATAAAGAGATCACCAATGGTTTGCAAGGCCATTGATATGTGTGAAGTGCAGTAGGAAGACTCAAACCTAGCAGATTTTTGCGTCGGGTACCAAGTCACCCCGAGGTCCGTTCTGTTGGGCCTGGGGCTGGGCTCGCTACACCCAGATAGATCTACCGCTAAAGACCCTCGGTCCTACAATGAGGATTAATGGCCTCCAGTTCCCGCCTACCCACTCACATGATCTAAGTAGTAACCCTCCTTACGCTAACCATACCATGTAAAAAGTATTCGTAATCATAGTAACATGTATTTCACCCCCGAAGTATAAAAACTGAAAACGGTTAAGAGAAAAAGGGGGACATGAACTCACTGAAGTGCGTCTCGAAATAGTCAATCCCAAATCAACCTGCTGCGTGACGACCTACACGTACTAACTTCTATTAGACGGACGACCGTGCCTTGGCTTAAGGTTTAACGTTCTTGGGAAATAGTTAGACAACTATTTCGTGTTAACACTTCTTAATTATTTAATGTATATATTCCTTCCCAAGGATGGGGGTTTTAATACATGTGCGTTTTGTAAATCCAAAAATACATTATTAAGTCTCACTTAATAAAATATATTTTTTATTCATTTGTCAACAATATTCTATCTCCAAAATATACATATTTTTCTCAAAAATATTATATTTTATACCTTACAATTTCCAAAATAACACTTTTATCAAAATACGAATTAATACATATGTTACATTTAAAGCTCGGGTGGTAATAATAATACCGGTGTAACTTAGATATTTATTTGTGAAGGCGTTGGTATTAATTTGGAGTCGTTACTTTTTTGTGTATACGAGTTATATTATTTTTACCCTAAAAATAATATATGTGCAGTTCACAAAATAATCATAAAATCACACAAGCGTTTTACTATGAAATATATATTCTCAATATATATTTAACAATTTTCATTTACGAAAATCCACCTCCGACACTTGGTAATTTTGTAATAAAAATCATGGCGAAGTTTGTTTGGAAAACAAGTCAAAAATATATTTATAAACACTTGTCACCAAAATATTCTAAGTGTTACTTTATGGAAAAATTTCGCCAGAGTTTCCTCTGTAACTGGAGGTGGCCACGCTTACATGCGTATCATTTTCTTTTAAAATTTCAACCAACAATTTTCCAATCATCAAACTAGTCAAAATAAGCATAAATCGCAAACAAATGAACTTGTAAGTTGTGTAAAATTATGTAGTAACCTTCCAACGTTTTTAATAGATCTTGTTTTCTTTAAAAACATGTTTAACTTCTTAAAAACTTTGTTTTCAAAGAACATGTTGTTTTACAACTTCTAGCCAAAAATTACGGAAATATTTCCTTGTTAAATCCTTTTGTCACACAAGTGTTTACACACTTGTTTGTTC
Source organism: Helianthus tuberosus (assembly GCA_030545235.1). Classification (NCBI taxonomy): domain Eukaryota; kingdom Viridiplantae; phylum Streptophyta; class Magnoliopsida; order Asterales; family Asteraceae; genus Helianthus; species Helianthus tuberosus. The sequence continues at coordinate 79,650,805 of CM060441.1, read as the reverse complement.
AAAAATGCTTTTAGTTCACGAAAGATCTGGCTTTTAAACATGATTTGCATCTTACACTTGGTTCTTCGAAAATACCACTTGTAGATCTCTAGATCTACTAGTTTAAAACTCTATTTTACAAGAAAAATTATTTTTACACAAGTTCATGTTTATGTGTGGAAAGGTTCATCATCTTGTATCTTCTACACTTAACATATTGTTAGTTCATGTTCCATGAACATGATCTAGCGTGGTTAGATGACGATTCGTTCCACTACTAACAACCAACAACATAAAATAACCATAACTAAACAAGATTCACAAGTTTTACACCATTATTTACCCTTTAACCACCATGTTCATCATTCTTACAAGACTTTTAGTTTTGTTCTCGAGTGTTCATGATTTTTATCCGTTAAATCTCTTATTAACCACCTTAGACAAGATCAAGAGGGTGTTTAGAATCACTTACAACTAGCTCAAGGCTAGGGAAGAATCAAAGCGAAAACTAGGTGGATAAAAACGATGTAGTGAGGTCCTTGAGATTCCGTAAGCACCGAGCCTCCTTGTATGTGACCTTTCACCTTTGTGTGTATGTGAAATTGCAAGAACAAGACTTGATGGTGGGGCTATGGTTGTTGGTGGTTTCGGCCGAACACAAGCCAAGAGAGAAAGAGGAGAGCAAGTTTTGCTAAGTGTGTTGATGTGAGAGAATTGTGATCTTTAGGATACATTTATAATCCATATTAGTGTTTTAACCTCTAGGTAATGTGTCCATAATATCTAAATAAAATAATCAAAAATTGGTGGGGTGTCCCACATGGGGAAAACCGAGCGGTTCATGGGGGGGGGGGGGGTTATTTAGTTTGATTTTGATGAAATAGTTACAAGCTAGTTAGTTTAGTTAGAGATTTAAATAAGTTATTAGTGTGTAGTGTTTTGTAATGGGTGTTAGGGTATTCGGGGACCCTAACTGGCTCAGAAAAGGAAAAACAATGTCATTGACAATATTTTTATGTTCCGGGTAAAGTTCGGTTGTTCGGTTGGATACTGATCCGTTAAGGTGATTAATAAGCATTTAAAGTGTCGTTAATATTAGTTTTAGTGACACAATGAATTCCCGATACTTTGGAAAGTGTCTAGTATTATTTTCCCATGTTTTTACACTTTACTAGTTAACTTAAATGCTGAATTTTTGCATAAAGTGCAGAATTTTGTAATTAAAGCATGTTTTAGGCACATCCGGTCATTATAACTATCACCTAGTGACGCAGTTCTACAATCCTCACCTCCCTACACTCTTTACTAGTGTAGTAATCTATTCCCGGCTCATACTGGCCTTAGAGACAATGTCTGTCTAGTGCTGGCAATGTCAGCATGTTTACTGGGTTATCCGTATAGTGTGCTCACTGTGTTTTTGTGCATCAAAGTTGTCACTGATGTTTGTGTGTAAATAATAGAGTGACAGTAGTAAAGTATGATGCATGAATATGTATATATCAGAAATCAAGAAGCAGTTTAACCACAGTTGTAAGCAAGCACTGTAATTAAGCATTAATTAAATATTAATTAATTCGTACGGATACCTGGTTTGGTGAGGGTTGTCACATCGATACCCGACTTACCCTAGCTACCTAGGTTTAATTGGGTTTTTGACTGATCGGGACGACACAGTCACGTCAAAATGGCGTCGTTGCCGGGGAGCTAGTGCGCTTAGTATTTCATTGCTTGTTCGATTTTAGTTTAGTTTTTCTTTCTTTTATTTTTGTGATTTTTACTTTGGGTGGTCGAGCTTGTTTGTGCAGGTACATGTTTTGCAGGTACCATCTTTCAATATGAATTGGGTAGATGATGATCCGTGTGAGTGTTGCGGAAGCAGAGAGCACTATTTAGAGGATTGCTCTGTTTTCTACGAAAAAGTTCAAGCCAACAAGGAACGGGAAGACTACCTCAGCGGATTGTTTGAATATAGGAGGGCGGATTATGAAGATTTCAATGGTCCATCCTCATACTATCCATACGATAATCCACCACCAGAGCAAGAAAGCGAAGCTTACCAGTCATGCCCTTGTTGTGGCAAAGTTCACATACATGAAGATTGCCCAGTGTTTTGGAAAGATCCAGTGTTTTGGAAAGAAAAAATAAAGTCCGGTTACAAGCCACATTCATATCAGGGATACTATCAGTCAAATGTCAACAACAATTATGAGCCAAAGTGGGATTATGATAGTTATGAACCCGAGATGCCACGTTTCCCAAGTTACCAGGAGGAGTATGACGATTATTATTATGAATACCCTCAACCGGCATACGAGGAACCTCAAGATTCAACAAGTTCCAAGCTCGATGCAATCATGAATGCTATCATTATTTCAAATCAAGAGATTAAGATGGAACTGAAGAAGGAACTTGAGGCGAAGGATAAAGCTAATGAAGCCTTGGCAAAGAAAGTGAGTCAACTCGCCGAAGAATTGGCTCAACTTAGACGAGATCAAGAGGTGTTGGCTAGTGATACAATGGTGAATGGTGATGTGGTGGAAGAGGTTATGGAACTTCCGGAGCAAGTAATCGAATGTTTGAACCGAGCGGAAGACATGACACCGCAACACGAATCGGATCCGAAAGAAGCCCACATTCATGCCTATCCTTCTCCCATACTTATCACTCCAACCAACAAAGTTGGGGATGATGGTTCGGGTATAAGGATTCGAAGGGTAGCGTTGCAAGACATTGGCCGGTTTGGTAAGAAGCGACCCCGAAGTTGTACATTACGCATGCCGAATAGAAGAAAAAGATAGTGGATTCGGCATGCCAACTACCGAGCGTATGTTGGAAACTCGGTAGGCAAATGTGCACTTCGACCACCATGAGAAGCAAATCAGGTATGATTGTTGTAGAGTTTGTATTATTTTCGTAGTTAAATGAACGTTGTGGGTGTGTTCCCTATATAACCCTCACGAGACCTACTCGTCCTCCCGAGCTATCAGGAGGTTTAAAAGGGCTTGTTGCATAAGCTAAATGCAACCGTGATTCCTACGAAAGTGAGTTAGGTTTGTTGTTATTATAAATTATTTTTCCACATAAATCAAGGTGAATTAACGTATGACTTGGTAATATTTTCATAAAAGTGGTAGAACTAGGTAGCTAATAAGTTTTAATGGTTGTGAGAAGCATGCTTCTACACAAGGGTTAAGATTTGTAGGTACATTATGTTCGTGGGACGACCGCTTTCTTGAAGAGAAGAAGAGCACACGAGGAATGAGCTTAAAAATCAGGTGCATACGTTTCTTTTTACTTTTGATTTTTAGTTAGCAAATAAGTGGATTGTAAATTGTATTTTATTTTCCGGGGTGAAATTTTGGGGAGGTTAGCCGTGTCACATCCCTTATGCATTTTAAAAACTCTAGTTCTTACACATTGAGGACAATGTTTACCTCAAGTGTGGGGATGGGGGAGTAAAAGTTTTCGATTTTTGACCCGTTCATTTAAACACTACACATTGAGGACAATGTTTACCTCAAGTGTGGGGATGTCGGGAAAAATTTCAAAAAAATTTCAAAAATGTCTTTATTTGAAGCGATCTAAAAAGCACAAGTAACTAAGTTAACGAGGGATGACACAAACCATTTGGTCTTTTGTCATGGTCAAGTTCAAGTTAATAGCATAACGGGTATTTAGCGGGTGGTTATTTGGGAGTAATTCGCCTAAGAAACTAGCACATCATGCATGTCACATACCATACCCTTTATATATGTAAGGTTTTGAGCCACTTTTACATCATAGAATTACATATTTATGTTTCTTTGTTTGAGTGGACCATTAGTCATGTATTGTAGAACTTGCAACTTTTGATACGTTTGAGACCATAGACCGAATACAAGCACTAGAATGATTAAGGCATTAGGTGAACCTTTTCCTTTAAAACCAATTATTTATCCTTACCCAAACAAATCCCCTAGTCACCCACTTTGAGCCTAAACCTTTCGTTTGACAACCCGTTTAGCCCATAACCGTTAAAACTTTTCTTTTAAACCCGTGTGATGAAAATTCGATTGTAGGATTATTTGTTTGTAAAGTTGTGTTTGCAAAAAAAAAAAATCAATCAGAAAATGTTGCGAAAAAAAAGAGAATAGAAAATCGTTGAGAAAATACAAAAATATGAATTATTAGTTTGTTGAATAAAAAGCGAAAACCGTTGCCTCGTAGTTGATGTTTATAGTTAGTTTTATTTAGCATAGTCGTTTGTAATAAAAATCGAATTTTTCATCACCTTCGCCACTTAAAAACATCATATTCCATACCCTTAACCTAGCCCCGTTACAACCCTTCAAAGCCCTTTTGACTTGTGCTTAGTATTCATGTTCGGTGGTGGAGAATGATTGAGTTGCAAGCCTATGCGGGTACGTGTTCTAATCGGTTTTGAGTGATTACCTAGAAAGTGCTAATTCATTAACTAATTAGCCAAATTTTATAAACCGAGTGGAGAGAACATTGTGAGGGATGTGCATGACTTGTTAGTTTTACGGGTGGGTTAATCTTAGATAACTACTTTTTACATAATTAATCAATTATTGCTAAATATGTTGAAAATTGTAAAAAGTTTGAACCGGGTATGACAATAGACCTTAACCTTAGTCTCAGGAATGGGGAGTGTGTTTTTCGTTCGACCCACGTGAAAGTGAAAAACAGATTTGCTTGAGGGCAAGCAAAAGACAAGTGTGGGGATGTGATGGGTTGGTAAAATTCCATAGCTTAATGGTTTCAATTTCGGTTAATTACACGAAGTTACTTTCTAGAATACACTACTTTGATATGGTTTGTGTTTTGCAGGCATTGACGGGTTTAAGGTGCATTTTGGAGATTTACTGAAGCTTTGGGTGGATACTAGAGAGAACATAATTGAAGAAAATGCAAAAAGAGGCAAAACTGAGCTGAACTATGCGCCAGAAACAGTCCAAACTTCATTTTGGCTTATCTTGAGCTAGAAAATGAGTTTCGGGGCTTATAATTATGCATTTGGGGTAGCTCGACGAGACGAATCAAAATATAAGGTTTTGAAAGGCCATAAATTGACGCATTATCTGCTGCACACCAGCTGATTAGTAAAAACGGGATTTTTTTAGAGAAAAGTCAATTTTGGAAAAAGGGGAGTTACACTTTATTATTTCTTCAAATCCCATTTTTTTGAAAAGAAAAGGCTATCTAACACATCTCTTTCATCTCTAACCACACCTAACATCATCATCATTCAAACCCTAACTTCCACCATTCCTCAAGACTCAAGGTCATGGCTCCGTGCTCGTGTTCATTGCCCGGTGATCGCGTCCATCCAACCATGAGCGGCTAGTCTCTTCGGTTTCACCCCGGTGTAGATGTTGTAAGATTTCTAGGGTTTATACATTTGTATTTTAATTTGGTTTTGTGACAAATTATTTAGTATTTGAAACTTATGATAATTGTCATGCATTTGAATTGAATTTGTGAATTGTCGAACGATGATAAAGTTATGACTTTGCGAAATGAATTTGTGCACTTATGCCTTATCGTAGGTTAGGATTTACATGTCCGAGGCAACGAAGTGCATTACGGTCCGTTGTTTATGACGTTGATAGCAATTGGCACCTAAGCTTCGTGATAGTAATCCGTTAATCACTATATGCAATTGAATCAAGTTAAAACATGTAGGAACCCTAGGTCTTGCAATTATCGAACCGGGTGTGATCCGTATTCTCATTTCTTGTTTCAACTTTCTAGTTAGTATTTTAGTTGCAATTTTAGTTAATAAAAAGTGTTTTAGATAATACCCATTGTCGGTTCATTCCGATTTATTTTCAAATCAATTGAACAAATAAAATTAGCAAACTTCATAATCACGTTGTACATTGTTTGTAAATAGTCTAACTAATCGAACGAGTCGTGCGATACCGACCACCTGCTCTTCGTGGATTCGATACCCGACTTACCCTAGCTACCTAGGTTTAATTGGGTTTTTGACTGATCGGGACGACACGGTCACGTCATTATCCCAATCCGGTCTTTTAATTTTCGCCCGATTACTTAACCATAAGAACGAGTCCTCTTTAATAAGATCCACCATCTTCTTAATTGGAATGAAGCATCCTTCAAAAACTTTAATGTTTCTCGCACTCTAAATTCTCCACACCGAGGCAATCACGATGGAGTAGAAGATTTTTTTCCAAATCCTGCTGCCCGGACAATGCATAACATAATCGAAAAACTCACGAAACGAAACAATATCTCCTGGGAAGCTCACCCGAACCCAAGCTAAAACATTCCACCATATACACCTAGCCCAAAGACAGTTGAGAAAAATGTGATCAGTCGTCTCTAGCTCAAGACCGCAACGGGGACAGCTCTCGTCCACCATCATAATACCTCTTTTGATCAACCCCTCCCGAGAAGCGATTTTATCCAGAAGAGCCCTCCAAAGCAGCAGATTAGCTTTGGGGGAGGCCCAGTAGTTCCAAACAAACGGCAAAGCAGCAACGGAATCGGGCATCTTAGCCATTTCGAAATCAAGCCGGACATGTTTAACTGAAAATGGCTCATCTCCATCATTACGCCACACCCAAAAACCATTTTTTCAATCAGATTCAGCTGCAAACTGATGCCATTCTTCTCTGAAACCGACTTCATGTTACCAATACCTTTCCATATTCCAGGAATCGAATATTTAACTGGAATGAGTTGATTCGGAGCATTGTTTTTATGGATGGCAGCGACAACCTTGGCCCAGAATTGATCCGGGTTCGACTTAAACCTCCACCACCATTTTATAAGCATAGCATGATTGAAATCCGCAATCGAACCAATCCCCATTCCGCCTTTTATCTTAGATCTCAGAAGCAAATCCCACCGAACCCATCTAACTTTTTTTATTCTATCCGAAATGCCCCAAATAAAATCTCTACGGATCCTTTCAAGCTTGTTAATCACACATTTAGGAGCCGCGAATAAAGAAAGATAATACGCCGGAAGACTTCCCAGAACTGATTTCGCTAACGCCATCCTCCCTGCCATCGACAAGTAGGCACCTTTCCATTTCGATAATTTTGCTTTAAGTCTATCCACCACCGGTTGCCAATTCTTCGCTTGTTTCATATTTGCTCCAATGGGAACCCCAAGGTAAACAAAAGGGAACCGGCCCACATCACACTTAAGATCTGAAGCCAACCGGGTCACCTCCCTATCTTCGACTCCCAAACCGAACAGTTTGCATTTACTATAATTAACTTTTAGGCCCGTAACCAGGTTAATCCACCTAAGAAGCCGACTGAGGGTGAGCACGTTTTGATCAGACCACGAGCCAATGAACAGCACATCATCGGCGTAGCAAAGGTGAGAGAGCGTCGGACCTCCATTAGGAAGAGCAAAGCCTTTGAAAAGCCCAAGATTCACAGCCCTGATCATGAATAAGTTTATCACCTCCATAGCAATAATAAAAAGAAAAGGAGAAAGGGGATCCCCCTGCCTTAGACCCCTTCTATATTTGAACTCGGCCGTTGGCGATCCGTTAACCAAAATCGACCCCATACCTGATTCTAAACACCCTTTTATCCAGCAAATCCATTTCTCCGGGAAACCCATCAAATCCATCATGCGAAGCAAAAACTTCCAATTTAAAGAGTCGTACGCCTTCTCGAAATCGACTTTGAAAATTAATAACTTCTCTTTATTTTTCTTAGCCCAAGCAACAGTTTCGCTGATAATCAGAGGGCTATCCAGAATGTTTCTACCACTTACAAAAGCCGATTGAGTCTTCGATATCACCTCATCAACCACAATTTTCAAACGGTTAGCCAAAATCTTTGCTAGAATCTTGTACACCGAGCCAACCAAAGAAATTGGATGAAAATTTCCTATCCAATCAGGGTCTTTCTTTTTCGGGATCAAGGCCATAAACAACGAGTTACAACCTTTGCTTATATTTCCATCCATAAAAAATTCACCGAACATCCCCAAAAAAAGGTGCTTAAGCTCCCCCCAAAAAGTTTTTAGGAATTTTAGAGAAAAACCATCCGTCCCGGGCGCTTTCCCCCCGTCACAATTTTTAAGGGCTTTTAAAATTTCAGCTTCAGAAAATTCAGCACAAAGCAAATGGCAGTTAACCTCTGAAATGATAGGCAAACCTGTACCGCAAAATTTGGGTCTCCTCCTAATCAGTTCCGAGAATTGCTTCTTAAACCACCTCCTAATGCATTCTTTGAGTTCCACCGGGTCAGAGACCATAATATTATCAAAGCTGAGGCAGTTAATCCTGTTAGAGGCAATATTCACGTTCAAAATACTATGAAAATACGAACTATTTTCATCTCCGAATTTAACCCAATTGACTCTCGCCTTTTGCTGCAGATTTTTCGCCTTTAATCGCTCCAGATCATCGATCTTACGAATTAGCTCCATTCTCGTTTTCCTGTCGCTTTTCGAGAGGGGCCCAATAGACGCTTTCCTTTCAATGTCTTCAATAGAAGCCAGCATCGATTTGACTTCCGAAAATTCGACAGCATACACCAGTTTCCTCCATTTTTTAATTTCTTCCTTTATACGCTTAAGGGTTAGCCGAAGCAAGGAGTCAAACTTTCCACCCACACTTTCCGCCGAGGTGACCTCCTTAACAATCTTCAGCAGAATTGGGTCACCCACCCAAGCGTTAAAAATTTTGAATGGAATCGGGCCAAAATCCAAAGAGTTGCACGACAAAGAAACTGGACAGTGGTCAGATAAGCCCCTGGACTGAACTTCTAATTTCGCACAGGGCCATCTATTTAAGAAAACGTCGTTTACAAGAAATCTATCTAGCTTGCTTAATTTAACATCCTCATGCCCCGAAAAATAGGTGAACTTACCCCTGGACATGTTGTATTCGAGAAGCCCAGCTCTGGAAATAAAGTCGTTGAAAGCTTCAGCAGCCCTATTATCAAATCTGGAGTTGACCCGCTCTTCGGCAGACCGAACCTCATTAAAATCTCCGAAGAGGACCCACATCCCAGCCAGATGGTGAATCAGCCCCGAAATTTCATCCCGCAGGACTAATCTCTGCCTAGCATCATTTGGGGCATGGATATTCAAAATATTCACCCTATCCTCCACCCCCGAAATACTACCCGCAATCAAAAGGTACCGATGATTTTTCAAGATCAGATCGTCCTTGAACACCTCCGGGTTCCACAACAAAGCCAAACCTCCAGATCTACCAATAGAATCCACTGAGACAGCTTTCAAGCTCGATTTTCCCCAGAACCTTCGCAACTCGAACTCAGATAAACCAGATTTATGAGTCTCCTGTAAGCCTATAACATCAGCTTTAAGATTGACCTTTAAATTTTTCACCCAAAAACCTTTGGCCCCAGCTGCCACCCCATTAATATTGAGAGATAAAAAATTCATTGAAGACCAGTTAAATCCATCTCCCCACTAACAAGCTTTCTCACATGGTTTTCAAACCCATTAACCTCAATCCCGATTTGTTTGCCGAACTCGAGGGTCTTGGCCACCTCCTCTTCAAACTCCCTGTTTCTCTGAGCTTGGGTCTCCCTCGGAGTCCTTGACTCCCGAAGAGGACAGTTGGCTTGGACCGCCTCTTCCCTGCTCTCATCTCCCCTGTTGACATTTTCTTCAAGTCTAAAGATTTCTTCTAGGTTAAAAGGATCCGAATCCTCTTCAGCCACATTATTCAGATCCGGAGTTTTAAAAGAATGGGCTCTATCTTTACCAGTCTTCTTCATATTGGGCCTTAACGTGATGTAGCTAGGACGATTGGGCTCAAAAACCGGCCCAACACTCCTCGATCCAGAAACAAAAGACTTTTGGGACCCTACCACGTTCTCTCTCACCTCATTTAATCCACCTGTCCCTGATACCTCAACCCGAGGAGATCTTGGCTGCTGCACGTGAGAAGAAACATCATCATCATCATTCTGTTGGTTTCCCATGCACGTAGTTGGGGAGTCCAATGTGCACCCCTCCAGCTGCTCATCACCGACCACTTTAAACTTTTCACCTTCCGGTGACTCCGTCGGACTAACCAATTCCGGCGACTCCTCTCCAAAGACCGAAGACAACTCTTCATCTTCAGACCTCCTCTTTTCTAAGAAATCAAGGCTCCATTGTCCGGCGATTTCTTCGACCCAAACTGTAAGGGAATGATACTTCCAAGTTAGTAACAACTCTTCGGACACCCTTTTACCAGAATTGACAAGGATCGCCATCCGATCTTCAGAAAAATTTCCATCTTCGGTTGAGATCTCCGATTTTACAAGCAAACGTCCACATCTTTCGCCGATTTTGTTAAGGATATGCCGGTCCCAAAGAGACATAGGAACACCAAAAACCTTTATCCAGGCCACTCTCTCAAACACCGGGGGGACACCTTCCCAAATATACAGCCTAGAAAACCACTGTTCCCACTCATCAACCTTGAGTCTTAAATAATCATCCGCTTCCTTGACACTATTGAACGAGATAAGGACCTTAAGGCCCCCCAGATATCTAAGAACCAAACCTTCCTCCAGGGTATCTTTCAGATTATTGAGAATGTTAATATCCTTAGCTTCACCCACTAACGACTTAAATTCCAATTTCTTTTTCACGTCCGTATTCGTAGGAGGAAGCTCCACCACCTTCCTATCCACCCCATTTCCCGAATCCAGATGATTTTTTACGACCGAGCAATAAGATCTCCCCGTAGTAGCATTATATGGATGTCCATTCAATTTCCTGGGCTCCCTACTTACATTCCTGCCACCCGGGTTATCGACAACCACTTCTTCTAGTCTCGCAAAGACCGAGACTCTATCTCCTACACCCATCCTGTTAGTCTTTGATCCATCTCTCTGGAACTTAGCCGGATTTACGCCAATTACCGCACCTTCTACTCTAACCTCCTTCAGCCTCTCAACCCAAGAAACCGAATCTTGAACATTTGACAGCTTGATGAACCCAAATCTATTACCTCCTCTATCTTTTTTGGCCGGTACAAACACATCTTCCAGATTCTCCAGATGTTCAAACGCCTTCCATAACGAATCCCGATTACAAAAATCGGGAAGGTTTGAAACGAAAAAAGAGGTAGCATTGCGGAGACGGGCTTCCCTACTATGAAAAGCTTTCTCCTGTCTGACTTTATTTTTGGTTAAAACATTGTTCCAGCCATCATATCCGACGAACTTATTCTTTCCGAAAAAGCCCCTCCTACCCCCGTACTCCATGGCTAACACGAAAAACGGAAAGGGATGTAAACGGCGCTTTAAAAGGTTAATAGGATTCGTACACAGTCTAGCTAAACTATACTCGATAGCCGCGACCGGTAACAGACCTACTAAGCAATCAAGGACCGAAAACACTACCCAAACCTGAGAGAAGACAGAAAAAACAACGAAAAAACTGTACCTGAGGCGAATGGATTCCGGAGTATTCAGATTAGAATGGATGGTAAAGCCGAAGGAACACCAAGGGAGATGTAACAGCCGAACCACACACGCTAATCGGAGATAAACCTTCGTCGTCGAGCACTCAAGCTACAGCCATGGGGGAGTTATCCTATTATTTTTCAAATTTTTTTTTTTTTTTGGATGTTCAAAATGTTGTGTTTCTAAACATGTTTACACCATAATCCACCAACCTTGAAACGTCACCGTTTTGGCTGACTTTGATTGTAAAACGTGAATCTTGTAAAAGTATAAAACAAAACCACAGGCAAGGATTCCATCCATGGTTTTCCCGAATTATCAATTCTAAACATACTTTGTTCTTTGTAGCCCCTCAATTTCACGATACTTGCAAATCTATCATATTTTAATGAGATTATGAAAACTACCATTATTCAACTATTATTTATCCTCAATTATAAAAAAAAAGGAAACGGCCTTTTCTAGTTATAAAAAAAAAAATTATATTTAAGATACTTTTCGTCTTAAATTTCCAACATACAGTTTCATAATAGTCCTCATATTTTTATTTATTTATATAAGATGCAACATAATTAGAAAACTAGATAAATATTTTGAGTAATAAAGTGTGGTTAAACTAATAATTTTGTTTTTAATTGTTATATAATATACTAGTTTAGAACCACGTGTTTTACACAACTTACATAAATTTAATTTTATATAATAAGCAATATAGTTATATCTTTAAAATATCTCGTATATTGCACAAGTTAAAAAAATATAATGTAATCGATTAGCACATACGGTCGTCATATATAAATGATGAATTCGATGTACTATTTAATACTTAAAATTTTAATTTGTTTTTTATTTATTATTATGTTAGAAACATGTGTATTACACATGGTAGAACCAATGAAATATTAGATGATTATTAATAAGTGAAAAATATAAGAAATAATAAATAAATAATTAAGAGAGATCCATGAAGTTCGTGATTTAATATAATTTTCTTATTTTTGTATCCTATTAAATATTAAATAATAATAGTATTAGAAATTTTTTTTTAACTAAAATCTAATTTAAATGAGAATAAAATTTTATATATTTCTCTAATTCTACAAAGAAAAGAAAACTAAAAAAATTTAAATATAATATGGAATTGTACTTCGTTCTTCATTTATGCAACAGAAACTAACACATTTTCCATTAAAAGGTTACATTCAAAGATTGATTAAAAAATAAATTATTATCCTTATCTAACTTATATTTAGTTAAACTATTGTTTAATAGGAAAAAGAAATTAAAAAAAATAAGATAAGGAGATTATTAATTCAAAGTTTAATAAAAAAATAGCTATTATCTTTATCTAAATTATATTTAGTTAAAATTATTGTTTAGAAAAAAAAAATCAAAAAAATAAGATAAGGATGCACCAAAGATTGACACGTGTCAAAAAAAGATTTTTATTTATTAGTATAGAATAATTATATATGTTTTTATATGTCATTTTACGTATCCAAAATTTGAGTGACATTGAGTTGATGAAACTTTTTAAAAGAGACTAAATAAAGAAATTTTAGGATCGTCAATGCCCATATTGCCACATTTACGATATGAAGCAACTAGGGGTGTAAGCGAGATGCTTTTAGCTTAACAAAGAAGCAAGTAAGGAACGTTAACTCGTGTCGAGTTCTAAATTTAAAGCTTAAGCATGACTCATGAGAAACTTTTTAAACTCGAGTTTGACTCAGGCTAAACTCGTTTATATTTTTATTTAAAGATTTATTTTATATATATAACTACTTTTAAATATTTATAATTATAAATTAATTTATATAACATAATATACAACTACATGTAACAATATTTAACATGCAATATACATTTTAAATTAAATTATATATTTATATAAATACAACGCTTGTTTAGGTTTATAAGTATAACCAAACTCGTTATGTGAAACCCGGATACCAAAAGACATGTAACCTATCAATACCAAAGCATAAAAGAAATGTGATCATTCCCATGAGGTTGAGGGTTTAAGTTCTACTATAGACAAAGATGAAAGATGTATATTTAAAAGTACAGGGTTTCTCAGTTAGCCAGTATAAAATACAAAAAAAAAAAAAAAAAAAAAAAAAAAAAAAAACTCGAACTCGAACTTATTTTAAGTTCAAACACGTATGATCTAAAACTTTTAATTAGCTAATCTCAGATAACTCATAAGTAACTCAGGTGATTAACATCTCATACCAGCTAAGTTGTTCAAACTATACGTATATAAAAATAAGAAAAATTAAAGAGATATAAATGTTCATTGTACATATTGTAATTGTATTTGTTTTTATCTTGTTCTTTGCCCGATTGAGCTAGGGGCGTGTTTTGTGATGGCCTTTCGCCCTATTGGGTTCGGAGGCGTTTGTTTTAATAAAGTTGCATTTCTAAAAAAAAGGAAATTAAAGAGGTAGTGAAATTCAACAAAAATGGAAAACGTAGGGACCTCAATGCAATAAAAATTAACTTCTTCCGTACCGTAACTATCCCTCCCTCGGGTATTGATACAACACCGCCACCCCCCACCCACCGGCGCCGCGGGAAAGCGTACTCAATCGTACTTCCGAAGTTATATTATACAAATGAAATATTTATTATTATTATTATTTAAACCTTAGCGTCTTTGATGACGAGCACCACACTCTTTTTCACTTTCATGGCGATTTAACCGAAGCAACTCAGATTCTCTTTCAACTTCTGGGTATACACTCAACTTTACTCCTTCTTTTCTTCTTCCGATCTTTGTGTTCTTTGTGGGTTTTTTTAATTATTTATTATTCTAGCTTATTTTGACTTTTAAGCACGTTAAATGATTGGTGTTTAGGAAATCTGTGGGTTATTGGTTTAATGTTGTTTGATTTGAAGAATGGTTGGTAGTAATTGGAGGTTAGTTAATTTGATTTTGGTGGGTGTGATCTGTTGGAGATTGATATGAGCTTGTTTGACTTTTGTTGACCTGTTCTTGAATTTGATTTTGTTTAGTTAAGTATTGGATTTGATGTGCATTTGTGATGATTTTGAGGTTAAAACACTGTTGAAATAAATTGTTTTTTTTTAATTAGAAATATGAATGGTATCATGTAGATTTGGGGATAGATAAGAACACCTTAGGGGCAAGATAAGGCTCCGGGCATGTGTGGGGTCCGGGGTGTCAGGCCAACTTGGGCTTGATGTATGCGTTCTTACCCTGCATTTCTGCAAGAGGTTGTTTTCACGACTCGAACAAGTGACTTTACCCTTGAGGTCCATGGCAGCAACGATAACGTTGCTCCAAGGTTTCTGTCCTGTAGATATCAAAACAAGTTTTATTTTTATTTTTTTGAGAAGTTTAATGTAAGGTGCACTGTTTCTTTTCATCAAAGTTTCAAGCTTTACTTGCCTATTTGCTCATTGTCGTAAGTATATTTACGCTATTGATTTTGATCGACAAGATCACAAGACTCTTCATTTGTAGGAGGATTGGGTACCATGTCAAAATAGGTCGCGGGTTTGGTAGACCTATAAACATGTTTTGGTTAATATCTTAATACATATTGAAAATGCAATTTGGCCAACTTTCAACCCATTTTCTTTTTAGCTAAATCTGTTATTTTGACCAATTAGGGGTAAACAACCATAACTCTCAAATCGATCCATTGGTAAGTAAAGTTTTCAAAATCGCGACCTCTACACTGCGTGTCATATTGAACATTAGGTAATGAATAAAGGTAGTTTCCAACTTCAAAATGGTAGGTTTACAATTCGTATTGCATTATAATGTTAATGAACTTCTTTTTTTGTTGTGTTATACTTATATACATCGATCTATGAAATTGAACCTTGACATCTATTTAATGTTGTCTCGTTAGATGTCTCATCGTTCTAGTATCAATTGCAGGAACTTCTAAATGATCTAGTCCTATCATCTTGATTAAAAACAAAGAAATTTTTTTGGTTCGAATATGTCTATCCTAACAAAGTTGAGATGTATCACTGTGGATGTTACGGGGACTTTAATGGCTTACAAGGGTGAACTTGGTGATTATTATTGCATGGCTGCCAAATCAGCAGGGTTACCTTGCCCCGACTACAAACGGGTGCATGATGGATTTAAAATTGCATACACGGAAATGGCAAAAAAACACCCATGTTTCGGGCATGCTGAGAAAATTCCCAACATCGTTTGGTGGAAAACTTGTGTTCGAAATTCTTTTGTCAAGGTAATATTTGCCACTCTTACATAAATTTAATTGTCAAGTTGCAACCTTTTTTTGGTAACCGTGAAAACATGTTACCGGAAAATTCATGGGACGCCACTAATACCCTGCTAACCAATGGGATTAGGTAAAACGCAGCTAGCGCTGTGAGGTGCAATATGCTTGTGCTATATGAATGCAATATCTTTATACCCACAATCATTCTGTTATGTTTGTCAGGCGGGATATGATTTTGATGAAGAGACGTTTGAGAAAATATTCAGGCGCATATATTCTACGTTTGGTTCATCTGCACCGTACACGGTTTTCGCAGATTCCCAACCATTTCTAAGATGGCTCCGTTCACAAGGTGTGACTGTTGGGATTGTTAGCAATGCGGAGTATAGGTATCGTGATGTAATTCTTCCGGCTTTGGGCTTACATAAGGTTAGTGATTTCTTTTGAAATGTAACACCTGGACATAATTTTTTTTTTTCTTTTGATTTAAAACCTATTAAACCTCTTAAATCATTTTATATTAGATTCTTATTATAAAAATATCATTTTTTTTCATATTTAATATAATGTATTGTTCAAGAAAAGATAAGACCGAAAACATTATTATGTTCACAACCATTTGCAACATAAGGTGCTTGCTGTACAAGTTTAGTTTTATGTTCAACTACTGTATATACGTTTGTATTTTTGTTGTAAATTTGTAATTTTAGAGATATAATATGGAAAAAGAAAATTTTGGGTTAGAGGGGTGTGTTCATGTCAACTGGTGTCATGTTTTGGTTCATCCGCCTGACACTTTGAAAAATCGGGTTCCCATTTTGGTATATCTAATACAATCTTAATGATAGTCCATTTGTTGACATTTTTGAAACACAGGGATCTGAATGGGACTTTGGTGTTTTCTCCGGCCTCGAAGGTGTGGAGAAGCCCGACCCGAGAATCTACAAGATTGCTTTAGAGAGGGCCGGAAATATAGCACCCGAAGAAGTTCTGCACATCGGTGATAGCATGCGCAAAGATTATGTACCAGCTAAGAGTATCGGGATGCATGCGTTGCTATTGGATAGGTTCAAGACTCCTGATGCTGAGGATTGGAAGAAATCCGGTGCAACAGTGTTGCCGGACCTGGTGGCGGCTCAGGAATGGTTGACTTCAGACCGTCTGGCTGATTGATATGATGTTTACTATTTAGTAGTGCTTTACTAGAGGTGATGGTATTGTATTGGCACGGGCCAGTAGTTGATATATTTTATTAAGTCGGTTTAAATCATTGTCCTTTGTACTCATTTATATTGAATCAGAGGAAGCCTTTTCAGCAAGTCATACTTGCAGTAATCAGTTCACACAACATATGGTTTGTGAACGAGTCGCGCTTTAAGTTATAATGTGACACAAATACATTGGCCGAGCTGGCTGTTATAATAGTTCGATGTTTAAGTATTGACAGTTCGAACCATTTTTCGTTGCTACTATAGTTTTAAGATAAAGAAATAGCCGGCTCTGTTTACATGGCTGGTTCTAAAAGTTCCAAACTTTAGATCGTTAAACCACCAAATTGCCAAAACCAAGCCGCGACCCAACCCAAAACATTTAATTCTCAAACTGATCAAACCGCCGAAGTATGGTTGAATGGTTGTTTGTTTTGATGGTTTCCAATCTGTAGGCTGTTCAGCCACCACATTGCCAAAACCGAGCCATGGGACGAATCATGTAAATCTCAAGCCTGTCAAAGTAGCCAAGTTACTTCATTTGGGCGGTGTCAACGGTTCCTTATTGCCGGTTTGAATCCTTTCATATCTCTTATTTTTCAGAATTGTTGGATTCCCTAAAGTTATTTTTAAAGATGGATACAAATTTAATACATGTCATCATCATCATCATCATACTCAGTATATCCCACCAATAGCAAAGCTAAGGTAGGGTCTGAGGAGGGTAAGATGTAGACAGCCTTACCTCTACCCAGTAGGAATAGAGAGGCTGCTTCCAATGAGACCCCCGGCTTGGTAGTAGTTTTGCATCAAACCTTGGACATAAGGCACATACAAATTTAATACATGTAGCTGCATATTAAAAAAAACTAAATAATAATGGTTATCGGATTTACATAGGCGAGCGTTCAGTCTAACCACCAAACCGGCATAACTGACCCTAAACCAAATCATATAAATTTAAACTGGCTGACTGCGCTAATTAGTTAGATCTGTATGGTTTGGTCCATATTATCGGTTTATACCAAGAATATGCCTTGTAAACATCAAATCGAGAACTTAATCATATGTTTTTGCCACCAACATTAAAAAATCAAGATCCAAACATACAAACTTAACCATTATCCAAAACAAGTCCATAACTAACAAATCATAAACTCGAATCAAACCATATTCCGAATCGCTTAGGCTTCTGCAGGTGGCTGGGTCACACCATATTTGACCAGCATCTTGCTCAGATCATCAGGTGTGCAAACCTGATACTTAACCTTCCCAGAAGACGACAAAAAGATTTCAGCTAGTTCAAGCTTTTCAGAAGTAAGACTAGTACTGTCCATTGTCTTGCTAAGAACCTTAAGCGCCAACTGAACCGCCTCTTCTCGACTAATATCATCCTTATAATCCTGTTTCAGCATTGACTGAGCCGCCTGATTGTTAGCACCAACAGCTGCCGCCTTCCAGCCACCATAGTTTCCACTCGGGTCACTCATGTAAAGCTGGAACCCATAGTTTTTGTCCCAACCCGCGAATAAAAAGGAGACACCGAAAGGGCGGAGCCCACCAAACTGTGTGTATCCTTGTTTGGTGTCGCAAAGGGACTGGACCAGTTGTTCAACCGGCATGGGCTCTTGGTAAGAGAAGGTGTAGCGTTGGGCTTGAACACGGGCTGTGTTGATGAGGATGTTGGCATCTGACATTATGCCGGCTACTGCACAGGCTACGTGATCGTCGATTTTGTACATTTTTTCGGTTGAGGTTGAGGTTTGAAGGAGCTTTGATGTGACTTTTTTCTCACCGACTAAAACGACACCATCTTTTGAGAGGATTCCAATGGCGGACCCTGCGTTTCCGATGGCTTCCATTGCATATTCCACCTGGTAGAGACGACCTTCCGGGGAGAAGATGGTTGTTCGGCTGTCGTACCTTCTCGACATCTGTCATTTGAGATTTTATACAAAAAAAGAATGTGTCAAAAGTAAAAAAATTTAGTAATTAAAAGTATTTGGGTATTTTTTGCTCTCAAAAGCTCCAAGCCTATTCCATAATGTTACTTTAAGTAACTTATATTTTCAAAGCTCGTTCTCTAAAAATCAAAGCTAAAGCTTTCTCATCAAAGCACAGTTTTTGTTAAAAGAGTTTGTTTATTAAAGAAAATACTATCCAGGGCTCCTAAAAGTTGAAAGCCAGCATATTCTTAATGTGTCCAATATGAATTACAAAGATGATTAATTCCAATAATAATATATAATTTGGATAAAACTATTCAAGAGGATTAGTGCATCAAAAACTTGCTTAAAAGTAGCCTGTTTGCTCACTTTCCTTTTAGCTAACTTTTTAATTCTGCAATATCTTAACGAGTATCAGTGGAAAACATATATTGGATTTAGAAAACGATAACCGTTTGATTTACAAACTATATAAAAAAATGTCTGAAAATTTTGAATCCAAAATGTCTAGAAAGATATGGGAGACATCAGTCACAAGGAAGCCACACGACACATAAATCGGTAACCAACCCATGCAATAAAACTGATCTGGCTCCCAAGTTCCAGTTTATTCACAACTGTCCACAACTAACTGTCCCTGAATCATAAAACTCAATACTAATAATACAGTAATACACTAGATAAAATGACAAACTCCAGCTTTGTTTGAAACTAGTTTGAACAAATTCCTTGTTTGGGAGCTCAAACATTCACCTAATTTTAGACTCACATACAAAAACCCGAATCCTCGCCTCCTGGCTCTCCATTGTTCAATGGCAAACTCCCTGGGTTTTAAAAGGCGCACCTGAGACCCTCAAGGAAACGCATCAGGGGTTTACATAAAGATTTTGGAAAATAAAACCCTTGGAGCACCTCACGCTTTTTTCAACCACGTTTATTTCTACATAATGATTTTCTAAGAACATCTTCACATATATGAACTCAACATCTTCACATATAAAACCCTTGGTAAGGATCGTGATGGATTTGAGTTGGTACATGGGGGTTTTGGTTTTGGCGATAGAAATGACCCTGGTAGAGACCTTCTAGACTTTGCGGCAACCAACGTCCTAGGTATTATAAACTCGTTCTTTAGGAAGAGAGAATCCCATTTGATCACTTTTAGTAGCGGAGGACGCAACACGCAAATCGACTATCTTTTGATGAGGCAGGATGATCGACGGATGTGGATGGACTGCAAGGTTATACCCAGGGAGACTGCGGCGACTCAACACCATTTGCTAGTAGCAGATATAGCCCTAAAAGTAAGACCAACTGAGGGGGAAAGGAAAACCCGACCCAGGACCCGTTGGGGAAACTTGAAGGGAGAAAAAATTATGATGTTCACAGAAAGAGTTATCGCAATGACATCGATGCAACTAGGTGACGACGCAAACCGGATGTGGGAGGCTATGGCGACTACGATCACTACAGTGGCGAATGAGACGCTCGGGGTCACAACAGGAAAGACTAGTGGACATAAGGAGTCTTGGTGGTGGAATGTAGACGTGCATACCAAAATAAAGGATAAGCAACATCGTTTTAGAGATCTCTTGAGGTGCACAGATGAGGAGGAGCGGCTGAGGGTAAGGGAGATCTATAAGAAGGCAAAAAGGGAAGCAAAAAAGGCGGTGACCGAGGCAAAAAACGCAGCATATAAACAAATGTATGAACGTTTGGAAACGAAAGAGGGGGATCATGATATGTTTAAGATTTCCAAAGTTAGGGAGCGAAGAAGACAAGATCTAGGAGTAGTAAAGTTTATCAAAGGAGAGGATGGACGTGTTTTAGTCAAGGCACAAGACATTAAGATGAGATGGCAAACATACTTCCATAATCTTTTCAACCAAGGTAGGGCATACCAACATGATAACAGCAACCCCAGGATTCAAAGGCGACAACAGAATAATTGCTACTGCAGGAGGATCACACCTGACGAGGTGAGGATGGCACTTATGAAAATGGGAAGGGGGAAGGCAATGGGTTTGGACAACATACCGATTGAGGTGTGGAAGTGTTTGGGAGAAGAAGGAGTCCGATGGTTAACACTTCTGTTCAATTGTATCTTCAAGACTGGAAAAATGCCTGATCAGTGGAGGAATAGCATCGTGGTGCCTTTATACAAGAATAAAGGAGACGCTCAATGTTGTGGGAACTATAGAGGAATCAAACTGCTAAGCCACACTATGAAGCTTTGGGAGAGGGTAATTGAGACTAGAATTAGAAGAGAAACTCAGGTTTCGGTAAACCAATTTGGATTCATGAAAGGGAGGTCAACTACAGAAGCGATACATATTCTAAGGAGGCTGATGGAAAAATATAGAGCAAAGAAGCAAGATTTACATATGGTGTTTATCGACCTGGAAAAGGCATATGACACTGTCCCACGGCAACTGATTTGGGATAGTTTGGTGGGGCGAGGGATACCGGGGAAGTATATAGACATAATTAAGGATACGTACGATAGAACGGAAACCTATGCAGTTAATGCGGAAAAATATCGGTTATCGGTCAAGGACCGATATTTGAGATATCGGTTATCGCGGTGAGATATCGGTGAGATATCGGTAATTTATAATATCATATATATATATATACAAAATTATATATCTTATAAAATAAATAAATTTTATAGTAATAATGAATAGAAGATAATTAAAATAGATAAAAAAATATGTAATGGTTAATTTAATAAAGTGGACTAACTAAGCAAGAGAAAAAAGACTTTAAAAGACTGAAAAGGTTAAATTAAAAATTAAAATATCAGTATAAACACCTATTTCCCACACACTTTCTCACTTCCCCATAACCCTAGAAATAAAAAACTGCCGCCCCAACATATCATCTTATTCAAACCCTAAAAATCAAAACTACCGCCCCGTCTTCTTCTTCAAAAGCTCCGGTTCGTCTCCTCCATTTCTGCCCTTCAACAAGGTTAGTTTCAGTCCCTTTTGTATGCTCATGGAACGCCACTTTCATCTTCTGAAACGCGTTAACACCATAGAGCTATTTCGCCGGAGCTAACAGCGCCACCGCCGGACCACCGCATGTTAGCCGGGACCGAGATTATCAGTGAGACAACCGATATCATAATTACAAAATATCGGCGATATATCGGTATATATCGCCGATATTATCGGGACCGAGATTATTACCGAGATTTTAAACCGATATTCTTGTGGAGGTCCGATAACCGAGATATCGGCGATATATCACCGAGATATCGCCGAGATTAACTGCATAGACGGAAACTAGTGTCCGCGCGCCTGTAGGAGATACAAACTTCTTTCCTGTGGAGATAGGACTCCACCAGGGGTCTGCGTTGAGCCCTTTTCTTTTTGCGGTTGTCTTGGATGAGATGTCCAAGTTAATTCAGGAGACAGTTCCATGGTGCATGCTTTTTGCAGACGACATTGTGTTGATTGCAGAGAGTAAACAGTGCCTAAACGCGAGGATAGATGAGTGGCGAGTAGCTTTAGAAGGCAAGGGCCTTAGGTTTAGTCGATCTAAGACTGAATATCTACACTGTGATTTCAGCGGTGTAGCCATTGACGATGAAACCCAAATCACCATTGAGGATCAATTGGTCCCGCAGGTAACCAGATTTAAGTATCCGGGGTCGTTTGTACAAAGAGATGGTGACATAGATAGTGATGTAACTCATCGCATACAGGCCGGCTGGTGTAGATGGAGGGCAGTCAGTGGGGTATTGTGCGATAGGAGGTTCCCAACTAAATTAAAAGGGAAATTTTACAGGGTAGCAGTTAGGCCAGCTATGCTTTATGGAACAGACTGTTGGGCTATCAAGAAGACACAAGCGCGCAAGATGGAGGTAGCAGAAATGAGGATGCTTAGGTGGATGTGTGGACACACGAGGTTAGATCGGATAAGAAATGAGGTTTTTAGGGATAGACTAGGAGTGGTTAGTATATCGGAGAAGATTAAGGAGGGGAGATTGAGATGGTTTGGGCATGTAAAGCGGAGGGAAGCGACGGCACCGGTTAGAGTAGTGGAAACTCTCACTGTGGAGGGGAGGAGAGGAAGAGGCAGACCCAAACTGACATGGGATGAGCAGATTAGGCATGATTTACTAGAGTTACATCTTTCTGAGGACATGGTCCACGATAGGACTTCGTGGAGGCGTAGGATTAGGGTTAAGGACTTCTAGAGGATATTGTAGAAAGGTCTTAGGTGTTTTTCATGGACGTAGGCTTTTCCTTTTCTTTAAGGGACTTTTCCGATGATTGCCTTCTTGTGTCTATGATGTTGTATGCTTTTATACGTTATTTACATTATGTTTACGCCCAAAATGATATTACATGCCATAATACATGATTCACATTATATTGTCCCACTCTTATCACTTTCTTAGTATGGGCGACCTCTTATTTCTGTATTCTATGACTTGGTATGTTGGTTTGCTGTTCGCTTTCGAGCCGAGGGTCTCTCTGGAAGCAGCCTCTCTATCCCTATGGATAGAGGCAAGGTCTGTCTACATCCCACCCTCCCCAGACCCTATAAATAGCTCTGCTATCTGTGGGATATACTGGGTATGGTTGTTGTTGTTGTTGTTGTAACATTTTCAATCACTTAACGAAACTCGCCACTCAGTAAACGTGTCTAACATATAAAAATCATCTTATTACATCCTGAATATAACTAGTTAACTAATAGCTCATATTATAACTTTCAAGCAGCGAGTTATACACGGCAACATAAAAATCATTTTGGGCGCAACGCAATTAGACCCCGCAAATATCATCCATCTTAACTAAGAAGCTTTTAATGACTGATGTATTTTTAAGTTCAGAAATTAACTCATACTTGCAAGAAAGAAATCTTATAGAGGTGGATGAAAATGAAATTGCCCTTGAAGTTTGTGTGACATCTTACCCAAAATCCCCATTATATATACCAAATCATCTTAAACTAAATAAAATAAACCACATCATAACAATTACAAATCCGGTAATCCGCCAAACAGGTTTAAAATTAGGGTTTTTTTAATTCAAACTTCAGAAACATTCAAAAAGGCATAGAGAGATGGTGAAATCAAAATTAAACTATCGCATTAACCTAATAGCTAATCATGATTCGAGTGAAGTAAATCTTGCAATTTCTTGATCGGCAAACAAATTGTACAGAAAAAATTCGAAAAATCTGCTGAATATATAAATAAAGAAATACAGCGAGATGGAGACAGACCTTGATTGAATTGGAAATACGGGCGAGCTGAATAGGTTATCGAGCGCAGTGGTGGTGATCTTATACTCCGTTCCCACTTTTATTGTTCCCCAAGCTTTCTTCGCTTTTTTTTTTCTTCTTTTGGTAGAGTTGCATAAAATACCTTGAAGTTTGATTGTATTCGTTTTGACACAAAGTATTCTATTCGATTTAGTTTTGAAATGAAAATAGTGAATTTCATGTCCCAATACCTTTACAGTGAATTTCAGGCTATGTAATTTATCTTTAAATTGACGAGCGTTGTACTTAATGTATTAAACTCTTACACGTTATGTCCTTTAGCCCTAACTCAGTTAGATTTTTCTATTAAATCTGGTCATGTGACTTGCACATGAGGGTATTATTGTCATTTAACTTTTCAAGGACTAGTTGTGTAAATAAATTAAATACCTAACCATCCAAAAAAAAAAAAAAAAATAGATATATATCTCTCACCTCTTTCTCTCTCTCATTTACCACCAACATCTACCATCTACCATCACCACTACCATCCACCTCACATCACCTACTGCTATCACCAACACCACCCACCGCACACCACCTATCTCTCATCACACCAAAACCCAACACCATTACAACTTCAAATAGATTCACAAAATATGCAAATCCTAAATCGTAAATTGTTCATTGTTCTTACGACTTCTCTTTTGCAAGCTTTAGATACACTTCTCTGCCTGGATACTGCCACACTCCGACCCGCAGCGGAATAGGTGATCGGAGCATGATTTGGTTGAATTGAGAGCTTATGAATTGCTATTATGCGTTTTAGATAATCAGTAACTATAACAAATGCTTTCACAAAACAGATAATCAAAATAAATCAATTAACACATGAAACATTTCTCATAACAATAGACTACATTAATCTGTTTTTTGTTAACTAAGGCTCATCCTATGTCCAATCTTCTCTTCAAGCCTGTTCACTTGTATCATGTGTAAAAAATAGTTTTTGGGTCAACAAAGGTTGGTGAGTGAACCTTATTGTTATTAGAAAAAAATAATACGTTTAAATTTTGGTTTATTGAGAAAACATGCGTTAACCAATGTAAATAAGTCTGTTGTATGTCATATATCGAAACTCATAACCCAACCTCAATCAATAAATTAAACAACTGTAATGATTCATATGAATGTATGCATGTTGCAAGGTACTATGGTGTGGTAATGAATATATGCATGTTGCACGGTATTATGGTATGCTAATGAATGTATGCAGGTTGCACGGTATTATGATGTGCTGCAAGGTCTAAGCTCAATCAAACAGAGCTGACCTCGTATGGTTGGCAACGTCAAGTTCCGCTCATAGGTAATGGGGAACCGATCAGCCTATGATGATGTGATGTCCAAAATGAATTAAATGTACCAAATGATAACAATCAAACAAACACATAACACATAAACTTCACATGATGGTACTTGCACATAATTGAATTTTGTAAAAATGTAATAAAGATACACGACACATGATACACCCCAACGTATAAATAAAAAAAAGGGGGAGTTGTAAGATTCACTCACAGTGGTTGCGTATAAGGATTCCTTGAAGATATGTGATTCCCAAACAAGATCCGGATCACAGTGGTTTGATTGTAACACCCAAACACCTATTGATTAGATGTTTGAATGAGTGAAAGTTAAGAAAATCAAAAGATGAAGATGAAGATGAAGATTCTTGTATGGATCAAACAACAAGTGTTGTTTTTGTAATCCCAACTGATATAAACAATAATAGCACCTAGATATTCGGATTTAGCTCAACAAACAGAATCACAACACAAGAGATTTCACCAAGAACTAGTCCAAGAACCTTGGGCTAGGGTTTTCCATTAAACATATATATATATATATAGAGGGCCGCTAAAATGAAAACCACCACCAGTTGTAAGAACCGTGAGAACTACACCATACGGGGCGAGGTGGATCAATTTTTTTTTTCATAAACATAGATGCATGTATTATAAACATATTTGTAAAAAAAAAATTCAAAAAAAAAATGTCGTGTGTGTAGTTTTGTTTGTGTTTACGGGTACCGTAAATTTTAAACAAAATTTACGGTACCCGTAAACGCAAACTTGTGGTGTTCAAAACTACACACACGACGTTTTTTTTTGAATATTTTTTTTACAAATGTGTTTATAATACACGCATCTACGTTTATGAAAAAAAAATTGATCCACCTCGCCCCGTACGGTGTAGTTCTCACGGTTCTTACAACTGGAGGTGGTTTTCATTTTAGCACTCCCCTAGGGGAGCACTAAAATGAAAACCACCTCCAGTTGTAAGAACCGTGAGAACCACTCTCCACCAATCAGATTACGCCAACAAAAATGGTGTTTTGGTCATTTACTCCAAATGTCTAATCTCTCTCTCTCTCTCTCTCTCTTCATTAATGGTAGCAGACATTTATATTTAATCTCTCCTCTCTCTTCTCTTTAAAATTCAAACCCATCTTCTATTTCATCTCTCTCATCGAGAGACACACAAACCTGCAACCCCCAAAACCTCTCATCTCTTTCCGGCGATAGTTAACTGCAACCCACCCACACCCCTCGGTTCCCCTGTTTCCGGTGACAACCACCAGCTAAACACCCCTCGGTTCCCCTGTTTCCGGCGACAACCACTTTGGGCGGCGGTGCACCACAAACAACGGCAGCAGCCGTACTAGGCGACGTCGGGGGGGGGGGGGTATGGTGGCGTCTCGAAGCAGAGAGATCCGATGGAGCTGGCTTCTGACTCTCTAGCGGGTTTATCCCGGCGGCAGCGCCGCCGATCACGGCGGCTGTGGTACCTCCATTCTCTTCGACGAGTTACTAGTAAGCCCTATCTCCTCGCTCATCTCTCTTCACCTGTTTCTTTTACTTTTTCGGATGGTGATGACTGAAAATGCCAATGATGATGATGAGGATACGCTGATGATGATGACGACACGCATGTGAAGATGATGGTGGTTGGTCGATGACCCTCTGACGGCGGCTGTGGAAATTTTTGCAGCGGAGCTACGATTTTAGGTTGGAATCGGTTCAGGTTTTAGGATTGAGATTCGGTACAAAGTCTGGGTTCATTCAGTCCAGATTCAAATTTGGCTTTGGGGATTATTTTGGGTTCGGGTTTGCCCAGTTCAGTTTCGGCTCGGGTCTTGGTTCATTTTCGGTTCGACATAGTTCAGTTACGGTTCACTCGGTTCAAGTTCGGTTCAACAAGAAAACAGGGCGGTGACACAGTTCAGTAGCGGCTCGGGTTTTGGCTCGACGCGGTGCAACTCGGGTCAGTTTCGGGGTTTGGTTTGGGTCGAAAGCAGTCAACAGACCCGGTTCGGGTCAGCAGCAGTAAAACAAGTCAAAGATGGTCAACTGAGGACCGGTAAAGTTTAAACATATCGAGTTATTATTACGTTAGTTTAGATTTTATTTAGTTAACGCGCACCGAGCTCGAACCGATACTTTAGTGACTTGTTACATTTGGCATTTTGATAGAAATTTTATATATTGTGTTTATATTGTTGAAAATTGTTGAGTTTTGAAAAGATAACGACAACTTGAGTTGTCGGCTTATTCCAAAAACAGAGGCAACTCTGTCCGTTTTCCGTAAAAACGTAAAACGTAAATACTTTAACATAAAACGTAAAATGTTTAACGTAAAACGTAAAAAGTTTAACGTAAAACGTAAAAAGTTTAAAAAGTTTAACGTAAAACGTAAAAAGTTTAACGTAAAACGTAAACTTTTTAACATAAAATGTAAAACGTAAACTTTTATGTAAAAACTATTTAACGTAAAACGTAAAACTTTTTCAACGTAAATTGTAAAACATAAAAAACCGTGTGATAAAACGACGCCTAAACAAGGGGCGTGAATACGAAGCATAAAAACGCCTCGAAAAAAACGGGACGTAAAAAACGCCGCGTTAAAACGGGACGTAAAACACGGCGTGTTAAAAAACGACGCTTGAAAAAGCCGAGCGTAAAAAACGGCGTGCAAAAACGACGAGTTAAAAAACGATGCGTGAAAAAACCGGGCGTAAAAACGGCGTGCAAAGACCGGCGCGCAAAAAAATTTGTTTTGGTAGAAAAATTTGAATTTAAAAATTCTTTTAATAAAAAATTATGTTTAAAAAATAAATAGTAATATAATAAAACAAAAAAGTAATAAAAAATAATAAAGACAAAAAGACAAAAAAAAGTAATTTTACTAAACTACCCTTTTGGATTAAAATATTAAAGACATAATAAGACAAAATGTATTTAATATTAATTTTAGTTACTTTTAATCTCATCCATCCATCTTGTTGATCTAGTGGCTAGAAAGTGGTACCCTCGGTTCTTACAACTGGATGTGGTTTTCATTTTAACGCTCCCATATATATATATATATGATTGACCAACGTATTTAATAAATATGCTGGTTTCTTAAATACGCCGCGTCTGGCACAACTATTACATATTACATTTTTCACCCCTGAACTTTCTACAACATTCTAAGACATAACTAAACAATCCAAAACCTAATAAAACCAAGTATCAACGATCTCAAAAGCTCTAACAATATCCCCCTAGATCGTTGCATACTTGAATGTTCTTTCAATCTTGAACTTCAGTTTCTGGATTTGTTGCAGCTTGTTCTGCGGTCTGTTCAGGTGGTGGTTGATTAATAACAGCTTCACTGATTACTTTTTGATCCTCAGTGGCCTAATATGTGGATGAGGCCGGAGGTTGAGATTCAGATGTAACTGGCTCAGGTGATGGATCTTTTTGTTTTGCTGGAGACTTTTGCTTCTTGTTCTCTTTACTTTTTTTTTCGCTTCCTCTCTCTCCTTTTGGTTTCTCAATTCTTGTCAAGATATCCATCATTTCTATCTTTCGTTTCCTCACTCTTTCTACGACCTTTTGAAATAGCATACCTTCTTCCTTATACTCGTTTCCAGCACCGACATGAATCTTGTGGCCATAAAGAACATTCAAATCGAACAGGCAGAACATAAAGACATCCATTGGATCCAAAATGCGGATATCTTCATTTGAGTTGGATTTGATGACCGCTTCACCAATTTTTCCATCATAGAACCACTTTTTGAAATTGGTAAGCGTCACTGGAATCTCTAGAGGGATCTTGACTCTTGTCACAACATTACCACGGTCGATGACCCATGTGACTTTGCCTTTGCAGGTGATCGGATCCTTGGTTGTCTTCGAAACCCTTCTGCGAGGGCGTTGGGGCTTGAAGACAATGAACCCGCGATTGCATTCTCTTAAGATTAGTCTTTCAAAGTCAGCACCGATGCTACTGTTGGCCGGATTGATCATTTCTAATTTTCCGACCTCGTGGATATCCCACCGAGGAAGGCTTTTCATGTCAGATCCACTCTTGAAGTATTGGATAACCCCCAACGTCTTTTCAGGACGAACCTCCCTTTTAAATTGCAGCACTTCTAGCTGATTATCTTGTTGGTGGCTTCTGTCTTTTCAACAATGAATGCCTGATAAAAATCTAGAAGCTTTTCTTTTTTTCTTTTTAAACCACTCAGGATGTTGTGGGGTCACTTCATCACCTTCTTCAGTTTCATACAAAACCTCTTCCTCTAGTCCCCATTCGACAAATCATGCCGGCATTTCATCCCGATCCACTTCCTCATCCTCACTTTCATCATCTTCATTGACATTCACAGTCGATTCTAACCGTCTTTTCTTTTTCTCAGCTTCTTCGACTTTTCGCTTATCTTCCTCTACCTTAAACTTCTCATAATCGAAGATGTCTGTAACTGAGAACATTGATTGTACTTCTGCCTTAGCACAGAGTTCTCTGATCATTCTGTACATCTTCTCCATACCGTCTTGTTGAAATCTCACAAATCTTGTTTGTTCCGTCACATAAGCATGAAGCTCCTTGTTTTTCTTTCTTTGTTCTCTCAGCTTCTCTCTTAGCACATTTGTAACGTTCACTTGATGCTTTAAGAGACATATTTCTTTTGTAGGACCCACTCCGATATCTTTCTACAGCTTGTCATAGAGTTCTTGAAAAGGACGCGGTCTGCGTGGAGCTTGCTGAGATTGTGTGATCGGAGTCGGTTTAGTTGGTACGTCTTTTGAAGAACCTTCCCCTGTTTTCTTTTTTTTTTCTAGGGAGGTGATTTACTTGGGACCACTTCATCAGGATCTACCAGCAATTGATCAACAAATTCATCCATCCGTTCTTGTTCGGATGTCACTGTTACAGGCGTCTCAGATTGTCACACCCTGGCTTTTGCGGAAGCGTGGGTTTATTTTGGTGTGACTTCTTAATACCATAGCACAATCATAACAATGCTATATGAATTAAAACACATGATAGTCATCCATTCATTTAGTTTTAAAAGTTATCACAACAACATTGTTTTAAAAGTCGACACATGAAACCAAATACAATCATGACATAATTAAAAACATGTTCATACGACACGACAAAAGTCTTGACTAGAAATACGGTTTAAGACTTGTAACCCGTCCAGGCAAGGGTCACACCTCCTAAACCTGGATGACATCATTATTCCCTACGCAGCTTGACGTGATTGCATACTTTGCCAGATCCATTAATTTCCTGAAATACATGTAGTTTGAAAAATCAACAAAAGTTGAGCGAGTTCATGTAAAAGTGAGTATGTATAAACCTTTGTAGTATGTATGAAAATCCCTGGTATGTAGCAATTAAGGAAAAAGAGATCACCATTGGGTTGCAAAGCCAATGATATGTGTGAAGTGATGCAGGAAGACTCAAACCTAGCAGATTTTGGCGTCGGGCTCATAGTCACCTCATGGTCCACTCAGCGGACTCAGGAGTGGGGCTCGCTACACCCAAATAGATCTATCACTCATGACCCTCGGTCCTACAACGAGGATTAATGGCCTCAAGTACCACCTACCCACTCACATGATCTAAGTAGTATACCCTCCTTAAGCTAACCATACCATGTATAAAAGTGTCTGTAATTACTGTAACATGTATTCCACCCCCGAAGTATAAAAACTGAAAACAGTTAAGAGAAAAGGGGGACATGAACTCCCGGAGGTGCGTATCCTGGAACGTCAATCTCAAACTCGATCTGCTGCGCGACGACCTACACGTACTAATGTCTATTAGACGAACTGGCCGTGCCTTGGCTTAGGGTTTAGTGTTTTGAGTTGCGTTACTTTGATATTATACTTGTTAAAATAATATTAATTATTTTAGCTTAACTTTTGTATTTAGGAGAATAGTTAGGCAACTATTTCGTATTCACACTTCTTAATTATTTTATAAGTGTATTTCCTTCCCAAGGATGGGGGTATTTGTACATGTACACTTGTAATTCCGAAAAATATATTTTAAGTCCCACTTAGAAAAATATATTTAAATTATTTGTCCAAAAATAATATATTCCCAAAATATATGTATTTTTTCCCAAAAATAATATATTTTACTTCATTAATTTCCAAAACAACATTTCACCAAAATATATGTGTAACAATATTTTATGAAATATTACATAAGTTACGTTTTAGCGCTTTGTAATACAACAATACTTGCGTAACTTAAATATTTATTCTGGAGTCGTAATTTTTATGGCGTCATAAGTTATATTATTTTTATCCTAAAAATAATATATTTAGTTCACACAAATAAACGAACAATCACACAAGAGTTTTAGTAATAAATATATTCTAAATATATATTTATCAAATTTTATTTACGAAAATCAACCTCCGGCACTTGGTATTTTTGTAATAAAATCATGGCGAAGTTTATTTTGAAAATAAATTTAGAAATATATTTGTAAACACTTAGTCGAAAAATATTTTCTAAGTGTTGGATTTTTAGGAAAATTTCGCCAGAGTTTCCTTTGTAAATGGAGGCGTCCATGCTTACTAGCGTATCATTTTCTTTTGTAAAATCATTCAATCAATTCTCAATCCTCAACATACAACCTCTATTTACCAAACTAGCCAAAAACATGCATAATCATAGACTTATGAACTTGAAGGTTTATAAAAACATGTAGTAACTTACTAGCACACTTAGTAAGTCTTGTTATCTTTAAAAATGTGATTAGTTTCTTAAAAACTTTATTTTTAAAGAGTTTGAACATTTACAACTTCTAGTAATATTTTCTAAAAATATTTCTTTGTGAAATTTTCTTTTTACACAAGTGTTTCTACACTTGTTTATCCACTAAAAATACGATTAGTTTATGTAAGATCAAACTTTTAACAAAACTCATGCTCTTCACTTGGTTCTTTCGAAAAACCACTCATAGATCTTTAGATCTACAAGTTTATAACTTATTTTGGCCTTTATTTTTCAAGAAAACATGTATTTAATCAAGTTCATA
Source organism: Helianthus tuberosus (assembly GCA_030545235.1). NCBI lineage: Eukaryota > Viridiplantae > Streptophyta > Magnoliopsida > Asterales > Asteraceae > Helianthus > Helianthus tuberosus. The sequence goes on along the minus strand of CM060441.1, from coordinate 79,618,396 downwards.
GTTATGTATGGATGATTTCATCATCCTACACATCTTTAACCTTCACATCTTGCTAGTTTATGTCTTTAAACATGATCTAGCAAGTCTATGTGATGAACCATAACATTTTTGCTAACAAACAACATACAATAATCATAACAACACAAGAACAACATGATTTCATCTCTACATTAACCATACATCATCTCTAGTTAGTTTATACTTCAAGACTTTGATTATGTTCTTTAGAGTTCTCAATGTTTCACTATTCTTTTCACCATTAACCAACAAAAATATGAACAAGATTAAGATCTAAGGCACTTACTACTAGCACAAGGCTAGGGGAGTTTCAAGGCGTAAAAGTGATGGATAAAAGAAAACTAGAGCGGTCCTTGAGCTTCCGAGTACACTAATCTTACTTGTTCGGTCTCTAGCACCCTTAGATATATATGGATTGCTTGAAAAAGACTTGAAGGTGGTGGTATGGTGGTGTGGTGGTGGCGGCCGAACCAAAGAGAGGAGAAGAGAGAGTTGTGAGTGAAGTTTGATGTTTGATGAGAGAAGATGATTAACTCCTATGCTTATTTATAAACCATACTTCCACATTATCCACCATACACTATGTCTCATTAACCACAACATCTAAATAAAATATTGAAAAGAAACAAAGGGTGGGTCACCCTATGGTGACCGTCGCCCAAGGGGGGGGGGTATGGGGTTGGGTTGTAAGGTTATAGTTACCATCTAGTTGGATTTAAATTGTTTAGTTAGTGGTTATGGTGTGTTGTTAATTATAAGGTGTGTTAGGGTGTTCGGGGACCCTAACTAGCTCAGAAAAGTAAAAACAATGTGTTTGGCAATATTTTTGTGTTCCGGGTAAAGTCCGGTTGTTCGGTTGGGTGTTGTCCCGTTAAAGTGCTAAATAAATCCATAAAGTGTCTTTTATATTACTTTTAGTGACACATTTTAATTCCCAACATTTTGGAAAGTATCTAGGACTATTTTGTCAAGTTTTTGCACTTTACTAGCTTAGTTAAATGCTGAATTTTGTGTATTTAGTGCAGAATTCTGCATTTAAAGTGTGTTTTTGGCACTTCCCGGCACTATAACTATCACCTAGTGACACAGTTTTATGGTCCTCACTTCCCTACACTCCCTACTAGTGTAGTGCTCTATCTCTGGCTCATACTGGCCTCAATGACATTGTCTGTCTAGGTGCTGGCATTGTCAGCATGTTTTATGGGTTATCCGCTCAGTGTGCTAACTGTGCTTTCTGCATCAAGGTTGTCACTAAAGTTTGTGTGTAATAAATGGAGTGATAGTATAAATGTGATGCATATGTATGTATGTAACAGTAAACAGAAAATAGTTTAATCACAGTTGCAATCAAGCACAGTCATTAAGCACAAATTAAAAATTAATTAGTTGTACGGATACCTGTAAAAGTGAGGGTTGTCACACAGATGTCGTCATTTCACGCCTTTTTCTTTTCTTTTCCCTCTTTTACCTTTCTTCAGCTTCGTGTATAGCTCGTAGGTTCTGAATGTGCTCTCTGTGTTCTCTTGTTTCACCAGCATGAATGTTGTCGCCCATTAACCGTTCCGAATTCGGGGTATCTTTCTTTTTCTTGGAAGACCCCCTCTTCCGCAGGTTATTTTCCTTTCTTCTTTCTGATCAATTGTTCCTCTTCTTCTGTTTCTTCGTCCGCTTCCTCTTTAACGTCTTTTTGTTTCTTTCTTTTAAACCATCCCGATAACTTTTCGTATGCAACTTTCACCACTTGAAGTCTTTCAACTCGGTACATCCACTGGTGAAGCATCACCCACTCATTTGTTTTCAGTTCTATAATCTGTCGACTGATCGGCAATTGAAATTTGTATGTGTCATCGTCGTGTGGGAGTTTGGAATTTTGATCGTTGATGAGGAGCTGCACAAATCTAGGATACATAGCCCACGTCTTTAAATTTGCATTATCAACCATGCAGTAGAATATCAACCTAGAAATATTGAACGGTTGTTTGGTGCATAGATTTAACATAGCAGCAGACCATTCAAGGTTTTACCCTTCGTAACCTCCCTTTTTGTGGGCCAAACACATTGCATACACGTGTAGAATGAATCACCAATCTCTTGTTATACCATTTCGTTTGATCTCATTCTTGCAATGAAAGTCTCCAACGTACCCCATTCCTTTAAATCCATCCAAGATTTCATCTTTCTTTAAACGTAATGGATCCTGATGGTTATCTCTGAGACTTAATACCCTTCGCACACTGTCTTATGTCACAATGACTTCCTTGTTTCGAACGGTTGATCCTCTTGACTTTGTTGACGGTCTCGACTTTTGCGGTCTTCCAGAATTCTTCGATATGAATAGTGTTTATTGTTGGATATGCCTTGATAGCATAACCGATTTTGCTTGAATTTAACCAATCTGCCATGTCTTCAAAGTCTTTCGGCGACGGCTGAATTTTACACGGTTGGTTATGTTTCCGTGTTTTATCCCAAGCTATATCCTTCACCATTCCGAGAATCCACGTAAACGAGCCAAGTTAGATTACGAGTTTTGAGACGTAATTGCTAGTTGGTTAAGTTATTTACAAATATTTACAAAAATATATAATATATAAACAAAGTTAATAAAAATATTTACATTTTAGAAAAATATTAGAAAAGAAAAGGTATTTAAATATAAACTGATTTTGAAAATAAAAATAAAAGGTTAATTCCGCTGGCATTTCCGCTGAAAGAACCCAAAAGATAGTGATGATATGGATAATTACGCCGGTGTTATCAAGTAATTACACCGGTCATTTGGGTCCATACGCGGATTAAGGTAAGTTCGCTGACCAAGTCATAGGTAAATACGCTGGTATCGGGTCGCGTAGTTAAGTCTGGTTTCGAGACTACAGTTAGCATAGATATTCATCTACGTTGAATGATTGATGTATTTGCCAAGTACGCCGGTTGTTCAAACTCGCGTTTGAGACTTAATTACGCGACTCTTTGAATCCTGCTAACTACGCGAGCCTCATAATAAATACGCTGCATTCAAGTAACTACGCCACATTCAAACATTCTTGATAAACCCTTTTCAAAACCCACTAAACTGATTTAGCGATTTAAACCTAAAGTTAATAAAGAGACAATCAACATTCAAACAGTTCATCGATCACATAATCTATAACTGATGTTTTCAGTCGGTTATAAATCAGTTATAGTACAAGGATTCTTGAGGGATTTTTAGAGTATTTGAAAGTGAAAGAAGAGATTCAATTGAAGAGGATGATAAAAGTGATACTGATTTACTTAGGTATATAAATATACAAAGCCTTAACACTATCCATCGTAATTAACAATTACGCTAGAAAGTTAATTACGCCACGTTTTATTAGAATAAAAGAGAATCTTTTGAAAAATTTCGAATCGAAAACAAATAAGCTCATATATTTCAAACTTACTCAAAGAACGTGCCCATATTTTGATTTAATATTGTGCAAAACTCAAAAATACTTTAAGGTAACTCAAAAATTTGGGCAATTTGGACACCGAAACTCATTTTTCGACCTGGGGAGTTTCTTTTTCTCTGTTTTCCTTTTTATTTGACGCTCATCGACGTTCCTGCAAAAGATCATATTGTCAACACTTGTTAGTTCTTTTAAGTTTTCTTTTTAACTAATCGAGGCACAAGAAAAACTGTCAGTATGTTTGTCCTCTTAAATCCATGCATCCTTCTTTCAACATGTTTTCGGTGAACTTGTTATCATGTTTTGGTAATATTGACAAAAATTATGATGGCCCCCACACAAGCTATAGAAATAGAACATTACACCAGTGAGTCCCACGTCAGGACATACCCCCGCGATCAAGGTATGCGCAAAGGTTCCTCATAACAGGTGAGTATATTGACTTCATTCGTTTTGTTTTTCAACGATAGATAATTGGTGATCAGGTCAGTACTTCCGTACAACAGAGAGACCAATAACTAACGAGGGCTGGGACAGATACCAAAGACGGTACGTTTTATGCATTTTTGCGCATTTGAATGACTCTCTATGAGAGCGTCTTCAATCTAGGGTTTTTGGCCTCTTTAGGTCTTTTAAAAAGATAACACAATTGTGTCTAGGTCAGCATATATCAGGATGCAGTAGAAAAGCGACTATGATACCCCCGAATGATTAATCAATATAAAGACCCGAAATCTCGGACTTTGGCAATCTGTCAATGCAAGATTCAAGACCATTAAGCCATATGCCGCAACGTGTTACCCGCAAGATGCATAATACTGTGGATATCCAAAATTTTTGTGTAGACTTAATTTTTTATTGTCTAATTGCAGTTTACTAGTCGGTATTGCTGAATCTACTAACATGTCGTTGCTTGGCACCCCGATTCTTCTTGTTTTTCAGTTTTTCAAGAAAAGACATAGTGTTACCAATTTTCTATCATTTCTTTTAACAGGTGTCAGAAATAAGCATCAATAATTTCTTATTCTTTTTCTTTTTGATTTTTTGCATTTCTTCCCCCCTAAAATTTTATTTTCGTATGTCCATTACCCGAAAAATGAAATTTTAAATAACGGGAAATCTTTTTGTTGGGCAATGTTTTAAGATACTTGTTTTACTTTGAAAGAAGTTTTTTTTTAAATTAAATTACCAAGAAAGCGAAAACTTAAATGATAGAGTATGTACAAACGATGACAACAGCTAAGTTTATTTCCATTCAAGGAAATTGACCATTTCCAACTAGGTTACCAACTGGTTGAAACGAGTCTTCTCGAAGGCTTTCGTGAAGATGTCGGCCCTTTGCTGCGTTGTATCCACCGACACCACTTGAATGTATCCCTTTTCGTAAGTGTCTCGAATTACGTGAATGCGAATTTCTATATGCTTTGTCCTTGAGTGGTGGATAGGATTCTTCACAATTCCCAGACACGCTTCATTGTAGATGAATATTGGAGTCTTCATGATGTTGATTCCATAATCCAGCAACTGTGTCTCTGTATCCAGAGAACTTGTGAACAACTATAGGCTGCCGTATTCTCAGCTTGAGCAGTAGTGGTGGACACCGTTTTCTGCTTTTTGCTATGCCACGAGATTAGACGATTACCCAAGAATTGGCATCCTCCTGAGACTGATTTGCGATCAACCTTACAACCTGCATGATCACTGCCAGAATAATCAATAAGGTCAAAATTACTATCTTTAGGATACCAAAGACCGAGTTTTGATGTTCCTTTCAGATAGTGGAAGATTCGCTTCACTGCAGCTTCATAAGATTCTTTAGGATTCGTCTTAAAATGTGCACAAATGCAGACAACCCACATAATGTCAGGCCTACTTGTAGTTAAATACATCAACGAGCCTATCATCGAGCGATAAAAGGACTTGTTCACTGGTTTTCCTTGTAGATCAAGAGTGAGCTCTGTCTGAGATGCGAACGGAGTGCTTACGATTTTAAAGCCGTTCATGCTCTACTTTGCAAGAATATCCGTGATGTACTTGGCTTGATGAATAAGGTTACCATCCTCTCTTTGCTTAACTTCCAACCCTAAGAAAAACGTGAGCTCTCCCGTTATGCTCATTTCGAACTTAGCCTTCATCACCGTCTTGAATTCTTTGCACAACGCTTCATTTGTCGACCCAAAAATGATATCGTCCACGTAAATTTGAACCAACATCACATCATCACCGATCCTTTTGGTGAAGAGAGTCATGTCGATCTTCCCTATACCCACATTCCAAAAGGTATGTTAACAAAGTCTCGTACCAAGCACGAGGGGCTTGGTGAAGACCATAGAAAGCTTTGTCCAACTTATAGTAACGTCTTGGGAAATGAGATCTTCAAATCCAGGAGGCTGAAAACATAAACTTTTTCCTTGACCTTACCATATAGAAAAGCACTCTTTACATCCATCTGAAACACCTTGAAGCTTTTGTATGAAGCATAAGCCAGAAAGATTCTCATTGGATTTGGCGTTTTTCATGTTGAGGACATAGGTGTTGTTTTGACGAGGTGCTGTGAGCATAATCATCTCGGCAGGAACTAAGTATTCGGGCTTGAGAAAGAGACATTCTACATCGTTGAATAGCATAGATATTCCTTTGTCACAGACTTGTGATACACTCATAAGATTGTAACACAATTCTTGTACATAGCCAATGTTTTCCAATGTATGTGCTTCAGAAACAACGTCTCCAACTCCAACTATCTTCCCTCCCTTTTCCTCTCCGGTGAAAGATACAAAGTCGCTGTCGATAAATCGGAAGTTCTTCAGCAGTTCCTTTAAGCCGGTCATATGCCATAAGCATTCACTATCCACATGCCAGATGTATTCCATGAGCATTCGAAGCCATTTCTGGAGTTTATTATGTTATACAACAACAAACAAGAAATATATACAAGTTAGTTAGATTTCGGAACCCAAACTTGCTTCAATTTTAATCTATCGTGATTTTGGATGACAATATCTTCTTTTCTTTTCCAAAAACATGTTGCATTAACTAGGATTTTTACTGATTTCTTAAAATTATCAAACTGCTCTGTGAAATTTTTGACAAAATTTTGTCCAGGTTCAGAAAATTTCTTGCTTTTGCAATTTTTAGCCCTATGTCCTAAATGACCACAGCGAAAACATCATTTGCAATTTTCCCTTTTCTTTTTAGAGGTTGACGCGTTAGAAGATGACGTATGTGATGAGAGTCTTGAGTTGCTTGAAGCATTGTCTGATGATGCAGTGCAGCTTGAACTTTCAACTTTCTTCATTTTCTTGTTAATGCGGCTTTCATCTTCTGAGCAATCTTTGTCATTGTCGGTATCTGATGAAACATCTGATTCTTAATCTTCACTTGAATCAACTGAACCATGATCCTCACTTGAGCATGAATTTTCTTCACCATCTTCTAAAGTTGTGGTGTTTGAGTCTTCGTTACGGCTTTCTTCATTTAGCTCCTTTTCTAATTCTTATTTACCTATGTGAGATGGAACAAATTCTGGAATTTCCTCGGTGAGGAATTTCCCAAATCTGTTCTGTTTCAATTCTGAAACAAACACAAGAGGTTCACACACAACTTTTTTCATCATAAAACGCAGAATTTAAATCATGACATACAACCACTACATTTTCGTGGCTACGAGTCTTAAATGTAGGCACATGGCCATTACAGTCATCCCGAATGTTAAATTTAGGCACATGACCATTGCAGTCATCCATCCTAGTTAAATTATTACAGTCATCCCGAATAAAAGTATTGTTTTCTTATCACAATTCCAGGCGAACCAGTTAACAGTTGAATAACTATCGCCTGAATATCCTATCCCTATTTTCGTCCCTCCACAGTCATCATCCTCATTGCACACATCTTCTTTACGCTCAAACTGTCACACCCCAACCGATGGCGGAAACATCGGTGTAACATTCCCAAAATTTTTAAATTTAAAATAAAGTTATTACACGAATAGGTCATGGGGAAGTTGACCGATAGAAATATGAGGTATTTTGGCAAACGTGGGAACCGTTTAATAATTATAATAATAAAAATACATTATATTTGAACCTACTCCGTTTTTAATGAAACTTGGTTCAAAATGTAGATAAGATTATTCTCGTTCCAATGACATAATCATTGTTTTATAAAACGTCATATTTTAGAAGTTATACGCGCCAATTAAGTGAAGCAGCTGAATTAATTATAATATATAAATTAATAAAATAATAATAATAAAAAACTTAAAAGTATACGTATTGAATATAATAATAAAATAATATTTAAATTTTATAATTCTACAAATTTTGAATCTGGACAAATGGAATGGAGAAAAGTGTGTACGTGTACAATTCTTTTGTGTGCACTCCAAGTTATTGAACATTGAACACTACTATAAATATAGAACATATTTCTCATTTTCTACTCTGATCATCATCCCTCTCTCGCATGACCACTTTCTTTTTCTATATATATGTTTCAACTTTTGTTAATCATTTACTTATTATACTCTAAAGGTTCTGCCCTGTTTTTAAGTATTGTAACCCCTTTTCACTGAGTCAATACCCTGTCCGATTGATTTAGGACCCACCAACGCATATCAAGGCTCTGCCCGACTAAGTTCGTTGGGGTTCTGTCTCATGACGTAGGGATAAAGTTGAATTAGGTTATTATACATAATGCGAGTGCATTATATATTTTATTAAACAATCCAGGAGTTATACCCAAGATATATCAACCCTCCTTAAAATATTTTAGACACCCCCAAATGTCCTAAAATACACCCCGTATATGAAAACCGGCCCCGAGATCCCTTTATCTCATTAAATAACAAATAAAAACAATAAATTAAGTCTGTCGCGGGGCGCGACAGACTGCTTATGATTCTTCACGGGCCGCGAGCGAGGGGACAAGCGGCTTAACACGGAGCCGCCACATGGCAGGACACGCGTCGAACAATCCGATGACTCAGCACTTTTTACCACGCCTTTTCGGCCCTGTTGGGGCGCGACGAACCCTTTGATTTCCGTCGCGGGGTGCGAGGGACTCACTGAGTAGCCCTATAAATTGGATCAATCGGATTCATTTGAAATTCGTTCACAATTCGATTTCCTCACTCAATTTCTGCATAGCTATTATAATCTCGGGCATAATACCCCCTAAATAACGAAGTTTTGCCTCGTTGTAAGTATCATAACCCCCGGTTACATATTAGATACGTTGCCTGATTGATCTAGGATTCCGTAACGGCTGTCGAGGTTCCGCCCGACGTAGTCGTTGGAATTCTGTCTCGGGGAGGGTATTACTAATGTAAATATTGGGTTATTATACTAACGTGTGTGCATCGTGTAATTAATAGATAATCACCAGGAAATCCTAAAGGAAAACCCTAATACAGCAATGTGAGTAATCTCCTTTTTGTAAACCTTTTTGCAAACTGTTTTTACAAAACCTCAAATGATTTACATTATATTAAACAGTGATTGAGTATTTGTATTCTACAATTATCGTCGGTATGTTGGGGTTTTGTATACAAAATTTGTTACTACATTGTGAGTAGTAACATGACCACAAGTCGGGTTGACAGTACCGTGGGTGGTAATTAAAGTAGATGGAAACAAATGTAATTGTGCGACCGCCCTCAATGCTGTAGACTGATAAAACTTGTTTTGATTAAACTGGAATTCACTCACCAGTATTTCTTGCTGATAAAATGTTTTAAACACGTGTTTCAGGTAACTTAGTGTGAAGCCAATAAAAGCCAGCTGGAGAGCACTGAAGGCTTAGAAAAGTGGTCATAAAAGTTACCTAATTAAAAAGAAGAATTGTTTTTCTAATAAATTAGGGTTATCCCTAAAAACATGTTTATAATGGAAACTTGGGTTATTCCCATGTGTTTATTATCATAAAAATGTGGTGTTTTAACTCTAATAAAAATATTTCCTAACTACGGTCCTGATGAAAATTTCCGCTGCCAAATTGATAAACACCGATACCACTGAAACTAGCCGCGGCCGCCCGTTCCTGGGTTATTAGGGAACGGGGGTTGCGACAATCGGAGTGAGACGAACGAGATTGCTCAAAGACTTCATAACACTATTGCGACAATATTTAATTCAAAAGTTGATTTCGTTCATAGAAATAACTGTCAATTACAACATGGAAATCAAAGTACAACATTTAAAGATAAAGTACTACAAAGAGGAATTGTCCATACGTAAAATCATAATTATTGATATGGGCCTTTTCCACATAAAAGGGGAATCTTTTGTTACAATAGAAGCAGAAGTGATGTGGATTATTCAAGAATCGAAGTTGATTTCCTTTATAAAAAGAAGATCTCAATGAACTTCTATGAAATGATTTCACGGGATTCAGCCAATTGTATTGATCGTGGAATATCATTGAGAAATAGGAATCCGTGTTATCAAAGGATTTCATGCGATTATTTCTAGTACATCAAAATCGAGCATTTCGAAGTGCATTTCTAAGTCGTCCATACTAGATTTCGTCATGATCATCATCATCAACCTGCAACATGTTAAAAGTATAGTTCAACACACAAGGAATTGGCGAATACACAAGTTTAATACATAGCATAAGTAATAAAGTTTTAAACAAATCAACATGGCAAATTTAGTTATCTAGATTAACGTAAAACTGGCATGTGATTATTCAAGTCAACCCAAAGTTTACGCGAATGTTTAAAGACTTATCATGACCTCACAACCACGGGAGGTGCGTTACTCCTATAACGCTATTCATGTTAAGGGTAGGCTCGTACGAAGTTAGTGACAAGTTTGTCACAAAAAGAATAAATCCAGATTAACGAATCAAGTATAACGTATGCATGCATGTATTGGAATGTTTGTGCATTTGAATAAAGTATAAGTGTGATTGTGAATTTACTAGGTTAAACATATTGCACCAAAAAGTGTAAAACGTAAAAAGGGTGTTCTAGTGTACTCACGGTTTTGCAAAGCTTTCCTTTGAAATCCCGTGAAGAGGTTGAGAGTTTAAGGATGGAACACCGAGGTCACCCTACATGGGGTAAACGAAGGTGTGTGAGTAACGGAATAAAAGGATGATTCGGATTGTAATTTAAAGTACAAAAAGTATATATGCATAAAAATATTATCTAGTCTAAGTACTCGTTTTTATACTAACTTGTATGTGATTTCATGGGTCCTAGTTTGCCCATTAGAATCATCAACGAGAGACTTAGATTCATAGATAAGGTAGCCTAAGTTTATGACGAATAACCATGAACCGATTATCATCACAAAGTTGGCCATGTTCATATATATAAATATATATTTATGGTGTTATATAATAATTCTAAAACTAAGTCCATCATAGATCGTCATATAAGTCAAGCATGGAGGTTTAACCTCGTTATATGATTCACCACTACACAAATCATCACAAGGATGATTCGGGGAGGGGGGGGGGTCATGAATAACAAGAAATAAAACAAACTAATACATTCTCAAATAGCGAAGTAAGTCTTAACCCGGGTGAACCACCACAACATGGAAAGGGTTAACTAAGTGTTGGAGGCTAGATGGGGTTATGTTACTTTGAAATTAGAAAGCTACTTGAGTGTTCATACACAAGGTTCACAAGTGAGGTAGTGGAACTAGGTTGGAAAGCTAAAGCTCCCACGGTTCACCCTTTTACCAAAACACAAGTTCATCCATATGAAAGATGGTGAATCTTGGATGGTTTCAACACTTGGGACATGTATGAACTTATTAAAACAGAAAGTTTAGAGGGTGTTTGCACCTCTAAACTCATAAGAATCAACCATACACAAGCACTATAACCATGGACTTGATTAGAGGCAAGGTAGGTACAAGATTCCTGTAAGAAAGTATGAGTTTAATAAAGTTTAAAGCATAATCTTCCAAAACAGAAAGTTTGGACTTCAAAATGGTGATGTTCCACCTTAGATTACCATGGTAATTTTGTGGAAACACTCCTAGAGGTGTTCCAAGCTTTGTAAAAGAAGATTTGCTGAAGAAAGGTAGAAGAAAGTGAGTTTTGACTCACTTTTGCACTTGAAAGTTTTCTGCCTTGCACTTGCAAATTCCAGGGATTATGAGAGTGTTTTGAGTGATTAAGAGTGTTAGGAAAATTCAAAAGAGTGTTAGAAACGTTGTATATATAGTGGGTGATTAGGTTTAGGTGTTATGAAGCTTTAAAGACAATTAGGTGAGAGTTGGAGATGAGAAATGGACCAATCTCGAACTACAAAACAACTTTCTGCGGATAGGGGGCTTGGCGCCTCACCACGGCAATTGGGTTTAGGTTTGGCGTAGCGCCAAGACTCAATTAGGCTAACCGTTTTCATTTTTGACACTATTAGCCCCTGAAGTTTGATGAGTTTGGTGTTTTGAGGTATAACTTGTAGAAAGGACATGTAATTAAGCATGAATGAGGTATTAAAGCATAAACCAAGTATTGTGAGAGTATTATTATGTATATTGCATGTATAACGATTATTAAACACATATTTACGACTGATTTTATGTAAAACAAGTATATGTTTGCGCGAATGATGAATATATATCAAGTATGTGAATGAATCGAATAACAAATATGTATGAATAATCAATGTATAATTCTTATAAAATGATCCATTTTATTACGATCAAAGCCTCGGATTACAATGACTCGAAACAAAATACGATTACAAGGGATACAAGTTTCCAAAAAAGGAAGTATGAAACAAACTTTCTAAATAAGGAAATTTACAAAAAGCGAGGCATTACAATCTCCCCTCCTTTTGGAAATTGCGTCCTGAAATTTAGGAAGATGCAATGAATAGATGCATATACTTAGTCTACATTTCACTTTCGAGTTCCCAAGTAAACTCAGCACCACGTTTTCCTTCCCATCGAACCTTAACTATAGGAATTCGACTGCGCCTTAATTGTTTGACACCTCGATCCATGATCTCGACAGGTTTCTCCACAAAGTGCAAGGTTTCGTTGATTTGAAGATCTTCGAGTAGAACTTGAAGTTCTTCTTCAGCTAAACATTTCTTTAGGTTAGAGGCGTGAAAGGTAGGATGAACATTGTTGAGCTCTTAAGGTAGGTCCAGTCGATACGCTACCTTGCCAATCCTTTCGAGAATCTTGAAAGGACCTACATAGCAAGGAACGAGTTTACTTTTCTTACCAAATTGAACTACACCCTTCCAAGGAGATACCTTGAGAAGTACAAAGTCACCAACGTTGAATTCCAAGTGTTTGCAATGCTTGTCAGCGTTACTCTTTTGTCGACTTCTGGCTTTAAGCAGGTTGTCTTGAATCTGTAAAATCTTGTTCGTCATCTCTTGTATAAGCTCGGGGCCGGTGTTTGAGCTTCTCCGATCTCGTGCCAACAAATAGGCGAACGACACTTGCGACCATACAATGCCTCGAACGGTGCCATTTGAATACTCACGTGGTAGCTGTTATTGTATGAGAATTCGATCAAACGTAAGTGCATATCCTAGTTCCCACCAAAATTGATTACGCAAGAACGTAGCATATCCTCTAGAGTTTGGATAGTACGCTCGGTTTGACCGTCGGATTGAGGATGAAAAGCGATGCTAAAGTTGAGATGAGTATAGCGGATTGAAACGTTTGTCAAAGACGAGAAGTGAAGCGACCATCGCTGTTTGAAATGATGTCAATGGGGATACCATGACGACAAATGACTTCATCTATGTAGATACGAGCCAATTTCTCGACTTTGTAATCTTCACGAATGGGGAGGAAGTGAGCGGATTTGGTCAGTCAATCGATGATCACCCAAATACTGTCATGACATGAAGAAGTACGAGGAAGCTTAGAAATAAAGTCCATTGCAATACTCTCCCATTTCCAGATAGGAATTTCTGGTTGTTCGAGTAAGCCAGAGGGACATTGATGTTCAGCTTTAACCTTGGAACAAGTGAAACACTTCGAAACAAAGGTGACGATATCTTTCTTCATTCCAGACCACCAATAAGACGTACGAATGTCATGATACATCTTATCAGCACCAGGGTGAATAGAATACCTTGATTTGTGTGCCTCCTTCATCAGAAGTTCTCGAAGGTTATTACGAGTAGGAACCCAAACACGATCGAGATAGTATAGAATACCATCGGATTTAGTTACAAGACTTTCTTCTGTACCATATTGTATCTCGTTATAGCGGTTACCCTCGTTAACAGACGTGTATTGAGCTTCACGAATGCGGTTTTGAAGATCGTTGATGAGTTGGAAGCAACGAACACTCTTGACATGAGTTTTACGACTAAGTGCGTCGGCCACGACATTCTCTTTACCTGGATGGTAGCGAATTTCGCATTTGTGGTCGTTTAACAACTCTACCTAGCGACGCTGACGCATGTTCAGTTCATTTTGGTTGAAGATGTGCTGAAGGCTCTTATGATCGGTGAAGACCACACACTTTGTACCATAAAGGTAGTGTCGCCATATCTTCAATGCAAAAACAACTGCACCAAGTTCAAGATCGAGCGTAGTGTAGTTCTTCTCATGTATTTTGAGTTGCCTTGAAGCGTAAACGATAACCTTGTCCCGTTGCATAAGGACGCAACCAAGACCTTGGTTTGACGCATCGCAATACACTACGAAGTCATCGCTACCATCGGGAAGAGCAAGGATAGGAGCATTGCAAAGCATGTCCTTGAGCGTTTGGAAAGACTCCTCTTGTTTAGGACCCCAAACAAAAGGTTTAACTTTTTGAGTCAAGGAAGTGAGAGGAACGACAATTTTCGAGAAGTTTGAAATGAAATGACGATAGTAACCAGCTAGACCAAGAAATGAATGGATTTCAGACGGAGACTTAGGAGCAATCTAGTTCTTCATAGCTTCAATCTTCGTAGGGTCAATGTGAATACCAAGTTCGTTGACGGTGTGACCAAGGAATTGAACATCTTTTAGCCATAATTCACACTTGGAGAATTTGGCGTAAAGACGTTCAGCACGCAAAAGCTGAGGGATAAGATGCAAGTGTCGTTCATGCTCTTCTTGAGTCTTGGAATAGATGAGGATGTCGTCAATAAAGACGATCACGAAATGGTCTAAATAAGCCTTACACACACGGTTCATCAAGTCCATGAAAACCACAGGTGCGTTGGTCAAACCAAAGGGTATGACCACGAACGTAATGACCATAACGTGTACGAAACACGGTTTTGGGTATATCTTCTTCGAGGACTCAAAGTTGATGATAACCCGAATGGAGATCAATCTTGGAAAAGCATGTCGCGGCTTATAATTGATCGAAGAGATCATCGATGCGAGGAAGAGGATGTCGGTTTTTGACTATAAGCTTGTTGAGCTCACGGCACATCCGAAATGATCCATCTTTCTTCTTGACAAACAGAACGAGAGCGCCCCCAGGAGAAGTACTAGGGCGTATAAAGCCTTTATCAAGAAGTTCTTGAAGTTGGCTCGATAGCTCTTTCATTTCCGAGGGTGCTAGACGATAAGGAGACTTAGCGACAGGCGTAGCACCAGGCACTAAATCGATGCGAAAATCGACAGATTGAGCAAGAGGAGGACCATGGAGATCGTCAGGGAAAACATCAGGAAAGTTACAAACAACAGGAACATCACTTATGCTTGGGCCTTTATCCTTCTTTTCCACAACGTGGGCAAGAAAGGCGAAAGAACCCTTGCACAAGTATTTGTTCGCTTGAGTACACGACATAAGCTTGAGACCTTTGGAAGGTTTCTCGCCATAGACTTGTAGAGAATCACCGTTAGGAAGAGGAAGACGAATGAACTTATCGGAACAAACGACTTCAACACGAACTAGCCTAAGCCAATCCATGCCTACTATGATGTCGAAACTACCAATTTGCATAGGTATGGGGTCAATTGTAAACGTATGATCATTGAAGTTCAAAGAACACTTAGAAAGGAAGGAATCGACAGTGACAGGTTTACCATTAGCGACTTCGACAGCGAACAATGTAGGCAACTTAGAACATCTACACTTAAGCATAGGCTCGCATTCAACGGATACAAAACTTTTATCTGCGCTAGTATCAAACAAAAAAGATGCATAGACATTGTTGACGAGAAACGTACCGTTTATGACGACGTTGGCATTTTGCGTTTAAGAGGCGGTGATGACGAAGGCTCTGCATCGAGCTTGTTGAGGCTGCTGCTGCTGAGGGTTGTTGTTATTGGCGCACCGTGAACAAGCATTTGCAAGATGATTCGGGTCGCCACATTTGTAGCACACCCGACCAGTGTTGGCGTGAGGTTGAGCTTGGTTAGGGGCAGGGTTTTGAGCTACAACGACTTAGTTTTGCTTGGTTGGAGGTTTATGACACTGGGTGGCAAAATGCCCAAACCGATTGCAGTTTGTGCATAAGCGGCATGGTGCGTTGGTTGGGTGGTGGTAGAAACAAGTGTTACACTTGGGATGAGTCCCAGTGTAGGCCTTTCTTTGTGGTTCGGGGTTGGGAGTAACAGTGACTGATTGTAGTGGTTTAGGGTTTTGCGGAGTGACGACCGCACAATTCTAGCTTGAAGCCTTAGGCTTCTTGCCTTTGTTCTTTGAGGATGATGGCTTGGGTGATTTAATGGTGGTGGTATCAGTAGTAGCTTGGTGATCATTCTTCGATGGAACCTTGTCGGAAGTTCCATGAAGAACACAATTATTGTTGAGCTTGACGGCCAAACGAAACGTGTCTTCGAGGGTTTTTGGGGAAGCAGACTCGACTAAGTTCATGATGGTAGGCGGGAGGCATCAGATGTATTTGGCGATAGCTTTGTTGACAGAGTCGACTTGGCCATGACACAGAGCGCTGAGCTGTTTGAATCGTGCTTGTTGGTGCACTGAATGTCTGATGACTACGTCTTTATGAGTCTTAGGTCTAGATAGATTGTTTGGAGTTGGAAATCATGAAAAGTGGATTTAGATTGTAATTTCGCTCCAAATGACATTCATGTCATTAGAAGCGAAATCAGGTTTTCATGTTAACTTGTAATTTCGCTCCAAACAGTAAAGTAGGTGATTCCGCTCCAACTAGGTAAGTAGGTGATTCCGCTCCAAATAGATAGTTAGGTGATTCCGCTCGTAATGTTTATGTAGTTTGGAGCGAAATCAGAGACACTATAAATAGGTATTGGTTGAGTTCATTTGTAACGTTTGGAGCGAGATCAGGTCTTGGTGTAGGTGTCGAACTTCTGTCAAAATTCATTCAGAAACACTTGTAAAGACTTGAAAAGCAGTAATAGAAAGAAGTTAAAAGGATCCGAGCTGTTGTGACTTTGTATACTCTGATTCCGCCTCTGTATTCAAAGATGAACTACTTTTACTGACTATATAGGGTCGCACACGGTCCAACAAGTGGTATCAGAGCTCAGGACGAGGAGTTCATACCATAGCAGCTTGAATCTACTGGATTTTCTTATTTCTACTCACTTCTTCTCATACTTTTCTGAACTGAACTAGTTTCAACGGTCGGAATGGCCTGAATTTCGAGTATATTGTGTAAAACATAGAATTAACAAACCCTAGAAAGAATCAGGTTAAAATTCAAAGTAAAAATGGTAAAAATGGCTTAATAACCTGATTCCGCTCGAAAAGACATTCGCTAATTTCGCCTTCAAAAGTTGATTTCGCTCGAGATTGTTACCTGATTCCGCTCAAAATCAGAATATTTCTGATTCCGCTCGAAATCAGAACATGCCAATTTCTTATTCCGCTCGAAACACAATTCTGATTCCGTTCGAAATCAGAATATATCTGATTTCGCTTGAATAGTGTTTCTGTTGATTTCGTTCGAAAGCTGATTCCGCTTGAATTAGCTGTATTTCAACAATTTCAAAAATTTTCTAAGTGTTTGCTGATTTTTCAGGTACGTACAAGATGGATGATTTCAATCCGTTTTATGATGTATTTGCGTTTGCTGGAGACGGTGGAAATGATACATCTTCTAGTAACACCAATGAGAACATGCCGAATACAAAGAAAAAGCTATCGGATGCATTAGAGGTTGAAAGTGCTTTCGGAACCTATAACAAACCCCCAAAGTTGATGGCTATAGAAGAATACAGTCGGTGGGCAAAGAAATTTGAGGATTGGTTGATGGCTTTTGCTTTTCCTAGCTGGAAGAGTCTAAAAAATGGATACCATGATGGAGGCAAAAAAGGTGAAAGCTTAACTTCACATGAAGAGATAGAATCGTTTGTTGCTGAGCATAAATGTGTTGCGTTGCTGTTTCAATCTGTTCGAGAAGATATAATATCTTTGATCGAATATTCTAGTGCTAAAGATCTATGGGATAAGTTGAAAACCAAATGTATAGGAAGCACAGAAATTGTGAAAAACAAAAAGAAACTACTTAGAAAAGAGTTTGATTTGTTTGGGTGTTTAAATAATGAATCAGTTTGTAAAATGATTGAGAGGTTTGGGCATCTGAAGCTGGAACTGGCGAGACATGAAATTTCCTATTCTCGAAAAGAGCTAGTCGAGAAATTGTTTGATGCATTGCCAGATGAGATGGATTGGCAATATTATGCTTTGATGTTGAAGAATACTATCAAGCCGCCAGAAGCGTTAACAGTAGACTTGTTGATTGAGAGATTAGAGAGTCACGAGTTGGAATTAAAGAAGACACACAAAGTCAATCATTCGTCTTATCAGCAGAACTTGGATTTATATTATCCAAAGAGCATGATGCCAAAGAATACATCTCCCAAGACAGCTTTTTCTGCCGAAAATGTTCACACATCAAACAAAGAAAGTCAAAGCAGTGGATTTCACAGTGGATCTTCGTCATCTGCAAATCATTCTGATGCAAAGAATCTATTTCAATGCAACATCGCTGTAGACTTAAAGAACGCTCAAAACTTCAGCGAGGAGTCAGCAAAGCAACAGATGGTTTTCTTAGCATCTGTGCTAGAATCTTATGAAAGCCTTGTAGCAGGGAAGATAGGCAATACCAATCTGACGAAAGAAGATTATGATCAGATAGATCCTGAGGAGATGGAACTAATTGACATAAGGTGGTGTATGGCCAGTGCAGTTCGTCGAGCACAGCGTTTCATGGAGATAACCAGGAGGAAGTCAATTGGTGGACCATCTACCAAGTTGGGCTTTGATAAGTCTAAGGTGACGTGCTTCAAGTGCAAACAGAAAGGTCACTTTAAGCGTGAATGCAGAAACGCGTATGCTGATGAGTCTGAAAACCCGTTTAGAGAAGACTACTACAAGAAGGCAATATATCATCAGAACAAATCGGAGCCGCCAAGAATGAAGCAGATTGAAGATAATAAAGAAAAAACTAGAGCTCTTGCGGTGATTCACGACGATGAAGGTTACGACTGGAGTGAGTTGTTACCTGAAGAGGATGCTGTTGGATATGCTTTCATGGCAAAAACTGAACCTATTCCTTGGAAAGATAACAGAACTGAAGAACAGAAGTATAATCACAGAAAGCTGTTAGCCACGAACAAATTGATCAGAATATCTGGTATTTTTTCTGAGGCAAAAAGAGCAAAGAGATGGGATCCAGACAGGGAGTGTTATCTTGACCCCTATGGAAACATTGCTATTGATCATAACACTCTTGATGTGGAAACCATAATCCAAGAGTATAAAGTTGAAGATGATTATTGGCAGAAGAAATGGTGGGGAAGTGGAGAAGATGAAGAGAAAGAGAAGAAGGAGAAAGAAGAGAAAGAGAAGTCCAAGAAGGTTGATACTGGGATCATTGACACGACACAGGAGTTGAATGCTGAAAACATGGGAAAGATGGCTGACAAGGTGCTGGCAGCTAAGACGCTAGAGGTAGATTCTAAATCCGTCTCTGATTCTAAAAGCCAAGTCAGTTCAAACGCGTCAACGACTGAGTCAGGTAAGAAGGTCAGTGGTGATGTTGACTGCAAAAATTGCATCAAAGAATGCAAGGTTTGTAGTACAAACACTTATCTCAAAGGTAAGAAGATTGAGGATCTGACTGCTAAAGTCAGAAGTGTTGAGGATCAAATCCTTGATCGTGACAAAATGGTGAAAGCTTCAACTGAACGATTAAAAGAATTAACTAACAAAATTGAAACTGATAAAATTGATCAAGAAAAGGTTAGGAAAGAAAATGAGAGGTTAGTTCTTGAAAATCGTCAGATCACTGAAAAATTTGAGAAGCTTAAAAGCACGGTTAAAGATAATGATGATAGAAACGGTAAAACATACAAAGAAAATTGCCAATTGCAATGTGTTTTGAGAATTAAAGAAGAATTAATCAACAAACAATTGGATGAGATTGCTAAATTGAAACTTCAGTTTGAAGAAGCCAAGATTGAGAATGAGCGTATCAATTTGAAATTGAACAGTTACAGCTCTGCAAGCTTTGTTTTGCAACACATCATTCCCAAACCTATCAGGAAAGACAAAGCAGGCAAAGATGTATACTGTGATGGAACTGGGGTTGGGTTTCATCAAGTTCCACCACCAGTTCCAGACAATTATTCGAAAAAGCAATCTGGGTTGGTTAATCTTGAGGAAGAAAATGAAGTGAAACTTCCTGATTCAATTGATGTTACATTTTCTTCATCATCATCTGATGATAGTGTTCAAACTGAGATTGTTAAAGGCATGGCTGAAAGTGTTTTGGATAGTGATTCAGCTGAGGATGAAAAATGTTTTCTGGACAAGTACATTTAGAAACCAAAATCCAAAAACAACTTAGGTGATGAACCGGGTCTTGTGATGTACAAGATGTCTGGATCTGATAAGTTGTATTCGGATTCTGAGTTTTCTTTGGATAATGTTAATGTTTCAAAATTGACAAATGTGTTTAAAATGGTTGAAATCGATTTGTCTGAAGTAAAGAGTTTAAAACAAACAAAAAGGCAAATGAATTTTGAGAAAGATAAAGCTTACTACAAGAAACCTGTAGTTCCACCATGTTTTTATAACAACAATCGAAACAATTGGTCAGGTGGTTATCAGGGTGGTAAGAGTTATCAAAAGAGAAATGTTCAAAACAAAAGGTTTGCTGAAAAGAAGGTGTTTGTGAACGGTTCAAGTTCACTTTCTGATGAGGAAAATGAAATCTTTTCGAAATCAAATGAAGAATTTTTTGCAAAGAGGGCCTCACAACCTCAGTCTGAAGGCATAAGTAGGGTAGTTGATAATCGTACGTGTTTTAGATGCAACAAAGTTGGTCACATTGCAAGAAATTGCACCAACTTCAAGCCTAAGACTGAAGTTGTTGAGAATCGACAGAAGAAGGTTGATTCAAAAGGCAAAGCTCCAATGGTTGTTGAGAAAATTTTGAAAAATGAGAAATCAAAAATCAAAATTGAATCCGTTAAGAATGTGGTAACTAAAAATGACAAATTTTATAAACGGGTTGCATCATCTCAACAAACATGGAAGCCAAAAGTTGTTGATAAACCAAAGGTTTCAATGTTGGAAAAACAATCATCTTCTACCAGACCGGTAAAGATGGATGTTCCTTTGGATTATTATGAAAAATTGGAGAAACAATCTTCTACTCCACCTGAGAAGAAGAATGTTCAAAAGAAAAATCAACCAATCGGTCAACTTAAGATAGATGAGTTTTTCTTATACAAAAAGGTTGAGGTTGGATCTGAGGAAAGTTTAAAAATGAATGCTAAAAATTTTCCGTCACTTTACACTGCTAAAACTCACATTAAAGTCAAGTTACCCGAGTCAAAAGAGGCTTGGGTAGCATCAAAATCTCACTAAAGATTTTGGACTTGCCGGAGCTTCCTAGTTGGTAATTGTGAAGCATGAATCGGCATCTTTATTGAATTGTTTGTGATATGTGCAGGAACTTCCGAAAGCTATTTCACGATGGATTATGGATAGTGGAGCGTCTCGACATATGACAGGAAAGACTGCATTGTTGTATGATGTTAGAAATTTCAATGGAGGTTACGTGGGATTCGCAGGAAATCAAGGTGGTAGAATTGTCGGTGAAGGAACGTTATCCAATGGGATTGTTACGTTTGAGAGAGTTAATTACATTGCTGAGTTGGAGAATAATCTGCTGAGCATTTCGCAGATTTGTGACAGGATGTATACTACTCACTTCACAGACAAAGAATGTTTGATCTTGAAACCAGGATTTGTTATCCCTGAAGAATGGATTATCATGAGGGCACCAAGAGTCAATGATCTGTACGTGTTGGACATGAGCGTAGCTACTACAACCACGGGTCAGGCTCATTGTTTTGTGTCTAGAGCAACAGAGAAAGAATCGAAGTTGTGGCACCGAAAGATGGGGCATATACATCTTAGAAAAATGAATCACTTGGTGCACAATGATTTAGTTCTTGGAGTTAATATCAAAGGTTTTCATCTGGAAGGGGAGTGCATCAGTTGCATCAAAGGCAAGCAGAAGAAAAAGTCACACCCTAAAAAGCAAGTCAATTCAGTTTCCAGACTGTTAGAGAGACTACATATGGATCTGTTTGGTCCAGTAAACGTCAAAAGTATTACAGGGGATCTCTACTGTCTTGTGGTTACTGATGATTATTCCAGATTTTCGTGGGTATCATTCTTGAAGTCGAAAGATGAAACGTTTGATAGTTTGATGGCGTTGTTCAGAAAGATTGAAAATCTGTACCAAAGGCGTATCAAAAGAATTAGAAGTGATAATGGTACTGAGTTCAAGAACTACAAGATGGAAGAATATTGTGATGAAAGAGGTATATTGCATGAGTTTAGTGCTCCGTACACTCCGCAGCAGAATGGAGTTGTAGAACGTAAAAACAAGACGCTAATCGAAACGGCCAGAACAATGCTTGCTAATTCAAAGCTACCGATAAATTTTTGGGCAGAAGCAGTTTCCGCCGCATGCTATACACTCAACCGGGTTCTCACAGTAAAGAAATTCAACAAGACATGCTTTGAGTTGATCAATAACCGCAAACCGAACCTGAAGTTTTTAGAACCGTTTGGGTCTCCTTGTACAGTTCTAGAGCCTTTTGGTAAGTTTGGTCCAAAGAGTATCGAAGGAATATTTGTGGGTTACTCAAGTCTACAAAGACGTGTCTTTGTTCCAAGCATGAAGCAGATCATCGAAGCACAACATGTTGAGTGTCAGGGGTATACTATGCCGCCTCAAAATCCCGGTGACTCATGGCGTTTTAATTATGATAAATTGTGGGATTCGTTTGACATGGAAGAAGAAAAGGAAGAAGAGGAAGATTTCTTTGATGAGTTGGATATTCTAAGAGAGTATGAAGAATCGCAAGAAAGGTTTCCAGCTGAGTATTCAAGAAGACTGCAACGAGCTTCAAATGATGATGAAGCAGGTCCAAGCAATGCTGGTGAACATGATGATGTTCAACAAAATGAAGTTGCTCAAGATAATCAGTCGGCACAGAATGATAATCAAGAATCTGAGAACATGCCAGTATTTGATCGTGGTGATTCAGATTCTGAGGGGGAGCAAATTCAGATCTCAAGTCAAACAAACCCAGTCAGTGAACAAGATGCAAATCAGAATGTTACTAATCTGGAAGGTGATGTAGATGTTCCAGGCAAAGTAATGCCACGAACTCTTTCATATCATCCATAGGAATTGATCATTGGAGAATTGCAGACAGGCGTCCGCACTCGAAGACAGATTGATAAAGGGCTTACATGTTTTTATACAAAAGTTGCTCCTTTACAGACTGAATTCTCATTGAGTTGTTTGATCTCGCAGGTTGAACCAAGAACTTACAAAGAGGCACTTACTGAAGATTCTTGGGTCAATGCAATGCAGGAGGAACTGAGCCAATTTGAAAAGTTGGGAGTGTGGAAGTTAGTGGATTTACCAGATGGTCAAAGGAAGATAAACACCAAGTGGGTGTTCAAGTGTAAGAGAGACGATAGAGGAGTTGTGGTTCGCAACAAAGCTCGACTCATAGTCCAGGGTTTCAGTCAGCAGGAGGGGATAGATTTCACTGAAGTATATGCTCCTGTAGCTCGACTAGAAGCTATCAGAATTTTCCTAGCATTTGCATCATGGAAAAACTTTAAAGTTTATCAGCTAGATGTGAAATCGGCTTTTCTCTATGGGAAGGTAAAAGAGGAGGTTTATGTCGGTCAGCCACCGGGCTTTACCGATCCAATCCACAAAGACAAGGTCTACTTGCTAGACAAAGCACTGTATGGTTTACACCAGGCCCCGAGAGCTTGGTATGAGACATTGTCTCAACATCTACTAGCCAACAGTTTCATTCGTGGAAAAGTGGATGCCACTCTCTTCACCAAAGAGGTCGACGGTCATCTTCTGATAGTTCAAATTTATGTGGACGCCATCATATTTGGGTCAACAAATGAGGATCTATGCAAAGATTTTGAACGAGTTATGAAGTGGAAATTCGAAATGTCATCGATGGGTGAGATGAAATTCTTTTTGGGTTTGCAGGTTGATCAACTACTCAAAGGAATTTTCATACATCAAACGAAGTACGTTCATGATATCTTGCAGAAATTTGGGATGTCAGGTTCTACTCCAGCTTCCACCCCATTAGCAACGAATCATGGGATAAACCCTGATCTCACCGGAGAGAAGGTAGATGAAACAATGTATCATTCCATGATCGGATCGCTGATGTATTTGACAGCTTCAAGACCCGATATTATGTACCCAACCTGCCTCGCAGCAAGATTTCAATCTAACCCGAGAGCTTCGCATATGATGATTGTGAAAAGGATATTACGCTACCTGAAAGGAACTCCATCATTGGGGTTGTGGTATCCAAGAGAAGGCGATTTCACGCTCGAAGGGTATTCCGATTCAGATTTCGGATGCTGCAAAGTTAATGCTAAATCAACAACAGCAGGGTGCCAGTTTTTCGGACCACGATTGGTCACTTGGCAATGCAAAAAGCAAACCTCTGTGGCTTTATCCACATGTGAAGCGGAGTATGTATATGCTAGCAGTTGCTGCTCACAGATCTTGTGGATCCAGCAACAGATACGCGACTACGGTTTGCAATTTCTAAACACCCCTATCTTTGTTGATAATGAGGCAGCAATTAACATTACTAAAAATCCAGTTCATCATGCTAAAACAAAACACATAGAGATTCGTCATCACTTCATTCGTGATTGTTTCGAGAAGAAGTTGATACGAATTGAGAAAATCCACACTGACGAACAAAAAGCTGATTTACATACCAAAGCATTTGATAAAACACGTTTTCAATATTTGCTAAAACTGAATGGTATGAAGCTTTTATCGGTGTTGGAAGAGATCATTGGCGTTGATGAAGGAGACATTGTAGATGATGTTGAGAAGCAATCTGCAATGGTTTGTCGATTTTTACATGTTTTGGTATTTAGGGGGAGTATAGGGTAATATTTTCAGAAAATACAAAAACAATAAAAATGACAAAAATACAAAAACAATAGAAAACCAGAAAAGAGCTTGTGTAAAAAGGGAAAATGATAGTACATCGGCTTGACAGTCACGGTATGCTAAAGAAATGGAATGTTTAAATGCGTTAAACAGTCTCGCTGATGATATGCCGATAGGTTTTTACACATTTAGTAGGTTTGTTCGGGATATAAACTTAAATCTTTACTTGCTTATTTCGTGGGGAACACTACTTGGATATATAGGTAACCCCTGAAATTTCGTTTGAAAGATTCCTTTTTCTGATATACACGGTTTTTATACTCAGTGATATCTGGGGTATTATTCCAGGACTTCTGCTGAATGGAAGTTCTGACCTAGTCCTCGAATAATACTTTCCGCAATGCTTGAAACATAGCATCACCCTCAGCATATATGATAAGACAATAAAATTGCTTAGCAATGCTGTTGTAAAAAAGATCCTCTAAAGTGGACACACTCAAGAAGTTGAGTCATGATCTCTCTGCTGAACGGTAGTTCTGACCTGAGCTCTCATGATTCTTCATAAATTATTAACCCCTTACAGATATCATTTGTGTTATACTTACCTGTAAGACTGAATATTGGGATCTGGATACGGGAGTATATTCAAGAGGTGGGACACATGTATAAGTTTAAGTCTCTAAAACACTAAATCCGTATCCTGGACAGATTGAAATGTGTGTGAAAATTTAAGTGGATCAGTATATCGACAATCTAAGCGAATTGTTTAATTTTGAGTATGAAATTGAAGCTTAACGGTACTTGTGACTTGTCGAATAGCTGATATGATTCCCTAACACGCTTAACCAAAAATATGTTTGTAAATAGTTTACTTTTACTGCATTTTAGTTCAGTATTTCATTTCTAGTTTAGAAATTCTATTAAAAAAATCCAAATAGATTTT
The DNA here is from genome assembly GCA_030545235.1 of Helianthus tuberosus. NCBI lineage: Eukaryota > Viridiplantae > Streptophyta > Magnoliopsida > Asterales > Asteraceae > Helianthus > Helianthus tuberosus. The sequence continues at coordinate 79,592,643 of CM060441.1, read as the reverse complement.
TCATTTCTGCTTTATTTTTGACAAACCAAAGTGGAAAGTTGACCTTCGGATTCGAAAGTTGAAAGCAGATGCAGGAGATTTCTGGACTGGAGGATGAGTCGTGAGCTAATCTTGATAAGTTTGAGAAGTTGAAGAGTTAAAGCAAGTTCATTAATTTGAAACTTGTAATTTTCAGAAAATCAAATTGAACCAAATGTCAGTGTGATTTGTCTCAGATCAACCAAGGTCATTAAATTGGACTTGGTAGATAAATTGAGTAATCAGGGTCATTAATTTGGACCTGAATACTTAAGTGGATTTCTAACACTGTAGGTTAAAAGGTAAGTTTGGATTGAAACTATTATTGTCATATATCTTATATTTGGGTAGAGTATATGCAGGTTTCAGGAATCCCCATGGCAATGAAAAGGTCAAAGTTTGAACCAGAATTAGAGCCCTAGTCTACCAAGAGGGAGAGTCTGTGAAAGGGGGAGTCTAGATTTCTGGATCAACAATCAAAGGGGAGATTGAAGATGGAGCCAAATTGAGTTTATGAAACTGTGTGAAGAAAGAGTTTTTGCAATGAGAAGACAAAGTTGGAAAGAGACCAAGACTAAAAACTCAATGCTGAAGACTTCGTCAACATCCAAGGGGGAGTCTGTTGGTGCACTGAATGTCTGATGACTACGTCTTTATGAGTCTTAGGTCTAGATAGATTGTTTGGAGTTGGAAATCATGAAAAGTGGATTTAGATTGTAATTTCCCTCCAAATGACATTCATGTCATTAGAAGCGAAATCAGGTTTTCATGTTAACTTGTAATTTCGCTCCAAACAGTAAAGTAGGTGATTCCGCTCCAACTAGGTAAGTAGGTGATTCCGCTCCAAATAGATAGTTAGGTGATTCCGCTCGTAATGTTTATGTAGTTTGGAGCGAAATCAGAGACACTATAAATAGGTATTGGTTGAGTTCATTTGTAACGTTTGGAGCGAGATCAGGTCTTGGTGTAGGTGTCGAACTTCTGTCAAAATTCATTCAGAAACACTTGTAAAGACTTGAAAAGCAGTAATAGAAAGAAGTTAAAAGGATCCGAGCTGTTGTGACTTTGTATACTCTGATTCCGCCTCTGTATTCAAAGATGAACTACTTTTACTGACTATATAGGGTCGCACACGGTCCAACAGTACTGTCAGACCAGCGTTGTCATTCTTTATTTGCTTCAATTTCCAGAATTCATTCTCCAGTTTTTGAAGTTCATGGGGAGGACAAAACTCGACCTTCATTAACTTCTTCAAATCAGCCCAAGGTAAGGAATGGGCGACCTCGTTCCCACAATCTTTGCGCTCGGATGTCCACCACTCGAGGGCTCTCGAACGGAACACACCCGTCACATTAAGGGTTCGAAGGTTGTCAGGGCAACCACTTTGCAAGAAATGTCAGCTCAATGGCATCGAACCATTGAAGCAAAACTATTGCACATTCTTCGCCAGAGAAGGTGAGGGGTTTGCAACCCATAAACTGCTTGAACAAGAACGTCGACTTAGGTGTTTCCACCTTGGAATCGACGGAGTCGTTGGGGGTTTTAGTCACAGGCGGGGTTTGAATCTTGCTCATAATATCAGGAATAACTTTGGCCACCTGTTCAGCCATTTACTCAGCTATCAACCCTACGAGATCTTTCTTTGATATCGTGTCCTCGTTGTTTGAATCCTTCTTTGAACCAGATCATGACTTCTTGGTCTTCTTGGACAAACTGTGGGAAGACATCTAAGGAATCGAAAGAGAAGGAAAGGATGAGACTTGATCATAATTTAAAATAACGTTTTGCATGTATGAGCATTTAGGTATCACGTATCACGTATGATTCACATAATTTGCATGAATTTAACAAGTATTCACAAATATAAACACATATAAATGCGTAAAAGAGTATAAATTTAGTTTGTTCACAAGAATTATTATTGTTTTTGATTGCGAAGAACGTGCGAATCGTGCATCGGTTTTGAAATGAACGAGGTAACATGTATTAAAATACATAGAAATTGAGATAATATAAAAGAGAGGCTCGATAAAACCTTGGAGCGTTTTGGGTTTAGAAAATTCGACTATTCCAAAGGGAATCGAAAGTCCTTTCGAATAAGGGAAACGTGCTTTGGCCTATAGGTAAAATACTCTCGTCGAGAAGCGATTAATGGTATTTTACCCTTCCAGTTACTACACGTCCCTAATCGATTGGAAAATTTGAAACTTTGTGGGATTGAAAATCGAGGAATGGGACTAGTTGACAAGATGCGGGTTTCACCCTTAACTCGACAACATCGTACCCTAAGTGTGGTTGGTACTCGTCGGGTCAAGAAAGTTAATTCCAACACTTTGGAGAGGGTCCACTAGAGTTTGAATTGGAAATTTACCATCAAGATGTGGATTTCACTCCTAACTTGATGGCGTAATTTCGTGCAAAAATTGAATAGCGGATTGAGAGTCATTCACCAAATTATGGGTTTCACGCCTATTTTGGTGAAGTCGTCTCGTTTGTATAATACGAGTGTCTTCAAGTCTTCAAACGTGTATTGTGTAAATGTCTTAGGAAAGACATATTGTAAGTATTAAGACAAAAGGAGAGATAGAAGCAAATAGCAAGAAGTAACATATTAAACATGAAGCAAGAATGGTCAAGTATGGTACCTACTATAGACTAGGTCGAACATGGCAATTCTACCTAATTCCCTATAGTTATGGCTCTGAAACCAATCTGTCACACCCCAACCGATGGCGGAAACATCGGAGTGAGACGGACGAAATTGCAAAGACTTCATAACACTATTGTAACAATATTTAATTCAAAAGTTGATTTCATTCATAGAAATAATTGTCAATTACAACATGGAAATCAAAGTACAACATTTAAAGATAAAGCACGACAAAATTCAATAACAAGTACAACATCAAAATCTAGCATTTCCAAGCGTGTTTCTAAGTCGTCCCTACTAGATTTCGTCATCATCATCAACCTACAACATAATAAAAGTATAGTTCAGCACACAAGGCATTGGCGAGTACACAAGTTTGACACATAACATAAGTAATAAAGTTTTAAACAAATCCACATGGCAAACTTAGTTATCTAGATTAATGTAGAACTGGCATATGATTATTCAAGTCAACCCAAAGTTTATGCGAATGTTTAAAGACTTATCATGACCTCACGAACACGGATGACGCGTAACTCCTATAGCGCTATACATGTTAAGGGTAGGCTCGTACTAAGTTAGTGACAAGTTTATCACAAAAAGAATAAATTTCAGATAACGAATCAAGTATAACGTATGCATGCATGTATTGGATTGTTTGTGCATTTGAATAAAGTATAAGTGTGATTGTGAATTTACTAGGTTAAACATATTGCACCCAAAAAGTGTAAAATGTAAAAAGGGTGTTCGAGTTTACTCATGGTTTTGCAAATCTTTCCTTTGAAATCCCGTGAAGAGGTTTAGAGTTTGAGGATGGAACACCGAGGTCACCCTACATGGGGTAAACGAAGGTGTGTGAGTAACGGATTAAATGAAAGATTTGGATTGGAATTTAAAGTACAAAAAGTATATATGCATAAAAGTATTATCTAGTCTAAGTACTCGTTTTTGACACTAAGTTGTATGTGATTTTATGGGTCCTAGTTTGCTCATTAGAATCATCAACGAGAGACTTAGATTCATAGATAAGGTAGCCTAAGTTTATGACGAATAACCATGAACCGATTATTATCACAAAGTTGGCCATGTTCATATATATAAATATATATTTATGGTGTTATATAATAATTCTAAAACTAAGTCCATCATAGATCGTCATATAAGTCAAGCATGGAGGTTTAACCTCGTTATATGATTCACCACTACACAAATCATCACAAGGATGATTCGGAGGGTCATGAATAACAAGAAATAAAACTAAATGATACATTCTCAAATAGCCAAGTAAGTCTTAACCCGGGTGAACCACCACAACATGGAAATAGTTAACTAAGTGTTGGAGGCTAGACGAGGTTATGTTACTTTGAAACTAGAAAGCTACTTGAGTGTTCATACACAAGTTTCACAAGTGTGGTAGTGGAACTAGGTTGGAAAGCCAAAGCTCCCACGGTTCACACTTTTACCAAAACACAAGTTCATCCATATGAAAGATGGTGAATCTTGGATGGTTTCAACACTTGGGACATGTATGAACTAATTAAAACAGAAAGTTTAGAGGGTGTTTGCACCTCTAAACTCATAAGAATCAACCATACACAAGCACTATAACCATGGACTTGATTAGAGGCAAGGTAGGTACAAGATTCCTTTAAGAAAGTATGAGTTTAATAGAGTTTAAAGCATAATCTTCCAAAACAGAAAGTTTGGACCTCAAAATGGCGATGTTCCACCTTAGATTACCATGGTAATCTTGTGGAAGCACTCCTAGAGGTGTTCCAAGCTTTGTAGAAGAAGATTTGGTGTAGAAAAGTAGAAGAAATTGAGTTTTGACTCACTTTTGCACTTGAAAGTTTTCTGCCTTGCACTTGCAAATTCCAGGGATTATGAGAGTGTTTTGAGTGATTAGGAGTGTTAGGAAAGTGAAAAAGAGCGTTAGAAAGGTTGTATATATAGTGGGTGATTAGGTTTAGGTGTTAATGAAGCTTTAAAGACAATTAGGTGAGAGTTGGAGATGAGAAATGGACCAATCCCGTACAACAAAACAACTTTCTGCGGAAAGGGGGCTTGGCGCCCCACCACGGTTATTGGGTTTAGGATTGGCGTTGCGCCAAGCCTCAATTAGGCTACCAGTTTTCATTTTTGACATAATTAGCCCCTGAAGTTTGATGAGTTTGGTGTTTTGAGGTATAACTTGTACAAAGGACATGTAATTAAGTATGAATGAGCTATTAAAGCATAAACCAAGTATTGTGAGAGTATTATTATGTATATTGCATGTATAACGAGTATTAAACACGTATTTATGACTGATTTTATGTAAAACAAGTATAAGTTTGCGCGAATGATGGATATATATCAAGTATGTGAATGAATCGAATAACAAATATGTATGAATAATCAATGTATAATTCTTATAAAATGATCCATTTTATTACGATCAAAGCCTAAGATTACAATGATTCAAAACGAAATATGATTATAAGGGATACAAGTTTCCAAAAATAGAAGTACGAAACAAACTTTCTAAATAAGGAAAGTTACAAAAAGCGAGGCGTTACAGTCTCCCCTCCTTTAGGAAATTTCGTCCCGAAATTTAGGAAGATGCAACGAATAGATGCGGATACTTAGTCTTCATTTCACTTTTGAGTTCCCAAGTAAACTCAGTGCTATGTTTTCCTTCCCATCAAACCTTAACGATAGGAATTTGACTGCGCCTTAATTGTTTAATACCTTGATCCATGTCTCGACAGGTTTCTCCACGAAGTACAAGGTTTCATTGATTTGAAGATCTTCGAGTAGAACTTGAATCTTTCTTCAGCTAAACATTTCTTTCGGTTGGAAACGTGAAAGGTAGGATGTGTCACACCCCAAAAACGTCGCAACGGAATATAAAATGTAGTGGTGACGGAAGTTGGTGCCCATTAATATATTGCTGAACGATGCATCACAATGTTGGACATTCAACTTAATTAAAACATAATTTAAAACTTAAAGTTTTAGAAAGTACCTCACAACCACACCATAGTTAAGTTGTTTTGATCCTTTATGGATCTTATTACATAGGTCCCAAAGTTTTAAAAGTTTGTCCAACACATTATCAAACTAAACATGCATCAACAACCACAAGATACGCCATACTTCCCGAAGCCGAACTCAAGTACCTGAAGAACACGTTAAAAATCAAGTGTCAACACAAAGGAGGGTGAGTTCACATATCCAAATTTAACAAACTTGATCCAATAAAAAACTTTCTAATTATGTGTTTATTATCAAAACATCCATATAATTTTTAAGAAAGTTAATTTATTTCCTTTATAAAAATTCAAGGGTCAGCCATCGCAAGCGTTTCCTAAGAACCTCCGACCATAATATCTTCCCAAGTTTACATATTAAATTGACAACATCAAATGTTCGGACTTGTAAGTTAGCAAAACATTACGAACTATATATTAACAATGAAGGTATAATCAAAGCTAGACTATAATAGAATATCAATTCGTCGTTTGACTTGACACGGAGCGACCGGTCACGAAGGGGTTGTCAACCCGATAGATCTACCAACAATTCCTTGCGTGCAATACTTAAATGATTAACCGACATTACTTGCGCATGGCCTATAACGGGGCCATCTATAATGCCTGGCACATGAACAATATATATATATATATATATACAAATATATATCCTACTAATACTGATAAATTTAATATATCATGTTGTACGAATTCCCCGAAGTCCCCACCGAAATATAAGCCTATAACCCGATACTTATTCTCTTGAGATCAAGCGAATTCGTCCCAACTTTAGATTTAAGCAATTTTAAATCTACACGGTCGTTTTCTCTAAAACACCGTAATAATCCCCGTTTCTCCCCGAAACATATTTATTCACAAAAACCGTTTCTACCCGAAACATATATATATTTAACAAATCCGTATATTTTCCATGAAAATATACATTTTATATAACAGAAGGTATGTTTTATTCGGAAACATCTTTAAACCTTTTAAGGCGTGTTCTTCCCCCAAAACATATACAAAATAGTAAAAAAAAGGGGTTTAGTGACACTCGCCTTTGGGTGCGTACTATAAATAGCACAATCCCACAAATTGATTTCTACACGTCCTAATTTATGTAAGAACGATTTATCAATCATTATATATATCACAAAATTCCTAAGTTTCTCCGAATCTTAGAATTTTCACATAACTTATTTTCTCAAAAAGTCATTATTTTTTATTATGTTGGCACATTAATATATATATGAGTTCATATATATATATATATATATATATATATATATATATATATATATATATATATATATATATATATTTAAGATTTAGTGACTTGAACGATTTGATTGGTGACTCTTATCATGTAAATCCGTTAACACTCCCGTTTATACGTAATATATCTACGATTTACGCGTCGTAATATATATACATAAACGTGAACATATACTTAATATCACAAGACGCGAAATCTCGTTAACTTATTCATTCTATCATTTTTAAAGCACATATACATGAAATAACTTATCAAGTTAACATATGTATCAATTTTCATGCTCGACAAACAAGTTACACATTTAACGAGATTTTACCGATTCTACCGCTTTAAGCGCACAAGTGTACATGCATAGTCTAAATTCCCGCTATCTTGTCAACACTTAACATATTATCATATACACATAAATCACACAACACATTTTAACTCATAAGGTTCACCCATAAATAACCCATGCTAGTGTACATCGTAAAACGCGTATTTTAGTGATTCGATAACGTTTTCGGGCGTCGGAAGTCACGTATGACTAACCAAATACCAAGTAAACTTAATATAAGTTAAAATACTTATATTTATACTAAGAATATCAGTTTACTTACTGATTTAAAACAATTTCGTAAAAACCCTTCGAAAAGCCGATTTTTAACGGGTTTACCGCATAGTTTTGCGTCAAACGTTACCATAACCATTCCAAATCGTAATGACTTGATATTTTAACATAATCCATGTTATTTACTGATTAATATGATGATTATAATCAGATTAGTGCAGTTTTCATGTAAGTCACATAAATTATGCGATTTCACGTATTTTACAACTTTTTAAGCACCAAATACAACATGCAAAGCTAGTAAACTTTATGACAAAGTTTCATGCTATTATAACACTTCAAATATTAATATTTTTAGTGTTTAGAATCCGATTAAAAATTATTTTTATCAAATCATATCTAAATCATCATTTTATGATCATAAATCAACATGCATGCTTAAGTACAAGCATCTAATGCACCCATAACATGTCACATTAAACTTACATGAACTTAAATGCATCTACACATTTATTTAACTCATGTTTTAATAATCCAAACATTCCAATATTCATATGATCATCATCGAATCATTTATCATAAATGCAAGACATACACATCTAAGCTTTTTAACATAAAAAATTCATATGCATGCATATATATATACATACATATACGACACATATATACATACACACACATGAATCCAAAACTTTACTTTTACATGTCCCTTCACATGATTAAAACCCTTTTAGAACTTTCCAAGATTACATGCACATCACTTTTCAACATCTTATCAAACAAGATTAAACCAAAAATCAAAACTCATACTCTAACATACACATATACATATGTACGACCACATATACATACATATACACATCCATTTTTATTTTATTCAAAAACCCATTTGTTTTAGTTTTCAAGTCTATCACCATGAATCAAGAATAAGATTTTTAAAGTGAGTTTTATACCTTCAAGATTCTTAGTGGGTTTTGACAAAAATGATGATATGGAACTTGATTCTAGCTTGAAACTCATTAGAAACACTCTTAAATCTTCAAATGAACTTGAAACAAGATTGTATGAACATGAATCTTCAAGAACAATATTGAAATTTGAAAATGGTTGTGTGTGAGAGGGTGTTCGGCCGTAGGTGTTCAAGCGAGAGAGAGAGAGATGTTTGATTTTGAAAAGGGTTTCATGGATTATGTAAGATTTGGTGTGTTTTAAAAGTGAGTCATCACTTGCAATTCCAAGACTCCAACACTTGGCAAGCGAGAGGGTGTAGAGGCTCCCCCTAGCCGCCACCTCCCATATCTTCACATACACACACACACACACACACACACACATATATATATATATATATATAATATAGATCAAAAACTGGTATTTTACTGGATACCGGATATTTTATCTAGCGTTTTAATCCCGTTTTAAATTATTTTTATCACTCTATAAAAATAAACTCGCCAAAATATTACTGAAATGATTATCAGTTGCCTTGACTGGCTGCGTTGACAGTATTTTGTCAGATACGCGCAGTATCGCGCGGTACGCGCTTAAACTCGAAAAATAGAGTTTCTTAGCGTTTTAATTTATTTTTTCCTTCTGGCCATGATTAAAATTACTATTCTAATCATAAAGAATTATTTTTAGGATTTTAACATTGATAGGGCGGTCACCGATGTTCGTTTCGCATTTTGTTCGTTACGCGATAAGCGTTTATCTTATTATTGCCAACATAATTTTTTTCAAAGTTTGGATTTATTAACACACCAAACATCAAACATAAACATTAATATCAGTTAAATACAACCTTTTATTCATTCGTGACACGTGTTACATTTGTACGGTACAGCCTAAATTGCCGGGTGTCACAGTCTCCCCCTGTTTAGGAAAATTAGTCCCCGAAATTCTACTCTACAGGTTTGTTTTTGTACTAGGTGGGAAGAGATAAGGATATTTCCATTGCATCTGGTCCTGTCATTCCCAGGTGAACTCGGGTCCACGTTTAGAATCCCAACGAACCTTGACCAACTTAATCCTACTCCTCCTGAGTTTCTGAATCTTCCAATCCAGAACCTCTACCGGTTCTTCGATAAATCTCAGTTTATCGTCCGCACGAACCTTTCCAGGGGGTATAATTAGCGTCTCATCCGACATACACTTTTTTAAGTTGGAGACATGAAACACATCATGAACTCCAATCAACTCTTGTGTCAGCTTGAGCCTATACGCGACTGATCCAACTCGAGATGCGATTTCGAAAGGACCTATATAACGCGGACTCAGCTTTCCCCCTTTCCCAAATCTCACAACACCTTTCCAAGGCGACACCTTCAACGTAACTCGATCACCAACCTGAAACTCCAATGGTTTCCTCCGGTTATCCGCGTAATTCTTCTGTCAATCCGCGACAGCTTTCAACTTCCCTTGATCTAGACAACCTTGTCGATGGTTTCTTGGATAAGCTCGGGTCTGGTCAATTGCTTCTCGCCGATTTCAGCCCAACAAAGAGGTGATCGACACTTCCTTCCATACAAGGCTTCAAACGGAGCGACCTTGATACTAGCGTGATAACTATTGTTGTAAGAAAACTCAGCCAATGGCAAATGAGTATCCCACCTTCCACCGAAATCGATAGCACACGCTCTCAACATATCCTCTAACGTCTGAATGGTTCCTCGCTCTGACCATCCATTTGAGGATGATACGCATTACTCATGTCCAAACGAGAACCCAACAATTCCTGAAGATATCGCCAAAACCGGGAGTCAAACCATTCATCTCTATCTGAGATAATTGATACTGGTACTCCATAACGGGCTACAATCTCGTTGAGGTACAAGTGCGATATCTTCTCAGTATTGTCTGTTTCCTTAAGTGCCAGGAAATGAGCAAACTTTGTCAATCGATCAACAATTACCCATATCGTATCATGTCCACGTGACGTACGGGGTAATTTGGTGATAAAGTCCATCGTAAGATGCTTCCATTTCCACTTAGGAATCTTTGGTTGCTTCAGGAGCCCAGACGGCTTCTGATGTTCTATCGCAACCCCCGACCCCTGCCCCGAGAGGCGGGCGGCCGCGAGTCTCACAGAGCTGGTGGTATCGGTGTTTATTAATTTGGCAGCGGAAATTACATCAGGACCGTAGTTTGGAAATAGTTTATCAGAGTAAAACACCACATTTTTATAATATTAAATACATGGGAAAAACCCAAGTTTCCATTACAAACATGTTTTTAGGGATAAACCCTAATTTATTGAAATAAAACTTCTTTATTTTGGTAACTTTTATAGCCAATTTTCCAAGCCTTTAGTGCTCTCCAGCTGGCTTCTATTTGGCTTTCACATTTTGTTACCAGAAACGCGTTTAAAAACATTTTATCAGCAAGAAATACTGGCAAGTGAATCCCAGTTTAATCAAAACAGGTTTTATCATTTTGCAGCATTGAGGGCAATCCAGCAATTACATTTGTTTATCTTTACTTTAATTACCACCCACGGTACTATCAATCCTGACTTGTGGTAATGTTACTACTCATAGTGTAGTAACAAATTTTGTATACAAAACCCCAACATACCGACGATAATTGTAGAATTACAAATACTCAATCACTGTTAATTATAAGATAAAAACAATTGAGGTTTTGTAAAAACAATTTGTGAAAAGAGGAATCACTCACATTTCTAATTTAGGTATTTCCTTGTGACTTCCTGGTTATAATCTATTAAATTAAACAATGCACACGCGTTAGTATAATAACCCAATTTACATTAGCTATATCCCTCTCCCCGAGACAGAAGTCCAACGTCTGAGTCGGGCAGAGCCTAGACATGCGTTACGGAGCTCTAGATCAATCGGGCAGAGTAACTAATACAGGGGTTATAATACTTACAACGAGGCAGAGCTTCGCTTTTTAGTGGGTATTATGCCCGAAAATTATTTCTATTATTCAGAATTTGAGAGAGAGATCGACATTTTGAACGAATTCTCAACTGAAGTCGTGATCCCTTATTTATAGGTTTGGTCGAGCACTTTCTCACGGCCCACGAGAGATGAAGACAGGGTCTTCGCTCCCTACGAGCTAGGCTGGCTAGGGCCTAGCCTTGCTGAGTTAACTCACTAGCCTCGACACGCAACATGCCACATGGCGGCACCGGGACACGCCTGGTGGCTAGCTGTCGCGACCCGCGACTGAGATAGTCAAGGGCGTGGCGCCCCGTGAGCACCCCCTAAATCTTGTTTTGATTTAAATTTTGTAAAATAAAGGCATTTTGGGTCCGTTTTTCGTATACAGGGTGTATTTTAGGACCTATAGGGATGTTATGATGATTTTAGGAGAGTTGTTATATCCTCCCCACCTTGTTTTAGAACTCGTGCTCGAGGTCTACTAGAACAGGTGTGGATATTTCCTCTGCATCTCAGATTCAAGCTCCCAAGTGTACTCTGGTCCTCTCTTGCAATCTCATTTCACTTTGACTAGAACTAATCTCTTGTTTTTGAGATTCTTGATCTTTCTGTCTTCAATCTGTAGGGGTCTCTCTACAAACTTAAGTTTCTCATTTACCTCTATGTCCTTAAGAGGTACTACTAATGATTCATCTGCTAAGCACTTCTTGAGATTACATACATGAAATACATCATGTATTCCTGTCGTTTCTTCTGGCAGTTGTAGCTGGAAAGCTACTGGTCCTATTCTTTTAATAATCTCAAAAGGTCCAACATACCTGGGGCTTAGCTTTCCTCTCTTGATGAATCTGAGTACTCCTTTCCATGGAGAAACTTTTAACAATACCTTATCTCCTACTTGAAATTCCAATGGTTTTCGTCTGTTATCAGCGTAACTCTTTTGTCGATCACGTGCTGCTTTTAGTCTTTCCTTGACTTGAATAATATTGTCTGTTGTTTCTTGTACTATCTCTGGTCTAGATAGTTGCTTTTCTCCAATTTCTACCCAACAAACTGGAGTTTGGCACTTTCGTCCATAAACTGCTTCAAATGGTGCAGCATTGATACTAGTATGATAGCTGTTATTATAGGAAAATTCTATTAATGGTAATTGATCGTCCCAATTTCCTCCAAAATCAATTACACAAGCTCTAAGCATATCTTCCATTGTCTGAATTGTCCTTTTGCTTTGTCCATCCGTTTGAGGATGGTAAGCTGTGCTTAGATTTAACTTAGTTCCCATTGCTTTTTGGAAACTAGTCCAAAAATGAGAAGTAAAACGGCTATCTCTATCAGACACAATAGATAAAGGAATTCCATGTAATGAAACTATCTCATTTACATACAACTTGGCTAATTGTTCCATATTGAAAGTTTCCTTCATCGGTAAGAAATGAGCAGACTTGGTTAATCTATCTACAATGACCCAGATTGTATCATTACCTTTTCGTGTCTTGGGTAATCTGTAACAAAATCCATTGTTATCAATTCCCATTTCCATATTGGCATTTCTAGTTGTTGCAATAAACCTGAAGGTTTTTGGTGTTCAGCTTTAACCTGTGAACATGTTAGACACTTGGCAACATAAGCTGCTACATCCTTTTTCATTCCTATCCACCAGAAATTCTTTCTTAAGTCTTGATACATTTTATCACTTCCAGGATGTATCGTATATTTAGACTTATGGGCTTCTTCTAATATTCGGTGGTGTAGGTTTCCTTGTTTGGGTATCCAAATTCTTTTCTTATGGAATCTCCAAATTCCATCTGTTCCTTGTTCTAATTCCTTAATCATTCCTTTTACCTTTTCAGTATCGTCGTTGATTACTGATTCTTGTATTTCTCTAATTTGTTCGTTTAAATCTATCTGCAGATTTAGTTTGAGAGAACGTACTCTTTTTGGCTTTTCATGATACTTTCGACTTAAAGCATCAACTACTACATTAGCCTTTCCTGCATGATATTGGATACTACAATCATAATCACTAAGAATTTCCATCCATCGTCTCTGTCTCATATTTAACTCCTTTTTCCTGAAAACATATCTTAAACTCTTATGATCGGTGAAAATGTAAACTTACTACCGTAAAGATTATGTCCAAATTTTAAGGGCAAAAATTATGGCTCCGAATTCTAAATCATGGGTTGTATAGTTCTCTTCATGATTCTTAAGTTGTTTAGAGGCATAGGCTATAACTTTTTGACGTTGCATCAATACACATCCATAACCTAACTTAGAAGCGTCACAATAAACTACAAAGTCTTCAGTTCCTTCTGGTAACGCTAGTATGGGTGCGTGGGTTAATCTTTGCTTAAGGATTCTAAAGGCTTCTTCCTGTTTTGGTCCCCATTCAAACTTAACAGATTTACAAGTCAGTTTTGTTAAGGGAATGGCTATTCTAAAAAAATCTCGGATAAACCGTCTATAATACCCTGCCAATCCAAGAAAACTTCTTACTTCTGTTGGTGACTCAGGGACTTTCCATTTAGTAATTGCCTCGATCTTTGTGGGATCTACATGAATTCCTTCATGATTGATTAAATGTCCAAGGAATTGCACTTCTGCTAACCAAAATTCACATTTTGAAAATTTAGCATAGAGCTTTTCTTTTCTCAGCAAATTTAAGAGTGTATGCAGATGCGCTGCATGTTCCTCTTTACTCTTAGATTAGATGAGAATATCATCTATAAAGATAATTATGAATTTATCCAAATACGGTTTACATATTCTGTTCATCATGTCCATAAATGCAGCTGGGGCATTGGTTAAACCAAATGGCATGACGGTAAATTCATAATGGCCATACCTTGTTCTGAAGGCAGTTTTAGGAATGTCCTCTTCATGTACCTTCAATTGATGATATCCTGAGCGTAAGTCGATCTTGGAAAAGAATCGAGCTCCTTGCAATTGATCAAACAGATCATCGATTCTCGGTAATGGGTACTGATTTTTATCATAACCTTGTTCAGTTCTCGGTAATCAATGCACATACGCATTGATCCGTCCTTCTTCTTGACAAACAAGATTGGTGCTCCCCATGGCGATGAACTAGGCTGTATGAATCCTTTTTCCAGAAGTTCATCTAACTGTTTCTTTAGTTCTTGCATTTCTGCTGGTGCTAAGCGGTAAGGTGCCTTGGCAATCGGTGCTGTTCATGGTAGTAGGTGAATTATGAATTCAACTTCTCTATCTGGTGGTAGTCCAGGCAGCTCTTCTGGAAAAACATCTGAGAATTGAGATACTATGGGAATATCTTTCAATTCTTTTCCGTTAGTGTTAATGATTATGGAAATCATGTACACTAATGATCCTTTTCTTGCATAGCTTGTGGTTTTCATTACATAGATGAATTTTGTGGACCTAAATGGCTTATCTCCTTTAATTGTGATCTTTTCACCCTTTGGTGAATTTACTTGTATTGACTTTTGATCACACAGAATACTGGCTTTATTGGCTACTAACCAATCCATTCCTAACACAATATCAAATCCAGCCAGATTCTTTGGGTAAAGATTAGCAATAAAATTATGTTTTAAAATTTCTATTCTTGCTCCCTGCAAGATTTCAGTAATCTTAATGGATTCTCCATTTGCTGTTTCTACCAGGCATTCTTGTTGAAGTTTAGTTAATGGTTGATTGAGAAGTTTGCAAAATGATATATTAATAAAACTTTGGTTTGCACCAGAGTCAAATAATACTTTAGCAAAAACATCATTGAATAAAAACGGATCGGCAATCACGCCCGAAATCATCTTGGCTTCTTCTGCAGTCAGAACAAATGCTCTAGCATTCTTGGTAGTCTTGTTGTTCATGGCTGGAGCTAGTTTCGGACAGTTCGTCTTAATATGCCGCTTTTCTCCACAATTGAAGCATACTCCATTACTGGGTTTCTTCCTACTGTCTTCTTCCTTGTGTCCCGGTATTTTACAGAAGTTGCAGTATGTAGAACGTCTCCCTGAATGGTTTTTCTTGCAGGACTTACAGTAAGGTGAAGAAGTAGAACCTATGTTTTCCCCACAGTTGGAATTACAGTAGCGAAATTCCTGGGTAAGTTTTTGAACTAGGTTCTTCCTTTGGTTTTCTTCTTACGTACGTACTAATTCATCAGTCAAGGTATTTGCTAGTTCTACAGCTTCGTCTACAGTTTGTGGTCTAGCTGCCTTGACTACATGTCTAATCTCTCTGATAAATCCCCAGATGTAATTGGAGATTAATACTAGTTCTGGTGAGGCTAGGGTTGGCACTATTCTAGCATATTCGAAGAATACGGTAGTGTAACCCTTCCTGTCTACTCTAGTCATTCTAAGGTTTAAGAATTTATTAGCAATTTGTTCTTTTTCATTGGGAGGGTAGAACTTCCTTTCAACCATATTCTTAAATTCAGTCCATTCCATATTATAGACTCTGTCACTCCCCCTAGACTGGAGAATAGTGTTCCACCATTCCAAAGCGGCATTCTTAAAAAGATTGGACGCAAACATTATTTTATCCTCTTCGGCACATTTGCTTATTTTTAAGACTGCCTCAGTCTTTTCTATCCAACGTAGAGCTGCAATGGCTCCTTCATTGCCAGAGAATTCTATGGGTTTACAAGTGTCACACCCCCAAAATACCACATGCGGAAACCCCCGCGAGGCGTATGACGTACCAGGATCTAGCCATCAATCACATTGAACTCATAGGTATATTTAAATAAAACTTTCATTTATTAACATTAAGTGTTATACGTTACAAATAATTCACAGTATACAGCGGAAGCATAATTCATTCGTTAATAGTTTATAAACCACATGTAAAAACCATTAGTCTTGTGTTGCGATTCCATGTATCTCGACCCATGACCACTCCAGCCTCCCAGACAGCAAGTTCCAACAATATGCACCTAAGGGCCTGCAAGGCATGTAACAACGAATCAACAACAAATTTGAGCGAGTTCACAGTTGGTTGTCCTTTTTAAAGTTGTTCCAAAAACCATAAGTTCTTTCGAAAACCAGTAGTTAATCAGTTCTTGTTTCTCAACCATACCCAGTGGGGGCTACCCCATGTTGTAAACCACTAGACTAGTTATATATATTGGCGTCCTTCCCAACCGAGGACGGAGGTACGTATTCTACCCAACCGAGAATACATAGGTTAAATGTAGGCGTCCTTCCCAATCCGAGGACGGAGGTACGTATTCTTCCCAATCTGAGAATACGCAGGTTTAGTGTAGGCGTCCTTCCCAATCCGAGGATGGAGGTACGTATTCTTCCCAATCCGAGAATACGCAGGATTAAATGTAGTCTATTAGTGGTGAATATACAGGTTTCATCTTAGCTTCTTAATCCCATTCCCAACCCACCGGGAATCCCATGCCTTAAGAGTGTGAACTCACCTTGGTTTGTTCGGTAAGATTATCTATGAGTATACCAGTTGATCAAGTATGTCCTAAAGGAGTTACCGATAACAGTCAGTTCTACGTGCATATGAATCACAGCTTTCATGTTCAAGTAATTCACGTATTCATTGATTACATAAAACACATTTACTGTACATGTAACACACGCATGTAATTTAGTCATGGTGGTTGCTCCATTCACATAGTGCCATCGAATACTCACTTAACATGTAGTAGTTCAAACATTCTTCATACATACATACACAATTTACTTGCATACACTTCAAGTCCACTTATTAAACATGTGCGGCCCAATGACGTAAACATGCCCGCTCACTTATAGCCAAGGGTGCGGCCCAGTTGGCCCGAAGCCCGACACGTGAGACCCAAGCCCAAGCTGTCACGCGTTCAGTTGCACTCAGCCCATACGTTTCCCTGGCCCACTCACTTGTGTAACCCCTTCTCTAATATGTGGTCCATTAACCGAGCCCAAATATGTAATTTATAACCCAGCTTAATTAAATTTAATTCTTAAACACCAAGTATAGTTATAGCAGCCCAATTACGGTTTAGTTCGGCCCAGGTTAGGTGTTTGCAACCCACAACCGGGTGCGGCCCAATATCACATAACTTCAGCCCAACCCATAAACATAGCTTTAATCAATCGAATTTTTCACCCCTAACATCAACATTTAACAGTTTCACATCAACATCCAATACCAACTCTTGACTATTACCATCATGTTTACTATAAGCATTCATTGACTTTTAACAATTTCAATACCGACAATCAGTATTTAACTACCATGTATCAATTTAGAGGTCATACCCATATAACCTATTCACTGGATAGTTCATGTATACATAATCCTAATTTAACAACATTAGATCAATCATGCAATACCAAGTACAAAACTATCATCAATCGAACCTATGTTAACAGAATTATTATCATCACGTGCCAAACTTATTGATTTATAGCAAAACACTGATAGGGGTTTATCAAACCCATTAATTAACGCACAAGGTTTAATCATGTAAAGCACTACTCTTCCTAACATATGCATAGCAATTCCATAACATTTACATCAGGTTTATAAGTGTTCGGTCAACATCATCTATCTCTCATTCACAATGCTTGCTTGAAATCACATGGGTTTTGACAATTGAGCATCAAACAAAACATAAGTGGCCAACAATTGTTATATGCACACAAATATCATTGGCCGATGAAGTTAGTGGCTGCCATTCCATTTATTAACACATGCAATTCCATTTATTAACACATGCAATTCTATTTATTAACACAAGTGGCTGCCATTCCATTTATTAACACATGCAATTCTATTTATTAAACAAAACATAAGTGGCTGCCATTCACTATCACACATAAACAATATCACACAAATATGAAAGTCAACAAGTCAGAACCACTAACCAGAAACTTGGCTGGTCAAGATGCTCTCTCGAACAGGGGGGGGGGGCTACCATTGCCATGTGCGATTAGAGGAGTCTAGGGTTTGGGGTATAATTGTGTTATCATGATACGTAGCCTATGTATGTATATATGCTAAGCCAAAAGCCGCCCCCTAATACGAGACTCACTTGGGCTCCTCCAGGCCCAAACGAAACTACTCATGGTTCCGGGTGTGTGTATATCGGCCCAATCATGTATGTGTTTGTTAAACAGACTTGTGGTGTAAATAGCTCAATTATATTTGGCCCAAATACAATGTGAACAAATCTAATATTAACAAGTTTGGAATGAATAACAAGAGATTTGGATCACAAGATTAAATGACACTGACCTCGAAGGTTCGGGTTGTCACATCATCCCCAACTTGAAAGAAATTTCGTCCCGAAATTTAGCACGTAGTTACTGAGGAAGCTAGTTAGGTTGCGTGGTTTCCTGGTTTTCCTGGGGAGTCACATCATCCCCCCGTTGGTTTGGAATTTCATCCCGAAATTCCGCAGTAGCTTCAACCTCAGTAGTGGTTTCATTGTTTTCGAACAACTGGGGATATTTGTGTTTCATTTGGTCTTCTCGTTCCCAGGTAAACTCTGGGCCACCACGGGAGTTCCAACGAACTCGAACAATAGGTATCCTGGTGCGGTTGAGAATCTTGACCTCCCGGTCTAAGATTTCCACTGGTTCCCCGACAAATCGCAAATAATCGTCGATGGCGAGCTCCTTGAAAGGAACTATGAGAGTTTCATCTGACAGACACTCCTTCAGATTCGACACATGGAATACGTTATGAACTCCACTGAGTTCTTCAGGTAGATTCAATCTGTAGGCCACCTTGCCAATCCTCTCCGTGATTTCGAAAGGCCCAACATATCGCAGGTTGAGTTTGTCTCGTATACCAAAATGAACTACACCTTCCCAAGGTGAGACTTTAAGTAGTACTCGATCCCTAACCTGGAACTCGAGTGGTTTCCTGCGCTTATCAGTGTAGCTTTTCTGACGGTCACGAGCTGCCGCTATTCGTTGTCGTATTTGAGCAAGCTTCTCTGTTGTGTCTACGACGAGTTCTGGGCCAGTGATTTGGCTATCTCCAATCTCTGCCTAACAAAGGGGTGAACGAGATTTCCGTCCATACAAAGCGTCGAACGGAGCAGCCTGGATGCTGGTGTGGTAACTGTTGTTATACGAAAACTCCACCAAAGGTAGGTGCCTTTCCCAGCCATTACCAAAGTCGATTACACATGCCCGAAGCATGTCTTCAAGAGTCTGGATGGTGCGTTCAGTCTGCCCATCTGTCTGTGGATGATACGCTGTGCTTATGTCTAGACGTGAGCTAAAGGATTTGTGCATCGCTGCCACAAATCAAATGCAAATCGTGGGTCGCAATTAGAGATAATGGAGGTTGGCACCCCGTGCCTAACAACCACTTCTTTCAGGTAGATGACTGCAAGTGTAGAAAACTTATCCGTTTCCTTGATGGCTAGAAAGTGTGCTGGTTACGTGAGACAATCAACGATCATCCAGGTGATATTGTTTTCGCTTCGAGTTATAAGTAGACTAGCGACCAAATCCATGGCAGTCTGTTTAACATTAAGTGTTATACGTTACAAATAATTCACAGTATACAGCGGAAGCATAATTCATTCGTTAATAGTTTATAAACCACATGTAAAAACCATTAGTCTTATGTTGCGATTCCATGTATCTCGACCCATGACCACTCCAGCCTCCCAGACAACAAGTTCCAACAATATCCACCTAAGGGCCTGCAAGGTATGTAACAATGAATCAACAACAAAGTTGAGCGAGTTCATAGTTGGTTGTCCATTTTAAAGTTGTTCCAAAAACCATAAGTTCTTTCGAAAACCAGTAGTTAATCAGTTCTTGTTTCCTAAACCATACCCAGTGGGGGCTACCCCATGTTGTAAACCACTAGACTAGTTATATATATTGGCGTCCTTCCCAACCGAGGACGGAGGTACGTATTCTACCCAACCGAGAATACGCAGGTTAACTGTAGGCGTCCTTCCCAATCCGAGGACGGAGGTACGTATTCTTCCCAATCCGAGAATACGCAGGTTTAGTGTAGGCGTCCTTCCCAATCCGAGGACGGAGTTACGTATTCTTCCCAATCTGAGAATACGCAGGATTAAATGTAGTCTATTAGCGGTGAATATACAGGTTTCATCTTAGCTTCTTAATCCCATTCCCAACCCACTGGGAATCCCATGCCTTAAGAGTGTGAACTCACCTTGGTTTGCTCGGTAAGATTATCTACGAGTATACCAGTTGATCAAGTACGTCCTAAAGGAGTTACCGATAACAGTCAGTTCTACGTGCATATGAATCACAGCTTTCATGTTCAAGTAATTCACGTATTCATTGATTACATAAAACACATTTACTGTACATGTAACACACACATGTAATTTAAGTCATGGTGGTTGCTCCATTCACATAGTGCCATCGAATACTCACTTAACATGTAGTAGTTCAAACATTCTTCATACATACATACACAATTTACTTGCATACACTTCAAGTTGTCACACCTCGACCACGTAAAACAACAAATCGTGGCGGAAACGTCGCGTAGTGTTGCAACAGAATCATTGTTTCACAACACATGGGATTTAGAATATAAAAAGTTACATTGTCTTGGAATTTGATCAACAAACAGTACAATTGCCGTTCGTGTTTTTATAATTACTAAGGCCCGTGTCCATCCTATGTAAAGCAATCAACAGTCGTCACAAAATAAACCTGAAACATATGTGAAAGTAAATACGTCAGCATAAAAATGCCTGTGAGTAACATAGGTTTTGTGAATTAGATTCATGGCTTTGGATCATATACGAAAGGATTATATGTTTATAAAAGTAGCCATGAATCCTTGATAAAAGTTTGGTTTCTAGAACACTTTGCATTGATATAAAAGTTGTAGTATACATAAAAACATACCTTGGTTTTAAGAAAGTCGGATAAGTAATATATTAAAATATATTTTAGTTTCAAAACAGTTAAACAGATAGTGTATCAAATATACTTTAGTTGTTAAAATAATAGTTTTCGGTAGTATATCATAAGTATACTTTGGTTTGGTAAATAACATATCAACTATGTTTTAGTAAATAACAAAATATATGTTGGATTTGTACATAGTATATCAAATTATACTTTAGTAAATAATAGCATATCAAATTATGCTTTAGCAAACAGTATCACATTGGTAGTATATCGAAATATACCATAAATATCGATTTAGCAATACATTCAAACCTTAGTGCATCAAACTACACTTTAGAGACTATAGAAATACCACAAAGGCAAATTCTATTTGGATAAAATTCGGTTTCTGACATTCCATACAACAGGAATGGGGTGTCTAGTCCTATAGCGCTATATCGTACTACCAATCGGCTTGATCATTGTTAATGAATGTATAAATAAACATATGAACAAACAAATAGTCGTAACAAACTTTGGAAATCAGTGTTTAAACCATGTATAATAGTTCAATTCGTCAAAAGATAGTACTTATGCATGTGTAATCATATAGTCGAAATCATGAAAAATAATGAATAGGAACATATGTATCACCCCAAAACATTTGAAAACAGTAAAAGAGGGGACTATGTACTCACCTCTGGGTGCGTTTTTATATGTTAACACAATCCCTCAAATTGTTTATTCGTCCTAAATTAAATAAGAACGATTTAATAATAAAAAACCCACAAAATACATAAGTTTCTCCGATACTTAGAATTTTCACATAACTTTGAGATTTCTCGAAAAGTTATTATTTTTGATTATATTGGTGTATTTATATATATATGGGTTCATATATATTTTAAAACATTGCGTCTTGAACGATTTTATTGGTGACCCTTATCATGTCATAAGCAATATATATACGATTTACACGTCGTAATATATACTCAAATGTAACATAAAATAAATATCGTAATACACATAATCTCGTAAACACTAACACATCATCATACACATATTGTAAAACACATAGCACATTGTAACACATAAAATTTACCCATGAACAACCCATTATGGTGTATGTCGAAAAACACGTATTTTAGCGATTCGGTAACATTTTTGGGCGTCGGAAGTCACGTATGACTAACCAAACACCAAGTAAACTTAATATAAGTTAAAATACTTATTTTTATATCAAAAATATCAGTTTGGTTACTGATCTAAAACAGTTTTATAAAAATCCTCCGAAAAGCCGATTTTTAACCATTTTACCGCATAGTTTTGCATCAAACGTTACCCGAACCATCCCAAATCGAAACGACTTGATATTTTAACATAATCCATGTTATTTACTGAATAAAATAGTGGTTATACTCATGATAGTGCAGGTCTCACATAAAGCACATAAATCATGCAAATTTCACATATTTTACCACTTTTTAAGCTATATGTACAACATGCAAAGCTATCAAACCTATGTCAAAGTTTCATGCCATTATAATATACCAAATAATGTTATTTTTAGTGTTTATAATCTGTTCAAAATATTTTTGTCATATAACCATTTTTTATCACTTCTTGAGCTTCAAATCAACATGTATTCTCATGTACAAGTGTCTAAAGCATACTATCATATCATCTACATTTCATATTAATCTAAATGCATCAAATATGCAACTTATTCTTGTTTATTTGCTGATGTATTTGAACGTTTATCATATCATGCTTAGATCATTAAACACTTGCATTTTAACTATCATTCAAGAACAAGTAACAACTTGAACAAGTACTTATCAAGAAATCAAACTTCAAAACTCATACACCCATACATATATGTACGGTTTATATACACACATAAACATCACCATTTTTATTTGTATCAAGACCCATTTCATTTTAGATTTCAAGTTTGTGAAAATTCCAAGATTCAAGAGAAACTTCAAGTCATCAAGAACAACCAAGAATCAAGAATATGATTTAAACATAAATGTTATACCTTCAAGATTCAAGTAAGTTGTTGGATGAGGTTTTGATGATATGGAGCTTGAAATCACTTGAAAGCACCTTGGAAACCCCATTGTATCTTCACACCAACTTGAAATGTGCTTAAAATGGAGCTTGATAATGAAGAACAAGGTTGCAAAAGATGAAGATGGTGATGAAGGTGGAGGTTACGGTTTTGGGAGGAGAGAGAGGAAGGGATTGTGTGATCTTGTTTAGATATTGAGATCTTAGAAAGATATGTAAGAAGATATATAGAAGATATGGAATTGGCATCCAACAACACTTGTCCACACAAGATCAAATGGAATAAAATCAAGATCTAGGAAATATTGGGTGATCTTGGTGGGGTCCTAGTGACCGTAATTGTGACAACTGGCACCAAACCGGTAATTTCCGTACACTTTAATTATTAGTTAATGACTGCAATTATGTGCTTAAATGTCAACGTTGACTGATTACATGCTAAACAAGTGAATTCATGCACGTTTTATACTACGGAATATTGCTTTATGCATAAACGAGAGCGTTGCGTCAAAAATATACTAGTAAACTCACCGGTAAGACACAATGTGTCAACAGAACTGCAGAAAGCAGTCAGACTTTAGAATTGAGGCCTAGGTGTAGGTCCAACAACAAGAATACATTAAAACCCAAGAGTACATACAAGGGTTAACATATAGACATTCCGGAAGCTAAAATAAGCACTAGAAGGCACCCGAAATGCACTTTAAGTGCAGAATTTTATTAAATTCAGCTCAAATCAGCTTTTAAACATACAAATATCATGCAGAAATTACGTTTTATTACCCAAAATACTTCCCCAAGTGTTGGGAATTAAAAGGGTTACAAAAGGATACTTAAAAGACGCTAAAAGGTGCAATTTAGTACTT
Source organism: Helianthus tuberosus (assembly GCA_030545235.1). Lineage (NCBI taxonomy): Eukaryota > Viridiplantae > Streptophyta > Magnoliopsida > Asterales > Asteraceae > Helianthus > Helianthus tuberosus. The sequence continues at coordinate 79,568,464 of CM060441.1, read as the reverse complement.
TAACGAACCGGTATCTAACCGAACAACCGGACATTACCAGGAACATCAAAATATTATTAGAGGCTTTGTTTTAACATTACCAAGCTAGTTATGGTCCCTAAACATCATATTACATTCTAAAACACCAAAACACTAAAATTAAACACCTTATAAGTAACTAGATTGTGAAACTAGGAATTGAAACCAAACTAACACCCCCCCCATAACCGGTTCTAGACAAGGGTCCTACACCCTTGATTTTTCTTCATTATTTTATAAGATTATGTTGGAAGGATTAAGAACATAATACCCATGGTGTAAAAAAGTGTTGGAAATTTTTATAAATAACCAAGAGTTCTCCATTCTCTTACTTCACAACCACCATCACCTCCATTCTTTCTCTTCTCCTCCCTTCAAGCTACGGCCCAAGCACCCCCTCTCCATACATTCATTTTCAATCCACATCCATCCATTCTAAGGTGATATTAAGGTGTAAGGAGGTCACTAACGAAGCTCGGTGCAAGCGGATCTTGAAGGACCTTCTTCATTTGCTTTTACCCACTTCATTTACCCTCTTGATCATCCCTAGCCTTGTGCTAGTGGTAAGAACTTTGATCTTGCTATTTTACATCTATTCTAAGTGGTTAATGATGAATCATGTTCAAAAACATCAAGAACACTAATGAATCATAAGAAGTAAACTTGTGCATAAGCTTTAAAAGTAATGAAAACTTGATATACATAAGTTGTTATGAATGTTGGTTATTGTTTGTTGGTAGAAATGATGTAGACCATCATACAATCTTGCTAGATCATGATTAAAAACATAATCTAGCAAGATAAGAGGATGAACATGTTAAAGATTATGAATCATCCACAAAAAGGTCATGAACTTGAAGGAACACTATGTTTTCCTAAAAATAAAGATCAAAGTAAGATGGTAAACATGTAGATCTAAATATCCATGTGTGGTTTTTTCAAAAGAACCAAGTTAAAAATACAAGTCTTACTTAATCTTGGTTCTTAAACAAATAAACCTTATTTTTGGTGGTTAATGAAGTAAAGATACACATATGTAACAAGAAAAATACAAGAAGAAGTATTTTTAAAAAACATGAACATAAGTTGTAAAGAATCATATTCTTTAAAAATGGAATTTTTAAAGAAGCAATCACACTTTAAAGGGTAACAAGACTTACTAAATACCCTAGTAAGTTACTACGCGTTTTTATAAATTATCAAGTTCATGAAGTAGAGCAATTAGTATATGTTGTTGATTGTTGTTGAAAATTGATGTTGATGATTTAAAAGAAAATAAACACATGTTTTGAAAACATGGGAAACCTCCATTTTTAGGGGAAACTCTGTCAAAATTTTTATAAATTTTGACACTTAGAAAAATATAAGTTTTTGAGAAACTTATTCCCTAAAAATGTATCTAAGAATATTACCAAGGTTTCCCCTGATTTTTGGTGATAAGAAATGAGGATTTCTTCAAGATTTAAAATTTATATTAAGTATGTATATTTTTTAGGAAAATATATGTATTTATTGGTCACCAAACTTTGTGCTAAGTGTATGTAGTATGTACTATACGTGATAGTGTATTAGGATTTGAAAATACACTAATTACTCATGAGAAGTAAAAACACAAAAATACACATACAACATACAAGATACATAATTCGGGTGCAAAATACAAAAAGCTTATATTTATTTTTGAGAAAATAATATAAGTAACACACTTAGTTAAAAATATAAAATATTTTTAACACAAGAATATATACATAAAAGATAGTGACTTGTACTTGTGCGATACAAGTCTAGTGACTAACGTTAAGAAAACACGTATAGGTCACGACGTTAATTAAGCAAATCCGGTGAAGTTTACGACGCAAGGAACGCAAATTTGTGAGTTCATGCTCCCCCTTTTCTTTAACTGTTTTCAGTTTTATAACTTCGGGGGTGAAATACATGTTACAATGTTTATAAATGGTATGATACAAAAACAAGAAGCACTCTTGGTGAGAACGAGTACCAAGTATGATGCGTTTTGAGAATACAAGAATACAAGAAGCACTCTTGGTGAGAATGAGTACCAAGTATGATGCGTGTTGAGAAATGATACGAGAAATCATGTCACGAATAGGGTACCATAAGCACCATTAATCAACAATATACCTAGACCGCAGAACAAAAGGTTAGATCTAACGGGTGTCGGGCAGCCACACTCTTGGCGAGAACGAGTACCAAGTAGTGCTTTTGTGTCTCAGAATATGCCAACTAGAAAAATGCCTAAGGTTTGGTGACTTCCTATGTCATGTCACATGTTAATGGCCTTGCAACCCATTAACAACCCTGATACATACAAGAATACTTTATTCATACAAGAATCATACCATAAGAATACTTGATTTATACATGAACACTTGATTTTACATGAGTACGTGGTGTACACAAGAATACTGGACTTACACAATATACCAACTATGCTTTCGTACAAAGTACACAAACTTGAAATACAAAAACTGCATGAATTCACACCAACATTATGTTGACGTTTTTCCAAAACTTACATGTATTTCAGGTAACTAGAAGTGGATCTGCGCGTGGCCTTACTCATGCTTGTGGATGTCTCTTATGTTTATCTTTAAATAAAGTTGTACTCTTTTTAAGACAATGTTTTACGCTATCTCGCGATGTAAACGCTAACTTATGTTTTCAAATTATGAAATGTTTGGTATTTGAAGATATTTTTACGAGCATGTAGCATGTTTACCTTTCGTATGCAATGAGAACCTTTCATGATCACACCTCGTGCTTCCGCCGCAGAAAGGGGTGTGACAGTAATATATATGGGGGGGGGGGGGTTAAGTGAAACTTTGGTTGGTAAATTAGATAAAAACAGGTGTTTAACTGGATACCGGGTATTTTTTCTAGCGTTTAAATCCCGGTTCATGGCGTTCTAAATTATTTTTATTATTCTATAAAAATAAACTCGCCAGAATATTACTGAAATAAATTTCAGTTGCCGAGGCTGGCTGCGTTATCTGCGTTTTGCAGTAGAAGCACTGTGTTGCGCAGAAACACGCGGTACGCGCTTAACCTTGAAAAATAACGTTTTTAAGCGTTTTAATTTATTTTTCAACACGAACCTGATTAAAAATAAAATTTTAATCATAACAAAATATTTTTGGGATTTAAATATTATCCGGGCGGTCACCAACGTTTGTTTCGCAGTTTTGTCGTAATTAGTTCTAAAGTTCGAACAAACATGTTTTTGCCATACCGAATCCTTCGAAACTTATTTCTAAGTTATGTAAAGGGTATTTAGGGTACGTTAAGCTTATGTCACTGTTCCGGAGTGTTTGTTACATTAAACTGGTTATATTTACGCATCAGATCGCGTATAACCTACCAGAAAGCGATTTAAAGCTCGAAATCGAACAAGAATTGATATGTGCAAACGATACACATATTTATACAAATCCCAAGTATGAATAATAATATTTCAATGGGTTGGTATTTGTTTGATGGTTGAAGTGACACAGGTGTCACAGTCTCCCCTACTTTAGGAAATTTCATCCCGAAATTTAATTTTAGAGGAAACTTGTGTGTGCTCGAAAACAGAGTCGGAGAGTGTAAGATAAAATAACATTGGTCAAGGTCCAGGACTTCTAGTAGCTTAAATAATGCTACGTTCGCAATGTAATAGGGAACACTTATATATAGGAAGTACCTGCGGCGTATCCACCATGCTCCTTTCTACGTTGTTCCCGTTTCGTTATTCTCATCACTATAGGTCTTAACACATAACAAAACTTGCTGTGGTTTCTGTGCACTGAATTCCATAATTATGTATGCATCCATAATTACGTAATTTCTTGCACAGTCCGCACAGTTCATTTCATAATGCGTAGGGGAAAGATCAATCGAATAAACATGAAGTGACTTTACTAGACCATCAAAGGATCTTTTTAACTAGATCAACGAACGATCTTCTTAACCAGATCAACACATGATCTTCTTAACTAGACCGTCGTACAATGTCTTTAATTAGACCACTAATGGGTCTTTTTATTGAATCAAATAATCGTTTTGAAATAGCACTTTGGAATCCAAGGTTCTTACTATTGCATAGAAAAGCCCCTTAAGGAATTTAAGATAGTACTTTGAGTATCCTTTTGAGAATCCAACATATGAAAATACGGAAGATTCTACTAGGATTTAGATAGCGAGCATTAGAATCACACATAAACGCATAATCACATAATCGCATAGTTGTTAACTTAGTTATTAGCTCGTTCATTAACTTGAATTAATGCATATAAAGTATGCCAGAAATCCAATCGAGGACTTCCATTGGTACTCAAAACATCCCCAAGAATCTAACTATGAAGATAGGAAGATCCTATAAGGATTTGGCTTTGTCTTGGTCGTATCGTAACATTTATATTAGAGCACGCAATGAATCCACTTAAGGACTCATGAAAGTACCTTTAGATATCAAATCAAAGATTTGAAATGGTATTTCAAGTATCTGTTTAAGAATTTGTAACTTGTACCTTGTACTTTGTTTCTTAAAAGAAATGAGTACTTAGGATTTTTGGGGAGATCACGAGTGATCATAAAATGAAAGAATCACACGAGTAGTTTTTTTGTAAGGAACACAGTTCCTTGGTGTCGGCATCGTAGGGTTGTATCAACCATACACACAAACGTAACAGTTTTGTAAGATAAAATTGAAACAACAAATTTTATTTATATATAACAGCTGAATTGTTCCAAACGTCAAAGGATAACAAACAAGGAAATACAAAAGAGTAATTGTTCACTGCTGCATTGTCGTTCACGTTTGCCTCGTTTATGTTGAACAATCGTCCACGCACTGGATTTGCATTAACAAGTCTTGGCCAATTGTTTCGGTAGTGAGTAAGGTCACCACAGTTATAACACGACCTAGGTGGGAACTATGCTTAAACAATGGCAGGATTTGCAGCAGCTTGGTTAGCATAACGGCAGGTATTGACCAAATGTCCCAATCGCCCGCAGTGGGTACATTTGTGACACTGCACTTGCTCCAGATGATGACGGTTGCATTTGTTGCACAAAGGTGAAGTACCAACATAGTTTTTCTTTGTACGAGGTTGTGCTGGCTGATTTGGTGCAACCTGATTGTTCTGAGCAGTTATTGCGCAGTTTTGTGAAGCCTTGCGCTTCTTCTTCTTGGATGTCTCGGCCTGTCTATCCTTTGGTTCTTCTTGTGCAGACTTGTCAGATGGTTTCGGGTCGCCCTTTTGAAAAAGCTTACCTTTCCTGATCTGGGATTCAGTCAGGGTAGCAGACAATTCAATGGCCTGTCTGACGGTAGTAGGGTTGCTGCCAGTAACGATATCCTGAACTAAGTCAGGAAGACCATCAATGTACTTTTCAATTGCCTTCTCCACAGGTGTAACCATAGCAGGACATAACAGGCTCAGCTCCTCATAACGATCAGTATAGGCTCGATGTTCACCACTGTCTTGCTTCAAATCGTCGAATTCTCTTTCCAACGCTCTAAGCTCATGACGAGGACAGAACTCCTTCATCATTAGAGCTCGAAGCTCCTCCCAAGTTTGAGCTAGTGCCACATCGGCACCCCTATCACGCATCACTTCGTTCCACCATGTAAGAGCACGCTTCTGAAACACACTGGATGCAAACTCAACCTTACGCTCATTCGGACATTGCACATGTCTGAATGTGCTCTCCAAACTTTCAAACCATTGCAGGAGCGCGGTTGCTCCTTGGGTCCTAGAAAACTTCAAAGGTTTAGCAGAGTTGAATGTCTTAAAGTTGCACGGAACAGGTACGTTGTTGTTGTTGTTTGCTTGGTTTAACTGGGTAACTAGGTTCGGGAGTACAGCAGCGATTTGCTGAGTGATCAAGGCTGCCATTGCGGCGTCTTGTGTTTGATCACGTCGAGGAGGCATCTAAAAGAAAAGGGAACACAAGGAAATGTGTGAGATTGACATAGAACAATCAAAAGGAGTATTGAAAACATCGACAAAATGAAGGAATGTGGTCATTTGTTCGTTACTTAAAACAAACAAACAACACAGTGACTAATCAAAGTAAATAGGTCTACATAATGCATAATGAAGACATGCTTTAGCTTATAAGTGGACACTCACCCCAAGAGTTCCCAGGTAAGAGTGACTGGTCCGATTATGTGGATTTGTACGAACACTTTAGCCTTAGACAGAAAACTCAGGGTATAGGCACCCACCCTTCCGGATTGCACGTGTTCACATTATTAAGACTCAAACTTTGACGAGGTTTGAAAATTTTAAAGGCGCGAAGCCTAAAAACTAACCATCTAAGGATAGATGATCGATTTTCAAATGAAATTGAGATTTATGTACTTGTTTTGGTAATCACCTAAGGATAGGTGACAGTATTGTTTTAAGATCTAAACATAAGGTAACTTGTGTTAGGGTCCTAGGAAGGTTATAGTCTAGGTCAAAATTTTACTAATAACCTAATTCCCTATAACCATGAGCTCTGATACCAACTTTTCTATCACACCCCGACCACGTAAAACAACAAATCGTGGCGGAAACGTCGGGGAGTGTTGCAACAGAATCATTGTTTCACAACACATGGAATTTAGAATATAAAAAGTTACATTGTCTTGGAATTTGATCAACAAACAGTACAATTGCCGTTCGTGTTTTTATAATTACTAAGGCCCGTGTCCATCCTATGTAAAGCAATCAACAGTCGTCACAAAATAAACCTGAAACATATGTGAAAGTAAATACGTCAGCATAAAAATGCCTGTGAGTAACATAGGTTTTGTGAATTAGATTCATGGCTTTGGATCATATACGAAAGGATTATATGTTTATAAAAGTAGCCATGAATCCATGATAAAAGTTTGGTTTCTAGAACACTTTGCATTGATATAAAAGTTGTAGTATACATAAAAATATACCTTGGTTTTAAGAAAGTCGGATAAGTAATATATTAAAATATATTTTAGTTTCAAAACAGTTAAACAAATAGTATATCAAATAATCTTTAATTGTTAAAATAATAGTTTTCGGTAGTATATCATAAGTATACTTTGGTTTGGTAAATAACATATCAACTATGTTTTAGTAAATAACAAAATATATGTTGGATTTGTACATAGTATATCAAATTATACTTTAGTAAATAATAGCATATCAAATTATGTTTTAGCAAACAGTATCACGTTGGCAGTATATCGAAATATACCATAAATCGCGATTTATCAATACATTCAAACCTTAGTGCATCAAACCACACTTTAGAGACTATAAAAATACCACAAAGGCAAATTCTATTTGGATAAAATTCGGTTTCTGACATTCCATAAAACAGGAATGGGGTGTCTAGTCCTATAGCGCTATATCGTACTACCAATCGGCTTGATTATTGTTAATGAATGTATAAATAAACATATGAACAAACAAATAGTCGTAACAAACTTTGGAAATCAGTGTTTAAACCATGTATAATAGTTCAATTCGTCAAAAGATAGTACTTGTGCATGTGTAATCATATAGTCGAAATCATGAAAAATAATGAATAGGCACATATGTATCACCCCAAAACATTTGAAAACAGTAAAAGAGGGGACTATGTACTCACCTTTGGGTGAGTTTTTATATGTTAACACAATCCCTCAAATTGTTTATTCGTCCTAAATTAAATAAGAACGATTTAATAATAAAAAACCCACAAAATACATAAGTTTCTCTGATACTTAGAATTTTCACATAACTTTGAGATTTCTCGAAAAGTTATTATTTTTTATTATATTGGTGTATTTATATATTTATATATATGGGTTCATATATATTTTAAAACATTGCGTCTTGAACGATTTTATTGGTGACCCTCATCATGTCATAAGCAATATATCTACGATTTACACGTCGTAATATATACTCAAATGTAACATAAAATAAATATCGTAATACACATAATCTCGTCAACACTAACACATCATCATACACATATTGTAAAACACATAGCACATTGTAACACATAAAATTTACCCATGAACAAACCCATTATGGTGTATGTCGAAAAACACGTATTTTAGCGATTCGGTAACATTTTTGGGCGTTGGAAGTCACGGATGACTAACCAAACACCAAGTAAACTTAATATAAGTTAAAATACTTATTTTTATATCAAAAATATTAGTTTGGTTACTGATCTAAAACAGTTTTATAAAAATCCTCCGAAAAGCCGATTTTTAACCGTCTTACCGCATAGTTTTGCATCAAACGTTACCCGAACCATCTCAAATCGAAACGACTTGATATTTTAACATAACCCATGTTATTTACTGAATAAAATAGTGGTTATACTCATGATAGTGCATGTCTCACATAAAGCACATAAATCATGCAAATTTCACATATTTTACCACTTTTTAACCTATATGTACAATATGCAAAGCTATCAAACCTATGTCAAAGTTTCATGCCATTATAATATACCAAATAATGTTATTTTTAGTGTTTATAATCTGTTCAAAAATATTTTTGTCATATAACCATTTTTTATCACTTCTTGAGCTTTAGATCAACATGTATTCTCATGTACAAGTGTCTAAAGCATACTATCATATCATCAACATTTCATATTAATCTAAATGCATCAAATATGAAACTTATTCATGTTTATTTGCTGATGTATTTGAACATTTATCATATCATGCTTAGATCATTAAACACTTGCATTTTAACTATCATTCAAGAACAAGTAACAACTTGAACAAGTACTTATCAAGAAATCAAACTTCAAAACTCATACACCCATACATATATGTACGGTTTATATACACACATAAATATCACCATTTTTATTTGTATCAAGACCCATTTCATTTTAGATTTCAAGTTTGTGAAAATTCTAAGATTCAAGAGAAACTTCAAATCATCAAGAACAACCAAGAATTAAGAATATGATTTAAACATAAATGTTATACCTTCAAGATTCAAGTAAGTTGTTGGATGAGGTTTTGATGATATGGAGCTTGAAATCACTTGAAAGCACATTGGAAACCCCTTTGTATCTTCACACCAACTTGAAATGTGCTTAAAATGGAGCTTGATTATGAAGAACAAGGTTGCAAAAGATGAAGATGGTGATGAAGGTGGAGGTTACGGTTTTGGGAGGAGAGAGAGGAAGGGATTGTGTGATCTTGTTGAGATATTGAGATCTTAGAAAGATATGTAAGAAGATATATAAAAGATATGGAATTGGCATGCAACAACACTTGTCCACACAAGATCAAATGGAATAAAATCAAGATCTAGGAAATATTGGGTGATCTTGGTGGGGTCCTAGTGACCGTAATATATATGGGGAGGGGGGTTAAGTGAAATTTTGGTTGGTTAATTAGATAAAAACAGGTGTTTAACTGGATACCGGGTATTTTATCTAGCGTTTAAATCTCGGTTCATGGCGTTCTAAATTATTTTTATTATTCTATAAAAATAAACTCGCCAAATTATTACTGATTTTTTTTTATTATTCTAGCGTTTAAATCCCGGTTCATGGCGTTCTAAATTTTGGTTTGTAGTAGAAGCACTGTGTTGCGCAGAAACACGCGGTACGCGCTTAACCTTGAAAAATAACGTTTTTAAGCGTTTTAATTTATTTTTCAACACCAACCTGATTAAAAAAAAGTTTTAATCATAAAAAAATATTTTTGGGATTTAAATATTATCCGGGTGGTCACCAACGTTCGTTTCGCAGTTTTTTCGTAATTAGTTCTAAAGTTCGAACAAACATGTTTTTGCCATACCGAATCCTTCGAAACTTATTTCTAAGTTATGTAAAGGGTATTTAGGGTACGTTAAGCCTATGTCACTGTTCCGGAGTGTTTGTTACATTAAACTGGTTATATTTACGCATCAGATCGCGTATAACCTTCCAGAAAGCGATTTAAAGCTCGAAATCGAACAAGAATTGATATGTGCGAACGATACACATATTTATACAAATCCCAAGTATGAAATATAATATTTTATTGGTTTGGTATTTGTTTGATGGTTGAAGTGACACATGTGTCACACAAGTCCACTTATTAAACATGTGCGGCCAATAACGTAAACAGGCCCGTTCACTTATAGCCAAGGGTGGGGCCCAGTTGGCCCGAAGCCCGGCACGTGAGACCCAAGCCCAAGCTGTCACGCGTTCAGTTGCACTTAGCCCATACGTTTCCCTGGCCCACTCACTTGTGTAACCCCTTCTCTAATATGTGGTCCATTAACCGAGCCCAAATATGTAATTTATAACCCAGCTTAATTAAATTTAATTCTCAAACACCAAGTATAGTTATAGCAGCCCAATTACGGTTTAGTTCGGCCCAAGTTAGGTGTTTGCAACCCACAACCGGGTGCGGCCCAATATCACATAACTTCAGCCCAACCCATAAACATAGCTCTAATCAATCCAATTTTTCACCCCTAACATCAACATTTAACAGTTTCACATCAACATCCAATACTAACTCTTGACTATTACCATCATGTTTACTATAAGCATTCATTGACTTTTAACAATTTCAATACCGACAATCAGTATTTAACTATCATGTATCAATTTAGAGGTCATACCCATATAACCTATTCACTGGATAGTTCATGTATACATAATCCTAATTTAACAACATTAGATCAATCATGCAATACCAACTACAAAACTATCATCAATCGAACCTATGTTAACATAATTATTATCATCACGTGCCAAACTTATTGATTTATAGCAAAACACTGATAGGGGTTTATCAAACCCATTAATTAACGCACAAGGTTTAATCATGTAAAGCCCTACTCTTCCTAACATATGCATAGCAATTCCCTAACATTTACATCAGGTTTATAAGTGTTCGGTCAACATCATCTATCTCTCATTCACAATTCTTGCTTGAAATCACATGGGTTTTGACAATTGAGCATCAAACAAAACATAAGTGGCCGACAATTGTTATATGCACACAAATATGAAAATCCCCTCTTCTGTATCAGCTGAATACCCCGAAGGAGTAGGCTGGGAGGAAGTTCCTTCATCTCTAGGAGAACTAGACAATTGATGATAGGCGTCCAACGGACCTTGATCACTCATACTGTAAACTAAAAAAATGTCAAATAACACAACACAATAATATACAAATATGCACGGAATCACGTAGATTATTTCCTAACATAATGGATAAAATTTTGTTGTCAGCAGAACACTTCTGTGGCTGAAATCAGTGGCTGTAGCTCTGATACCACCTTTTGTCGCAACCCCTACCCCTGCCCCCGGAGGCGGGCGGCCGCGAGTCTCGCAGAGCTGGTGGTATCGGTGTTTATTAATTTAGTGTTGGTGCACTACATCTGTCGACTTCGTCTTGGATTGAGTCTTACATTGAATTGTATAGATTAGGGCACGATTTACTAGAAAATAGGAAGAGTGTTGTGATTAGTGAGCTGATTTCGCTCATAGGGACATTAGACATGGGGTTTCGCTTATGTGTACCTGATGGTTTCGCTTATGTGAACATATGAGGTTTCGCTCATATGGACACATGTCTCTTGGAGCGAAATCTCAGGCTTATATATAGGCACCCATGAGCGAAATCATATAGCATTCTCTTGTATTCCATACCGAAGTGCTGCCGGTGTGAAGAATTGCGTGTAATCGAGTGTTAATCAATACAATTAGTAGTTTTAGTGAAGAATCAGCTGTTTCTACTTCCGTTTCTTGTTATTCCGCACCTGAAACAGAGTAGAACACCTCTGAACGACTCATTCGGGTCAGATCGCGATCCTACAAGTGGTATCAGAGCTCAGGAGGAGGAGTTCTGCAGAGATTAGCTGGAATTCATCAAGTTTTCTTACTTCTACACCTTCTTTCATTATCTCAGAAAGTTTTTCCGGTCAAAATTCACTCAAAATTTCACAGATCATAGATAATTGGACATTAACAAACCTTGGAAAGTTTCGGACCTAAATACGGACTAAAAATGGACCAAATTAGCTTCCGAGTTGATTTCGCTTATACGTATACTTGGTGATTTTGTTCATAGTACACACCTGATTTCGCTTTTGTGACCACCAAGAACCCTAATTTCGCTCATGTGACCACCCAAAACACTGATTTCGCTCAAAGTCACATCAGATTTCGCTCTTGTGTCACTAAAATTGAGGTATTTCGCTCATTGAGACCATTAGATTTCGCTCATAGGTGCAAAACCTAATTTTGCTTATAAGGATCATCAGATTTCGCTTATAAGGCACTCAGAACTCCTGATTTCGCTTATTTGTCACTGATTTTGAAAAACGTGCTAAGTCATCATGGATACTGAGTTCTATAACGCGTTTGCAACACCGTCTGGTCCAGCTGCTATTGCTCAAGCCATGATTTTGGAAAATGAGACGGGAACCACCCAAAAGCCCCCGAAATTGATGAGTATCGAAGAATACTACGGGTGGAAAGATAGATTCGAGACCTGGGTTCAGGCTAATCATCTTAGGTCATGGGAATGTATCTTGAAGAAATATGTGTTGCCTCGAACAGATTTGCAGGTTCTTAAAGAGTTGTCAGAATTCACGGATCAAGAACGGGTTATGTACAAAGCTGAGAAAATGATGATCAGTCTGCTTCAGCAAGCGATAAAAGAAGACATATTCATATTGCTTCAGCACGACAAAACTGCAAAATCAATCTGGGATGCTCTTAAAGTAAAATTTGAGGGTAGTGAAAACATGATAAAGAGCAAGAAAGCGTTACTAAAGAAAGAGTTTGATCTGTTCAGTAGCTTACCGGGAGAGGACACAAAGAAGCTGATTGAACGTTACTGCCACCTAGTGCGATCAATGTCGATGTTAAGTATTACAAAAGATCGTGAAGAGTGGGTAGACAAGTTAGCTGATGCGTTACCACAGAAAGAGTGGGGAACGTATTTGATGATTCTAAAAAATACGGGTGTTTATGATGGGTTGACTATCTCTCAGTTCATAGAAAAGATCGAGAGTCAGGATTTGGAACAGCAAAAGATTGCGAGGATGAACAGTCCGAGTGGTCAATAGGACGTAAAGATGTATTATAAAGGTAGTATTCCAATTCCAGAATCTGAGAGAAGTCCGAAAATCCAAATTGCATTCAGTGCTGGGGATTCATCAGAAAAAGCTGACCAGGGATCAAACAAAAGCAGCAGTGGATTTTCATCATTTCCAAGTGTAAATCCTAAAGAGTCAAACACGAGTTTTCAGTCTCAAAGCACAAAGACAGGAAATGACTATGTGATTCAGTGCAATATCGCTCTAAATCTTCCAGAAGGTCAAAGTTTTTCAGAAGACACTGCTAAAGATCACATGGCTCTACTTGGTTCTGTGTTGTTATCTTATGAGGGTCTAGTGGCTGGTCGAATCAGAAATCCTATGCTCACAAAGGAGGATTACGATCAAATAGACGCCGAAGAGATGGAATTAATGGATATCAAATGGTGTCTTGCTAGTGTTATTAGACGTGCTGAAAAGTTCAAAACGATTACCGGGAGAAATGACTTTCTTGATGCTCATGTATCTACTTTAGGTTTTGATAAATCTAAAGTTACTTGTTTTCGATGCAGGGAGAAAGGCCATTTCAAACGGGAATGCAAGAACAAGGAAGCTAGTGGTGCTCAGAATCCGTTTGTAAAAGATGATTACTACCGGAAAGCCATTTATCAACAGGTTGGTCAATTACAAGACTCACAGACGGCTCATGGTAGAAAGATTGAGGATTCAAAGAGAGCGTGTTTGGTAGATTTCAACTGGAACAATTACATATCACCTGAAAGCAAAGCATGTATAGTCGATCAAGATGATGAAAGACTACCTGAAGGCTTCAGCTGGGATATGTTTGTTGATGAAAAAGGAGATTTCAAAGCTTTCATTGCTAAGATCGTTAGAGAACCAGACATGTTCGCCACATGGATGAAGTCTATTGGTGTGACAGTAAAAAGTGTGGAGGAACAGTCTGTTACATCTGAAGAAAGCTCAGAAAGTATTGATGAAGGTTTACAGAGTTCAGATGAGAGTGTACAGAATGATGTTATTTCAGAAAAGGAAGTTGCTTTTGATCAAACACCGTCTGATTCTGGTTTATCAGATGCCGATTCTAAGAAATCTGCACAGTTTGATCAGTCACCTTCAGATGATAGCAGTAGCGATGATGAGGAAGAAAAGCATATTAACATTGCAAAATCTCATCTTTCTCCTGAAAGTTTTCATTTCTATTTTGCAGATCGCATGGAGAAACTAAAGGAGAAAAGAGCTGCTAAAGAACAACAAAATGTGAAAAATGAAGATGCTGTTCAGAATGAGAAAGTTGAAAGTGTTGCTGAGGAGAAGGTTGAAACTGAGCAAGTAAAGGTAGAAGAAAAAGTGAAAGTAGAAGAAAAGGTGGTTGAAGTGTTGAAGACAATCGAAGTTGAAAAGATTGTTGAAGTTATCAAGCCTTGCACAAAATGTTTGGAAGCATGCAAGGAATGTGCAGCAAAGAATGATATAATTGCTGAGTATGAAAAGAAGAAGGAGCAGTTGTTGTTCAACCTCAACTATGTAAAAGAATCTTATGATGTCTTAAACAAAACAGTAACTGGTCTCCAAAAGACAAATTCTGAGAGAGAACAAGCACTTACGATGATGAATGCTGTGATGATGACAAAGCAGAAAGCCATCAACTTTTACATCGAAGAGAGTGCTAAGTGGAAGCAAGAGTTGGAGACAGAAAAGATCGAGAATGAGAGGATTAGACGTTTATTGCAGAGTTATTCTAGTTCTGATTATCTCATTGATCGTATTTACCCAACTGTTGCAGGCATGGAAGCTTTTCAAGACGAGAAGCCGAAGAAAAAGAAAGATAGTGGTAAGAAACCGAGTGTTAGCTATAACAAGTGTCCGCCTCCAATTTGGGAAGGGTATTCTCCTAGAAAACCAAACGAGGAGCAACTTGAAAAAGAAGTCAATATAAAGCTTAAAACCGACACAACTGACGTATTACCAGAAAACATTGACGTCACGTTTACCTCGTCTGACACTGATCATGAGTCCGAGTTAATAAAAATGGTGGTCGATCAGGTGTTGGATACTGATGAGGAGTCCGAGTCAAAGTCTGAGTCTGAAGGGTAAAATTCGTCTGTCAACGGTCCAAAGTCGTCGGTCAAAAAGGCTTACAGTAAAGAATTCTTGTTATCAAAAGCAAATTTGGATGATGAAGCATTTGAAGTGGCATACACTTTAAATGATTCGGACAAATTATACTCTGACAAAGAGTTTCCAATAAGAAGTGTTCGTTTTGACATGATCAAAAAGGTTTTCAAAATGACAGAAATTAATATTTCTGAAATAAAAGATTTAAATCTTACTGAAAAACCTAAAAAGTACACTTCAAGAGTTCAACAACGTCTAAACAAGAAAAAGGGTTACAATTCCGGTTCTGGTTTTCAAAAGAAACCAAACCAAAATCGTAGCTACAAAAAGAAAGGTCTTGGATTTATTCCACCAGAAAATCATAAAAATTTGAAAAATTCTAAAACAAAAACAGCATTTGTGTCAGGTGGAAGTGCAGAAGAGGAACAGAAGAAACCATTCTGGAGACAGTCAAATCAAGAGTTTCTTGCTGAAAAGAAGAAGAATGGAACTGAAGTTTGTCACTCAAAAGAAACTAGAACCTGTTACAAATGCAATGTAGCTGGTCACATTGCATGGAACTGTCCGAAAAATGCCAAGTCAAAACAGGGAGTTTCTAACAAGTTGAAAGGAAAAGTTGTTGATATTGAACCACCAATCGAAAAATTTAAAATTTTTGAAAACTCAACTTATGAGGTTGGTGAGTGTTCTAAAAAGAATTTTTATAAAAAGAAAGAGAAAGATAACCAAGTGTGGGTTGTTAAGAGAGTTGATGAGAAAGTTGGCGATGAATCTGGTTCCACAAAGCCAGAAGAGCCACAGGTTGAAATGAAAATTTCAGTGAATGATGATGAGTTTCCATCACTGAAATTTGAAGAAGTTAAACAGAAAGTTGGCAAGGTTGATATCTCGAATCAGTTTTACAACGAGAATACTAAGTTTGATGTCGAGAAAACATTCAATGGAAGTGTTAAGAAAATTTTGGGAAAATGTTGAATGGGAAAGCTAAGGGGGTTAAAGATTTTTATGCAACTAAAAAGGCAACTTACAACCCTACTGCACAAGAACTGAAAGCCATCAAGTCTGAGAAGACTTGGATGGAAGTTTGTTTTCCGTAAAGTCTTAGGACTATGCCGGAGATCCCAAGTTTATATTGTGGATCAGGAATCGGCATCATTCATATTTTAAAGTGTTTGTATGAAAGTCGTTAAAATTGTTAAAATTTTACAGGTTGAATGACTACGCCAGAGCTTCCAGGTTGGTAAGTGCGAAGCAGGAATCGGCATTCTGATTGGTAAAATGATGCATGTAGACGTAACATTCCTACAATTGGTATTGGTTAGTTATACCTACAAGTGGTATTGTTTGTGATCTTACAAGTGGTTATTTTTACAAGTGGTACAGAGGTTGCTTAACTGCATATGGTAAATCAGGGACATTAAGTTGTACTTGATTTATTACTTTTGATAAAACTGACAAGATGATGAACCATATCCCCGCTTTTAACAAGTGGTAAACTTACAAGTGGTAAAAACAAACTTATTTTCCGGAAAAATCATTTTGATTAAAACAAACTTAAGTGTTTTGAAATCTAAATGAGAAAATGGTTTGTTGAAAGGGGGAGTTCTGATTGTTTATGCCTAGTGGATGGCGAATTGATGCAATTTGATATCGGTTGTCAATTTGTGTACAGTTTATTTTCAAATTTCCTGAAATGTGTTTGCATTTTAGGGGGGGTAAGTTTTTTTAGAAAATCCAAAAACATTAGAAAATTTGAAAAATACAAAAACATGATAAAATCAAAAATGAGTTTTTGTTGTGAAATAGAGGAAATGATAGTACATCAGTAGACTGTCACAACATGCTAAAGAAATGTAAAGTTAAATTGTGATAAACAATCTCACTGCGGATATGCCAGTAGGTTTTTACACATTTAGTAGATTGTGATGAGATATAAACCTAAATTCAAACTTGCTTATATCGTGGGGAACAACTTCTTGGATATATGGGTAACCCCCGAAATCTTGTTTGAAAGGTCCCTCTTTCTGAGATACTAGGTCTTTATGCTCAGTGATATCTGGGGTATTATCCCGGGACTTCTGATTTTGCGGAAGCAATGGCCTAGTCCCCGGATAATACTTTCTGCTTGCTTGAAACATAGCGCCGCCATCAGCAAATTGATGAAACAATAAAATTGATAGTCATTGCTGTTGTAATCAAAAGATCCTCTAAAGGGGACACACCACAAGTCGAATCGTCATCTCTCTGCTGAACGGAAGTTCTGACCTGAGCTCTCACGGTTTCGTACTATAATTTATTCCCTTACAGATATCATCTGTGGTATACTCACCTGTAAGACTGAATATTGGGATCTGGATACGGGAGTATATTCAAGTAGTGGGACACACGATTGAGTTTAAGTTCCTAAGACATTAATATCCTATCTCGGAACAGTGAACTTTGTGTGAGAATTTAAGTGGACCAATATACTGACAATCTAGGTGAATTGTTTAGAACTTAAAATGAAATGAAGCTTAACGGTGTTGGTGACTTGTCTCAAAAACTGATATGATCCTCTTACACGAACTCACAAAAATATTGTTTGTAAATATTTCTTTATTGCATTTCTTTACATTCAAAAATCCAAAAAGATTTTGTGTGTGTTTTAGCTTAAACTTTTGAAAAAGTCAAAAAGATTTTCGACAACTGATGTTGGAAAGCTGATTCTCAAAATTCCAAGTGCTAAACATGATGACATTGTTGTGAGGGGAGTGTGTCTTAATTGTCAAAATATGTTTTTAAATCAACAAGTGGTTCATCTTTTGTGTATGATCTGAGGGAGAGTCGGTGTTGATGCATATGTTTATGAGAGGGAGTCATCTTATTATATCAACATGTTGGTGCATACAAATTGTTAAATTTAGAAAATTTATTTCTGGGTTAAGAATGTGCAGGTTTAGCCAGGTTTCGATCTTGAACCTGAAGATAGAGTGCCAGGTTACGATACCTAAGGACTCTGATAGAAGAAAGCCAGGTTTCGATCCTGGAAATTGAAGAATCTGTAGTTTGAACCAGGTTTCAATTCTGTGGTGAAAGTTAAAGACAGGAATTTATCTTGAACCTGTGAAAGCCAGAAAACGATCCTGTATCAGATATTGCTGAAGAACAAAGAAATGCCAGCAAATCGAGAGGGGGAGTCTGAGGATATTCTAGCAGATACTGTTAAAGGGAGTCTGTTGATGAAGACAGAGAGAGAGAAGCCCAGAGACTGATCAAGACTGAAGAAGTGAAGACATGATATTGTCAAAGACTCGATGGACGACTCGTCAACATCTGAGGGGGAGTCTGTTGTTGCACTACATCTGTCGACTTCGTCTTGGATCGAGTCTTACATTGAATTGTATAGATTAGGGCACGATTTACTAGAAAATAGGAAGAGTGTTGTGATTAGTGAGCTGATTTCGCTCATAGGGACATTAGACATGGGGTTTCGCTTATGTGTACCTGATGGTTTCGCTTATGTGAACATATGAGGTTTCGCTCATATGGACACATGTCTCTTGGAGCGAAATCTCAGGCCTATATATAGGCACCCATGAGGGAAATCATATAGCATTCTCTTGTATTCCATACCGAAGTGCTGCCGGTGTGAAGAACTGCGTGTAATCGAGTGTTAATCAATACAATTAGCAGTTTTAGTGAAGAATCAGCTGTTTCTACCTCCGTTTCTTGTTATTCCGCACCTGAAACAGAGTAGAACACCTCTGAACGACTCATTCGGGTCAGATCGCGATCCTACATTTAGCAGCGGAAATTACATCAGAACCGTAGATAGGAAATAGTTTATCAGAGTAAAACACCACATTTTTATAATAATAAATACATGGGAAAAACCCAAGTTTCCATTACAAACATGTTTTTAGGGATAAACCCTAATTTATTGAAATAAAACTTCTTTATTTAGGTAAATTTTATAGCCACTTTTCCAAGCCTTCAGTGCTCTCCAGCTGGCTTCTATTTGGCTTTCACATTTTGTTACCTGAAACGCGTTTAAAAACATTTTATCAGCAAGAAATACTGGCGAGTGAATCCCAGTTTAATCAAAAAAGGTTTTATCATTTTGCAGCATTGAGGGCAATCCAGCAATTACATTTGTTTATCTCTACTTTAATTACCACCCACGGTACTGTCAATCCTAACTTGTGGTAATGTTACTACTCACAGTGTAGTAACAAATTTTGTATACAAAACCCCAACATACCGACGATAATTGTAGAATTACAAATACTCAATCACTGTTAATTATAAGATAAAAGCAATTGAGGTTTTGTAAAAACAATTTGTGAAAAGAGGAATCGCTCACATTTCTAATTTAGGTATTTCCTTGTGACTTCCTGGTTATAATCTATTAAATTAAACAATGCACACGCGTTAGTATAATAACCCAATTTACATTAGCTATATCCCTCTCCCCGAGACAGAACTCCAATGACTGAGTCGGGCAGAGTCTAGACATGCGTTACGGAGCTCTAGATCAATCGGGCAGAGCAACTAATACGTAACCGGGGGTTATAATACTTACAACGAGGCATAGCTTCGCTTTTTAGTGGGTATTATGCCCGGAAATTATTTCTATTATTCAGAATTTGAGAGAGAGAGAGAGATTTTGAACGAATTCTCAACTGAAGACTTGATCCCCTATTTATAGGTCTGGTCGAGCACTTTCTCACGGCCCGCGAGAGATGAAGACAGGGTCTTCGCGCCCCGTGAGCTAGGCTGGCTAGGGACTAGCCTTGCTAAGTTGACACACTAGCCTCGACACGCAACATGCCACGTGGCGGCACCAGGACACGCCTGGTGGCTAGCTGTCGCGGCCCGCGACTGAGATAGTCAAGGGCGTCCCGCCCCGCGAGCGCCCCCTAAATCTTGTTTTTATTTAACTTTTTTAAAATAAAGGCATTTCGGGGCCGTTTTTCGTATACGGGGTGTATTTTAGGACCTATGGGGATGTTATGATGATTTTAGGAGAGTTGTTATATGTTCAGCCTTAACCTTCGAGCATGTCAGACATTTACTCACGTAAACCACAATATCTTTCTTCATATTCGGCCACTAATATAACTCCTTAATATCCTGATACATCTTGGTAGAACCTGGGTGAACATAATATCTGGATTTATGAGCCTCATTCATAACCAGTTCACGTAGGTTACCTCTAAGTGGAACCCAAATCCGGTGCATGAAGTACATCACTTCATCCGCTTTTGGTATCAGTTCACACCCTAAACCTCTCAAACCTTCTCTTCTCAGGTTCTCATCCTTTAAAGCTTCTCGTTGTGCATCACGAATTCGAACAGTCAAACTTGTCTGTATGGTCAAACCCAAAGCACGCACACGTAGAGGCTTCTCCCGCTCCTTCCTACTGTGCGCATCAGCAACAACATTTGCTTTACCAGGGTGATAACGAATATCACACTCGTAATCGCTGAGTAACTCTTCCCAACGCCGCTGTCGCATGTTTGAGCTCCTTCTGATCAAAGATATGCTGGAGGCTCTTATGGTCTGTGTAAATCGTACACTTCGTACCATACAAATAATGTCTCTAGATCTTCAAGGCAAACACAACAGCTCCTAACTCCAAATCATGCGTCGTGTAGTTCTTCTCGTGCACTTTCAATTGTCTAGATGCATAGGCTATCACTTTGTCCTTCTACATAAGCACGCATCCAAAAAGGCCCAAACGTGACGCATCACAATACACAATGAAATCGTCATTTCCCTCAGGAAGGGAAAGAATAGGCGCACTACACAACTTCTCCTTCAACAGCCGAAAAGCTTCCTCCTGCTTTTCCGTCCAATCAAACTTCTTCTCCTTCTGGGTTAATAGCGTCAATGGCTGAGCTAATCTGGAGAAATTCTCTATGAATCTCCGATAATACCCAGTAAGTCCTAAAAATTATCGCACCTCTGACGGAGTCCTTGGCGCTTCCCAGTTCTTAATCGCCTCTATCTTCGACGGGTCCACGTGTATACCTTTCTCATTTATGACGTGTCCGAGAAAATGAACTTCTCGAATCCAGAATTCGCACTTAGAGAACTTGGCATACAGCTTTTCTTCCTTCAGCAGCTCCAGAATCAGCTTCAGATGTTACTCATGATCTTCTTTGGTTCGCGAATAGATAAGTATATCATCAATGAATACTATCACGAATTTATCCAAATAGGGTTTTCACACCATGTTCATGAGATCTATGAACACAACTGGCGAATTAGTTAAGCCAAAAGGCATGACTAAAAACTCATAATGGCCATATCATGTTCGAAAAGTAGTCTTCAGAACATCTTCGTCAGCAACTTTCAGTTGGTGATATCATGAACGCAAGTCGATCTTCGAATAGTAGCTGGATCCCTGTAGCTGATCAAACAAATCGTCAATTCTAGGTAGAGGGTACCGATTCTTGATAGTTAACTTGTTCAGCTCTCTATAATCAATGCACATCCTGAAGGAACCATCCTTCTTCTTCACAAACAAAATAGGTGCACCCCAAGGTGAAAAGCTTGGTCGAATGAAACCTTTGTCTAGTAGCTCCTGAAGCTGATTCGACAATTCTTTCATCTCTGACGGTGCTAATCTATAAGGAGATTTTGCAATTGGTGTAGCACCGGGTACCAGATCAATTCTAAACTCGATTTGTCTTGCAGGGGGCAATCCAGGTAAGTCTTCAGGGAAAACTTCCGGATAATCACGAACTATAGGAATCTCTTCGATCTTCCTACCTTCAACTTTCGTATCCACTACCTTAACTAAGAACGCAGGATAGCCCTTACGTAACATCTTGTGCATCTTCATAATACTAACAACTCTCGGTACTCGACTCGATCGGTCACCATCAGGACGAGGTATCCTCACTTGTTTCTCTGAACAAATAATCTCAGCTTTATTCTTAGATAGCCAATCCATCCCAACAACTACATCGAAACTACCCAGCTCCACTGGTAATAAGTCGATACTAAAACTATGATCGTCTAACCGAATATTACAACCACAAATGACTTCGCTAGTCTCTACCAATTTACCATCTGCTAGTTCTATCGAGTACTTTTTACTTAGCTTACTTGTTTGAGAACACAGAAACGGTTCAAAGAGTTTCGAAACAAAACTCAAGTCAGCCCCAGTATCAAACAATACGAACGCAGAATGGTTATTGATCAAGAACGTACCGGTAACAATAGCAGGATCGTCACGTGACTTCCCAGCATTCAGCTCGAACGCTCTGCCCTTGGCATTCTGACCCTTTGCTTTGGGACAATCTCTCTTGAAATGTCCATGTTCTCCGCACTCGTAGCATCCCTCTACCTTAACTCCCTCTGACGTACTCTTAGCATAACACTCGCGAGTAACATGCCAAGTTCGACCACATCTGGTGTCACACCCTGACTTTTATGGAAGCGTATGATGTGTGACTTGTTTAATACCATTGTATTTAATCATAATAAACAACTATATGATCAAAACGATGTTCATCCATTCATTAAGTAAAAGTATTACAAATACCAGTTATTTAAGTCTCAAACAACACAACCTTCGACTAAGATACAATTCAACAAAAGTGGATGACATCTTAAAATTGGAATTTACTTCTAGAAACAACACCCACGCCCAAGAACCAACTTGTTACCTGAAATACATGTAATTTTGGAAAACATCAACAAAAGTTGAGCGAGTTCATGCTTTTTGTGTGAGTACTGGCAAACTTGTAAACCTTTGAGAGACTCCTTTGAAAACAGGTATGAAAAGCATTTATGAACATATCAAATAAATGTTTTACAAGGACATTAAGGCATGTGAGGACATAGGGAGCACTCGAAATGAGTAGACTTATACCCTTGTCGATTTCCCTCGACTATGTCGAATTCACCTTCGACTATGTCAATTCACCTTGACTGATGTCGATTCACCTCGACTGATGTCGATTCACCTCGACTGATGTCGATTCACCTCGACTGGGACACCGAAGCACTCAAGTGGTCACAAGTACCATGAGTGGGGTTCGGCTGTACCCGTTAGATCTAACCTTCGTCCCTAATTAAGAGTTAATGGCATTTCAAATTTAGTCTATGCTCACATGATCTAATAGTTCATTTCATAGTCAATTCATACTGTTTAAACATCCGTAACATGTATTCCACCCCCGAGAGTTATAAAACCAAAAATAGTTAAGAGAAAAGGGGGATCATGAACTCACTGTTTTGTGTTCTTCAATCCGACGTAACTCGTGCTGCTACTAGTGTGCAGGACTACCTACAATGTACTACGGTCTATTAGCCGAGCGGGTCGTGCCTTGACTTTGTACTAATTAGTGCCTTTGAGTTACGTATTTCTTATACTCGTGTATTTTGCCATGTATTTGAGTCGTATTCCGGAGTGTGTTTGTATGTACACAGATGCGTATTTCCATTGTGTTTATTAAGTATCCTTATACTTAATTTTGTAATAACTTCTCTGGAATATTATTTATAATAAAAGTTCATATATATTTCCAAAATATATATTTTAAGGATTGCTACTTAGGAAAATTATTTATAATTTTTCCCTTGGCAAAAATATTTGTATTTTCATATAAGTTCCAAAAATAATATATTTTCAAGTCTAACTTGATAAATATATATAAACTTATTTTTATCCAAAAATAATGTATTTCAAGTTTTCTCAAGAAAATATAT
The DNA here is from genome assembly GCA_030545235.1 of Helianthus tuberosus. Taxonomy (NCBI): domain Eukaryota; kingdom Viridiplantae; phylum Streptophyta; class Magnoliopsida; order Asterales; family Asteraceae; genus Helianthus; species Helianthus tuberosus. The sequence goes on along the minus strand of CM060441.1, from coordinate 79,544,570 downwards.
ATTTTTCCCAAAAATAATATATCTTCTAAAAATTCCAAGAAAATATACTTTTACTTCAAAAAATAATATATTTTCTCCTTGTAAAAAATATGATATAAATTTGCAATAATTGTAAAAATCATCTTTTTGTTCCTTAGATGTCCAAAATATTATTTACCAAAAGTACACTTATGAGTAAGTTTTCCGGAATATTTTGTAAGTTACATTCTTTTGTTCGGTTTCAACAATATCAAGTGTGTAACTTATATATTTATTCCTTGAGATTTTTGGTATTATTTTGGATTGTAATTTCTTGGTATATGTTAAGTTATATTATTTCAAATCCTAAAATAATATAACTAATACACAAAGTATACAAATAATCACACACCATGTGTCTTCTAAATATATACCTTTCAAATACATATTTAGTTATTTTTATTTACAAAAACCAACCTCCAATATTTGTATTTTTGTTACAAAAATTATGGCAAAGTTTATATTGAAAACCATAGTTAAAATAAACTTGTAAATATTTGTTTGAAAATATTTTTCTAAGTGTTTACATTTTTAGAAAATTTTGCCATAGTTTCCCCTAAAAATGGAGGTGTCCATGCTATCAAAGCATATCATTTTCTCTTTTAAAATCATTACAATCAATCAACAATCAATCTATACTTACCAAGTGCAATTTACATAACAATCATGAACTTGAACTTTCATAAAAGCTTGTAGTAATTTGGTAGAGTGTTTAGTAGGTTTAGTTACCCTTTAAAATGTATTTACTTCTTCAAAAACTTCATTTTTAAAGAAGTTGGGTGTTTACAACTTCCAAACACATTTTCTAAAAATGCTTCTTTATGTAATCTTTTTGTTACACAAGTGTTCCTACACTTGTTTAACCATAAAAAACAAGCTTGATTTATGTAAGAACCATGTTTATGTGAATCTTGTTATTTAACTTAGTTTCTTGAGAAATTTATTTTGGAAATCATCCACTTACAAGACTTCTATTTTGTTTAAATCATCATCACATATGAAAACAAATTTCATCATTCAAGTTCATGTCTACACAAAGTATGATCATCTTGGTCTTTCACAAGATCATCATCTTAACTTACTAGATCACGTGTTCAATAACAATCTAGTAGGTTTCATATGATGTCTAACATCATAAACACAAATCATCAATCATCAAGAAGCAAAACAACACTAAACAACATGTATTCATCTGGTTTTAAGCTTATGTTAAAGTTTCATCTTCTTGTTCATTAGTGCTCTTGTGATTAACATCTTACGTAACATCTTTTAACCAACTAAATATGAACTAAAATCAAGTGACAAGAAGATTACTACTAGCACAAGGGCTAGGGATGAACACAAGAAGATGTAGGTGACAAATGTGATGGATAATAGCAAATAGAAGAGGTCCTTCAAAATCCACAAGCTCCAAACTTCCTTAGGCACCTTCTTGCACCTTGTGATGAACTTGAAATGGATGAACTTGAATGAATGATGATGGTGATGTTGTTGCTTGTTCACGGCCGAGAGTGGCCAAGAGGGGAGGAGGAGAGTGGTGTGTGTTTGTGTGTGTGTGTGTGTGTGAGATGAATGAGCTAATGATCCTCTTATAACCATGTTTGAGTTTTAACCAATGGATAATGTGCTCCCTAAGAACCATAACAAATCTCTAACCAAATCTAAGGAGATCAAGTAAGATCTTGGTGGTGGGGTCACCCTTGTGACCGTAAACATGAGGGGGGGGGGGGGGTCTTGGTTGGGGTTTAATGGTAGGTTAGGCAATCTAGTTAGATTTCAAGTGAAATGTTTAGGTGTTATGCATATATGGTGTTATATAGTGTGTTAGGGTGTTCGGGGCTCATAACTAGCTTGGAAACATTAAAACAATGCTTCTAGTATAATTTTGGTGTTTCGGGTAGTGTTCGGTTGTTCGGTTAGATACCGGTTCGTTAAAGTGTCAAACTATACCGTTTAGTGTTCTTTATGTACCCTTTTGTGACACTTTCAATTCCCGACACTTAGGAAAGCATTCAGGACCATTTAGTCATATTTTTGCATGATACAAGCTTGTTAAAAAGCTGATTTTTCTGAATTTTGGTTATTTTCTGCAGAATTATGCACTTTTAGTGTGTTTCTGGCATTTTCTGGTACCTATGTCATCACCAGGAAGGCAGTTTTGTAATCCCTACTTTCCTACACTCTATACTAGTGTAACACTTGGTCCTGGGGATTATTTTGTGTCTCCACATCATGTCTGTCTAAGTACTGAACTCCCGTCAGTGCTTTTAGTTTGTCGGATAATGGTGCAAATTTTGTTCTGTGCATTAATAGAACTATATCGTGTTGCATGTAGTAATGATAAAAGTCTTGCAACATGAAATGCCATTGTATGTATATAACAGTAACCAGAAATTCATTCGTCTTGTAAACTGGATCATGCACAGTCATTAAAGCACAATTTACTGTCTAATTATCGTACGGAATGTACGGAAAAGTGCCAGTTGTCACATTCTCCCCCTGTTAAAAGAATTTCGTCCCGAAATTTAAGCGATGCCATCGGTCACAGGGGAGTTGTGAATCAAATGTGGTCACTGAGGTTTTAAAATTGGTCTTCATGTTCCCAAGTAAACTCTGGGCCATGATATGAATTCCAACGTACTCAAATAAATCAATTACGTCTTCTCGGTGTTTTGTGGACTCCCAGTCTGCAACCTTAGCAGGTTCTATAATAAATTGGAGTTTGTTATTGACGTGAATCTTGTCTCTCAGACTAAAACACCCAGTCTCTCAGACTGAAACACCCAGTCTCTCAGACTGAAACACCCTACTTCTTATCTCAAATTCCAATGATTTCCGCTGCTCGTTGGCGTAGCCTTTCTGTATATCGCGTGCTGTCTTGATATGACCACATATCTGAACGATCTTGCCTATGGTTTTCCTGAACCAATTTGGGGCCAGTAACTCGTTTATCTCTGGTCTCTTGTCCAACACAACAGGGGGACCGATACTTACGTTCCTATAAAGCTTCACACGAAGCGGTTTAAACAGCGGTGTGATAAATACTGTTGTAGGAAAACTCCACTAAGGGCAAGTGAGTGTTCCAACTTTTCATCAAAGTTCATCACTCAAGCATGTAACCTGTCCATACAGACTGTATCGTTCGTTTGCTCTGGCCGTCCGTCTGAGGGTGAAATGTAGTACTAAGGTCCAATCGTGACCTAAACACCTTTTGAATCGTCTACCATATCCTTGGCACAGAACGACCATCTCGGTCGGGTATGATAGAATCAGGCACTCCATGTCGTGCCAAAACCTTTCTAGGCTAAATCTCTGCTAATTCCCTTGTGCTGCCTTCCTCACTGATTGGCAGGAAATGTACAGTCTTGGTGTGTCAGTCTATACTCACCCAAACCATATCGTGACCTCTTTGGGTTCTCGGAAGTTTGTAATCAAAATTCTTTAAGATTCGTCCCCTTTTCCACATGAGGACCTCAGGCCGTTGCCATAGCCCTGATGAGTTCTGGTATTCTGTCTTAACTTTGGTATAAGTAAGACATTTACCCACATCGGTAGCTATATCAGCTTCCATCTTGGGCCACTCATACTAATCCATCAGGTCTTGGTACCTCTTGCCTGATCCAGGATGGATCGAGTACCTGAACCCATGAGTCTTGCCCCAAAATAAACGTTCGTAAATTGCCGCGAAACGGAACCTAAAGTCGTTTCAGGGAGTGTATGGTTCTGTCTTCCTTAGGCAATACTGCACTTACATTCCATATAATGCTACATCTTGAAAGTTCTTTGGTTTGAGCATCTCATGCTCAGCTTCACGAATCCAAGTGACGAGATTTGTCTGTATGGTCATTTCCAAGGCTCGCACCCTTAGCGGCTTTGCGCGTTCCTTGCGGCTCAAGGCGTCTGCTACCATGCTTGCCTTGTTCGGGGGATACTAAATCTCACAGTCGCATTCGTTCAGTAGCTCACTCTATCTCGTTATCTCATGTTTAAGTCCTTTTGATCGACGATGTGCTGCAACCCTAGTGATCAGTAAAGATCGTGCACCGTTTTTCCCATACAAGTACTGGTGTCAAAACTTCAGCGTGCAATTACTGTACCTAGTTCAAGGTCTCATCCCATGATTCCTTTAATCAACGTGACGCGTATGCGATGACGTGGTCTCGTTGCATCAACGCGCAATCGAGATTTTGTCGAGAAGCGTCACAAGAGCCGCAACCCTATTGGTGTTGCTAGGTGAAGTCTAGATAGGTGTCGACTAGGTTAGGGTCGTTAGTGGTTGAGCAGTCCTTGTTAGGTTTTCTCGGGGTCATCTGATACAGCCTACAATCCCCAAAAATTTCTTAGTTGCATCTTGTGGGACCTCTTAGTTCTTGATTGCAGGGTCGACATGAATCTCATTCTTATCTCCCACGTATCTTAAGAATCTTGCCTTGCGAATCCAAAGTTTGCACTTCGGCATCCTAGCACATGACTGTTCTTTCTCCAAGAGTCCCAAGATAAATTGCGGATGTTGTTCACGACCTTCCTTGGTCGTTGAACATATAAGAATGTAGTCAATAAATATAATCATGACCTATCCAGGTATGGCTTACCCATTCGATTCATGAGGTCCATTTATACTGTCGATGCATGCGTTAGGCCAAACGACACGACAAGGAACTCATAATGCTCGAAGTGAGTCCTAAAGGTCGTTTTAGGGATATTTTCTTCCTGCATTTGTAGTTGAGGACATCCTGACTTCAAGTCGATCTTCCAGTAGTAACTAGAACCTTACGATTGGTCCGTTCATGTCATCAATCCTTGGCAAAGGATACCGATCCTTGATATCCAATTCTCTGGAATTGATGCAAAGTGGAAACTGTCAACTTTCTTCTTGTGTCCTTAACTAAGGACACCATGTCCTTAATTCCATCTTGGAGTAGTAGCTGGGATCTTGTAGTTGGTTGACAAGTCATCGGTTCTCGGTAAGGGGTACCGATTCTTGTTGGTTAGTTGTCAACCTCCCTGTAACCTACACGTAACACTTTTTCTTCATTAATTCTTCTGAGTGCCTCTCAGATTAGGCTATGTGCATGTGTAAGAGTTGTCGCCATACTTCCTAACGAATTAACACTGGGGCTTCCCAGGGTGAAAAGCTCGGCTTGGTAGATTTCCTCCGTCTAGCAGCTCTTGCAGTTGCATCGGAGGCTCATGTATCTCGGATAGAACTAGTTGGTAGGGCGTCATCTGTCACTGCTGCTGTTCCTGGAACTAGGTTCATCCTAAACTCCTCCAGTTGTTGTGGAGGTATTCTTGGCAAGTCTTCAGGAAAAGCTCCTGGGAATTCCTCCACCACGGGGTTGTCTTCTAGCTCCAGCTCCTTGGTCTCCTTATCGGCAACATAAGCTAGGAAGGCTATGCAGTCTACTCGGGGGCGCTGCTGTGTCTCTTCGACCAATGTGAGATGTCGCAGACCCACGGTCTTATGGGGCCTAGTACCCTTGCACCTATTGCAAGAAGGGTGTGTACTATAAGTGTTTCATCATTCGCAAGAGGGATGTGACTGATTTTCCTTATAACGAACGACTTCAGCTCTATACTTGGATATCGAATCCATGCTGACTACCATATCATGACTTCCCAAGTCAATGGTAATAGAAGGTTCCAGCCTTCTGAGTTTCCAAAATATAATCCTTAATCGCCTCGTCTGGTTAAACTAACCTTCTATATGTCAATTCTAAAGAATACGGGACGTCTATTCTACTCGAAACTAGGTCAAGTAGTTTCTTAAGTTCTAAGGATACAAGATTAAAGTTGGTGCCAGTTATTAATCAAAAATAGATGCATAAGGTTGGTTAATAGGGAACGTACCCATAACCGCATCTGGATCCCGGCGTGCTTCACGGGCTCCGATCGTGAAGACCCTTCCTCGCTTGATTCTTCCTAGGGAAATCTTTCCTAAAGTGCCCTACTTCACCACATCTGTAGAAACCTGGTACTCTACCATTATCCTTTCCGCTGGATCCTTCGCCCAACAGGCGTCCTTGCTGTGCCCTTCCTTTCCACACTTTCCACACTTAGGCCTTAGACATCGACCTTCATGGTAAGAATTGCATTCCTCGCATCTCGGCTTATTTCCTAAATAAACCTTACCACCGGCCTCTTTAGTGGCTCCATAAGCTTTCCTGCCATGGGGCGGGTTCACTTCCCTTCTTTTGTTTACTTTAGAGCTTCCATAGCTGACTTGGGTGCCTATCTTTAGGTTCGAAGACTTCCTTTTCTTATTGCCCGAAGACTCCACATGAGTCTCTTTCTTGTTTGTCTTAGTTTCTGAAAATTTTCCCGTACGTAGAGCTTCTTCAGTAAGTGTGACACTTAAATCGATAGCCTCTGTGATGGTTGGAGGCTTTGAGGTAGTAACCAGGCTCCTAATTTGAGGTGCAAGTCCCCAAATGAACCGCTCAATCCTCTTGAATTCCGGCTTGACTAAGTAGGGAACGACCCTAGACAAGTTGTGAAATCGCTGGACGTACTCAGAAATCTTCGGCCCGTCCATTTTCAAATTCCAGAACTCCACCTCAAGCTTCTGGATTTCAGCCCTAGAACAATATTTCTTCTCCATCATTTCCTTGAGCTCGTCCCAGCTCAGTGCATAAGCAGCATCTTCACCAAGGGTCTGAACCTGAAGGTTCCACCAAGAGAGTGCGCCATCCAAAAACAACCCTGAGATAAAGGTAACACTCCGCTGGGGCGAACAATTACTCATTCTTAGAACAGAGTCAGTCTTTTCTGCCCAACGAACAAATGCAACGGCACCTCCTGTGCCATCAAAGTTTAATAGCTTGCAGTCCAGGAACTGTTTATAAGTGCAGCCAGTTGGAGGGTTACTTCCAGAAGTGCCACCGCTGCGTTCAGAGCGGAGGGCTTCATGTCGTGCAATTGCCTGTGAGATGCGTTCTTGAAGCTCAGCTTCTGTCCTTGGTAACGCACTGGTGTCTGTGTCACGTCTGGGCGGCATTCTCTTCTGTCAAAGATGTGGGGTAGGTTAGACAACATTCCATAATTGTCTATGTGGTACATAGTACCCTAAGCAAACATGTAATCACCAAATATCACATGCATATATAATTAACAATGTATGAGTGAGGAAACAATTACTGAGCTTTCATATAGGCTTTGCAACTTGACTTATTATTTGTAATGGGAAAACAAAATGAACTCGAGATTACATCACCTCAGTCATACAAGTTTCATGATGTGAAAGTAGTAGTGATTTTCCTTCTACGTTAGTTTTCTTTGGTCTTTAGCTTCACAAGACGGGTACACTTTCCCAGAGATGGGGGTTGTTCATATAGAGGTGATAGAGAGTGTAACGTCACCGAATCTTTCCCGCGTGTTAGCCATCTTCACTTGCTTATATATCGGTTCCCAAACGACTCGTATACGGGTAGAAGTGTCAGACGCGAAGTAGGCAAAGACAGGTTTCCTACTTTATAAAGTGCTAAAGCAATGGTCTAGGTGTTGTTCTACCAGATGAAGGTGTGAACACCTATAGATTATTTTTTGGAGGGATGGTGATCATTAGCCTGACCCGCAGAGTCCACCAGGATTTCCATGCACTACAAGTCGTTATTACGTGGGCCCCCGTAATAATAAATTGTCTTGCACAGTTACCCCAATTTTCCCTCGTCTAAGCAGATGATCAACCAAGGAGGGGACACTACTGTCCTTATACCTCTGACATGGAAAGGACCATTGCAGTGGTCCACGCGCTAACCTTCGTTATTGTTACGCACGAACAGGCACGATGATTAAACGAAATAGGAATAAGGAGAATTCCTTGTAGTTGGAGGGGCACCTTTAAGATGAATACTTCATCTTCTTTGTGTGTCGTCAATCTTGTTACAAAAACCACAGGGACCTCGTCCTGCTGATAAGGTTGTTGTCCAAGGTTGCCACCTCTGCCTCGCCGTCACAACCGTAGTCAGGCACCTTCACAATCGAGAGGGAAGAACAGCCATCTCCTACGGAAACAAGCTCAGAATCTTGTTTGGTAATCACTCCAGCCATGAGCTTTGCAATGAACGCGAGGCCGATAGCTTCATCGTGCGAGTTAAGAACACTAATAGGATTCGGAGTCGAAGGTATCTTATTCACGTCAATAATTATTCCGTACACTTATTCGTATGTATAGATCAACAAACAAGTATGTTACTTAGCATAAACAGGAAAATAAATGCATCATATCACATATAACTCTCGTTTATCCTTTGGGGGGGGGGGGTCATTTTGTCTTTGGCAAGTCTATCCCACATAGACTATGCCTTAATTGGCACCTTAGTTTGGGGTATTCTCCTCCCTACTAATGTCCTTGCCTTGTCTTTTCTTTGAAAAATGTTTGACTCATGGATCTTGACGCTTACGTGAATGCAATGAAAACCTTTTTGGTAAAATGTTTTTCGTGAGAGAGTTCTAGTGATTGTAGTCTAGACTCGAGAAGGAATCCTAGTTCACTACAATCGAAGCTCTGATACCAAACTGTCACACCCTGACTTTTACGAAAGCGTATGATGTGTGACTTGTTTAATGCCACTGCATTCAATCATAATAAACAACTATATGATTAAAACGATGTTCATCCATTCATTAAGTAAAAGTATTACAAATAGCAGTTATTTAAGTCTCAAACAACACAACCTTCGACTAAGATACAATTCAACAAAAGTGGATGATATCTTAAACTTGGAATTTACTTCTAGAAACAACACCCGTGCCCAAGATCCAACTTGTTACCTGAAATACAAGTAATTTTGGAAAACATCAACAAAAGTTGAGCGAGTTCATGCGTTTTATGTGAGTACTGGCAAACTTGTAAACCTTTGAGAGACTCCTTTGAAAACAGGTATGAAAAGCATTTATGAACATATCAAATAAATGTTTTACAAGGACATTAAGGTATGTGATGACATAGGGAGCACTCGAAATGAGTAGACTTATACCCTTGTCGATTTCCCTCGACTATGTCGAATTCACCTTCGACTATGTCAATTCACCTTGACTGATGTCGATTCACCTCGACTGATGTCGATTCACCTCGACTGGGACACCGAAGCACTCAAGTGGTCCCAAGTACCATGAGTGGGGTTCGGCCGTACCCGTTAGATCTAACCTTCGTCCCTAATTAAGAGTTAATGGCATTTCAAATTTAGTCTATGCTCACATGATCTAATAGTTTATTTCATAGTCAAATCATAATGTTTAAACATTCGTAACATGTATTCCACCCCCGAGAGTTATAAAACCAAAAACAGTTAAGAGAAAAGGGGGATCATGAACTCACTGTTTTGCGTTCTTCAATCTGACGTAACTCGTGCTGCTACTAGTGTGCACGACTATCTACAATGTACTACGGTCTATTAGCCGAGCGGGTCGTGCCTTGACTTTGTACTAATTAGTGCCTTTGAGTTACGTATTTCTTATACTCGTGTATTTTGCCATGTATTTGAGTCGTATTCCGGAGTGTGTTTGTATGTACACAGATGCGTATTTCCATTGTGTTTATTAAGTATCCTTATACTTAATTTTGTAATAACTTCTCCGGAATATTATTTCTAATAAAAGTTCATATATATTTCCAAAATATATATTTTAAGGATTGCTACTTAGGAAAATTATTTATAATTTTTCCCTTGGCAAAAATATTTGTATTTTCATATAAGTTCCAAAAATAATATATTTTCAAGTCTAACTTGATAAATATATATAAACTTATTTTTATCCAAAAATAATGTATTTCAAGTTTTCTCAAGAAAATATATATTTTTCCGAAAAATAATATATCTTCTAAAAATTCCAACAAAATATACTTTTACTTCCAAAAATAATATATTTTCTCCTTGTCAAAAATATGATATAAATTTGCAATAATTGTAAAAATCATCCTTTTGTTCCTTTGATGTCCAAAATATTATTTACCAAAAATACACTTATGAGTAAGTTTTCCAGAATATTTTGTAAGTTACATTCTTTTGTTCGGTTTAAGTGTGTAACTTATATATTTATTCCTTGAGATTTTTGGTATTATTTTGGATTGTAATTTCTTGGTATATGTTAAGTTATATTATTTCAAATCCTAAAATAATATAACTAATACACAAAGTATACAAATAATCACACACCATGTGTCTTCTAAATATATACCTTTCAAATACATATTTAGTTATTTTTATTTACAAAAACCAACCTCCAATATTTGTATTTTTGTTACAAAAATTATGGCAAAGTTTATATTGAAAACCATAGTTAAAATACACTTGTAAACATTTGTTTGAAAATATTTTTCTAAGTGTTTATATTTTTAGAAAATTTTGCCATAGTTTCCCCTAAAAATGGAGGTGTCCATGCTATCAAAGCATATCATTTTCTCTTTTAAAATCATTACAATCAATCAACAATCAATCTATACTTACCAAGTGCAATTTACATAACAATCATGAACTTGAACTTTCATAAAAGCTTGTAGTAATTTGGTAGTGTGTTTAGTAGGTTTAGTTACCCTTTAAAATGTATTTACTTCTTCAAAAACTTCATTTTTAAAGAAGTTGGGTGTTTACAACTTCCAAACACATTTTCTAAAAATGCTTCTTTATGTAATCTTTTTGTTACACAAGTGTTCCTACACTTGTTTAACCATAAAAAAAAGCTTGATTTATGTAAGAACCATATTTATGTGAATCTTGTTATTTAACTTAGTTTCTTGAGAAATTTATTTTGGAAATCATCCACTTACAAGACTCGTATTTGTTTAAATCATCATCACATATGAAAACAAATTTCATCATTCAAGTTCATGTCTACACAAAGTATGATCATCTTGGTCTTTCACAAGATCAGCATCTTAACTTACTAGATCATGTGTTCAATCACAATCTAGTAGGTTTCATATGATGTCTAACATCATAAACACAAATCATCAATGTCACACCCCTTTCTAAGGTGGAAGCACGAGGTGTGATCATGAAAGGTTCTCATTGCATACGAAAGGTAAACATACTACATGCTCGTAAAAATAACTTCAAATACCCATTACATTACTGAAAATCATGGATTAAGTGTTTACATCACGAGACAGCATATTGTCTGAAAGTTTACAACTTTATTTAAAAGTAAACATAGACGACATCCAAGAGCAAGAGTATGACCACACACACATCCACTTTAGTTACCTGAAATACATGTGAGTTTTGGAAAAACGTCAACATAATGTTGGTGTGAATTCATGCAATTTTTGTATTTCACGCTAGTATACTTTGTATGAAAACGTGATATGTGTCTTGTAAAAATAAAGTATTCTTGTGTAAATAAAGTATTCTTGTATAAATACAGTATTCTTGTGGTATGAACCAAATAAAGTATTCTTGTGTACGAACCTCGTACAAATAAAGTATTCTTGTGTAAATAAAGTATTCTTGTATAAATAAAGTATTCTTGTGGTATGAACCAAATAAAGTATTCTTGTATAAATAAAGTATTCTTGTGGTATGAACCAAATAAAGTATTCTTGTGTACGAACCTCGTACAAATAAAGTATTCTTGTGTAAATAAAGTATTCTTGTATAAATAAAGTATTCTTATGGTATGAACCAAATAAAGTATTCTTATGTACGAACCTCGTACAAATAAAGTATTCTTGTGGTATGAACCATAAAGTATTCTTGTATGTATCAGGGTTGTTAATGGGTTGCAAGGCCATTAACATGTGACACGACATAGGAAGTCACCAAACCATAGGCATTTTTCTAGTTGTCGATTCACGACGGAGACACAAAAGCACTACTCGGTACTAGTTTTCACCAAGAGTGTGGCTGCCTGGTCACCCGTAAGATCTAACTTTTTGTTCTGCGGTCTAAGTATGTACACGATTAATGGTGCTTATGGTACCCTATTCGTGACACGATTTCTCGTATCATTCCTCAAAACACATCATACTTGGTACTAGTTATCACCAAGAGTGCTTCTCGTTTTTGTATCCATCATACCATAACTCAAGTATTTTCCCCAAATTTAAAAGTATGTAAAAGATTAAAAGTGGGGACTTTCTTGTCTGTAAAAATTTTGTAACATGTATTTCACCCCCGAAATTATAAAACTGAAAACAGTTAAAAGAAAAGGGGGAGCATGAACTCACAACTTTGCGTTCCTTGCGTCGTAAACTTCACCAGATTTTGCTTATCTAGCGTCGTGACCTAAACGTGTTTTATTAACGTTAGTCACTAGACTTGTATCGCACAAGTACAAGTCACTATCTTTTGTGTATGTATTCTTGTGTTAAAAATAATTTATATTTTTAACTATGTGTCTTACTTATATTATTTTCTCAAAAATAAATATAAGTATCTTGTATTTTTCACCCGAATTATGTATTTTGTCCAACACCTCATTTCATGTTCATAACTTGTCCAAGTTATTATTCTATCAAGTAATATATTTTCATAAATATATTCTCTTGTATTTGTCTAAGTATGTTGTATGTGTATTTTTGTCTTTTCACGCCTTAGGAGTATTTAGTGTATTTTCAAGTCCTAATACACTATTACATGTAATACATACTACATACACTTAGCACTAAATTTGGTGATCAATAAATATATATATTTTTCTCAAAAATATACATACTTAGTATCAATTTTATTCTTGAAGAAATCATCATTTCTTAACACAAAAATTAGGGAAACCTTGGTAAATATTCTTAGATACATTTTTAGGGAATAAGTTTCTCAAAAACTTATATTTTTCTAAGTGTCAACATTTATAAAAATTTTGACATAGTTTCCCCTAAAAATGGAGGTTTCCCATGTTTTCAAAACATGTGTTTATTTTCTTTTAAATCATCATCAAACATCAACAACTTATTCTACGCTTATCAAGTGCCAAAATCAAGTAAATCACACTACATCATGAACTTGAAGTTTTGTAAAAACTTGTAGTAACTTACCATGTTATTTAGTAGGTTTAGTTACTCTTAAGAACATGGTTGTTTGCTTGTAAATCTCATTCTTGGAGAATTTAGTCATTTACAACTTGTAGGATGATTTTTCTAAAAATACTTCTCTTGTATTTTCCTTGTTACAAACATGTTTCTATTCATGTTTAAACACTAAAAATATTATTAGTTTACTTAGAAACCATGACTTTGTAAGTCTTGTAAATTGTCACACCCCCAAAATCCACCATGCGGAGTATCACCGCTTGGAGGCGTGACATGACTAGGATCGAGCCACCAATCATATTGAACAACGAAATTAAGTAAGTAAAACCAACCACAATACAATTGGTGACCATAAGACAGTAACCAGTTTAAGTTAACAGCGGAAGCATAAAACGTAAGTTCAAAACATAAGTTTCATAGTTCATAAGTTTAAAGTCCAATACGTAAGTTTAATAAGTTCATAAGGATTAAATAATAAGCATGGGACATAACAGTCCGCATCCCACAACAACCTCCTCCTCGTGCAAGCTCCATAAGCATCTAGCGACCTGTAAGGCATGTAACAACGAGTCAACAACAAAGTTGAGTGAGTTCACGTTTGGTTGTTTAGTTTTAAGTTGTTTCTGAAAAACGTGGTTTGACTTTCGTTGGCTTATTTTCCGTGGGGGTTACCCCGTAGTTGAAAGTATGTTTAACTAGTTCCTTTTCATTACCCAAACCATATCCATAATCAGTGGGGGCTTCCCCATGTGAACCACTAGACGGTATGATATCGACTACTACGAACGATAGTTGTGCCCTACATCAGTGTCTATCATCACTGACAGTTTGCCATAGTCCATTAGTACACGCCCGTTAGGACGACACGGTGTGAGGTTTGTTAAACCTAATAGCGCTATTAACTAATGACCCGCTCGCCATCGGCCTCGGCGATTAAGTCGATATATAATGAGGGACTTAATGATAGAGTTTTGTCTAGTAAGTCTTAAGGGTGTTGTCCTACCCAAGGAGGACGAACGTACGTATTCTACCCAAGGCGAATACACAGGATTAATATTGGCATCCTACCCAAGGAGGATGGCCGTATATATCCTACCTAAGTAGGATATGTAGATTCCGTTTTAATTTCTTTAACCCATTCCCAAACCACCGGGAATCCCATGCCTTAGAAAGTGTGTGAACTCACCTTTGGTTGCTCGGTTTGACTCTCAAATATAGCTAACAGTCAAGGTCGGTCAATCACGTCCTAATACGATTACCAGTTAGTCATTTAGTGGTTTCAAATAGAGCACAAAGTTCCTACACGTATCTACTACATAACATGCATTCACTTTAATAGTTCACGCTCATATAAACATTCCACCTATAGCTACTCAAGAACAAGCATACGATATTGCACAATAATACTTTCATTGACATATAACATGTTAGATCATTCTCAGATAACATACTCGACATTTAGACACGCAAATTACTTCTTATGTCGTTTCAGCTTTAATATTCAAAACCAGGCTGTTTTCGGGCATTTTAATAAAATAGTTAGCTTATTCCAAAAATTCCCAAATTTTTACAGAATGTCTTAAACGATCCAAATATTATTGTGTAAAAATCTAGGGATCCAATTCATCACCAATATTTTATAAAAAATCATTTTCCGGACTGCACTCAGATTTATTTTTTTCTGACTGCAGTCCACGGAATAATTTATTTAAAATTATCGTAAATCCGATTTACGAAATTCCAGTGGGAGGATTACAAATACATCAGTGGTCATTTACAGTACAAGTTTCATGACCTAGTTCTACTCAGGTTTCAGGTTATGACTAAAAATATAACACCCATTTACTGCTGTAAAAACTCAGCTTTAGCTGTTGTTACAAATCGAACCTTTAAAAATAGCAAACGAAGTCCAAAAATTATGATTCTAGTGCCATTAGAACCGTATTTCATAATACATAAATCTAGACTTCAGAAAATACATTTTTCGTTTTATTAAGGTCCTGTTACAGCCAACTGAAGTTGGCCGTAATCACCAAACAGCCTTCTGTTTTCAGTTTTTAACATTCTAAAGCGCGATCGATTGATTCTGTTAACATGTTTAGCGATAAACAACGATACTTACAGCATATTATAAGTCCTTCATATCAGCACATAATCATCATACACCAAACAACATCATTCTAACATCATTTCTTCATGTATCATCTTGTTTAAGCTTATGTTCAAGTTTTAAGTGTAAGATCTTATGGTGTTCATATGTTTTCTTCACAATACATCTATTACCCACTAAAACAACATGTAAAATGCAAGGATCTAAGTTCTTACCACTAGCTCAAGGCTAGGGAAGTTCAAGTGAAGAAATGTGGTGGATAAAAGGAGATGAGAGAGGTCCTTGAGCTTCCGAACACACCGAGCTTCGTTGTTCACCTTCTTACACCTATGGGTGCTCTTGAAAAGCTTGAACTTGAAATGAAGATGGGTGGTGTGTGGGTGAAAGGGGTCGGCCGAACAAGAGAGAAGAAGGGAGAAGGGAGTTTGGTTGAAATGGGTGTTGAGAAGTGAGAGGATGATGAACCTAAGGTTATTACTTATACTCCTTAACATGTTAATACCTTATGTGTAATATGTTCCCATACTAGCAACAAAATTCAATTAAATAATGAAAGAAATCAAAGGAAGTCCTTCTTGTCTCCTAACCGGTTTGGGGGGGGGGGGTTGGTCTAGTTGGGTTTCAACTAATTTAGTTAGCTTATGTTTACAATCCAAGTATTCTAGTTAGGTATTAGTTACTAGATATTTATGTAGTGTGTGTTATGATATTCGGGGATCATAACTAATTCAGGAAAATAAGAACAGTGCTTCTAGCATTATTTTAGTGTTCCGGGTAAAGTCCGGTTGTTCGGTTGGGTGTTGTTCCGTTAAAGTGCTTAATTAATCCGTAACGTGTCCTATGTATATATTTTTGTAACATTTTCAATTTTCAACACTCAGAAAAGCACACAAGACTATTTAGTAACTTTTCTGTACACTACTAGTATGTTAACAAGCACATGTAAGTATAACACAGTAATCAGAAAGCAGTTAAGTGATTCCACACAGTCATCAAGCACTTTAATTATCATTAATAAATTGTACGGTTACATGAAGTTTTGAGGGTTGTCACATTCTCCCCCTGTTAAGAAAATTTCGCCCCGAAATTTAGAACGTGGTTACTAAGGAAGCTAGTTAAGTTGCGTTGGTTTCCTGTTTTTCCTGGGGCGTCACATCATCCCCCCGTTGGTTTGGAATTTCGTCCCAAAATTATGCAGTATCTTCAGTCTCAGTAGTGGTTGCATTTTTCTTAAACAACTGGGGGTACTTGGGTTTCATTTGGTCTTCTTGTTCCCAGGTATACTCCGGGCCACGACGGGAATCCCAACGGACTCGAACGAGAGATATCCTGGTGCGCTTGAGAATTTTAACATCTCGGTCCGTAATCTCTACTGGTTCTTCAACGAATCGCAGCTGGTCGTCGATAGTGAGCTCCTTGAGAGGAACTATGAGGGTCTCATCTGACAGACACTTCTTCAGATTCGACACATGGAATACGTTGTGAACTCTGCTGAGTTCTTCAGGTAGATTCAGCCTGTAAGCGACTTTGCCAATTTTCTCAATGATTTCGAATGGTCCGACATAGCGCGGATTGAGCTTGCCTCATTTGCCAAAACGAACCACACCTTTCCAAGGTGAGACTTTAAGTAGCACTCGATCCCCAACCTGGAACTCGAGTGGTTTCCTTCGCTTATCAGCATAGCTTTTCTGACGGTCACGAGCTGCCGCCATTCACTGTCGTATCTGAGCAATTCTCTCGGTTGTATCTACTACAAGTTCTGGGCCAGTGATTTGACTGTCGCCAACTTCTGCCCAACAAAGAGGTGATCGACACTTCCGTCCGTACAATGCCTCAAACGGAGCGGCCTGGATGCTGGTGTGGTAACTATTGTTATACGAAAACTCCACTAACGGGAGGTGTTTTTCCCAGCCATTACCAAAGTCGATTACACATGCCCTAAGCATATCTTCAAGGGTTTGGATGGTGCGTTCAGATTGCCCATCCGTCTGTGGATGATATACCGTGCTCATGTCTAGTCGAGAGCCAAAAGACTTGTGCATAGCTTGCCACAGTTCCGATGTAAAACGTGAGTCACGATCTGAAATGATGGAGGTTGGCACTCCGTGCCTTGATACTACTTCCTTTAGGTAGATGTCTGCTAGAGTAGAAAACTTATCCGTTTCCTTGATAGCCAGAAAATGTGCGGACTTGGTCAGTCGAACCACGATCACCCAAATGGTATCATTTCCGCGTTGAGATCTAGGCAGGCCGGTAACAAAATACATGGAAATTTGTTCCCATTTCCATTTCGGGATCTCTGGTTGTTGTAGTAGGCCTGATGGTTTCTGATATTCGGTCTTGACTCTCGCACAAGTCAAACATTTGCTAACGTAGGTTGCTATGTGGGCTTTCATACCCGGCCACCAGTATGTAGTCTTGAGATCATGGTATATCTTGTCTGAACCAGGATGTACTGAATAACGGGACTTGTGTGCTTCATCCATCACAAACTCGCGTAAGTTGCCATAAAGTGGAACCCAGATGCGCCCGTTAACATAGTAGGCGCCGTTTTCCTTTCGTTCTAGCCGCTGCCTCGATCCTCGTAAGGACTCAGCCCTGATGTTCTCTGATTTCAATGCTTCAACCTGAGCATCGCGAATCTGAGCGGGGAGGTTGGATTGGATGGTAAGCTGTAAAGCACGTACACGCTTTGGTATAGTATCCTTTCGACTGAGGGCGTCGGCCACAACATTGGCCTTGCCCGGATGGTACTTGATCGCACATTCGTAATCATTCAAGAGCTCGACCCATCGACGTTGTCGCATGTTTAACTCCTTTTGCTTAAAGATATGCTCGAGACTCCTGTGATCGGTGTAAATGGTGCACTTGGTACCGTACAGGTAATGTCTCAATATCTTAAGTGCGAAAACAACTGCTCCCAATTCCAAGTCGTGTGTAGTGTAGTTCCTTTCGTGAACCTTAAGTTGGCATGATGCGTAGGCAATGACCTTGTCACGTTGCATCAACACGCAACCAAGTCCTTGGATGGAAGCGTCGCAATAAACCACAAAATCATATGTGCCTTCAGGCAATGAGAGGATAGGCACGCTACAAAGTCTATCTTTTAAGTGCTGAAATGCGGACTCCTGTGCATCACCCCAATGATAGGTGACACCCTTCTAAGTCAGTGAAGTGAGAGGTTGCGCAATCTTTGAGAAATCCTTGATAAACCTTCTATAGTAGCCAGCCAAGCCCAAGAATTGGCGGATTTCTGTTGGTGTACGGGGTGCAGGCCAGTTCTTGATCGAATCAACCTTGGATGGATCAACATGAATCCCATCCTTGTTTACCACATGGCCTAGAAAGTGGACTTCGTGAAGCCAGAAGTCACATTTCGAAAACTTGGCATACAACTGCTCTTTTCGAAGAAGTTCCAGAATAAGCCTCAGATGTTGCTCGTGTTCCTCCTGACTCTTAGAATAGATCAGGATGTCGTCGATGAACACTATGAAAAACTTATCCAGGTAAGGCTTGCACATTCGGTTCATGAGATCCATGAAGACTGCAGGTGCATTCGTTAATCCGAAAGGCATAACTAGAAACTCGTAATGGCCGTAACGAGTTCTGAACGCTATTTTGGAGACGTCCTCCTCTCGGACTCTCAGCTGATGGTATCCCGACCTCAAATCAATTTTAGAGTAAAAGCTCGACCCTTGCAGCTGGTCGAACAAGTCGTCAATACGTGGAAGAGGATACCGATTCTTCACGGTCACCTTGTTAAGTTCGCGATAGTCAATACACATTCTGAAAGTACCGTCTTTCTTCTTTACGAATAACACTGGAGCTCCCCAAGGCGAAGAGCTAGGACGTATGAAACCCTTTTCCAAGAGTTCTTGTAGTTGTGTGGACAGTTCTTCAAGTTCTGATGGAGCTAGACGATAAGGTGCTCGAGCTATGGCGCTGCTCCAGGAGTTAGCTCGATTTGAAATTCAACTTGTCGATGAGGCGGAAGACCAGGCAATTCCTCAGGAAATACCTCAGGAAAGTCGCGTACAATAGGTATGTCTTCTATCTTTCTCTCTTCCGAGGATGTATCAGAAACGAGGGCTAGAATAGCAGTGTGGCCCTTTCGCAAACACTTCTGGGCCTTAAGGAAAGAGATGATGCCTACAACAGCACCACTCTTGTCGCCACGAATTACGAGGGGTTATTTACCAGAACGAGGGATACGGACGATTTTCTCCTTGCAAATAATCTCCGCTTGGTGGTGAGATAGCCAATCCATCCCAATAACGACGTCGAAACTACCAAGTGTGATAAGAATAAGATTGATAGAGAAAGTCTGACCAGCTAAGACGAGGTTACAACCTTTAACTGTGTGTGTGCCCTTAAGACTTTCACCATTAGCTAGTTCTACAACATGTTTGGTGTTTTAAGGGTAATGGGGTACGCTTAAGCACCTGACTAACTTTTAGGAACACAAATCTAACATCGGCACCTGAACCAACTAAAATTGAAACAAAGAAATTGTCTGGTAGGAACTTACCCGCCACAATGTTGGGGTTGTTTCTTTCTTCCTCTTGTCCATTCAGGAACTCATGCTTACCAGTCCTGCGGTTATCCTTATTATCTCCGGTATTGTTCCCGTTGCCCTGGTTGCTGCTGTTGTCACGATTCTGCCTCATCAGCGGACAGTTCCTCTTGAAGTGGTTTTCAACACCACATCGAAAACACCCCTTCTTGCTACCCTGCTGCTGCTGGTTCCGGTTTGCAGGATATGGGCTCCTGCAGTCTCTAGCCATATGTCCCAACTTCTTGCATCGATGACAACACGATCCCGCACATGACCCGCTGTGGTGCCTTTGGCACTTACGACATCTCGGTTTATTCCCTAGGTATCCCCCCTGATTTTGGTAGTTCAGCCCGAGTTTCCTGTGCGGTTCCCGTTGTATAGAGCTAGGAACCTCACCTTGGTGATCACCCCAAATATACTTGTTACTAATAAGAGCATTTGCATTGGAAGAGTTACGCTTGGGCAACTTGCCCTCTTCCACCGCCTGATCGGTGAGTTGGTGCGCCAAACGAACGACTTGCTGGATTGTGGGAAGGTTTGCCACACTTACAGACCCTTGGATTTCCGGGACTAAGCCTCTGAAGTATAGCTTGATTCGTCTAGATATGGGTTGTGACATGTTAGGACATAAGGCAGCCAAGTCGTTGGACCTCTTTGTGTACGCCTCAATCTCTGATCCTTCCATCTTCAAACCATAATACTCTATTTCTAGCATTATTTTAGTGTTCCGGGTAAAGTCCGGTTGTTCGGTTGGGTGTTGTTCCATTAAAGTGCTTAATTAATCCGTAACGTGTCCTATGTATATATTTTTGTAACATTTTCAATTTTCAACACTCAGAAAAGCACACAAGACTATTTAGTAACTTTTCTGTACACTACTAGCATGTTAACAAGCACATGTAAGTATAACACAGTAATCAGAAAGCAGTTAAGTGATTCCACACAGTCATCAAGCACTTTAATTATCATTAATAAATTGTACGGCTACATGAAGTTTTGAGGGTTGTCACATTCTCCCCCTGTTAAGAAAATTTCGTCCCGAAATTTAGCACGTAGTTACTGAGGAAGCTAGTTAAGTTGCGTTGGTTTCCTGTTTTTCCTGGGGCGTCACATAAATAATCTTGGTTTCTTGAGAAAATTATTTTTGTAATCACCCATTTACAAGAATTGTATTTTGTTTAAACCATCTTTACATAAGAAAACCCATTTCATTATTCAAGTTCATGAAGACATAAAGTATGAAGATCTTGGTCTTTCACAAGAGCACCACTTTAACTCACTAGATCATGTGTTTAATCACAATCTAGTAGGCTCCATATGATGTCTAACATCACCAACACTAATAATAAATCAACAAGAAGCAAATCAACATATTCAACATATATTCTTATGTATTTAAGCTTATGTGAAAGATTCATGTTCATATTCTTTAGTGTTCTTGTAATTTTCACCATAATATATCTTTTAACCAATCAATATATGAAGTAATAAGAGATTATGAGGGCTCACCACTAGCAACAAGGCTAGGGAAGATTACTAGAACTTGAAGATGACAAAATGGTTGGATAAAAGCAAATGAAGAAGGTCCTTCAAGTTCCAAGAGTTCCACACCTCCTAATCTTGCTTCTTGCACCTCAAAATGGTCTTGGATTGGTTGGTTGATAACCGAAAATGGTGGTGGTGTTGGGAGGGTGTTCGGCCGAAGGTTTTAAGAGGGAGAGAGTGAGAGTGTGGTGGTGAAGAAGATGAAGCACTTATGTCTTCTTATAGTACTTTCATGATATCTTTACAAGATCCTATCATATCTAAAGAAATCTAAATAAAACTTCCCCAATCTAGTAATATCTAATATGTATCAAGTAAGATCTTGTGGGGATTTTGGTGGGGTCACTATGACCGTTCACTTCATGGGGGGGGGGGGTAATGTGTAAATTCAAATTTACTAAATGTAAAATCAAGTTAGTTTTCAAGTGTCTAGTTTAGGGACTTGTTATGTTATTATGTTATAAGGGGTGTTATGGTGTTCGGGGACCATAACTAGCTCAGAAATATTAAAACAATGCTTCTAGTAATATTTTTATGTTCCGGGTAATGTCCGGTTGCTCGGTTAAATACCGGTTCGTTAAAGTGCTAAATTGCACCGTTTAGTGTCCTTTAAGTACCCTTTTTACTCCCAACACTTAGGAGGGTATTCTGGGTAATAAAACATGAATTCTGCATAATATTTATATGTTAAAAAGCTGGTTATAGCTGAATTCTGTAAAATTCTGCACTTAAAGTGCGTTTCGGGTGCTTTTTAGTGCGTATTCTAGCTTTCGGAAGGTCTATATGTTAACCCTTTGTCACGGCCCCCGACCCGGTTTGACCCGTTTCAGGAGCCACGGGACAGAAAATCCCGTGGTATTTATTTAATTGAGTTAACAGCGGAAGTTTTCTTCAGGATCCTTTTAAAACTGCAAATTTCCCGATTATTTTATTTCACAATTCGAGATAAAAATCCCAGTAATTTACAATCATATGATTTCACTGAGAAATCTTTATTTTTCAAAACATGTTTCTTTATTTTATACTGAGCCACTTCCTTAAGCTTGTAGTGCTTCGCGGCACTTTTCCTGGATCACAACAGATCACCTGAAACATGTTTGAAAAAGGTTTTGTCAGCGGGAAATACTGGTGAATCATTCCTTTTACAAAAACTTTGTTATAATTTACAGTATTAAGAGCGATTACAATGTTTCCATATATCAACCAACTACCCACAGTATTTGTCACTCGAACATCCATTGGTAACCTTAGAGTCCAATGGTGTCTGTGACTATGGTCATATCACCCCTTGGCTACCCCGTTGTCCAATGGTGAAGGTTATCAAGTAATGTATACAAAACCCCACATAGTGGCTATAATTTGGTGATTACAAAGACTTAATCCCTGTAATTATAACTTTGAAAACATTTAAGAATTTATAAAGTACTTTGATAAAAAGAGAATGACTCACATTGCAGATTTATATGAGCAGAGCTTAGCCTACTGATTAGCCTTTTAACCTAAATTTAATAACATGCACACGAACTCGGTTAGTAACTAATACAACATTTACGATAACTCACGAGATTAAAACCTTCACAACGAATGACAAAGTGCGATACGTAAACATCCATCGAATTAACGACGAATGACAAAGCATAAACCCTAATGTGGGCAGCACTTAAACATCCATTGGATAGTTTAATCGATCGGACATTGAATCGTAGCAGCGATCGAGTTAATACCCGGTATCGGAGCAGCGCCTTGCTAATTATATATGAAATTTCGACTTTAGAGTGATATACTTTCGTTTTTGAAAGTTTGTTTCGACACCAGAGAACAGTGCATGCAACAAGCTATTTATAGCTAATTTTTAGGGTTCACTCGGCCCGCGTAAACCACAACATAAACTTTACGCGGCCTGCGAGGCCGCCTAGTCTACGAATAGGCTTGATTGGTCATCAGTATGTTTGCCAGCTGGACACCACGTGGATCCGGAACACTTATCCGGTCAACACATGTTTCACGCGGCCCGCGTAAGACATATCTTGTCTTTTACGCGGCCCGCCTGAGACCCAGAATTTTGTTTTTCTTGATTTTTAATATGGTTTAGGGTTTCAGGGGTCCGGGTTTATAATTACGGGTATTTTTAGGACAATTTTGAGAGTCCTAACATCCTCCCCACCTTATTTAAAAAAAACGTCCTCGAGATTTACTGGAATAAGTGAGGATACTTTCGCTTCATCTCTGATTCCAGCTCCCAAGTGTATTCGGGTCCTCGTTTCGAATCCCACTTGACTTTGACCAGCACTAGTCGTTTGTGTTTGAGAAACTTGATCTTTCGGTCTTCTATTTGTAGTGGCTTCTCAACAAACTTTAACCTTTCGTTTACCTCTATATCTTGGAGAGGTACTACCAGAGATTCGTCTGATAGACATTTCTTGAGATTGGATACATGAAATACATCATGTACTCCAGCTAGTTCTTCTGGTAGTTGTAAGCGATAAGCAACTGGTCCTATACGTTGGATTACTGGAAATGGTCCTACGTACCTTGGACTCAGTTTTCCTTTCTTACCGAATCGAACTACTCCTTTCCAAGGAGAAACTTTCAAAAGTACTTTATCTCCGACTTGAAATTCCAGTGGCTTGCGTCGATTATCGGCATAACTCTTTTGACGATCTCGAGCAGTCTTTAGTCTTTCCTTGATTTGAGAAATTTTTTCGGTCGTCTCTTGCACTATTTCAGGACCTGACAATTGACTGTCTCCTATTTCTGCCCAACAAACTGGAGTTCTACACTTTCGTCCATACAGTGCTTCAAATGGGGTAGTTTCAATGCTTGAATGATAACTATTGTTATAGGAGAATTCAATCAAAGGTAAGTGGTCGTCCCAATTTCCACCAAAATCTATCACACATGCTCTGAGCATGTCTTCCAGAGTTTGGATTGTCCTTTCACTTTGTCCGTCTGTCTGAGGATGATATGCAGTGCTTAAATTTAGTCGAGTTCCCATCGCTTCTTGGAAACTAGTCCAAAAATGGGAAGTGAAACGACTATCCCTATCCGATACAATGGAGAGTGGAACTCCATGTAAAGATACTATTTCATCTACATACAACTTTGCCAAATTTTCCATGCTAAAGGTTTCTTTCAAAGGTAGAAAGTGAGCTGATTTGGTTAATCGATCTACAATTACCCAAATCGCATCATTACCTTTTCTAGTTTTAGGTAACTTAGTAATAAAATCCATTGTTATGAGTTACCATTTCCATACAGGCATCTCTAGTTGTTGTAGTAGACCTGAAGGTTTCTGGTGTTCTGCCTTAACTTGTGAACAAGTAAGACATTTAGAAACATATTGAGCTATGTCCTTTTTCATTCCTATCCACCAAAAGTTATTTCTTAAATCTTGGTACATTTTATTGTTTCCTGGATGCATAGTATATCTAGATTTATGAGCTTCATCTAGGATCTTATGCCTTAAATCTCCTTGCTTAGGTACCCAAATCCTTTTCTTATAGAATCTCCAAATTCCATCATTTCCTTGCTCTAATTCTTTTATTCGTCCTTTCATTCCTTCAGCATCATCCTTGATTGCTGTTTCCTGGACATTCTTTAGTTGTTCCATTAAATCTAACTGTAGATTTAATCTGAGAGCACGAACTCGCTTTTGCTTTTCATGATACTTACGACTTAAGGCATCTGCAACTACATTTGCCTTTCCTTCGTGATACTGAATATCACAGTCGTAGTCACTTAGGATTTCCATCCATCTCCTTTGCCTCATGTTCAATTCTTTTTGCTCAAATATGTACCTTAAACTTTTGTGATCCGTATAGACCGTAAATTTACTTCTGTATAGATAATGTCTCCAGATCTTAAGGGCAAAAATTACGGCTATCTTGGAAAAATCTTTGTTGCATAAGTAGATTTCCATCCATCTCGTGCTTTTTCAATTGCCTTGATGCATACGCAATTACCTTCTTGTGTTGCATAAGTACACATCCTAATCCTAGCTTTGAAGCATCACAGTAAACTTCAAAATCTTCAGTTCCTTCTGGCAAGGCTAGGATTGGAGCATTTGTTAATTTCTGCTTCAAGATCCTAAAGGCTTCTTCTTGTTTAGGTCCCCATTCAAACTTAACTGTTTTACAGGTTAGCTTAGTTAATGGTACAGCTATCTTGGAAAAATCTTTAATAAACCGTCTATAGTATCCAGCTAAACCTATAAAACTTCTAATTTCCATTGCGGATTGTGGAACCTTCCATTTGGTAATTGCCTCTATCTTAGCAGGATCTACATGAATGCCTTCGTGATTCACCATGTGACCTAGGAATTGCACTTCTTGTAGCCAAAATTCACACTTCGAGAATTTGGCGTAAAGCTTTTCTTTTCTTAACAAAGTTAAGAGTGCATGCAAGTGCTGACAATGTTCGTCCTGGTTTTTGGAATAAATAAGTATATCGTCGATGAAGACAATTACAAATTTATCCAAGTACGGTTTACAGATTCTATTCATCATGTCCATGAATGCTGCAGGTGCATTCGTTAATCCGAAAGGCATGACTGTAAACTCGTAATGACCATACCTAGATTAAAAGCAGTTTTAGGTATGTCTTCTTCTTGTATCTTCAACTGATGATACCCGGAACATAAATCTATCTTAGAAAAATATCTAGCTCCTTGAAGTTGATCGAATAGATCATCAATCCTAGGTAATGGGTATCGATTCTTAATTGTAACCTTATTCAATTCTCTATAATCAATACACATTCTCATCGAACCATCCTTCTTCTTTACAAACAACACTGGTGCTCCCCACGGGGATGAACTAGGTTGTATGAAACCTTTACTTAGTAATTCATCTAATTGCTTTTTCAGTTCTAACATTTTTGTGGGTGCTAACCGATAAGGTGCCTTGGCTATCGGTGTAGTTCCTGGAATTAGATGAATTCTAAATTCTACTTCCCTATCTGGTGGTAATCCCGGGAGTTCTTCTGGGAATATATCTGGGTATTCTGAGACTACAGGAATTTCCTTAAGTTCTTTACCCTTAGTACTAATGATTACTGAAATCATATATACTATTCCTTGCTTTCGTTTATAGTTAGCAACTTTCATTACTGATATGAACTTCATGGGTTTACATGGCTTATCTCCTGTAATCATAAATACTTCTCCGGTGGGTGAACGAATTTCTATGGAATTCTTATCACAAATGATTCGAGTATGGTTGGCTACTAACCAATCCATTCCTAACACAACATCGAACCCTGCTAAATTCATTGGTAATAGGTTTGCATGAAATTTATGGCCTGAAAGTTCTATATTTTCTTTTTGCAAAACCTTATCTATATTAATAGAATTTCCGTCTGCCGTTTCGACTGTAAAAACCTGCCTAAGGTTGGTTAAGGGTAAGTTAAGAGCTTGGCAGAATGAAGTATTTATAAAACTTTGGTTTGCACCAGAGTCAAATAATACTTTTGCATACACGTTGTGAACTAAGAACGTACCAGCTATCACATCTGGAATGAGTTCTGCTTCTTGAGTGGTTAGCTGGAATGCTCTGACATTCTTTTTAGTAGCTCCGTCGGCTGTCTTGGCTCTGTTGTCTGCTGGTTTGACCAATTTAGGACATTCTGTTTTAAAATGTCCCATTTCTCCACAGTTAAAGCAGATCCTTGTTTTCTTTCTACAGTCTTCTTCGCGATGTCCTATGAATTTGCAAAAGTTGTAGGTTACATTACATCTTCCATAATGTTTCTTTTTGCAATTCCTGCAGAACGGCGGAGTTGAAGATTGCCCTGTTCCTCTTTTCTTGAAGCTGCTATTATTACCCGTACGAATTCCTTGGGTAATTTTCTGAGCCAGTTCCTTTTTCCTGTTTTCATCTCTTGTGCATACTTGCTCGTCAGTTAGGGTGTTAGCTAATTCTACCGCATCGTCAATAGTACGAGGTCTCGCAGCTTTAACGATATTACGGATTTCGCTAATCAATCCCCAAATATAGCGAGAAATGAGTACCGGTTCTGGCAAAGCCAGTGTTGGTACTACTCTAGCATATTCAAAGAATGTCGAAGTATACCCTCGACAATCTACACCCATCATTCGATGATTTAGGAACTTATTCTCCATTTGATCTTTTTCATACTCGGGACAAAATTTTCTTTCTACAAGACTCTTAAATTCTTCCCAGTTCATGGAATAGGCCCTATTTCTTCCTTTGGCTTGAAGTACTGTATTCCACCATTCTAGCGCCCCTTCTTTGAAAAGATTAGACCCGTACATGACCTTATCGACCTTGGCACATTTACTTATTGTAATCACTGCCTCGGTTTTCTCTAACCAACGCAGTGCCGCAGTTGCTCCTTCATTGCCTGCAAATTTAGCGGGTTTACAAGCAAGAAATTCTTTGTAAGTGCAACCAGGTGTTGCAGCTTTCATTTTCTTAGGGAACGGAGCTTGCCGTGAATCATTATCGTGATTGGTATGATTACCGCCTCCGTTTACACTATTACTGAAGTTATCTTCAGAAATACGTTTGCTAGGAATGATTTGTTGAGGTTCAGCAGGTTTTTGGGCAGCAGCCAGTATTGCTGGAATAGCATTGGCTATTCCTTAAGCAACAATATTTTCTATATCCTGCCTAGTCATAAATTGATCCTCCGGATGTTGCTCAGATTGATTAACCTCATTAACTAGTTCATTATTAGCGTTTTCCATCTGATAATTAATATATAT
Organism: Helianthus tuberosus; assembly: GCA_030545235.1. Lineage (NCBI taxonomy): Eukaryota > Viridiplantae > Streptophyta > Magnoliopsida > Asterales > Asteraceae > Helianthus > Helianthus tuberosus. Next base: position 79,516,651 of record CM060441.1, on the reverse strand, counting down.
AATTTATTAGTATCAACTAAATAACAATTATACACAAAACAATCATACAAATTTCAAATACACACATATAGCCAAAACTATCGATTTCTCAATTCCCATTTATATATTTTATAGTATGCGTCAATACACACCATTATCTTACAAAGTTTTATTTGTAGTTATTTTACAAGATTATATTTTTCTATTTATTATACAACCACAGTTTCATAACCCCATTATCCCTTGTCAGTTGATATTTTAATAACGACGTTCCCTCTCGTCGTATTTCCAGGAGATCTGTTCTCCTACTTCCCTGATCCTATTTCCCGCATCTACCAGCTCCTCGCCAAAGTGGCGGAGTTCAGCTAAATTCTCATTGCTCATAGGTGGGTTAGGTATAGGTTCCGGGTCGAATTGAGGGAGAAAGGAATAAGGACTGTTGAGCAGGTTTTGGAATTGCCAATCATTGGTCCACCACTCGTCCATTCCTAGAGGTTGGGTGTGGATTATAGGTTCTGGGATTGTTGGTTCCAAGTTCATTGGTAATTGAGTTTCAGCAGGATAAGGGTAGAGATTATTATTAATAGGCCTGACGACATCACAGCTCTCCAATGCACGATCCAATTCCTCCTGAAATGGTAACTCCTCAATTTGTCTAGAGCTTTCCCCAATTTCCCTATTGGTTTGTCTAGAACCTTCCCCAAACTCCATTTCCATCTGCCTAGAATATTCCCTAAACTGTATTTCCATCTGCCTAGAACCTTCCCCGACTTCAATCCCCTTCCCTTTGTCTAAGGGATTTTCTATTTTGGGAATCTTCCTAGTGGCGGGTTTCCTTCTGCGCACACGCCTCCATCCCACGAATCTTCTCCTTTTCTTAGGCTTGGGTTTCTCTGGAGGTGAAGCGTTGAAATCCATAGGTTCTTCTATATCAGGTATATATCTATTAAAATCTCTGGAAACCTCTATTTTCACAGGATAGAGATTTAAATTCTGAAGGGCTTCAGCCAAGTCATTCATGCTATTTAGCATATACACAAAATACACAAAAATTTCTAAGTTAAAATTTTATAACAAAATTTCATAAATATCTTTAAATATTATTTCATACCGTGTGATTAATTTAACACAAAGACAACTAAAAATTAAAACACTCCAGGGTTTACTATAATTTATTTATTTTACTGAATCATATTTCTGGCTTGTAGGTGATAAGGTTGCTAAAACTTGAGTCAGAGTATTTAAAGATTTGCATTTACTGCTACAGTGGCTAGCATATAGAGATCTGCCCATTTTTCATCTAACTTGTCTTCCCATGGTGGGTTATTGCCTAGTTCTTGGGTTTTCTGATTAACTCTCTTTTCTTTTGGTTGTGATTTCTTTATTTTCTCCTGACTTTTCCTAATAATCAAACTTCTTTTATTAGGAGAAAGTGGTTCCTCATATTGTGCCTTTCGGACAAATATTCCTTCTTCAGGATTTGCATAATGTTTTGAGGAATTTGTTTGGGATTAACTTCCCTTCTCGTTTGATGACCTATCTAATTTAAGATAGATGTTTAAAAGCTTTTGCTTACCCATACTGTACACAAATATTCAAATAATAAAACATATAATCACAAAATAGCAATTAGTAAAAATTAAGTATTTTCTAAATAATTAATTGGCTTAAATCAGTGGCTCTGATACCACCTTTTTCTGTCACGGCCCCCGTCCTGGTTTGACCCGTTTCAGGAGCCGCGGGACAGAAAATCCCGTGGTATTTATTTAATTGAGTTAACAGCGGAAGTTTTCTTCAGGATCCTTTTAAAACTGCAAATTTCCCGATTATTTTATTTCACAATTCGAGATAAAAATCCCAGTAAATTACAATCATATGATTTCACTGAGAAATCTTTATTTTTCAAAACATGTTTCTTTATTTTATACTGAGCCACTTCCTTAAGCTTGTAGTGCTTCGCGGCACTTTTCCTGGATCACAACAGATCACCTGAAACATGTTTGAAAAAGGTTTTGTCAGCGGGAAATACTGGTGAATCATTCTTTTTACTAAAACGACGCGTTTGTTATAATTACAATATTAAGAGCGATTACAATGTTTCCATATATCAACCAACTACCCACAGTATTTGTCACTCGAACATCCATTGGTAACCTCAGAGTCCAATGGTGTCTGTGACTATGGTCATATCACCCCTTGGCTACCCCGTTGTCCAATGGTGAAGGTTATCAAGTAATGTATACAAAACCCCTCATACTGGCTGTAATTTGGTGATTACAAAGACTTAATCCCTGTAATTATAACTTTGAAAACATTTAAGAATTTATAAAGTACTTTGATAAAAAGAGAATGACTCACATTGCAGATTTATATGAGCAGAGCTTAGCCTACTGATTAGCCTTTTAACCTAAATTTAATAACATGCACACGAACCCGGTTAGTAACTAATACAGCATTTACGATAACTCACGAGATTAAAACCTTCACAACGAATGACAAAGTGCGATACGTAAACATCCATCGAATTAACGACGAATGACAAAGCATAAACCCTAATGTGGGCAGCACTTAAACATCCATTGGATAGTTTAATCGATCGGACATTGAATCGTAGCAGCGATCGAGTTAATACCCGGTATCGGAGCAGCGCCTTGCTAATTATATATGAAATTTCGACTTCAGAGTGATACACTTTCGTTTTTGAAAGTTTGTTTCGACACCAGAGAACAGTGCATGCAACAAGCTATTTATAGCTGATTTTTAGGGTTCACGCGGCCCGTGTAAACCACAACATAAACTTTACGCGGCCCGCGAGGCCGCCTAGTCTACGAATAGGCTTGATTGGTCATCAGTAAGTTTGCCAGCTGGACACCACGTGGATCCAGAACACTTATCCGGTCAACACATGTTTGACGCGGCCCGCGTAAGACATAGCTTGTCTTTTACGCGGCCCGCCTGAGACCCAGAATTTTGTTTTTCTTGATTTTTAATATGGTTTAGGGTTTCAGGGGTCCGGTTTATAATTACGGGTATTTTTAGGACAATTTTGAGAGTCCTTACACCCTTGTATGTACTCTTGGGTTTTATAGTATTCTTGACGTTGGACCTACACCTAGGCTCCAATTTTATTGTCTGACTGCTTTCTGCAGAATTGTTGACACAGTGTGTCCTACCAGTGAGTTTACTAGTATTTCTGACGCAACGCTATCATTAATGCATAAAGTAAATTTTTGTAGTATAAAACGTGCATGAATTCACTTGTATAGTATGTAATCAGACTATGTTGACATTTAAGCACATAATTGCAGTCATTAAATAATAATTAAAGTGTACGGAAATTACCGGTTTGGTGCCAGTTGTCACAGTCTCCCCCCGTTAAAAGAATTTCGTCCCGAAATTCAGGGTGAGCTTACTCTCGCAGGAGTTTTCTTGAACAGGTGGGGATACTTTTCTTTAAAATGGTCTTCACGTTCCCACGTGTACTCGGGTCCGTGCTTAGAGTTCCAACGTACTTTGACAAGTTTGACAGTGCTCCTCCTGGTCTTGTTGACTTTCCAGTCAGTAACCTCGACGGGTTGTTCTGTAAATCGGAGGGCGTCATCAATATGCACTTCATCCGCAGGGATGATCACGTCTTCTTGTGTTGGACTCTTCTTGTGGTTGGATACATGGAACGTATCATGTACTCCATTAAGTTCTTCCGGTAATTCCAACTTGTATGCCACGGTACCAATTCTCTCCAAGATCTTGAATGGTCCGATGTATCGTGGATTCAACTTTCCACGCTTACCAAATCTTACTACGCCCTTCCAAGGTGAGACCTTTAACAAAACTTTGTCTCCCACCTCGAATTCTAATGGTTTTCGTCTTTGATCAGCGTAGCTCTTTTGTCGATCTCGAGCCGCCTTAATGTGCTCTCGGATCTGCATGATCTTGTCGGTTATCTCTTGTACAAGTTCAGGACCAACCATACGTTTATTTCCAGCGTCTGCCGAACATAAAGGCGAGCGGCACTTGCGGCCATACAGAGCTTCGAACGGTGCGGCTTTTATACTTGTATGATAACTGTTATTGTAGGAAAACTCAACTAAAGGTAGATGAGTATCCCACATGCGCGAAGCATATGTTCTAATGTTTGTATGGTTCATTCGCTCTGGCCGTCTGTTTGCGGATGGAATGCCGTGCTTAGATCTAGCTAAGATCCAAAGGCTTTCTGAAAGGATTTCCAGATTCTTGAGACAAAGCGTCCATCTCTGTCTGAAATAATTGAGATAGGCACTCCATGACGTGCCACGATTTCTTTCAGGTATAGCTCAGCGAGCTTTTCAGTGCTATCTTTTTCTCGGATCGGTAGGAAGTGCGCAGACTTCGTTAATCGATCGACTATTACCCATATCATATCATGCCCTCTAGGGGTCTTGGGTAATTTTGTTATGAAGTCCATTGAGATTTTCTCCCACTTCCTGATGTGTGCAAAATGCAACATATAAATTACATCAATTGTGGCATAAAACTAACCCTTTTTTAGTACTAATGTTGGAAAAATGTGCTTTTGTCTTCCTTTTGTATTTTTAGGATTAAATGAGCTCAAATTAACAAAAGAAGCAAAAAGGCAGCTAAATCTAACATAAATATAAGAAAAGGAACAAACGTGGCATGCCCGACCTCCCCGAAAGCATCTTCCCAAGCAAAACAAGAGAACAGAAGGCTGAACACGCCCCGTGCTCAGTGAACACGGGGGCGTGCCCAAGTGTCAGCATAAAAGACAAAGCTGTAGAAGCTTCCATCGCCCACCACGGGGCCGTGCTCAGCGGACACGGGGCCGTGGTCAACTATAAGATTCGCAGAATCCAGACAAATCTTGATAGTACAGATATGCTTCTGCACACGGGGTCGTGGTCAACTAATGCAGACAAGAGCAATTAATGAAGACAGAGAAGGAGGATGGACACGGGGCCGTGCCCGAGCTACTGTTCAGGCTATAAATAGGGGTGCTTGGCTCGTTTGCAAACCATCCCTTGGCACACCACCTCTCTCACACTTCACCCACCACTCACCACCATCACAACACCATCATCCATTGTCCATCATAGAGTGTGTGAGTCGTCTCAGGATCCAAGATTGATCGTAAGAGTTCTTGACAATCAAAGGCCATGTTTGCCTAAGTCTCTTACATCACTTGGTGAAGACAAGTGTCTAGTGTAATACTTTTTATTTTTAATCTTTTCGCACTTTTTACTTGGTTATATATTAATGACTTTAATAACTAGTTTCTTATGTTGAAGGTGATTCTTCCTTATCGTTTGTCCGTGGTGTCTTGGCATTATTTTACTGTCTATATAAAATAAAATATTTTCACCATTCATATCTCCACGGTCTATATGGAGGTATGTTGGCTACCTGGTCTGGGGTTAAGGGAACGGTTTGGTAAGAGTCTTGCCTTGTTCAATGTATAGATCCTGCAAGGACCTGGGTCAAATTTAGTAGGACCTCCTTCAATACCCACCGGTATTGGATGGCGGGGGTCCAAACTCTTTGATCCCCTCATATGTAAGCTACTATTAATACTTTAACCCGGCTACTTAGGACTGTATCCATGCTGACTCAGACTACTTAGCCGAGGGTAACGTCACCTTCAAAAGAGGGGCCTACCATAATATGCATTAATAACTTAATTAATTATCTTTCAATAATCCGACCCTTTAGGATTGTATCCTTGCTGACTCAAACTACTGGGTTGAGGGTAACGTCACCTTCAAAAGAGGGGCCTACTACAATAACTAAGATAATCTCTTAAATAGTGCAAAAGTGCGGAAATAATCAAAGGTTACACTAAACACGAGTCAGAGCCAAGTGATTCATCTTGTCTATCTGTTTTTTCTTTTATTTTTATTTTTCAGCATTTTAGTTAGTTTTTATTTTTCTTGTTTAAAAACCTTTTTTTTCAACTTTTGATTTGATTAGACGTTGAGGATAAACCGGTACTAAAAGCTCTTGTGTCCTTGGATGACCTCGATATCTTGCCAACACTATACTACGCTCACGATGGGTGCACTTGCCCATATGTGTGTTTGGTGTTAGTAAAATATCGTGTTTTATAAATTTAAAACTTGACTAATGTAAAACTTGACTAATGTGTAAAAAGAGCTTAAAATATACTTAAATTTATATACCACGACACACGCATCAAGTTCTTGGCGCCGTTGCCGGGGACACAAGGATTTTAAGAAAGCTTAAAATCGACGGCCTAATCATGTTTTTCAAAACCTTTTTAAAACGCGCGCACATTTTTCTGCATTTTATTTTAGTTTTGCATTTACAGTAGGTTGAACACGGGCCGTGCTCGCTGAACACGGGGCCGTACTCGCTGAACACGGGGCCGTGCTGCATATTCTTCATAAAACACCCAGTAACAGAAGCTGAACATGGGGTCGTGCTCACTGAACACGCCCCCATGCTCAACGAAATCAGTAACTTTAATTAAAACGCCCAGATACAGATTCTGTACACGGGGCCGTGTCCACTGAACACGGGGCCGTGTCCAGCCTCTGTTTCCGTTTTTATTTTTGTTTTCTGATCTCGAGACTTGGTTGTGGTCTACTGAGTGATTCTTCTGGATCAATACTCAGGAGGTTACAACTACACCTATGAGGAGGATGATTATAGGAGTAACTATTGCACTAATTGTGGTGACCTGCACTCGGTTCAATATGGTAACTTATATCAACCGTCCACTTCATACACCTACTATGAGGAGCCCAGGTACGAGCCATCAACTTCATACACATCCTATGAAGACCAAAGGTATGAACCCTCTCCTTCATACTCATATTTTGATGAACCAAGGTATGAGCCTTCTTACTCATGCTTTGAGGAACCAAGATATGAGCCACCACCTTCGTATACTTATTATGAGGAACCATGGCGTGAACAACCCACCTCATATGAGTATTATGAAGAACAAAATTACGACCCTTATCCATCATATACTTACAATGAAGAACAATGGTGTGAACCATCTACTTCATATGGGTATTATGAGGAACAAAGGATCGAACAACCGGATTCAAGCTTTGAAAATCCAGATCCTTTTTCTATAACCGAAGTGACCGATAGGATATTAGAACACCTTAAAGTTATTGAGCGCTATATAAAAGAATCTCGCGTAAGGGAAGAGGAGTCCTGCGCAAGAGAAAAATTAATTAAAGAAGAGATAACTGAAAGTGTAAAAATGGAAGAACAAACAAGTGAAAAACCGACACATGAGTTAAACAACGAAAAAGGTGAGTCTGTTAACGTTAAAATACAAGAAGAGTCTAATTTTGAAGAAATTAATCTCTTGTCACCTTCTTTTGAAAATCATTGTTTAGTTCCAACTCATGCTAAGTTTTTAAAAGAATTAAACACTAACACTAAAATTGACGAAATGGTAAGCGTTAAGTTAACTAATGATCAAACCTCGCTAATAAAAGAAGACCCATTTGAAATCAACATTACACCGGTTCCATGTTTTTTTCAAAATTCATTTATTAGTAATGTCACAATTGATAAAGATCTTTGCGTTAACATAATGACCAATTACATTTTCGAAAAATTAAGTATTAGTGATTTTTCTCCACTTCAAATACCCCTTTTTCTATCTAATCGGAGAATAATAAAATCAATCGGTGTAGTTGAGGATGTCTTGGTTCAAACAAATCAAATGGTAATCCCAATCGACTTTGTCATCCTTGATGACGCTCCTCTTGTGTTGGGCCGACCCTTTGTAAAAACTCACGAAGCTTTGAAAAACCGGAAGCTCAACAATCTACCTCTTCAATTAGGGGCATTTAAAAAGAGTGTCGATCTTGAGCGGTCAAAGAAATATCCATTCGGCAATAATGCCCCCCTAATTGAAGATGAAGATAAACCACCCGATACAAGTGAAAAGTTTGACCACTTTGTTGAAGAAGAGGTCGCCATAGAACAAACTTTTAAAGTTCTTGTTCAAAATGAGCAACCAAATAAGGAGTCTCCTAAAGACCCACCTCTTGAGCTCAAAGAACTTCCAGAAGGTTTGGAATATGCTTTTCTAGACAAAGATGGTAAATCACCTGTAATTATTTCATCTAAGTTAGATAGTTTAGAAAAAGAAAAATTAATTAACCTTTTGAAAAAACACAAAAATGCGATTGCTTGGAAGCTTGTAGATATTAAAGGAATAAGTCCTTCCATGTGTACGCACAAAATTTTAATGAATGATGACTACAAATCGGTAATACAACCACAACGTCGAGTAAATCCAAATGTTCAAGAAGTGGTTAAAAACGAAGTCATCAAATTACTTGACGCCGGACTTATTTATCCTATCTCCGATAGTCCTTGGGTAAGTCCCGTCCAAGTTGTTCCAAAGAAAGGAGGTATGACAGTAATAACTAATGAAAAGAATGAATTAATACCAACGAGAACCGTCACAGGATGGAGAGTATGTATAGATTATAGACGATTAAATGAAGCAACAAGGAAAGATCACTTTCCTTTGCCCTTCATTGATCAAATGTTAGAGAGATTATCCGGTCATAAATTTTACTGTTTCTTGGATGGTTTTTCAGGTTACTTTCAAATCCCGATAGCACCCGAAGACCAAGAAAAGACAACTTTCACATGTCCCTATGGAACTTTTGCTTATCGATGCATGCCATTTGGTCTATGTAATGCCCCCGCAACATTCCAACGTTGCATGGTAGCTATCTTCCATGACATGATAGAAAAGACAATGGAAGTCTTTATGGACGACTTTTCTATCTTTGGGGATTCATACGACCAATGCCTCGATAACCTTGAACGAATGCTATCCCGATGTGAGGAAACTAACCTCGCCCTTAACTGGGAAAAATGCCATTTCATGGTAACTGAGGGAATAGTACTCGGTCAAAAAATCTCAAGCGAAGGAATGGAAGTTGATCGAGCTAAAATAGACACTATTTCTCAATTACCACCTCCATCCTCCATTAGAGCTATCAGAAGTTTCCTAGGGAATGCCGGATTTTATAGGCGGTTTATCAAAGACTTTTTCTAAAATTTCAAGGCCTCTAGCAAAATTACTTGAAAAAGATGACCCTTTCATCTTTGACAAGGATTGCAATCAAGCATTTCTAACCCTAAAGGAAATGCTAGTCAATGCACCTATCATGATAGCGCCTGATTGGAAATTCCCTTTCGAAATCATGTGTGATGCTAGTGACTTTGCAGTTGGAGCTGTCTTGGGACAAAGAAAAGAAAAGCATTTTCACCCAATTTATTATGCTAGTAAAACACTTAACGATGCGCAAGAAAATTACACAACAACTGAAAAAGAATTACTAGCTGTGGTATTTGCTTTTGATAAATTTCGTTCCTATCTTGTTCTTTCTAAAACTATAGTCTATATAGATCAGGTAGCCATTCGATATCTCTTCAAAAAGCAGGACGCAAAACCACGTTTGATTCGGTGCATTTTACTCCTCCAAGAATTTGATATTGAAATCAAAGACAAAAGAGGAGCTGAAAACACCGCAGCAGATCATCTTTCACGCTTAGAAGACCCAGATTTGGAGGCAACCAGGGACGAGCAAACCAACGAAAAATTTCCAACAGAGTCCCTAGAAATGGTGGAATACAAAGAAGAACCATGGTACGCCGAGTATGCTAACCATTTACAAAGACGCTCAAAGTCTTGTCAAGACATGTGATGCTTTCCAAAGAACAGGTAATATTTCTTCCAAAAACGAAATGCCACAAAATGGCATTCTTGTTTGTGAAATTTTTTATGTGTGGGGACTCGACTTTATGGGACCTTTCCCACCGTCAAAAGGAAACAAATATATACTTGTGGCAGTAGATTACTTGTCTAAATGGGCCGAGGCCGAGGCACTTCCAACAAATGATGGAAGAGTCGTGGTAAGATTTCTGAAAAAATTATTCTCTCATTTTGGAACACCTAAAGCATTAATAAGTGATAGAGGTACCCATTTTTGCAACCATCAACTTGAATTTTTTTTTAACAAGATATGGGGTCTATCACCGGGTCTCAACAGCATATCACCCTCAAACAAACGGACAAGCCGAAGTGACTAATAGAGGTTTAAAATGAATACTCGAAAAAACCGTAGGGCTAAATAGAAAAGAATGGGCAGATAAATTAGATGATGCTTTATGGGCTTTTCGAACTGCTTATAAAACAACAATAGGTACAACCCCATATAAGCTAGTCTATGGGAAAAGCTATCATTTGCCAGTAGAAATTGCACACAAAGCCTACTGGGCAATTAAAAGTGTAAACTTAGATTTAGAATTTGCCGGTAGAAATCGATTTTGTCAATTAAATGAGTTAGACGAACTTAGGAATTATGCATACTCAAACTCAGAAATTTATAAGGAAAGAATGAAAAACTTGCATGACAAACATATTAAACCTAATGAATTTCGAGTAGGAGATCAAGTTCTTTTGTTTAATTCACGACTTCGACTATTTCCTTGTAAATTAAAGTCTAGGTGGTCAGGAGCTTTTTCCATCACCCATATTTTCCCACACGGTGCAGTAGAAATTAAATCTCGGAATGGAATTCCATTCAAATTCAATGGCCAACGGCTAAAACTATATCAAGGATTTATTGAGGATGAAGAGGAACAAATCTCACTTCAAACGGTCGAAGAATAAAAGCATCAACATCATACCTGGTAAGTTACGAATCAACGGGATGACATCTTAATCGGTAAGTCTTCTAACCAAGTTTTTGGGAAACAAGGGGCACTCACACGAGCACAAAAAAAAAACTTTCGCTCGGCACGAGGCCGTGTCCGCGCGACCGTCGGGATAAAACCCCTTTCTCATAACAGTTACTTCATTCCTCACGCCCCGTTTCCCCGATAACGCTCTGGTTCAAGGCGATTTTCCGCAAATTTTCGACGTCTCCTCGAATTCTAACAACATCAAGGTATGATTCTATCACTATTATTAGTTAGATTAAGCATTTTGTCACACCCCCAAATTCCACCTGCGGAGTACCGTCCGCTTGAGGGCGTGACCGACCAGGATCCAGCCACCAATTATACTGAATAATTGAATTAATAACCAAAGTAATACTTACTAACCATACGATTAGCAAATATCAAGTTCAGAGTTTAAAGTTTTAAGTTCAAATAGTAGTAAGTAGCGGAAGCATAAGTAAAACAGTCTTAAACATGGTTCATAGTTCATGTTTATTTAACACCCAACACAGGGGTAGACGAACACTACACATCCCCCAAGCAGCAGCTCCTCAGTCACTGGTTACCTGCAAAGCATGCAGTAAGGGGTCAACAATAATGCTGAGTGAGTTCACTAGTTGTCCAGTTTTAATTACCAAAAACTTGTTTCACCAGTTAATTTATCCGTTTATACATGCCATGGAGAGCTACCCCAAAAGTTAGCGACTAAACTGTTTTTCCAATACCGAACACTAGGTGACCGTTGCGTATCCGCAGAGTGCCCCGATGTCAATGTTCTATCATCATTGACGGATGCCTGAGTACATTAGTTCACGACCGATCCCATACCTTGGCACGGTGTGAGGTTGGTAAGACCTAAATAGCGCTATCAACTAATAACCCGTTCGCCTGGCCCCGGCGACTAATCGGTATTATGTAGTAGGGACTTTAAGTGATAGAGTTTCGTTTAGTGCCGTTTGTTGCAATCCGTATAAACAGTAATTAACTAAAAGGTTCCCAATAACAAGGGAAGAAAAGTAAGTTGTATCCCTCATAAGGGGATAGTGTTGTTTTTAGTTCCGTTTCCCAAACCACCGGGAATACATGCTTTAGGTTGTGAACTCACCTTGGGTTGCTCGGTAGATTAATTACCCGGTCGATCACGTTGGTCACCACGTCCTAGCATGGTTACCGAATATAGGTCAAGTTGGGGGTACAAGTAAACACGTATAATCTACACATAACTAACACATAGCATGCACCACATATAATTACCCAATAAGTCATTGGGCCCGTCTAAGTTCTTTAACAGCAACAGTTAACAGTTAACACGTAGCCCACCTAAACAGTAACCAGCATGTACAGTTAATACACTTGGGCCCAATAACTAACAGTTGCGAGTCGCAACCGGATGTTTCGACTTGTCATGCTCTGGTTGCGAGTCGCAACCGGATGTTTCGACTCGTCATGCTCTGGTTGCGAGTCGTAACCGGATGTTTCGACTTGTCATGCTCTGGTTGCGAGTCGTAACCGGATGTTTCGACTTGTCATGCTCTGGTTGCGAGTCGTAACCGGATGTTTCGACTTGTCATGATTCGGTTGCGAGTCGTAACCGGGGGTTTCGAGTCGCAACCTTGGATACGTGCACAAGAATCCTTCTAGAACCTGGCGGATGTACTAACCAATACAATTCTGTTTTCATGAAATTTTGTACTAACCAATAGAATTTCTTAAACATGTTTTATTGTCTAATTCATAACAAAATCAGATCAAAACAAGCATATTTGAATATTCATATCACCTTCAAACTTGTTCTTCATATGTTCATCATATATTCATGCATATTCAACATATAATCATCATATCCTCATCCTACATAACTTTGTATTTTTCGGGCAAAAATCATAGCACATAGACTAGGTACCAAAGCAACATTTCCCTTCATTTTTCTAGCATGAATCACTTGTTCAAAGCACACTAGCTTGCTCATATCTTTTAGTTATTTCAAGTCATTCATTTGGCTCATAAGCAACACACATTGTTCATTTGCATTTGATAACAATTCTATTACCTAACAAGCACATAATCAATCAAACATCCAACTAATCAAATAGTTTGTGCATCATGAACCATCATTTTAAGTCAAATAACTATAATACACTAACCGGTTGGATGGAGGGGTACAAGAAATTGATGAACCAAGTTCCGAGTGATGATCTCGAGCTAATCCGCGATGATCCGAGTCCCTTTTTGTTGTCGCCGGTTCGATCCGAGAGAGGGAGAGGAGAGGAGGAGAGGGTGATGTTAGAACCTTAGGGTTTTGGGGTTTTTAGAGAGAGAGAGGGAGAGTGTGTGAGATGAGGGAGTGTGAGAGTGATGTTGCAAAATGGTGAAAGTTGTGAGGGTTGGCCGGTTATATCTCGAGTGGGTTAGGGGCTTCCGGGTGGGCTTCTAGGTTGCATGGCCCAACCGGCCCGAGTGTTTACTGTTCACTCGAGACCGAGGGTGGTCTCGAGTCGGGTCCTTTGGGTCTCGGCCCACTCATATAACACACATACATATATATAATATACACACATTCATCACACTTAGCACAAGGATCACATAAAATCATCGAGATAACACGCACTAACATTTAATAACGTATATCCACATAATGTTAATACAAGATATTTGCTCGGGAAAACCTAGAGTGTCACACATTTGCATGTAGTTAAAACTTCAAAATTTTGGGGAAAAATCTAGGGTTCTTGCACTTCATCCGGATCGAACCTCAAATTTTTGCTTAAATCTGTTAGCATTAGTTTAGAGTAGTGTTATAGGAAGTAAATTCACTTGTATTGTTCAAAGATTCGCCCGATTTCTCACAAAAACTTCAAACCCTTGTTTTTGAACCGAAAAAGATAAAATTGAATGGGTAAACGGTTTGCTTTGGGAAAAACGGCACTTGGGGTTTCATTTTCGGGGGAAACCGTACCTAGTGAACCAAAAATTTTCAAGTTTTCGAAACCGGGTAGAAAAATGAAATTTTTGAGTAACAGATGCCTGGACACGGGGTCATGTCCGCTGAACATGGGGTCGTGTCCAGCTCGCTGTTTGCAGTTTTGTCCGAAAACTCCACTGTTTCATGCTAACTTTTGGTGTATTCTTTCAGATGTCAAGGAAATTCACAAGGTTCAACGCAAATGAGCTCGATGCTAGGGCTAGATATGAAGTACTTCAAACAAGACCGGAAGAATACCCAAGACAAGCATGCATGGATTTGTTAGCATTGGTGAACCAACTTGACCACTTCAACAACCTAGTCACCGGACCACTAAGAGTCACCCTGACCACTCGACGTCACTCAGTCCATGAGTACACTATGGAATTCTATAGCACCTTCACGTTCAATTCAAGGTGCGACCCATTTGACAATGATGGGGTAGCATTCCGATGTGGTGGAACCAGGTACTCGATTTCAATGGCACAATTTGGGTCGATAATTAGGTTGTATGCGGAGGAAGATTCGGGTAATGAAGAAAACACTGGAGGGGTGCGAGAGTTGGATGAGAACGAACGCCAAGCCGCATGGGCTCAGATTGGTGAAGGGCACTACAACCCGAGCAGCACTAAGAGCACTAAGCTGAGGGACCCGCTTTACCGTTAGATTCATAGAGTCCTCGCTTACTCTCTTAGCCAAAGGCATGATAGCAGTGGCGTTGTGGGGTTGAGAGATTTGGTGGTCCTCCATTGCATTCATACCCGCAGACACCTAGATGTTCCGTACCTCCTGCTCCGTAACATGCATCTGAACCGACTTGCTACTTCACCAACTCCTATCTTCTTCGGGGGTGGATATACCGTCTCTTCAAGCACTTCACGAACATACCTAGATCCTTCGAAAGGAGTCCATGGTCGGGAAGAGTGGATGTACACATCTGCCGCTCCATGAACTTAATTTATGAGGCTGAAGACGGGTCGGTTAGCTTCCAAAGGATGTAGGGGCATGCATGGAACCCGCAAGAGGCACTCGTCCTTCACGCTCCACAACATCATCAGTACCAGTACCAGCCCCATGGTGATCCAGGCCAATCCTCCTCACAAGGAGGTGGTTTTCCTAACTTCCAAAGTTTACATGATTTATTGCAGGAAAACCTCGTGTGCACCAGGAACACCTATAACATGGCGAGCAACACGTACAACCGGGTTGGAGCAATCGAGAGAAACATATCCGATATCCAAGATGAAATTGGAAATATCCGAGAGTACATTGCGGGGCACGGTGGAGGAGATGATGATGATGAGGACGAGGACATGGACTAGGCGGGAGAAGCGGAGGCAGAAGCGACTGTTTGGTGATCCCTCAGGTTAACCCCCTTTTATCTTGAACAATTTCCGACCTGCGTGCCGTGTGTTGAACAATTTACTTTCCTTTAACTCTTTTTATTTTCTGCATTTGTTTTTCTTTCTAACTTTGTGATGTGGATGTTGAACGTTGGTAATTTAGGATGTTTGCTATGTTTTGGTGTAGTGTTTATTGCTAAAACAGGTGCATAAGAGGCTTAGAGCACTAAACATTAGTGTTACTAAAACCGGGACAGGAAAACTAGATCCAGAAACCTGTTTTTTTTCACCTTTGCAGATTGTCTACACGCAGCCGACACGCCCCCGTGCCCACTCCCCCAGACCTGCTGTTTGTCTAAATCTGCAGACTTTTGCCAGACACGGGGTCGTGCCCAGTGGACACACCCCCGTGTCCACCTTCTGTAAGTTTTCGTTACTGGCATCTGAACACGGGGTCGTGTCCAACGAACACGGGGCCGTGTCCAGATGCCCAGTAACATAAAATTTTGCTTTTTCACAACTTTTACACATTCAATCAACCTAAAAACTTATTTTTGGGACACATTGAGGACAATGTGTAATTTAAGTGTGGGGGGGATGCTGAAACGTTGAATCTTGCAAGTCCTAATTACAAGCCTTACACAAAACTCTATTGGAACCGCTAATCACCCCAAATTTTTTTCAAAAATTTTCATTTTCTTTACTTGTCTAGGTTTAACTTGGGAATTTCAAATTCTAAAAAGGTTATATTTTTACAAATTTACAACCGATAACGTCGTGATAAAAAAGAACCAACATAAGAAAATTATGAAAAGGCATGACAAGTTTAGTTAAAATTTAATTATATATACTTGATCACATAAAAACCCATTCCCACAAAAGTGAGTTTTGAGCCTTTATTGAGCATACAAATACATATCTTTAAACTAAATGCGCATTTTTCGTTTCTTGTGTGAATAACCGCTTGGTTCTTACAACTCTAGAACTTGCCACGACGATACATTCCCGGTCCTTACCATCTTAAACCCGAGTAAGTAAATGATGGAGGCATTAGGACCTACCCAAAATCCCCCTAGTTAACCCCTTTGAGCCTAAACATTTTCATTTCTTAACCCAAACCAAACACCCTTTCACCTACCAAAACCTTTTTTTATTTTTAACCCTTTGTTTTAGTAACAAGCTCGGTTTTTCGTATGACTTAAAAAAAATGTTGATGATGAAGCAAAAGAAATAAACAAGCAAGTTCATTAAAAATAACTTTGTTTGAATCATGGCTTCATCAAAATAAAAATTGCAAAAATAAAAAGTCTTGCGAAAACCGACGCTTTTTACGCTTTTCGCCCTTTTTCCACTAACCACTAACCCCACCACCTACCTTTAACCCAAGCCTAACCCTTCACCCAAAAGTCCTCTTGATATTTACAAAGGTATATAGTTAAAAAGGAGGAGGATTGATTGCTTGGCAAGCCTATGGTAGGAGTAAGTTCCATGCCGCTCTCGAGTGATTCGCTAAAATACATCTTCGGCCGAGTGTTGAGTGATCCCCCGTGAGGTATGTGAACTTGTATATAAATAGAATTTTAAAGAGGCATGTTATGCCCTAATAAGTAATTTATCTTATGAAAAATTTTAAATAAATCGTGACGAATAGGATTGTAAAAAAATAAAAATAAAACTTAATAAAGAATCTTGGAAATCCCGACACTCTATGGCAACCCCAAAAACCTTCTCTTCTACCCATTCCATTTGGGAGTGTATAGCCACATTATAAAGAGTTTTGCTTGAGGACAAGCAAAGATTCAAGTGTGGGGGTATTTGATGTGTGCAAAATGCAACATATAAATTACATCAATTGTGGCATAAAACTAACCCTTTTTTAGTACTAATGTTGGAAAAAGTGTGCTTTTGTCTTCCTTTTGTATTTTCAGGATTAAATGAGCTCAAATTAACAAAAGAAGCAAAAAAGGCAGCTAAATCTAACATAAATACAAGAAAAGGAACAAACGTGGCATGCCCGACCTCCCCGAAAGCATCTTCCCAAGCAAAACAAGAGAACAGAAGGCTGAACACGCCCCATGCTCAGTGAACACGGGGGCGTGCCCAAGTGTCAGCATAAAAGACAAAGCTGTAGAAGCTTCCATCGCCCACCACGGGGCCGTGCTCAGCGGACACGGGGCCGTGGTCAACTATAAGATTCGCATAATCCAGGCAAATCTTGATAGTACAGATATGCTTCTGCACACGGGGTCGTGCCCAGCGGACACGGGGCCGTGGTCAACTAATGCAGACAAGAGCAATTAATGAAGACAGAGAAGGAGGATGGACATGGGGCCGTGCCCACTGGACACGGGGCCGTGCCCGAGCTACCGTTCAGGCTATAAATAGGGGTGCTTGGCTCGTTTGCAAACCATCCCTTGGCACACCACCTCTCTCACACTTCACCCACCACTCACCACCATCACAACACCATCATCCACCACCATCATCCATTGTCCATCATAGAGTGTGTGAGTCGTCTCGGGATCCAAGATTGATCGTAAGAGTTCTTGACAATCAAAGGCCATGTTTGCCTAAGTCTCTTACATCACTTGGTGAAGACAAGTGTCTAGTGTAATACTTTTTATTTTTAATCTTTTCGCACTTTTTACTTGGTTATGTATTAATGACTTTAATAACTAGTTTCTTATGTTGAAGGTGATTCTTCCTTATCGTTTGTCCGTGGTGTCTTGGCATTATTTTACTGTCTATATAAAATAAAAGATTTTCACCATTTCATATCTCCACGGTCTATATGGAGGTATGTTGGCTACCTGGTCGGGGGTTAAGGGAACGGTTTGGTAAGAGTCTTGCCTTGTTCAGTGTATAGATCCTGCAAGGACCTGGGTCAAATTTAGTAGGACCTCCTTCAATACCCACCGGTATTGGATGGCGGGGGTCCAAACTCTTTGATCCCCTCATATGTAAGCTACTATTAATACTTTAACCCGGCTACTTAGGACTGTATCCCTGCTGACTCAGACTACTTAGCCGAGGGTAACGTCACCTTCAAAAGAGGGGCCTACCATAATATGCATTAATAACTTAATTAATTATCTTTCAATAATCCGACCCTTTAGGATTGTATCCTTGCTGACTCAAACTACTGGGTTGAGGGTAACGCCACCTTCAAAAGAGGGGCCTACTACAATAACTAAGATAATCTCTTAAATAGTGCAAAAGTGCGGAAATAATCAAAGGTTACACTAAACACGAGTCAGAGCCAAGTGATTCATCTTGTCTATCTGTTTTTTCTTTTATTTTTATTTTTCAGCATTTTAGTTAGTTTTTATTTTTCTTGTTTAAAACCCTTTTTTTCAACTTTTGATTTGATTAGACCTTGAGGATAAACCGGTACTAAAAGCTCTTGTGTCCTTGGACGACCTCGGTATCTTGCCAACACTATACTACGCTCACGATGGGTGCACTTGCCCATATGTGTGTTTGGTGTTAGTAAAATATCGTGTTTTATAAATTTAAAACTTGACTAACGTGTAAAAAGGGCTTAAAATATACTTAAATTTATATACCACCACACACGCATCACTTCCACATGGGTATCTCTGGTTGAAGTAGGCCAGCCGGTTTCTGATATTCAGCCTTAACCTTAGCACAGGTTAGGCACTTACCAACATAAACAGCAACGTCACTTTTGAGTCTCGGCCACCAATAGTATTTATTTAAGTCTTGATACATTTTGTCCGATCCTGGATGGATCGAGTATCTCGATTTATGCGCTTCATCAAGGATGACTTCTCGGATACCGCCATAGAGCGGAACCGAAATACACTTCTTAAAGTATAAGGTTCCCTCTTCATTTGGTACCATATATTTCAACATACCCCGGAGGTATTCAGCCTTACGGTTTTCCATCTTAAGGGCTTCTTGTTGTGCGTCACGAATACGTGTGGTGAGGTTCGTTTGAATAGTCATTTCCAATGCTCGAACCCTTAGGGTCTTAACCCTTTCTTTTTTACTTAGCGCGTCTGCTACAACGTTTGCTTTTCCAGGATGGTACTTAATCTCACAGTCATAATCGTTTAGCAGCTCGACCCACCGTCGCTGGCACATGTTTAGTTCCTTCTGATCAAATATGTGTTGTAAGCTTTTGTGATCTGTGAAGATTGTACATTGAGTACCATATAAATAATGTCGCCAGATCTTCAAGGCGAATACCACCGCGCCGAGTTCCAAGTCGTGCGTGGTATAGTTTCTTTCATGTACCTTTAATTGTCTTGAAGCGTAAGCGATGACTTTCTGACGTTGCATGAGCACGCAACCCAATCCTTGGCGCGAAGCGTCGCAGTATACCACGAAGTCTTCGGTGCCTTCTGGTAAAGATAGTATTGGTGCATCGCATAGCTTATTCTTAAGTAGTTGGAAGGCTTCTTCCTGCTTATCACCCCAGTCGTATTTCTTGTCTTTCTGTGTATGGGTCGTTAGCGGTTGAGCTATCTTTGAGAAATTCTCAATGAATCGTCGATAATAGCCCGCTAAGCCCAAAAATTGTCGAACTTCAGTTGGGGTTTTGGGGGCTTCCCAATTCTTTATGGCTTCTATCTTGGATGGGTCTACATGGATACCCTTCTTGTTCACAACGTGACCAAGAAATTATACTTCGCGAATCCAGAACTCGCACTTGGAGAATTTTGCATAAATTTTCTCTTTCTTCAGTAGTTCCAGAATGGTTCTGAGGTGTTGTTCGTGCTCTTTTTTCGTTCGCGAGTAAATCAGGATATCATCGATAAATACAATCACGAATTTATCGAGATATGGTTTGCATACGCGGTTCATCAGATCCATAAAGACCGCTGGTGCGTTCGTCAGTCCGAATGGCATCACAAGAAATTCGTAATGCCCATATCGTGTTCTGAATGCAGTCTTTGGCACGCTTTCTTCTTGTATCTTTAGCTGATGGTATCCAGATCGAAGGTCGATCTTGGAATAGTAGCTTGATCCTTGTAATTGATCAAATAAGTCATCAATCCTCGGTAGTGGATACCGATTCTTGATAGTGAGCTTGTTCAGTGTCACACCCCGACCACGTAGAACATCAAAACATGTGGCGGAAACATCGGGGAGTGTTGTAACAGAATTAATTGTTTCATAACCATGGCAATTTAAGTTATATTTTATTTATCAACCAAGAGAGTTATATTGTCTTAAAACAGGAAATAAAGAGCACATAACATAATTAAACTAGTTCTTGCTTCGTTTTAAGTCATTAAGGCACAGGTCCGCCCTAATGTCACGATCATCATCCTAAGCAACAGCTCCTGAAAACACATGTGAAAATAGGTACGTCAGCATAAAAATGCCTGTGAGATACATAGGTTTTGTGAAAATAGGATTCATGACTTAAGTTTAAGAAAATGTTTAATAAAATTTAGTCATGAACCTTGTAAATTGTTTTGTTTTGTAAATCATTTGAAAAGCGATAAGATCAGATGATATGTATAAATAAAAGAATAATATATAATTAAATGAATAACCAAGTAAAATGAGTTGTATAGAATGAACTGTGTTGTAAACCAAAGTCTTGTGAAAAGCATGTTACTTGTGTAAAATGTATAAGCTCAAAATGAATGATTTAAATAACGCTATGATATATAATATAATACAAGCACTTATATATAGGAAGTACCAGCGGCATATCCACCATGTTTGTATCATATTACTCACATCTCGTTATTTAAGTCACTTAAACAAACCACCAATGTACAAAGTCTATGTTTAAACCAATTGTCAAAAAGTCCTTGTATAAACCATATCAAATGTTAAAAGTCCAAATGTAGTCAAGTAATGTGTGACAAATGTTATGTATGGTGAGTAATGTGTTGTTACATAAACCAAATGTAAAAATGTACAAAACAAAGTATTTTGAATATATCAAAAAGTTATGTTTTGCAAAGTAAACACATGTTATATTGATACAAACACTTATGTGGTAAGTTAATGCATACATTCAAGCCTTGAGACAGACGGATAACCCTAAGTCAAGGTTATCAAAAGAAATGTTTTCGGATTCAGTCATTCCTTACACCCAAACAAACCTAGGATGTCAGTAACGGGATTTGTCAAGTCCTGTGGTACCACTACTTACTACCGAGCGGCGTAGCTAATGTTAATGAACGTATATAAGTCCCGTTTGTACAAACCAAATGTTATACTCAATGTAAACATGTTATATGAAAACAATGTACTACGTATGCTAAGTTAACATACAAAGCAGAAAAGTCATGTAAATCAATGTGCTAGCATGCTCAGTCAACATACATAGCAGAAAAGTCATGTAAATCAATGTGCTAGCATGCTCAGTCAACATACATAGCAGAACAATGTAAAGTAAAACAATGTACTATAAGTGTACTAATGAACAAAGCAAGTATATGATGTGAAAACAGGAAAGCATGAAAGTAACAAGTAGGCACATGTGTTTCACCCCAAAATAGTTTGAAAACAGTAAAAGAGAGGTCTATGTACTCACTTCAGATTGCCTAGAAGCCCTTACGTAACAACCAAACAATGCTAGAGATCACGGAAATCAAACGGCACCTAATATAGGTAACTATGTTAATAAACCGGACCTAATTCGGAGGATCGGATAGAATGAGGGTTCGTAAACCAAACGAGTATGGAAACTCATGTAATATGGTTTAACAAAGCCTACATACTAAAATGAAACCTAACCTAAGTGCTTACGACCCATTACGACCCGTTTAGGTAGCTTATGCTACTTTAACGCGTCGTTCGCGTAAAACGCGTTCGGAATGCCTAACTAGTCCTATGATATGTAGAATATGCCTTAACATGTCTAATATTGTTGCCAAATCAGTTTAGATACCAAAAATTATGTTACATATGCTTAAAAATGAATTTTGGCGTAAAAAGGGCATTTTGGTCATTTACCTAAGGCATATAAACTTCCTATCATACAACTAACTAAACGTCGTGACCATAAGGAATAACCTCGGAAGGTTATTCCCTATACACTATGGTCACCTAATGCGTTTGGTCGGATCCTAATGATCGACCAAACGGATTGGGTTCGAAAGCATAAGCGATTGTTTAGATCGCTTACCTTACGACCCTATATAAGCACTAAACTAAAAGTGACGAGCTAAGCAAGTTAGAACATGCTTAACTAAGTTAGAAAAACAAGTTTGGTATCAAAACAAACGGTTTTGATACCTAAAAGTAGTTTGGTTACAAAATACGCAAGAATACGCATTTTGGCCGAAACTACGACACGTCACTGAGCCTAGATAACGTGGTAATCAGTAGGCATAGTCACAAGGGACTATAGCCATCGTGATTACGCTCACGTTGCGAAGTTCAACCGAACTTTGTGTTGACCATAAACTGGTCAACGCAGAAAACGCTAAAAGAACGAAAGAATACTTACAACGGGTCCAAGAACGGAAGTTTTGATCCGAACATTCTCAGGTATGAAGTGATAAACACATCAACTTAGAGAACAAATTCAGATTTCAAAGGTGTGGGTTTTGCAAATGAGAATGGAGGGGTATTTATAGATTTCTTAGAGCCGTTAAGATCGTTCCTCGTTAACCGTGCTTCAATCTCATCCATACACCTCAAGCCCATAGTTTTACAAAACCATTGGAGCCCCTAGTATTACCCAAAACCATGTGCAAGGGGGTTATGAGTGCTTAACAGTTGTTAACAGCTGTTTAATCTGGTTTTGCTGGTCTGGGAGGTCCTTACGGACCGTATGGCTAAGTGCTTACGGTCCGTAAGCCTTGTGCAGACCAACAAAGTTTCAAAAATGGCAGAACAGGCCCCTGTGACTCCGAACTTGATTTTTGATGCGTTTTGACACATTTAAGCCCCGTTAACCTCACTTAAAGGCTTAAATATGAAGTCAAAGTATAGGGAACTTAAAATATGCTCAAAAATATGTCGGATGTCGGTTCGTTTAGCCGTACGATTGCGTTGTTCGGTTAATTACGACGGAAGTCGTAACGGACGCGAAAACGATCCAAATTGCGCGACGAATGGATTTTTGCAAGCCTATCACTAAAACATAATATTTTAGTGCTTACATAAATTTTTGGATGTCTGGATGTATTCAGAATGTAAGTTATGCGCGAAAATGCAAACTTGTGCACTTTTTGACGCTTTTAGTCCCTGAATGACCCAAAAGTTTATTTTAGCACACCGAACCCCTTAAAGCCTATTTCTAAGCTATGTAAAGGATATTTATGGTATGTTTAACTTATGGTCGTGTTCTGGAATGTCTGTTCCAGTACGAATCATCATACTTTCGCAGTTTGTCGAATTTAGTCCCTGTAAGCGATTAAACTTGATTTTGCTATACCAAAGCCTTCAAAACTTATTCCTAAGTTATGTGAAGGTTATTTAAGGTATGTTAAGTATATGTTGATGTTCCGGAGTATTTTTCGCGTTAAACTGACTACGTTTACGCACCAGTTTGCGTATAACTCTCCAGAAAGCGATGTAAAGTTTGAAATTGAACAAAAGTCACAACATGAAAAATGTCAAACATAATTAAACAAAAATTGGGATCAAATAACTTTGTTTTATTGATAACTGAACTGTTTACAATGATTGCAGACACAGGTGTCACATTCAGTTCCCTGTAATCGATACACATCCGCAGAGTTCCATCCTTTTTCTTCACGAATAATACTGGAGCTCCCCAGGGTGAGAAGCTTGGCCATATGAATCCTTTATCCAACAACTCCTGAAGTTGTGTAGATAATTCTTGCATCTCGGATGGTGCAAGCCGATAGGGCGCCTTGGCTACAGGAGCGGCTCCTGGAACCTAGTCTATGTGGAACTCAACTTGTCGTTGCGGAGGTAGTCCTGGTAGATCTTCGGGAAAAACCTCAGGGAATTCCTTCACCACAGGAATGTCTTCGAGTTTCGGCTCCTCAGCCTTTTTATCTACAACATGTGCTAGGAAAGCTACACATCCTTTCCTTAAGCACTTCTGTGCCTTCATACAACTGATGATTCGCAGAGGCGTGTCTCGTTTTTCTCCATGTACGATGAGAGTTTCATCATTCGCCAAAGGGATGCGAATGATTTTCTCATGACAAATAACTTCAGCCTTGTTCTTGGACAACCAGTCCATTCCGACCACTACATAGAAGCTACCCAATTGAATAGGTAAGAGATCGATGCTAAATCTCCGTTCACCAAGTTCTAATGTGCAACCTCTAACAACTTCGCCCGATTCAACAAGTTTACCATTAGCTAGCTCTACGGAATAAGAAATATCTAATCTACTAGATTCTATTCCAAGCATACGTTTAAATTCCATAGACATGAAACTATAATCGGCACCAGTGTCAAAGCTTCATCGACAAACAACCCAGTAGCAAAAGTGACTTGTTGATCCGCGGTACACTTGCTCATACGGATAGTAGCATCAGTCTTCTCCGTCCAGCGTACGAACGCCACTGCACCTCCAGTGCCGTCGTAGTTCAGCGGTTTGCAGTCGAGAGACTGCTTGAAAGTGCAGCCCTGAGCTGCGTTTCCTCCAGATGAATCTCCATTCCCATTTCGTCTTGCATTGCTTGGTCCTCCACTTTGTTCAGTGAGGTTCGCCTCGTACTGGGCGATAGCTGCGGAGATTCTCTCCTCCAGTAGGGTGTTTAGCTCTTTAGCAGTTCTTGGCAGTGGGGGAGGAGGAGGTTGATCACGAGCGTTCACAGCTCTTCTAGGTGCCATGTGCTTACTTCACATTGGCGGTTCTTGTCTTTATACCCTAAATCATTACTCTTAAAAGAGTATTTAATAGGCTGGGGGAGGGGTGTTCACGTTTGACCTTTTCTTGTACTGAGGGAATCTATACGTGACAAGACTTGCTGTGGTTTCTGTGCACTGAGTTCCATAACTACGTATGCATCCATAATTACGTAACTCCTTGCACAGTCCGCATAGTTCGTTTCATCCTCGTATTTCTTCCTTCAGATAGGCCATTGTTTTCAGGTAAAGTCACGTATACTTGTGACATTCTATTTCTAGTATATGTATATATCAGGCATCACACATAATTGCAAGTAATTCTTAATCACAGATAAGTGCTACTCCAGTGCACCCTAAGTCTCGTAGTGTCTTTTCTTGACTTTTGTAAACAGTTTCAGGTAGTGGATGTCGCGGAAGGTTTTATGCAATGAAAACTCTTTGAAAAATTGTTTTCGTGAAAGGATCCTAGAGATTGTAGTCTAGACTCGAGAAGGAATCCTGGTTCACTACAATCGCAGCTCTGATACCAATCTGTCACACCCCTTTCTAAGGCGGAAGCACGAGGTGTGATCATGAAAGGTTCTCATTGCATACGAAAGGTAAACATACTACATGCTCGTAAAAATAACTTCAAATACCCATTACATTACTGAAAATCATGGATTAAGTGTTTACATCACGAGACAGCATATTGTCTGAAAGTTTACAACTTTATTTAAAAGTAAACATAGACGACATCCAAGAGCAAGAGTATGACCACGAGCACATCCACTTTAGTTACCTGAAATACATGTGAGTTTTGGAAAAACGTCAACATAATGTTGGTGTGAATTCATGCAATTTTTGTATTTCACGCTAGTAACTTGATTTCCAAATAATCAATCATACCATGATGATAAAATTGAATTATTTGTTCATCTGTTAATTTTGCAGGGTGGTATATTTGAAGCAATAGAAGACCAACTCCGTCTCCTGTTTCATTGGTTCTTTCCACCACCTTGAATCCTTGTTGTTCACTGTCGAATTTAAATGCCATGTCTACCAACTGTTGCTGCAAGTTGTATAGAATTAGAGGAAATTCTGCACATACTTTCTGTGAAACAAGATTTTCAAATTCTGGGAATCTTTCTGTAACTGGCTTTAGGCATTGCTGCCAAGGTGTATCAAGAATTCTTGTCCTGAAACACTCAACAGTCCTGTGTACATCTGTTTTGTCTTTATTTTCTTTTTTCTCAAGCCTTTGTAATAACTGTGTATTTTTTGCTTCTAGTAATATCATTTTTTTGTTTTAGCAGGCTATTTTCAATTTTCAATTGTATATCTTGTGCATTTTTTGTTTTTTCTTCGAGCTGTGTTTTTAATGTAGAAATAATTTCTTGCTGAGCTTTTATATAATGTTCAGGATCTGTTTTAGCCAAATCAGCAAAACTCTTAACCTCTTCTGGTTCTATGTAAAAACTTTGTAGACCAAAATTGTCTCTTGCTGCTTTAAGGGCTTCAGCAAAACTTGTATAACCTTTCCAAAGTGCTCCCCCTACACAAGTTATGTGTTGTGCAACTGTTTCCCATTTATTAAAAATTCCAATTTTTGTACCCCTAAATATGACATAATGTGTAAAATTTGGTTTTTGTTTAAACTGTCTTTCAGGTGTTTTTGAACTTTGTTCCTGAAAGTAAATGCTTAAAGCATTTAAAACCTGTACTTTGAATGATGAAGCTTGTGGCATGGTTTGAATATGCCATAAGTTGTCTAATAAACATTGCTATTTATCTGTGAGTTTCATTCCCATAATAGGACGAAACTTCTTGTCAGCTTCATTGCATATCTGTAAAGCATATGTTCCAAATTCAATCACCGGCTTGGGTGAAAAATTTGTATATAAAGGTCTCTTGCCAGCTGCTTTTGATTGCTGTTGTGTATAAAACTGTCTTGTCATCATTTGTGGAAATGAAGTATGAGGAGAACTGTATATTTTTTCTGTTGACTGTAGATATGACTGTTGGATTTGTTCTTCATCCGAAGAAGTATTTCCCTGCTTTGGGTGTATAAGCTTTAGTTTCTCCTTATCTTTTTTCCTGTCCATCTAAAACAAACCATTTGTTTATATTTCGAGACAACATATCAGCTATCCCATTATTTTTTCCTTTAATATGTTCAAAATTTATAAAATACCTATTTCCTTGTATAGTATTTTGTAAATTAACCCATCTAGTTCTATTTACTTTTTTACTCTGGTCATTTTTTACAAACTTAACTATTGCTTCACAATCAGTTCTTACTGTAAATTCTTTATTAAGAAAAATTTTAAATTTTTCTAATGAATAAATTAATGCCTGTATTTCAAAATCAATTGTAGTCCAGTTTGTTTTGTTTTGAAAATTACCGCTTGCGCGCAAATTTTCTCTTCTTCCTTGAGACTGTATTTGTTTGGTTTACATAGAAGGACTGCTCACCATCCTTCTTTGCATCCATCTGTTTCAATAATTATATAATCTGTAACTAATGGTAATTCTAATGGTTTAATATTTTTAACTGCATTTTTAATTTCTTTGACCAATTTAATATCTTCTTGGTTAAAATACCTTTGACCATTTTTAGTGGTTTTACCATATAATGGTCCAACCAATTTTGACAAGTTTGGTATAAATTTTCTAGCATAATTTACTAGGCCCAAAAAAGCTTGTATTTGTTTTAAGTTTTCAAATTTCTCTGGAAAATTTAGAATTTTTGTAGAAATATGTGGTTGTAATTCTAGTTTTCCATTTCCAATTTCTAATCCTAAAAAGGAAATTTTCCTTTTAAAAAGTTCCATTTTTCTTTTTGAAACAACTATACCATTTTTCTTTATTTCTTCAAAAACCTGTTGTAAGTGTTTCTCATGTTCCTGCACTGTATTACTTGCAACTAAAATATCATCAATGTATACTAAGCAAAAATCAAACTTTAAAAATATACTGTCCATAAATCTTTGAAAAATAGAAGGGGCATTTTTTAATCCAAAGCTAAGGACATTCCATTCGTATTGCCCTTCTGAACATGTTAAGGCTGTCCATGGTTTAAAACTTTCTTCTAATTTTAGTTGATTGTATCCTGACTTTAAATCAAATTTTGAAAATACTTTTTTATTTTGTATAAGATTTAGTAAACTGTCTTTGTTAGGGATATTATACCCATCATCAATTGTATTATCATTTAATCTTTTATAATTATAGACTATTCTAGCCTTTCCTCTTTTTATTTCACTGTGATTTCTTACTAAAAACGCTGTAGATCTGTGAGGACTTTCTGATTTTCTAATTAATCCTTGATTTACCATTTCAGGGATTTGTTTTTTGAATTCTTCTTTATCTAATGGGCTATATTCTATATTAGCTGTTCTGATTACTATATCAGGATTTTTTAATTTAAATTTACAAATATATTTTACATTTTATTTTGTTATATCTTCTCCAATATATCCAATTTTTTCTAAATGTAATATCATAGGATGATTTACACTTTTTGTAATGTCTTGTCATTTCTCTATTTCATGACTTAGAAAATCTATTAAAAGTTTTAATGATTCATTTTCTATAAACTGTTTTCTATTTTGCTTATATATATATATATATATATATATATATATATATATATCCAACTAATACTGATAAATTTAATATATCATGTTGTAAGAATTCCCCGAAGTCCCCACCGAAATATAAGCCTATAACCCGATACTTATTTTCTTGAGATCAAGCGAATTCGTCCCAACTTTAGATTTAAGCAATTTTAAATCAACACGGTCGTTTTCTCTAAAACACCGCAATCCCCGTTTCTCCCTGAAACATATTGATTCACAAAAACCGTTTCTACCCGAAACATATATATATTTAACAAATCCGTATATTTTCCATGAAAATATATATTTTATATAACAAAAGGTATGTTTTATTCGGAAACATCTTTAAACCTTTTAAGGCGTGTTCTTCCCCCAAAACACATACAAAATAGTAAAAAGAGGGGGTTTAGTGACACTCACCTTTAGGTGCGTAATATAAATAGCGCAATCCCACAAATTGATTTCTACACGTCCTAATATACGTAGGAACGATTTATCAATCATTATATATATCACAAAATTCCTAAGTTTCTCCGAATCTTAGAATTTTTACATAACTTTGAGATTTTCTCAAAAAGTCATTATTTTTTATTATGTTGGCACATTAATATATATACATACATACATACATATATATATATATATTTAAGATTTAGCGATTTCAACAATTTTATTGGTGACCCTTATCATGTAAATCCGTTAACACTCCCGTTTATACGTAATATATCTACGATTTGCGCGTTGTAATATATATACATAAACGCGAACATATACTTAATATCATAACACGTGTAATCCCGTTAACTTATTCATTCTATAATTTTTAAAGCACGTATACATGAAATAACTTATCAAGTTAACATATGTATCAATTTTCATGCTCGAAAAACAAGTTACACATTTAACGCGATTTTACCGATTCTACCGCTTTAAGCGCACAAGTGTACATGCATAGTCTAAATTCGTGCTATCATGTCAACACTTAACATATTATCATATACACATATCTAAATCACATAACACATTTTAACACATAAGGTTCACCCATAAATAACCCATGCTAGTGTACATTGTAAAACGCGTATTTTAGTAATTCGGTAACGTTTTCGGGCGTCGGAATTCACGTATGACTAACCAAACACCAAGTAAACTTAATATAAGTTAAAATACTTATATTTATTCTAAGAATGTCACTTTACTTACTGATTTAAAACAGTTTCGTAAAAACCCTTCGAAAAGCCGATTGTTAACCGTTTTACCGCATAGTTTTGCGTCAAACGTAACCATAACCATCCCAAATCGTAATGACTTGATATTTTAACATAATCCATGTTATTTACTGATTAAAATGATGGTTATAATCAGATTAGTGCAGTTTTCATGTAAGTCACATAAATTATGCGATTTCACGTATTTTACAACTTTTTAAGCACCAACACAACATGCAAAGCTAGTAAACTTTATGACAAAGTGTCACTCTATTATAAAACTTCAAATATTAATATTTTTAGTGTTTAGAATCTGATTAAAAATTATTTTTATCAAATCATATCTAAACCATCATTTCATGATCATAAATCAACATGCATGCTTAAGTACAAGCATCTAATGCACCCATAACATGTCACATTCAACTTACATGAACTTAAATGGATCTACACATTTATTTAACTCATGTTTTAATAATCCAAACATTCCAACATTCATATGATCATCATCCAATCATTTATCATAAATGCAAGACATACACATTCTTACACGTCTAAGACTTTTAACATCAAAAATTCATATGCATGCATATATATATATATATATATAGAGAAACGGGATCAGGAGAAAACGCTCAAAAGTGTGAGAACGGTGAGAACGCATCCTGGCCCAACACGTGGCGCAGGACATGATCAGGGTCCCAGGGGTTTTTTTGTCTTTTCAATCTTCTTTTTTTTCCCAACGCGGTATAATATTTTCTGGCGTCTAAGTTTCCTTTGGAGTTAATTGTATTTATTAAACTTTTTGGTGTTGAATTAATTGTTTATGTGTCACATAGATAATTTTTTGGCGTTATAGCGTTTTCTGGTTAATTTTTTGGCGTTTTGTGTTGTTTTGTATAATAATTCACTACGAGTCATTAATATTTGCATAAGATTACAATAAGACCAATTTTTTTTGGCATTTAATGATTTTTTTGGCGTTTAATACATTTTACAAGGTGCTTTGCCAGCACCCGTTCTCCCAGTTTTCATACTTCTAGTGTTTTGGTGTTTGAAGTTTTTGGCGTTTTATATAATAATGTATTTTATTTATAGAGAATTAGATAACAAAACAACATATATCTTGATATCAAAACAATATAAAATGAAAACAAAAATAATAAAAAATGGTAATCTAATTTCTCTTCCGAATCTTCACTGTCATCAGCCTCTATCTTCTTGAATTTGTTTTGGCATTTTGAACCTTTTTTGAATATTTTAGCTAGATGCCAACTTTCCTACATAAACCCCGTCTTTTTCAAATAAGTTGCTTATTGGCATCCTGTGTTTTAGTGTGATATTCTTGTTTGGTGGCATGTCATTGAAGATCAACTCTTGCTTAATGCTATTTATAATAATGGAGTCCAAAATAGCATTTTTACACTTGTGTTGATCTCTTTATTTCATGCCGATATTCATCAAGAACAAAGCTCACATGATGACATATCATCAGTCTCTTTTTCTTGAATATTTGTCCATCTCAATCAGCAACATATTATTGAGATAACCCCTTCAGAAGAAGAATCCATTTCAGTGTTTTTTTAACTAACATTTTTTGGCGGTTTAAAGTGAGTGGTTTCTAGAGGATATGGCATTTGTGTTTTCTGGGTGTGATCAATTTCATTGTGTATAGACCCCTCTCTTATAGGAGTTTTTTGGCGCGTAGTTTAGGCGGGACTTTTTTTATTGTAATAAATGATAGTAATAAAGTAACTGTCTTTTTAGTTACTATTTTTGTATTTATTGTGTTGATCAGCTTTTTATCAGTTTTACAGGTGATAGACGTCCCATCTTCTAAGTTTCGCGTTTTTTTAAATGGCGTTATGCAGACCAAGATGACAAAATACAATAACGGAGTAAATAAAATATTAAGCAGGAATTTTTTTTTTATTTTTGGCGTTTTGTAAGGAATAACCATTTTTAGTATTTTTTGGCATTTTGCTAATAAAGAGAGAAATATATCATTTAATTATCTTAAAAAAGCAAAAAGAAGATTACACAGATGAAAAAAAAGAGGAAAAAAAATTAAAAGCCTTCGTCAGAAGGTACTTTATCCGAAAAGTATCCATCACTTTCGTCATCTTCTTCCTCCTTATAGTCTTCATCTGGATCTTCATCCATGTCATCACCTTCACCTTCATCAGCTTCTTGTTCCTGAAGGTTCTGAAGCCTCCACTTGAACATGTCGTGCATTAACTCCAATTTTGAGTCTATTTCTGTGTTGGTACAAGTGGCGTTATGCAATTCTTCCATGAAACCCAGACGCTACTTTGTCATGATGTTTTCTAGCCAGTAGACTTCCTGCTCTCCGTTGTCGTATGTAACGGTCACCATGTCTGTTTCATCATCAAAACGCCATGATGTCATGAAAGGGTCCGGCTTCACATTTGCTTTGATTGGTCCAAATTTCCTGGTTAATGCTTTCATAAGCATATGTGTTTCATGGCATTCGTTGTCTAGAGCGATGCCAATGGATAAGATTCGTCTCTGTATCTCTTCTTCCATCTTCAGAATTGCCCTGACTGTCTTAACATACACCCTCCTTCTGTTGTCAAAACGGAGGACGTATCGCCTGATTCCCAGAGTGTATCTCCATGAAACGATTGTTGCCATTTTTGGCGTTTTGGTTAAGTTGGCGTTTTGGTTAAAGATGTTTTTTTGCAGAAATGGATAGATTGAAGTGATTATGGAAGCTATGTTTTACCTTGTTTATATAATGATGTTTTTGGTGCGTAATTTAGGAGGGAATTTCTTCTAATAAATGTTAATAACTGAAATTCAGTTTCTGTGTTGTTTCATCTACCTGTAATATCCAACGCGTTTTATCACTAATTTTTGGCGTTTTGTTTTTTAATGGCGTTTTATTTTTTTAAATGGTGTTTTATCATGTGATGGCGTTTTGAATATGAGCGGTAAAAGACCCTTTTACCCTTAATGAAGTGCGTCCCACATAATAAAACTGATGTTATTTACAAAAATGCCACCGCGCAATCTAGTCCATGGATTGTTTTGATCGGACGACCCATAAGCGTTCTCACCGTTCTCACACTTTTGAGCGTTTTCTCTAAATCCTGACCCTATATATATATATATATATATATATATATATATATATATATATATATATATATATATATATATATATATGCATATACGACACATATATACATACACACACATGAATCCAAAACTTTACTTTTACATGTCCCTTCACATGATTAAAACCCTTTTAGAACTTTCCAAGATTACATGCACATCACTTTTCAACATCTTATCAAACAAGATTAAACCAAAAATCAAAACTCATACTCTAACATATACATATACATACATATACACATCCATTTTTATTTTATTAAAAAACCCATTTGTTTTAGTTTTCAATTCTATGTTGAAATCCAAGAACAAGAGAAACTTCCATATCCATCACTATCACCATGAATCAAGAACAAGATTTTTAAAGTGAGTTTTATACCTTCAAGATTCTTAGTGGGTTTTTGACAAAATGATGATATAGAACTTGATTCTAGCTTGAAACTCCTTTGAAACATTCTTAAATCTTAAAATGGATTTGAAACACGATTGTATGAACATGAATCTTCAAGAGCAAGATTGAAATTTGAAAATGGTTGTGTGTGTGAAAGGGTGTTTGGCCGTAGGTGTTCAAGAGAGAGAGAGATGTTTGATTTTGAAAAGGGTTTCTTGGATTATGTAAGATTTGGTGTGTTTTAAAAGTGATAATCATCACTTGCAATTCCAAGACTCCAACACTTGGAAAGAGAGAGGGTGTAGAGGCTCCCCCTAGCCGCCACCTCCCATATCTTCACATATACACACGCATACACACACACACATATATAATATAGATCAAAAACTGGTATTTTACTGGATACCGGGTATTTTATCTAGCGTTTTAATCCCGTTTTATGACGTTTTAAATTATTTTTATCATTCTATAAAAATAAACTCGCCAAAATATTACTGAAATGATTATCAGTTGCCTTGGCTGGCTGCGTTGACAGTATTTTGTCAGATACGCGCAGTATCGCGCGGTACGCGCTTAAACTCGAAAAATAGAGTTTCTTAGCGTGTTAATTTATTTTTCCTACTGGACATGATTAAAATTACTGTTCTAATCATAACGAATTATTTTTAGGATTTTAACATTGATCGGGCGGTCACCGATGTTCGTTTCGCATTTTGTTCGTTACGCGATAAGCGTTTATCTTATTATTGCCAACATAATTTTTATCAAAGTTTGGATTTATTAACACACCAAACATCACACATAAACATTAATATCTATCAAATACAGCCTTTTATTCATTCATGACACGTGTTAAATTTGTACGGTACAACCTAAATAGCCGGGTGTCACAGTCTCCCCCTGTTTTGGAAAATTCGTCCCCGAAATTCTACTCTACAGGTTTTGTTTTCGCACTAGGTGGGAAGAGATAAGGATATTTCCGTTGCATCTGGTCCTGTCATTCCCAGGTGAACTCGGGTCCACGTTTAGAATCCCAACAAACCTTGACCAACTTAATCCTACTCCTCCTCAGGTTCTGAATCTTCCAATCCAGAACCTCTACCGGTTCTTCGATAAATCTCAGTTTATCGTCCTAAATAGCCGGGTGTTACAGGATGAACATTGTTGAGCTCTTGAAGTAGGTCCAGTCGATACGCTACCTTGCTAATCCTTTCGAAAATCTTGAAAGGACCTACGTAGTAAGGATCGAGTTTTCCTTTCTTACCAAATCGAACTACACCCTTCCAAGGGGATACCTTGAGAAGTACAAAGTCACCAACGTTGAATTCCAAAGGTTTGCGACGCTTGTCTGCGTAACTCTTTTGTCGGCTTCTGGCTTTAAGCAGGTTGTCTTGAATCTGTAAAATCTTGTCCGTCATTTGTTGTATAAGCTAGGACCAGTGATTTGAGCTTCTCCGATCTCGTGTGCCAACAGATAGGCGAACGACACTTACGACTATACAATGCCTCGAACGGTGCCATTTGAATACTCGTGTGGTAGCTGTTATTGTACGAGAATTCGATCTAGTTGCCACCAAAATCGATTACGCAAGAACATATACGCAATCCAAGTGAGTACATAGTCCCCTCTTTTACGTTTTCTAAATGTTTTGGGGTGAATCATATGTGCCTACTATCACTTTTCCAAGTTTACCAAAATAGTAATATATATATATGGTTTATATATACAACAATATACATGAGACAACATGCTTATATTGTACAATTCTTGTTGATGCATTATATATGATACAAGAACGTACATTAACAATGACGAGATGATCGGTAGTACATTATAGCGCTATAGGTGTAACAACCCGATCCCGCTTCCACTTTATTTTAGGAAGAACCCACTGAGGGATGAGCGCTATAGGTTTATCAACCTATTCACTCTTCCGATATTACTTCAGGAAGAACCCACTAGGGAATGATAGAACCCGTGAAACTATGGACAAACCCTTTGGTGGTTTGACCGAACGACTAAACATGACAATTTGTTTTCTATACATGATGATTGGTTTACACATACATGACAATTGGTTTACTATACATGATGATTGGTTTACACATACATGACAATTGGTTACTCATACATGACAATTGATTTCTACACATGGCGATTGTTTTATACTAAACATGGCAATGTGTTTTCAAATATATATGTATATATAGCGTAAGGTTCATTTGAGAACCACCCTTATTGCGAGAACTGTGAGAACCAATGTGAACACACAAAAATACCTAAAAATCCAAAAACACACAAATTTTTTTGTTAATATTTTTCTAATAAAAGTCGCTATATTTCGTTACAAAAAAAAAACTTTTTTTTCGAGTAGCAGTTATGGATGCACATGTGCATATGTATCATTTCTTGGACAAATTCCGTAATATATTACTAGTAGTAGAAAAATGCACTTTCATTTACATTACAATTCGCAATACACAAATTTTTACATTACCAATATTAAGAATGCACATGTGAATCATTATGTATAACCATCATATAACGTGTTTTGGTACAAAAAGTTTGTGATTTTAAATTATGAAGTAGGACCATATACATGTGTTTTGGTTAGTTATATCTAGTGGTTGATGGTTTGATTATATTTGTCACTTTATAATGTAATATGTTGTTTGGATGGTATAAAGGGTGTTGATGTACATATAATAAAGTGAAATATTGGTAATAGTATTGTATTATGGATGGTAGGAGGCAATGGTATTGTATTACGAATGGTAGGAGGTAATGGTAGTGTATTATGAATAGTATGATAGATGAAAGGGAAGGTGTATTCAAAGTGGTGTACCAAAACATGTTATAACATGTTCATACATATAGATGCACATGTGCATTTCTAGTGTTGTTAATGTTATAACAAGTTCATACATATAGATGCACATATGCATTTCTAATATTGTTAATGTAAAAAGTAGTGTATTATGAATGTTAGTGTAATTGAAAGTGTAATTGTCTGATATTAGTAATGTATTACGAATTTTGTCAAAGAAATGGTACATATGCACATGTGCATGGATAATTGTTACTCGAATTTTTTTTGGAGACGAAATATAGCGATTTTTTATGAAAAAATAGTAAAAACAAAATTGAGTATTTTTGATTTTTTTAGGTAATTTTTGGTTGTGTTCACACTTGGTTCTCGCAGTTCTCGCAATAAATGGTGGTTCCTAACGAATCCTTCTCATATATATATATATATATATATATATATATATATATATATATATAAACCATACAATTTACGAGAAAACATTTTGATTACTTAACGCTTTCACAAAAAAACATTTTTGTTAAGTTTCATGGCTACAAGGTATTCTTTTAAATATACCATTTTTTTATAGTTGGTAAAACATGTTGCAATACCAAACGCATTTAATACAAAGTTTAATTTCAAGATTTTCACTCATCGACTCTTGTAGTCGGACAAGGTATTGCAATACAAACTCAAAGCCATGAACTTGACCACAAAACCAATGTTACTCACCAGCATTCATTTGTTGACGATATTTTTCACATATGTTTCAGGTATTAATATTCAAGCACGCTACACATAGGAATGCATTCGGGCCTTAGATTGCTTCTAAATCTGAAAACATTTACGTGTATTCTTTGTGTTGTAAAATAATGTTATTAATATAATGAAACTTTTAGTACCATGTGTTGTGAACAATTTGTAACGTGACTCCCCGACGATTCCACCGCGGGTTGTTTTATACGCGGTCGGGGTGTTACAGATTGGTATCAGAGCCATGGTTATAGAGAATTAGGTTATTTGTAATGCTTTTGACCTAGACTATAACCTTCCTAGGACCCAAACGTGAGGTGACTCGAGTCTAGATTCTTACTGCAACAAATATACAAAACCATCACCTATCCTTAGGTGATTACCCAAACAATTCAAAATCATAATCCACTCATAGATATCAAATCTCTAAGATTTTACAATAAATCATCATCTATCCTTAGTTGATTTATTTTCATGTCAAAAGTTTGGGTTTTTAATAATGTGAACACATGCAATCCAGTAGGGTGGATGCCTGTATCCTGAGTTTTCTTTCTAAGGCTAGAGTGTTCGTACAATTCAGCATAATCGGACCAGTCACGCTTACCTAAGAACTCTTAGGGTGAGTGTCCACTTATAGGCTAAAGCATGTCTTCGCGATACCTTATAAAGACCCTTTTACTTTGATTAGTCGCTGTGTCATTTATTTATTTTTGAGAAATGAGTAAATGATTACACTCCTTATGCTTTGTCGATATTTTAACGATTCTTTTTAAATCCCATATCGATCTCACTTATCTTCTCTCATGATTCCTTTCTCTTTTAGAAGGCATGTGATATTTGTGCTCTGTAAGCGATGTACGATGTAAAACAATATCAATTATCAATAAAACAATGTGTTTTGGTGTCAATATTTGTGTATTTGTGTTTGACGATTTTACGTTTTGATTCTAGTTCGATTTCAAGCTTTAAATCACTTTCTGGAAAGTTATACGCAAACTGATGCGTAAACGTAATCAGTTTAACGCGACAAACACTCCGAAACAGTGATATAGGCTTAACATACCTTAAATAACCTTTACATAACTTAGAAATAAGTTTTGGAGGGTTTGGTGTGTCGAAAATAAGTTTATTCGATCGCATGGACTATTTGCGACAAACTGCGAAAGTATGCCGATTCGTATAGCAATGAACATTCCGAAACATGATCATATGCTAAATATACTTTAAATATCCCTTACGTAGCTTACAAATAGGCTTTGAGGGGTTCGGTATGCGAAAAAGTACTTATTTGATCAATAGGGACTAAAAGCGTCAAAAAGTGCATAAGTTTGCATTTACGCGCATATCTTACGTTCTGAACATATCCGGACATCCACAAATTTTTTAATCATTAAAATATTTTATTTTAGTGATTGGAATGCAAAAATACCATTCGTCGTGTAATTTGGATCGTTTTCGCGTCCGTTTGAGTTTTCGTCGTAAATAACCGAATAACATGACCGTACGACCAAACGAACCGACATCCAAGATGTTTTCAAGCATATTTCATCTTCCCTATGCTTTAACTTCATTATAGAGCCTTGAAATGCTGAAAAGCATCAAAATCAAAGTTTTAAGCTTGCAGGGGCCAAAACTGACAATTCTGGAAACTTACCTGGCGGGCCGCGAAAGATCATGCCTCAGTCTACGCGGGGCGCGACCGACCCTGCAGACAGAAACATTGAATCTGAAAACAGCAGCTGTTCCACTGATTTTAACCATGGTTTTAGCATACTATGGACTTGTTTTTGCGCTCCCCTAGTATTAGAAACTATGGGCCACATGTGTATGGCCAATATCATGCTTTGATCCTTGCAAAAACACATGTAATCATCCTAGAGATTCAAGATTTCCTATAAATAGTCTTGGGTTTCATTCTTGTTCCTTGCTCAAATTGATCTAATCTGCTCTAAGTTGAAGCTCTCACTTGTTGAAGGCTTCATACCTGAGTATTTTAGTTCAATTCTTCCTAGCTTGGACTTTTTGTAAGCTTCTTTCATGCTTGTTTATGCTTTTCAAGCATGAAAGTCAAACAGTGTTTGACTTTCTGCTTTGACCATGAATTGGTCAAGTCAAAGTTCAATCGAACTTTGCAACGTGAGCGTAATCACGATGGTTATAGTCCCTTGTGACTATACCTACTGATTACCACGTCAATTAGTCGAAGTGACGAGTCAAAGTTTCGGTCAAAATGCCAATTATGCGCATTTTGCGACGAAACTATTTTCGGGTATCAAAACACCTTGTTTTGATATCAAACCTCTTTTCTAACTTAGTTAAACATGTTTTAACATGTTTAACTCGTCACTTTTAGTCTAGTGCTTGTTTAGGGTCGTAAGTCAAGCGGTCTTGACAACCACTTAGACTTTCAAACCCGACTCGTTTGGTCGATCATTAGGATCCGACCAAACATATTTTGTAAACATAGTTGTATAGGGAATAACCTTTCGAGGTTATACCTTATGGTCACTTAGTTTAATTAGTTGTATGATAGGTAGTTTATATGCCTTAGGAAAATGACCAAAATGCCCTTTTCATGCATAATTTGAATTTAAGCATATGTAACCTAACTTTTGTCACTTAAACTGATTATGCAATATATTTAAATATGTTAGGGCATATAATACTTGACATAGGACTAGTTAGGCGTCTCAAACGCGCATTCGCGCGAACGACGCGTTAAAGTAGCGTAGACTACCTTAACGGGTCGTAAGCACTTTGGATAGGTTCCGATTTAGAATGTAGGCTTTGTTAAACCATATCACATGAGTTCCAATACTCATTTGGTTTACGAGACCTCATTCTACTCGATCTTCCGATTTAGGTGTCGATTTATTAACTTAGCGATCCGGTTACTAGGTGCTACTTGATTTCCTTGGTTTGCCCGAGCTTTGATAACTTCATTAGATCGAGGATACTTCTCAATTCAATGTGAGTACATAGATCCCCTCTTTTTACATGTTTTGTGGTATTTATGTGAGTACATAGTTCCCCTATTTTACTGTTTTTTCAATTGTTTTGGGGTGATTCATATGTGTTAAACGATTTTGACGATTTCAAAAATGAATACTATGGTTTATATTAAACTTAACGATTTCGATAATGTGAACGAACTTGTTGGGACGTATTTACATAACGAATAACATTCATTAACAATGATCAAGCCGACCAGTAGTATGTTATGGTACCATAGGATCTGACAAATCCCGTTATCGGACTGCCGCCATGGTTATGTATGGGGGTTATGTGGGTAACGACTAAACCTGATGATTGTTAACTTACCCTCTGGTGGTTTGTTAATACGAGTTGAACGATGGACGAGTTACGAAGGTTTGAATGTATTCAACGAGACGACCAAAAGTTAGTTTTCACAATTAAAACATGAACGATTATGAACGATTTGAACGATTGAACAATTTAAACGACTTGAACGATTTAAACGACTTGAAAGATTTGGAACGATATGAACGATTTGAACGATTGAACGATGTTTTATAACACAACGAGTTAAATGAATTGAACGATTGGTTTTTGGTTTGTGATTAGATAACGGGACGGGTGTAATGTGATAAAAGCATGGTAGATACGCCGCTGGTACTTCTTATATATAAGTGCTTCTATCATATTAGATTCCGTAGCGTTATTTAGTTCACTTGGACGAACGATTTTTAAACGAAGACACGCAACGATGTTTATTAAATGATATAAACCATACGAGTTTTATTACGAGAATGATTTACAATTTGGTTTACATAAAC
Organism: Helianthus tuberosus; assembly: GCA_030545235.1. Lineage (NCBI taxonomy): Eukaryota > Viridiplantae > Streptophyta > Magnoliopsida > Asterales > Asteraceae > Helianthus > Helianthus tuberosus. Next base: position 79,476,172 of record CM060441.1, on the reverse strand, counting down.
AAATGTTTTGGGTTAAGATTCATGGCATCGAGGTTTTATAAACTATAACCAACTTGTTTGAGTTAGTTATTCATATTACAATACAAACATTTTACAAAACAAGGTTTTTCTAATATCGACTCATGAAATTGTACGAGTTATTGCAACATGTATACGAGCCATGAATCTGACACTCTCATAAAACCTATGTGCTCGCCGGCTGCTGACTTTATTTTCACATATGTTTCAGGTGGTGTTGTTTGATGATGTTGATTGCTACTAGGATGCATGCTCACTTAGGATCGGACGAGGCCTTAGTGACTTAATAACGAACATAGTCAATGTGTTTAACTGTTTGTTCTGTTTCAAGACAATATTTAATGTTTAATATCTAAATAAAACAAAACTTTTTAATCCATGATTGTGAAACAATAATTCTGTCGCTCCACTCCCCGACGTTTCACAACACTACCCAAGATGCTGAAATGGCGGCTCTAATCGCCCAGCAAATGGCAATGATACTTCCAAACCTTGTGACCCAACTCAATCAGGCCTATAATAACAATAACAACAACAATGTTCCCACGCCTTGTAACTACAAACAGTTCAACTCGGCTAAACCAAACAAGTTCTATGGGTCTGGGGGAGCTACTAGGCTCCTACAATGGTTTGAGAGCATCGAGAGCACTTTCCGCCATGTTCAGTGTCCTAATGAGCACAAGGTAGAGTTTTGCTTCGAGTGTTTTCCAAAAGAGTGCACTCACGTGGTGGAACGGAGTTATGAGAGACAGAGGTGCAGACGTAGCAATGGCAAAGACGTGGGAAGAACTTAGAACTCTAATGATGAAAGAGTTCTGCCCACGCACTAAACAAAGGGCACTTGAGAATGAATTCCATGATGTTAAACAAGATAGTGGAGAACATCGTGCGTATACAGATCGATACGAGGAATTGAGCCTGCTGTGTCCCACCATGGTCACACCTTTGGATAAGGCTATTGAGAATTACATTGATGGTTTACCCAATCCAGTTCAAGACATAGTCACTGGTAGTAAACCCGCTACAGTTAGGGAGGCTATCGAACTAGCCGCAACTCTAACTGATTCTCAAGTCAAGAAAGGGAAACTCTTTCGAAAAGGTGACAAGAAGCAAGCTACTGAGACTACTCAGGAGAAACCAAAGGAAACAAAAGTTGAACCCTCTAACAAATCAAAGAAGCGTAAGGCTTCAAGAAACTTCGCTGTTGTTGCACAAACCAATCAGGTTACTCCCAACCAACTAGCTCAACCTCCGGCTAGGAAACCATATGATGGAAGCGCACCTCTATGCAACCAATGTAACCTTTACCATCATACCAGTGTCCGTTGTTGAAAATGCTCAAATTGTGGACATTTTGGTCATACAGCTAATGTTTTTCGATTAGCTGCTACACAAAACCAAGTTGTTAACAACCCTGCTCATGGGCGTGCTCTTAACATTGGATTTAAGGAGTCTCGTGCCAATAACGATGCAGTTATAAACAACTAGAACCTTAAAGTTTGCTTTTTTTGTCATCCAAGACTTGTGTACACTTTTCAGTTATTTTGTAATGATATTTATCATTTACAAACTGATATGATTATGCATATATGTGTAATATGCATCTATATTGAGAGTGTGTGTTAGGATCAATTCTGATGCACTTGAATGCTCCATTGATTGCGTATATCTCGTATCTTGTGCGGAATCCAAGTACGAGAGTGGATTGAACAAGAACAAGTAATTATAAACTTATTTCTATTGATTGATGAACAATACAAAACCACGAAATCAAATGCATAGAGTTTCCCCACTCAAGTCCACAAAGTTCTAAATGAAACAAAACACAAGTGACCTATACATAGTAACTGCTGATCCGCATGTAATACTTCCCACGGATGCGCATTCACGAACCAACATTTGGTGCGGGTCTAGTCCCTGCGCACGGATCTACACATATGAAAACACTAATACCTCGCAGTCCATTCGTGCAGATCTGCAGGCTTCATCCGTGCGGACCAGATTGCGTGGGTTCGTGCGGATTTGCTCTTGATCATGTTTAAACAATTCAATACCAAGTCTTGTCTCATCTGATAGCTACGATACGTGATTGACGGAAGCGATAGACATATGCACTCACAGACTCCCCCTTGGATATTGCTGCAGTCAGTCTCGTAGCTAGTCTTTATCAATCTCACTAAGTCTTTAAAAAGCTTTTACAGTTCAGCACCACAGACTCCCCTTTGCATCCTGATTCCTCAGCTCCCCCTTTTTGACAGACTCTCACTCCAGGCTCCCCCTTGCTTTAAGCTTTCAGGATCTAAACCTAGCTCAATATCTAATCATATGACAATTCAAAACATTTGTAAGAATATTTGGTAATTCCATGATCAAACACCTGGCTCTCACTAAACTTTATTTGACAATTAAGACTTATTTGAAATTTCCAGGATCGTGAACTAGCTCTAAGCACAAATATTTGACATTAAGATCAATGAAATTGTAAAACCAGAATCAAACCACCTGCCTTAGCTCTCCCTATCAACTAACTATATATATTTGACATTCAAAGTATCCAACTTCACAAACCCTCTCAGATAATCAAGTTCAATTTAATGACCTTGATTCATCTGATTATCTACCAAGTCCAAATTAATGACCTTGGAGACTTCACAAACTATTTTTATTTTACATTTAAAAACCTCAAGTTTCAAATTAATGAACTTGTTTATTTTCTAAGACATGGTCAGCATACTTAGATTTTGAAACTCAGCTTTCCAATCATCGATTGTCGAAACATAAAGTGAAACACAATCTTTTTGTATTTTACAAAGTTTATGCTAAAACACACATAAAATATTTTTGTGTTTTTGTTTGTAATGAAATGCAATAAAGAAATATTTACAAACATATTTTTGTTGAGTTTGTATCAGAGGATCATATCAGTTTATGACACATCACTAGCACCATTGATCTATATAAACTTTAAGTTTTTAAACGATTCACCTAGATTGTCAGTATACTGATCCACTTAAATTCTCACACAAACTTCAATTGATTCAAGATACGAGATTAGTGTTTTAGGAACTTAACTTATTCGCGTGTCCCATCTCAGAATATACTCCTGCATCAAGATTTCCTAGATTCAGTCTTACAGGTGAATATACCTAAATGATATCTGTCTCTAGGTTAGTGCGAGACCTTGAGAGCTCAGGTTAGAACTTCCGTTCAGTCAAAGAGATGAAGGCTCGAGTTGAGGTATGTTCCACTTAGGAATCTTCTTTACAACTGCACTTGATATATATCTTTCGATATTTTCTCAATTTTTATGCAGATGGAAAGTTTTAAGCGCAAAAGCATTATACGAGGTCTAGGCCATTGCTGACGTAAAATCAGAAGACCAAGAATAATACCCCAGATATCACTAAGTAGAAAGTCCTAATATCTCAGAATCAGGAAACTTCTCAAACGAAATTTTGGAGTACCAAGTCCATATATTAGAGAGATGTTCCCCACGAGATAAGAAAGTTATTGATTTTATGTTTATATCTCGAAATTAATCTAGTAAGTGTATAAAAACCTACCGACATATCATCAGTTAGACCGTTTATCACTATTTGACTTTCCATTTCTTTAGCATGCTGTGACTGTCTACTATCATTTCCTCTTTTTACACTAACTCTTTTGATTTTTTTTCATGTTTTTGTACTTTTTCAAATTTTCAAATGTTTTTGTATTTTCAAAAATTTTACTCCCCCTAAAATCCAAAACATTTTCAAGAAATTTGATAAACCGATGTAGACAGCTTCATATCGCTATCCATTTCTGCTTCACATTCTCTATTTAGTATAAAGCACCTCCATAATTTACAACACATTGATATTTTAACATTTTGAACCAATGTTTTCAATTTGTTTTATCATGTTTGTTCAGTCGTGAGGGTTTCTGCGTATTCCTTTAACATTTTTTTCAAAATTTTTGATTTTAACAAATTAAAAACAAACAATTTTTCATTTTTTCATTTTTTCAGTTTTTCTATTTTTTGATTTTTATGTTTATGTTTTATTTATTATCATTAACAAAACAAACTTCCTGTTTTTATCCACAGGAATCATCTTCCCGTGCCAGGCTGCTCTGCTATCCATATTGACTTTCAGCTGACTTCTGGAACACCTGCACATTCAAACAACTCAATTACTTGAATAATGCAACCCAGTCTTGTTTGACCTTAGGTATTTTGACACAATACGAATCGTTCAATTTTAGAAAATCTTTGTCATTTTTCAAAAAAAGAATTTCATTCTTATTTTCAACCTTCTTGGTTGAATCGATTTTCCTTTTCTCATCAACAGAAGTATTTTGTTTCTTGACTACCCAAATTTGTCCTTTTGAAACATTCCGTTTATAAAATCTTGAATCACTTTGAATGTTTTGTTTTGACAAATCAATCTTTGGTTTCCAGATTTGTTTTGATTTTGACATCTGATTTTTTTTTGTTTCCAAATCTGTTTTGGTTCAAATTTGGGTGTCTTTGGTTTCCAAGTTTGTTTTTGCTCAAACTTGGGTGACTCCTGTTTCACAACATCAACTTTCTTTTTCTCTTTTTCAACATCAACATGCTTTAGATTTGGACATTTGCAACCAACATGTCCAATTTGTTGACATTTAAAGCATGTTTTCTTCGAAACATCTTTAGCCTGTTGTTGTTGTTTCTTTTGAGCATAGAATTCCTCATTAGTCTGTCGACTAAATCGGATTTCTTTCTCTTCTTCTGAACTTGTTCCATGAACAAAGTTCGTCTTTTTCTGAAATTTTGACTTTTCAGTCCTTTTCTTTTGATTTTTTTTCTTTTTATAACCCAACCCAGCCTTTACGTTTTTCTTTTTGTAACTAGATTTGTTATAAAAAGTTTTCTTGCTCACTTTTCCGGCAATTTTGTCAATTTCAGACTTTTGAATTTCTACAAGTTTAAAAACTTTACCAATCTTATCCGCAATCATATTTTGAATCGGAACTTGAATATCTGAGAATAATTTGTCCGATCCAACCATATAATATGCCAAAATTATTGGATCATCATTCGCATTTGTCTCAAATTTTGAATCTTTCAAATAATTTTTATGAAAACTTTCTTCATCTTCAACCTGTGATTCGGACTTTTCATGTTTGGTAGAATCTTCTTCATTCAAAACGCTTTCAACTACCTTACTTACCACATCTGAATCACCAACATTATCAGATGTGGAGTCAATGTTTTCAGGCAATTGATCAACCATGTCAAAAGCCTTTGCCACCTTTTCGTCATCATAGAATGTATAATTTTTCTCAAACGGTGGTGGAACCTGATGATATTCTGAACCTATTCCCTTTTTGTTCTTTTTAGAATCATTATCATCTGGTTTAATGTTGAAAATACGTTCAAGAATATACGAAGAAGCATGATAACTATGTAATTTATTATTGTCTTTTTCTACTTCAGCCATTTTACGTTTAAGCTCAGCAACTTCATTAATATATTGATTTAAAACCAGTTGTTTTCCTTTATATTTAGTTTCAAGAAGTCTTGTCGTTTCAGAATATTGTGTAAGTCTAGCTTGAATACGTTTCATTTGACTTTTCAAAGTTTCATATGCTTCTTTTGGTGTATGATATGAAATTTTCATTACATCATATTCTTTTTTCATTTCTTGAACAACATTTTCTTTTTGTAAACATTTTTCACTATCTGCTGAACACTTTTGTTTCAAAATCTCATTTCTTTTTCAAGAACCTTACATTTTCGTGTCAGCTTTTCTTCTTTTTGTTTCAAAATATTTTCATTTTCAAAATTTCTTTACATTTTTCTTTAAAAACTTTTTCAATTTTAGTAAATTCAACATTTCTGGATCTTAAGTTTTCATCCTTCTCAATGCAGGCACTACATATTCCATGCATTTCCTACACTGCACATCATTTTTATTATCAGATTGTTCATAAATTTTATCATTATTATCCATTGATTTAGTCTGATTTGACGACTCAGAAGATTCAGTTTGAGTTTTTACCTCGGTTTGATCTAACATAACAACTTCTTTTGTTGTCTTCTTCTGATCCTCATCAATCTTCTTGTTGCTTCATCAATGGCTCCTTCTGCCATCTTCTTCAACTTCTCAACCATCTTTTCAACATTTTCTTCAATGGTGTCACACCCCGACCGCGTAAAACAACAAACCGCGGCAGAAACGTCGGGGAGTGCAACGACAGAATTATTGTTTCACAACCATGGTATTTAAAGTTTCGTTTTATTTATTAACATTGATTACATTGTCTTAAAACAAGGAAAACATAACATAAATTTAACTAGTCTTGCATCTTTTATTGTCACTAAGGCCCGAGTCCACCTAAGTATGTCACGATCAACCCTGTGCATCAGCTCCTGAAAACACATGTGAAAATAGGTACGTCAGCATAAAAATGCTTGTGAGATACATAGGTTTTAATGAAGCAGGAATCATGACTTGTAGTTGAAAGAAATGTTTAACAAAAGTTAGTCATGAATCTTATTAAAAGTGTTTTCTTTTATAAATTATACGGAATTCGATAAGGAAATCAAATGTTATAAAAGAAGGTGTAAGGTTAAATGAATAATCAACTAAAATGAGTTTATATGAAATATGTCGTTTGTAAACCAATGTCTTGTGTAAAAGCGTCGTTTGTATAAGATATATCATGTCTTTGTCTAAGTGGTTTAGATAACGCTACGATATGTAATATCATAAAAGCATTTATATATAGGAAGTACCAGTGGCGTATCCACCATGCTTCTATCATATTACACACGTCTCGTTACGTAAATCACTTATCAATAATCACCAAAATAACTTGTTTAAACCAATGTCAAAATGTTTATGTGTAAACAATGTTCAATTGCCAAATGTATATCATGTCATGTATAATTGAATGTAATGTATGGCAAGTAAGAAGTATCTACTCAAACCATATGTATAATGTTAATGTGTAATCAAATGTAATGTATGGTGAATAAAAGCATTTACTCAACCCCATAGGTAAAATGCACAAAACAATGTATTTGATATAAATCATAGTTTAAGTCAAAGGTTATGTTTTGCAAAATCCATGCTTTACTGATACAAGCACTTATGTGGTAATGTTTATCGGATACATTCAAGTCTTGAGACTGTAGGATAAACCTTTAAATAAATCAAAGGTTTATCAAAATGTTTTCGGATTCTGTCATTCCTTACGTCCACACAAACCTAGGATTCTAGGAATGGGAGTTGTCAAGTCCTATGGTACCACTACATACTACCGAGCGGCGTGATCAATGTTAATGAATGTATTTTAGTCCCGTTAAAAAAACAAAATGTCATACCAAATGTAAGCATGTTATGTGAAAACAATGTACTAAGTATGCTAAGTAAACATACGAAGCAGAAGTGTTCATGTAAATCAATGTGCTAGCATGCTCAGTAAACATACATAGCAGAAATGTAATGTAAATCAATGTGTTCATATGCTGAGTAAACATATGCAACAAATGTGTTTATGAAATCAATGTGCTAGCATGCTCAGTCAACATACATAGCAAAGCATAAATGAAATCATGTAATATATGCGTACTAATGAACATAACAAGTATATATCATGAAAGCATGAAAAGCACGAAAGTAACAAGTAGGCACATGTGTATCACCCCAAAATATTTGAAAACAGTAAAATAGGGGACTATGTACTCACATCATCACCTTGAAAACATTTAAAAAGAGGGGGTCTATGTACTCACTTGATAATGCTTAGAAGTCTTGGAATAACAACCAAACAAAGCTAGAAGGATCACGGAATCAATCGGCACCTAATATAGGTAACTACGTTAATAAACCAGACCTAAATCAGAAGATCGGATAAAATGAGGTTTCGTAAACCAAAAGAGTGTTGGAACTCATATAATATGGTTTAACAAAGTCTACATTCTAAATCGGAACCTATCCTAAGTGCTTATGACCCGTTACGACTAGCTAAGGTAGCTTATGCTACTTTAACGCGTCGTTCGCGCTAAACGCATTCGGACCGCCTAACTAGTCCTATGACAGGTATTATATGCCTTAACATGTCTAATAACATTGCCTAATCAGTTTAGATGTCAAAATTTAGGTTACATATGCTTAAAATGAAATTATGCGTAAAAAGGGCATTTTGGTCATTTTCCTAAGGCAAAAAAACTACCTATCATTCAACTAACTAAACGAAGTGACCATAAGGTATAACCTCGGAAGGTTATTCCCTATACAACTATGGTCACAAAATGTGTTTTAGTCGGATCCTAATGATCGACCAAACGGGTCGGGTTTGAAAGTCTAAGCGGTTGTTTAGACCGCTTATCTTACGACCATATATAAGCACTAGACTAAAAGTGACGAGTTAAACATGTTAAAACATGTTTAACTAAGTTAGAAAAAAAGTTTGATATCAAAACAAAGTGTTTTGATACCAAAAAATAGTTTTGTTACAAAATACGCATAAACACGTATTTTGACCGAAACTTTGACTCGTCACTTCGACTAATCAACGTGGTAATCAGTAGGTATAGTCACAAGGGGCTATAACCATCGTGATTACGCTCACGTTGCAAAGTTCAAACGAACTTTGTGTTGACCATAAATTGGTCAAAGCAGAAACTCAAACACTGTTTGACTTTCACGCTTGAAAAACATAAACAAGCATGAAAGAAGCTTACAAAAGGTCCAAGCAAGGAAGATTTGATTTAAAACACTCAGGTATGAAGTGTTAAACTTCAACTTAGAGCAGAATTGAATCAAATGTGTGAAGAATGAGAAAGAAGCAAGTGGGTATTTATAGAAAGTCATGATCCATCAAGATGATTACAAGTGTTTTTGAGCAAATCAAGGTTCAATCCTAACCATACACTTATGGAACATGGTTTAGAATACAATGGGAAGCCAAAAACCAGCCAAAGGTATGAGAAAATTGCATAAAAGACCCTGGAATTCAAGCTGATTGCTGAAAACATAATTCTGCACAGAGTACTCTCAGGCGTGTCGCGGAAGGTGACACTGGATCTGTCGCGACTCGCCTGGCTGACCAGCCAGAAACTTTCAGTTTTTGACAGTTTTGGTCCCTGCATGCTGTGACAACCGGTAATTTACGCCCTTAATTACGTGATTAACAAGTGATTAGCGCGATAATAAATAGTGTTTATGACGCTAATTAACTTAATTAGGCCTTTGGAGTGCCTAGGAACGTCCATACGACTTTACAGTGCGCGAACAGTGGTTTACAGAGAAACCTGCGAAACGTTAAACGGCAACGGATTGAAACCGAACAGAATACTGACAACGCCGACAAATACGGATTTTCTACGAATATTTTATATTTCTGAATCAACGTTGTGAATTTATTTCGCTTCCGTACATCGCAAAACGCACACAAGAACGAGAAAACGCGACTGCAGAAAACGTACCGATAACGAAACGGAAGCATCAGAGACGCGCGTTACCTTCGAAACTTAAATATTCCGATATATTTTGTTTTGTAATTAAATTTTAACAATCGTAGTCGAAACCGGATTGAAAATGCGTCAGCAACGACAAAATAAATATTTATGCGATTTTAAACGCGACGGCAACAGTACGCGTCGAACACTAAAATTTTCGGCATCACTTTACGCGTTTTTTTTTTTACCATAATGGCCTACCCTACGACATTTTTAGGATGCTCGGGTTGCGAAAACGGATCTTGTAATAAATACGGGCCATTATAAACACGAGCTTTGGGCTTGTGGGCCTTGGGCCCAACCCAAAGCCCATTAGCAAAACCTTAAGTATATAAAAGGGGCCTATTCCTTTGATTTTTCCATTTGTGCAACCAAATAACAAACACCTCACGTATCTCTCTCTCTTCCGGCGAACACACAAGCCGACGGAGCCGGCCGGTGCGCGGCGGCGCCGCCGCCGGTGGCGGAGCTCCGGCGACCTTCTTTCTCCGGCCACGCACCCTCTTCACCTCCTTTTTTCCTTCGATCTACACCCCCACCCCTTTGCGATTCTGAAACGGACCACCACCACTAACCGGTGGTGGTACGGCGGTGCGGCACAAAGAGAGACAGAGAGAGAGACTGAGTGGCGAGAGGGAGAGAGAACCGGCGGTCTAAGACTCGGACCGCCGGTCGGTCCGATTACTCGATGGTCGGTGTTATTAACCGGCCGGTTATTGTCGAAGATGCAGAGATGCGGCTGATGATGTATGATGGTGGTTTCGGTGGTGGTCAGCAGGCGGTCGGAGACTCGGACCGAGATTCCTTGTCTCGATCCGGTGGTTCGTGTCTTTAACCAACGAATTTCACTGTTTTTCTGGCGGTCCGTGCTATTATCCGACGGGTTTGCCGGTAAGTTGTTTCGACTAAATCTCTTCCTTGCATTCAGATGAAGATGATGATATTTTTGTTGATGTCCGGCGATTCAAATCTGGGAGTTTTGGCTTCTTAGTTCAGGTTCGGGTTTTCGCAGCGGGTCAAACCCGGTCGACTCGGTCAAACCGAGTCGACTCGGTCAACAATCAGTCAACTCGGTCCGGGTTCAGTCAAACAAAGTCAACAGCAGGTCAAGCGTTCAACGGCTCGGTCAATGCGGTCGGATTCAGTTTTTGCGCGGTTCGGGTCGACTCAGTCAAACCTGGTCAACCCGACGAGTCAACTCAGACCCGGTCAACTCAGTTGACTCGGTCAACTCAGTCGGCTCACTCGACATATTGACGGAAGACTTGGTAAAGATTTAACGACAAGATTATTTACGTTATATTATGGTTTTATTACGTGAAACGAGCTCTCGAAACCGACTGATTATAAATTACATTCGTCATATATTTGACAAAGGTTGCATATAGTTGAATCTTGATTAAATTGTGTTGAATTTTTGAAAATAAAACGACAACTTGTGTTGTCGGGGGCGTCCAAAAACAGAGGAAACTCTGCCCGTTTTTCGAGAAAAACCCTTAAACACGACACGTATTATATTTCAAAAACGACGCTTAATGGAATTCGAGTTTATAAAACTTCAAACTTTGATAATTCCAAACGCTTTTACAAATAAATATAATGTTATATTTATTTCGAACGTCGTTAATTCGTATAACTTCTATAAAATAAATATAGCTTATATATTTATTTCAAGTATCAAACAACACGATCTTGTTTTATAAAATAAATATAGATGTATATTTATTTCAAACACACGAATTCTTTTACAAAATAGATACAGTCTATCTATTCAACGACTCGATGAAGTTCTTATAGAATAAATATAATATTTTATATTTATTACGAACGACGAAACGGCATATATATATATTTTGGCAAAAATATACAAGACGCAATATATATATATATAATACAAGCTTATTATATAATACTTTCTTACGAATATTCCTACATACTCAAACGTCTTCTCGCGGCAGTTTAACTTAGTCATTTTCATTAAGTTAACTATTTACCGTCAAATCGTTCGATCAACGATTCGGTAGAGCTCGGTAACACGTAGATTTGTAACCACATTATTCGAAACTTATTAGATATTCCGTGTTAGGAATACTGTAGAATGCACGATAGCAAGTCGAGCCTTGGAAACGACATCACGAAGTCGTAAATTAGCTAGCTTTGCATAGGAATATTCAGGTGAGTTCATAACCCCACCTTTTATGGTTTTACATTTTTATAAATGTTTTCGGGGTGGAAAGACATGCACATTCTACAAAACATTCAAAGTGTTCAATAAACATGAATTACATATTTCTAAACCATTATACAAACAAGTTTTTAACTAACACAAATGGTTTACGAAAGGTTTATGATAACTATACCGGTTTTTCAAACAAAGCGTATTTTTGTAAAGTGCATACAACGCTTACTTGTTTTCTAAATTGGGGAAATGATGAGTACAAAAACATTCAAGTGAAACATTCAAGTGAAACATTCAAGTGAAACATTCTAGATCATGTCTCGAATAGGGTACCATAAGCACCATTAATCAACGTATACATTCAGACCGCGGAACAAAAGGTTAGATCTAATGGGTTTCAGGCAACCCCACTCTTGGCCTACTTCTACCAATGAGTGCTTCTGTGTCTCAGTCAAAGTCGACAAAAATGCCTAGGTTTGGTGGCTTCCTATGTCGTGACACATGTTAGTGGCCTTGCAAACCACTAGCGATCTCATACATTCAAACAGTCAAAGTGCTCGGTTGCGAGATACATTCAAACATTCATAGTGCTCGGTGGCGAGATACATTCAAACATTCATAATACTCATTTACAAGATACATTCAAACGTTCATAGTACTCATTTATAAGCTACGTTTTACAAGATACATTCAAACATTCATAATACTCATTTACAGATACGTTTTATGAGTTACATACCATGTTTTCATTCAAGTATTTAAACATTCAGCACAAAACATTAACAATACTTTTGGATTCGTTTTCTCAACAACATTTCAAAAACCGGTTATTCAAAAAGATTTATTTCAAATCTTTTACAAACAAACTATGAACTCGCTCAACTTTATGTTGATTTTTCGCATGTTTCTTTCTCAGGTTACTTTTCAGAAATTATGGAACGGTTGGAATAGGAGAACCATGAAGAGTCGAGTACTTAATGGGCGTTCGCATTCTAAAAGACTTAGATTATTTGCTTCCGCTGTGCAATGAAGATACCAGTCCAGTCACGCCAATGCTCTGATATTTCGGGGTGTGACAGATTGGTATCAGAGCTATAGGTTACAGCGAATAGGGTTCTCTGTAGAGATACCTAGGCTCTAACCTCATATTTCTCTAGGGACTTAGATTATAAAAACGTTGAATACATACAGAACGCATAGTACTCGAATATGGTCTCCAACCGTGGCCGAAAAACAAAGATTTTGTTTTCAAACATACGCCAAAGTTGTGTTTTACACACGCTACACAAAACAGTCGCATACAGTGCACAAAACTCTGAGAAATTAGGAAACATGCATTTGAGACCTTCGGAAACTTTTGTTAAAGTTCATTAAAGGTCATCACGTAGGAACTGCAAATATTAATTCGGGCACACACAATTATACATATTGTCTATGATGTTTTAACTTCCCGAGCAGGCAGCCTACGCATAACGAAACGCTAGCGCACGAGAATACATAGAACTCAAATTTTACGTCAACAGATGTCGGAGTACATCACATTCTACGCGAAACGAAACGCTAGCGCACAGGCATACGTGAGACTTAAGCTATGCATCAACGGAGGTTGAAGTACGTCACACGCGACTATCGATCAGGAAGCGGCAGTTGGCACGTGGTCCTGCAAACGACACGAGTCATGCTAAGGAAAAGACGCAAGTCACCATATTCCCCCTATTTCAGCTAACGACGAGTACGCTATATTTGACATTCTATGGTAATGTCACCTAACAACTGGTCGTCAGATGCAACCCCAGGTAAAGTCCTTAAATTTCTTTTATTGAAATTTCGACTTTCACACTTACTGAGTAGATTTTTGTATCTCTACTCCTCTTAATGGTCATTGTATCACAATCATTTCCGTCAGTATAGCGAATACTCATTTGCTTCGTTTCTTGAAAATTCATATGATACACATGCATCGTTTGTTACGCATGTGGTTTCGTTTCGAATAAGCGTTTCATCAAAGTTCAAATATTATTGCGCTAAACCTAATTTTTGATTCGTGATTCGAATGACCCGCGTTACTGAAATTGTTGGCTTCCTTGTTATCAAGTCAACACATTTTCTTGAAAAATTTCTTTCTTTTTCAAGTTGCATACATGGTATTTCGTTGTGACCATGCCAAAAGTTTTCTTGACAATACATGTATTTATTGTCGGCTTGCACCGAAATCAAATCCAATTGTTTGAACTTGTTCATTACACATATTCAATTCAAGACACCATATGATGTATTGGAAACATCATATTCGAATTCGTTTTAACAAGCGTTTCATTGTTCTGAGTCGTAGTAGATTTGTTTGGTCTACGACTCCATTAAGCCGTTTGTTGATTTCGACACCTTGTGGTGCCAGTATAAACTTGTAGCTTGGGCTAATTACGATTGAGCATTCGATGCAAACACAGGTGATACTTGTTCAATCACCGCTATTATTGAATTGTTTCATTCACTACGACACCTTGTGGCGTCGGTAGAACTTACAGCTTGCGCTGATCACGATCGAGCGTTTCATGCAAACTATTACATATGAGCTTGTTGAAATCTAAGTTCATTTATTGGACACGGTCATTTCTAGAATTCATTTGCATCTTGTGATACGCCCTTGAATTCACATCATTCGAATAAGTCTTGATTCGATTTCATGATCGTTCACTTTGGTACTATTCGTATTTTATACATAACGTAACTCGGAGGAGTTAACGTAGTCTAAATTTCGAGGACGAAATTTTATTAACAGGGGGAGACTGTGACAACCGGTAATTTACGCCCTTAATTACGTGATTAACAAGTGATTAGCGCGATAATAAATAGTGTTTACGACGCTAATTAACTTAATTAGGCCTTTGGAGTGCCTAGGAACGTCCATACGACTTTATAGTGCGCGAACAGTGGTTTACAGAGAAACCTGCGAAACGTTAAACGGCAACGGATTGAAACCGAACAGAATACTGACAACGCCGAAAATTACGGAGTTTCTACGAATATTTTATATTTCTGAATCAACGTTGTGAATTTATTTCGCTTCCGTACATCGCAAAACGCACACAAGAACGAGAAAACGCGACTGCAGAAAACGTACCGATAACGAAACGGAAGCATCAGAGACGCGCGTTACCTTCGAAACTTAAATATTCCTATATATTTTGTTTCGTAATTAAATTTTAACAATCGTAGTCGAAACCGGATTGAAAATGCGTCAGCAACGACAAAATAAATATTTATGCGATTTTAAACGCGACGGCAACAGTACGCGTCGAACACTAAAATTTTCGGCATCACTTTACGCGTTTTTTTTTACCATAATGGCCTACCCTACGACATTTTTAGGATGCTCGGGTTGCGAAAACGGATCTTGTAATAAATACGGGCCATTATAAACACGAGCTTTGGGCTTGTGGGCCTTGGGCCCAACCCAAAGCCCATTAGCAAAACCTTAAGTATATAAAAGGGGCCTATTCCTTTGATTTTTCCATTTGTGCAACCAAATAACAAACACAGACCCACACAAACACCTCACGCATCTCTCTCTCTCGGCGAACACACAAGCCGACGGAGCCGGCCGGTGCGCAGCGGCGCCGCCGCCGGTGGCGGAGCTCCGGCGACCTTCTTTCTCCGGCCACGCACCCTCTTCACCTCCGTTTTTCCTTCGATCTACACCCCCACCCCTTTGCGATTCTGAAACGGACCACCACCACTAACCGGTGGTGGTACGGCAGTGCGGCACAAAGAGAGACGGAGAGAGAGACTGAGTGGCGAGAGGGAGAGAGAACCGGCGGTCTAAGACTCGGACCGCCGGTCGGTCCGATTACTCGATGGTCGGTGTTATTAACCGGCCGGTTATTGTCGAAGATGAAGAGATGCGGCTGATGATGTATGATGGTGGTTTCGGTGGTGGTCAGCAGGCGGTCGGAGACTCGGACCGAGAGTCCTTGTCTCGATCCGGTGGTTCGTGTCTTTAACCAACGAATTTCACTGTTTTTCTGGCGGTCCGTGCTATTATCCGACATGTTTGCCGGTAAGTTGTTTCGACTAAATCTCTTCCTTGCATTCAGATGAAGATGATGATATTTTTGTTGATGTCCGGCGATTCAAATCTGGGAGTTTTGGCTTCTTAGTTCAGGTTCGGGTTTTCGCAGCGGGTCAAACCCGGTCGACTCGGTCAACAATCAGTCAACTCGGTCCGGGTTCAGTCAAACAAAGTCAACAGCAGGTCAAGCGTTCAACGGCTCGGTCAATGCGGTCGGATTCAGTTTTTGCGCGGTTCGGGTCGACTCAGTCAAACCTGGTCAACCCGACGAGTCAACTCAGTCCCGGTCAACTCAGTTGACTCGGTCAACTCAGTCGGCTCACTCGACATATTGACGGAAGACTTGGTAAAGATTTAACGACAAGATTATTTACGTTATATTATGGTTTTATTACGTGAAACGAGCTCTCGAAACCGACTGATTATAAATTACATTCGTCATATATTTGACAAAGGTTGCATATAGTTGAATCTTGATTAAATTGTGTTGAATTTTTGAAAATAAAACGACAACTTGTGTTGTCGGGGGCGTCCAAAAACAGAGGAAACTCTGCCCGTTTTTCGAGAAAAACCCTTAAACACGACACGTATTATATTTCAAAAACGACGCTTAATGGAATTCGAGTTTATATAACTTCAAACTTTGATAATTCCAAACGCTTTTACAAATAAATATAATGTTATATTTATTTCGAACGTCGTTAATTCGTATAACTTCTATAAAATAAATATAGCTTATATATTTATTTCAAGTATCAAACCACACGATCTTGCTTTATAAAATAAATATAGATGTATATTTATTTCAAACACACGAATTCTTTTACAAAATAGATACAGTCTATCTATTCAACGACTCGATGAAGTTCTTATAGAATAAATATAATATTTTATATTTATTACGAACACCGAAACGGCATATACATATATTTTGGCAAAAATATACAAGACGCAATATATATATATATAATACAAGCTTATTATATAATACTTTCTTACGAATATTCCTACATACTCAAACGACTTCTCGCGGCAGTTTAACTTAGTCATTTTCATTAAGTTAACTATTTACCGTCAAATCGTTCGATCAACGATTCGGTAGAGCTCGGTAACACGTAGATTAGTTACCACATTATTCGAAACTTATTAGATATTCCGTGTTAGGAATACTGTAGAATGCACGATAGCAAGTCGAGCCTTGGAAACGACATCACGAAGTCGTAAATTAGCTAGCTTTGCACAGGAATATTCAGGTGAGTTCATAACCCCACCTTTTATGGTTTTACATTTTTATAAATGTTTTCGGGGTGGAAAGACATGCACATTCTACAAAACATTCAAAGTGTTCAATAAACATGAATTACATATTTCTAAACCATTATACAAACAAGTTTTTAACTAACACAAATGGTTTACGAAAGGTTTATGATAACTATACCGGTTTTTCAAACAAAGCGTATTTTTGTAAAGTGCATACAACGCTTACTTGTTTTCTAAATTGGGGAAATGATGAGTACAAAAACATTCAAGTGAAACATTCTAGATCATGTCTCGAATAGGGTACCATAAGCACCATTAATCAACGTATACATTCAGACCGCGGAACAAAAGGTTAGATCTAATGGGTTTCAGGCAACCCCACTCTTGGCCTACTTCTACCAATGAGTGCTTCTGTGTCTCAGTCAAAGTCGACAAAAATGCCTAGGTTTGGGGGCTTCCTATGTCGTGACACATGTTAGTGGCCTTGCAAACCACTAGCGATCTCATACATTCAAACAGTCAAAGTGTTCGGTTGCGAGATACATTCAAACATTCATAGTGCTCGGTGGCGAGATACATTCAAACATTCATAATACTCATTTACAAGATACATTCAAACGTTCATAGTACTCATTTACAAGCTACGTTTTACAAGATACATTCAAACATTCATAATACTCATTTACAGATACGTTTTATGAGTTACATACCATGTTTTCATTCAAGTATTTAAACATTCAGCACAAAACATTAACAATACTTTTGGATTCGTTTTCTCAACAACATTTCAAAAACCGGTTATTCAAAAAGATTTATTTCAAATCTTTTACAAACAAACTATGAACTCGCTCAACTTTATGTTGATTTTTCGCATGTTTCTTTCTCAGGTTACTTTTCAGAAATTATGGAATGGTTGGAATAGGAGAACCATGAAGAGTCGAGTACTTAATGGGCGTTCGCATTCTAAAAGACTTAGATTATTTGCTTCCGCTATGCAATGAAGATACCAGTCCAGTCACGCCAATGCTCTGATATTTCGGGGTGTGACACATGCAAGGCTCAATAATGATGTCAAAGTATAGGGGACATGAAATATGCTTGAAAACATCTCGGATGTTGGTTCGTTTGGTCGTACGGCCTCGTTGTTTGGTTAATTACGACGAAACACGAACGGACGCGAAAAACGATCCAAATTACGCGACGAATGGAATTTTAGCTTTCCAAACACTAAAATAAAATATTTTAATGATTACAAAAATTTTTGAATGTCCGGATATGTTCAGAACGTAAGATATGCGCGTAAATGCAAACTTATGCACTTTTTGACGCTTTTAGTCCCTGATTGACCAAAAAAGTTTATTTTTGTACACCGAACCCCTCAAAGCCTATTTCTAAGCTATGTTAAGGATATTTATGGTATGTTTAACTTATGATCATGTTCTGGAATGTTCGTTACTATACGAATCGGCAGAGTTTCGCAGTTTGTTGAAAATAGTCCCTCTAAGCGAATAAACTTGATTTTGCCATACCAAACCCTTCAAAACTTATTTCTAAGTTATGTAAAGGTTATTTAAGGTATTTTAAGCATATTTTGATGTTCCGGAGTATTTTTCGCGTTAAACTGATTATGTTTATGCATCAGTTTGCGTATAACCTTCAAGAAAGCGATATAGAGTTTGAAATCGAACAAAAATCAAAACGTGCAAAATGACAAACATAAATAAACAAATATTGGGGTCAAATCACATTGCTTTATTGATAATTGAATTGCTTAAAGTTTATACAATGATTACAAGCACAGATGTCACATTCTCCCATACTTTAGGAAATTTCGTCCCGAAATTTATTTAGAGGAAACTTGTGAGAATAGATGTGGATATTTCGCCTTCATTTGATCTTCATGTTCCCAAGTAAATTATAGTCCACGTTTAGATTCCCAGCGAACTTTAGCAATTGGTATGCGCTTGCGTTTGAGTTTCTTGACTTCACGATCCAATATTTCCACATGCTTCTCGATAAAGTGCATCGTGTCATCAACACGAATTTCATCAAGTGGTATGTGGAGGTTTTCATTAGCTAAATACTTTTTAATATTGGACACATGGAAGGTTGGATGAACATTTCCAAGTTCAGGAGGTAACTCAAGTCTGTAGGCTACCTTTCCGATTCTTTCGACGATCTTGAATGGTCCAACATATCTAGGTGCAAGTTTTCCTTTCTTTCCAAATCTGATTACACCTTTCCAAGGTGATACCTTGATTAAGACGCTATCACCAACTTGAAATTCTAAGGGCTTGCGTCGTCTATCCGCGTAACTCTTTTGACGACTTCTAGTTGTCTGAAGATTATCGCGAACTTTCTTAACCTTATCTATAATCTATAGAATGAGCTCAGGTCCAGTAAGTTGAGCTTCACCGATCTCATTCCAGCAGACTGGTGAACGACATTTTCGACCATATAAAGCCTCGAAAGGAGCCATGTTGATGCTGGAGTGATAACTATTGTTGTAGGAGAATTCAATCAACGGAAGATACAAATCCCCACTACCACCAAAATCGATCACACAAGCTCTAAGCGTATCTTCCAATGTCTAGATTGTTCTTTCAAATTGACCATCTGATTGCGGATGATAAGTTGTGCTCAAATTAAGTTGGGTTCCCATAGCAGATTGCATGGTTCTCCAAAAGTGAGACAAAAATCGACCATCTCTGTCAGATATAATGTTCAAAGGAATACCATGTCGGGATACAATCTCATCCACATAGATTTTGGCAAGTTTGTCAGCAGATAGATCCTCACAGATCGGCAAGAAATGCGCTGACTTTGTAAGACGACCAACAACTACCCAAATGGCATCATGACCTTTCTTAGTGCGTGGCAGCTTGGTAACGAGATCCATAGCAATGTTTTCCCATTTCCAAACTGGAATATCTTGTTGCTCCAATAATCCAAAGGGATGTTGATGTTCAACCTTAACCTTAAGACAAGTACGGCATTTGGATACGTATAAGGCAATGTCTTTCTTCATACAGGGCCACCAATATTGGGTCCTGTAGGATCGTTTTACCGACCAAACGAGTCGTTCAAAAGAGTTTTTGCTCAATACGAGAGGCGGAAACAAACATATTGAGGTAATTCAGCTTTCAATTTACTTTAAACTGTCTTTTGATTAATATGACAAAGATTTACAGCGAGTAGACACTTCGACAACAGTTCGGTACTGAAACTGGAAAAATTACAAATGACTTGGCACACCTAGTATTTATAGGCAAGGTAATTTCGCACGGAATCATCTCATGAGAAATTAGATTTCACACGAAATAGTTATTTCATGCGAAATACCCATGTAATTTCGTACGAAATAGCTGGTTGCTATTTCGTGCGAAATACCATCACACCCACATTTCTCGTTTTGCGTGCCCTGATCTATCTAAATACATGCAAGACTCGATACAAGACGAAGTCGACAGACGTATGCACCAACAGACTCCCCCTCAGATGTTGACGAAGTCTTCAGTGTCGAGTCTTCAACCTTCAGTCTTAATCAGTCTTCTCGATCTCTCCCGAAATATCTGACAATGTAAATCATCTTCAATCTTTTCTCTTCTTCTTTCTTTCCTTTACCAGGATCTAAAGCTGGCTGTTACAACCTCTTGATCAGATCTCTTGATTCCTTAAGTTCCTCAGCATCAACAACAAGCATGAACTTCAATTTCAGAATCAGAACTTGGCTCTAGTAACATCAGGATTATAACCTGGCTTACATTCTGCTTATGATCTTGAACCTGGCTATCCTGCACATTCTCTACCTCAAAATAAATTTCACAAATTTAACATTTGGCAAATTTATATTCCACTTGCAGGTATCTATCTAGAATGATTTAACATTTAACAGCTTCAGATGACCACTTTGTAGGCAAACATTCAAAATTTTTCTTATTTTAAACAGACTTTCCCAAACCTGTTCATCATGTATAGCACTCGGAATTTTGAAAATCAGCTCTTCAACATCAGTTGTCAAAAATCTTTTTGGAATTTTTTCAAAATTTTATGCTAAAACACACTGAAAATCTTTTTGGATTTTTGTATATAAATGAAATGCAGAAAAGAAATATTTACTAACAATATTTTTGTGAGTTTGTGTAAGAGGATCATATTAGTTTCTGAGACAAATCACCAACACCGTTAAGCTTTAAACATTTTAAGTTCTAAACGATTCACTTAGATTGTCAGTATACTGATCCACTTAAATTCTCACACAAATTTCAATTGTTTCGAGATACGATATTAATGTTTTAGGCACTTAAACTTATTCGTGTGTCCCACCTCAGAATATACTCCCGTATCCAGATCCCAATATTCAGTCTTACAGGTGAGTATACCTAGATGATATCTGTAAACGGTTAAATGCGAGGGCCATGAGAGCTCAGGCTATTGCTTCCGCAAAATCAGAGAGATGATGGCTTCGACTTTTGGTGTGTTCCCTTTAGAGAATCTTTTCTTCAACAGCACATGATTAGCATTTTGCAATGTTTCATCATTTTTTATGCTGAGGGTGGTGCTATATTTCAAGCAAGCGAAAAGTATTATACCGGGACTAGGCCATTGTTTCCGCAAAATCAGAAGTCCCGGGATAATACCCCCAGATATCACTAAGCATAAAGACCTAGTATCTCAGAAAAAGAGACCTTTCAAACAAGATTTCGGGGGTTACCCATATATCCGAGAGATGTTCCCCACGAGATAAGTAAGTTTGAAATTTAGGTTTATATCTCGAACACAATCTACTAAGCGTGCGAAAACCTACTGGCACATCATCAGTGAAATCGTTTATCACTTTTTAACTGTCCAATTCTTTAGCGTGTTGTGATAGTCCACTGATGTACTATCATCTCCTTTTTTTCACAACAAAACTCAATTTTAATTTTTCAATGTTTTTGTCTTTTTCGTATTTTTCAAATTTTTGAAATTTCTAAAATTTTTTACTCCCCTTAAAATCAAAATATGTTTCAATTTTGATTTTCTGGGAAAATTTTGAAAACAAACTGTACAAACAAATGACAACTGTTGAGAATTGCTTCAATCCGCCATCCACTTGGCATAAACAATCAGAACCCCCCCTTACAACAAACTATTTTCCCATTAAGATTTCAAAACACTTAAGTTTGTTTTAATCAAAATGGTTTTTCCGGAAAATAAGATTTGTCGATTCTACCACTTGTAAAAATGAGGATGTGATCAACACTTTGTTTTCTCAATATCATGAATGAAAGTTAAATCAAGTTCAACTTAATGACCTTGATTAACCACTTGTAGATAAAACCTCTATTTCAACCACTTGTCGGTATGCTTACCAACAATTACCACTTGTAGGTTGAAATCTTAAAATGCCGATTCCTACTCCACACTTACAAACCTGGGAGTTCCGGCAAGTCATACTTGTGAAAAATTTTCAATTTTCAAAAACAAGTTTTTAAGAATGATGCCGATTCATGCTCCGCGATTACCAACTTGGGAGCTCCGGCAAGTCAGGTTTTTTTAGTTAAAGAGATTTTCCCAAGCCTGACAGACCTTGGTAGATTCCGAGTTACCAACACTCGGTTTCTTTGATTTCTTCTCGTAAAATTCTTTAACCCCCTTTACCTTCCCATCAACCATTTTTCCAAAAATGTGTTTCACTTTGGGGTTAAAGACTTTTTCAACATCAAATTCTTTCTTTTCAGAAAAGAATTGATTTGAAATTTCAACTTTTCCAATTTTTGATTTTAAAATCTCAGCCCGCAATGGTGGAAAATTTTCATCATCCAATGGCGGGACTGATTTCTCTTCTTTCAACTCAACTTGTGGCTCCTCTGACTTTGTGGAATCAGAATCATTGCTAGACGATAGCTCCTCTGATTTTGATGAATCAGAATCATTGCTAGACGATAGCTCCTCTGATTTTGACGAATCAGAATCATTGCTAGATGATAGCTCCTCTGATTTTGACGAATCAGAATCATTGCTAGAACTACCATCAGATATCTTAACAACCCATTTTTGATTGTCAAGATTTGCTTTTCTCTTGTAAAACCTTTTTGAACATTCACCAACCTCAAATTTTGAGTTTTTGAAAACTATAAAAGGTTTGGTTGGCAGTTCATTTTCAACTATCTTCTCTTTCAGTTTACGAGACACTTCCTCGAACAATTCTTGGATATATGACCAATTGTTTTGCATTGAAAACAGGTTCTCGTTTCTTTCTTTTGAACAATTCCATTCTTCATTTCTTCTTGCTTCTTAGCAAGGAATTCTTTGTTCGTCTGCTTTCTGAATAATTGCTCCTTTTCTTCTTCAGATGATATTCCTGAAACAAAAACAGTTTTTGTTTTATAAGTTTTCTCATTTTTATGATTTTTTGGTGGAATAAATCCAAGACCTTTTCTTTTGAAATTACCATTATGATTTGGTTTCTTTTGAAAACCAGAACCAGAATTGTAACCCTTTTTCTTGTTAATCCTTTGTTGATCTCTTGAGGTGTACTTTTTAGGTTTTTTAAAAAGATTTACATCTTTGATTTCAGAAATATTAATTTCTGTCAGTTTGAAAACCTTTTTTATCATTTCAGTTCTAACACCTCTTATTGGAAATTCTTCATCAGAATATAATTTGTCAGAATCATTCAAAGTATATGCTACTTTGAACAGTTCGTCATTCAAATTAGATTTTGATAACAAAAATTCTTTATTATAAACCCGTTTGTCCTTTTTGACTGTTGACTTTGACTTGTCAGACTTTGACTTGTCAGACTTTGACTCTGAATTTGACTCCGACTTTGACTCCTCGGTTTCATCGTTATCCAACACCTGATCAACCACTTTCTTTATTAATTCGGACTCATGATCAGGATCAGACGATGTGAAAATGACATCTATGTTTTCTGGCAAATTTTCTGAAGACTCAGACTCCCACTGTAAGTTTGTTGCCTTTTTTACTCTCTCTGAATTTGGATTTCGTGGAGAATATCCATTTTCAAGCGGGGGTGGACACTTGTTGTAACTGGCACTATGTTTCTTACCAGAATCTTTCATTTCAATATCCTTCTTCTTTTCAGAGCTCTTGTCTTCAGATACTTTCTCTTCATCAAATGCCTTCATGCCTTCAACAGTTGGATAAATCCTGTCAATAACATAAGAAGTACATGAGAAACTTTTTAACAACCTATTAACTCTTTCTGTTTCAATTCTTTGTGTTTCTAGTTTTTGTTCCAGCACAGCACACTTCTCAATGTAATTGTTGACAACTTTCTGCTTTGTCATGAAAGCTCCTTGAAGTGTTTTCATGGCTATTGCTTGTTCACTGCTTGATTGATTGTACAAATTCATTGATTTGTTTAGAACATCATAAGATTCTTTCAAGCGGTTCATGTTGTGAATCAAAGTATTGTTTTGCTTCTTCACTGCTTCACAGTTTTCACATTTCACAGGAATCTTTTGTGCATCCGCTTCTGATTCAACTTTGAAATCTGGAACTTCTTTTACTTTTCTCTTGATCACGGGAACTTCTTCATCATCACTGCTGACTGGTTTTTTATCTTTCTTCTTTTTCTTTTTAGCTTTTTCATCATCACTGTCACTCTCCTTTAGCATTCTTAAGTGCTCTTCCATTCTTCTTGCATAATAATCATCATCATTATCACTATCTTCAGCAACTCGAGCAACAAAAGCTTTATGATTTGGAGTTTTGTTAGGATGATGATCATCCCAACTGAAATTTGCCCAGCTAAATCCTTCTGGTAACTTTTCATCATCTTGATTTATCAGACATGCTTTACCATCAGCTGAAACATATTTGTCCCAACTGAATCCTTTTGATGATTTTTTATCTTCTTGATTCACCATACAAGCTCTCTTTGATGATTCTTCAATCTCCTTCCTGGCATGAGCAGTTTGTGGTTGTTGTTAATGTGATTGTTGAGCAACTTGATGATAAATTGCTTTCCGATAATAATCATTGTTGTTGAAAGGATTTTGAGCTCCACTTGCTTCGCGGTTTGTGCACTCCCTCTTGAAGTGTCCTTTTTCCCTGCAACGAAAACAAGTAACTTTAGATTTATCAAAACCTAAAGTAGAAACATTTGCATCACGGAAATCATCTTTTCCTGTAATTTGTTTAAACTTTTCGGCTCTCCTCAACACACTCGCCAAACACCACTTTATGTCCATTAACTCCATCTCCTCAGTATCTATCTGATCGTAATCCTCTTTTGTCAACATTGGATTCCCGATCTTTCCTGCGACTAAACTCCCATATGACTCTAAAACAGCCACTAATAAAGACATGTGACTTTTTTCAATTTCTTCTGAATAATTCTGATCATTTTCAAGGTTCAGGGCAATGTTGCATTATATAACTTTGCTATTCTTTGACTTTGAAGAATTTGGATCAAACGATGGATATGAAGAAAATCCAATTTTGCTACTAGATCCTTTTGCTGATCCTTTTGATGAACTTTTAGCATTGAATGCAGTCTCAACTTTTGGTGACATGTTGGTCTTATCACTGATACCTCCTTTGTAATAAAGCAGAAAGTCAAACACTGTTTGACTTTCATGCTTGAAATACATGAAAATCATAAAAGCATGAAAGAAACTTACAAAAGGTCCAAGCTAGAATCAAGATCAAGAAAACTCAGGTATGAAGCTTCAACAAGTGAAAACTCCAACTTAGAGTAGATCTTGAATGAAATGAGCAAAGAACCCAATGAAAGATCCATGCTATTTATAGGAAGTTAAGATGAACTGGATCATTACAAGTGTTTAGAAGGATCAATCCTAGCCATACATTTGGGGACATGGTTTTAAAATACAATGGGGACCCAAAACCAGCTCCAGGTATTGAGAATTTTGCATAATTAAGCCTGGAATTGAAGCTGGATGCTAAAAATAAGCTGCTGAGTTTTGGTCCCTGTAGCATGGCACGACAGGGTACACTGGGCTTGGCGCGTGGCGCGGAGGAGTTCAGTTCCAAGTTTCCAGAATTGTCAAAACAGGTCCTTGCATGCTTAAAAGTTGATTTTTGGCACGTTTAAGCCCCGTTAACCCCATTTCAGGGCTCTAAAATAAAGTTTAAGTATAGGGAACTTAAAATATGCTCAAAAAATTTTCGGATGTCGGTTCGTTTGGTCGTACGGTTGCGTTGTTCGGTTAATTACGATGAAACACGGACGGATGCGAAAAACGATCCAAATTACGCGACGAATGGAATTTTAGCATGTCAATCACTAAAATAAAATATTTCAATGATTACAAAAATTTTTGGATGTCCGGATATATTCAGAACGTAAGATATGCGCGAAAATGCAAACTTATGCACTTTTTGACGCTTTTAGTCCCTATTGATCAAAAAGTTTATTTTTGCGCACCAAACACCTCAAAGCCTATTTCTAAGCTATGTAAAGGATATTTAGGGCATATTTAACTTATGATCAAGTTCTGGAATGTTCGTTACCATTCGATTCGGTATACTTTTGCAGTTTGACGCAAATAGTCCCAGCGATCGGATAAACTTGATTTCGACACACCAAACCCTCCAAAACTTATTTCTTAGTTATGTAAAGGTTATTTAAGGTATTTTAAGCCTATGTCACTATTTCGGAGTGTTTGTTGCATTAAACTGATTACATTTACGCATCAGTTCGTGTATAACCTTCCAGAAAGCGATTTAAAGCTCAAAATCGAACAAGAATTGATATGTGCAAATGATACACATATTTACACAAATCCCAAGTATGAAACCCAATATTTCACCAATTTGGTATTTGTTTGATGGTCGAAGAGACACAGATGTCACAGTAAAGATAGAATAGGTGCATCACAAAGTTTCTGTTCCAAGGTCTGAAATGCTTCTTCCTGTTTGGATCCCCATTCAAAGGGTTTATTTTTCTGAGTTAGTGTAGTGAGAGGAACTGCAATATTGGAGAAGTTTTCGATAAAGCGGCGGTAATAACCCGCGAGACCGGGAAATAAACGAACCTCAGTAGGAGTAGTAGGCGTATCCCAATCCTTAATCGCACTGATCTTGGTGGGATCTACATGAATACCTTGTTCGTTAACGATATGTCCCAAAAATTGAACTTCCTTAAGCCAAAATTCACACTTGGAGAACTTGGCGAAAAGTTGTTCTTTCTTTAGGAGTTCCATAGTAAGACGGAGATGTTGTTCATGATCGGCCCTCGTCTTAGAATAAATCAAGATGTCATCAATGAAAACGATGATGAACTTGTCCAAATAAGGCTTATAAACCCTATTAATCAATTCCATGAAAACAGCAGGAGCATTAGTCAAACCGAATGGCATAACAGTGAACTCATAATGCCCATATCTTGTGCGGAATGCATTCTTGGGGATATCTTCCTCGAGCACTCGAAGCTGAGGATACCCAGAACGTAGATCAATCTTTGAGAAGCAAGTAGCACCTTGTAACTGATCAAAGAGATCATCAATGAGAGGTAGGGGATATCGATTCTTGATGGTAAGCTGGTTAAGCTCATGATAATCGATGCACATTCTGAAAGATCCATCTTTCTTCTTGACAAAAAGAACGAAGCACCCCAAGGTGAAAAGCTCGGACGGATTAAACCTTTATCAGAAAGCTCCTGAAGTTGCTTAGTAATTCCTGCATCTCAAATGGTGCAATACGATACGGAGATTTAGCAATAGGATTAGCACCAGGTACAAGGTCAATACGAAACTCAACTTAACGAGCTGGGGGTAAACCAGGTAATTCTTCAGGAAACACTTCAGGATAATCCCGAACAACAGGGATATCTTGAATAGACTTACCTTTGCCTTTCTCCACTACAACATGTGCCAAGAAGGCCACATAATTCTTTCATAGGTACTTCTGAGCTTGAATACATGACATGAGTTTGAGACTACTAGCAGGTTTCCCACTACAAACCTCTAAGATCTCACCAGTCGAAAGCGGTATACGAACAATCTTCTCAAAACAAACTACCTCTGCGTGATACTTGGCTAACCAATCCATTCCCACTATAACGTCAAAACTTCCAAGTTGCATAGGTGTGAGGTCGATAGGAAAAAAAGATGGTTGTTAAGGTTTAATTGGCAGTTACGAAGAACAGAATCAAGAACAACGGGTTCACCACTAGCTACCTCTACTGTCAAGGGCTTTCCTAGTTTGGTTCTAGTCATGCAAAGCAATGGTTCAAAAGATAATGACACAAAACTCTTATCGGCACCTGAATAAAAAAGAACAGAAGCGGGCTGATTATTAACAAAGAACGTACCATTGACCACCTCATTGTCCGCGTGCGCTTCATTAGCATTCATGTTAAAGACTCGTCCACAAGCCTGAGCCTGATTCGCGTTAGCCAACCTTGGACACTGATTTCTGTAGTGGGTTAAATCCCCACAATTGTAGCTTGAACCAGGAGGATAGTGAGGTCGTGCAGCTTGTGCTGGTTGTTGAGCAGGTTGTTGGGTAGGTTGCTGAGCAGGGTTTTGTGCAGCTTGGTTCTCGTTAAGAGGAAGACGACAAGTGGCGGCAAGATGACCAGATCTCCCACAATTGGTACAATAACGACACTGAACTTGCGGCTGATGGTGGTTGTTATGTCACACCCTCAAAATCCACACGCGGAGTATTACCGCGAGGCGTGTGACGACCAGGATCTTAGCCACTAATTATTTTGAACGGATTAGTTATTGTTATAAACATTAGCATAATTAGTGACCAAATTTAAATTTTTCAAAACATAGTTTAGGTTCACAGCGGAAAGGGAAAGAAATCGCATCGTAATTGAAAACCACAAGTTTGTTATTATGATACTTACACACCACGCACCCCATCCGATTGCAACGTCCGTCCAGAGCCGTATTGAGCAACCTGCAAAGCATGCAGTAAAGTGTCAACATAACGTTGGCGAGTTCACGTGTTTGCAGTTTTCCAGTTTTAATTCCAAAAACTTGTTTCAACAGTTAATTTATCCGTTTATAGATGCCTTGGGGAGCTACCCCATAAGTGAGCGACTAAACTGTTTTTCCAATACCGAATACTTACTTAACCGTACGTTTCCGCAGTGCCCCGTTTTTCAATGTTCTATCATCATTGACGGTTTGCCAGAGTCTATTAGTTCACGCCCGTTCCCAGTAACAATGGTCAGTGTGAGGCTGGTCGAACCTAAATAGCGCTATCAACTAATAACCCGTTCGCCTGGCCCCGGCGACTAATCGGTATTAAGTAGTAGGGACTTGAGTGATAGAGTTTTGTTTAGTGTTGCTCGTTGCATTTCCGTACAAACAGTAATTAACTAAGAGTCCCGCATAAGGGAGAAAAATAGTTTTGTATCCCTCACAAGGAGATAGCGTTGTTACCCGTATCCCACACAAGGAGATAGAAATACCGTATCCCGCACAAGGAGATAGTAAGCAATCCCAAACCAGGAAAAGTGTTTCGTTCCGTTTCCCAACCACCGGGAACGCATGCTTTAAGTAAAAAGTAGTGAACTCACCTTTGCTTTGCTCGGTAGTTAATTTACTTGTGATACGTTGGTCAACCATACCCTATTATGGTTTATAAATACTTATTAGGTTCGTGTGCAAGAATGTCACGCATAACTTACACATATCTAACACATAGCACGTAAGTCATACTTGCCAATACGGTGTTGGACCTATCCTAGCATATGGACAGTTAGATAGTAGTAGCACATAGTCCAGTTAAGCAGTGGCAGATAACACATAGCCCAAAACAGGCTATCACATAGTGCGGCCCAAAAACTAGGTAGAGTAGTCCAATCGAAACCAGGTGGTCTCGACTCGAGACCAAGAGATCTCGAGTCGCAACCATGAGATTCTGAGTCGCAACCAGACGATCTCGGGTTGTGCATTTCTGAGTCGCAACATTGAGGTCTCGAGTCAGGCTTGAGTCGAGATCATGAGATCTCGAGTCCTTACATGTGAAGTGCCTGGTTTCGAGTTGTCATCATAACGGTCTCGAGTCGCAACCGTAATGTCTCGACTCGCAAACTATGGGGATGCTTCTAGAATTTTTATATCAGTACTACCCACTCAGACTTCACAAGCATGTACTATCCAATCAAATTTCACTAACATGTTTTATTCTACCGTACACTCATCAAATCAGATTAAACCAACATATTTCAAATATTTTCATATCATTCAAACAGTTCATCATTCATCAAAATGGATCTAATACTATAACTTTTCATCAAAACATATCATCATGCTCACAACATCACCATAAAACATATCATGAATATAATCGAATCATCACTACTCCATCCGTACCTATTACAACTAACCATATTTCAACATTTATTCAATCAAATCCATATCACAACCATGATTTAAAACCAATCAGCAAGCATATGTCGTGTTCTAAGTTAACAGCTTGTTACAAGAATTTTACCAAAACCCTATCATCAGCCTATTCATCATACACGCCTTATTTCACCAAACAGCCATATTGCACAAGACTACTGTTTCACAATTTGCATATTATCACAAAAGGAAAAACATCACATATCGGAACATCAAGTAATAACGAGTGCCAATCAATCATCAAATCCTAGTTCAAATCACACCACATTCATGTTTTGAGCCAATCAAACAGTGACAGTTGTTTTTAATAGCTGAAACAATTTTTGGGACCCTTTGTGCACATAATCACAACAAGCAGCTAGCCAAGATTAAGACACAAATTAAAAGCAAACTGACCAAGGGTTATGGAGGATCGAGAGGGTGTATGTCACTGTTCCTTTCCGTCATCTCAGCCGCAAGACACAGCCGTGTCACCTCGAAGCTCTGTCGGAGGAACTCCTCTGCCGCTACCACCCACCTCGCCGCCGTCGTCTGGCACCGTTGTCCTCATCTCCGGCGGCGATGAAACTCGTCGGAGCAACGACACTGCCGTCGCCTGAATCTCTACTGCCGCCGTCGTCGGCGTGGTTCCGCCGTCTCCCTTCCTCCTTGCTGTCGCTCTCGGTCCTCGCTGCTTCTTCATCGTACCACCAGCAAACGGCGGTGGTGATAGTCAGCCGGTGCACGGGTCGAGAGAGTTGGGAAATGGTGGGGTGTTGGGGCAGTGTGTGAGTGTTTGAGAAGATGAATGTGGGGGAAACGGGTTGTGGTTGCTGGGGTGATTATCGGACAGGAGGCGGTCGTCGGAAT
This sequence comes from Helianthus tuberosus, assembly GCA_030545235.1. Classification (NCBI taxonomy): domain Eukaryota; kingdom Viridiplantae; phylum Streptophyta; class Magnoliopsida; order Asterales; family Asteraceae; genus Helianthus; species Helianthus tuberosus. The sequence continues at coordinate 79,444,961 of CM060441.1, read as the reverse complement.
TCGTGGCTCCGGTCGCCGGGAATTGCAGTCGAGAGAGAGGGAAAAGGGATTGTTGGTGTGCGGCTGGTTGGATGTTTAGGGTTTTAGGTTTGTTTTTAGAAAAGGAGGTAAGGAGGGTGGGGGATTATAAGGGGGGTTTAAATAGATAGGGTTTAGATTTAGGTTAGTTGGGTTGGGCCTAGCCCAAGTGCATGGACCCGTCAAATGATTGCGCGTCTCGCTCAAATATACTGGCCCGGTTATTTTAAAACATAATCGTGGTGCGTAATTAAATTTCTAATCGCGTGTGCTATTATTTTGTAAATACTTAATAATACTAGTAATATTAATAAGAACAATAATAATAATGAATGTGCGTCTTATTAAAATGCCCTTCTCTCGACAACGAGAGTACGGGTTGTCACATTCTCCCCATGTTACTGGAATTTCGTCCTCGAAATTTAGACAAAGGTCAAACGATACGTTCTATGTGTATACACACACTCCATTCCCATACGTAGACACATGCAGTTTCACGAAAGTCCACAAAACTAACACGTAAGTCACATAGCACATAAAATCACATAGCACGAAAAATCACGCAGCACAAGTTCCACAGAGTTTGTACGTATTTCACATAGTATAGAATTTCATAAATTTAATTATAACATCCAAGAACATACAGGAAAACTCGAAGTGTCACATTATCCCCAAGTTCAAGAAATTTCGTCCCGAAATTTAGCACGCAGCCACTGACAAGCTAGTGTGTTTAAACGTTTTCGTGGGGCGTCACATCATCCCCTGTTGGTTTGGAATTTCTTCTCGAAATTCAGCTGTAGCCTCAGTGCTGGAAGTAATGTTTGTAAACAACTGGGGATACATGCACATCATCTGGTTTTCCCGTTCCCAGGTAAGCTCTAGGCCACAGCGCGAGACCCAACGAACTCGGTCTGTTGGTTACACTACGCTAGAGGGTTTTGATTTCTTGATCCTCGATCTCAATTGGTTTCTCAACAAAGCGTGGTTTGTTGCTGATCACGGGTTCCAAAAAGGAACAACGAATGTTTCATCTGACAGACACTTCTTCAGATTAGGCACGTGAAAGACGTTGTGTACCGCACTCAGCTCTTCAGGCAGGTTTAGTCTGCAAAGCTACTTTACCGATCCTTTTGGTAACTTCGAACGGTCCAACATATCGCGGATTTAGTTCATCCCGTTAGTCAAAACGTACCACACCCATCCAGGGTGAAACTTTAAGTAGAACCCAGTCTCTGACTAGGAATTCTAGAGGTTTCCTACGCTTATCCGCGTAGTCTTTCCGACGGTCAGGAGCTGCCGCCATGTGTTGTCTTTTCTAGGAAATCCTACCCGTTGTGTCAAATGCAAGTTCTGGGCCGGTAATCTGGCTTCCGCCCAACACAGAGGTGACCTGCATCTGCGTCCGCGCAATGCCTCAAATGGTGCAGCCTGAATGCTAGTGCAGTAGCAGTTGTTGGAAGAGATTTCTTACAAAAAGGAAGTGTCACTCGTATCCACGGTCGATAACACATGTTCTTAGCATGCCTTTGAGTGTTTGGATGGTGCGTTTGGCCTGACCATCAGTTTGCGGGCGACAAGTGGTGCTCATGCCTAACTGTGAGCCAAAGGTTTTGTGTGCATAGCCTGTGACGAATCGGATGCAAAACGTGGGTCTCGATCAAAAGTGATGGAAGTTGGCACTCTGTTCCCCACAACTACTTCTATTAAGTAGATGGTTGTAGGTTTGAAAACTTATCGGTTTCTTTAGTTGCGTGTCGTTACTAGCAGACATTTCGTCAATGCCTTGGATAGGATAAAATAAGATAGAAGCACCTCATAGAATATCTTTCAATTGCTGGAGTTGCGGATTATTGTGCATCTTCCTAATGTCTGGTGATACTCTTTCGGGTCAAAATCGTGAGGGGTTGCGTATACGGTCGAGAAATGCGGGCGTTGCGACGTTTAAAAGTCGTGTGGGAAACTTAACGCAGGCGGTTTAAGTTGTAGAGGTGCCAGGGTAGCGCAGAGGAGTCGTTCGGACTACCTCGGGTTTTCGGAGTAGGTTCAGATGTCATCAAAAGAAACAAGCGTCAAATTTTTGACAGGATGGAATAAATTAGAGTGTCGTGACTAGGCGTTAATCGTATCAGGTTCGAAGGGCAATGCTTGTGGTACCTTTACCCCCGGGGTACCCTTGGTTCGTTGCTCCAACGAGTAACATTCGTAGGAGTAATTCGTTCAGACGGAGATTTGTGCAGAGTGTAGTAGGACAAGGATCATGGAATCTGTGAATCATAACACGAGTAGCGAGATGATGCAAGAAGGGTAGTCATAACTGATGCGTTCAACTTGAGACAAAACAAGAAGGCTTTGGGATCGGCAATAGGGGTTTATCTGACGTCGATGAGGTAGCTGGTCGTACACAAGTTATGGGTGTTTAGAATAAAGAATGTCGTTTGCTGACAAGGGGTGCTACGTCGATTGGGTTAGCATAAAAAGGAGTAGCTAGCGAGGGATGGTCGTCGTGCGGGCCTGTAGGTTTTAGGGTCTACTGAGACATCTGGCAGGATGTGATTCCTCAAATCAGTAAGAAACCAAGTTCGAGTGGATTGTTCTAAGTCGTGCGAATGAGTTTGGAGTGGCGTTTGCGTCGTCGAGGGGTTTCGATGGGAAACTACGAAAACAGGTTTTCGAGAAAAGTACGATTGAAGTAACACGTTGCTGAATTTCAAGGGCTAAAAAGTTTGTTGGCTAAGGGTCGAGTTTGTTGAATTCACCAACTGAAGAGAGATCTAGTCAAGGTTTCTATACGAAGGAACGTGGATGTCGTGATACAGAAATGATAGAAGCGGGGATACCATCTAAGCAATAAACGCGGATTCGTACGAAAGCTAGCGAAAGGATCCAAGGAATCAGAAAAGTCATCCAAGAATAACGGTTCAGGCAAATGAAGGATAAGGTAAGCATCTAGGTCATCATACTCGTCGGTGGGTTGACGGGCTCGTATCTTCGTCTTGCCACGCCTTCAAATACGCCGGTTTGTAAGAAAGATATCACTTCGCTGGGTTTGGAGGCGCGCTAAGATATAAGGTGGAACTTGAATAAGGATCACTCATGTAACGAGGATTCAGGGGGAAAACAGTTCTGTGATCGATAGGATAATGTGTTACGATTGCTGGCACTGTAATGAGAAGCATACACCGCAAATGCTTCTTACGTTCGAGATGTGCGAGCAGAAATCCGAAAAGTGTAAACTCGCTAGAATGCTTCGAAAATCCAAGTGGTCGGTCGGATGAGGGAACAAGCCACGCCACTGGAGTTGGGAAAAAGAAATGCGTGAGCAAAAAGGACGCGAAATGACGTCGTCGTTCCTTCTAATATCCCATGATATAGGGGTGGCTCCCCTTTGAAGATTCGTTCGCGTAACTTCTCTATGTGTTTCGTAGCAGGCCTCTTCTAAGCAAGTATATCGAGTAATCGTTCACCGCGTCGATTCGTTCCAATCCAGGGGCGATATCAGGAAGTACATGGGCGAGGGCTTGGAATAACTTGTTCCTTGCCCTTAGTGTATCGTGGTTTCGAACCAGGTTTAGGAGGACTCGCTCCTGTTTAACACGTAACACGCTAGCCTAGCCTTCATATGATCCATTGTGTTAAATATTAAATATGCGCATACATACTAACACATATATGCTAATCATACACATATACACATGCGTGTTCGCACACATAAGTTATGCACAAGTAAATGGCGATGATTATAATTACCATGTGAGTACCTGAGTCTGACGAACCTTGCAACTCAGAGTGTAGTGTCGTTGTGGTTTTCATTAAGGAACGGTTATAGTCTGGTTTCCATATAAGAATACTTTATTTCCCAAACCAAAAATATTTTATATTTACAACCTAGTTCACTATAACCAATGGCTCTGATACCAATCTGTCACACCCTCAAAATCCACACGCGGAGTATTACCGCGAGGCGTGTGACGACCAGGATCTTAGCCACTAATTATTTTGAACGGATTAGTTATTGTTATAAACATTAGCCTAATTAGTGACCAAATTTAAATTTTTCAAAACATAGTTTATGTTCACAGCGGAAAGGGAAAGAAATCGCATCGTAATTGAAAACCACAAGTTTGTTATTATGATACTTACACACCACGCACCCCATCCGATTGCAACGTCCGTCCAGAGCCGTATTGAGCAACCTGCAAAGCATGCAGTAAAGTGTCAACATAACGTTGGCGAGTTCACGTGTTTGCAGTTTTCCAGTTTTAATTCCAAAAACTTGTTTCAACAGTTAATTTATCCGTTTATACATGCCATGGGGAGCTACCCCATAAGTGAGCGACTAAACTGTTTTTCCAATACCGAATACTTACTTAACCGTACGTTTCCGCAGTGCCCCGTTTGTCAATGTTCTATCATCATTGACGGTTTGCCAGAGTCTATTAGTTCACGCCCTTTCCCAGTAACAAGGGTCGGTGTGAGGCTGGTCGAACCTAAATAGCGCTATCAACTAATAACCCGTTCGCCTGGCCCCGGTGACTAATCGGTATTAAGTAGTAGGGACTTGAGTGATAGAGTTTCGTTTAGTGTTGCTCGTTGCATTTCAGTACAAACAGTAATTAACTAAGAGTCCCGCATAACGGGATAAAAATAGTTTTGTATCCCTCACAAGGAGATAGCGTTGTTACCCGTATCCCACACAAGGAGATAGAAATACCGTATCCCGCACAAGGAGATAGTAAGCAATCCCAAACCAGGAAAAGTGTTTCATTCCGTTTCCCAACTACCGGGAACGCATGCTTTAAGTAAAAAGTAGTGAACTCACCTTTGCTTTGCTCGGTAGTTAATTTACTTGTGATACGTTGGTCAACCATACCCTATTATGGTTTATAAATACTTATTAGGTTCGTGTGCAAGAATGTCACGCATAACTTACACATATCTAACACATAGCACGTAAGTCATACTTGCCAATACGGTGTTGGACCTATCCTAGCATATGGACAGTTAGATAGTAGTAGCACATAGTCCAGTTAAGCAGTGGCAGATAACACATAGCCCAAAACAGGCTATCACATTGTGCGGCCCAAAAACTAGGTAGAGTAGTCCAATCGAAACCAGGTGGTCTCGACTCGAGACCAAGAGATCACGAGTCGCAACCATGAGATTCCGAGTCGCAACCAGACGATCTCGGGTTGTGCATTTCTGAGTCGCAACATTGAGGTCTCGAGTCAGGCTTGAGTCGAGATCATGAGATCTCGAGTCCTTACATGTGAAGTGCCTGGTTTCGAGTTGTCATCATAACGGTCTCGAGTCGCAACCCTAATGTCTCGACTCGCAAACTATGGAGATGCTTCTAGAATTTTTATATCAGTACTACCCACTCAGACTTCACAAGCATGTACTATCCAATCAAATTTCACTAACATGTTTTATTCTACCGTACACTCATCAAATCAGATTAAACCAACATATTACAAATATTTTCATATCATTCAAACAGTTCATCATTCATGAAAATGGATCTAATACTATAACTTTTCATCAAAACATATCATCATGCTCACAACATCACCATAAAACATATCATGAATATAAACGAATCATCACTACTCCATCCGTACCTATTACAACTAACCATATTTCAACATTTATTCAATCAAATCCATATCACAACCATGATTTAAAACCAATCAGCAAGCATATGTCCTGTTCTAAGTTAACAGCTTGTTACAAGATTTTTACCAAAACCCTATCATCAACCTATTCATCATACACGCCTTATTTCACCAAACAGCCATATTGCACAAGACTACTGTTTCACAATTTGCATATTATCACAAAAGGAAAAACATCACATATCGGAACATCAAGTAATAACGAGTGCCAATCAATCATCAAATCCTAGTTCAAATCACACCACATTCATGTTTTGAGCCAATCAAACAGTGACAGTTGTTTTTAATAGCTGAAACAATTTTTGGGACCCTTTGTGCACATAATCACAACAAGCAGCTAGCCAAGAATAAGACACAAATTAAAAGCAAACTGACCACGGGTTATGGAGGATCGAGAGGGTGTATGTCACTGTTCCTTTCCGTCATCTCAGCCGCAAGACACAGCCGTGTCACCTCGAAGCTCTGTCGGAGGAACTCCTCTGCCGCTACCACCCACCTCGCCGCCGTCGTCTGGCACCGTTGTCCTCATCTCCGGCGGCGATGAAACTCGTCGGAGCAACGACACTGCCATCGCCTGAATCTCTACTGCCGCCGTCGTCGGCGTGGTTCCGCCGTCTCCCTTCCTCCTTGCCGTCGCTCTCGGTCCTCGCTGCTTCTTCATCGTACCACCACCAAACGGCGGTGGTGATAGTCAGCCGGTGCACGGGTCGAGAGAGGGGGGAAATGGTGGGGTGTTTGGGCAGCGTGTGAGTGTTTGAGAAGATGAATGTGGGGGAAACGGGTTGTGGTTGCTGGGGTGATTATTGGACAGGAGGCGGTCGCCGGAATTCGTGGCTTCGGTCGCCGGGAATTGCAGTCGAGAGAGAGGGAAAAGGGATTGTTGGTGTGCGGCTGGTTGGATGTTTAGGGTTTTAGGTTTGTTTTTAGAAAAGGAGGTGAGGAGGGTGGGGGATTATAAGGGGGGTTTAAATAGATAGGGTTTAGATTTAGGTTAGTTGGGTTGGGCCTAGCCCAAGTGCATGGACCCGTCAAATGATTGCGCGTCTCGCTCAAATATACTGGCCCGGTTATTTTAAAACATAATCGTGGTGCGTAATTAAATTTCTAATCGCGTGTGCTATTATTTTGTAAATACTTAATAATACTAGTAATATTAATAAGAACAATAATAATAATGAATGTGCATCTTATTAAAATGCCCTTCTCTCGACAACGAGAGTACGGGTTGTCACATGTTACACCTGTTGCACAAAGGTGCATTGCCAATGTATTGTTTCTTGGCAGGTGGTTGCGCTGGCGGATTTGGAGCTGCCTGATTTGGCTGCGCGGTAACAGCAAAGTTCTTGGAAGCCTTGCGCTTCCTTAACCTCCTTGAAGATTCAGATTTCTTACCCTTCTTACTCTCACTCTTGTCAGACGACTGGTTCTGTTTCTTGTCACCCTTCCTATGAAGCTTACCTTTCCTGATTTGCAACTCGGTCAAACTCGCAGCTAATTCGATGGCCTGACGAACTGTGGTAGGGCTGCTACCAGTGACGATATCTTGTACGGGGTCAGGTAAACCATCGACATACCTCTCGATAGCCTTATCAAGTGGGGTAACCATTGTAGGGCATAACAAACTCAACTCCTCATATCTGTCGGTATAAGCCCGATGTTCACCACTGTCCTGTTTCAGATCATCAAACTCTCTTTCTAACGCCCTCTGTTCGTGACGAGGACAGAATTCCCTCATCATAAGAGCCCTAAGCTCTTCCCAAGTTTGACCCAAAGCGACATTAGCACCACGATCTCTCATTAACCCATTCCACCAAGTAAGGGCCTTCTTTTGAAACACACTAGAAGCAAACTCGACCATGCGATTATCAGGACACTGAACATGACGAAAAGTACTCTCAATACTCTCAAACCACTGTAGGAGCCCAGTTGCTCCTTCAGAACCACTAAACTTGAGCGGTTTAGCCGAATTGAAACTTTTAAAGTTGCACGAAGAAGGTGCATTATTGTTATTGTTGGCTTGGTTAACTTGAGCAATGATATTTGGGAGTGCAGCAGCCATTTGCTGCGCAATGATAGCTGCAAGTTCGGCATTAGGTAGCTGATTGTCGCGTCGAGGAAGCATTCTAAAAGAGGAAACATGAGAGAAAACGAGTGAGATGATAAGATGAAAAAATGAGATGATACAAAAATCGACAAAAAGCATGGATGGTGGTCATTCGTTCGTTACCACAAAGCAAACAAATGACACACAGTGACTAATCAAAGTAAATGGGCATAATAATGTATCACGAAGACATGCTTTAGCCTATAAGTGGACACTCACCCCAAGAGTTCCCAGGTAAGAGTGACTGGTCCGATTATGTGGATTTGTACGAACACTCTAGCCTAAACAGAAAACTCGAGATACAGGCATCCACCCTTCCAGATTGCACGTGTTCACATTATTTAAACCCAAACCTTGACGAGATTTTGAAAACTTAGAGGGTTCAAAACCTTATAATAAATCATCTAAGAATAGATGATTGATTTTCAAAAATCGTTTTGGAAAATTGTGTTCTTGTTGTGGTTGTCACCTAAAGATAGGCGACGGTAATGTTTTAAGATCTAAACACAAGATAACTTGTGTTGGGGTCCTAGAAAAGTTATAGTCTAGGTCAAAGAATTACTAATAACCTAATTCCCTATAACCATTGGCTCTGATACCAACTCTTCTGTCACACCCCGACCGTGTAAAACAACAAACCGCGGTGGAAACGTCTGGGAGTGGAGCAACAGAATTATTGTTTCACAACCGTGGTATTTAAAGTTTCATTTTATTTATTAACATTGATTACATTGTCTTAAAACAAGGAAAACATAACATAAATTAAACTAGTCTTGCATCTTTTATTGTCACTAAGGCCCGAGTCCACCTAAGTATGTCATGATCAACCCTATGCATCAGCTCCTGAAAACACATGTGAAAATAGGTACGTCAGCATAAAAATGCCTATGAGATACATAGGTTTTATTGAAGCAGGATTCATGACTTGTAGTTGAAAGAAATGTTTAACAAAAGTTAGTCATGAATCTTATTAGAAGTGTTTTCTTTTATAAATTATACAAAATTCGATAAGGAAATCAAATGTTATAAAAGAAGGTGTAAGGTTAAATGAATAATCAAGTAAAATGTGTTTATATGAAATATGTCGTTTGTAAACCAATGTCTTGTGTAAAAGTGTCGTTTGTATAAGATGTATCATGTCTTTGTCTAAGTGGTTTAGATAACGCTATGATATGTAATATCATAAAAGCATTTATATATAGGAAATACCAGCGGCGTATCCACCATGCTTCTATCATATTACACACGTCTCGTTACGTAAATCACTTATCAATAATCACCAAAATAACTTGTTTAAACCAATGTCAAAATGTTTATGTGTAAACAATGTTCAATTGCCAAATGTAAATCATGTCATGTATAATTGAATGTAATGTATGGCAAGGAAGAAGTATCTACTCAAACCATATGTATAATGTTAATGTGTAATCAAATGTAATGTATGGTGAATAAAAGCATTTACTCAACCCCATAGGTAAAATGTACAAAACAATGTATTTGATATAAATCAAAGTTTAAGTCAAAAGTTATGTTTTGCAAAATCCATGCTTTACTGATACAAACACTTATGTGGTAATGTTTATCGCATACATTCAAGCCTTGAGATTGTAGGATAAACCTTTAAATAAATCAAAGGATTATCAAAATGTTTTCGGATTCTGTCATTCCTTACGTCCAAACAAACCTAGGATTCCAGGAATGGGAGTTGTTAAGTCCTATGGTACCACTACATACTACCGAGCGGCGTGATCAATGTTAATGAACGTATTTTAGTCCCGTTAAACAAACCAAATGTCATACCAAATGTAAGCATGTTATGTGAAAATAATGTACTAAGTATGCTAAGTAAACATACGAAGCAGAAGTGTTCATGTAAATCAACGTGCTAGCATGCTCAGTAAACATACATAGCAGAAATGTAATGTAAATCAATGTGTTCATATGCTGAGTAAACATATGCAATAAATGTGTTTATGAAATCAATGTGCTAGCATGCTCAGTCAACAAACATAGCAAAGCATAAATGAAATCGTGTACTATATGCGTACTAATGAACATAGCAAGTATATGTCATGAAAGCACGAAAAGCACGAAAGTAACAAGTAGGCACATGTGTATCACCCCAAAATATTTGAAAATAGTAAAAGAGGGGACAATGTACTCACATAATCACCTTGAAAACATTTAAATAGAGGGGGGTCTATGTACTCACTTGATAATGCTTAGAAGTCTTGGAATAACAACCAAACAAAGCTAGAAGGATCACGGAATCAATCGGCACCTAATATAGGTAACTACGTTAATAAACCGGACCTAAATCGGAAGATCGGATAAAATGAGGTTTCGTAAACCAAATGAGTGTTGGAACTCATATAATATGGTTTAACAAAGTCTATATTCTAAATCGGAACCTATCCTAAGTGCTTATGACCCGTTACGACTCGTTAAGGTAGCTTATGCTACTTTAACGCGTCGTTCGTGCTAAACGCGTTCGGACCGCCTAACTAGTCCTATGACAAGTATTATATGCCTTAACATGTCTAATAACATTGCCTAATCAGTTTAGATGTAAAAATTTAGGTTACATATGCTTAAAATGAAATTATGCGTAAAAAGGGCATTTTGGTCATTTTCCTAAGGCATATAAACTACCTATCATACAACTAACTAAACGAAGTGACCATAAGGTATAACCTCGGAAGGTTATTCCCTATACAACTATGGTCACAAAATGTGTTTGGTCGGATCCTAATGATCGACCAAACGGGTCAGGTTCAAAAGTCTAAGCGGTTGTTTAGACCGCTTATCTTACGACCCTATATAAGCACTAGACTAAAAGTGACGAGTTAAACATGTTAAAATATGTTTAACTAAGTTAGAAAACAAGTTTGATATCAAAACAAAGTGTTTTGATACCCAAAAATAGTTTTGTTACAAAATACGCATAAACACGTATTTTGACCGAAACTTTGACTCGTCACTTCGACTAATCAACGTGGTAATCAGTAGGTATAGTCATAAGGGGCTATAACCATCGTGATTACGCTCACGTTGCAAAGTTCAAACGAACTTTGTGTTGACCATAAACTGGTCAAAGCAGAGAGTCAAACATTGTTTGACTTTCACGCTTGATAACAAGCATGAAAGAAGCTTACAAAAGGTCCAAGCAAGGAAGATTTGATTCAAAACACTCGGGTATGAAGTGTTAAACTTCAACTTAGAGCAGAATTGAATCAAATGTGTGAAGAATGAGAATGAAGCAAGTGGGTATTTATAGAAAGTCATGATCCATCAAGATGATTACAAGTGTTTTTGAGCAAATCAAGGTTCAATCCTAACCATACACTTGTGGAACATGGTTTAGAATAAAATGGGAAGCCAAAAACCAGCCATACACTTGTGGTTCGTTTGGTCGTACGGCCTCATTGTTCGGTTAATTACGACGAAACACGAACGGACGCGAAAAACGATCCAAATTACGCGACGAATGGAATTTTAGCTTTCCAAACACTAAAATAAAATATTTTAATGATTACAAAAATTTTTGAATGTCCGGATATGTTCAGAACGTAAGATATGCGCGTAAATGCAAACTTATGCACTTTTTGACGCTTTTAGTCCCTGATTGACCAAATAAGTTTATTTTTGTATACCGAACCCCTCAAAGCCTATTTCTAAGCTATGTTTAGGATATTTATGGTATGTTTAACTTATGATCATGTTCCAGAATGTTTGTTACTATACGAATCAGTAGACTTTCGTAGTTTGTCGAAAATAGTCCCTGTAAGCTAATAAACTTGATTTTGCCATACCAAACCCTTCAAAACTTATTTCTAAGTTATGTAAAGGTTATTTAAGGTATGTTAAGAATATGTTGATGTTCCGGAGTGTTTTTCACATTAAACTGATTACGTTTACGCATCAGTTTGCGTATAACCTTCCAGAAAGCGATATAGAGTTTGAAATCGAACAAAAAATGAAACGTGTAAAATCACAAACATAAATAAACAAATATTGGGTTCAAATCACATTGCTTAATTGATAATTGAATTGTTTAAAGTTTATACAATGATTACAAGCACATATGTCACAAATGGCTTCTTCTTCAAACTTGCAAGCATCACGTCTTTTATTCGCTTCTCCATTTGAGCAACATAATTTTATCTTCTTTCTTCTTCGGGTAGAGTTCTCCAGCAGTAGGAATGACATCAAGCAGTGCCTTAAAATCTACACTCTTTGAATACACTACCAGATTTCCTTTAGGATATGTGTAACATTTTTTCTTTTCATCCCATCTTCCTGCTTGGTTAGCCTCTTTGAAAGCTGCAGACATGTCTTGCAATCTGTTACTCGCAATGCTTCTTTCTCTAATAGTTTTTACTCTAACTTGATCAGATTTCACTTCAGCAACCAATGCATGTTTTTCTTTTGGAATTTATTTATTCTAATTAAAGCCCTTGTCTTCTTGAGTTACCACCAAAGCTTGTTTTCGCTCTTTTGACAAACCTTCAGTGATCTGTGATCGATTAAGCTTTGGTTGTTGTTCATTGGTGCGATGGTAGATTGCCTTTTGGTAGTAATCATCATGGAATGGATTGACATTGTCATACACCTCCCGATTTGAGCACTCTCTCTTGAAGTGTCCTTTCTGCTTGCACTTGAAACAAGTGACCTCGGATTTGTCAAATCCCAATTTTGTTGAAGGATTTCCAAGGCATGATCTACCGATAATCTCCATGAATCTTTGAGCCCTCCTGATAACACTGGCCATGCACCATCTGATATCAATAAGCTCTATCACTTCTGCATCGATCTGGTCATAGTCTTCCTTGGTCATCTTTGGGTTGCCAATTTTACCCGCCACCAGACTTTCGTATGATTCCAGAATAGATGCTATGAATACCATCTTTTGTTTGGCAGCATTAGCATTCATGCTTTGAGAGTTTTTCAGATTCAGGGCGATGTTGCATTGAACCACATCTGGTTTTGAATTGTTTGATGCTGAAGATGCATGATAACCAGAATCATAATTCAGAGACCTGCTTTTTGATGATTCATCGGAGTTATCTGCGCTAAAAGTTGTACCAATCTTTGATGTTTGATTGTTCATCAGCATACTACCACGATAGTATAGATTTACATTTTGCTGATAATTTGAACTGGTCATTTTGTTTTGCTTTTTAAGTTCTAGCTCATGGCCTTCAAGTTTTTCAATCAAACTGTCTAAAGTGATCTCGTCAAACTTTGCATCGTTTTTCAGAATCATGGCAAAGGTTTGCCAATCATCTACATGAAGTAATGCCTCAATCAGTTTGTCGATGATCTCTTCTCTGTCCTTTTTTATCCCAAATCTTTCTAACTCAATTTTCAAATGACAGAAACGTTCTATCATTTGTCGGACAATCTTGTAACACCCCAATCGCGTAATACAACAACACGTGGCGGAAATATCGGGGAGTCACGTTACAAATTGCTCACAACTACTGGTACTAAATTGTTTCATTATTGTTATCATTGTTTTACAAACAAAGAATACATGTAATTGTCTTTTGATTAAAGGCCCGTATGCCGTCCTATGCGTTGCATGCTTGAGTAGTTGAAAACCTGAAACATATGCGAAAAATAGTCAGCATAAAAATGCCGGCGAATACATAGGTTTTGTTAGCCAAATAAATGGCAAAACATTTGGTATTGCAATACTTTGGCAACTACGAGAGTTGTCGATATAAAATAAATCTTGAAGCCAGAGAATGGCAAAGTTTAGCATTTGCAATACATAATCTTGATTGTGAAAACCCATGGAAAAAAGTTTTGTACATGGCAATATGATTATTACTAAGTCATTTTTATGCCATTTGAAATTGTACATCATAATCTCGTTTAAATCATCATAAAACTCGTTAATGTGTTATTAGAAATTCAATCAAGGATTAATAATAACTGTTTTGAAATAAATCAAAACTTGTGTGAGTATTATATAAATCAAGTCAATGATTTATGATAATACTTTAGATGTCCTACTATGAATCTAACATATAAGGTTATGGAAGATTCTACGAGGACTTGGATAATCAAACATTGAAACAATAGTACACAAAACCCTAAAGTGATCCAGATAACGCTACAAGAATAATAAAATAAGAACACTTATATATAGGAAGTACCAGCGGTGTATCCACCATGTTCTTATTTTATTACACCCGTTTCGTTATCTAAATCACAACTACCACATAAACACATAGATCTTTAACTCATTCCAACTAGTAAACACGCATTAAAGCACACAATGAATCCAAACAGGGACTCCATTATTAGTACTCTAAACATCCCATATATGTCTAGCTATGATGATAGATAGATACTACAGGGATCAGGTTCTCGTCACATCGTCTCGTTACATACGCATTAAAGTACACAATGAATCCAAACAAAGACTCCATTATTAGTACTCTAAACATCTTAAAAGAATCAATCTATGAAGATAGGTTGATGTTAAAAGGATTTCGTTTCTGTCGTATTGAATCATCGTATCACAACATCCTAAATCCTAATAGTGATTCGGGGTAACGCCATGAAGGGTAATATAATAAGCACACTTATATATAGGAAGTACCAGCGGCGTATCCACCATGTGTAGGTCCGGCTAGGGGAGGATCTAGTCGCCTAATCCTTGTATACAAACCAACCCGGTTGTGCGGAATCCAACCGAGGTAGCAAACCGAGATAGAACACGTAAAAGCACGACACACGATATTCAACGCTTAACACCACTTGTATTAAACGTATGAAAGGTCCGGTTACAGCTCAATGTTTACAAATCAGTTCTGCAAACTCTCTCTAGTGTGTGTGTGTTCTCTGCTCTGTCTAAGTGTCTCACTCTCGAAATGAACACAACACACGGGTATTTATACCCAAACCAGCATGTCTGGTCGAAGGATCATGCATACCGGTCGAAAGATCATCTTTCGACCAGGAACTGCTCGAACGATCAACATGTACCACGAAGGATGTGATCTTTCGTGGTCCATCTCTCGAAGGACCATCTATCGAGCTCATTATCATCGAAGGATATAAGTGATCCTTCGATGACCATCCTTCGAACCAAACACATTACACACATAATGTTGACTGTTTGGCCAAGTCAAACCAGGAGGATGGTTGACTTGGTCAAAATTTACAGACTAACAAAGACATCGTTTTACATTGTGACCGAATACAGACAAAGTGCAGACATAAGTGCACCAACAAACTCCCCCTTGGCTGTAGCTTTGTCTGGCTTATCAACAAACAGCTGTTGCTTTGTCTCGATCTTCATTCTTGTAAGTTCTCGTGTCTTCAAGTCTTTGACTTCTATTCAAGTCTTCAATGTCGGAGGATCTTCAAGGTCTTCACGTCTTGAAAGCAGAAAGTGTACCAACAAACTCCCCGTTTCATGTAGGAAGTGTGTTGACAAATTCCCCCTTAACATAAGCTCCCCCTTGAGTTATGCTCGTGAAAGTCTTTATCTTTATGAAGTGAGATCCGTGTGGTGTTGATGATGGTCAGCGGCAACTCGATCATCTTTGTCATTTGAGTGCCTTCACGTCGTGTCTTCATTCCGAAGCTTTTCATCGACCATGTTCTCCTAGCCTTTAGAATCTGCACATGCAAGAAATCTAAACGCGTAATGAGAACAACCGCTTGGAATATCATAAGCAAACAACACACATGTGACCATTGTTTACACAAACACCGTCCGACAGTATGAAAGTTTAAAGATTTTTATCAATTTCAATTTCAACTTTCAACACTTGCAAATTTCGACCGTTTATGAAGATTTAGTCGTTTTCGGTTTTCGTTCAGGTTTCAGGTAACGAAGACTCGAGTTCCAACATCGTACGATCGAAAATAAAATAGAAATAAAATCTTTTTGGCTTTTATAAAGTTTATATTAAAACACACATAAAATCTTTTTGGTATTTTTGAATATTTCAAATGTAAAGACTGAAAGCAGTAAGTAAATATATACATACATTCTTTTTGCGAGTTTCGAGGGTAAGAGAATCATATCAGTGTACGGTCATGCCAAAACGCTCTTGTTGTTCTTTTAGTTAACATTAAGATAAGCATCCTATAACAATTATCGGTATTGTTGTCCACATAAGCTCAACTTATCATTTGTAATCATGGCGAGGGGATACGTTAAGGTATAATTTATACTTACCGACCGGTGTTCATCCACATCACGACACATTCCCGTATCAAGGTATGCACGAGGGTTCATCTTACCGGTGAGTATACCGATTATCATCTGTTTGACCGTATATGATGTGAGATTCTCACTTATTTTGATTTGAAAACAAGTCCTATGTGATATAATCACTTATTGATGAGGAACTTGGTTTTCGATGCATGAGGGCACAGGAGCAAGTCCGTGAACAGGTCAGTACTTTCGTACAGCAGAGAGACGAACTTGACACCCGGAAAGAATTTGTGATATTTTATCACTTATTTTGTTTGGACATGTGATTGTTGATCACTTATTGAGGTCGTATGCAATATGTACACGTATGTATGGTATCATGGAAGATCTAGACTTGCGTCCCCGTTATTTTTCGGTAAAAGATACAACCATGATACCCAGATGATAAGCAGCATAAAGACCGAATATCTCAGAACCTCGGCAATCTCTCAAACGAAATTTCGGTACTAAGACCATATGCCAATGAATGGTTCCCACCCAGTCTTCAGTCGATTTTAAGTTTATATCACCCTGCACACTTTAAAATGATTGTGAGCCTACCGATACATCTTATATAGAGCTGCTTATCACTTTTCAGTTTAAGTTTAAAGAGGTTTAGACAGACCACTGATGTACTATCATGTTCTCTTTTGCTCGCCAGGAAACTCATTTTTGCTTTTCTATTGTTTTTGTGTTTTTGAAATTTTTCGATGTTTTTGGATTTTCAAATTTTTTTTTTTTTTTTTTTTTGGATTTACTCCCCCTAAAATCAACAAACTAGGATAAATTTAAAACACAAAGGTATTTACAAAAATGATTTTCCGATGTGGATTACTCTTGCTTGACCTTAATGCCGTTTACCAATAAAAGATAGTCAAATCTTGATTTGTCAAAAGCTTTGGTAAAAAGGTCGGCACGTTGGTCATCGGTGTGGACATAAGCAACATCGATTAGCCTTTTCTCAAAGCAATCACGTATGAAGTGATACTTAATTTCGATGTGCTTAGTCTTTGAATGCTGCACAGGATTTCTAGTGATCTGTAATGCAGCAGAATTATCAACGTAAATAGGAGTAGTTAGGAATTCAAAACCGTAATCACGCATTTGCTGTTGTATCCACAGGACTTGGGAGCAACAACTTGAGGCAGCAATGTATTCAGCTTCGCATGTTGATGTAGCGACGCACGTTTGCTTCTTGCACTGCCATGTGACTAGGCGATTTCCCAAAAACTGACATCCAGCCGTTGTGGATTTGCCGTCGATTTTGCATCCGCCAAAATCAGAATCACTGAATGCGATCAGGTCAAAGTTATTATCCCTAGGGTACCACAGACCGGTGTCAGGGTAAGCCTTCAAATAACGAAAAATCCTTTTTACAGCTGCAAGATGTGAGGCCTTCGGGTTGACTTGATATCTGGCAAGCAGGCACGTTGGGTACATTATATCTGGTCTTGATGCTGTGAGGTACATAAGGGATCCTATCATCGCGCGGTAGTGTGAGGGGCTAACATCTTGACCCTTCAAGTCTGGAGTAATTCCGTGATTTTGTGGCAATGGGGTACCGATGGGCGTTGCATCAGACATCTGGAACCGGCTCAAGATGTCACCAACATATTTAGTCTGATGGATGAATATCCCAGACTCCGTTTGTTGTACTTGTAGGCCCAAAAAGAAGGTCATTTCCCCCATAGCACTCATCTCGAATTTATCCTGCATAACACGCTCGAAATCCCTACACAAAACATCATTAGTAGAACCAAATATAATATCGTCAACGTATACCTGTACCAGTAGAAGATCTCCATCTTGTTCTTTGATGAAGAGAGTACAATCGATAAGACCTCTGCGAAAACCGTTCTCCAGCAGATAATTAGATAAGGTTGCGTACCAAGCTCGCGGTGCTTGATGTAGACCATATAGAGCTTTGTTGAGCAACCAAACCCGATCGGGATGGACAGGATCCTCAAAACCTGGAGGCTGTTCGACGTACACCTCTTCTTCTACCACACCATGTAAGAAAGCACTCTTCACGTCCATCTGGTATACCTTGAAACCTTTGAATGAGGCATAAGCCAGAAAGATCCGAATTGCTTCTAGACGCGCAACAGGCGCATAGACTTCGTTGTAGTCTATCCCTTCAATCTGACGAAAACCTTGAACGACTAATCGTGCTTTGTTCCGAATAACAATCCCACGGTCATCCTTCTTGCATTTAAACACCCAACGGGTACCAATCTTCTTGTATCCAGCAGGTTTCTCTACGAGTTTCCAGACACCAAGCTTCTGGAATTGTTGCAGTTCTTCCTGCATCGCTTCAACCCATGAGCTATCTTTCAAAGCATCTTTCCAAGTTCTTGGCTCTTCCTGTGAGACATAACACGCGAAAGACCAATCATTCTGTTGACCAGATTCTCGGATAGTTGCATACAAGCCTGCATTGTTGTTGTTCCGCAACATGTTTCTTGTTTGAACGCCACTTTGAACATTTCCGATGATGTTTTGTTGAGGATGGGTATTGTGAATCCTTGTTACTGGATTATCTTGAACTGGAATATTTGTACCCAAATTGTTGAGATTGAGATCAGCAATCAATTCAAGTCCCGGAATTGACGAAGAGGATGATGCAGAAGTTTCAGCTGTTCGAGGGACATCCACTGGAGGTGTACCCTCTGAAGTACCATGTACTGCTGCTGATGGTCCTTGGTCTGCATCTAGAAATTCATCATCCTCTGAAGATTCGTTCAATTCGGAAGCATCTTGAAAATCCTCATTGTCGAGAGCATTATTGTTCACTGAAGATGGTTCTTGATTGACAATAATGGGACGAACCAACGGTGAATCTGTTGCATTATCACTCTCGAAAAACATCCTTGCCGCAGCACTTTCTTCAACGGCTTCAACACTGATCGAATTGAAAAAGTCATCGTACTCAAACATCCAAGGCTGACCAGGATTTCTGACTGGTAAAGTGTGCCTTTGTACTCTGACTTCAGACCATTCCTCGACCCTTTTAGTCTCTAGATTCCAGACTCTTAAGTTAGGGGTGGAATACCCAAGAAAGTATCCCTCAATAGATCTTGCCCCAAACTTTCCGTTAGGATCGATTATTGTGCAAGGAGCTCCAAACGGTTCAAGATAAGACAAGTCTGGTTTCCGTTTGTTGATAAGCTCAAAGCAGGTCTTGTTGTGCCTTTTGACTGTAAGGACTCGGTTCAACGTATAGCATGCAGAAGACACAGCTTCAGTCCAGAATGGAATGGGTAGCTGCGACTCTGCCAACATAGTCCTAGCGGTCTCGATCAATGTGCGGTTTTTACGTTCAGCGACGCCATTCTGTTGAGGAGTATAAGCTGCACTAAATTCGTGAAGAATACCTTTTGAAGTGCAAAATTCCGCCATGGCATGATTTTTGAATTCAGTACCATTGTCGCTGCGTATCCGCCTAACCTTCAAGTTGTAAAGATTCTCAATCTGAATGATCAAGTTTTTAATAATACCGAAGGTTTCACTCTTGTGTGCCATGAACGCCACCCAAGAAAATCTTGAATAATCATCAGTTATCACGAGGCAATATTGATCATTCCTAATGCTTTTGTGCTTGACAGGACCGAACAAATCCATGTGCAAACGTTCAAGAGGAACAGCCACCGTGTTGACTTTCTTTGTCGGGTGTCGCTTCTTCGTTTGTTTTCCTTTCTGGCACGAAACACAGACGTCTTGAAGATGGAAATTTTTAAGAGGAACACCATTCACCAATTCATTTGATACCAAATGATTCATTTTGCGTAAGTGAATGTGACCCATTCGTCTGTGCCAAGAGATTGTGTCTTTTTCTGTGGCTTTGGAAACGAAACATGTTGCTTGTGCAGACGTTGTGATAGCTTGGCTCATATCAAGGACATACAGATCATTTATCCTTGGAGCCGACAAGAGAATCCATTCTTTCGGAACTTTGAAACCGGGTTTCAGCACATAACATCCATTAGCATCAAAGTGTACTGAGAACTGCTTGTCGCAAATTTGAGAAACACTAAGAAGATTGTGATCAAGTTGTTGCACAAAGTTGATCTTGTCAAAGCTAACAACCCCGTTGGAAATCATTCCTTCACCCGTTATATATCCGCCCTTATCTCCAGCAAAAGCAACATAACCTCCTCTAATAGATTTAACGTCGTAGAGAAGCTTCATGTCGCCTGTCATGTGCCTGGATGCCCCACTATCAACAATCCAATGACTACTGATAGTTCCTCCTGGAACACCCTGCACATGAACTCAAATGATTAGTTGGAGATGGGGACCCAAGCCATTGTGGTCTTGGGTCTTCCATTTTTATCAACAACAATAACTTCCACCTTTTGATGATTCGGAAATTGTGATGGTCCCCCTGATTCAGTAACCGTTTTTGGTTTCCAGGTCTGTTGAGTTATACCAGTTTGTTTGTTTGAAGTTTTTGAAAACTTTGAATTATCTGGTTTAACTGAAACAGATGGTTTGTGAACCACATCGGTTTTAATCGCCTTTTCAATTTTCTTGACCTGTTGGCGTTTCTGTTTCTTTTCCCTTTCTCTTATGAGTCGGGGATCTTGTTTTACAGAAACAGATTGCCTGCGGTCAATGTGGTCACGGGGAACATCAACTATGTCTTTTTGTTTATGAAGATACGGGCAATTGCGAATGACATGCCCAATTGTTCCACATTCAAAACATGATCTTCGTTCAACAAACCCCGAAGAATCATGTGGTCGTCTTGCCGATGATGAACTTTGTGAACCCGAGGTACTAGGTTTTGAACAACTTTGTTCATTCCTTTTCATCACAGTTGCTTTTTGGACAAAATCTAGGTTAGATTGATTTGCAAACTTTTCAATTTTGTCCGTTCCCTTCGATTTCACGAAATTCACATTCTTTTTCTTCTTCTGATTCGGCTTCTTTTGACTTTGAGTCGGTGCCTTACCATTTGTTTTGGTATGGTTTTGCGGTTTTGGCACTGTTGGTGATTTCTTGTTCCCAAATTGTTTTCTGACTTCAGCCTTTGGGATAGGAGGACACTGTGTGACTGTAACATGTGGTCCTGTCTTTCCCAAAAACTTACTTGTAGAATTTTCAAAGACTTTACTGATTAAAGATTGATTAACATTTTTAAGAGGAAAATCTTTGTCTGAATAAATTTTATCATCACCAACAAGAGTGTACAGCAAATCCACACTCTCCGACTCTTTTGCTGATGTGGACTCGGTTGGAACAGTCTTAGCAGGTTTCGTGGGAGGATCACATAGGATATGATTCTCAAGAGGTATGTCCTCTTCTTTGATTACTGCATCAGACTTTTCCGAATCAGTATCATCAGACTCATCATCAGAAGAATCAGCATCCTCAACAACAACTGGAGGATCCTGATTCTGTTCAGCAGTTACAAAAGTATCTGCTGACACATCTGAATCTGACGATACATCTTTCTTGTATCCGAGCCCTGCAGCAAATTCTTCAACATCCAAAGGAACAGATGGCTCAAAATGAGTCCTATACTCCTCATCAGGCAAAGCATCAAAATTGTTTCTCACTGGTGGTGGACATTTCTTATAACCTATGCATGTGACATCCTTTTTCTCTTTCTGAACGTCAATGATGTGATCCAACACATAGCTAGAACTCAAATAACTGTCTAACTTGAGTCGGATCGCCTCACTTTCTGTTTTAACACAAGCCATCTCTTTTTGCATAACCTCAAGACGGGTTATATACAGGTTAATGTCAGTTTGTTTTCGGGAAACCATTTTTGTCAACTCTGTTTTATCTTTCTTTAACGTTTCAATCATTGACTTAAATTCCTTTTCATGGTTTCCATAAAACATATTGGCTTCAGTGCATTTTGAAAGATCAACTGTCAATTTCTGATTATGAATAAATGTCACATCATATTTCTCTTGCAAAGCCTCGTGTTCGCTTTGCAATTTACACCACCTATCATTCACAGAAACATGTTTGTTTTGCAATTCAAACAAACTAGCTTGTAAAGCATCGTGTTTGCCTTGCAACTCAGACATGTTTGCATCCAAATCAACACATCTAGCATGCAATCTATCACAATTATCACATCTAACAGAAGTGGGTTCATCGACACATACCTGACTTGATGAACTGTCGACATTCGCCATAAAGGCTGAATGGAGAGAAGACGAAGAATAAGCAGCTTGATCCACCAAAATAGATCTTCTTTGAATTCCTGCTGCAACTTCATCCAACAGCTCATCAATATTTGCATCGACTGACGCACTTGATGTGTCATCCACATGATCATCGCCTGAAGCGGAGGACTCTTCATCTGAACTTCCACTATAACCGGAAGAGTCTTCATCCTCAGAAGATTCACTGCCATTGGTGGAAGATTCTCCACCACTGGTGTGATTAAGATCCTTGACAATCTCAGCAAAACACGCCGTTCCATCCGGAGCATCATTTCCCAACTGTAGAGACCAGTCACAACCTTCATCTACTTGAACCACAAGTGCCTGATTGGCATTTGATGGTCCTGCCTGAGTCTGATTGTTGACAGGCACCATTGTGCGAACATTGTTCCTGTTCTGGTTCTGCTGGTTGCCTTGACCTCTGAAGGGATTCTGGTTCCCATGTTGAGATGGCCTTGTACATTCACGCTTGAAATGGCCACGTTCACCACAGTTGAAGCATTTAACAGCTTGTTTATCGAACCCATACTTGGTGTCTTTCTTGCTTTCCAAGCTGGTTCGGCCCGTTCTCTCCATGAAGTCTTTTGCTCGCCTAACAGCACTGGCAAAGGCCCACTTAATATCCATCATCTCCATCTCCTCTTTATCTATCTGCTGATAGTCTTCTTGAGTCAGATTAATGTTGCCAATCTGACCTTCCACTAATCCACAGTATGCGCTCACCACAGTGTTTAGCAGCTCCATGTGTTCCTTTGCTACTTCGACACTGACTTTAGAAAAGCTTGAGGTGTCGAGCCGTACTGTATTTGGCTTTGATTGCTGACCAGCAGATGATGTGCTTCCGTAACAAGCTTGCTGTTGAGGAGGAAGTGGATTCCCAAAAATATCAGTTGTTCTGATTTGCTGTTGCTGTTGTGGTGCTGGTTGAGGAGCTGGATTAAGCGGATTTCCAAACATATCTGTTGTTGGAGGAGGAATGCCATACAAGCTCGTGCTAGACACAAATGCTGTTTGAAGTGGAGCGTGTGAAGATGGTTTTGCAGAAGTGCTAGAAGTTCCATAATAAATTTCAGGATTTTGTGGCACTGCAACTCTTTTTGCCTTTAGAGTTTCTTCCTGATTCTTGTTTTCCAGGAGTTGAGCAAAATCACCGAAGCTTGTTGTATCCAAAGTGCCATTGTACTTCATGATTTCTATGAAATTACTCCATTGAGGTGGCAGTGCATCTGCAAACTTCTTCACTATCTCTACTGAAGTTGTTACAACCCCAGTATTCGCCAATTCAGTCAGCAAATGAGTAAATCGACTTGTCAAATCTCCTAGAGATTCGTTCTGCATACAAACAAAACCATCAAACTCTTTCTTTAGCAGATCTTTTCTTAATTGACGTGTTGCTTCATTTCCTATGCCTCTTATCTTCAATGCGTCCCACAACTGCTTCGTTGTCTTGAAACTGACGAATTGATGATAAATATCTTTGTTTAAGGCCTGAGTAAGAATGGCATATGCTTTCTTCTCCAAATCATAGACTTTCTTTTGATCTTCGTTAAGATCTGCAAATGTAGCAGCAGATGATGCAGCAACCTCTATTGTTTGATCAAAATCTGTGATGAACCGCAACCACAACTCTGTATTTTGACCAAGAACGTACGTATGAAATCTACCAAACCATCCCGGATATTCACTTAAGTGCATCAACTTTGGAGGCTTAGTCAAACTTCCTGTTTCACTTTCGCTTAGCAAAATGCTTTGAACACTTGGAGCTTGATTTGATACGAATGCCCATTGACCGGTAGATGTAACATTGGCTTGCGAACCCGAATGCGGAGTTGGAGTACCAAAATACATCTCTGTATTTACCGGAACACCCCACAACGAATTCATTTTTGATCAGCCGAAAGATACCTGTCGAAGGACACTTGAAAAATACAAACTGTTAAGTACAAACAGACTAAGGATCGAAAGATCAACACCTGTTCGAAAGATCAACAAGGTTCGAAAGATCACTGTTGAGTTTCGAACAATGTTTTCGAAAGATTCTCCAACGAAGGATCCTTATCCTTCGAAAAAGTACTGTAGACCGAAAGATAAAATCGAAAGATGACTTCGAAAGACTCCCCAGTCGAAGGATCCTAGTCTTTCGAAAATGAGCAGTGGACCGAAAGATATATGTTTCGAAAGTATTCCTTGGAACGAAAGATACGTCTCACACTTCGAAGGATGCTCGAAGGATAACTATCTGTCGAACCTCCTTTGGTCGAAAGATGATCTTTCGACTTCGAAGGATATCTTTCGAACTAGCTCTGACACAGTTGACAAATCGGACAGTTTGGTGAAAAGTTGACGGGTTGGTAGAAACTTTCTGCAGAAAGTATGGTCAGACCATATCTTTCAGGTCTGAGCATGCAGGTTTTCACCAACCAGGTAATGATCAATATTTTAAACAAAGTACAACTTCCAACACACAAACACTTGGTAAATCAAAATTTTAAGATCAAAGTGTATTTTTATCAAGAACACAACCCAGAAATATGAGATTTCTGATGAACCGAAGGTTTTCCGAAACCGGAATTTTGCTTGAAACTTCACTAAAAACCAACTTTTAATATGTGAGTATGAAAAGTATAGTGGTTTTTATAAAAACTTCCAGCAAAACACCAAGATTTCAGCCGTTTTTAACACGTTTTCCAGAAAAATATGAACTTTAAATCCCGAAAAACACAAGAACACCTCGGTTTTAACAAGGAGAAGAGCCAAGGCTCTGATACCACTTGTAGGTCCGGCTAGGGGAGGATCTAGTCGCCTAATCCTTGTATACAAACCAACCCGGTTGTGCGGAATCCAACCGAGGTAGCAAACCGAGATAGAACACGTAAAAGCACGACACACGATATTCAACGCTTAACACCACTTGTATTAAACGTATGAAAGGTCCGGTTACAGCTCAATGTTTACAAATCAGTTCTGCAAACTCTCTCTAGTGTGTGTGTGTTCTCTGCTCTGTCTAAGTGTCTCACTCTCGAAATGAACACAACACACGGGTATTTATACCCAAACCAGCATGTCTGGTCGAAGGATCATGCATACCGGTCGAAAGATCATCTTTCGACCAGGAACTGCTCGAACGATCAACATGTACCACGAAGGATGTGATCTTTCGTGGTCCATCTCTCGAAGGACCATCTATCGAGCTCATTATCATCGAAGGATATAAGTGATCCTTCGATGACCATCCTTCGAACCAAACACATTACACACATAATGTTGACTGTTTGGCCAAGTCAAACCAGGAGGATGGTTGACTTGGTCAAAATTTACAGACTAACAAAGACATCGTTTTACATTGTGACCGAATACAGACAAAGTGCAGACATAAGTGCACCAACACCATGTGCTTATTGTATTACTCTAATTTCGTTATCTGAATCACCAACAATCTACACATAAACCATAACCATCGTGTCGTAAAGTACTTCTTAAAAACCTCTCTATGAAGATAGGAAGATCTAAGACTGTACTTCAAATATCCTATACAAGTCTAACTATGAAGATAGATAGATCTTTAAGGATTTGAATAAACATTGTATTTACATAATCAGAAATAATACACATAAAAGCACTTAGTAAACACATATATGCCATGCATTTTGGAAAACAAATCAGTTGCACATATGAATCACCCCAAAACATTTGAAAACGGTAAAAGAGGGGAACTATGTACTCGCCTGATATTGCAAAGTATCCTTGATTAAATGAACTTAACAAAGCTTAGGCAACCCAAAGAAATCAAGTGGCACCCAGTAATCGGATTGCTAAGTTAATAAATTGACACCTAAATTGGAAGATCGGGTAGAATGAGGTCTTGTAAACCAAATGAGTATTGGAACTCATGTGATACGGTTTAAAAAGCCTACATTCTAAATCGGAACCTATCCTAAGTGCTTACGTGTGACACCCGGCTTTTCAGGCCTTACCGTACAACTGTAACACGTGTTGTGAATAGATAAAAGGCTGTATTTGACTGATTATGATGTTCATATATGATATTTAACGAGTTGGTAAATTTAAACCTTGGTAAAAATTATGTTGGCAACGATAAAATTAACGCTTATCGCGTAACGGTTAAAATGCGAAACGAACGTCGGTGACCACCCAATCAGTGTTAAAATCCTAAAAATAGTTTGTTATGATTAGAATAATAATTTTAATCATATTCTTGAGGAAAAATAAATTAAAACGCTAAGAAACTCCATTTTTCGAGTTTAAGCGTATACTGCGCGATGTAGCGCGTATACCGACAAAATACTGTCAACACAGCCTGTCAAGGCAACTGATAATCATTTTAGTAATAAATTGATGAGTTAATTTCTATAGAATGATAAAAATAAATAAAAACGCTTAAATCCCTATTTTTGCGATTTGAAGCGCGTACCGCGCAGCACAGCACGCATACTGCCAAATACCGGCAACGTTGCCAGTCCAGGCAAACAAAATATTGTTCAATGATATTTTGGTGAGATTATTTATATAGAGCGTTAAAAATAATTTAAAACGCGCTAAAACGGGTTAAAACGCTAGATAAAATGCCCGGTATCCAGTAAAATACCTGTTTTTACACTATATTACATATATGTATATATATATATATATGAGTGTGTGCGTGAGGTGTGTGTGTGTAGAGATACATGGCAGCCATTAATCACACTCTCTCTCCTCTCTCATAATTTTATTGGTCATATGGGGAGGTGGATGATGATGAAGATCCTTAAAGCATTCAAAATCTTGTAAAGTCCAAGACTTATGTCACAAAAACACACCAACTCTCTCTCTCTCTAAATAATTCAGCCAAAAACCTCCTTCACACCTCCATAATTTCGAAATTTTTGATGTTCTTGTAAGAATCAACTTAAATCCAAGGTGTTTCCAAGTTATTTTGAAGATCCAAATGTGTTTTCAAGGTGAAACAAACTCCATAACATCAAAAATCATGTCAAAACCCACTTGAATCTTGAAGGTATAAAAACTAATCTTTTAAAAATCTTATTGATTATTTTATGGAGAAGATGATTGTAAAAGTTTCTCTTGTTCTTGGATTTAAATAAAAACTTGAATTCTTAAACAAATGGGTTTTCAAAGAAAATAAAATGCATGAACTAGTATGTATATGTGTGGCCGTATGTGTGTATATATATATATATATATGTATGGAGTTAGAGTTTTAATTTTCTTGGTGTTCTTGATTGATAAAAATAAAAAAGATGAATGCATGCATGTTTAAAAGATGTCATATGAAAGCTTTTGATTTGAAATGAGTTTATGTGAAAAGTGATGATTTGATAATGATCATAGGAAGATTAGAATGTTCTTTAATGTTTGAATATGAGTTAAATGCATGATGAATATAAATTAGATCATACTTGTTGATGGTGATGTTATATGGATACATTAGATGCATTTACTTGAACATGCATGATGATTGGTGGTCATGAAATAATGATTTAAGTATGATTTAGTAAAAATAAGTTTTAATCAGATTATAAACACTAAAATAAAGTTATTTTGAAAGTGTTTAGTGACATATAACTTTGTCATAATGTTTGCTAGCTTTGCATGTTGTACTTAGTGCATTAAAAGTTGTAAAATACGTGAAATCGCATGATTTATGTGGCTTACACAAAAACTGCACTAATCTGATTATAACCATTATTTTAATCAGTAAATAACATGTATTGTGTTAAAATATCAAGTCGTTTCGAGTTAGGAAGATTATAGTAATGTTTAACGCAAAACTATGCGTTAAAACGGTCAAAAATCGACTTTTCGAGTGATTTTTATAAAATTGATTTAGATCAGTAAGTAAACTGATATTTTTGGTTTAAAAATAAGTATTTTAACTAATTTTATGTTCACTTGGCGTTTGTTTAGTCATACGTGACTTCCGACGCCCAAAACCGTTACCGAATCGCTAAAATACGCATTTTTCAATATACACTAGTATAGGTAAAATTTTGGGTGAACCTTATGGGTTAAAATGTGTTATGTGATTTAAACATGAGAATTTGAAAGTATGTTAAGTTTTTAACATGATTTTGGAAATTTAGATTATACATGTATATTTGTGCGTTTTGTGCGGTAGAAACGGTAAAAATCGCGTTAAATGTGTAATTTGTTTGTCGCGCATGAAATTTGATACATATGAGGAATTTAATTTATATTTGCTTTAAAAATGACAAAATAGATAAGTTAACAAGATTTCACGTGTTTCGATGTTAAATTATGTGAACGTTTATGTATATATATTACGACGCGCAAGTCGTAGATATATTGCGTATTAACGGGAGTGTTAACGGATTTACACAATAATAGTCACCAATAAAATCGTTCAAGTCGTAAAATCATAAATATATATATATATATATATATATGGACTCATATATTTATTAACATGCCAACATAATAAAAAATGATAACTTTTTCGAGAAAATCTCAAAGTTATGTGATAATTCTAAGAAACGGAGAAACTTAGGATTTTTGTGTTATGAATATTGATTTAAAATCGTTCCTATATATATATATTTAATAAGACGTGTAGAAATCAATCTCTGGGATTGCGCTATTTAAAATACGCACCCAAAGGTGAGTGTCACTAAACCCCTCTTTTTACTGCTTTGTATATATTTTGGGTGTAGAACACGCCAATAAAAGGGTTTAATAATGTTTTTGAAATAAAACATACCTTTTAATATAAAATATATATTTTAGTTGAAAATATATAAAATTTGATAAGTCATACGTTTTGAAGTAAAAACGTTTTTGATGAATGAATGTTGAAAGTTGGGACGGATGCCGGCCTGGGTCTCGAGTGATGGAGATTCAGGGGATTCGTACAATTATGTGTATTAAATTGTCATATTAGTAGGATATATATATATTGTACGTGAGGCAGACATCATATTGTTCTCAAAGAGGACCCTGCGCCCTTGATGTCGTTTAATCATTTAAGTATTGTACGCGATGAATTGTTGGTAGATCTATCGGGTTGACAAGCCCGTCGTGACCGGTCGCCTCGTGTCAAGTCAAACGACGAATTTAAATTCTGTTTATTGTCTAGCTTTGATTATCCCTGCATGGTTAATATATAGTTCGTATCGTCTAGCTAACATACGAGTTTGAAAATTGACGCAATAATTTAATATACAAAACCTGGGCAAGAGTACTGTTGTCGGATTGATGAACCGACGAAAGGCCCATGGATTTTATTAAGGAAGTAAAATGGACTTTCTAAAAATTATATGGATGTTTTCAAATAAACACATAATCAGAAAGTTTTCCTTTGGAATAATTTGTTTGTATGTGAATATGTGAACTCACCTTCCTTTGTGTTGACACTTGATTTTTAACGTGTTCTACAGGTACTTGAGTTCGGCTTCAGGAATTATGGCGTATCTTGTGTTTTTCGATGCATGTTTTGTCACTTAAAATGTTGGACTGACTTTTAAACTTTCTGGGACTATTGTAATAAGATCCGTAAGGATCAAAGACTATTTTATCATGTCATGGTTATGTCGTGTTTTGGGACGTTAAGTTTAAAACCTATGTTTTAAATAAGTAATATTGTCCAACAATTTAATGCATCGAACATCAAGATAGAAATGGGCACCAACTTCCATCTCCACTACGTTTTATATTCCGTTGCGACGTTTTTTTGGGGTGTGACATTACGACCCGTTAAGGTAGTCTATGCTACTTTAACGCGTCGTTCACACAAAAGCGTGTTCGGACTGCCTAACTAGTCCTATGACAAGTATTATATGCCTTAACATAACTAATTATGTTATATAATCAGTTTAAATGTCAAAATATGTGTTACATATGCTTAAAATGAAATTCTGCGCAAAAGGGTATTTTGGTCATTTTCCTAAGGCAGATAAACTACCTATCATACAACTAACTAAACGAAGTGACCATAAGGTATAACCTCGGAAGGTTATTCCCTATACAACTATGGTCACAAAATATGTTTGGTCGGATCCTAATGATTGACCAAACGGGTCGGGTTCGAAAGTCTAAGCGGTTGTTTAGACCGCTTATCTTACGACCCTATATAAGCACTAAACTAAGAGTGACGAGTTAAACATGTTAAAACATGTTTAACTAAATTAGAAAACAAGTTTGATATCAAAACAAAGTGTTTTGATACCCAAAGATAGGTTCGTTGCGAAATACGCATAAACGCGTATTTTGACCGAAACTATGACTTGTCACTGCGCCTAATCAACGTGGTAATCAGTAGGTATAGTCACAAGGGACTATAACCATCGTGATTACGCTCACGTTGCAAAGTTCAAACGAACTTTGCGTTGACCAAAGACTGGTCAAAGCAGAAAGTCAAACACTATTTCACTTTTACGCTTGAAAAGCAATAAAAGCATGAAAGAAACTTACAAAAGGTCCAAGAAATGAAGATTTGAACTCAAAACACTCAGGTATGAAGCTTCACAAAGGAGAGCTTCCACTTAGAGCAGAAATGAGATCAAGTGTGTGAGAAATGAATGAAAAACAAGTGGGTTTATATAGATTTTCCAAAACTGTTAGGATCGTTTCTTGAAATTTGAGCTTCAATCTAGGCCATCCAAGTGTTGCACCAGGTTTTGGATACTATGGGACTTCAAAAATCAGCATATGGTATTGAGAAAATCACATAAAAACCCCTGAAAATCAACCCAGTTGCTGAAAAATGGATTCCGTGTGACAACCCTCACCAAACCAGGTATCCGTACGAATTAATTAATATCTAATTAATGCTTAATTACTTTGCTTGCTTACAGTTGTGATTAAACTGCTACTTGAATTCTGATATATACACATACATGCATCATACTTTATTGATGTCACTCCATTATTTACACAGAACTATAGTGACAAACTTGATGCACAAAAGCACAGTTAGCACAATAAACGGATAACCCAATAAACATGCTGACATTGCCAGCACTAGACAGATATTGTCTCTGAGGCCAGTATGAGCCGGGAATAGTTTACTACACTAGTAGGGAGTGTAGGGAGGTGAGGATTGTAAAACTGCGTCACTAGGTGATAGTTATAGTGACCGGATGTGCCTAAAACATGCTTTAATTACAAAATTCTGCACTTTATGCAAAAATTCAGCATTTAAGTTAACTAGTAAAGTGCAAAAACATGGGAAAATAATACTAGACACTTTCCAAAGTGTCGGGAATTCATTGTGTCACTAAAACTAACATTAACGACACTTTAAATGCTTATTTAGCACTTTAACGGATCAATATCCAACCGAACAACCGGACTTTACCCGAAACATGAAAATATTGTCAATGACATTGTTTTTCCTTTTCTGAGCTAGTTAGGGTCCCCGAATACCCTAACACCCGTTAAATTACATAACACACTAGTAACTAACTTGAGTTCCTAACTAAGCAAAACTAGACACTTAAACTATTTGGTTGAAATCCAATTGTATACTGTAACACCCGTCTAATTTTACTTGATTTTAATAATAAATTACACCATTGTAAATAAAAGTTTACTTAATTAGCATAAAATTCATACAAGAAGTTCATAAGTAGCATAATCTTAAGTCAACCAACGACTAAGTTAAAACATTTCAAAAGTTGTTTAACAATTGTTTACAACCCATAAACCAAGTCTAGTAAAGATTTAAAACATTGCGGAAGCTTGTAAGTAGTGTTCGGTTCTTCAAAAGTTTGCTCGATCATCTTCCGGTTAGTTTCCATCATCATCTAAGATCAAAACCACAACAAAAGTTAGTTTTGATCAAGTTAAAAGGGTTACAAACAAGTTCCATGGGTCAACATTTAATAAAAAAAAATAATTTTCCGGAACAAGGGCGTCGCGTGACGCCAAGGGGGCTCGCGCGACGCCTAGCCCCTAAATTCACAGAATGTTTGTTTTTCTGATGCTGCAATTTCCCAGCTCCAAGTTCAATCAAGTTCCAACTTTAAATAGCCATAACTTTTGACTCGTAAGTCCGTTTTAGGTGATTCTTTTTCCTATGCGTCTGTAAATTCGTTACCGACACACCTATTACAAATTTCATACCGAAAAAATTTGATTACGGACCGAAAGACTATATGTCCATATACAATTATTCGACCCATTCTAACTTAGCCATTTTACTACCTTTAAACTAATAAACCTATGGCGCCTTATGCCCAACATCCGGGGCTTATTATCACCCACATTTCTTACCAATTTCATGGTTTAATGTCTTTGTGATTATTATCGCCATTATCGACTACTAGAACGTTTAAAACTATAATTTTCACAACTAAAAGATCCATTGGCTCAACCATCCACTTATGATGACTACCAATTGGTTCGTCGACTATACTAAGTCTATTAATTCACATTCCAACCATAATCAATATAAATTCAACGCAGATTTCGTTTCAATAATAAGATTTACAAAACTTATCAACAACTCGCTTAATGTAACCAATCAAGTTACGTACCTTCAAAGTAGGCCTTTTAAACATGGTTCGCCACCCGCTTGTCCGCTTGACGCTCCTGCGCCCGTTCCTATAGAGTTCATTTATGATATGTTTAGAACTCTCTTTAAATCATAATTCGCATAATACACCAAACATTATGATTATGCGTTTAAACTTGGAATTTCAGTTTTAAAGCCTTCATAGAGGCATTTCAACAAACACTTCATGGGCAGATTTTTACAAGATTAAACATCAAATCTCTAATCTATTATTTAGCCCTAATTTCACATCATTCAACCTTTTTACATGATTGATAACTTCAAATTTTCTGGAAACACTTCAAAATTGCCAAAATACACTAGATTAACAATCTATTTCCTAGTGTTCATCAAATTACACATAACCCACTAATCACCTACAATGGTGTTCATGGATTCACCAAAATTTCTTATGATTTCAACTTCTATTTGTCTAGGGTTTTGTCCCTAGACACTGTAGTTGTTCCTAATCATCATAATACACACATGCAACTAGAATTTCAGATTTTTCCCAATTTCATGAGAATTTCAAGTTGAGAGTTTTCCTTAAATTTTACATACCTTGTAATTCTCTTGCGATGAGGATCACGATTCTAAGCTCGGATTTTCGTTTGGACCAGATTTGCACCTCCAATTTGAGAGTTTAAAGTAGAATTTTAGGGTTTGAAAGTGGGGGTGTCACCCCTGCTTGTTCTAATCGACCAGACACCTCCTTTTTGGGGGTGTTTGGTTTGTTTTATTTGTTTAATAACAATTAAGTTTCAATTGTTATAACTTAAGCCCCTCCACTTTGATCAACATTTAATTTAGTTGCTTTTAACCCTACTTTAAGTTATTTCTAGACTTGTAACTAACTAGGTTAAAATTCCTAGTTAATAAATTCTCGTTTATTTATACTTTATAATTCTAATATAAAGTTTTATATTTTCGGGGTGTTACAAGTCCACCCCCCCTTAAAAGGGTTTCGTCCCCGAAACCGAAGTACGTACCAAATAATGTAGGGTGAAGACGTCGCATCTCCTCTTCGGACTCCCACGTAGTGTCCGAACCTTTCCTATGCTCCCATTTGACCTTGACTTGATTAATCACTTTGTTCCTCAAACTCTTTTCTTTGCGATCTAAAATCGCAATTGGTTTTACTGCATAGTTGAGGCTGTTATCCACCTCGATATCATCGTAGTGGATATGAGCAGTTTTGTAACACCTGTGTCACTTCAACCATCAAAAAAATGCCAAACCAATGAAATATTGTATTTCATACTTTGGACTTGTATAAATATGAGTATCTTTTGCACATATCAACTCTTGTTCGATTTCAAGCTCTAAATCGCTTTCCGGAAGGTTATACGCGCACTAATGCGTAAATATAACCAGTTTAATGCAACGAACACTCCGGAATAGTGAAATAGGCTTAACATACCTTAAATAACCTTTACATAACTTAGAAATAAGTTTTAAAGGCTTTGGTATGGCAAAAAACAAGTTAATTCGCTTACAGGGACTAAACTTGACAAACTGCGAAACTATGCCAATTTGAACTGTAACAGACATTCCGGAACATGACCATAAGTTAAACATACCATAAATATCCTTTACATAGCTTAGAAATAGGCTTTGAGGTGTTCGGTATGCTAAAATAAACTTTTGGGTCATTCAGGGACTAAAAGCGTCAAAAAAGTGCACAAGTTTGCATTTTCGCGCATAACTTACGTTCTGAAGACATCCGGACATCCAAAAATTTATGTAAGCACTAAAATATTTTATTTTAGTGTTTGGCATGAGAAAAATCCATTCGTCACGCAATTCGGATCGTTTCTCGCGCTTATGCGCATACCGTCGTAATTAAGCGAACATCGCGTTCGTACGACCAAACGAACCGACACCCGAGATATTTTCAAGCATATTTCATGTTCCCTATGTCTTAACATCATTGTGGAGCTTGAAATTGGGATTGACGGGTGTTAAAAGTGAAGTTACGCAACAAAACAATGTGTAGGGACCTAATCTGACATTTCTGCCAAAAGTAGGGCTAGGCGTGATGCGAGGGGTCTTGGCGTCACGCGAGGCCCCTTCTGGACCAGATTCAGTGTTTAACACCCTGTTTCCAGCTGTTGTGCACTCCCAATTCCATTTCCACATGTCAATTCCTTATGGTGGGTGGCCATTTGACATACCATAACATTCCAACACATGTACAGGTGGGATTCGAGCACGGTTTCCATGAAACGATCTTAACGGTTACCCGAAAACTATAAATACCCCACCCCCATTTGCTTCTAAACCCACTAGAATCTGATTTGAGGAGCTCTAAGTTGAAACCTTTGTTTCATACCTGAGCTACTTGAATCACGATTAGCATTCGGGGACCCTTCGTAAGTATTCTTTCGTTCTTTTATTGCTTTTCGAGTCCGAAAGTCAAACTTTGTTTGACTTTCTTCGTTGACCAGTTTATGGTCAATGCGAAGTTCGTTTGAACTTCGCAACGTGATTGTAATCACGATGGTTATAGTCCCTTGTGACTATGCCTACTGATTACCACGTTGTCTAGGGTCGTAAGGGTAAGCGATCTAATAAATCGCTTATACCTTCGAACCCGACCCGTTTGGTCGATCTTTAGAATTCGACCAAATACTTTAGGTGACCATAGTAGGTAGGGAATAACCTTCCGAGGTTATACCTTATGGTCGCTTCGTTAAGTAGTTGTATGATAGGTAGTTTATATGCCTTAGGTAAATTACCAGAATACCCTTTTCATGTATAATTGGTAATTAAGCATATGTAACTTAAACCTTTGTCACATAACTGATTATGTAACATGTTTAGGCATATAACACTTGTCATAGGGCTAGTTAGGCGGTCCGAACGCGTTTCACGCGAACGACGCGTTAAAGTAGCATAAGCTACCTAAACGGGTCGTAATGGGTCGTAAGCACTTATGATTAGGTTTCAATTAGTATATAGGCTTTGTTAAACCATATTACACGAGTTTCCATACTCGTTTGGTTTACGAACCCTCATTCTATCCGATCCTCCGATATAGGTTCGGTTTATTAACATAGTTACCTATATTAGGTGCCGTTTGATATCCGTGATCTCTAGCATTGTTTGGTTGTTACTCAAGGACTACTAAGCAATCTCAAGTGAGTACATAGACCCCTCTTTTACTGTTTTCAAACTGTTTTGGGGTGGAACACATGTGCCTACTTGTTACTTTCGTGCTTTCCTGTTTTCACATCATATACCTGCTATGTTCGTTAGTACATTATAGTACGTGATTTCATTACATTTCATGCTATGTATGCCCATTGTGTGCGTACTTAGTACATCGTTTTACATT
This sequence comes from Helianthus tuberosus, assembly GCA_030545235.1. Classification (NCBI taxonomy): domain Eukaryota; kingdom Viridiplantae; phylum Streptophyta; class Magnoliopsida; order Asterales; family Asteraceae; genus Helianthus; species Helianthus tuberosus. Next base: position 79,408,896 of record CM060441.1, on the reverse strand, counting down.
ACATTTCATGCTATGTATGCCCATTGTGTGCATACTTAGTACATCGTTTTACATTACATTTCATGCTATGTATGTCCATTGTGTGCATACTTAGTACATTGTTCTACATTGCATTTCAGTTGCATACGCTCATCCAGCATATGAACACATTATATTACATTTTGAACCGTTGTAACCATTTGACTATGTGAACCGTCGTAACCATTTGATTATATGAACTATTTGTAACTGTTGAACCGTGTGAACCTTTTGTATCTGTTGACATGATTTACATTTGACAATAGACATTGGACTATACATAAACATTTCTACAATTGTTAAACATTACATCTTGATGGTTTGGTTTGAGTAAGTGATTTAAGTAACGAGGCGTGTGTAATATGATACAAGCATGGTGGATACGCCGCTGGTACTTCCTATATATAAGTGTTTGTATGATATCACATATTGTAGCGTTATTTGAATCATTTCAATTTGAGACATATAACACTTTATACAAATAACTTACTTTTCACAAGACATTGATTTACAAACAACTTATCTTATACAAACTCATTTTACATGGTTATTCAATTAACCATACATTATTCTCTTATTTATACATATCATCTGATCTTATCGTTTTTTTTTTCAAATGATTTACAAGACAAAGCAAATTACAAGGTTCATGACTAAACATTTTCTCAAACATAAGTCATGAATTCTGTTTTCACAAAACCTATGTATCTCACAGGCATTTTTATGCTGACGTACCTATTTTCACATGTGTTTTCAGGAGATGATGCATAGGACTTATCAAGACATACTTAGGCGGACCTGTGCCTTAGTGACTTAAAACGAGACAAGAACTAGTTAATTTTTGTTATATACTCTTTGTTTCTTGTTTAAAACAATGTAACTCTCTTGTTTGATTAATAAAACGAAACTTCAATTGCCATGGATTTGAAACAATTAATTCTGTTACAACACTCCCCGACGTTTCCGCCACGTTTGGTTGTTCCACGTGGTCGGGTTGTGACAGAAAAGATGGTATCAGAGCCAATGGTTATAGGGAATTAGGTTATTAGTAATGCTTTGACCTAGTCTATAACCTTCTTAGGACCCTAACGCGAGTTCACTTGCGTTTAGTCATAAAACAATACCGTCACCTATCCTTAGGCGATAATCACAACGAGAACATTAATTCCGAATCCGCTTTGAAAATTTATCATCTGTTTTTGGATGATTGATTACTAGGTTTTGAACCCTCTATGTTTAAAACCGAAGTTACGTACCTTTAGTGCACGCCCTTCAACGCGAATCGCCACCGGCTTGTCCACTTGACGCTCCGGTATCTTTTCCTATAGAGTTCAATCACGACTTGTTTTAGAACTCCTTTTCAACCATATATCGCATAATTTTGTCAAATCATCACAATCATGCGTCTAACTTTAAATTTCAATTTCGAGCCTTCTTTGAGGCATTTCAACAAACACTTTAAGGGCAGAATTTTACATGATTATATAGCAAATTTCTAGCTCATTACTTAGCCCTAATTTCACCCCCAATCAACCATTTTACATGATTGTTAACTTCTAAATTTCTGAAATCACTTCAAAATTGTCAAATTACACTAGATCAACACTCTATTTCCTAGTGTTCATCACATTACACATAACCCACTAATCACCTACAATGGTGTTCATAGGTTTCACTAAAATTTCACATGATTTCAACTTGTATTTGTCTAGGGTTTGTCCCTAGACACTATATGGTTCCTAATTCATCATAAAACAAACATGCAACCATGAATTTCAGATTTTCCCAATTTCATGAGAATTTCAAGTTGAGAGTTTTCATCAAATTTTACATACCTTGTAATCCTCTTGTGATGAGGATCAATAATCTATGTTCGGATTTTGATTTGGGACAAAATTTAACCTTCAATTGATTGATTTTGTGGAGTTAGGGTTTAGTGAGAACTCCTGGTCGCTCCCCTGCGCTTTTGATCGACCAAGCACACTAATTTGTGTGTTTGGTTTTTATTTAATTTGTTTTAATAAATTCTAGTTTCAAGTTCTACAATTTAGGTCCCTCCACTTTTGTTTATCTAATAACTTTGGTTATTTTAACTCTATTTCAAGTTATTTCTAGACTTGTAGTTAACTAGGTTTAAATTCCTAGTTAGCAAATTCTCGTTTATTTAAACTTTATAATTCTAATATAAAGTTTTATATTTTCGGGATGTTACAAGTTGTAACATCCGTCTAATTTTACTTGATTTAATAATAGATTATACCTTTGTAAAAAAAGAAGTTTCTTTTTTTACATAAAGTTTCAACAAGAAGTTCATAAGTAGCATAATCCTTAGTCAACTAACAACTAAGTTAAAACATTTCAAAAGTTGTTTAACAATTGTTTACAACCCATAAACCAAGTCTAATTAAGATTTAAAACATTGCGGAAGCTTGTAAATAGTGTTCGGTTCTTCAAAAGTTTGCTCGACCATCTTCCGGTTAGTTTCCTTCATCACCTAAGATCAAAAACCCAACAAAAGTTAGTTTTGATCAAGTTAAATGGGTTACAAACTAGTTCCATGAGTCAACATTCAAGAAAAAAAAATTCCGGAACAAGGGCGTCGCGTGACGCCAAGGGGGCTCGCGCAACGCCTAGCCCCTAAATTCACAGAATGTTTATTTTCTGATGCTGTACATTCCCAGCTCCAAGTTCAATTCAAGTTCCAACTTTAAATAGCCATAACTTTTGACTCGTAAGTCCGTTTTAGGTGATTCTTTTTCCTACGCGTCTGTAATTTCGTTACCGACATGCCTATTACAAATTTCATACTGAAACATTTGATTACGGACCGAAAGACTATATGTCCATATACAATTATTCGACCCATTCTAACTTAGCCATTGTACTACCATTTAACTAGTAAACCTAAGGCGCTTATTACCCTAACTCTGGGGCTTATTGTCATCGGCACTTCATTACCAAATTTATGGCTTCGTGCTCTTGTGACTATTTTCACCTCTTCTTTCTACTTTACAATATTAATACTACAAAGTATCATGATTCGACCCGTTTGATCCATCTACGGAAATTCTCCATTTTGATGGCTACCAAACGACTACAAACCAATTCTTAACCTACGGATTTAAGTATCATACATGATTGCTACAACCAACACAGTTTTATCAACAACGCATAGTTTAACAACAATTCACCAAATGTAACGGATCAAGTTACATACCTTCAAAGTAGGCCTTTCAAACGTGGTTCGCCACCCGCTTGTCCGCTTGACGCTCCTGCGCCCGTTCCTATAGAGTTCATTTATGATATGTTTAGAACTCTCTTTAAATTATAATTCGCATAATACACCAAAACATCATAATTATGCGTTTAAACTTGGAATTTCAGTTTTAAGCCTTCTTAGAGGCATTTCAACAAACACTTGAAGGGCAGATTTTTACATAATTAAACATCAAATCTCTAGTTTATGATTTAGCCCTATTTTCACATCATCCAACCCTTTTACATGATTGTTAACTTCTAATTTGCTGAAATCACTTCAAAATTGTCAAATTACACTAGATCAACACTCTATTACCTAGTGTTCATCAAACTACACATAACACACTAATCACCTACAATGGTGTTCATAGGTTTCACTAAATTTTCACATGATTTCAACTTGTATTTGTCTAGGGTTTGTCCCTAGACACTATAGTTGTTCTTAAATCATCATAAGACACACATGCAACCCTAATTTCATAAATTCCCAATTTCATGAGAATTTCAAGTTGAGAGTTTTCATCAAATTTTACATACCTTGTAATCCTCTTGTGATGAGGATCAATAATCTACACTTTAATTTCGATTTCAACTTGGATTGAGCCTTCAATTTGCAAGTTTAGTGAGTTTTAGGGGTTTGAGAGTGGGGAGTCGCCCCTGCCCTTCTCCTGTACGACCAACACCTTCAAAATGGTGTTTGGTTTTGATTTTTTTATTAAAATTAATATTATAGTTTCAATTCTTACAACTTAGGCCCTTCCATTTTGTTCAACTTAAAGTCTAGTTGCATTTTAATCCTATTATAAGATATTTCTAGACTTGTAACTAACTAGGTTAAAATTCCTAGTTAGTAAATTCTCATTTATTTATACTTTATAATTCCAATATAAAGTTTTCTATTTTCGGGGTGTTACAAGCCATTTGTTTCCTAAGACCCCTGCAACTAGAAGCAGAGCCTAAAATTTCGGGACGAAATTTCTTTAACAGGGGGAGAATGTGACAACCCTCACCAAACCAGGTATCCGTACGAATTAATTAATATCTAATTAATGCTTAATTACTGTGTTTGCTTATAGTTGTGATTAAACTGTTACTTGAATTCTGATATATACACATACATGCATCATACTTTATTGCTGTCACTCCATTATTTACACAGAACTATAGTGACAAACTTGATGCACAAAAGCACAGTTAGCACAATAAATGGATAACCCAATAAACATGCTGACATTGCCAGCACTAGACAGATATTGTCTCTGAGGCCAGTATGAGCCGGGAATAGTTTACTACACTAGTAGGGAGTGTAGGGAGGTGAGGATTGTAAAACTGCGTCACTAGGTGATAGTTATAGTGACCGGATGTGCCTAAAACATGCTTTAATTACAAAATTCTGCACTTTATGCAAAAATTCAGCATTTAAGTTAACTAGTAAATTGCAAAAACATGGGAAAATAATACTAGACACTTTCCAAAGTGTCGGGAATTCATTGTGTCACTAAAACTAATATTAACGACACTTTAAATGCTTATTTAGCACTTTAACGGATCAATATCCAACCGAACAACCGGACTTTACCCGGAACATGAAAATATTATCAATGACATTGTTTTTCCTTTTCTGAGCTAGTTAGGGTCCCCGAATACCCTAACACCCGTTAACTTGAGTTCCTAACTAAGCAAAACTAGACACTTAAACTATTTGGTTGAAATCCAATTGTATACCCCCCCCCCATCCGATCGGTTTTCCCTATGTGGGACACACCCCACCATTTTTGATTATTTTAATCCTAATTTCTTGATATCTAGACTACACATTATACATTGGGTATTAGTGATTAATGGTTTATAAAAAGGTTTAGTGGATTATCATTTTCTTTCATCATCACACCATCAACAAGCTTCCTCTCTTCTTTCCTTGCCCACCTTCGGCCGAACACCATCACCACTACCTAACCATCATTCAAATCTTGTTCAACTATTCTACATACATACCAAGGTGAAAGGTCACATACAAGGAGGCTCGGTGCTTACGGAATCTCAAGGACCTCACTACGTTGCTTTTATCCACCTAGTTTTCGCTTTGATTCTTCCCTAGACTTGAGCTAGTAGTAAGTGCTTCTAAACACTTCCTTGTACATGTTTAAAGTGGTTAATAAGAAGTTTAACGGTTAAAACTCGAGAACACTTAAGATCAAAGCATAAAGTCTTGTAAGAATGATAAACTTGTTGGTTAAAGGGTAAATAATGGTGTAAAATGTGACACCTGTGTCACTGCGACCATCAAACAAATACCAAACCAATGAAATATTGTATTTCATACTTTGGACTTGTATAAATATGTGTATCTTTTGCACATATCAACTCTTGTTCGATTTCAAGCTCTAAATCGTTTTCTGGAAGGTTATACGCGCGCTGATGCGTAAATTTAACCAGTTTAATGCAACAAACACTCCGGAATAGTGACATATACTTAACATACCTTAAATAACCTTTACATAACTTAGAAATAAGTTTTGAAGGCTTTGGTATGGCAAAAACAAGTTAATTCGCTTACAGGGACTAAACTTGACTAACTGCGAAAGTATGCCAATTTGAACAGTAACGAACATTCCGGAACATGACCATAAGTTAAACACACCTTACATATCCTTTATATAGCTTAGGAATAGGCTTTGAGGGGTTCGGTGTGCTAAAATAAACTTTTGGGTCATTCAGGGACTAAAAGTGTCAAAAAGTGCACAAGTTGGCACTTTTGCGCATAACTCACGTTCTGAATACATCCGGACATCCAAAAAATCTATGTAAGCACTAAAATATTTTATTTTAGTGTTTGGCATAAGAAAAATCCATTCGTCACGCAATTTGGATCGTTTTTCACGCTTGTGCGCATTCCGTCGTAATTAAGCGAACATCGCGTTCGTACGACCAAACGAACCGACATCCGGGATATTTTTTAGCATGTTTTGAGTTCCCAATACTTTAACATCATTTTAGAGCCTGGAAATGAGGTTAACGAGGCTTAAACATGTCAAAAACACCTCAAAATGCATGTTTCTCAAGTTCAGGGACCAAAACTGCAATTATGTAATAGATGGCCAGGCGGCCCGCGTAAACCTTGGGTGTATCCTTACGCGGCCCGCGTCAGAGTCTCAGACAGCAGAATGTGCGGAAACATCGAATCTGGTTCGTTCCACTTGTTGCACATGGTTTTGGGAAGTCTATGGGCTGGTATTGAGTGCACATGGTATTACAAAACCATGTGTGCACATGTATGGACAAGATCAAAGCACATTTTCCAAGAAACGATCCTAACGGTTCGGGAAATCCTATAAATACCCAACCCACCCCATTGCAAAACCCACAAGAATTTTGATTTGAGAAGCTCTAAGTTGGAACCATTGTTTCATACCTGAGCTACTTGAATCGAAATTAGCATTCGGGGACCCTTCGTAAGTATTCCTTCGTTCTTTTATTGCTTTTCGAGTCTGAAAGTCAAACTTTGTTTGACTTTCTGCGTTGACCAGTTTATGGTCAATGCGAAGTTCGTTTGAACTTCGCAACGTGATTGTAATCACGATGGTTATAGTCCCTTGGGACTATGCCTACTGATTACCACGTTGTCTAGGGTCGTAAGGGTAAGCGATCTAATAAATCGCTTATACCTTCGAACCCGACCCATTTGGTCGATTATTAGGATCCGACCAAATACATTAGGTGACCATAGTAGGTAGGGAATAACCTTCCGAGGTTATACCTTATGGTCGCTTCGTTAAGTAGTTGTATGATAGGTAGTTTATATGCCTTAGGTAAATTACCAGAATACCCTTTTCATGTATAATTGGTAATTAAGCATATGTAACCTAAACTTTTGTCACATAACTGATTTTGTAACATGTTAAGGCATATTCTACTTGTCATAGGACTAGTTAGGCGGTCCGAACGCGTTTCACGCGAACGACGCGTTAAAGTAGCATAAGCTACCTAAACGGGTCGTAATGGGTCGAAAGCACTTATGTTAGGTTTCATTTAGTATGTAGGCTTTGTTAAACCATATTACATGAGTCTCCATACTCCTTTGGTTTACGAACCCTCATTCTATCCGATCCTCCGATTTAGGTTCGGTTCATTAACATAGTTACCTATATTAGGTGCCGTTTGATTCCGAGATCTCTAGCATTGCTTGGTGGTTATCTTAGGACTTCTGAGAAATCTCAAGTGAGTACATAGACCCCTCTTTTACTGTTTTCCAAACTGTTTTGGGGTGAAGCACATGTGCCTACTTGTTACTTTCATGCTTTCCTGTTTTCACATCATATACTTGCTATGTTTATTAGTACATTTATAGTACATGATTTCAATACATTTTATGCTATGTATGCCCATTGTTTGCATACTTAGTACATCACTTTACAATACATGTTATGCTATGTATGCCCATTGTGTGCATACTTAGTACATCCCTTTACAATACATGTTATGCTATGTATGCCCATTGTGTGCATACTTAGTACATCACTTTACAATACATTTCATGCTATGTACGCCCATTGTGTGCATACTTAGTACATTGTTTTACATTGCATTTCTGTTGCATATGCTCATCCAGCATATGAATACATTATACTACATTTTGAACCGTTGTAAACATTTGACTATGTAAACCGTCGTAACCATTTGATTATATGAACCGTTTGTAATTGTTGAACCGTGTGAACCGTTTGTAACTGTTGAACCGTGTGAACCATTTGTATCTGTTGACATGATTTACATTTGACAATAGACATTTGACTATACATAAACATTTCTACAATTGTTAATCATTTTACTTTGGTGGTTGGTTTGAGTAAGTGATTTAAGTAACGAGGCGTATGTAATATGATACAAGCACAGTGGATACGCCGCTGGTACTTCCTATATATATGTGTTTGTATGGTATCACATATTGTAGCGTTATTTGAATCATTTCAATTTGAGACACATAACATTTTATACAAATAACATACTTTTCACAAGACATTGATTTACAAACAACTTATCTTATACAAACTCATTATTACATGGTTATTCATTTAACCATACATCATTCTCTTATTTATACATATCATCTGATCTTATCGTTTTTCAAATGATTTACAAGACAAAGCAAATTACAAGGTTCATGACTAAACATTTTTCTCAAACATAGGTCATGAATTCTGTTTTCACAAAACCTATGTATCTCACAGGCATTTTTATGCTGACGTACCTATTTTCACATGTGTTTTCAGGAGATGTTGCATAGGACTTATCAAGACATACTTAGGCGGACCTGTGCCTTATTGACTTAAAACAAGACAAGAACTAGTTAATTTATGTTATGTACTCTTTGTTTCTTGTTGAAAACAATGTAAACTTTCATGTTTGATTAATAAAACGAAACTTCAATTGCCATGGATTTGAAACAATTAATTCTGTTACAACACTCCCCGACGTTTCCGCCACGTTTCGTTGTCTCACGTGGTCGGGGTGTGACAGAAAAGATGGTATCAGAGCCAATGGTTATAGGGAATTAGGTTATTAGTAATGCTTTGACCTAGTCTATAACCTTCTTAGGACCCTAACGCGAGTTTACTTGCGTTTAGTCATAAAACAATACCGTCACCTATCCTTAGGCGACAATCACAACAAGAACATAAATTTCAAAACCTCTTTGAAAACTAATCATCTGTTCTAGGATGATTGATTACTAGGTTTTGAACCCTCTATAGTAAGGTTTTGAACCCCTTTGAGTTTTCAAAATCTCGTCAAGGTTTTGGGTTTTAAATAATGTGAACACGTGCAAACTGGAAGGGTGAATGCTTGTATTCTGGGTTTTCTGTCTAGGCAAGCACTTCGTATATATCTCATCAGACGCGAGACCAGTTGTGCTTACCTGGGAATTCTTGGGATGAGTGTTCACTTATAGGCGAGCATGTCTTCGCGATACATTATTTTTGACCCATTTACTTTGATTAATCACCAGGGTCGTTTGTTGCTTTGTAGTAACAAACAAATGACCACTATCCTTGCTTTCATCAGATTTGTTTCGTCTCATTCTTTTCGTCTAATTCTCTCACTCGTTTCATTTCATGTTTCCTCTTTTAGAATGCCTCCTCGACGCGAAAACCAGATAGCGACTGCCGAACTGGCAGAAATCATTACGCAGCAAATGGCTGCTCAATTCCCAAACCTCTTTGCTCAATGGAATCAAGCCAACAACAACAACAATGGTCCATGCAATTTCAAGAGTTTTAACTCGGCTAAACCACTCAAGTTTAGTGGTTCTGAGGGAGCGACTGGGCTTCTTCAATGGTTCGAGAGCATTGAGAATACTTTCCGCCACGTGCAGTGTCCTGACAATCGCAAGGTCGAGTTTTCTTCGAGTGTGTTCCAGAAGAGGGCCCTTACGTGGTGGAACGGGGTTATGAGAGATCATGGTGCAGAAGTTGCTCTAGCACAGACATGGGCTGAACTTAGGGCCCTTATGATGAAGGAATTCTGTCCTCGTCACGAGATCAGGGCCTTGGAAAGGGAATTCGACAATCTTGAGCAAGACAGCGGTGAGCATCGAGCCTACACAGACCGTTATGAGGAGTTAAGTCTGTTATGCCCAAACATGGTCACGCCTTTGGATAAGGCAATCGAAAAGTACATTGATGGCCTCCCTGACTCAATACAAGACATTGTGACTGGTAGCAACCCTACTACAGTGAGACAGGCCATTGAGCTATCTGCAACCTTGACTGAATCAAAGATCAGGAAAGGTAAACTTTTCCGAAAAGGTGACAAGAAACCGGTCGAGGAATCAAACCCAATCGAGGAATCAAAGACCATGGATGAACAGACTGGATCCCCTAAGAGGTCAAAGAAGCGAAAGGCTTCTCAAAACTTCGCCATGGTTACTCACAATGATCAAGCCGTCCCCAACCAACCAGCTCAACCCCCTGCCAGGAAACCCTACAACGGAACTGCACCCTTGTGCAACCAATGTGGCCTACATCATCATGCTGGTGTGAAGTGCCGCACATGCCAAGTTTGCGGACTTATAGGTCATACAGCGAGGGTTTGTCCAACAGCAGCTGCACCAAATCAAGTTAACAACAATCATGCTCAAGCTCGTTTTCCACCGGGGTCTTGCTACAACTGTGGCGAGATGGGCCATTTTCGTAGGAATTGCCCAAAGCTTGCTAATTCAAATCCAGCGCAGGGATGAGTATCTGACCGACAGAAGATAACGCTGTTTAGAAAATAATCGAGCCTTGTGTATTATTTTCTTTTGTTATCACGATCTATGAAACAGTTGTTATCATTGTTTATAAATAAATCTTTTATTTACATTGCAATGTAATTATGTGGTTGTATATATAAACAACATAACTCCTACAATACCGACAATCAAGGAACCGTATTCCTTGAAGAACAGACTACCCCCAAACTTTCTTCCACTTTTTGATCTCTTGCGTTTTCCACGAAAATCCTAAGTAACCGTTTCTTCCAAGAGAAACGAAGTACAAGGTGCCAAGTTAATAGCAATCAATAACAAGATAATAACAATTAAACAATTATGTGATTATGTGCTTATGTGTTCCCTTTTATGTGTCATGTGATCCAAATTATGTTATCCAAATCCTCGTAGAATCTTACATATCCTTGTACAAGAGATTCATAGTAGGATACCCAAAGGTACTACCTAAAATCCTTAATGGACTTCTACGATGTAGTTAAGTCCCTTGGATTATAAAGTACTACTTCATAATTAGACCCCTTTAGTGGTCTAGTTAAACTGATCGATCCAAAAATCTGGTTAGGAATATTATGTGATGATATAGATGAAAGGACTCCTTGGTGGCCTAATTAAGAAGATCCTCTGTCGATCTAATTAAAAGGACCCTATGGTAGTCTAGTCACCCTCATCACAAGTTTGATATCCTTCCCCACAACATTACAAAACGAACTGTGCGGACTGTGCAAGGAATTACGTAATTATGGATGCATACATAATTATGGAATTTAGTGCACAGAAATCACAGCAAGTTCTATCATGTATCTAAGTTAACCCAATTCATTTCCAATTCTGATGAAGCATCCGTTGAGGAAAAATGAACTAGCTATTCATTTTTCACTTCTGAGGAATATCCGTTGAGGAAATGAATATCCGTTTATCCTTCATTTCCAACTCTGAGGAAGCAACCGTTGAAAATGACTCCGTTAGTTCATTTTCGTTTCTGAAGATTATCCGTTGAGGAAATGAATATCCGTTGTTAAATCCTTCATTTCCAATTCTGAGGAAGCAACCGTTGAAAATGACTCCGTTAGTTCATTTTCATTTCTAAAGATTATCCGTTGAGGAAATGAATATCCGTTGTTAAATCTTTCATTTCCATACCTGAGGAAGCAACCGTTGAAAATGACTCCGTTAGTTCATTTTCGTTTCTGAAGATTATCCGTTGAGGAAATGAATATCCGTTGATTATTCCTTCATTTCAAATTCTGAAGAATAACCGTTGAGGAAAATGACACCGTTTGTTCATTTTCGTTCTGAAGAATATCCATTGAGAGAAATGAATATCCGTGGATTATTCCTTCATTCCCGTTTCTGATGAAGGACCTGTTGAGGAAGAATGAATCATCCATTCGTTTTCACTTCTGAAGAATATCCGTTGAGGGAAATGTATATCCGTTTAGTTAAAAATCCTTTATTCTCCATTTCCGAAGAACCCGTTGAAGAAAATGACTCCGTTCGTTCATTTTCGCTTCTGAAAAATATCCGTTGAGGAAAATAACAAAATTTTGCTTTATATATCTTTGATGGCTATTTAACACAAAGTCACAGACAGACTTCTACGAATAAATTTCGGGACAAAATTTCCTTAAGTAGGGGAGATTGTGACACCTGTGTCACTACGACCATCAAAGAAATACCAAACCAATGAAATATTGTATTTCATACTTTGGACTTGTATAAATATGTGTATCTTTTGCACATATCAACTCTTGTTCGATTTCAAGCTCTAAATCGCTTTCTGGAAGGTTATACGCGCGCTGATGCGTAAATATAACCAGTTTAATGCAACAAACACTCCGGAATAGTGAAATATACTTAACATACCTTAAATAACCTTTACATAACTTAGAAATAAGTTTTGAAGGCTTTGGTATGGCAAAAACAAGTTAATTCGCTTACAGGGACTAAACTTGACTAACTGCGAAAGTATGCCAATTTGAACAGTAACGAACATTCCAGAACATGACCATAAGTTAAAAACACCTTAAATATCCTTTATATAGCTTAGGAATAGGCTTTGAGGGGTTCGGTGTGCTAAAATAAACTTTTGGGTCATTCAGGGACTAAAAGTGTCAAAAAGTGCACAAGTTGGCACTTTTGCGCATAACTCACGTTCTGAATACATCCGGACATCCAAAAAATTTATGTAAGCACTAAAATATTTTATTTTAGTGTTTGGCATAAGAAAAATCCATTCGTCACGCAATTTGGATCGTTTTTCGCGCTTGTGCGCATTCCGTCGTAATTAAGCGAACATCGCGTTCGTACGACCAAACGAACCGACATCCGGGATATTTTTGAGCATGTTTTGAGTTCCCAATACTTTAACATCATTTTAGAGCCTGGAAATGAGGTTAACGAGGCTTAAACATGTCAAAAACACCTCAAAATGCATGTTTCTCAAGTTCAGGGACCAAAACTGCAATTCTGTAATAGATGGCCAGGCGGCCCGCGTAAACCTTGGGTGTATCCTTACGCGGCCCGCGTCAGAGTCTCAGACAGCAGAATGTGCGGAAACATCGAATCTGGTCCGTTCCACTTGTTACACATGGTTTTGGGAAGTCTATGGGCTGGTATTGAGTGCACATGGTATTACAAAACCATGTGTGCACATGTATGGACAAGATCAAAGCACATTTTCCAAGAAATGATCCTAACGGTTCGGGAAATCCTATAAATACCCAACCCACCCCATTGCAAAACCCACAAGAATTTTGATTTGAGAAGCTCTAAGTTGGAACCATTGTTTCATACCTGAGCTACTTGAATCGAAATTAGCATTCGGGGACCCTTCGTAAGTATTCCTTCATTCTTTTATTGCTTTTCGAGTCTGAAAGTCAAACTTTGTTTGACTTTCTGCGTTGACCAGTTTATGGTCAATTCGAAGTTCGTTTGAACTTCGCAACGTGATTGTAATCACGATGGTTATAGTCCCTTGGGACTATGCCTACTGATTACCACGTTGTCTAGGGTCGTAAGGGTAAGCGATCTAATAAATCGCTTATACCTTCGAACCCGACCCATTTGATCGATCATTAGGATCCGACCAAATACATTAGGTGACCATAGTAGGTAGGGAATAACCTTCCGAGGTTATACCTTATGGTCGCTTCTTTAAGTAGTTGTATGATAGGTAGTTTATATGCCTTAGGTAAATTACCAGAATACCCTTTTCATGTATAATTGGTAATTAAGCATATGTAACCTAAACTTTTGTCACATAACTGATTTTGTAACATGTTAAGGCATATTCTACTTGTCATAGGACTAGTTAGGCGGTCCGAACGCGTTTCACACGAACGGCGCGTTAAAGTAGCATAAGCTACCTAAACGGGTCGTAATGGGTCGAAAGCACTTATGTTAGGTTTCATTTAGTATGTAGGCTTTGTTAAACCATATTACACGAGTCTCCATACTCGTTTGGTTTACGAACCCTCATTCTATCCGATCCTCCGATTTAGGTTCGGTTCATTAACATAGTTACCTATATTAGGTGCCGTTTGATTCCGAGATCTCTAGCATTGCTTGGTGGTTATCTTAGGACTTCTGAGAAATCTCAAGTGAGTACATAGACCCCTCTTTTACTGTTTTCCAAACTGTTTTGGGGTGAAGCACATGTGCCTACTTGTTACTTTCATGCTTTCCTGTTTTCACATCATATACTTGCTATGTTTATTAGTACATTTATAGTACATGATTTCAATACATTTTATGCTATGTATGCCCATTGTGTGCATACTTAGTACATCACTTTACAATACATGTTATGCTATGTATGCCCATTGTGTGCATACTTAGTACATCACTTTACAATACATTTCATGCTATGTACGCCTATTGTGTGCATACTTAGTACATTGTTTTACATTGCATTTCTGTTGCATATGCTCATCCAGCATATGAACACATTATACTACATTTTGAACCGTTGTAAACATTTGACTATGTAAACCGTCGTAACCATTTGATTATATGAACCGTTTGTAATTGTTGAACCGTGTGAACCGTTTGTAAATGTTGAACCGTGTGAACCGTTTGTATCTGTTGACATGATTTACATTTGACAATAGACATTTGACTATACATAAACATTTCTACAATTGTTAAACATTTTACTTTGGTGGTTGGTTTGAGTAAGTGATTTAAGTAACGAGGCGTATGTAATATGATACAAGCACGGTGGATACGCCGCTGGTACTTCCTATATATATGTGTTTGTATGGTATCACATATTGTAGCGTTATTTGAATCATTTCAATTTGAGACATATAACATTTTATACAAATAACATACTTTTCACAAGACATTGATTTACAAACAACTTATCTTATACAAACTCATTATTACATGGTTATTCATTTAACCATACATCATTCTCTTATTTATACATATGATCTGATCTTATCGTTTTTCAAATGATTTACAAGACAAAGCAAATTACAAGGTTCATGACTAAACATTTTTCTCAAACATAGGTCATGAATTCTGTTTTCACAAAACCTATGTATCTCACAGGCATTTTTATGCTGACGTACCTATTTTCACATGTGTTTTCAGGAGATGTTGCATAGGACTTATCAAGACATACTTAGGCGGACCTGTGCCTTATTGACTTAAAACAAGACAAGAACTAGTTAATTTATGTTATGTACTCTTTGTTTCTTGTTGAAAACAATGTAAACTTTCATGTTTGATTAATAAAACGAAACTTCAATTGCCATGGATTTGAAACAATTAATTCTGTTACAACACTCCCCGACGTTTCCGCCACGTTTCGTTGTCTCACGTGGTCGGGGTGTGACAGAAAACTTGTGAATCTTGTTTAGTTATGGTTATTTTATGTTGTTGGTTGCTAATAGTGGAACGGATCGTCATCTAACCACGCTAGATCATGTTCATGGAACATGAACTAGCAATATGTTAAGTGTAGAAGATACAAGATGACGAACCCTTCCATACATAACCATGAACTTGTGTAAAAATAGTTTTTCTTGTAAAATGGAGTTCTAAACTAGTAGATCTAAAGATCTACAAGTGGTATTTTCGAAAAACCAAGTAAAATATACAAGTCTTATTTTAAAGCCGGATCTTTCATAAACTAAAGGTGTTTTTGTGAACAAACAAGTGTGTAAACACTTGTGTAACAAAAGGGTTTAACAAAGAAATATTTCCGTAATTTTTGACTAGAAGTTGTGAGGTTACATGTTCTTTAAAAATAAAGTTTTTCAGGAAACCGATTCATTTTTAAAGATAGAAAGATCTACTAAAAATGTTGGAAAGTTACTACATACTTTTACACAACTTACAAGTTCATGTGTTTGCGATTTATGCTTATTTTGACTAGTTTGACGATTGAACATTGAATATTGATGATTGGAAAATTGTTGATTGAATTTTGAAAAGAAAATGATACGCTAGTAAGCGTGGCCACCTCCAGTTACAGAGGAAACTCTGGCGAAATTTTTCCAGAAAATAACACTTAGAATATTTTGGTGACAAGTGTTTATAAATATATTTTTAACTTGTTTTCCAAACAAACTTCGCCATGATTTTTATTACAAAATTACCAAGTGTCGGAGGTGGATTTTCGTAAATGAAACTTGTTAAATATATATTGAGAATATATATTTCATAGTAAAACGCTTGTGTGATTTTATGGTTATTTTGTGAACTACATATTATTTTTAGAGTAAAAATAATATAACCTGGAAAATATCATGAAGTAACGACTCCAAAATAATACCAACGCCTTCACAAATAAATTTCTAAGTTACACTGGTATTATTATTACCATCCGAACTTTAAATGTAACTTATGTATTTTGGAAAAATACTCTTAAATGCGTATTTTGATAAAAGTGTTATTTTGGAAATTGTAAGGTATAAAATATAATATTTTTGAGAAAAATATGTATATTTTGGAGATAGAATATTGTAGACAAATAAATAAAAAATATATTTTATTAAGTGAGACTTAATAATATATTTTTGGAATTACAAAAACGCACATGTATTAAAACTCCCATCCTTGGGAAGGAATACAACTATTAAATAATTAAGAAGTGTAAATACGAAATAGTTGCCTAACTATTTCCCAAAAACGTTAAACTTTAAGCCAAGGCACGGCCGGCCGTCTAATAGAAATTAGTACGTGTAGGTCGTCACGCAGCAGGTTGATTTTGGATTTACTATTTCGAGACGCACTTCTGTGAGTTCATGTCCCCCTTTTTCTCTTAACTGTTTCCAGTTTTTATACTTCGGGGGTGAAATACATGTTACTATGATTATGAATACTTTTTACATGGTATGGTTAGCATAAGGAGGGTTACTACTTAGATCATGTGAGTGGGTAGGCGGGAACTGGAGGCCATTAATCCTCATTGTAGGACCGAGGGTCTTTAGTGGTAGATCTATCTGGGTGTAGCGAGCCCAGCCCCAGGCCCAACAGAACGGACCTCGGGGTGACTTGGTACCCGACACAAAAATCTGCTAGGTTTGAGTCTTCCTACTGCACTTCACACATATCAATGGCCTTGCAAACCATTGGTGATCTCTTTATTTCCTTATTTGCTACATACCAGGGATTTTATACTTACAAAGGTTTTACATACTCACTATACATGAACTCGCTCAACATTTTTGTTGATTTTTCCAACTTACATGTATTTCAGGGAATTAGGGATCTGGCGAGGTATGTTATGTTTTCAAGCTGCGTAAGAAGTGTGATGTCATCCAAGTTTGGGAGTTGTGGCTTTTACCTGGACGAGTCACAAGTCTTGAGCTGTGTTTGTTTCATGTCTGTGGTTGTGTCTTTTGAACAATGTTTTTAGTTTGTTATGTTGCATTTTCGTTGCATGTGTCGACATTTGAAAACAATGTTGTGGTATTTTGTTTTTAAAACATGAAGTAATGGATGATCATCGTGGTTTTAAATTCATATAGCTTTGATGTGATTAAGCTATGGTATTAAGAAGTCACACCAAATAAACCCACGCTTCCGCAAAGCCAGGGTGTGACATTCTGCCCAGGTGTAGGTGTCGCGTCGCGCGACGGAAAAAGCCTCAGGCTATCGCCGGACGCGACGGCTTAGGACTGAAGTTTCAAAATTGGCGAAGCAGGCCCCTACACACATTTTAATGCGTTTTCGACGTGTTTAAGCCTCATTAACCCATTTTCAAGGCTCAAAAATGAAGTTAAAGTATAGGGGACATGCAATATGCTTGAAAATATCTCGAATGTCGGTTCGTTTGATCGTACGGCCACGTTATTCGGTTAATTACGACGAAACACGAACGAACGCGAAAAACGATCCAAATTGCGCGACGAATGGAATTTTAGCATTCCAAACACAAAAATAAAATATTTTAATGATTAAAAAAATTTTTGGATGTCCGGATATGTTCAGAACGTAAGTTATGCGCGAAAATGCAAACTTATGCACTTTTTGATGCTTTTAGTCCATATTTGATCAAAAAGTTTATTTCCGCATACCGAACCCCTCTGTAGGACCGGTTTTGACTCCGAAACGATTGCGAAACGAACGTGAAACGTGCGGAAACCGTACACGAACGTGACCTAATACACACGACGTAATATAAACATGATTCTTTGATAAATCTGAAATCGTACAAAAACCGTGAATCACCTAGAGCACTTTCTCTCTCTACTTTCTCTCTCTATGCACCAAGTTCCAAACTCTCTGAAATGGCAAAAGTCTTAACACTAACACTCTAACTTCCTATTTATAGGCACAAGGAATATAAGGATTTTCTCCTTATTTACAAGTTTGCCACCTTGCCCTTTTTAACTAGATATAACAATAAAAGCTTGGACTTCTTCGGTTTCTGCTATATACTAGATTGACGGAGGCCATAGACACTTAATGTACTAACAGACTCCCCCTTGGATATTGTCGTAGTCAATCTCGTAGCATCTTGTCTTTCTCTATCTTGAACAGAATCCCCTTTGATATGTCTTTAGCTTCAGTTTCTCTCTTCTTTCCTTCAGACTCTTTTTCTTTAGGCTCCCCCTTTCTTCAAGCTCCCGTGCTTTTAGGGATCGACACCTCTCTTTCCAGCTACAAGCTCCTTCTAACTTTCAGCTTGTCTGCAGACTCCCCCTTAGACTCTGCTCTCGAGATCGTAGTCTGGACTTTTTCTGCAATTACTCATACAACTATAAGTAACAATATTTTTAATCTTTCAGATATTGACAATTCAATCTCCTCAAAACCACTTCTCATGAATTTTGCAGTTTCATCGAATCGTATCGGAAACTAGCTTTATAACAATATAAGCATCCAAAACCTCACAGTTAATCATCCAAGTCCAAACTAATGACCTTGGAGATATCACAAACTGTTTTTGAAATTTTTTTATTTTAATTCAAGTTTCAATTTAATGAACATGTTTTATTTTCAGAAACACAATCAGCTTACTTAGATTTTGAAACTCAGCACTCAGACATCGGTTGTCGAAAAATAAAGCAGAATCAAAAATCTTTTTGTATTTTCTGAAAATATAAAGCAGTAAAGAAATATGTACAAACATATTTACAGACAATATTTTTGTTTTGAGTATGCGTCAGAGGATCATATCAGTTTATGACAAATCACAAGTACCGTTGAGCTTAATTTCACTTTAAGAATTAAACAATTCACTTAGATTGTCGATATACTTGTCCACTTAAATTTTCATACAAATTTCAACTGATTCAGGATACGAATTATGTATTTTAAGAACTTAAACCCATTCATGTGTCCCACCTCTTGAATATACTCCCGTAACCAGATCCCAATATTCAGTCTTACAGGCAATTATAACACAAATGATATCTGTAAGGGGTTAATAAATTATGAAGAATCATGAGAGCTCAGGTCAGAACTACCGTTCAGCAGAGAGATCATGACTCAACTTGGGTGTGTCCCCTTTAGAGGATCTTTTTTACAACAGCATTGCTAAGCAATTTTATTGTCTTATCATATATGCTGAGGGTGATGCTGTGTTTCAAGCATTTGCAGAAAGTATTATTCGAGGACTAGGTCAGAACTACCGTTCAGCAGAAGTCCCGGAATAATACCCCAGATATCACTGAGTATAAAGACCTAGTATATCAGATTATGAGACCTTTCAAACGAGATTTCAGGGGTTACCTATATATCAAAGTAGTGTTCCCCACGAAATAAGCAAGTGTTTGAATTTAGGTTTATATCCCGAAAAAGTTTACTAAGTGTATAAAAACCTACCGACACATCCACGGTGAGATCGTTTAACACATTTAAACTTTCCATTTCTTTAGCGTACTGTAACTGTCTACTGATGTACTATCATTTCCTCTTTTTACGCAAAACTCAAAATTTTAAATTTTTATCATGTTTTTGGCTTTTTCAAATTTTCTAATGTTTTTGTATTTTCTAACAATATTTCTCCCCCTAAAATGCAAAACCATTTAAAGAAAAATTTGACAACCAATATTGATAGCTTTGTCTCGCCATCCATTTTCTGATTCACATGCTTTGATTTGCAGAAAATATAATATACCCCCATGATTTACAACCCATTGATCTTAACAGTTTGAAAACCGATTTTCAATCTGATGAAAGTAATCATGTTTGTTCAGCCGTGAGGGTTTTGGCGTATTCAATCAACATACATTCAAACAAAATTAAAACAAACATATTTTTGGTTTTTCAAATTTTAACAAACTAAAAACATATTTTTGGTTTTAAATTTTTTTTTCAATTTTTTAGGATTTTGAAAATATTGTTTATTTATGTACAGAAAACAATCAAACTAAACTCCCTGTTCAACCAAACCAGGGTCCTGCAACCTCTTCCTGTGCCAGGTTGCTCCAACTACCATTCTCACAATCTTCAGCTTCGTTGAGCACGTGCACATTCAAACTTCATCAATCATTTGAACAATTTAGCCCAGGTCTGTTGGACCTTAGGCATTTCAATACAATAATGTTCATTTAATTTCGGAAACTCTTTGTCACTTAAAACGTTTTCAAGTTTGATTTCAACTTTTTCATCTTTTACCATCGTCACTTGTTTCTTAGCACTCCACATTTGACCTTTCGGAGTACCTCTTTTGTAAAAATTTGTCAATTTTTGAACCTTTTGATCTTGAACAACATTTTTAGGTTTCCAAAACTCTTGAGATTGTGTCATATCAACAGATGTTCTCCAACTCTGTGTTGTTCTGAATCTGGGTGTGTGAGAATTCCAGGTCTGTCTTGAATCGAACCTGTTCGGGGTTGATTTCCAATTTTGATTTGAAGCAAACTTGTTTGTATTGTACCTCCAAGTTTGTTTCGAATCAAATCTGGTTGACCTTGATTTCACATCCTCAGATTTCTGTTTTTCAACATCAACAGGCTTTGGATTTGGACACTTTCGTGCAACATGTCCAATTTGATCACATTTAAAACACACTTTCTTTGAAACATCCTTGGCCTGTTGTTGTTTCTTTTTCATAGCATCAAACTCCTCATTAGACTGTTGTCCAATTTTGAGTTTTTCCTCTTCTTTCAAGCTTTTCCCTTGAACAAAATTCATCTTTTGTTGCAAATTTGGTATTTTACTTTGATTCCAATTCCGTTTCTTTTTATAACCCAAACCAGCTTTCATGTTTTTCTTCTTAAAACCAGGTTTGTTATAAAAAGATTTATGACCTTTACCAGCAAACTTTGGAATCTCAGACTTCTCAATCTCAACCATTTTAAAAACTTTATCGACCTTCTCTGAAATCACATTCTGAATCGGGAATACAACATCTAAGAATAATTTGTCCGATCCAATCATGGTATAAACCAATCCTTTTGAATCATCATTCAAATTTTTCTCGGATTTTGTGTTTTTCAGATAACCATCATAAAGATTTCCTTCATCTTCGTCCTGTGATTCAGACTTACCTTTTGTAGACTCATCTATCAAAACGCTTTCAACAACCTTACTTACCACCTCTGAATCATTAACATCATCAGATTTGGAGTAAGTCACATCGATACTTTCAGGTAACTGGTCAGCTATGTTCAAACCCTTTGCCACCTTTTCCTCATCATAAAAAGTATAATTGTTTCTCATGGTGGTGGTACCTGATGAAATTCTGAACCAATACCCTTTTTTCAATTTTCAGTATCTTTGTCATCTGGTGTGATGTTGAAAATGCGTTCGAGAATGTACGAAGAGTTATGATAACTTTGAAGTTTGGTAACAACCTTTTCTTTTTCAGCCAAGACTTGTTTAAGATTTGCAATTTCATCAACACATTTGTTTAATTCAATTTGCTTTTCTTTAAACTTTCTTTCATACATTTCTTTAGTAACTAAAGTTTCTGACAATCTTTGATCAAAACTTTTGACTTGGCTCTTCAAAGTATCATATGCTTCTTGTACCCTCTGACTCGACCACTTTAAAGAATCATACTGTTTTTGCAAATCTTGAAATTTAGATTCTTTTTCAACACAATCGACACATTTTGCTGAACACATTTGTCTATACACATCATTATCTTTTTCAAGATCTTGACACTTCTGTGTTAGCTTTTCGACTTTTAATTTCAACATTTCTTCTGTTTCAACCATTTCTTTACATTTTATTTTGAAAAAATTTTCAAATTTGGTTGCTTCAATTTCTTTTACTTTTATGATGTCATCTTTTTTAGTACAGGCTTTGCACATTTCTATGCAATTCCTGCACTTGTTTTCATTTTCATCAACCAATTCAACATTTGGTAAATCAGAAGATTTTCTAACCTCAGTCTCATTCAGCACCAGTTCTTCTGACTCAACTTTCTGATCTTCCTCCTTTTCTTCTTTCTGAGCTTCTTCATTCTTCTGTTCTTTTTCAGCTTTCTGATCTTCTTCAGCAGCAATCTTCACAACATTCTTTACTTCTTCAATTCTTCTTCTTTTCTCTTTTTCATCTCTACCACCTTCGGTAGACTTGCTTCACAAACCTCTCTAATTTTCTTCTCCAAATCAGGCAAATATGCTTTATCAGATAACCTTCGTGTGTTGAAAGTAGCCTGCCTTGGAACCAAATTTGTCACAGCTTCGAAATCCACTTTTGATGGGTCAACAACTGGATTACCCCGTGGATCCATGTAACATTCCAACTCTTCATTCCATCTTTTTGCTCTCTGGGCTTCTTTGAATGGTTCATTTAATTTTCCAATTTCCCATCTTGCATAGTCTGCTTTCCAATATCTATCAGGATCAGCATTAGCCACAAATGCATATCCAACTGCATCTTCTTCAGGGCATACTTGACTCCAGTCGTAACCTTCATCGTCATATATAACTGCAAGAGCCCTTGATTTTTCTTCAGGCTGTTTCAATCTTGGTGGCTCAAACTTGTTCTGATGGTAGATCGCTTTCTTGTAATAATCTTCGTTGAACGGGTTTTCAGAATCATCATCAGCATACGCATTTCTGCACTCGCGATTAAAGTGACCTCTTTGTTTGCATTTGAAGCATGTCACCTTAGATTTATCAAATCCCAGTTTGGTAGATGGTCCACCAATTGACTTTCTCCCCGTGATCTCCATGAACCGCTGTGCCCGACGAACCGCACTGGCCATGCACCATCTTATATCCATTAGTTCCATCTCCTCGGGGTCTAACTGATCATAATCTTCTTTCGTCAAGTTGGTATTGCCAATCTTCCCTGCAACAAGGCTTTCATATGATTCAAGTACAGATGCCAAGAAAACCATCTGTTGTTTTGCTGATTCTTCACTGAAATTCTCCCCATTCTTCAGATCCACTGCAATATTACACTGAAACAAATTCTTTGAAGCAGATTGGTTTGAAGTATTTGAAGAAGATCCACTGTGAAAACCATTGTGAAGACTTTCATTATTCACTGAACTTGAACTTTCTGCAGAAAATGCTGTTTTTGGAGATCCAGCCTGTGGTGCATTTCCTCTGTAGTAAAGCTCCACATTTTGCTGATAAGCTGGATTATTGACTTTAGATCTCTTTATCTCCAACTCATGGCTTTCAAGTCTTTCAATCAGTAAATCCACTTTCAAATCTTCAGGCTTGATTGTGTTCTTCAACATTAAAGCGAAGTATTGCCACTCTTGATCATTTGGCAATGAATCAAACAATTTATCCACCAAATCCTCTTCAGAATATGTGATTTCATGTCTGGCTAACTCCATTTTCAGATACCCAAATCTTTCAATCATTCTACAAACAGATTCATTTTTCATACAACTGAATAAATCAAACTCTTTACGCAACAATTTCTTTTTGTTTTTGACAATTTCATTACTTCCTACACACTTTCTCCCTAACGCTTCCCACAAACTCTTTGAAGTCTTCTCTTGTTCAAGTAATGAGATAATATCCTCTCTCACTGACTGTTTGATTAATGTGATCATTTTAGATTCAGCCACAACATTTTTTACATCTATATCTGAGAAATCTTTTGGATCAATTAACTCTCCTCCCTCTTTTACTGGTTCAGTGTATCCATCTGTCATTTTTAACCAGCTTTCAGGAGCGAAAGCTTTTACCCAACCCTCAAATCTGTTTTTCCACCAGTGATAGTCTTCAACTTTCATTAACTTTGGTGGCTTCTGTTGGCTTCCGTACATATTCTCAAACTTCAAATTCTCCGAAATCTCTCTTGAATATTCTTTCATCTCAGATCTTCTAACTGATGATTCGGAAGTGAATGCGTTGTAGAAAGTATTGTAGAACTCTTCACCGTTGTTTGACATCTTCAATTACCTGAATCAAACAAACAAACTATCAGTTTAAAAATATCAAACAACTGAATCCAACTGATACTTAGTTGATGTGAAATAATCTTGATGCGAAAAATCCTCTTATCAAGCGAAAACTTGATTTCAAGCGAAAACAATTTTACAAACAGAATAACAGCTTTCAAGCGAACTTCCAAAATAACACTACAAGCGAAAGCACTTTGAATCAAAGTAGTTTCAAGCGAAAGCTTGTCCTTCAAGCATAAAGTCAAATCTCAAGCGAAACCTAGACCAAACATCATGTTCAAGCGAAACCAGCAGCTATTCAAGCGAAATCTGATATTATGTACTATTTCAAGTGACACCAGCAAATATTCAAGCGAAATCCTCAGAATATTCAAGCGAAATCACGACTGTTATCTTTCAAGCGGAATCAATGATGAGTTTCAAGCGAAATCTCTGAGTTCAAAATGATTTTCAAGCGGAAACTGATTATATGTGCCTTTTTCAAGCGAAACTAAACTGATATCTCAAGCGAAATCTCACTTATAAGGATTTCGCTTGAATTTTTCAAGCGAAATACAACTGGTTCAAGCGAAATCTTGCTGTTCCCAACGAAATCGGACACAAAAAATCGAAATTCTCCTAAACGACTAGGAGTTTGAATCTGAAACTTGGCAGGATTGTAGATCAACTGTTTTCGCACAATATACTAAAAAATCAGCTGATTCGGTACATAAAATCCCGTTCAATTTGTCGAAAAACCGTAGAAAACGTGAAAATAAGTAGAATATGAAGAAATCGATGATATTCAGATCTGAAAACGATGAAATCCTGTGCGAAATCGTGTGATAGATCAGTGAAATCGAGCTCCTGCTCTGATACCACTTGTAGGACCGGTTTTGACTCCGAAACGATTGCGAAACGAACGTGAAACGTGCGGAAACCGTACACGAACGTGACCTAATACACACGACGTAATATAAACATGATTCTTTGATAAATCTGAAATCGTACAAAAACCGTGAATCACCTAGAGCACTTTCTCTCTCTACTTTCTCTCTCTAAGCACCAAGTTCCAAACTCTCTAAAATGGAAAAAGTCTTAACACTAACACTCTAACTTCCTATTTATAGGCACAAGGAATATAAGGATTTTCTCCTTATTTACAAGTTTGCCACCTTGCCCTTTTTAACTAGATATAACAATAAAAGCTTGGACTTCTTTGGTTTCTGCTACATACTAGATTGACGGAGGCGATAGACACTTAATGTACTAACACCCTCAAAGCCTATTTCTAAGACATGTTAAGGTTATTTAGGGTATGTTTAACTTATGATCAAGTTCCAAAATGTTCGTTACAGTACGAATCAGAAGACTTGTTTTTGACACACCAAAGCCTTCAAAACTTATTTCTATGTTATATAAAAGTTATTTAAGGTATGTTTAGCCTATGTCACTGTTCTGAAGTGTTTGTCGCGTTAAACTAATTATGTTTACGTATCAGTTCGCGTATAACTTTCCAGAAAGCGATTTAAAGCTTGAAACCGAACTAGAATCAAAACGTGAAATTGTCAAACGCAAATAAACAAATTTTGAGACCAAAACACATTGTTTCTTTGATAAAAGATGTTGTCCTAAATCGTGTGGTGTTTATGGAGCACAAGTGTCACAGTCTCCCCTACTTTAGGAAATTTCGTCCCGAAATTTATTTCGAAGGAGACCGTAGAGTGTAATTGAAACAACTAATGGATAAGCAAATTGCTAGATCCCAAAGGTGCAGAGCATCATTTGGTGTTGGAAATTTTATGGGATTCAAAATGTGATTAGGGATATTCAAAGTATCTCAAGGTATTCAACCCTTTGAAACTTGTGAATTTAAAGAAAAAGTTGACCAGTGTTCAAAAATCGTTTGAGTATGGCACTATGTTATACTAAGCTCTTAGTATAATTCCTAGCAAACAAAGGGGTGTACATTCAAGCCCTACACGTACACGGTTTCTAATGTCCCACGAGGTACATCCAATGCACCATGAGCATCTCATGCATAGGAGACGGGTCAACATACCTATGGCAACAAGATTGTCATCTTTAACACCATAATATACTCCCGGTCGGGTCGATTTGAGTTAATGAATGTACTCCTCATCGTCCATTGTAAATAACCACAAAAATACTAAATAAGCACATAATCACATAATGGTCCAAGATAACATAAAATCACCAAGTGATCTTAGCAACGTTCTGAAGAATAACACAATAAGAACACTTATATATAGGAAGTAGCATCGGCGTATCCACCATGTTCTTATCGCACCATACTCCTCCCATTACCTTAATCACTCTAGATTTTATGCCACCATACTTAACAAGGCTTACTATGATTCTCATACGTCGAATCTCATAATTAAGTGTGCACCCATAATTGCTCGTTTCGTCGCATGGTCCACATAGCTTCTCTTGTTAAGCGAGGGTAAACAAATAATAAGGTCAAACTATCGTCTAAATCAAACAAACATCATCACAACATAACACCTATCAAATCGGATCGTGTTTCATACTAGGAATGATAGCACTACTTGTTTTGCATACAACAAATTTAGTAGTAGGTATTTTATTCTAGTACAAATGTTTATACATGTTTCATACTAACCAATCAGGTATAATGC
Organism: Helianthus tuberosus; assembly: GCA_030545235.1. NCBI lineage: Eukaryota > Viridiplantae > Streptophyta > Magnoliopsida > Asterales > Asteraceae > Helianthus > Helianthus tuberosus. The sequence continues at coordinate 79,381,928 of CM060441.1, read as the reverse complement.
AATATATACTAATCATTTATTATCATCATAATGTAAGCATATCAAGAAAATGTTTTCAAATCATGCGCTAGGTATGCTAAGTTAACACACTAAGCAAATTGTATCTGAAAATTAGTGTACTAAGTACGTTAAATCAACATACGAAGCAAATTGTATTTATAATCATGTACTATACATATTAGATAATTAAATCGTGTATGTAATGTTATGATCACAAAAATACTATTAACTTGTTCATAGTATTCGTATTGATCGTGTTGCCAAGTTCGTATGAATGCACTAGAGTGCAATCATGGTATGCTAATTTACAAGACTTAGTTCCTAAAGAACGGAATCCTCAAAGTCAGCATGTAGTTGTAATCACACATTGTGTAATCACATTAGAGTTTGTAATTTGGAAGATGAATAACAAGGATAAAGATAAATTGCTTGAAATTTATATTGTCATTACAAACATAGTTGAAATATGTACATGTTTTCGAAAATAAACAAAAAATATAGAGGTTCAAATGACCATAAGTGCTTGATCATTAGCTTGAGCCTCATTGACGTTGAATACTCATCCATTAGCATTTGCAAGCTTGGGGCAGTTTCGCTTGAAATGATTTAATTCACCACAATTGAAACATGCTCTAGGGCGAGTCTGAATAGGGGCTGCTCGGTTCTGGATACGACAGGTCACAGCTAAATGTCCAAATAGACCACAGATTGTACACTGGCGACAAGGAGAATTTGTTGCGTGATGATAGTTGCAATGATTGCACCGAGGTTGCTTTCCACGATAAAATCCCTTAAAGGGTACTGAGTTTAGTGGAACTGGTGCAGGAATTGCAAAATTCCTTGAAGTCTTGCGCTTCCTAGAATTTTTAGAAGATTCGGCCTTTGTTCGTTTCGAATTTTCATTAATAGTTTCAGTGTTTTGTTTCTTGTCTCCATTTCGAAATAGTTTACCTTTTCTAACCTGGGAGTCGGTTAAGATAGCGGCTAATTCCTTAGCCTCCCTAAGCATTGTAGATTGGTTGCCAGTGATAATGTCTTGGACAAGATCAGGTAGGCCATCAATGTATTTCTCAATGGCCCGATCCAAAGGTGTGACCATAGTGGGGCAAAGTAGGCTTAACTGTTCAAATCGGTCAGTGTAGGCACGGTTTTCCCCGCTATCTTGTTTTAGATAATAGAACTCGTTTTCAAGTGCCCTTATTTCGCTTCGTGGACATAATTCTTTCTTCATAAGATCCTTAAATTCTTCCCACGTCAGTGCCATTGCCATATCGGCACCTCGGTCTCTCATAATACCATTCCACCAAGTGAGTGTTCTCCTTTGAAAAACACTCAAGGAGAAATCTACCTTGCGCTCATTGGGACACTGAACATGGCGGAATGTGCTTTCTATACTTTCAAACCATTGTAGGAGCACAGTTACTCCTTCAGACCCAGAGAATTTCGATGGCTTAGCTGAATTGAACATTTTGAAGTCACACTGAGCATTGTTATTATTGTTATTGTTATTTTCCTGGTTTATCTGAGTAATGAGGTTCGGAATCACAGCAATCATCTGCTGAACGATTGTGGCTGCGAGAGCGGTATTCTCAGTTTAATCGCGTTTAGGAGGCATCTTGAAAGTATAGCTATAGTGAAAATCAAACAAGTTAGATCCATCAATTTGTTATGAGTTTGTAGTATCATTATATTGTGAAAACTTTGATCTAGTAAAATCTCGTTCATAGGTCTCGTTCTTGTACTTAGAATATACGGTGTTGTGGATTTTGTTTTGAGACAAGAGTTGTTTGAAAAATAAGCTTTTGTAATATTTTTGGATGAGAAAATATAAACCAAGTTAATGGTTTGCGTTAAAAAAATTCTTTAATATTTAAAAATTTATTGTTTTTAAGATAAAATGTTTTAAATTAAAATTTTAAAATAAAGAAATTTTGTGTTTGAAATTTTGAAAATTCTCATCCAAATGGTAAAAAATTGAAATTTTGAAAGACATAGGTAGTGTTTCGAAAATGAAATAGGATCTCGTAGTGTCGTGAAATGAAATGAAATTCATTTCAAAAGTCTTGAATCAAACATATCACCGAAGGTAATATGATGAATTAGTATTGTGAAAGGAAAGTAGTTTCGATTGTCGTGAGTAGAAAACATATAACCGAGGGTAATATGAATGAGTAATGTTACGAAGGTCGTTTAGAAATCGTTCGGCACGGTCAAGATGGATAGGTTTTTATAATGCTTCACGAAGACATGCTTTAGCCTATAAGTGGACACTCACCCTAAGAGTTCTCAGGTAAGAGTGACTGGTCCGATAATGCGGATTTGTACGAACACTCTAGCCTTAGACATAAAACTCGGGGTACAGGCATCCACCCTTCCAGATTGCATGTGTTCACATTATTAAAACCCGAGATTTCGATGAAAACGTTTGAGGAAAACATTTGAGAAATCTTTTGATAAAAATTGTTTAAGATAAACATGTTTGCGAAATATTTTGACGAAAACGTTTGAGAAAACATTTTGAGAATTAATTCAATGAAAATGTTTTGAGAAAACATTTTGAGGAACACCTCAAGGCATGAAACCTAAGGTTTAGGATAAATCATCTAGGGCTAGATGATTTGTAAACCATAGAGTAGTTATGGCACGAATAAGGATGAGGATTTAGGAAGGAGTTCCTAAGTCTACTCATGTTTGGGCCTAGGAAGGTTATAGACTAGGTTTAAGGCATGCTAATAACCTAATTCCCTATAACCAGTGCTCCGGTACCAATCTGTAACACCCCAATCGCGTAATACAACAACACGCAGCGGAAATATCAGGGAGTCACGTTACAAATTGCTCACAACTACTGGTACTAAATTGTTTCATTATTGTTATCATTGTTTTACAAACAAAGAATAGATGTAATTGTCTTTTGATTAAAGAAGTCTAAGGCTCGTATGCTGTCCTATGCGTTGCATGCTTGAGTAGTTGAAAACCTGAAACATATGCGAAAAATAGTCAGCATAAAAATGCCGGCGAATACATAGGTGTTGTTAGCCAAATAAATGGCAAAACATTTGGTATTGCAATACTTTGGCAACTACGAGAGTTGTCGATAGAAAATAAATCTTGAAGCCATAGAATTGCAAAAGTTTAGCATTTGCAATACATAATCTTGATTGTGAAAACTCGTGGCAAAAAGTTTTGTACATGGCAATATGATCATTACTATGTCATTTTTACGCCATTTGAAATTGTACATCGTAATCTCGTTTAAATCATCATAAAACTCGTTAATGTGTTATTAGGAATTCAATCAAGGATTAATAATAACTGTTTTGAAATAAATCAAAACTTGTGTGAGTATTATATAAATCAAGTCAATGATTCACGATAATACTTTAGATGTCCTACTATGAATCTAACATATAAGGTTATGGAAGATTCTACGAGGACTTAGATAATCGAACATTGAAACAATAGTACACAAAACCCTAAAGTGATCCAGATAACGCTACAAGAATAATAAAATAAGAACACTTATATATAGGAAGTACCAGCGGCGTATCCACCATGTTCTTATTTTATTACACCCGTTTCGTTATCTAAATCACAACTACCACATAAACACATAGATCTTTAACTCGTTCCAACTAGTAAACACGCATTAAAGCACACAATGAATCCAAACAAGGACTCCATTATTAGTACTCTAAACATCCCATATGTGTCTAGCTATGAAGATAGATAGATACTACAGGGATCAGGTTCTCATCACATCGTCTCGTTACATATGCATTAAAGTACACAATGAATCCAAACAAAGACTCCATTATTAGTACTCTAAACATCCTAGAAGAATCAATCTATGAAGATAGGTTGATGTTAAAAGGATTTCGTTTCTGTCGTATTGAATCATCGTATTACAACATCCTAAATCCTAATAGTGATTCGGGGTAACGCCACGAAGGGTAATATAATAAGCACACTTATATATAGGAAGTACCAGCGGCGTATCCACCATGTGCTTATTGTATTACTCTAGTTTCGTTATCTGAATCGCCAACAATCTACACATAAACCATAACCATCGTGTCGTAAAGTACTTCTTAAAAACCTCTCTATGAAGATAGGAAGATCTAAGACTATACTTAAAATATCCTATACATGTCTAACTATGAAGATAGATAGATCTTTAAGGATTTGAATAAACATCGTATTTACATAATCGGAAATAATACACATAAAAGCACTTAGTAAACACATATATGCCATGCATTTGGAAAACAAATCAGTTGCACATATGAATCACCCCAAAACATTTGAAAATGGTAAAAGAGGGGAACTATGTACTCGTCTGAGATTGCAAAGTATCCTTGATTAAATGAACTTAACAAAGCTTGGGCAACCCAAAGAAATCAAGTGGCACCTAGTAATCGGATTGCTAAGTTAATAAATCAACACCTAACTCGGAAGATCGGGTAAAATGAGGTCTTGTAAACCAAATGAGTATTGGAACTCATGTGATACGGTTTAACAAAGCCTACATTCTAAATCGGAACCTATCCTAAGTGCTTACGACCCATTACGACCCGTTAAGGTAGTCTACGCTACTTTAACGCGTCGTTCGCGCAAAAGCGCGTTCGGACTGCCTAACTAGTCCTATGACAAGTATTATATGCCTTAACATAACTAATTATGTTATATAATTAGTTTAGATGTCAAAATATGTGTTACATATGCTTAAAATGAAATTATGCGCAAAAGGGTATTTTGGTCATTTTCCTAAGGCATATAAACTACCTATCATACAACTAACTAAACGAAGTGACCATAAGGTATAACCTCAGAAGGTTATTCCCTATACAACTATGGTCACAAAATATGTTTGGTCGGATCCTAATGATTGACCAAACGGGTCGGGTTCGAAAGTCTAAGCAGTTGTTTAGACCTCTTATCTTACGACCCTATATAAGCACTAAACTAAGAGTGACGAGTTAAACATGTTTAACTAAGTTAGAAAACAAGTTTGATATCAAAACAAAGTGTTTTGATACCCAAAGATAGCTTCGTTTCAAAATACGCATAAACGCGTATTTTAACCGAAACTATGACTCGTCACTCGCCTAATCAACGTGGTAATCAGTAGGTATAGTCACAAGGGACTATAACCATCGTGATTACGCTCACGTTGCAAAGTTCAAACGAACTTTACGTTGACCAAAGACTGGTCAAAGCAGAAAGTCAAACACTGTTTGACTTTTACGCTTGAAAAGTGTAGGATCGTTGTAGGACCCGACTGAGTCGTTCAGAAGAGTTTTATATCCGGTTCAAAGGCGGAATCGGTGAACTGGACTTGAAAACAGCTTTGTACTCTTAAATCTGTTACTTATATTGATTTTAACATCAATTACAACCTGAACAGATTTTGGCAGCACTTCGTTACAGATCCTGAAGTTGTACCAAATGAAATAACAAGTGCACTATATATAGGTAGGTGATTCTGCTCCAAATGGCAAGGAGTACTTTCGGGCGGAATCAGAACTTTCTGATTCCGCTCGAAATGACTCTTTACACTTTCGGGCGGAATCAACTTCTTAAACTCTAACCTTCGATTTTCGAATCTCGTGCACTGGAAATCCTATCCTATCCTATGATACAAGACGAAGTCAATAGACGTGATGCACTAACAGACTCCCCCTCGGATATTGACGAAGTCTTCAGTGTCTAGTCTTCAGTATGACACATCTTCAGTCTTGATCATTCTGCCTTCTCATTCAAGTTGTAACATTATAAGCATCCATCAATCTTTCTCTCCTATCAGCTTCAGGCTCCCCCTTTCGTCAAGCTTCTGTGCTTTGGGATTGACACCTAGCTTTCCATCTACAAGCTCCTCTTGCTTCAAGCTTGTCTTCAGACTCCCCCTTAGACTCTTCTCTCGGGATCGTAATCTGGACTATCTGCAATCACTCAAACATCTATAAATGCAATGTTTTCATATTCAATTACTCAGAAATCATAAACAAACTCTTTTAACCTCTTTAACTGCTCCCCCTATCAACAAACTAATTGATTTAGCAGCATTAAAGAATCCAACTCCCTCACAGTTAATCATCCAAGTCCAAACTAATGACCTTGGAGATATCACAAACTGTTTTTGAATTTTTGATTTTAAAAACTTCAAGTTTCAAATTAATGAACTTGTTTTATTTTCAGAAACACAATCAGCTTACTTAGATTTTGAAACTCAGCATTTCAGACATCGATTGTCGAAAATAAAGCAGAATCAAAAATCTTTTTGTATTTTTCTGAAAATATAAAGCAGTAAAAAAATATGTACAAACATATTTACAGACAATATTTTTGTTTGAGTTTGCATCAGAGGATCATATCAGTTTCTGACAAGTCACAAGTACCGTTGAGCTTAGTTACACATTAAGAATTAAACAATTCACTTAGATTGTCGATATACTGGTCCACTTAAATTTTCATACAAAGTTCAACTAATTCAGGATACGAATTAAGTGTTTTAAGAACTTAAACTCATTCATGTGTCCCACCTCTTGAATATACTCCCGTATCCAGATCCCAATATTCAGTCTTACAGGTGAGTATACCTATATGATATCTGTAAGGGGAATAAATTATAGTACGAAACCGTGAGAGCTCAGGTCAGAACTTCCGTTCAGCAGAGAGATGACGGCTCGACTTTTGGTGTGTCCCCTTTAGAGGATCTTTTGTATTACAACAGCAATGACTATCAATTTTATTGTTTCATCAATTTGCTGAGGGCGACGCTATATTTCAATCAATGCAGAAAGTATTCTCCGGGGACTAGGCCATTGCTTCCGCAAAATCAGAAGTCCCAGGATAATACCCCAGATATCACTGAGTATAAAGACCTAGTATCTCAGAAAGAGGGATCTTTCAAACGAGATTTCAGGGGTTACCTATATATCCAAGTAGTGTTCCCCACGAAATAAGTAAGTTTGAATTTAGGTTTATATCCCGAAAAAGTTTACTAAATGTATAAAAATCTACCGACACATCCACGGTGAGATCGTTTAACACATTTTGACTTTCTAATTCTTTAGCGTACTGTAACTGTCTACTGATGTACTATCATTTCCTCTTTTTACACAAAAACTCATTTTTGAATTTTATCATGTTATTGTAAATGTTTTTGGATTTTCTAACAATATTACTCCCCCTAAAATGCAAAATCATTTAAAGAAAATTTGACAATCAACACTGATAGCTTTGTCTCGCCATCCATTTTCTGCTAACTATGCTCTGTTTTGCAGAAAAACTAATATAAAGTACCCCCATGATTTACAACCCATTGATTTTCGACAATTTGAAAACCGTTTTTCAATCTTGTGAAATTAATCATGTTTGTTCAGCCGTGAGGGTTTCGGCATATTCAATCAACACATATTTTTGTAATTTTTTTTTTTTGACAAAAATTAAAAACAAACATATTTTTGAATTTTAATTTTTTCAATTCTTAGGGTTTTGAAAATATTGTTTATTTATGTACATAATGAAAATAAACTTCCTGTTTCAACCAACACAGGATCCAGCAGCCTCCTCTCCTCGTTGTGCCAGGCTGCTCCAACTTCCATTCTCACAATCTTTGGATTTGTTGAGCACCTGCACATTCAGACTACTTGATTACTTGAACAATTTAGCCCAGGTCTGTTGAACCTTAGGCATTTCAACACAATAATTTTCATTCAATGATGGAAACTCTTTGTCATCTTTCACAAAAATCTTTTCAACTTTTACTTCAACTTTTTCATCTTTTTCAAGAATCACCTGTTTCTTTACACTCCATGTTTGACCTTTAGGAGTACAACGTTTGTAAAACTGTGACTCGTTTTGAACTTTTTGATTTTGAACAACAACTTTTGGTTTCCAAAACTCTTGGGGTTTTATCATATCAACAGTTGTTTTCCAACTTTGAGTAGTTCTGACTCTGGGTGTGTGAGAATTCCAAGTCTGTCTAAAATCGAACCTGATCGGGTTTGATTTCCAGTTTTGATTCAAAGCAAACTTGTTTGTGTTGTACCTCCAAGTTTGTTTTGAGTCAAATCTGGTTGACCTTTGTCTCACATTCTCATATTTTTGTTTCTTAGCATCAATCTTCTTTTTGTCAACATCCACAGGTTTCAGATTTGGACACTTGCGTGCAAGATGTCCTTTTTGATCACATTTAAAACATGTTCTCATGGACACATCTTTTACCTGTGGTTGTTGCTTTTTCTTTTGAGCTAAGAACTCTTCAATAGACTGTTGTCCAATTTTAAGTTCTTTTTCTTCAGCTAAACTCTTTCCTTGAACAAAACTCATTTTTGTCTGAAAATTCGGAGTTTCATTTCTTTTCCAACTTTGTTTCTTCTTATAACCCAACCCAGCCTTCATGTTTTTCTTCTTGAAACTAGGTTTGTTATACGAACCTCTATGACTCTTACCAGCAAACTTTGAAATCTCAGACTTCTCAATCTCAACCATTTTAAAAACTTTATCAACCTTTTCTGAAATCACATTCTGAATCGGGAATACAACATCTAAGAACAATTTGTCCGATCCAATCATGGTATAAACCAATCCTTTTGAATCATCATTCAAACTTTTCTCGGATTTTGTGTTTTTCAGATAACTATCATGAAGATTTCCTTCATTTTCATCCTGTGATTCAGATTTACCTGTATCAATCGATTCTTCTTTCAACAACTTTACCTACCACCTCTGAATCATGAGAATCATCAGATCTGGAGTAGGTTATGTCAAAATTGTCTGGCAATTGATCTACCATGTTGAAAGCTTTTTCGACCTTTTCCTCATCGTAAAATGCAAATTTTCCCGGTGGTGGAACTTGATGAAACTCTGAGCCAATGCCTTTCTTGTTTTGGTCAGACTCACCATCTCCCGGTTTTATATTGAAAATACATTCAAGCACATATGACGACACGTGATAACTTTTTAACTTGTTGTTATCCTGTTCTAAATCAGCAATCTGTCGCTTTAGCTTAGCAACATCCTCAATATAGGAATTAACAACATCTTGTTTTATAGAATAGATTCGTTTAAGTTCTTTAGTTGTTTCAGAAAGATAATTCATTCTAGATTGAGCATATTTCATTTCATCTTTCACTTTTTCGTATGACTCTTTCGTAATGTGATATGCTAATTTCATTGAGTCATATTCTTTCTTCATTTCTTGACAAGCAATTTCTTTTTGTGAACATTCTTCTGTCATTTTAGAAACATTTTCTTTCAAAACTTCATTTTCTGTTTCTAACTTTTTACATTTTTCTGAAAGTTTTTCATCATTTTCTTTTAAAACTTTTTCTTTTTCTAACATTTCTTTGCATTTTTCTTTAAAAATATTTTCAATTTTAGTAAATTCAAGATCTCTTGTTCTGAATTACTCATCTTTTTCAGTACAAGCTCTGCACGGTTCCATGCATTTCTTGCACTGATCAATCATTTTTAAGATTTCAGAATCAGAATGTACCTCAGTGATTGGCACTTCGGTGTCTGATGCAATTGCCTCAGTTTGCTTCTGATCAGCATCATCTTGCTTTTCTTCAACACCGACTTCATCACCAACATTATCAGCTTCCAAATTCTCATTCTTTACTTCTTCTTCTTCTTTCCTCACCTCTTCTCCAATCTGCTGTTCTTCAGTAACAGCTTTCTCAATCTCTTCATTCTCAACAATTTCTTCACTTTTGATTTCCTTCACAACTTCAACTTCAACAGCTTCTGCTTTAACCTCTTCAGCAACTTTCTTCAGATTGTTCACCATCTCTTCAACACTCTTCTTCATTCTCTCTTCATCCCTTTTTCTAAGACATGATGTCATGGCATATCTGATCTCCTTTTCATGCCTTTTAGCATATGTATCATCTTTCAATACATTTCTATAGTATTCAGCTCTCAAAGGAATCATGAGAAGAACATCATCAAAGATTATATCTTTCTTTGAAACAACTGGTTCTCCTTCTCTGTTGAAGTAACACTCTCTCTTTTTATCCCATCTTCTGTTGCTCACTGCACTCTCATACTCTTCTTGCATTTCATCCATTCTGTTCAACACAATGTTTCTTTCTCTGTAAGTCTTTTCTTCCAGAATCTCTTCTCTGGTTTTCTCCTTCATTTTAGCTTTATCTTTATCTTCATTGTTCTCTTCACGGATTTCAGCAACAAAAACAAACTTTCTTTCCTCTGTTATAGTTTTCCCATGAGCTATTTTTCGAAACCTTCATAGTAATCATACCTTTGACCAATCAAAAACCTTCATCATCTTGAATTACAAAACAAGCTCTCGATTTAGGTTTATCTTCAATCATCTTAGGCTCTTCTCTGCTTCAATGGTAGATTGCCTTTCGATAGTAATCATCATTGAACGGATGTTCATTTCCACCAACTGCAGAATTAGTGCATTCTCTCTTGAAATGACCTTTCTGCTTACATTTGAAGCAAGTCACTTAGGATTTGTCGAATCCAAGCTTTGTTGATGCACCTCCAAGAGATTGTTTCCCAGTAATTTCCATATATCTCTGAGCTCTGCGAATGCAGCTTGCCAAACACCAACGGATGTCAATGAGTTCCATCTCTTCCGGATCAATCTGGTCGTAATCTTCTTTGGTTAACTCTGAGTTCCCAATTTTTCCAGCTACAAGACCTTCATAT